>CM073126.1:4830462-6079212 GCA_037039145.1 Fundulus diaphanus
GGACTATGGTGCTTATTTTCATGCTTCGCACGGCACTGCCTCCTCATTGCAAATGCTATGTGGTCTGCTGGTCTGCTGCAGTGCTGCAGTCAGAGCTGATGGTGGCGCTGTTAAAAGCCTTTAAATGAAACACAAGAGAAACACCGACAGGTCCACACCGAAGCAAAGGAGGGATGACCAGAACCAAGCAAAGAACCAGAGAGAAACCATTCATGAATGACAGACGAGATTTTCTTCTAATTTAGTCAAACTAATGAAGTCAGTTTGGTCAAATTTCAAAAGTTCAGCATCAGCGAAGCTACAAAACAATCAGAATATGGAGAAAACTGTTGAAGCTGATGAGTTTGCTTAAATAAATCAGAACCTTTGTTTGCTTGGCTGTGGCCACATCCATGAGACCAGCTGCATAAAGAATAATTCTGGTTTTTAAAGCTGTGAGGCGACTGATGAGGGCCGTTTGAGAGAATAACGTCAGGAAGAGGATTTATTTCTCTGTTAACCTGAAATGTTTCATGTTAAATTTTAATTGTTGCTCCTGACTGTTTAATTTTGACCAGGTGTAGAATTGAGAAAATCTAAAACGAGCTTAAACTGGTGCACAAAATTAAACAGAGGGGTCAGATATATATATATACATACGCCCCCTACTAACATTCGGCTAAATGTTTCCTAACAAGATTAACCACTCTGGGTTAACATCGGTCCACTCTCCTTAGAGGAAACCAAAGAAATATACCAATTCTGCTAACAGAACCCCCTCTTCCCCCACACAGTCTACATATTTTTTGTACGTTTAGGCTCAGGCCCATCCCAGAAGCTTAACGTCAGCGGGGGAGTCGCCGTTCTTCAGGTAGTTCTTCATTAACTTGTCCACTCAGTCCAATCCTGTACTGCTGGCTCTGAAACAGACCCACAACATGACGCTGCCACCACCCTGCTTCTACAGCTGGTACCGTGTTCCCGGGTCTAAACGCCTCCTTCGGTGTTCCTCCCATCGTTGTGGTCAAACAGCCTCGTCTTCGTCTCGTCTGACCATCAGACGGTTTCAGTCGAGCTGGAAGGGGTCCATTTTGGATCAGGAGGTTCGTTTTGGACAACCTCTGTCTACGTGGATAGAAAACTGGATTCCCTGCAGACAGACTTCCTGCTCCTGGACATCACAGCCGGTTTGAGTCAGGTGTTCAGGCTTAGGTTGCTGGAGGACATCAGGGTCTATTTCTCTCACTCTGCCGAGTTCTCCTACTGCTCTCCAATCTGCATTGTTTGTTGTTATTTCAGCTTTTAACTTTTGGTTCTGTTATTTTTCTCTTCATAGAAGGTACACCTGGTCTGGTGTTCTGTTAGCTGTGACATCATCCAGGGGAGACAGATCATCCACTATTACCCTCTAACATAGAAAGTACTCCTGGATCAATGTGAGCATCTGTGCTTTCTGTGTCTCTGCTCTGTCTTCTCTAAGCCCCAGTGGGTCGAGGCAGATGAGCGTTCACACTGAGCCTGGTTCTGGTTCTGGTTCTGCTGGAGGTTTTCCTCCCTGTTAAAGGGGAGTTTTCCTCTCCACTTTCGCTTCATGCATGCTCAGTATGAGGGATTGCTGCAAAGCCATCAACAATCCTTAAAGAGGAAACTTTCTGACCAACCTGGAGAATTTGACTGAGTCTGACTTTGGAAAGAGCCTTGAGATGACATGTTAATTGGTGCTAAAAATAAAATTGAATTGAATGAATGCTGGATGTTACAACAGCACAAAGATCCCAAACAAACATCAGAACTGGTTTTAGAACTGGGTCTGATTATGTGACGTGATTTGCACTGGAAATTCTAAATAAAAACAAGTCTTGGCCAGAAAATCCTGCAGGTTTGAATGAGTGCAGGAAGAGCACTTCTGCAAAGGACCAACATTAACGTGGCAGTCATGCTGATGAGTCCAATAAAGCTTCTGACAGGAACGGTACGATTTTATAAGACTAGACTACCGCTGTGGACATTTCTCGCAGTTATATCAAAGATTTTAGGAATATTTTCAAGAGTGGCAACCCTGATGTTCCGTCAGTGAGCCCGAAGCAGCCAAGCCCTCACAGCCGGTCCATCAGCTTCACCAAGGAGCTGATGGACCTTTATTTGGCATTTTTATGCAGCCGCGTCCCAAAGTCCTTTCAGGTAGCAGGAAAGGCGGGGGTGTGGAGGTGTCTCCTCATGCCTCACCTGAAGACCGGCAACAGTGAGGCGCCGGGCGTCGTTCACCGGAGCCACGACCGGAACCAGGTAAGGGCTGTCAGGGATGTGCTGCTCGTTAAACTTCACAGAGATCTCATAGTCGCCTGCAGGGGAGGGAGCGCCGGTAAAACTCACAGGCACCTTCAATCAAAACCGTAACGTAAGCCATGTGTGTGTGTGTGTTAGCTACCAGGCTCCTGGGCTACGTAGGAGATGCCACAGGATCCATCTTTGCGGTCGTCGAAGGCGATCTCGGCCCTGCTGGGACCCTCCACGGCGACGGACAGACCGCCGGCACCGGCCTCCCTCGTCCAGATGCTGAACTCGGCTGGTGGGGGAGGCGGCAGAGAAAACGAGCGCGTGAAAATAAACCCACCATGACCCAAACTGTACCAGTTAAACGTGATAATTTGTCCATTTCAGTGAGCCGGGCCTTTTTTTTTAACGTACCCGGCTCTCCGGCCAGAGCTCCTTCCAGGCCGGGCCCCCCGGCTCTCACTTTGCCAGCTCCGCCCTCTCCCAGGGGGCCCACCGTGAACTGGAAGGGGCTGCCCGGTACGTGCACGCCCCGGTACTTCACGGCGACGCTGTGCACGCCCATCTCCGTGGGCACGAACCGCACGCAGTAGGTGTCGTTGCCCATGGACACCAGCTCGGCGGGCTGACTGGTTCCAGACGGGGACGTGGCTTCAGCGGTGATGTCCTGCATGTCCATCGCTGCAAAGAGACACAGTAACGGCTTAATACACAGAGGGTTACTTATTTAAGCCAACCTGTGCATGCACTGACCCGCCAGAACAGTAAGACCGCTTAATGACGCCCCTTAGAGAGTTCTTGAAGTTAAATCTGTGGATTGAAGCATTTCTGTAACAATTTGACCCAAATCTGGAAAATCTACAGAGGAAGGCAATACCTCACATCCTTCATTTGTGTTTTTGTGTCTCTGCTCTGTCTTCCCTAACCCCCAGTGGGTCGAGGCAGATGAGCGTTCACACTGAGCCTGGTTCTGGTTCTGCTGGAGGTTCTCCTCCCTGTTAAAGGGGAGTTTTCCTCTCCACTGTCGCTTCATGCATGCTCAGTATGAGGGATTGCTGCAAAGCCATCAACAATGCAGACGATTGTCCACTGTGGCTCTACGCTCTTTCAGGAGGAGTGAATGCTGCTTGGAGAGACTTGATGCAACCTGCTGGGTTTCCCTTAAGGGACGTTTTCTGTGTTGTCAGGATTAAACACAACTGAAGCTAACAAGCGCTTAATTAGTAGGTCTCTGCAGACTGAGAAGGTAAAATCATTCATTTGGCTCAGATGTCTCAGAGCAGAGAGATTTAAAGCATGCAGGAGACCGGCCTTCGACAGAAAAGTTTGCACCAATCTGTCTGAATCTGATTGACTTCACAAAGAGCCTTGAGATGACATGCGTGTTGTGAACTGGTGTTCTATACATAACCTGTACTTTGCACAGATTTGTTGGCTGACAAAGGGAAAAGCAAAGTTTTACTTTCTGTGCCTCAAGTGTGAACTAAACTTAGTCCAGACCAGAAAACTAAGATTTATTTCCATCATGATCGTTAAAACGTGACATTTTAAATGTTAACAATGTCTAATAAAAGAGTAGAGCCTGAGCCTGCAGTAAATATTTAACTTTGCTCTGAAGTAAAAGCAAAAAACGCCAAAAACTGAATAGCTGCAATTTAAATGAAAGCATTTCATGCAGCAAACCTTGTACTCTGCGTTTGAAAAACACACCCATCACCCCAGCACGCCCAGCTGGACTGACGGCATCAGTAACCCAAACGCCCCTCGCCGGCCCCGCCAGCACCAAACCAGAGAGGCCAGAGATCAGGCGCACTCTGCCCAGGGAGGAGCTCTGATCCTGGGCAGCAGCAGAGGGACGCCCTGCTCGGCCGCTGGATCTTCCACGCCACCAGAGGGAGCGGTGAGAGCAGAAGGAAGAGCGAGAAAGGTGCTGCCGAGACAAAACCAGGAGGAACCAACTAGCTGGAGAGGGATGAAGGGAAGAGAGGTGGAGACACACAGGCGGAGGAAGAGAACAGCAGAAAGGGAAGAAGGAGGAAGAGAAGCTGAGGAAGATGAGAGATGATGGAGAAAGGGGGGGGGGAAACAAGTGAGAAGAAGGATAAAACCGTCAGAAGTGCAAACAGAGAAGGACATTGACAGAGTTGACAGAGCAGCAGAAACTGAGCAAAGAACTGGAGGAAAATTCAGGAGAAAACCAGGCTGAGCAGCTCTGATGTGGATCTTCAGATCAATCCTGTGAAAGATATTTCCTGTTTTCGTCACAATTAAACAAACCCTTAGTAAATACAATACTCCAGATCTATAGAAGCAGGAAATCCCTTAAACAGAAACTGCCTGACAACCTGACGTAGAAAAAAAGACCCAAAACCAACATATCATGCTTCCATGTAAAACAAAGAAAGTCCGAGTCAAAGCCTGAACGGGAATCTGAATTGGTTCCCGGGACTTTAAACACTCCTCGTCCTTAAAAACGGTTCCTGCCCCCAGGTGGGGGCCCACCAATGCCCCCACTGACGGGCTCAGCCTTAGGAACAGGGTGAGGAGCTCTGGTTCCCAGGGGGCTCAAAGTAGAGCTGCTGCTTCTCAGCACTGAAGGGAGTCCGTCGAGGGATTTCTGGGTTTCCCTCCTGGACCTGTTGCTCCTGCAACCCCATCTCAGATAAGCAGAAGATGACGAAAGGATAGATGGACTTTAAATATGCTGGAAAACTCAACAATAGAGACTATTTTGTAAAGAAGAGTGGAACGAAATTCCTACAGCGGGATATAAAAGGGGATATTCCCAGTTTTAGCAAACAGCCCCGCCGGCTGAGCTCCTGGGACTCAGACCGGACACATCTGTTCAGAGAGAGGCGTCGGTTTTTACCGGGTATCTTCAGGTTGAGGTCACACACGCTCCCGACGCTGGCGACGGACGCCGCCCTCTGTCGGCAGGTGATGCTCTCCCGGATGCGACCCTCGCCAGTCACCCGCACCGTGAACGGACTTCCTGTTGGCAGAAAACCCGTTGTCAACACGCCGCAACTCGGAGAACTCGGGGAAAACGTAACCTCTAGCCGGCTCTTGCCTGGAACGTGATCCTCCGCAAACCGGATCGAGACGATGTAGTTCCCGGGTTCAGTGGGACAGTAGGTGACTCCGCAGGTCCCGTCCTCCAGGTCCTTCGTCTGGATGTCCACCTTACTGGGACCTTCAATGGCCAGGGCCAGACCGCCATAACCTGTCCACAGAACACAGAAACCCTGGTTGAGGTGGAACGTCGTGACGTTGGTCGCCAGAGATCGGATCGCTGGACTGACCCGCCTCCCGCGTGTCGACCACAAAGCTGGCGTTGCTGAAGGTGGTGGCCTGGACGAGGCCCTCGCCGTGCGCCTTAACCCGCCCGGCGTCTCCGATCTCAGACTGGACCACCATGATGGTGATGGGGCTGTTGGCCACATGCCGGCCGTTCTTCAGGATGCTGACCTGGTGCTCGCCCACCTCCCGGGGGATGAAGGAGATGCCTGCGAGGAAAACGAAGGCGTGAGGACAACAGAAAGGAGGACTGCCAAGCAGGTCTACGCGCCTTTGCTTCGCGTTACCAATGTGGTTGTTGGCCATCCTCTTCAGCAGGCAGGGCTCGTCCCGTCCGGAGGGCGCTCTGATGCTGGCGGTCAACACGCTCAGGTCGCTCTCATTGATGTCCAGAGAGAAATCTGCCGCCGAGCCCAGCTTAACCTGAGAGCGGCGCTGGTTGTCCTCTGGAAGGCAGGAGGACAGGGAGATAAACGCGCGTTACATCCAACGCTAACAAAAACACGGATGTTTGGTTAAATCGCTGCAGGTAGCCGGTGGATGTGGGTCCTCACCGGTGATCCTGGCAGTGAACGGGCTGCCCTCGATGTGGTCCTCGTTGTATTTGACCAGGATGTTGTAATCTCCAGGCAGCGTGGGAAGGTAGCTGACGCTGCACGTCCCGTCTTTGTTGTCCACACAGCTGATGTCCGCTTTGGACGGACCCTCGATGGCCAGGTCTAGACCTCCTGGACAGAGATTTGTGTGGAAACAATTAACAGACTGCTGATGAACTAGTAACTAAAACCTAAAGGAGGAAACAACGGTAGTAGTTTCAACACTTTCTCAACTTGACTCCCATCTCTCCTGTAGCCGCTGTACCTTCAGAGGCGTCGTCGGTGAAAACGGTGAACTTTGCCACCTTGTTGGCGACGCCGTAGCTCAGTCCAGGACCGTAGGCTGTAACGTTGGGACTGCTGCTATGGTTCACGTAGAACTGAAGCGGAGACTCTGCAAGAAACGGACCAGAGTTCAACTGTTTGTTTTTGTTTTTTTAAGAGCTCATTGTCCTTGACCTTCTGCTCTGAACCGTCTGCTAAACTGTGACTTTATTCCGTAATACTGACTTTCTGTCAAAAATATTCACAGTTAGACACAGGATAGGCCTTCAAAACAGAAACATTTGCATCCAAAACATTTTGAAATGGATTCACTCCTTTACAGACTTTGTTCCTCTAGGCTGCAGTACTTTGTGTTGATTTTGGAGACACCTGCTGTCCAGATATTTTACCAAGGAAACATTAAAGACTATTTCACATGTGGCAGTTTTCCTCTCCAAGAACTCCACACTGGCAATTTCCATAAAGAGTTTTTCCTAAATACAAATATTTTTGTGCACTTTGTGTCAATGAGGCACAAGATCTTTTTGAGTTTTATGACGTTTCCTTGAACCTTTCCAGCTGATGGATCTCTGAGCGTACGGGCCACTGGTGAAATTAGGGCTGGGCGGTATATGACCTAAAAATCATATCACTGTATAAATATTTAGCGCGGTATAAATTTAAGGTTGAAAATGTTCATAAAAACCAAAGATAATGCAAGTCTTTATTTTGCAGAAAGTAGTCACAATGAAACCCAACACTTCATGCTGCATATTATTATTATAATAATTATTATTAAATATCACTAAAAGCAAGTATAAAACAAAAAATAGTCCTGTAAGTCATATACACATTTTAACCATCTGTTTCAGGGGTGCGTGTGCTGGTGTGTCTTTTCGCTACATCTCTGGATGTATTCTCACAGCAGAGCGTTGCGTATTGCAGCTCAAAGGGGGGGGGCTGTTCGTCACGCTAATAAAAGCTATTTTATTGGTTTATTGGTTTATAGCTGCGCTTATCATGCACGTTCAAGAGCTTTTCTTACTTTTCCATGTTGCTCTCAAACATCCATGTCGTACTAACCACAGCGTTCCAATTTCAGCTAAACGGTCCATTACGCTGAAATGCGCTGAGAGAACCCCGTCTTTATATCCGCTACGCTCCAATGTATGGAAAGGAATAATAACTTTGCACAAGTACATTCTGATGGCTCGTTATGTCACTCCATCGCTTGCTCTTTTGGTCATAAGGTGTACTCTTTGAGGGAACATGTGCAATTTAGGTCTGCTGATGGGTAGCGGAGAAAATTATTTTGGTTCATCCAAATGTTGCTTAACCGCGCAGGAGTTTAAGCCGAGCGCCGCCTCTGGCTCTCAGCATACTTGACCATGTGTTTTGTCTTCAAATAGTAAAGCAAATTGCTCGTATTACCTTTGTTTGCCGTCACCGTCACTTGATATATCTTGCAAAGGAAAACTCCCCTAAACTGTTTTTGTTCAGCATCCGAGCCATTAAACCCGAAACAAGTCTAAAACGCTGATGTAGCACCATTTTTTTTTTACCAACTCCTCCAGCTCAGCTGTATTTGTGCTTGCAACCATGCTTAGGCAGGTGCGATGACATTAGAGGATAGGGCGGTAGAGTCTCTACTGTAGGCCAAATTCATATCGTTTCTACCATCGATCGCATATAATGTGGAAGCTTCTTATTCAAAGTCTTAGGGCAGGACGATAATTCAATAATATATATCGATCGATAGACGTATATCGATGATAGAAAAGGGTCAATAAAAAGTTCAATAGAATACCCGTAACCCCCCTTTATGCATTCTAGCCATGTAGATTAATATTACAATCATTACATCCTCCCAACCAATCACAACGCAGACCCAGGAAGCTCCGCCCCCTTCAAAGGGTTCAGAGAGCGCATGTTCTATTTTCATTTTTAAAAACTTGCAGTTTTGGTAAAAAGTTGGTTGAGTAAAGGGTTGAGTTTGAATTCAGTGTTCTTTACCTAAAAATAAGTAATTGAGCAACAGCATATAATGATCAGGGCAGCACTTAAAATATATGTTTTGAATTTGTTTCCAATTATCGATCAATAAGATTTCTATTTTATCAATATGCTTTTCCCCCTACATTGTCCAGCCCTATAGAGTCTGATACTTTTATTTTTCAAAGAACATGAATTAAAATCAGCGCAGAGAGTGACATGGTGCTTTACAGGTGAAGAACTGCATCTGAAGCCGGTTTGATGCCAGAAGTCTGACCAGCACCTTTAAGCACATCCATGCAACTGATGTCACTCCAGCACCAACCTGGGATGTGTGTGCCGTTGTACTTGATGTGCATCTCATGCAGGCCGGCCTCAGTAGGGGCGTACTGAACCGTCACCGTCCCATCCAAGTTGTCTGTGATCACTGGCTGAGCAGATTTCCCTGAAGGCATCAAGACCTCGCCTGCACAGAGAACAAGACCAGAGTAATGGCAACATTTATTCCCTTTTGCATTTCTCTTATTTTGGAAAGAGGCCACATTTATACACCGTTGCTGTCCTCTACGACTGACTTGTAAAACTTCATATATTGCCTTGGCAAAAACAAATATGAACATTCCCAGAGCCAATGTCAGAGGGCTTACCTGTGACCTCTCCCGTCCTGAAGGAGAACGGTATGATCATGTCAAACGGTCTGAAGCCGCTGCCGTTCACGCTGCTGCTGATTGGCTGGTAGTTTTCTGACGTCACCTGGAGGACACGCAGGCGGAGAAAGATTTAGCATCAAGGCAGGACACAGACTCACTGAACTGCAAACATGCTGCTGCTGTTGCATCCAAGCCCCGCCCACGCAGGCGAATTATGGGATGTGTAGAGCAGTGAAGCAGCAAGAGGAAGACAAGTGTAGTGACTGATGATGATGAAGCAGCCAGTGATGAAGAGCGCACAATGGAAAACACGAATCGCCTAAATATGAGAAAACACCATCGGCAGAGCGTCCCAGAAACCTGGAGTTTAATCCACAATGTTAGAAGTGTGCTGCAATCCCATTGGCTGAGAGAAAAAGGGAAGCGATGACGTGATGGAGTAAAAGCAGCCCAGTAAGTAAACTTTAAAATGGAGAGAGAGAGAAGTTAGTGTTGAACCTGCAGCCGTTCACCTGCAACAGAAAGGAGTGTGTGTCTTTGTGCGTCAGTGTTATATCCTTTATTTATCCAGGTGTAAAAAAAATGAAAAAATAAATAATATTTAGATTAAAACTTACAAGAGAAACCTGACAAAAATAACCACTTTTATTTCATATTGGCTCATCTGATTCTATTAGAGTGCTGTAATAGCAGCACATGTTTTGCTGGCTTGGAAGCTAAATTTTTTTTAACTGAATCAATCATTTTTAGTCAAAATATAGTGTGTGTGTGTGTGTGTGTGTGTGTGTGTGTGTGTGTGTGTGTGTGTGTGTGTGTGTGTGTGTGTGTGTACTGGTGTGTGTATTTGGGTACCCATGGCTGGAAGCCAGCTCTAGGGGGACCGGCCTGTCTCTGTTGCGCCATCTGCTGTTGCTTGATGGGAACTTCATCAGTAGCCTGAGGAACATGACAATAAGGATCATTAAAACTCTTGTGGTTTGGCTTTACGTTCAGGACGGAAGAGCAGGTTATTCCTGGATTATTTTACCGTTTGTTCTGGAACCTTTGTGACAAACAAAAAGTTACCAAGAACCTCCAGCAGCTTACAAAAAGTATTAATTACCCTAAAAATGCCCTGAAGCATCTCAATGATCCAGGTATAAAAAAAAAAAAAAAAAAACGCAAGTGTAATTAATTGGGATTTTATGTCACAGACCAAAGCAAAGTAGTGTCAAACTGCAGTAAAAAGAAAAATTATGCATCTTTTGATAAAATTTTCCAAATTTGCTATGTATCTTTGCATGGTATCTAAATAGTAAACAGAGTCCAGATGAGTGTAAAATATCAGTATAAATCCAGCTTTTCTGTGAAGGCCATAGAGGTTTGAATTTGACTCTATATAGCGCCAATTCACAACATGTCATCTCAAGGCACTTTACAAATAAAATTGCATTGAAAAAGTTTATTAGAGAACATCCCAAGCTTTGAACATCTCAACGTGGAGAGGAGGGACCACCCTCAGACCTACCACAACATGGACATCCACCTAGACCAGTGGTTCTCAGACATTTTCTGTTGCGCCCCCCTTTAAAAGGAGAAAAAATGTTCAGGCAGCCCCCCATCCCAACAAAATGGGTCAAAAATTGAACTTATTTTCTGTTTTAATGCATTAAAGCTGTCCTTCTGAAGATTACCTAGAATCCCTTAAAATAAAAAAAAAATTAAAAAACAGGATTTTATAACAATGGTTTCTAACTACAATGTTTCAACCTCGCCATTTTAACTAATATTTACAACTATTTAAATGGTTTTTATCCCAACTCGTGCCTGCAGTCATATTTTATCTAGCTATGAACCTCAAGGCAAAAATAATATCAATTTATAAACTTCAGTGACATTAAGTTTTGTACTTTTTTTTTTTTAGGAGTTAGAGCTATAGCTGGTAATCCTGTTCAGAAACACTGTTATGCTGGGTGAAGTGGTCCTTCCATCCTCACAGTCGTAAACACATTATGTATTCACAGAAAAGAGGTTTAAAAAAAATAAATAATTTCATTCTCTGTGGGAGCTGCAGGCCTGTGAAAACTAGAACCAATCTCTGCCATCCGGTCCAAAGGGCATGGATTTGACAGTTTTGCCCCTGCCCCCCACCCCCCTCTGTCGCTTAAGTTCTGGGGGTTATCACCTTATCTATTGGTTGTCCCACATGCCAATAATTTTTTGGGTAGTCACATGGCAATCATTCTGACACGCTCACGTAACGCCAGTATCCGTGCTCATTCCTACAGTTTCCGCTTCCTGGCTTCACAATTCGAGTGTTTATATATCCGGTTAGCTTAGCTGCTAGGTTAGCTGTTAGCCGTTTGTTGTAGCTCTGCTGCTCTCACCGTAGAGTTTGAACATGGCTGAGAGTCGCAAAAGGCGAACCATGTTCATGTTTATGACAAGAAGAGGACAATCTCAGTAGAAAGTAATAAGACCAGAGTGGATTTGGGAGATTTTCTTTTTCACGCCATCACCCTGAAGATCGGAAGAGCAGGTAAGACGGTCTTGCGCAGTTATTCAAAAAGGGACTTGGGGAAACTTCCGGGGAAAAAGTATTCATCGCAATGCTGACTGCAGGTATAAACCAAACAGTAGGGGGTGCTGAAGGGCAGCATTTTCTGGACATAAAAAAGGCAAGGCTGTTCCGTTTCTCCAAACAGCTGCGCAGAAGGAGGACAAACTCCAACCAGAATGAAACTCCTGCACCATGTTGGAGTACAACCAAGGAGATAACTGTACCCGATGGAATCATCGCTATCATTTAGAGAATTAAAAAGGTAAAAACTTATATAAACTGATATAAAACAGAATCTCACAGGGAGGAAAACATTAGCAGTGATTATCTGTTTCACTGTACGCTGATACGGGTAAATCCCAGTTTGTGACCTAAAAAAAAAAAAAAAAAAAAGGAACAAAAAGCATCAAGCTGCATTCAAGTTCACTGGATTTTTTTAACTTCCTGTGAAAATCGGAAGTTCAAGACCAACATCTGGTGGATAATGTACAACTACAGGCCAGATATTCAAGCTTCATGTTTAAGGTGCTGTAATTTCTATACATGGAAATAATCTAACGGAATTTAACTCCCTAAAGACACAGCAAAGACCACAGCCCCAGTGTAGCTCCTCCCCTCACCATGACTTTGAACGGACTGCGTGGGATGTTTTCTCCTCCGAATCGGACGTAGATGGCGTAGTTCCCGGGGGCCGGCGCCGTGTAGAATATGTCGAAGGTGCCGTCTTCGTTCTCCAGAACCTCGGCCTCCACCTCGCTGCCGTCGGGCTGGACCACCACACAGCTCACCTTTCCTTTCCCAGCACCCTTAGCGTTCACCACCAGGCCCAGCTCCTCGCCGGTGGCCACAGTGGGGCCCACGCCAGGACCTGGGAAGACGGTACCGTCAGTTTCTGCTTCTTTATTCCTAATTGCGTTTGATTTGAACGTTGTTCGTGGTCTTTACCGGTGACCGTGCACTTGCTGGCATCTCCAGAGGCCGTGGCACGGACTCTGTAGGGGGACGCAGGGATGTCGTCGCCGCCATACTTTATGACGATGGTGTAGCGCCCCGTGCGGTCTGGGATGTAGGACACCGTGTATGTACCGTCATCGTTGTCATGAATACTGGGCTGCTTGGGTTTACCCTCCTGGTCCTGAAGCAGACAAACGGATTGTGACGTACTCTTTCACACGCGTCCGTTAAAAGGCGTATGTATGCTGGCGTGTTACTGACCGTGATGAGCACGCTCAGCTGGCCCTGACCGGCGTCTCTGGCGTCAATGTTGAACTGGACCGGGAAGCTGGCGGGGACGCCGCTGGTCAGCCCGGGCCCGCTGGCTCGCACTTTGCTGGCGTCGTGAGTTGGCAGGACTCTGAACTTGAAGGGACTGAAGGGATGATAGAAAGAGGTTTGCATCAAACATCGGCGCCACTGATGCAGGGAAATGGCGCGGGGTTGAATCTCATTAAAAATGCTGGAATGTGGTTTTAAAAAGTGCTGAAAATACCCAATTACAACATTCATAATAAACCGCTTTTAGTTTGAAAAGATAAATTTAAGAAGAAGTTTATACACAGTGGCACTAAATGAGCAGCTGATCTTGACTGTCCTGTATTATAGAGTTTGAATTGGACTTTGGTCTGAATTTAGATATTCTACACCTTGATGAGATTTAGACCAGTTTCTCAACAAAGTGCTTTGAGATGGAATTTAGATTTTTTTGTGTTTTTATTGTTATTTTTTTACATTGATTTTATTCTTTAAATGTGTTTTTTCCCCCCTTTATGTCCAGCTTTGTTATGGGCATTCTGATCAGAGCTTCAGCAGAAGTAAAAGTAGGAATAAATATAGGACCAATATTGGTATTATCTATCATCAACAATAATGGCCTTAATGACTTAAAAAAATTGTCATCTTTACGTCCCTGCTATTTGCACAGATTTCTATATTTTTTTTTGCCAATAGTTTTTTTTAAGCAAAAATAGTCACATTTTGTAACTTACTGAGTTGCACGTCTTTCACACAGTTGTACATAAAGGCATACACAGGTTACTGTAGGGGAATTCTTGCTAATGCTGGGAATTTCCCTTTATTGCAGAGTCTTATTTTTATTTTATTATATTTTACTTCTGTGTGAATCTGCATACATATTTTCCAGTTAGTTTGCTGCAGGTACACTTAAATTTCCCAACTGAGGAAGAATAAAAAGAAATTTCTATTCTAGTCCAACATGAAGATGGTTTTTCACATTTTTATTCTTTTAAATAATACAGTAAACTATAAAAGCCAGATGTTGAGTTTAAGATTCCTTCAAACGGTTATAAATGCCTTACTTTAATTTCTAAGATGAAAAGAAAAAACCATTAAGCACAGATTGGGAGTTAAAATGTAAACTAAACAAATTAAACATGGCAGTGATTCAACATGTGCAACACTCCCATCATCTCTGCTCATGTGCTGGAGCACAGCTTCATACCTGCGGAGAACGTCCTCGTCTGCGTATTTCACGGCTACAGAGTACGGTCCCTCCACTGATGGCGTGTAAGACACGGTGTGGGTCCCGTCCCCGTTGTCCGTCACCTCCACCGGCTCCGCGATTCCTTTAGGGCCGGTGACGGCCACAGCCAGAGGGGCGTCGCCTGCCTTCCTGCAGTCCACAGTGAAGGATTGTGGGATATTTGCCCTGACTCCCGTGGTCACCCCTGGGCCAGACACCTTGACCTTACTGGAGTCTACCACGGCTTTCACTGGAACCTTAAATGGACTTCCTGGAAGTTAGAAACATTAAAATGAGCATTTTAAATGTAATTTATCCAAAAAAGTTAAAAGGATTTCTATTCTGAAGCTGAAGATGTTTCGCTTCCCGTCCGGGAAGCTTTCTCAATTCAAAATGTCTGGAGAAGTGAGGAGTTCCAAGCTTTATACTTTAATTTAAATGTAATTGTAAAAGACAGGTAAAAACATTTAGATTTATTTGATAAATCTTCCAACATTATTGTTTGATCCTTCTGTAGGCTGTAACACCGAAAACTCAACACAAGGGGAGCCGTCCTGGACGTATAACAGCACTGAAATAGAAAAACTGGAACCTGATTCTCCTAACATTTAACCACAATGACATCAGAGATGTCTCGGACGGAGCAAATCAAATATTCCCAACAGGCCCCTGCACATCAGGGCTGGATTGGACCCCGATGCTCTCTGCAGGTTCTTGGAAAAGTCCTCTTGGATGTGTCAAGACTTGCCGTGCAGGAGAGCTGACTGTTTTGTCATGCACAACACATCCAGAGAGGTCGTTGTGGGTTATTCATGGTGGTGGCTCCAGTGTAATTCAGGTTCCCATGTGGCTTTGTCAGACAAATCGATGAAGAGGCAGCACTGTTCTAACTCAATACCTTTAAATCCTCATCTGACCAACACTGGGCTAATAAAATAGATCTCTTGGTGGCACAGCAAAACCATGGGGTCAGGCCACTGCCATGATCCTGACAGACTGATCAGTTTAGGGCTTTGGGCTACATTATGGAGAGGCGCACACAGCTCCAAATTGCACAGATGTTGATTTATTTAAAGAAGCTGCACATTTTAAAATGAAAAACACTACAGCTTTTATTTATATTCAAGACATATTTTCTGCTATGCTGTTATTTATGTGGAGTCATTTGGTAGAACTTTTGCCTTGCAGCAAGAAGGTCCTGGGTTCAAATCCTGGCCTGGGGTCTTTCTGCATGGAATTTGCATGCTCTCACCATGTATGCATGGGTTCTCTCTGGGTGCTCCGGCCATCTCCCCCAGTCCAAAAACACGACAGTTCAAACTTATCAGCCTGCGACCCCCAAAATAGCAGTGCCAGAGACTGGCAACCTCCTTTTGGATGGGGGTGGGGGGCTATTCCTTTAAATTATGACAAAGTCCTAAAATTGTGAGAGTATAGTAGTAGTTTAATGAGGACTCTTACAGAAGACCACAGTCTACCCCGTGTTTATTATCATACTCTTGTACATCTAATATAACCTTATTCTTGTAATTTCAAAAAATTTAAAGAATAAAGTAAGCAGGCACAGACAATAGATGGAGGTATTTTTAT
Organism: Fundulus diaphanus; assembly: GCA_037039145.1. Classification (NCBI taxonomy): domain Eukaryota; kingdom Metazoa; phylum Chordata; class Actinopteri; order Cyprinodontiformes; family Fundulidae; genus Fundulus; species Fundulus diaphanus. The sequence goes on from CM073126.1 coordinate 4,846,123, forward strand.
ATGAAGTGAAACTGTAGTGGATTTGAGCGAGATTTTGGCATTTTAATGGAAATTCAAAAAAAGATCAGTGGGTTTCTTGTTAAACTTTAAAAGAGTCTCTAGAATCCACCTTTTACATTCTGCCCATGTGTTCCAGATGTGTTCAGGATGGTATTTATCGTCACACTTCCAGCTGACGAAACCAACAACAGAACCACAAAACCCATCGGCGGCTCATTAAAAAGGTGTCAAGACAGGGAAACACGCTGAAAATTATTTTAACAAAGTCGATAAAACTGAGCTGTGCCTTTTTGATCATCGTCAGCCACATCTTTGAAGCATTAAAGTCGATCCCTCCACACAACTTCAATGAGATAAAAATGATCCGACATTCTCAGAACATGAAACGGAAATGAGGCCAAAGCCAGGTTTAATTTATGACGCACTCAAGGCTTGAATAAACAAACAAAGATGTGAGAAATCTCACCGGATCTTTGAGTGTTTCCTTCCTTTTCATCACTCCTCGCATCATATTTACCATTATTTTTATCCGTCACAGTTCTCTGAATGACAGGCCTGTTAACGTCGGCCACCGTGACACTGAACAAAAACAAGCTGTCTCTAAAGTACAAAGACTAGTTAAGCCCGAGGGAAACGTGACCTGACCTGGGACGTGCTCTCCCCCGTAGGTGATGTTGACATCATACAGGCCCGGCGTGAAGGGAACGTACTCCACGCTGCAGCTGCCATCTTTGTTGTCTGTGCACGACATCTTCGACTCCGATGGGCCCTCCACGGTGATGCCGAGCCCGCCGATTCCTGCCCCTCTGCGGGTTTAGGGGGGGGGGGGGGGGGGGGGAACATGAAGAGTGAGATCAGGCTGAACAAAGACACCATCTCACCTGGACGGTTTGTGATATTTGACGTTCTGAAGCACCTTGTGATGATGTTGAAGGTGTTTGTCTGGTCCGTCAGGGCCTGCTGGAGCCCGGGGCCGGTGGCCACCACCCTGGTGGGGTCGCACCCCTCGGTCACAGAAACTCTGAACGGGCTCTTGGGAACCGGAGCGTCGTCGTAGAGAACATTGACGCTATGGACACCTGGGATATCCAGAGCAGAAGCTTGATTAAACGGAGGAGTCAGGCCAACAGCTAAAGCCGGGCGTACACTGTACGATTTTTTGCCCTTTTTGGGCCGATTCATGAGTTGTGCAAGAACTTTTTACGATCGGGATCACAGCTGCGTCGTGTCGTATCCAGGGGGTAACGAGGGGCGATCAGCCTCTCACCACCACCTCCCCATCAGGAATCGTACAGTCGGATGAAAATCAAACATGTCTGAAATCCAGTCGGCCCTCCTGAGGTGATCGTGAGCGCCTCCTGCTGGTGAAGCAGAGCTACGAGCCGATTTCCCCCAACCTCGTGCACTGAGCATGTGCAAACAAGGGAATTCTTCTTCTTCTCAGATGAAAACGCAGGAGTGGAGAGAAGCATGGAGGCGGTACGTGTGACATGGAGTCAAACTACGGAGGAGAAACTCGTAGAATTACCAAGGCAGCGCGTTTTGTTCTAGTGAGCCTCATATTTAACAGTGAGCATTGACACTTTCTTCTTCTACTGTCTACATTTGGCTTCCAGATAGACGAGTCCGAGTAGCGCCATCTCTCTACGGGTCCGACGTGGCTTTTAGACGTACAGTGTGAGCAGTCAGATCATCAGAGCGTCGAGTCGTACAGTAAGAACAGAGACGGAGAGCTGAGAACTTTAGACCCTGAGGTTTCATCGTACAGTTTGAGCTGCATCTGAGTACGACGATTGAAAACATCGTACAGTGTACGCCCGGCTTAAAGCGCTTCAGTCTCGACTTGCAGCGTTACCGTTCTCAAAGGGCGTGTACTCGACGCTGTAGGTCCCGTCAGCTTTGTCGGTGACTACGCACTCGGTCAGCGCTCCAGACGGGTTTATGACCTCGGCCTTCACATGGTCCCCTCCTCGCCGGGTCAGAGTACGAGCGTCCACTGTGAAATCTGTGGTCGCTTCCCTGAAAACGTCTGCAAAGGAACGTTAAACTCAAAACTCTGACATTTTACGGCGATTATCCTCAACACAAATGGTGAAAACGTTTGAAACTGCACCTTTTCCTTCGACGCCCGGTCCAAACACTTTGACTTTGGAGGTGTCGACAGCAGGGTCCACCATCACCTTGGCCGGGAAACCCGGGACGGCTTTGCCTCCGTACTTCAGCATCAGGGTGTACATGCCGGAGCTCAGGGGGACATAGGTCACCGTGTAGGTCCCGTCCTTGTTGTCCACAACCTCCGTCTTTGCCTTCATACCTGCAATATAGAGGAAAATGACGTCAAAACAACCTATTCGGGCAGCACACTGCAGATACCTTTGGATCTGGATTCTGGTGTAACCCACCCAGCACTCGTCCCCAAACCCGTTACAAGTTTAGTCCTTTGTTGTCCACTAAACAGCGGCTTGGAAAAACATCCAGGCATTACAATCACAAGTGTGATCCGGGGTTCAGCACCTGGTTCTTTCTGGCTTCCTGTGGCGACTTTAAAGGGTCACAGCAAGTCATGTGACTTCCTGTTCCCTCACTTCCGTTTGAGAAGCTGTTGGACTTTATAAAAACTCTCTACACACACAATCAGCTACGAGTTCACGGTGTTCAGTCGTACATAACAAAACATTTCACCGATTTGAGCATTAAAACCAATTTCATGAATTCAGTTTCCAACCTTTTGCCATTAGCTATAAAGCTAACAGCGCTACCACCGATGCCAGAGGCCCGTCAGAAAACTTTGGACCAATTAACAGTTTGACAACCATCCATTTTGTGTGTTTTATATAAAAAAAAAGGAAATTAATTTCCGTTTCAACATAATTAGTGTTTTTTTGAAGATTAAAACTATAGCTAAAGGCAAAACTAAGCATTTGTTGTGGTAATTTAGAGTGTTTTACAGCCACATGGATGTGTAATGTTTATTTTTGGCCTCTAAATAGGTCAGATTATTTTGGGATGATTTCAGATCTGAAAGTGTGGCATGGATTCGTGTTCAGCTCACCTTCGTCTGCAGTTTTTTTTGGGGAGGTCTCCAACATTTTTTACATCTATAAAGTAAAGTTTTTTTTACCAGTTCTTCCAGCTAAAACGTCTTAAGCTCGGTCAAATTGGTAGAAGACACGTCTGAACATCGATTTTCACATCTTGCCACAGATTTTCAGTTGAATTTAGGTGTGTACTTTGACTAGGCCATTCTGACAAACTGCAGTCGTCCTCCTGGGAGCTTAACCTCCACTGAAGGATCTAATCTTCTGCCGCCTCCAACCAGCTTTCATCCAGGATTGTCCTGATTAAAGCTCTCCTGTCAGTCCAGGTGGACGTCCGTGTCCTGGTAGGTCTGCAGGTGGTCCAGATGATGAATGGATCAGAGTTCTGGGATGTTTCTGTAGAACCTGACCCTGCTTTAAACTGGACCAGAACTTTCTGGTCTTCACGATACCGTTTGTTCTCTGACGTTCTCCACAGAACCTCTGAGGCCAGAAACAGAACCGGCAGATTTACGCTGAGATTCGATCACACCCAGCTGGCCACCAAGTGCCTTCAGAAGTCATCTAATCAGGAACCACTCGATTTTATTTAAGGGTATTAAAATAAAAAAAAGAGGGGCCAAATACACATGCAGGACACTTTTCAAACCTACAAATTCTCTTACTTTAACTGGACGTTCAGTTGATTTTTTCACCAAAATCTTAATTAAAAAAAAAAAAAAAAAATCAACGTTTGTAGTAATTTGCATTAATTTATAAAATGCATGAACTTCCCTTTTACTTCCCGCTTCCTAAATAAAAAATAAAAAACAAAAAACAAAGGTTTTGTTGAAAACATCGACCTAAAAGTCTCTCAGCTTCTTGGCCCAACAAACTTAGACTCTATGGACACAACTGGATGTCTGTGAGCCGGTTTTACCTGAACCCGGTCCAGGACCATCGGTGCTGGTCAGAGAGGACTCCGGCACCGCTTCCAGACTGAGCTGGCCCGGCCCAGCTCGGGAGCAGTCCACGTTCAGAACACTGATCTCTCCGACCTGCAGAGACCAGAATGAGATTCTGATGAACATTTACAGTGACGACTGTGAGGAGTTGTGCAGACGGCGACAGAAAACATGGCTGCAGGCGACCAACACAGCATCCGATTCAGGGCTATTTTATCATTTCAAAACTTTGGCCAAACCCGAACAGCATAAATCTACAAATGGCTTGTAGTTTATGAGACCTGAAGATTTTTACTGTTTCCTTCTGGGCTCCTTAGATGGAGACAAACATGAATAAATGGTTAACATCTCGTTTTGTCTCGTTAAGAGCCGGATGTTTCATTGCATCCCTTACTATGAGACCTCTGCTGCAGAAATGTTTCAACACTAGATTCTACTGGAGGAAAAGCAGGAAAGTTGGTTTTAATGGTGTTTAAGCTTTGAATACGATGAAATATGAAAAACCCAGACCTCAAAATGCCCAAATGACCCAGAAAAGGCCCTCACCTTCGCCCTCTTCAGCCCGGACCCCGAGGCGACCACCTTGGAAGGGTCAAAGGGCATCTGGATGTCGGCTCTGAACGGCGAGCCGGGGATGTGGACGTCTTCGAACAGGATGTTGACCAGGTATTCCCCGGGCTCAGTGGGCAGGTAGGAGACGGAGCAGGTACCGTCGCCGTTATCCGAGCACTCGATCTTCGCCTCCGTCGGTCCCTCCACAGTAAGGCCCAGACCTCCGGTACCGGCCCCCTTGGTGTCGATGGTGAACTCAGCCGGGTTGGCGACCAAACCTCCCTTCAGACCGGGTCCGAACGCCTTCACCTGGAACAAAAAACAGACAACCCTCATCATTTTTAATCATAATCTTCCCTCTCTGCACTTCAAACTGAATGAATGCAGCTTTTCTCGGGCTGAAGGCTGAGATAAAAAGACCAGAACCTGAACCAGACGTCACGGGAAGCTCACCTTGCTGGGGTCTGGAGGCAGCTGGGCCTCCACGGCGAAGGGGCTCCCGGGTACGGGGTGTCCGTCGTAGGTCACGTTGACAGCGTGGACTCCCTCCTCCGTCGGGGTGTAGCGGACCAAGCTGACGTCTGCTTTCCCGGGCTGAGGCTCCACTTTGCAAGGCACCGCTCGCTGGCTCGGACTCAGCTAGAAACGCAACAGCGGTCAGCTTGTAAGAATGTGAAAGAGCTACAGAAACGAAACCGGTCCGTTCTTACTGACCACTTCCACCGCCAGCTGGCCCTGACCTCCGGCACCCTTTGTGTCCACCACAAACTGCTGCTCTTCATTCACCTCAGCCCCTGAAACGCAGCCAAAACAAAAACACCTTCAGGTACGACTCGCCGCTTCCTGACGCCTCCGTTCCCCTTTAAAGATGCCTCAAAAGCAGCTAACAGCATCACAATGAGATTCCTCTTGACGTTTCTGCATCGTTTCACACCTCGAACTCTTCACAAACCCCCGTAAAACAAAGTTTCCTTACTTGCATCCAGGTTGCCCACGGAGACCTTGCTGAGGTCCAGCGGCGCTCCAACGCCGACGGTGAAGGGACTGTTGGAAATCTGGTCACCGCCGAACGTCACCACGATGGTCATCTCGCCCTGCAGACGAACAGAACATGCAGGCTTGATTCTGCAGAATGCACACAGTAAGAAACGACACCCCCCCCCTCTCTATCGTTATGATGCATCTGTGCATCGTGGAGACCAGGGAACCAGCAGACGGGTCAGGCTATGAAACAATACCTTAAGCTTTGAGTATCTGCTACCAAACCATCATCTGAGCATCAATCAGATCTGCAGCGAAGAGGAGCAGGGAAACGCTGGAGGAGCTGCAGAGATGCACAGCTCAGGTGGGCGAATCCACTAATTTAGTTGTGGATTCTACAAACCTGGCCTTTATGGAAAAAGAGGACATTTTAGATGTAAAACTAGGGCTGGACAATATAGGGGAAAAGAAACATTGATAAAATAGAAATCATATTAATCGATAATTAACAAATTCAAAACATATTTTAAGTGCAGCCCTGGACATTTTATGCTGTTGCTCAGCAACCAATATTTAGATAAGACACTGAATTCAAACTCAACCCTTTATTCAACCAATTTTTTACCAAAGCTACAAGTTTTTAAAAAAAGAATAAAGAACGTGTGCTCTCTGAACTCTAAAGGGGGCGGAGCTTCCTGGGTCTGTGTTGTGATTGGTTGTTGGGATGAAACAACTGTAATATTAACCTACATGGCTAGAATGCAAAAGGAAGGAAAACTGTTTCCCTTCCTTTTTTCCCCTCACATCGATATACCTCCATTCATCCATATATATTGTTATTGAATTATCGTCCAGCCCTAGATAAATCTAAAGAAATCCTATTTACCATTCGCCAACAAGGGAAACAAACATGTAGACGAAGGTTTGCTGAGCAGATCAGACCAAAACTGGACTTTTTTTGGATGACATGCTAAGAGTTTTGATGAAGATAAATGGAAAACCCTGGTAGAAAACCTGTTGAAGGCTGCAGAAGACCTAAGACTGAACATGCAGCCAGAGCTACAATGGGATGGCCTAGTCAAAGCCCAGACCTAAAAAAACTGATATTTACAGGTGCATTGCAAAGAGAAATAGTCAGAAATTTGGTTCCTCCAGGTGTGCAAAGTTGATTAAGAGATAATGCTAAACTCCTACAGCTGGAACCGCAACGGTAAATGTTGTAAATCACATTTTTCTTCCACTTCAAGAGCCTGGGTAGCTCAGTCAGTAGAGCATCAGACTTTTAATCTGAGGGTCCAGGGTTCAAGTCCCTGTTCAGGTGTACATCTTGTATTTCATACTTAGAGCTCAGTGGTGCAGTGGGTAGCGGATTCAAAGTCCCAGTATGTTGAGGTCTGTAGCTGTAACCTAAAACTGTGAGGGAGTTCAAGGGGTGTCAATACTTTGCAGACCACTGTACCTGCTGGGCAGGTGTGTACTTGACGGTGTGGGAGTAGTCGTAGTTGTCGATGATGTCGAAGTCTTTCACTGATGAGGAGAAGGAAACGTCCAGCGGAGCTTTGCCCGCTCCTTTGGTTATCACGGTGAAATGGGTCGGCTTGCCGCTCTCCACACCTGCACAGGTGAGCGGACAGAGACGGGTTCAGAGAGGGCAGAGCGCTTCCAGGAGTAAAGAGTTTTACCTGAGCGGTAGAGATTAAAACATTCAGAGTCTGCAGAAAGTCTGAAGACTCACCGCTGGGGGCGAGTCCTGGGCCTTTGGCTTTCACCTTCGACGCATCATGAGACGGCTCCACTTTCACCATGAAGGGACTCTGAGGGACTTCCTGCAAATGATCCATAAATAAACTGCATCACCCGTCAGTCATACAACGTTAAAACCCTGGCAGCTTGCCGCCGCAGTGCTCGGCTCGTACCTCCTCGGTGAACAGGACCTTCACCGTCAGCCTCCCGGCGGCAGGGGGGACGTATTTGACGGTGAACGTGTCGTTGGCGTTGGGAATGATGTCAAAGTCCACGTCGGCCTCCTGTTCACCGTCTGTGCTGGAGTCCCACTTGATGCCCACGCTGACGTCCCCTAAGAGAGGGCGAACAAATCAGGAGCGCATCAGGAGGCCTGCTGGACATTTCAGTGTAGAGACGGTTTCCGCCTCCAGGGGGAGCCGGACGTCTGAAATACTGAGGACGCTGCTCGTTTCTCAGGAACAAGAACCAGTGAGCAGAACAACGAGGATTTCTGAGAATGAAGCCGACAGATGAAACTGCGAAGGCAGAAACTGAGAGAGACTACAGACGGCTGGAAAACATGTACCTTCATTTTATATAGCAACAAAACAACAACTGCAGCTCCAAACAAACACGAGTTTCATTCACTGAGGTGTTAAAAGATGACGAGCTTTTCACTTCTGCTTTTCCACTTAAGTTTTTATTAAGAATCTTTTTGCTAACAAAACAAGCATTTCAGGATTTTCTTGCCTTCAGTGGCTGAACTTTGACCTTCAACATTGCTTCAACTGAGGTGAACATAAAACCTACATTTTCAAATCGTTTTTCCTTTTAATCATTTTACCACCACTATCAGTACTATTATGTTTTAGTTATTTAACAGCAGATTTACTTATTTATCACAGTTTGATCTTTTTTGAACTTTTTAATACTTTGTTTCCAGCTGTTGCTCAAACTTTTAATGATTGCTTGCTCTTGTTGCATGTTGGGTTTTTACAACGGTGAGATTTTGGGACACTTGAATTTCCTCTAGGAGATGAATAAAGTAATTATGCATCTATCCATCTGTCTAAAAAGGAATTTAAAGCAGCAACTAAAACTGTCCACATGCAATATTATCTCTAATACCCATTTCTTGGGCTCCTGCTGGCTCGCTACAAGAACTTAGAGCTTACGACAATGTAATGAGATTGCAATTGAAATAAAACATTACAATATAAAGTGCAGCAGTGATAAGGATGTAACAGTGCAGAAGTGTGCAAAAGAATGTTCAACCATGTTTGTAGTGAAGATAATGGTGCAAAAAAGGCATTAATTTGAAAAGTTCAATGTTGGCAGTGCAAAATAATAATGGTGCAAAAATGCAATTAAATGGATTATAAAAGTTCAGCAGCGTTGGCAGAGCAACATAATGATGCAAAAAGGCCATAAAGTTCATAGAGAACAACCTAAATATCCGAGAGCTAGCTTCACTGATGGATGAGCTGAGTTAAACTGCTCAGGAGGGTCAGAGGTATAAAGATGGAGAGTTACATGGGGACAGGTGACCTGTGACCCCTGAAAGCCAGAAGAAGAAGAAGAAGAAGAAGAAGTGTGTTTTCTACCATCTCCAGCTCCTGAACAGTCCACGGTGAAGTGCGTCGGCTCGTTGGCCTTCAGCCCGCTTCTCTCCACTCCAGGACCGAACACCTTCACCTTGTTGGGGTGACTTCCTTTGCCCACGTTCACCTGCAGACAAACATTACAGCTCGTTAATCAAAGCGCAGCATTTGTGGCGATTCAGGAGAAACCGTCTCAACTGGTGAGCCATTTTCAAACAAACGGCGGCAGAAAAGCTCCTGTCGCCACACAATGAATGCTTCCCGTCATCCATGCAGGTCGATCTCGTTCTCGTGCTACAGCGGTGAAAATGAGAACGATGCTGGAAAAAAACAACAACTTAAAACCAGATTTAATAAAAAAGAAAAATCCAAAAACAGTGTTAGGAGACATCGATCTGAATGATCCAAGCATCTGACCCAAACAGAACCAGAATCACAACAGCTGAACACCACCAGCAGTAAACAAACCCGTTTATTTCTCAATTACATAAAGAAAAAAATGCATCGATGCTTATGATTTCTTCTGAAGCTCCTAGTTGGTGTGAACAGAACCATAGAGGACTGCTGACCCAAACTCTGGGGAGGTTCTGCACTGGAAGCTGTTTTACTGTTAGTTTGATTAAATCTACGAATTACAGCTTTAAAAACCTTCAGAAACTGGCGATAAAAATAAGTGATTTAGTAGCTAGGATTTTAAAAAGCGATATTAAAATATTTTTAAAAAAAAACTTTAGTGTTAAAAAGCTCAACTGAGGTAGATTTTGGTTGCCTGACATAAAATATTAATTCATATTTAAGGGGTTTGACTTTGTCTACGAACACCACATCTTTCTGTTTTTAGTCGTTTTTTCTTCCTTTTTGGGTTCTTCAAAGTTACAACCAGAGTTAAAATCTAGCAAGTGGCAAAATCAGCATCTTATAGTCTTAAGTGCATCATTTAATTAATGGAGATTAATAATAAAACAACAAAAGAGTCAAACAACAGTGAAACACTTAAATGAAAGTTTATTTTCAAACCAACTGAACTTTTACTTGATTGGCTGATTAAAGTGAAATGATTTCAGTACAGTGAGTAAATCAGTTCTGGGTAAACATGTTACAGTGCTCAGAAAACAAAAACCGACAGACATTAATAAAAATGAGTCTCTTTCACCAGAAGCTGCTAGTTTTATTTGATTTTAGGGTCAGACTGACGTAAAAACGGCATCTTTAGGTCAGTCTGAGGAGCGCAGCGGTGAAGATGAAGCCCTCTCAGCAGTTTCAGTTTATCAGCCGTCCTTCACGTCCGTTTGAACATTAAAAACGAGTCGATCCGCATCGGAACCAGAACAGGATGCAGAACATGCAGCCATGACGGGTTCGATAGGCTTGGACTGATGTTCCGACAGCCCAGACACGTTTAGAACCAGGACGGTTTTTATGCGTCTGCAGCTGCACATCATTTTCTGTCCATAAACCTTTTCAACAGGAAAGTCCAGGAACGGTGATATAAATAGGATTTGGACCATTTGAAATGATCTTTGGACCTTAATGAAGCCAATCCCTAACAAAAACAACGATTTTTACCATGTAGAAGCTTCTCTAAATATGCCGATACTTGTCCTGTTCCTCGTTTAGATAATTCAGATGCCGCTGCCAACTCCTGATTTCTGTTGGCATCATCAGAAAATTCCTGAGCGATGTGCAAATACTTTCTCATGAGACGTTCTTACACTGCAGGCGAAACTGGGAACACCTAACTAGAGATAAAAGGAGGGCAGCTGATAAACTGATTAACTGAAATATGTTTTTATACAAGATTCAAGAGAAGATTTAGTGCAGATGAGCTGTTAGCAAACAATATGTGCACAAATAAAACCTTTTCCACTCCGATTTAATGATGCAATCAGCAGAAGGAGATTAATTGTTTCATTTAGATCGTCTTAAACAGGCTGCAGAAAGTCACTGCACCGGTTTGATGTGAACAAATTTCTTATTTGTCATCGTTTTTCAGCATGAAAATGAACTGAGTTCATGCGTTTCATGAGTGAAAAAGGTTTTCAGTCAACAGTTTAAAAAACAAAAAAGAAATTATGTGAAAGCTTCACTTATCTGAACCTCTGAGGCTTTTCCAACTAAATTTGGGCCGATTTACGCTCCTGTGCTTCTGGCGACTTGGCCAAAGATTTTAGACAGTTTTCCTTCAAACACTGGAAACAGCGATGAAGCTCATTTTTCAGGCACAAGGTGCTGCATCGCTCCCGTTTTACAAGCATGAAAACTAAAACATCTGAAGCTTTGGTAAAAATCTTTTAAATGTGGGTACAAAAAGAACTAAATTATCGTCAGGTTTTGTATCGGCAACATTTGACAGCATCAGGTAGACCAGATTTAATTTTTTTTTTTTTTTTTACATAATTTGGTTCAACTTTTGTCTTTTAACATTTGGTTCAAGACGTGTCCTAACTAGATGATCAACCTCTAATCGTTTCCCTCCTTTTCTGTGTTTATAAATAAAGGTTTGTCCTGTCTACTTCTTACATGGGTCAAAGGTTACACAAAATGACGTCTGGATACAATCGGGTCCAATCATCGACTCTCCCCCAGCGAGCTCAGCCAATCCTGCCCTGCGTTTGGGTCCGGCTTGTAAAACTACATTCCAGGCAATGCACGCGTTTTTGTTGATCTTGTATTGGTAGGAAGTTGGCCAATATATATTTCCAAAATGGACTTTAAGGGACTTCTAAAAACGTAATGTTATTGCAGTAAATGTCAAAGTATGGTGGAAAAGGTTCATATCGGCCATCTCTGCCCTGCATGTTGGGGCAGAGGTGTGCAGAGAGCTGCTGAAACGCTACTCATTAAATATTAATTTGTTCAAACCAAATGTGTTTAGTTAACGAAGCAGAACAGCCGTTTCTTCGAGTTTTCTCCACACAGGATTAACTAGAACCACAATAAAAACAGAGAGGAAGCGCGCCAACATTATCTTAGCATTTCAGCGTCAAACATACAGTTAGCAGGAACAAAGATGCGAGTTTAACGAGGTTTGCATGCGTTGCACAGGACAACCAGCCATGCACACCAAGTTTTTAGACTGTGGTGGAAGCTGGAGTACCCAGAGAGAAACCACCCATGCACATGGAGACATGTAGAAAGACCCCAGGCTGGGATTACAACCCAGGACCTTCCTGCTGGGCAACAGGTCCACCAACTGTGGCGCCGTTGCAGCCCACTTCCACCTTATTTAGCACAACTTTAAAATGTTGTCAGTTAACGGCCTCCCTGCTGAAATTTGTTGATTTAAAGAATGATCTTCAAAACTTTGTCCTTTTTTGTTGGTACAAGATATTAAACCCATCAAAGATCATCCATGTTTTAAGAGTCTTCACTCTCCAGTAAAGTTTTCTAGATTTAATTCAATTGAATAGATCAAACAAGTGAAGCAGAAAAAAAAGACCCGCTCAGCTGCAAATCCTCACTCATCACATTTCAATACATTGTCATCTAAATCCTAACTTCTAGCAATTAATTTATCTTTGCTTGTAAAAAGAGACCATGTGTAAAATAAAACGTAGGCAACAAAGCACAGGTTTAAAATAATTTGATTGGGTGATCAGGTTTGTGGCCTAACTACAGTTAAGAGTTTTGGGGTCCAAAAGGTTCAGGTGAGTGAAGCTCAATAAAAAGTGACACTTAAAAAAACAAAATAAAATGACATGGACAAGCGTTACAGTGCAGACATGTGTGGTCAGTGCTTATAGAGTGAAACATAAAATAACACAAAGGGTAAAACAAGTTTCAGTAGTAGGTTACAGACAGTAAGTATGAATAAAACATAAAAATGCTTCATATAAAAAAGCTTTTGTGACTCTTTTTGATCATTAGTTGGACATAAATGACAGCGGTTACATGTGGATGAATATTAGACTTCATTTATGAGGATGTTTGAGTCAGAAACTTGTTTTTAGCTGAACGGTTCAGTCGGAGCTTTAGCTGCTCGGTAAAAATCCTATTAGTGTCACTGTGGGAGTAACGTCAGTAAATATTTAAAAATCAACACTGCCAAACACAAATAAATCACTTTCTCCTGCAGAAACCGGTTGATCCGTATTCATTAAAGTTTCTGCAGAACCAGTGGAATATGCTCTATAGAAGCAACTAATGACCGAGTCAGACGGCAATAAAAGGGTTCAGTAACTTATTGATCGTCTCCTGCTGGGTTCAGAGGCTAAACTGATGAAACATGATGAAACATCCAGTGCATACATCTGTTCATTAAAGCTGCAGAACCGACACTAAAGCCCAGCAGCCGACATGCTGGACCTCATCTGGCCGGCCTCGCGATCGTCTAGTGCTAATAGTTGAACCTCTGCTCGGTGTACGTCGTGATGATAATCAGAGGTTTCTTAGTTTTTCTGCCCCCAGCTGAGCTTTTGTTTAAACGTGGCTCTGACTCGACAGCTTTTACCGCCTCGATCCCGACCCTATCCTTGCGTTTGAACAGCGTTACGCCACTTCCTGCGCTAACGAGGAGCTGTGATTGGCTGCTTACCCTGAAGGGGCTGTTGGGGACGCTGACTCCTCCCCAGGTGACGGACACGGTGTGCTTCAGAGAGGAGGTGGGCGTGTAGGAGCACTGGTACAGTCCCTCTGCTTTGCTCCTCACCTTCACCTCCACAGGAAGCCCCTCTGCGTCCTGCATAAAACAAACAGATCGTGGTAAAGCTGGAGAGACCAAGCGAAGAGGAAATGCGCGATAGTTTAGTTCAAGTCCAATCGGATCATTTTAGCTTTCTCAGCGGTTCTATTTGCAGAGTTTAAACAAAAACGCACAAAAATAAATAAATAAAACTCTGAGTTTCTTCTTCACAGCAGCAGGGTGAAGCATTTTATTGCTTGAATTATGCAAACTTTGGATTAAAATGGTCAAAGGGGAATTAAGGTGCTGCAGGTCAGCCGGAGCCGTTTCAGGCGGGTTTTGAATGGAGAAAAGATCAAATAACCAAATATTAATTATTTAGCTAATTTAGTTTTAGTTTAAGGTTAAACTGTAATGGTTTGGGGCGTGCACCGATGGTGCAAGGGTAGTGAGCACGACCAATATATACAGGCCTTAGTCCTCGAAGCGGCTGACCCAGGTTAAATTCCTGCCTGACGTCCTTTACCGCATGTCTCCCCCCCAAACTCAAGGCCCGTGGGCTGAATCCGGCCCGTCAAGGCAATTTATCCGGTCCAGAGCCAAAAAAGGCATATGATGTCATAAAGTAGAGGCATACATCCTTTTAAATTGTATATAGTAGCCTGTGCCTTCTGCAGTGAATGTGGATTTTTTTTAAAAATGTGTAGTAACAGCCTCCTGCCACTAGATGTCTAGTGTTTCCCACAACACATTAAAACAACCCAGAAATGTCCAAAAAGAGAAGAAGTGATGCAGAATGACGAGTTTAAAGTGTAACTCTCCCCCCCCCCCCCCCCATTATCGACTTTTTTGCAGATAAATGGGGCCTAAGGTGTTACTTTTATGTAATTGTGCATGTTTTTTATCTCTTAACTAAAATGAAATTATGAAATCAAAAGCATCATCTATACAGGCGCAACCGGCCCTTTTAATGACTTCATGATGCTAAAGTGGCCCATTATAGAAATTATTTTGACACCCCTGCTTAGCAGAAATCAGATTTCTGCTCTAACCTGAGCTGTGATTTTTAGAGGTCCTTTCCCAGCTCCTTCTGCCTCCACGGTGAACTCGGCAGGTTGGTCCACCTGGCAGCCGTTTGGCTCGAGCCCCGGCCCGTAAGCCTGGACCTAAAACCAGAGGAAAAAATAAAAAAGTTGATCAAGGTTTTCCACTACGAAGGACCAACTCTTATACACTATGGATAAATCACTTGTATAATCTGAATTTTGCTTCCAAGGAGTGTCTTGGTGTCCTGCAGTGTTGTGTGCTCAGAGAAAACCAAAGCAGATCAAATGCCAGAAGGGGAAACAATAAAATGTTCAGTCTCTCTGACCTTCTCCGGGTGGCTCGTGTTGTTGTCAGGGACGATGTGGGCCATGAAGGGGCTGAGTTCGATGTCCTCTTCATCGCAGGTCACATGGACGGCGTATTCGCCAGCTTCTGTTGGCCAGTAGCGAACGTCACATGACCCGTCGTTCTTGTCCTCGCACTCGATTTTAGCCTGGGAGGGGCCCTCGATGGCAAAACCTGAAAACGCATCAAATCAGAACGCAGCAGATGGTAAAAAATATAATTTTGAAAGTAATTTATCTGGAGAACACTTTTTTTTTTTTTTTTTTAAGTTCAACAGACCCACAAGAAGAAGAACCTCGACTTACCAAGAACTCCAACATCAGTGCCGATGGACTCCACTACAAAGGTTGCAGGTTTACCCACAATGCCCCCCTCCAGACCGGGGCCCCAGGCCCTGATCTGCTGCGGCCCTGCCTCTGGACCGACTACCACGTCAAATGGGCTGTTGATGAGGAAAAGAGTGGAGGATAAGTCAGAAGATAAAAAAACACAGGACTAAATCTGCTGCTCTGTGCTTTTACAACATGCATCCAAAACTCGTGCTGAGGGACTCTACTTCCACACCAAATAAAACCAGCCGTCAGGATTTCCATCAAGCACTTCACACCATCAGAACCGGTTCTGATTTATATAAGATTTCCAAATTTATCACAAACTTTACCATCTGGATCATCTCCAAATTACTGCAAAAGATTGAATAAGGTTTAAAAGAGTCGATTCCCTGTTTACAAAAAAACAGACAAGATAACAGTAAACTTCCTTCATGGAAGTATGTGGCTTTGATTCAGTCGCGTTATTGTTTTATTTTATTATAATTTCTTCCATTTGCCTGTTAATTTGTTGATAGACAAATAAAGGAGCCTTTATAAAAACAGGCTTTGTAGGCTTCAGATTTATGCTCATTTTAAAACAGAACATTTTAGAGTAAATATATTCACCTGCAGCCATTTTATGCCTTTGTAGTAATTTTGCATTCTTCAGTGATCAACAACAGCAGTTTGTTGGGCTTCTACTTTTTTCTGCTCAAATTGTCAGCTTTAGTCTGGCTGCTCAATAACATGTGTTGTCATTAGCTACATTAACCTCCAATGATTTAACTAATCTAAGTAGTAGAGGAGGTGTGGGCTTTGGTTTGTTTCGTTGCTTCACCATTTAGTAGCAGACTGGTTAACATTTTCCTGCATTACATGATACGGACCTGGGAAGCACATCTTGACAGGGAGCCCAGACTGACAGAACCATAGATATCCATAATAAAGGCTAGATGTCTTACGGCGGAGTTTCAAGCGTCATCACCGGCGGCCATCTTGCCTCAGGCAAGCTTTCTGG
This sequence comes from Fundulus diaphanus, assembly GCA_037039145.1. Lineage (NCBI taxonomy): Eukaryota > Metazoa > Chordata > Actinopteri > Cyprinodontiformes > Fundulidae > Fundulus > Fundulus diaphanus. Next base: position 4,862,306 of record CM073126.1, read on the forward strand.
CGTGCTCTGTGGTACCTAATGTAAGGTGAGTGATCAGCACGAACACAAATACTCTTATCTCATTGAATTCTTGACGGATTTACAAACAGTTTGGTTTTTTACAAACATTATGAACGTGGCTATAATTCTTGATGCTTGAACATGTCGAAATTGCAGATTTTCTTGTCGAAAAATGACTTAATCATGCAGCATAGTTGTGCATCACGGCTACTTGCGCTAGTTATCAAGGCTGAGACCACTGGTCAATTATATAGGTTTTACTGACACCAATAACGATTGTATGACAATTAATCTTTGGTGTAAATTTGAGGGAAATCAATCTCACAATGGTCCAAAAAGATAAATGTTCCCTTAATTTCCCCATGGTTATTATAAATTATTTTAATATACCAACTCTTATTTCAGGATTTGTTGTGCGACGGGCTCTGAAAAAGCTGTCCTGTGATGTCTGCCGTGCCAGCTTGGTAACAGATGCTGCATCTGCCATCAAGGACCAGAGCTACCACCTGCTGAAGTTAAAAAACAATGGAGGTCTGGTGATTCCATCAGAAGGCACAGTGATGGTAGTCAGGGTAGCAGAGTGGGTCAATCGTCAGACCTCATGTACCAGAAGATCACAGCCCATCAAAGTGCTAGAGGTCGTGTACATTGTAAGGAAGAGGATAGGGTCAGAGGATGTGTTTGTGCTCAGAGAGCACATCGGAGAAACACAGTACGGCATAGACAGCCACCACCATACGCTGTTAATGTTGGTTGCGTCCTTGTTTTTTAAGTTAAGGCTGCACCACATTGCCAAAATAACTAACCTTAGCTTACAGAGCAACAACATGCAACAGAAGCTCAATAAAACCGTCCTTTTCAAAGGGCATTAGCCAAGCTTTGTTTTTTGGGTCATTTTTTAAATCTCTGTCTTCCATGTGTATACCATCACAGTAGTGTAGATGGGGATTTCAACATGCTACATCTATATATACTTGTGAAGGGGACTATTGTACCAATTTTAATAGCAAATAAATGTCACTTTTATAATGGTTTAAAAATAGGAACTTTTGTGTAATTACTCCTGATATATAATCCGAATAGTCTACATGAAACTTCAAAGTGTTACCTTTAATTTGAAACCTGTATTATGCTTCTACACCAAGAGGTTGCCACACAATACGCCTTTTTTGTCAGTATTTCAAATTTTATTATAACAGTAATATTCATATTATAAAAGTATGTATGTAAATATAAACAAATTAGGATTGTAAAATAATTAATCACACCCAAATAAAAGTGTTATATATATATATATATATATATATATATATATATATATATATATATATATCATGTTGCCATTCTGTACACTGAGTTTTAATAGCATATATTGATTTAACATAAATACCTTGTGCATGTGTATATTTATTGCACCTGTATGTTCTATTCAATGATCTTTTCATATGAAATTCCATGGTTATAATTATTCGTAAGTGTGCAGTGTCATAACTACATGTCTGACTTTTGTTTAACAAACCAAACAGTTTGAGAATCGTTAGATAATTGAGGAAGTTATGGTTATTTAAGTACATGCGCCGTTGAAACACAATGTTACGAATGAGCGAGCTGCCTGTGGCAAGATGGCCGCCACGTGCGGACGTCGACACCCATTGGCCAGCAGCGCGGACGAGACATCTAGCCTTTATTATGGATATCTATGGACAGAACCCTGTCATCGGGCTGTCCGTGTAGCTAATATTTGAGCTGGGAGCGTTAGCTTATGTCTTCCAGGAGCATTGGCTCGTAGCATTAGCTTGTAGAGTTAGCGGAGCTAGCATGTGGCATTTCGCTCCTTTCCTGTCCATCAGGAAGATACTTCCCAACAACGCTTATGTGTTTACGTTGTCGGCTAAAGAGGTTAGCAAAGTTTCCAGGAGCTGATCATTGTTGAGATGAGCGGCTGCAGGGAGGCTGCGTGTTTCCACTAAAAGTGCGGCAATTTGGGATCGCTTTTGATGCAAATTAATATTTATGAATAGTTGTTTTTTTTGTATTTATTATGCAAGATATTGATTGTTTTGACAACCCTCCCAGCTGGGATGCGAAAAAAAAAAAAAAAAAAAATGATAATCTGGTTATGCATAGTTTCGATTTCTACAGGTTAGTTTTCTTTTTACGCAGCTTGATAAACCAGTTTCTGGTGAAATTCATTTTGAAAAAGAAGGAATACCTTCACTCTAAACATCCTGCCCAGTTTACCGTTTAAACACAGTGGTGCTTGAAGGAATGCAAAACAAAATTTGCTGTAACAAACACCTGATTCCATTACAGATTCAACTGATCAGATTATGTAATGTAGCAAAGTTAGTACCAAAACAAAAGGGCTCAGTTCCTCACCTCTTGGGGATGTGCTGACCTCCCCAGGTGATGGAGACGGTGTACTTGCCAGGACTTTTAGGATAATACTCGTAGAAGAATGAGCCGTCCTGACTGGAGAGCTGCTTCACAGGCTCCTCGTTGCCTCCTGCAAGAGCAAACATTAACATGCTTAACTATCTGATTAAATAGTTAAAAATCAACATCTTTGAAAAATAAACGTCAAATTCTTATTTTGGATTTTTCTCTTGAGGCAAAAAAAAGTTTGAGTTGAGAGAGTTGGAATAATAAACTTAATTGTGACATTTTGACCACAACAACAACCTCCACGTTTCTGTTAGTCTGGAGAACCTACAACTAATCCAACAAAAATGGAGACGATGACCCCTAAACCCCATTTACACTACCCTTGTTAAACCGATCCATGCTGAGCTCGGTCCGAGCTTGGATCAGTTAACCAAGCCGAGCTTGGTTCTGACGACCGTTTACACATCACGCTATCTTGGTTCCTTGGTTTCCTCGCCTCCTAGTGACGATCTGCGGTACTACTGCTCTCTGGGATTGAAAGCGGCACTAAGTAAATCAAAATGGCGTCGCCCGTAACATTCAGGCAGTTATGTTTGGTTATAATTGTGATACGTCGTTGTTTGCGGAGAGTCAGGCAAAGAAGGCAATTTTTGGTGAATTTACTTGACAGAGTCGACTTTTGGGAAGTGGATAAGACAAACGAACGTCTAATCAGGATTTACAGACGCGGGAAACAACGACAGACGCTGAGGTTCATCACACTGCTGAGCAGAATCATCTCTGAAAACCGTGTGTCACGGTAGGGAAGCTGGTATTTTTATGGATGGATGAAATGTCAGCTGGCTGTAAGGAGATGACGCGGTCTGCTCATGCGCTCTTTGTTATTAGATAACCGAGCCAGGGAAAAACCGAGCCGAGCCCACACCTGGAACTGGTCTGCATTTAGCGCGGTCTGGTTGTGTCTGGCTCGGTTCAGTTCAGTTTGCGTTCCATTTACACTCGATAGTTATCTCGGTTACCGAGCTCGGACCGTTCTCGGCTCGGTTTAAAAGGGGTAGTGTAAACGGGGTGCTAGTCTTGAAACTCCCAGAGACCAAACCAACACCTAGCCCAGAGAGGCTGGCGACCGCAAAACAGATCCAATAACAAGCCTAGACGAAAATAAAGAAATGCCTGAGGGAGAGGGGTTCATTTATACCTCCTGCATTGGGAGCAACGCAGGAGGAGTGGATCCAGTCAACGCCATCTCATTTTTAAACCAGAGCTGTTTTAGTTTTGTTAAAAAGTGAAAAAGTAGTGTTGACACTTTATTGCTCAGTTAGTGGTTTGAAACTGAAAAAAAAAAAAAAAAAAAATAAATCAATTGTTCTTCCGTGATTGTTTCAACATACCGAGACTGCCTGATATGAGGAGAATCATGTCCGTTTAATCTCCATTCACAACATTTATGATCAATATTGCACCTTCAACAAGTAAACAGCTCTGTGGTCCTTTCCAGATCTCTGAATTTCTAGAGATGAGTGACAATCAGAGCAAATGGTATTTTCTGCTGCAACCTAAACTCCATCTTCCTGAGTCCATTCCAGCTGTCTGCTTTATTCTTGCAAAACATTGTTTCTATATAGACGCGCAGGAATGGATCAAATGCAACAGACTCTAAATGTGACAAATAATCACTGAATAAGGTTAAGACCAAATTATAACTGATTAACATGAACTGCAGTAGGAATAATTACTGATGGCTACAAGCTGTGAAAGAAGCTGAAACAGCTCCGCAGAAGGCGGGTTTAGACTGAGTGGACAGTGCTGTGGACGGATCATCCGCAGCCCAGATGGACCTTGTTATTTTTTGGCCTGAGGAATGTGTGCGGTCAGGGAAATACGTGCGTCTCACGGTCATTGTGTGAGAGTTGAGAGCCCTGGCCATCTGCTTTACAAGTCTATGGTGAACGCGCATCTAGTTCACGCAGCACCGGTCGCGGCATGTTTTGAGATTTCAAGCATCTGATGTGTATCCTAAGCAGCAGACGCTAGAGTTGGAAAATCTAAACTTTTGCAGCTGGACGCCAAGTGTATACCAATCAAAGAGACCCCGCTATGTGACGTACTGCTGGATTTTCCAACGGGACGCAAGGACCACGAAAAGCCGGCAAATTGACAATGGAGGACAAGCTCATCGCTGTTCGTGCCCATCCTATCATCTATTCTCAGTCGAGCCATCACTGCAGAGACAGTAAAGGACCTTGCCTAGAGAAGGATTAGCAAGGAAGTTGGGTTCTTGTGTATGTGATCAAAACTTTCACCACAGTAAATATTTCCCCAAATTTGAGGAAAAGCAAAGGGTAGATCCTCCAAACATGCGTCAGACGCATCTGTCCACACTTTATTCAGAGCCTCAGAAATGCCCTACACACCAGTCTGTCTTCAAAGCATTAGACGCTCAAAATTTGGTCTGAACACAGCATATTAGCTAGTGCAGAAATACTGTTAGAAATCCAAGAGGTGCTAAAACCGAGCCAAAGAATTTGTAAAGCCAAATAATGTCTTAAGAACTAAAGGTTATTGACCTTATTGCTTCTAAAGTTTATTTACCACTGCTGGCTACCTAATTGGGGTCAAGTATAGTTAGTTTTGACAGGATTATAACATCCAACCACATCAAAGCATACAGACTGCTCAATGATCTCAGCATTGTGCTTTTTGCTGCAGAATTCGTGATTATAAATGTGTCTTAAAATGCAGACTAAACTTTAGTTTCAAGACATACAAACTTAAAATATGGATATTCTCGTCTTCAGTCTGCCACTTAAACGGAAAAGTAGCTTTAAGCATTCAGAACAAGTAGCTAATTATTGACCTTTGCTTAATCTTCTTACTGTGGGTCTAGTGCTTCACCTATTTTCAGACAAGCACAAGCTGGAGGGGAGGACATTTTTCCAAGAGTCTTTTACAGAGTCAAAAAAAGATTTAAATCATACAATTTAGGAATACATATTTCATCTTATAGCAAATGCAACAATAACTGAACAATTCCACAGTGCAAATACAAGTATTTCTTCATAATTTGGATAAAACTACAAACAAACACCAAGCAGATTATGTGAATCTTTACGAGAAGCATTTCAGTGTATCTGCCTGGTACAAAATAAAAAGCAACCAGAAACAGCAGCAAAAAAGACCAAAGGTTGATCGAATTAACAATTAATTGTGCAGATTAGATTTGAGCCTTAAATAAAGGGGGCTTCAAAGGATTTACAAATCAATCCTAAACAGTTCATGCAGTTTTTTAAAACTTTTTTGAACTTTTTAATGATAAATAGCTAAACTATTATGTTTCCAAATCAAGCTTAACCTGTCACTGAAAGGCTGTATATTTGATACGATTTTCCTGCGTTTCTGGATGATTTTCACATAAATCTGATGAAATCCATACAAGGTTTCTATGGAGGTTTACTGGAGGAAGAAAAATAACTTACTGGGATCTTTGATGAGCACCTTCAGTTCTCCACTGCCGGCGTTCCTGGTGTCCACCTTAAAGTCCCCGGCCTGCTTCACCCTCAACCCTGACGGCTGCAGACCCCGTCCGGTCGCCCTGCAGGCGCCCGGTATGCAGGCTGACAGACGGAGCACGTAAACCGGCTGCAGTTTATTAAAACGATTAAATAAGTGAAGCTAAAGGGAGGAAAAAGGAACTCACCGGGTCCAACATCCACAGCAAAGGGGCTCTTGGGGACTCCTACCCCGCCGAAGGTGATTGTGATGGTGTGCGGTCCGGTCTGCACGGGGCGGTAGGTGCAGCGGTACATGCTTTCACCCTTATCCTCCATCATCACCTCCACGCTGTTCTGCCGGCCCTGCGGGTCTCGGATCATGGCCGTCACGTCTCCCGTTCCTGCTCCTGTGCAAAGCAAACGAAGACGAGGCATCTTCAGTCGACTCGTTAACCGTTTAGAAGAAACGCCGTCGGGTCGCTGCTCCTCACCTGCTGTGTAGATGTCAAAGTAGGTGGGTTTGTTGGCGATGTTGCCCACAGGTTCGATGCCCGGGCCTTTCACCGTTACTTTGGAGGCGTCTCCCAGCGCCTTGTCCACGTTCACCTCAAATGGACTTTTGGGAATCTGCTGGCCTGCAAACAACACTGTCACCTGTAAAAGAAACACCATTATCCTTTCATGAGCTCCAGAGAGCTCACCTGGCCTTTGAGAAGCACAGATCCTATTTAAATGCCATGATTGGGGTTCATTTTTAACAGCAGCTCACCTTATGAGGCCCCATGACTTGAGGAATGTAGGTGACGCTGTACGTCTTCTTGCCCTCGTTAGGCTCCACCTTTAGCTGATCAAACAGACATAATCAGAGTGAGTCGCCGTTTATCAGGGCAGGAACCCCACCCCCATCCATCTCTGAAGACATCTTTACCTCCTCTCGGGTGCCGTCTGGATGGTCCAGGTAGACCATGACCTGGCCATGACCTGCGCTGAAGGTGTCCACGGTGAACACAGCAGGACGCAGCACTCTGTTTCCTGTGGGCTCGATACCTGCACAGCACGTCAGAACGTAAAAAAAAAAAAAAAATTTAAATGGATTTATGGTGGTTCAATGCAGACAGCTGCGTCCTAACATGACCCACCTGAACCGGCCTGCGATTAAACCCATCAGTTTATGAACACATGACTGAGTGGAGAGTAGGGCTGGGTGATATGGCTTCAAAAATAAAGTCTCCGGTTTTATTAAACCAAATACAATTAATCGATTTTTTCCTCTTTTTGTTACACAAAAAGAAACTAAAGAAATTTTAAAAACTTCCTTTTATTTCAAGCATTTAGTCTGGTAGTTGACCTGAAGTCAGAGTGCAACTAAATCCAAGCTGTGAAACATGCTGGTAAAACAAGATGGCCGCCCTGCCGTTGTAAACACAGAAAATATAACTAAATATTTGCTGCCGAGAACAGGCCTCACTTCACATGCTTAACTTAAAACTAACTTGATAAAAAAAAAAAGCAAATGAGCAAAATTAAAGTTCCTCAACATATGGTTAAAAAAAAGTTTCCCTTTTACAAAATTTTAACATTTTCCTAAACATATATTCAGCATTGCTGCTGTTCTCTTCATGGAAACCCAATGAGAGCATTGGCAAAATAAAATTCAGCATTTCCACAAATTAAATCTTAAAAAAAAAAAAAAATTGAATTAATCGATTTATCGTCCAACCCTAGGGAAGAGTTAATCGAAGTAGCCAGTTTTCTAAAAACTGTTGTGAAGTTTTCAGGCTGAAAGCGATGACTTATGTTTTAAAACTCTGTTGTGACAATTGGAAAAATAACCAGCCAAACATGGAAGATCGTGGCGAGAAAGAAAGAGGGTTTAATGTGACTCCTCTGCAGCTATTCGGAGTATTTCCGCTGCTGGATTACAGAGGTGGGAAATGGCATCACTGCCCTGTGTGTGTTTGGGCCATTGTTAACCTAAGCGACTCACTTCCTTTCATTGTCAGAGCGGCAGTCTGTGTTCCCATTATCCGACACGTCTGGTTTTACCTTTAAAAACTGTGTGTTTTGGTGGAAACATTAAATTTACTGCATCCCAACCAGAGCAGAACCTGCTGTCACTTCACGGCCCAGCTGAAGGTTTCTGTTCGCTCCAAAGCTTTGACATCAGGCTACGGTTCAGAGGTCAGGACTTGGGAGAATACATTTAATTTCCAGTGAACAGGCAGAGACTAAGCGGTGTGCGCTGCTTTACCCGGTCCGTATGCACGGGCCTTCTTGGGGTTCAGCTTGGGTTTGAGTGGAGCTCCGGGCTTCAGTTTGGCTTTGGGGAACTGAGACAGGTAGGTCATGACGGACTGCTCGTCCGCACTGGGGTCGATGATCTCCTCCGGAGCAATCACCTGGAGAGCAGAAACATCAGGCCAGGTTTAACGGACAGAATCACGACCAAGACGTTCAAACCCAACTGGCTGGACAGCAATCCGTTACATAACATATACAACAATATCCATGTAGGACTTTCAGTAAATAGAAACTAAACTGTCCAACGGTGCAGTGTTTGTGTCTACTGTCTGCATGGTGGTCCTGCTGCAACATGTCAGGCCCTGCAGAGGATGGTGAGGGGATCTGAGCAGGACATCCCCGTCATCAGGACCTGGTTCAGAGCAGGACTCTGGTCGCTGTCAGATACTCGTTACACCCTCTGCATGAACCATTTTTCACAATAATTACCGTCTTTGTGGAAGTGTGAAGGTCCAGAAACCCATTTATGTTTCCAAAGTGGGTTCAGAACCAAGTGTTCCTGCACAATTTCCATTTCAAAGCTCCATATTCTTCCATAAATGTTACAAACTTACGCTGCCCGAGTAAAAACATGTAGTGGGATTTTCCGTATTCCTGGTCTGCTTATAATACCATTTTTTTTAAACACCTTAAATCCAAAGGTTATGGGTCGTTCATTAACAACCCATTAACAACCCTCATTCTTTGAGCCCTCAGCAGAAAAATAAGAAGCTGATGATTAAAAGGATCTCATATGACAGAAGAAATGATCTTTTATACAGAATCGGCTTTCATCACCAAGTATGTGACACAAACAAGGAATTCCACTTTGTTCTCAATGAAGACGTTTTGAATATAAACCAAAAATATAGTTTTTTTTGTAAATATGAAAAGTGTTTTTACAGAAGAGGAAGACCTGGTTGGACTGGTGCAAATAAGTCTGGTATAGATCAGTGATAAACGAACGCAGGACAGACTGGATGGCCATGGAGAAGACAACCAGCTGCTCCTGTGTTACTGAGTTATTTTATTTATGCTCCGTCTAAAACTGCTCTCCTCTTTAGACCGACTATCATTGTTTTGGCAAACTGGAACATCTTTGAACTTCAAAATCAAAACATAGATCAGACATTTTATAATCGTGGCATTCATCTAATGTTTATATTTGTTGTCGGGGTCAGATTCTCCGCCAGAACCTGAATCCAACAGCAGAGATGCCTTTTCTTGGTTTAAAAATAAAAAAAATAATAATAATTTGCCAACACCCAAGAACAAAAATGATTAAAACTTTACAAACTAGATCTCATAGATCTGGCCTCTAACAACATAAACTAAGCAGGAGCTGAATGGCTCAATAATTAAGCTCTAAGTTAATCTGAGCAGAGTGATGATTTACCAGAGAGCAAACAATGCGTTTTCAATTGAAATAATAAAAAAATTAAAGTTTAAACAAGCTACTGTTACGCATCAGTTTACCAAAATGTTACCAAGTGCATTGACTGTCAGTAAAGTGAGTGAAAAATAATAAAGGAAACCCACCTGCGGGATGCCCAGCCAGTCGTCAGCCAGCTGCATGGCTTCAGTAGCGTTGTCCACGGGTCTCACTGAATCCCAGGTCTCCCAGTCTGGACACAAGCCTGAGGGACAGACAATTTCAAACTGTGATGATGGAGGAAACCACAGTAACAACCTCTCAAGTTTTACTTTTAAAAAATACAGGACAAAAAAAAAAAACACGTTATAAGAACATGATCAGAAAGAAATCATGACTTAAACATTAAAGTCTGGCTGAATGTTGTTAGTTTCAGCTCTAAATTGGCTCTAATTAGCAGTCAGACATAAGCAAACGCTTCAGATCAGACACATCTGCTGCCGTCTGAGCAGAAACATCTTTTTACAGAAAAACAAAACAGCAGAATGAAACCATTAAAAATAATTGCATTGCTACATAAAGTAAAAGACTCAGAACTATACAGCATGAACTGAACTTCATCATTCAATTATTCTGCCTCTTTCAGTCTAAGGCCTGGATGTTTGAGCGACTGCATAGAAAAAAAAAAAAAAGTATTCCTTTCTTATCTTACAGAAAAAAACTAATCTAAAACTAATAAGATGTAGTAAGATATCGCATACCAATTAATCTAGGGGGAAGATTGAATGAAATATCTATAAACTGAGAAATTTAGAGATGTACACAAATTCACACCTAAATTATTGTTGCAATCTGTAAAATTGTCATATTTACAAAAGTAAATCTAATCAAATATGATGCTTAAATATAAGGAATCATGTCAACTCAGTGAAATACCTCGGCTATTATAGACTATAAATGTAAGTATTTCTTTTCCTTATTGTTAGTCTTAATTCAGGAAAATCTGAGGTTTATTTTATCATTAAATTTACTTTTAGAATGTTTAGCTTTAGAGGAAAGGAGGCAACTACCGGTATAGGAAATCTTTTTACAAAAACAGAAATGTCATTTGTAAATTAATTAAAAAACAACAACATTGGTGCCGGTTGTGCCTTAAATGAGCATCAGAGGGTCAGAACCCACAGATTAAGAGTGGCCAAACAACTGGATGACTTTATGGGGCATCGCATATCTTTCCCAGGGTTAAAATAAATCTCCCTCAGCTCTGCGAGCTTTAAACGTCTCGCCGACTAGTGTACCTGGAGCACAGCTGTCCACCAGAGCTCCCAGGGCCTTCCCATCCCTCCAGTCCTGGCTGAAGTTGGTGATTGGCAGATCAGGAACTTTGTGTTGAATCCAGCCCAGCAGACGCTGCTTAGGAGTCTTTGACTCTGCCTGAACATAAAAAGAAAACTCACTATGAGTGCTGTTGTCAAACAAATTTAAGGTGCTTTTACCCCCCCCCCCCCCATTTGAAGACAAAGACAAAAATGAACACAAATGAGGAAGAAGTGGCTGACGTCACCTCTTGGTCCTCGCCCTCCCAGACTGGCATGGAGATGGAGTAGTGAAGAATGAGGGTCCAGATCAAACCCAGAATCAGCTTCAGGTTCCCATCTACAATAGCTTTAGAGTCTGAAAGAGAAAAACGGACATCGGATCAGAACTAAAAACTTTGGATGTAACGTTTCAACGCCACTTTAATTTCTTACAGACACAACAACCCGAGATGCTGTTTTTCAAACGAGCCGTTTCACACACAGAAGGAATTTCCCACCAGCTGCCCTTTTACGGTGCATTCAGATACATCTGGTACGCTGGATTATCTACATATCAAAACAAATTAAAAGTCATTTAAGCCTTTTTATTCTCAAATGTCTCAACACCACATTGACCATTTTTAACTCGTCTTTGTTGTTACACATTTAACCATCTGGTTTTACTCCTTTCTGCCCAACTCAAGTCTTTCAGTTCCCACCCTTCTCCTTTAACATCTGGTGTGCCTCAGGGCTGTGTCCTAGGAGCCCTGCACTTTTATCATTTACCTTCTTCCCCATAGCAAGATTGTCCATAAGTTTTAACTTTCAGCTCAGCCGCTACGCAGATGACACCCAGCTTTACTTATCCAGTAAACCCAATTCTATCCTCCCACCCTCTTCGCTCATCCACTGGTTGCCTGAAAATCTTGGTTCAGATCAAATTTCCTAAAATGAAAAAGGTGATAAAACCAATATTATCTAAAATGGACAGTTTCTCTCACCATCGACAACTCCATGGCATCCCCCTCCCCTCAGGTTAAGAGTTTGGGTGTTATCCTTGATTGCTCCTCTTCTTGCACTTCTCACATTAACATCACCCAGTCTACATATTTTAATTACACATTATTAACAATCTTAGTGCCTTACTTTCCCCTCACTCCAACTCCACTGTTGTTCACAGCTTCATCACCTCCCTCACTGATCATTGCAACTCGTCATTTTGGTCTCCCTCACCAATTCATCCAGCAGCTTGAAATGGTCCAGAACTCGGCTGCTCGCATCGTCACCAGAACCTCTTTATTTCACCACATCAACCCAGTTCTACAGCAGCTCCACTGGATTCTAGTGAAATTCAGAACCGAATTCAAAACCCTTCTGTTTACATTCAAGATCATCCACAACCTCAACAGTAACCTTGAGTTTTATGAAAGGCGCTTATAAGTAAAATTATTGTTATCCATACAAAACTCCAGTCAGTTTTGCAGTTGTCATTTTTTTCTCCTGACTAAAGAAAACTATAAAGTGTACCGAACAGTAATTTGCATATATTGTTATTATTCCTTGTATTTATTACCTTTTTTTGGTACACATTTACTTTTAACATTCTTTCCATAGATTTTCTTGGCACTTTGGGTCATTATTTGGCAACTTGCTCAAAAGGAGAGAGGGCAGAGGGACGGTGGGGGAGGAGGCGTGCAGCGGTTGAACCAGGGATCACTGCAACAACTAACCAGTAGTTGGAGCACCTGCTTTACTGACTGAGCTAGACGGCGCCACAAAAACTGTTCCCTACGTTTAACACAAACACGAACCGAATCCAATAAATTGAGCTCTGCTATAAATGCTTCCCAGGCAGTAGTTTGCACACCTTTACGACGCGTTTGTCTCTACATGTTTGTGCAACCGTGTTGCTGCAAGCCAACTTCTGACAGCGATTACTGACGAGCTCAGCAGAAACGAGTCACGTCCCCAGAGTTTGGAAATCCTCTGACCCACCCAGGGACGCTCCGGTTCGGCTCCACTGTCAGCCCAACAGCTGGGATCCGAACATGTTTCATCAGCTCAGGTTTAGCAGGAGGTTTACCAGGCCGCGGCCACACCCATGGTGACACAATAATGACAGAGTGTTAAACAGCCTCCAGGGAGAGTTAAGACATCAAGATTCCTGCATTTTTTAAGCTCTCTCCATTATCTCCGTTTCTGCCACAGTTGCTTTATTTTCTAACCCCGTCTTTAACCGCTTCACTCTCTCCCAGCTGTTTGTATCATTTACGCCTCATTCCTAATTAATCCGCACAGACGTGGTTTTCTAACTTTCCTTTTCTCTGAGAAGTTATAACACACTTGTGCAAGTTTTCATGTGTCATTAAGAGCAAACATCCTGCTAGTGAGCAGCACTCCTCATTGTTGACCTTTAACCCCACGTCCACCCACGGCTGAAGTCAACGTAATGATTAAAAACACTAACGTTCACACTTTCTACCCTGAAACCAGGATGAGAACCAACAGCTGAAGCCTGAAGACTGGAGGATTTTTAATTCTCACTTTTAATAAAATCTTTTGTTTCAGTAAAGTATTTTTACCAAACATTAAGCTGAAAATACAAATAAAATAAAATGGATTAAAAAAAGATAAACTACATATTGTGCAAGATACATCGGATTATAGTAAACATTTTTGTAAAGAACTGAACAGAAAAACATCTGTGTACAAAAACAAGTGATAGAAAACACTTTATACATGAAATATATTGAGGCTACCCTTTACAAAAGAAAACAAAATGAAACAAAGCTTTCAAAACTACGCATGTATAAAAAAAAGCCTTAAAATATCTTCTGCTTTTACCGGGTAACGTCTCGTTGAAACATTTGTTTTAAATCCAACCTCTAAGCACAGAGAAGACAAAAAAAATTTCCAGTTTTAAGAAATTTAAATAAAATGGTGATCAAAGTATCTAAGAACCTTTTATTCTACAGTTGTTTCCCTGGGGTATAAATATGGTGCGACACAAGGGGTCCCGTTTGTTTTGAGCACTGGTCACGCAGGGGGGGGGGGTGCCAAGACTCTGCTGGACAATAATTAAATATATGTATCGTCATATAACTGTATTCAGTAAAGGCGATATGACATTTCCAATATACATTACAGTCTATGATTATAGCATTTGTCCACGACTACCATTCCGGGTTTTATGTACCGTATTTTTCACACCATAAGGTGCATTAAATATTCTTCCCAAGTGTGTAATATCACTCCTTCACGTCTACAGCTCTCTATCCGTCTCTGTGGGGAGGACAGAGTAGCTGGACTACACTGCCCTGTTTCTAACATAAGGCCAAAATAAACCTAACTTTTATATTGAATTAACTTACTAAGTTTAGACATTACAGTCAGGCAGTCTTGTAGACAGCTCAGGTCCTATCAGGTAGTGACGCAGTGTACCGTAGTGCTCCAAATATCCATTGAGCGGAGCGGCTTTGTTGCTAACCAAAGTCATATTTACACATTTTAACAGATTTCTGAGCGCATTGTACCACATAAAATGAGTCAGTAAACACAACGGTAAACATAGATAAGGCGTGCCATCAATTTATGAGAAGATTTAAGAATTTGAAGTGCGCCTTATAGTCCGAAAAATATAATTTTATGTTTTATTTTTTTAAAGCAAATATTTCTAAAATGTTATATTGGAGGATTTTTATAAACATGGCAAAAATAATTGGAAAGAATACCCGAAACAGATGCCTGTACAAACTTATGACAGTCTTCCTGAGGCTTTTATTCTGTTTATATCGCTATTGTATCGACCGAAATTAACAAATATATCGTAATACAAGTTTTGGCCATATGGTCCAGCCCTATAGGTTTAATGAGATTCCAGGTGTGTCTGGCATGAAACACAGGAAGGATACGTGGGAAAGCAGGCTCACTGTTAAGTACGGCGGAGGGTCTGTGATGCTGTGGGCCGGCACCTCTTCCGAAAGGTTCATTCAAAGCAGGACGCCTGGTACAAAGTTCTACTGGACTGAAGCTGCATTGGTATCGTACGGTTTTTGTTGTGAACAGAAACATAACTGGACCGGTACCACTTCAGCTTTTTAATTCTCCCAGGTCAGAAAGACAAGATCTGACCAAAGTTTTGGACTCCCGCCGTTCAGAACCCACCGAGCTGCGTTTATGTCCTCGTCAACAGTCTCGGTGTAACGAGGCCGTCACCATGGCCACCCATTGTTCACGCAGGGGTCAGGAGTTTAATCAGTTGTGTGTGGTAAATTATTTGTGGAAGCAGCAGTGATTGTGTAAAAAGCGTTACAGAGAGCTTTAGCAGATCCAATAAGCTGCTGCATTGTTTTCTGCAGCTGTAGGCAGCGACGTCTCCCCCTCAGCGAGCCTTTCAACACGCCGACCCAGTCCCGGTTCTGACCAGGGAGGAAAAAAAAAAAAAAAATCATAGCTGCAAGCTTCAGCTTACTTGTGTTCACCGTCATTTGTGTACTAATTTGCACCGGTTCCCCTGGACTATAAACCCCCCCCAGCCTCTTCCTCCAGCTGGAGAGCTTTCTGCCCACACATCCGGTCCCTAAAAGTATAAAAAAAGGCCCCATTTCATTCTGCCCGGTTCTGATTCACGCAGACACAGTTGGAGAGCGCCAACTCTCTTGCTGGTACCTGCCGATTTGTTGCTGCGTCTCCATGGGGACGTAACAGCGGTAAGCAGGAACCAGGAGGGTTTCTGTTGGGAGGGACCAACAAAGAAAGGCTGAATGCGTCTGAGGAGAAAGGGAAAGAGATAAAGCCGAGCGCCTGAGCGGCCAAAGGTGAGGCACGTCAGGACTGAATGCCTCTCTCTTATCAGCGTGGCACACCCTGACCACCACAGGAAATTAGCTCATCGGGAAGAGAGACGCCCAAAGAAATACCTGCTCTGGCTCTGAGCCGATCCCAGTCTGGTGCTGAAGTTAAAACGGGGAGGAAAGAGGCTCGGTTTATGGTTTTATGATCCGTGCGCCAAGGAATGGTTGTTTTATGAGTCAGGAGGAACAAAACCCGCATTAAAAATCCTCATGTCTGTGGAAGGTTATCAATATAAGTACATTTCTTTTGAAAGTGTCAGATTTACTAAGGGCCACCTCCCACTGAGCGGCAATATCAGGTTTTTAGTTTAGGACATTTCACACATTTAGCCTCCTAACAAATTAAGTCCATAGTTAACATGAGTTAACACGTTTATAAACTTATTTATACACCATATACATTTTTTTTGAAAAGCCACAGTTCAGATTCCAGGAATTCAGTGTGTCCAATCAAATAAAACTACTAGGGATGCACAGATGTCAAAATTTGCACTAATACCAATTTAATAGTTGATTACTGTGTTGAAACGGTAGGGAATAATGATAATAAATCAGTTAACAACCACCATGTTGACATTTATTCATTGGGTTTAACACCATTCAATCATGTCACAGCCACATGACCCAATAAATATTCATATGGCTAACTCACCCCCCAAACATCAAAAGGGAAACCAACATCTTCTTTTTAAAAATCTGCCATGTTTTACTTGCAGGGCCGATACCGAACCGTTTAAAAAAAAAATAATAATTGTGCATCTCTAGAGCAGTAATGGCCTTTAGCGCCCATCCAACCAGACAGATTTATTACCCACATGTAGATCATGAACGCGCCACACTTGAAACAAAATCCTACAAAATCCTGCATCCTCTTTAGATTTTACTTTATACGGTGTTCATGTTTGTGTAACTCACTTTGGATTCAGTATTTGAGTTTTCCTTGCAATATTTTAGTTCACATTTCGATTCAGAATAGCTGCTGTGAATCTAATCCCCCCCGGTGGGAAGAATAAAGAATCATCTTATCCAAGCATTTTTTGCAGTTTCTTTATGTGGTTGCTATGCAGAAGACATTATGTTTATACGACTTTAATCAATTTACTGTTTGTGATAGTTGGGTAAAATGTTGAGAACACAATCCCTGTGGTTATTAAATGTAACGGAAATGAAAATTCCCACCTTTTCCCAGTCTTTAAATACATCTTTGATGCAGTTTGCTTTGAGTTCAATAACATGCTGATTAGGGCTGGTATCATCTAGGAGGAGCCGATTCGATACATAGCTCAGCTCAGTCATTCAATCAACAAAACCAGCCAAATATTATATCAGCGTTCAATAACTTTAACAAATATAAAAACAGGAAAACAAAGTGCATTTGGTTCAATGCATGTAACGCATCACAGAAACCAAAAATGTGCCCAAACGTCTGATTTTAGGGACGAAGGAGCTTCTAAAATCCTGTCGGCCGTTCCACAAATTCGTCTCACGTCCTCGCTGTGAACAGTAATGGTACGCTGTGATAACGCCCCCTAGGGGTTGGGAGGTATATCGATATTGAAAGCCAGAATATCGATATTAAATCGTTTAAAAACATCAGTATTAATTTTTGTATTGATTTTTTTGCACAGCCCTAATGCTGATAAAGGTTAAGGATCTACACGTGCTTTGATGAACTGAAATAATCTTGTGAACAATTCATGTTCTGTTGGAGAAAAAAGTTCTGCAGGTTCTTGGGTAGAGGTGGGAGATTTGAGTCCAACAGTTCAGATCAGGATCAGCAGCTGAGAACTTAGAGATGTAAGTAGGGGTCCTCAGGCTGGCTTTGTCCTGATGATTCAGTTTTTGCTCTTAGGGTCCATTAGCTCATTCAGTTCAGCCTCAACAGATGTTTGGTGCCATGACTCACAGACGCACATGTTCAGCTTCAGGACCAACAATTAAATGCTGACTCGCACAAAACACTCCTTTGCCCGAAGCAAACGGTCGCAACCGACTTCATTCAGGCCACCGCTCACCACGCCAACGGGAAGTCCGCCGTCTGAGGTGAAAGTAATGTTCGTTACATTCCCTCTAGATCAATTTGTGACAAGTTTGGGGCTTTGAGTAAACATGGAAAGGACAAAAGGAGCAAAGGTCAAGAAAAAGACATTTCTAGTTTGAGACCACTGCCCTAAAAAGGTACAGGGTCTAAACCTCTGCCATTACAAACCGGACCTTCCAGGGTGACGTTTCCTGGACCTTGCGTTCAAATGTGCCTTTGTGTCCTCCCAGTTCTCGTAAAAAGTATTTAGCTGAAAACAGCCGCAGATTTTGTTATCATGAAGTCAATGAGGGGAAAAAAGGCTAAAATGGAAAAGTTTGAGAGCTGTGGTCAGAGCTGGAAATATCTTTCAAAACAGGGGGTACCTGCAGTCGTAAACAGGATGCAGAGCGTCTCTGTGGGAGTGGATTAACCCACTGAACACACACAGATTCCTGCAGGATGAGATCATAACATCCCACCCACAAACACCCCCTCTAAAGAAAATCTGCCCCCCCTAACTCTGCTACAAATGGTCACATAACAGCCTGCACTCAGCGTACAGGTGGGCTTAAACGTCTGTCAGAAACACCAGCAGAACAAAGAAGGTTTTTTTTTAAAAAAAAAAAACTTGCAGAAACTTTCCAGCGTACAATTTCTACACTCAAAAATAAAAACTTGTCATGGAGATGCCAGGTTAAAAAGGTCTGGAGTTTTCTCCGCTATACTGCAGGGTCCATTCAGCAACGCAGTGCTGCCCCTCCCCCTCCTGTGGCTGCTTGCTTGTAATTAAAGACCAACTTGAAATGTTTCTGGTGGTGAAAAAACCCAGACGGCTTCCGATCGTCACCAACTACAGTTTATAGCTGCTTTGATGGTACTGTTGGCAACCTATGGTGACGGTTAAACAGCTGACTGCAGGCTCTACCAGAGCAGACAGCCTGACTAATGAGCCAACAGCTCACTGTGCTCTTATTATGAGCAAAAACAGCAAAGTAATTTCAACAACAAGGACTTAAACTACAATATTTAGTGTTTGTTTTGATCCAAAAGGTTAACAAATATAAACCATCCTCATAGGTTTAATAATCAATAATCAAGATACTTTTTGCAGAAGTAGGAATATTTTTTGCTTCTCGTTATGGATCAGATCAGACATGTAATCTGTGTTGGCTTTTAATTTGGTTATTGATATGAGCCCACATCTTCATATTGGTGCATCGTTAATTTATCAGTTATTGATAAATCGCTGTTATGGCCTATAACTGATCTTTGCAGATGATGCATTATATGTCTCTACCCTAATAACTCTGGTTTAAACAAAAACATAACTGGCATTGCTTCGGCTAAACCTCCCCCAATCCTGCGCTGCATCACCATCAAGTTCACGTGGCCAAACGAATACCGCATGGCAAACCCCCTCCAGAAACAAACAGCAACAAGATGGAAATAAACGGTTAATGACGTCAGCCCAGTTTTACTTACAGGACTGATGTCTTTAAAAAATAAAAACACCAGCCAAAACAGATATTCATTCAGATAAATCGAGCATCCCTACTTTTACGTCCGTCTGCCATAGTCCCGCCCAAATGTACCCATTGTGGCATAATGAAGGCATTTCTATTCAATTTTAGTGTCAGCAAAGTAAAATTGGCATTTTTAGTCAATCATAGTTTGATTTCCATGCATTTATAAACAAATTTTAGAGTTGGATGTGAATTTACTTTTGTAATTTCACCCAGACCAAGTTTGAGACACTGCGTTTCCATTTTTAAAATTCTCCAACTGCATTACTGCAGAGACTTATATACTTATAGATCCTTTTCTTGTCCTACGCAATGTGGTGTTCCACAGGGCTCTTTTCTGGGGCCATTGTTTTTGATTTATCTGCTCCCACTTCACCCCATATTGTCATCTTTTAAAAAGATATTTCCCATCACTGCTATGCAGATGATATGCAGTTGTACATTTAATTTCTTCCAAATGAAGTATCGAAACTAAATTTACTAAAATGCTTGTATTTAAAAGTTGGATGTCAGTTTTGTTCAGTTAAATGAATAAAAAAAAACTGAAGAACTCATCTTTTATCTTACTTCTGCTGCAAAGTGATAAAACAAGTCCTTGGGCCTCTTGTCCTCAAGTCCATTAGAAACCTTGGGATAACTATTGATTCAGGCTTTAAGCTTGAAAATTATTTTAAATCTCTTGTCCATCGCCGTTTCTACCATCTGCCAAACTTAGCCCTATTGTTTCTCATTCTGAGATGAAAATTTTAATTCCCGATTTTTGTTGCGTCACGTCTGGACTATAGCAATGCATACCTTACCAAAACCTCCATAAGCCGAACGCAGTCTGTTCAAAATGCTGCAGCTAGGCTCCTGACAGGATCTTCTAACTTTTGTCATGGTACTCCACTTCTTATACAGCTTCATTGGCTCCCAGTTTAATATGGAGTGCATTTGAAAAATCTTAGTTTTTACGTTGAGAGCTCTGCATGGACAGACACCAGTGTACGTCGCTGAGCGATTACACCCCTACATCCCCACTAGGTCCAGTGATCTAGAACTGCTGATTGTCCCCATACTAAAACAAAGGGAGAAAGCTTTTTCTTCTGTTGCTCCAAGACTCTGGAACTCCTTTCCTCTGAGATCTGCAGACTCAGTGGTTTCTTTTAAAGGCAAGCTAAAAAGCCATCTTTTTAAATCTGCATTCGTTTCATTTTGTCTGTTTTTATCTTGAGGCGCTATATAAATACATTTTTAGTTGCTTACTAAGCTTTCAGCCTCTCTTGTTGGTCTCAAAGTGTGCAGTGGTTGAGGAAGGGCCCCAAAATCTCTAAGTAATTACCATTACGCACAGGAAAAGCAACTGCCTTAGAGACCCAAGTAATCCTCTAAAAGCAACAGAAAGCCTTCAGCGAGCAAGAGTGTGAAAAATTGCCAATAAAAACCTATCAAAAGGTGACCTTACCCCCCCCCCCCCCCCCCACACTAAAAAAGCTTCAACACATCTGTCAGAGTTCCTCGTCGCCCAGCTAAACCCTATAATTTAGCCAGCCTGATCCCTCTATTCAAGCGTCCAATGCAGTTTAAACTCATTTACAATGACTAACAAATTCAGGGTGTAATTATCAAAGTTCCCAACATCATGACGGCACTCCCTCCCTGCAGCAGCCGCTGGTGACTCCATGTTGCACTGCTGGAGTAATGACAACACATAGGAGTCACATGAGTCATGCAGCAGCAATATTGTGGTGGGGGGGGGGTATCCCACCATAAACCCTCCAGATTACAGACAGAAAAGCAGTCTGAGGCCTTTAATGTGAGTAATGAGGGTTAAGCATGATACAGAGGCTGTGTCATTCTGTCCTTGACTCTCTTTAATCTGGCTGTGGTTGGATGCAAACAGCTTCCAGGGATGAAGTTCGAGGAAGATCAAAGGCTGAGAAAAACTTGCTCTCCATTTCTTTTCCCCCAATAGCGACTTGAAGCGAATGAACCAAGAACACTTGAAAAGCATTAAGAGACCTGGAAGGTGACCAGGATTAGCCAAAGATATGCATCAGAGAGCAAATCTAACGGGATCCGCCACCCCAAGGCCGCTGGACACTGGGTTTAAAATGTGAGAAAACCGAGATGGATACCAGATGATGGCAAAACGTCGAGCTCTGAAAGCAAAAGTGGACAAAATGGGATCCAAAATATGAACAAACTAACGTCTCCTGGCCACTAAACAAGACGTTAGAGTTAAACTAGCATCCTGGGAAACGCTGAGGATTTACTGCATCTGAGTGAAGCAAGAACAGCAACCAGGAAGGGAAATGAGTTTAAACAGAACATAAAATTTAAATATATAAATGATTAATGATGAACAAATCACAGCAGAAATGAGAACCAGCAGCCGCAAGAGAGCAGAGCAACCGGGGCCGTGCTGCCCTGTTATTACCACACCAACATCTGGCATGACGTCCTCGCTCACAAACACCCAGCAGCGTTTAGCCCTACATGACCTCACCCTGCCGGTTCCCAGGCCGTGTCGTCATCAGAACCAGACCCGCCATGTGGTGAGGAAGGGGAGGATGGAGGGAAGAAATTAGCCGCTTTTCATCACGCTGAGGCAATTTGACGAAAAAAAGTCAAATAAGAAAACAAAAAGAAACCCTGCAGCGAACTCTGTCTGCTTTAGGTATTTTCTGCACCGATGCAAACATCTGTTGTCTGACATACGGGCCGTTTTAGATCCTTAACAAGGTTCGACACAAAGCAGAGATCATAACAGAGATCCGATTCCCTCTCAGTGAATCTTTTTGAACTTCTGGCATGCTTTAACTCTTTTGGTTTCAGCAGAGACAAAACATATCGGGGTCAAATCCTCAATATGCATCTGATCAATTAAAACAAAAAGGGAAAAAACGCTTTGGCCTGAGTTTAATCAATCATCGGAGAAAGTTGTAAGAGAGAAAGAAGATGAGGTTAAACAAGAAAAAAATAAAGATGTTTGTAGCCGAGCCAGGCTGCAGGAGGTTCACCACAGTAACTATGAGCGAACGATCTCAGAAAACCACACACACACGATGCATTCAACAATCTCTTGGCAAGAGCTGCATGATGGCAGAAAAACATCCCACTTACAACCCACGTCTAGAATCAGTTTCATCCAAGCATTTCCCTTAATCTGATTAGATGCACGACTAACTATAAAGTTCACAAGAGCAACGGGCTCAAATCAGATACATTTGTTTTAGCTTTTATTGTATAAATGGGGGTAAATGAAATTAAAACATGCATTTGTCTGTACGTTAGATTAGTGGATAAATATTGGAACCTTTAGAAGAAACTAAACCAAAATAAGTCAATATCTGATGCATAAAAGAGCCACAATGCACAGCAGGAAAATGTGACTCAATCAGTTGAGCTACAGACAGCCTTAAAGTCTTGTTCATCCTTCATCACCCTTTCAGACCGATGATTAACCAGCTCTAGAGCAGACGGCGACGGTCTCCAACTCCGTCATGTCTGCCAAGTCTCCAGACGTAATCCAGGTGAGTCTGTGACGATATTCCCCACATCAGACGCGTCTCAGAGAGAGACGACATGACAACAATTCAGAGTCGTAAAACCAGGAAGGTCTGCTGAGAAATGACAGGTTGCCTAGTGGTGACGGACCTGTAAATGCTGTCCTCCTCCCTCAAAACCAGTTTCCAAGCACGTTTCCTCAGCAGACTCTCGAAAAACGCACAAAGAAAATATTCATGACATGATTGAGAATTC
Source organism: Fundulus diaphanus (assembly GCA_037039145.1). Taxonomy (NCBI): domain Eukaryota; kingdom Metazoa; phylum Chordata; class Actinopteri; order Cyprinodontiformes; family Fundulidae; genus Fundulus; species Fundulus diaphanus. The sequence goes on from CM073126.1 coordinate 4,885,275, forward strand.
GTCCTTTTTTAAAGTCTGCCTTGCAAACTGTTGATGAAGGCAGAACGATTTAAACCTACAGTTTTTAATCTTCGTTTCATCATCTTCATGTTGGTGAAAAGCAAATTTAATAACCTTTGAATCTGATCGCAGATGTTTGCTCCACAGAAGCTCGAGTGCAGGTGGGCTCCTTTAACTTTGGAGGACCAAATGGTATAAATCTAGTCTGAGGGTGTAAATATTTAAATACAACAGGTATTTGCTGCCATAACCAACAATAACTTTCCCCTTTTTTCCTGAGATGCCTGCATGCACCTGTGCTCTCACCACTACTGTTGATATTGCATTTAATTCACCTTTTTGGGGGGGAATGAAAGTCTACAGTGAAGATCAAAAGGAGTTGTGGTTTCATATATTAGGATTTATAGACTCAAGCAGGCCTCGACCCAATTTCTCATCGGACAGGCCTTGAAACTGGTCTCAAGCTCTCCATTCCAGTCGCCCACCTTGCATCTCAGCTAAGAAGCTAGCAAGGCTGTCACGAAGCTATTTAGCATAGCACATCCAAAAGAAAAGAAAAAAAGTCTGCCAACTGTGTTCATTTTGGTTTTTACTGATACATTATTCAGTATTATAGTTATTTATCGTTATAGAGATGCTTTATGCTCAATGCCCTTTAGAACAACAAAATGTTTTATGTAAAAATCTGATGCTACTCCAGTTAGCATAGCGTTGAGCAGTGGATACTTCCAAAACTAATTATGGGCTCATCCTAAAACGTATGCATACAGCTTTCTGGCATAGTACCTGACTTTTAAATATCCTAGTAATTGTATTTCATTGGCTTTGTCATGTTTGGCAGATAAATGTAGTCAACAACTCACGATAAAAACTAGCAGCCAAACCACTTAGCAATTAAGCTAATATCCAAGATGGTTAGTATTTTTTGTTGATGCTATACTAGTGATAATCATCTTTGTCATTGCAACATACTGATGACAATGAAATGTGTCCTCTGCATTTAACCCACACCTCAGGGAGCAGTGAGCTGCCTCAAAGCACCGCCGCCTGGGGAGCACTCAGGGACCCGGAGAGGCAGTCTGTGGGATTTGAACGGGGAACTTGCAGCCTTTCCAGGATTCAAGTCTCTGCGGTGACCACTAGAACACCATTCAGTAGTGTGATAATATTTTATGGACATGATGCACTGCTTGTTGGATCCAACAGGAACCACTAAAAAAAGCCAGAGGTTAAAACCAAGATGCTTAGTAACGCCAATTACTTCCTCTACAATGGGATACTTCTGGTTTCATTTAGACATATTTCACATTGCTGCTTTAAACTGTAGTAGCTGTTTGGCAGATAGCTCATGCTTTTCAACCACAATTTTTTGGGGAAAAGGCTGCATGAAAATGCATTAGAAAAACTGAACAAAGTAATGGAAAATACTTTGGGATGAAGCAAACTGGAATCATCCTTTTACAAACAGAACATGCTGATCCTTTTTCCTTTCACTAATAATATTTAACATTTATTTTAAAAGCTACTAAAAATCAAAAGAAGAAGATTTCAACTTTAAAAAATTACCCTGGAAAAATCTGGAAACTGAAGCCGCCTTTAAAAAAAAGTCCAATAACTGCCTGTTCGCATCAGTATTTAAAAGAGAGTTTAAAACACTCAACAGGATTATTAAAACAAAAAAAATAAGTAATCTGACAGAACTGAAACATTTAAAGTGGCCAAAGCTCTTGGAAAAAAGACAATTTTTGGTCTAAATCCTGAAGACAAGTCCTGATCCATGAGTTTTCACTGCATCTACCCCTGGAAAGTAATTTCTTTTTACTGATACTGATGTATACCACTCTATAGGAGGTTGCCAACCCCAGAGTTTTTGTTAAAAGAAAATGTTCCCAAAGGTTTGCTTTAAATGCAACTTTTCACACCAGCTGGGCAAATTAAACCTGATAAATCTAATTTAGGAAACGGATGCTTACATAGGAGATACTTTGACAAAGTGCAAGTTAATGTTTCCTCATCCTGATCCTTGGGGGTACAACAATTAAAAAGTGGTGAGTCAAACATTTCCAGAACTTTGTGACAGAACATTGAGGTAATTTATTTCTCTTAAGCAGGTGCTGTTGATCCAGAAAAACATCTAAAACCCTTCAGGTCTCAGGGTTAAACAACGATTTATGTAAACCTTTGTAAATCAGCAGCTGTTGCCGATTGTCTTCTGTGCTGGACAATTTCAGACTGGACCGCAGAGGAAAGACGGTAGAAACACACAGACCTTCAAGAAAGAGGTTCTCAGAAACCACAACAAACCTTTTTTATTAGTAATGAACAATACATCAGTGTAGCGTTTCCTCCGCGCATGCAACAGGCGACATTTGTTCGTCGTGAAGCTCCTGCGTTTAGACGTTAACCAGACAAAGAAACTTTCTGTGGTGCTGGTCTGTAAGTCTATATCCTGCCTTCTCTCAGGTTACCGATCCAGCAGCAACACTGAGCCCTGCGTCTCTCTCACACAAACCACGATCTGCCAGCGTGAGAGGCCCGGGGACAACCAAAAGACAAACAAGCATGTCCCCATACTTGTTTATACGTTAAACAACATGAAAGGAGCCGCCGTAAACCCGCACTAGCCGACCCGATCCACACAGATCGGCTCTTGTTTTGTGGCGCAACCGGGATCTTTTCTAAATTCTCAGAGTTTGGGCTCAGTCGCACCTCAGTGAGGATTTTGGCCAAAGGTACCACGTGTCTGAGCAAGGAATGCCATTCAGTTTTGTCCTCAGGAGTTTAAAGATGCCATCAGTTTGAATGTATTCAGGGTTTTATCTGCTCCGACAATCACACACAGAGCGCGGTTTACTGAAGCTGACAAAAGGGAGACAAATTAAAAGTGAAATTAAATTAGAACACTTTAAATTCTCACACCATGAATCATGGGGAGAGTTTAAATACATTTACTGAACAAAGACTGGATACAGGAACCTACTGCAAGACCAGACCTGAAGGACGAGGGACATTTGTCAGTGATTTGTGCCGTAATGGCTTTAATTGAGTGCCGGCACAGATCGTTTCAGCGAGAGCAACAACCTGAAAGCTGTTCAATGTTTTCCCTTAAAATGAGCCCTTTGTTCAGATGCCACTTTAAGTCGCCCAAAACCAGCCCCCCCGGTGGGCAGCTAAGCCTCAAGCTGCACAACTTTTACCCAGACCTGTTTATCAAGTTCAACTTTTTATTTAGTCCAGACCTTCATTCAAGCGGCCTGTGTTGAAATCTGGTTGGGATTATTGATCTGATGGCAATTAGGACAAAAAAAAGGAGCAGGAGATCAGGATCTGGGCCACCCATGTTTACAGCATGTTCTACCAGCTTTTCTCTGCTGGAGGAGTGAAAGGGAAAGGTGCAACAAGCCAAGCCGAGAACATGTTTTAGCAGGAGGAGAAAAAAAAAAAGAGCTGCGAGCTTTCAGAGTGTGAGAACACGGCCAACACAAACACCTCCTGTCAGCCATGACTTATGGAGACTGAGACCTTCAAAGATTCAAGGCAGATTCTAAATATTAATGGCTTCGGTTCCCAAAAGACACAAAAACAATTTAGTTTGCAACGCTCCACGGTTTCACATTTCTCCACTGGATAACTTCACCGTCGTGTGACCGAGCCAGTGTTTAATACAACGCCTTGGAGAACTTATTTCAATCCTTTCTCCTCCGTCTGAACCGTACGTCCAACCAGACGAGAATGCGAAGAAAAAAAAAAAACGAACTCCTCCCCTCCAACCAACGGAACATTGATTCATTTCTAACAAGAATATTGTGCAATAGGGAGTTTTCTGTTTTATACAACCAGCCATGAATACAATGACAACCAGGGTTGGAAATTTGAATTAATAAAGAAAACTCAAAGACGTCTGCCCTGGAAACGAAACGCTAACGAGGAGACGGGACCATCTGACTGAAACCGGCTGAAATCAAGCAGAACATTTGCAGCCGGTGATGATTATGGGGCAGCGTGTTGGGAAAGCTGCAGGCCAAGTGACATCACTGCCTCTACAGAAACTGCCCACAGGCTCATTTCATTCATTCCAATAATCCAAGAGCAGTTTTGGTGATGACGAGGCCATTTTCCAGGATGATGATGCCACTTTCCTCCGAGCAAAGAACAGCACAACTTTTCTTTCAGAAAGGCAGAACAACTCGGCGAGATCTCGCTCGGACAACTAAAAAAGGAGATTTATGATTTTAAAGGCGGTGCATAATGAGCCTCCATCCTGCAGAGCTCATCTGTCGGCTGCGATACCAGAACGCTTCACTTCTGATTGATGAATAATATTGTTTTTAATCAATCAAGTCTTCACAGAACTAAAACAGAGCCAGTAAAATGTAGAAAAGTAAAAGCTTTTGTTCATCCCCCCCCCCTCATCTTTACTTGGTCTAAAAGAAAATTAATTTCAATATCAAAACATTTATTTGTAGAAAATTAATTCCAGATTCAACCCTAGAGTTTGGACAGTTGAAAGATGCAGTCTGGAAATGTTGTGCAACATTATTTAAATGTCAAACTTGATTAAAATAAGCATTACCCTCCAGAATTTCAGAGGTGCTGGTTGAGGTTCTGTTTTGGTCCGACAGCCCTCAGGCCTACATCAATTCATCAAGCTGCAGAGCATCAAATTAAACAACCGTCCGGTGCAATATTGTGGAGAACTGAAACATGCAGCATGTAAAAAGATCCACGTCAAAAAACAGATTGCTTAGATGATAGGCTTATAAATCCAATTTAAACAAATAAGATTCCAAACAAAAGGGTGGGAGGCAAAACTTCCATTTGTATTTGGACTTGTTAAAACATGGAAGAAATCTTTATTTCACAATTAATCCTCGTTAGCGTCATGTCTCTCAGCGTTTCTGCGTAATAAAACATCTGGTATTGCTTTGTGGGACCAGGATAACTTTCCTTTTGAAGCTCTTCTCACTTTACCAAACAAACAAAAATTAAGACAACATCCTCGTATAAACAGTTTTTCATTCTCAAATATGAGACAGAAATTTCTGTCAGTGTTTTATGCTTCGTTTTTGCTCAAATTCTTACCAAATAAAAGCCTTTCATGTTTATTTACGATTTTAACAGAAGTACGAACTGCGCATGCGCAGCAGGGGTTAAAACAAGGAAGCAGCTAACGGCTATTAGCATCTCCCAGCGAAACAATGAAGAATAGTCCAAGATCCAGTGGAAAAAAAACGCAAAACAAAAATTATTCCTGCAGGGAAAAGCCTGGAATGTCTCTGGGAATCCAGTCTGAACGTTGGTGTTTACTGAAGCGGACGCTAAACCTGCTGAGGCTCCGATGTGACGCAGAGTTGACTGACATGAATAAATGTTCTGATATGAGGCTCTTAAAGCTGCTGTAGATCGTTTTATTTAATTAATAACGTTGGTCTTCATCACGCAGAGCTGCTGCTTTACTGTGAGGCGTAGCAGAGGGTCAGGCTCGGTCCGCCATTATTTATAAGTGATTTATTAATTAAGTGAACCGGCATTATGATGGTTCTGCGATACTGCAGCTAGATGGCGCCACGTCCGTTTAGACCTGTTAATCGCGCCCGAGAGGGAATTATTTTTCGGTTCAGAAATGGACTTGGTGTATATAACCTTATTTTATCATAAGCAAACTGTTTTTGGTCTTTTTTAATAAGCATATAATGTAGCTATATAGCTTTATACTCATCATTTCCCGTTCTGTGGTAGGCTGCCCTCTGATCATATGATCTGATAAAACATTTTACTCTCATTGCGGTAACTGTGCTTCTGATTAAATCGTCTTAATTTCCAGCTTTCATGTCTTTTTCCTCAACAGAACCTGAATGCATCAGGCGGCGGCTCTGGACCCAAGGTGAACCGCCCCTTAGCCACACACACACAGCTCCTCCCCAGCCAATCAGCGGCGTTGCTGGGACAACAGGTGGAATGTGCCGTGCTTCTCGCCGACCTTGAGAAGGTTTTCTCTCCGTTTGTTATCAATCACTCCTCTGTGTGTTCCCCCCCCCCCCCCCTCCACACACAGCTCCTCGCCTCTCCCTCCCTCTTTGTCATGTCTTCATTAGAGCGAAGAATAAAACAACAGTTTGACCGGACGGGTTTCAGCTCAGCCGGGTTTCTGTGAGAGCTTCAGTCCCCACAAACTGAGTCAGTGCAGCAGAAAAACCAGCCGGAGGGAAACGGATCTGCTGAACAGTGAAGTTTTACTGCTGCTGCAGTAAAACTTCACTGCTACATTCCCATTATCTGTATTTTGTAATTGATCTAAATTTGAACTGTAAACTTTTTTCCACTAGTTATCCAACTCAATTGTCCATCTACCTTCACACCCCTTGTTTAATACTTGTTGGCATGTTTGCTGATGTACCAAAAGACAAACTATGTGGGTCTATATATCCATCCATCCATTTTCCGTCACGCTTGTACGTTGTGGGGTCGCAAGCAGTGGTGCCTCCAGAAATCTTTCATGGGGGGGGGGGGGGGGCAGATGGAGCCATTTAACTCTTGGGTGGCACATAGCAACTAAAAGCCATAATTTCAGGATTTTATTCTACTGTTGTAGTAACGCTGCCTGTAGAAAGCCTTTTTAAAGACTTAAGTAAATGCCTACTAACATCTTTTGGTTTATTGTTACATTTTTAATGTTACTAATGATCTAATATGCATAGACCAATAACAGTACAGTTAACATTTTGCGTTGAACAACAGTTCCTTGTTATTGTGCAATTATATTAAATATTAGGTGTACATTTATTTATTGAAAAACAAAACAATTACTAGGGGAAAGTAGATTCTAGCAGATACAAATAAAAGTGCGATAGAAGGTCAAGAAGTTGGCTGCCTTGCTGGCTGTGCATGATGGGATGAAATGCTAAACTGATGCTATTACAATTTACACTGGCTAGTGGGGTGACCAGGACATGGCATGGGGGGGCATTGCCACCCCCGTGGCACCACTGGTCACGAGGGGTGCTGGTGCCCATCTCCAGCATTCAATGGGCGAGAGGTGGGGTGGGTCTATATATATGATAAAATTAACAGGATTTTGAGGAACATAAAGTCATATCTGAAGCTTGCACTGCATTCACAGTGCTCTTGTACTGAATAGTGCAGGTATACTGGGATCAATAGTGTTGGATTCAGTGTTCTGCATCACGACACTGAACAATGATCAACTGACTGGGAATGAAATGTGACTCCATCAGCGCCCCCCAGTGGTAAGATGTTAATTAGCCAAAGCAGATCAGATAGTAGGACAAGCCGTCAGTTTCACGCATCCAGCATGCTGAGGTGAGTGCATCTTCAGTGTTGATTGGACCGTTTGTATAATGTCGCAAGAGCTCAAGTTAAGCTATTATTTGTTCACTGTTGCAATATTTGAGCAGATTCTTCAGCGGTAGAGCAGAGCATATTCCCGTCTTACAGGGTGTGACGGCTGAAGAGCAGCCCGGCTCATCTTGGGCCAACATTGTAAGCTGCACTGTTTACTGTATAGTAAGGTGAGCTGGAGGCTTGTTTTTCTTCAGACAGGAAACAAAGCATCTATCCAACAGGGTAACAAGGGCATTAAATATTTCTTACCAAAATTGCACATCAGAAAAACAGCAATGTTGTCCAGACTGTTCATTTTTTGTTTCAGCTGATTTTAGGCACCAAAGTCTGACAATTTAATTTACTAGTTTAAATCTTTTTCAACGGACCGTGTTATCTAAAGAGACATTACAGTTAATGGGCCTAATTTAACAAAACTAGTATAGATTTTTTTCTTTATTTGAAAATGAAATGCAGATGCAATTTAAACCCAGAGTATGACCAACTCAAACATGAAGTCCACAAATGTCTTTTAGATATATTTGCAAAAAAAAAAAAAAAAAATTAACCCCCTGAATTGCAGGATGAGGTTCGGTCTTCATCCAACAGTCCTCTGGCCCACATCCGTTCATCAACCAGCAGCAGAGTATCGAGTTAAAACAACTTTCCAGCACAAAATTGTGTTGAATAAGTAGGAAAACGTCCAAAGCTTTATGCAATTATTTGTAACCAGTAATAAACATTAAATATGACAAACTAATACCACACCAAAGCTCACAATACTAAACATTTTACACTAGCATGGACAAGCTCGCAAACATTTAAAATTTAGCAGTAAAACCAGACAGATGCTTTTCTATATGATCTGACGCCTGGATCTGATTTCTACACTTTGCCAGATTATTGAACCCAAGCTTTGCATGAAACCCAACCAGCACCCATTTATTTCTGTCAAACAGGTCTGAATGAGGGCCACCTGACCTTGAAGAAACCCTTCAGAAAGCTCAGATCTACAACCACGGTGATGGGAGAAAATAATCCCTGCAGTATGGGCCTTACACAAGCCATGTGATGAAGCCAGTATCGCTGAAACGGGCAAACAACAGCTTCATTGTTATCACTGGAGCAGAGCCAACGCCCACTTCACACCTTCTAGGAAACTCGGCTCTGACCGCGTCCCCCCAGTGGCTCTGAGGGGAACTGCAGAGACACGGCAGCTAAAAACTCACCCAAGCAGCTTCCAAAACGGGCCGATGGTGCATTTAAAGGACAATGGCAGGTAGGAAATGTGAGCGACAAACTTGAGTAAAAAAAATAAATGCCAACCAAATAAAAATTATAATAGAAAAACTATTCCTACATAAAGTTATTGAGAATATACAAGTCCAAAGGCTGCTTCCCACAAACCAAACAAACTCATAAAGGACACGATTGTAAATCTAGATTAGAGGGATCACTCTCATAATGCAAAAGTGGAGATAAAGGGTTGCTTTGATAATTTGTAAGATGCAGTGATTCATAAAGGCCTTAGTTCGCTTCTGCACCGGAGTTATCCTACAGTGTTGAAGTCAGGCTGAGCGGCAAAAAATAGTAGATTTTACTGCAAATATACTCTGAGCTTGGATAAACTTATCTGACAAAAATAAAAATAAAAAAATGCTTGTGAATCAAGCATCAGTGACTCCCCCCCCCCCACACCGTTTCCTCGTCCAGCTCCTGCTGTTGGCACCAGCTGAGATAAAGATCTGTTAAAGCCGACTTAAACTCTTGACATGTTACGAGGTCAAACCCTCCAGGTAAAATGAAACCAGGTGAACCTCATGAGAATGTGACAAGACAGGAGTCTGAACTTCCTGAAACCAGCATGGCGGGCTGGAGGCGGCTGTTTACACGCAGCGCCATGGCAACGGCCGTTTCTGGACCGACGGTCGGTTAACGTGTGACAGGAGGCGAAGGAGAGCCGACGGGAAGGATGGAGTCAGAGTCGCTGCTCCGCATGTGACCCTGAGTCCAGACCAGCAGAAATATAAACACCAAAAATACCGAGCAGAGGTTACAAGGAGAAGATCACCGAGAGGTTCTCCTAGAAACAAACTAACAAGTAAAAAAAGTTCAAAACATCTAATCTCGCCCACGTCTCTGAAAGACATTTTCTAATCCAACCCACTGTTAATCCGCCGTCGCTGTCTGTCTGGGTAACAAACCCACCGCCTGTCCTAAATTACCAGCTCATTTTGTTTCTTAAAATGATCCAAAGTCATTTAGCGCGGTTAGCGAGACGTTCATGTGGTCGTTACTATAAAGCTACAGCTAACATGAACAGATTATGAGCCGTTAGCGTTCCAGAATAATCCACCAACGTCACCGACTAATGATCAGGCTCATCTTTTCACAGTAAAACCTGCAGCAGCTGCACTCTGCAGCTCACAGACCGGCTTCCTTTCACTCTTCAACACTTCAGATAAAACCCAGAACCAGTCTCAGACCACAAGTCCGAGTCTTTAGGGTGTCAGAGTCTCAAAGTCACCGTTTGTGATCAGAGCTCTCTGGTCGGGGAGGGAACAAAAATCCCAGCAGAGCTCACCTGTGGTTTTCATAAAACAAGCACTTTATTTTTCTAACCTTTTTATGAATGTTTTTTGCACCAAGCTGATAAAAATTACAAAAAAAAAAACTGAAGAAATGCTATAGTTTCATATTTTTAAATAGTTTTTGTGGATGCCATTTCTATAAGACGTTTTATATGCAATGTTTTCCCTTGGGAGGAAAAAAAAGTGATCATTAATCTCCATGGTGACTTTCCTGGTTAAATAAAGATAAAAAAAAATGTAAAAGATTAAATTGAGAATACTTAACATCTGGCACTTCTGATTAGCAATGCCACCGTTTTTCTCTTCCACTCAACTTTCCATTTGGTCCCCTATGGATCAGCTCAAGAATGCAACTGTATCTCATAAGTCTGGTTCAAAGTTATCGGTCGGCTGATATTTTTGGCCGATATTTGCGTTTTGTTCTGCATCGGTAGATCCGTGCATCCATGATTCATTCAGCGAATTCAGCAGCCATGCCTTAAACTCTTTAGCAGAGAGCGGGTACGTTTTCAACTTTTTATGTAGTTTTAACTAATTCAGCTGATCTGGCCATTGAGAGTCTGTCTGTCTCACTGTGTGTAGAGGGAACGGCGGTGTGTCCGTTTTCTGTCCGATTTCCAGCTGCCACTGCTCTGTTTTTCTGGGTAACTTGGTCTGACGCTGGTTATCAATAATTAGCTGGTGTAAAATGCAAGTTTTGAAACTTGTGTAACAAAAAAAACAGCAGCAGGGTATCAGACTGATGTCAGAATAATCGGTATTGGCCTTTAAAAAAAAAAAAGAAAACCTGCATCGGTTGATTTCTAATTCAAATTATGCAAAACAAAAATATTTGCAAACTGCATGAATGAACAAGGCTAAGATGACCCATTTCTGTGTGAATATTTATCAGCTGGTCGATGGAGCTTAAAGTTTGAATCGCTCTGAGCCGTCAGAGCAGGAAAAAAAAAACTACTTTGTGTTTGGTGAGCAAGAACTCAGCTGCATGTATGCGCCCACATATTTGTCACTTATTAAAACTATTAGTAGGACTATTCTTCTTTTAGATTAAACAAACAGCAGCGTGACTTCCAGGTTAAAACAGCCTGGGGGGGGGGGGGGGTCAGTGAAGGCGCTGCAGGCCGACTTTGTGCACATTAAGAGACGGAGCTCAGAAATCCTGAGTGAAGGTCACAGTCGAGCACCGCCGGTCCTGTTGGGCCTGTTCTCAGAGCGATAACAGACTCCTGTCGCTCCAGACAGATAAACACTTTCTCAGACATCAACAGATGGAAGAAACTTCTGTGCGGATCAAAGAAGTCGGGCAGAAAGGACGCCTGATGTAACGCAACGAGCACGTTGAGGAAACGGGGCAAAATAAGCTTGAATGAAACCTGAATAAACGGCGTTCTCATGCTAGAGTCAGGGACACCTTCAGCGATCATAACAGGAAACTAGTCACTGTTTAGCGGCTCTGATGGGATTATCTGGAGGAAAACACGCAGGATTTCTAACTGTCCAGAACTAAAAGAAGGTAAATTTAACGTTTCACTCAAACACCGACGGTAGATTTTTCCCCAGCTGGTTGCAACCCTCTGGTTTTCCAGCCGAGCGCTTCAGGGTCGTTTCTTTGCCCAACATGCAGCTGACGAGGTTCACGGCCAGCCGTGGGGGGGGGGGGGGGGGGGGGGGGGGGGGGGGGAGAGGGAGACAACGGGGGTTTTCTGCAGGAGTTTGGGGAAAAGGAAACGACACGATGTAGGAAAGCTAGCAAAGAGGAGAGACACGACACACCTTTCACACACAGAAACACGCCCACAACACGAGCCGCTAGCCAAGATCCAGCCGAGCAGCTAATGCACACATGGTGTCGCAATCATATCGGTAAAGTCTGTCGTCACACGGTCAATCTTTCAACGCGTTCGGCTTTTTAAAGCTCATGTTGGAGCCTGCAGAGCCACATCATTTCCTACTGAACACGGGACTTCTGAGCTGCCTGAAACGCCTCGTTTACAATCCAGCCGGCTCTTCTGTTACTCCTCCACGGTCAACCGTGAAACACTTTGAATTGAAGCCCCCCAGAGGAGCTGGCTTGGCACGTCTCAAAACACCAAGACTCTCAATTAAGCACCAATGTTCACCAATTAGTGGCGCAGACGCTCTACTGGGGGTCATCTTAAAGAGACAGGAAGAGATCAGTTCAGTCATTTTGAAACGAGAAAGCGTGCGTTTGCATCTTTGGGGTAAGTCTCCAGTGGATGAAATAACTCAATAAAATGTTATTTATATAGCGCCAATTCATGATATACGTCATCTCAAGGCTCTTTCCAAAGTCAGACTCCATCAGATCCTCCAGGTTGGTCAGAAAGTTTCCTCTCTAAGGAAACCCAGCAGGTTGCATCAAGTCTCTCCAAGCAGCATTCACTCCTCCTGAAAGAGCGTAGAGCCACAGTGGACAGTCGTCTGCATTGTTGATGGCTTTGCAGCAATCCCTCATACTGAGCATGCATGAAGCGACAGTGGAACAAATAACTCCGGCAGCTAGCGCTGTGCAGATTACAGCTGTGGTTTCTAAAGCTGGGGGCCTTGAGCTAACCTCCAAATACAACCAAACCTCAACTTTTCCCCTGAACAGATTCACTCAGCAATAGTTGGGGTTGGAGGTTCTTTTTTTTTTTAGCAAATCTGGGAGGGAAGGATCCAAAAGGAGGAACAGGTAGATGCATGGAGGGGCCATGTTGGATGGCAGGTTTGCAGCGAAGGGATAAAAATATATAAAATCAACAAAATTACTGGATCTCCAAGGTCAAATTTCCCAGCAGACACCGAAAGCAACAGCCACCTTGAAAACCTTCAACACTTTAGAGGCAGGATTTACTGAGAGGATTCCTCCTTTATGCTTCAGTCTTTATGAACGGCTAAAGGGGCCCCAACCAAAGCCTGTCAGAGACCGATCTCTCCTTCACACGCACCTTTCTGCACGGCTACCAGGATCTGATGGACTGCTGGCACCAGTCAACCCCTACCAGGACTCTTCCCGCCACAGAGAGGCTTGTTTCGGGTTGACCGGGTCACAGTAATGGCGTTCTGACACGTGAGACGCGTTTTTTACGCCGCAGGCTTTGACCAGAGCGAGATAGAGAGAGAGAGAGAGAGACACGTCCTTTCAGACAGACACGCCAGGTCTGCAGAGTAAAAACACCTGAAAGGTTCTGTTGGGTTTTCAGTTCAGCTCGTCCAGCTGGAGAGACGCTGAGCTGCGGATCAAACCAAACAGCAGAACCTGTCTGAAGGAGATCCAAACAGCTACAGAAGTCCAAGTCAACCGCCGTGACTGCCTCCCTTCATAGGGCTGGACGATAATTCAGTAACAATACGCAACGATCGATAGACGCATATCGATAATAGAACAAAAAGGCTCAATAAAAAGTTCAGTAAAGTAAAACGTTGCCGTCTTTTTGCATTATAGTCATGTAGGTTAATATTACAGTCATTTAATCCTCCCAACCAATCACAACGCAGACCCAGGAACTAAGCTCCGCCCCCTTCAGAGAGTTCACGCGTTCTTTTGTCCTTTTTTAAAAAACGTGTAGTTTTGGTAAAAAAGTTGGTTGAATAAAGGGTTGAGTTTGAATTCAGTGTTTGTGTCTGTATCTATAACAGGTCGCTAAGCAACAGCATAAAACGGTCAGGGCTGCACTTAAAATATATGTTTTGAATTTGTTGATAATCATCAATAAATATTTCTATTTTATCGATATGCCTTTTTTACCCCCATATCGTCCGACCCTATTCCTTCAGAGGGCGACTGTGGTTTGATGGGTTGAGTAGTCGTCTGGCAATCAGAAGGTTGTGGGTTCGATTCCAGCTTGCCACATCTTGATGTGCCCCTGGGCAAGGCACTTAACCCAGAATTGCCTAACAAGCTGCGTCTCGGTGTATGAATGTGTGTTAGTGAGAGAGACTGGGTGAATGTGGCTATAGTGTTCAGCGCTTTGGGTGGTCAGCATGACTGGAAAAGTGCTATACAAGTTCAGTCCATTTACCATTCATCCAACCGTACCTCCAGCACAGCCTCTCCACCCTCTAGAGCCCCCCCCCCATTGTCAGCTGCTCATTTTAGTGATAATTTACTACATTAACACCAAATAAGCAACAATAAGCAGCTTTATCGCTCATATCTGCGTGTTCCAACCTCTGCATGCGTGAATCGCTGCAGCAATGCATGTTGCGTCACTCTGCTGCCGGGTCTTAATTGATTGAACAGAAAATGTTGGCTCTGTCACTTTTACAACCAGCCGTCAGGAAGGCGATCGTTAGAGCGACCAGCGACGATTTGGCGCCGCAGCTCCAGCCGACTGATCAGGCCCTCGCTGCTCCTCGTCACACGGCGCTTATCAGCGAGGAAACGCGCTGATTGATGAGGTCCATCAGCAGCTGCTCAAACACAGCAGCAGCAAAACACGACGTTATCGCCACAAACGATTAAACCATTAATATTTTCAGACGCATGATTTCTCTACATGACATTCTTCATCATCATCTCTCTAAAGCAGAAAATACAGAAATAAAAATCAGGCAGCTGACAGGACGCCTTCATAGGGAAAGGAAAGTAGCCGTTTAACCAACAGCCAGATCTGAGCTGACAGTGGAGGTAAAACTGCTGCGCATAGAAACCGAGGCGTAGTTCTGGAATCAAACCTAAAGGTTGTCGGTTAAAACGCCGTGCTCTCCCAGAATCAAACCGAGACCGTAAAACTGGTGTCGGCTTTTATTTTTTCAAATGAACAGCTTTATTCATTCTGCCACAGGCGTTCCTCAGGGTCCCATTTTAGTCCCCCCTCTTAATTTAAAACAAAATATTTTATACAGATCCATTCAATAAACCATCCGAGTTGGTGAAAACAAATGACATTTTCAGCAATATTCTAATTTGAATAGATAGACTGATGCCATCAGGCCTGTTAATTATGACTTTCTGCTTTCAGATGATGAAAACACAACATTTAAGATTATTATCGGACCAATAAAAAAATTTTCATGAAGAACTATGGGCTTAATGAAAACTAGGTTTAATTCCTGCTTATAAAGTTTCTTTATATTTTTTATATAAAAAAAGGTACTTTTAAATCTGACAAATGATCCTCACCAGACCCATATTCTAGCTTACAGAAAATGACTGCAGATGAGTTCCAACCACAAACTAAATCTAGAAAAACGGATCCATGTTTCGAACGTCTGAGATGGATAATTATCTAGATAATGTTATTTTGGCTGCATCAGAAAGACGTGGCAGTAAATCTATACAACCGTTTCTGAAGCTTTTTAACATTTTTTTCCTCTACAAAATCGATTCTTAATCTCTAAATTGAAAATATAAAGACGCGCAGCCTTGACTACAGACCAGCTTTCATTAAGACGAGCTGAAATGTTTGCCGCTGGAGCTCCACTGAAGGAAACTTGCAGCCATTTGAGTTGTTCAAGTTGATTTGTAAACAATTCAGTTGGTCCAGTTTTTGCATTTGGTCTACAAAACCGGCATAAAATTTCAATACCCTCATATCCTTGTTTTCGAAGAAGTGACAGGATTTATTTATTTATTTATTTATTTCCATTTGTGTCCGTTGTTGGCATCTGGACCAAGACTCTGAAAAGAAAGGTGACTAATGTAAAATACTGTGTGGCAGAAAACCAACGCTGCACCTCCCCCTGAACGCATCATCCCTGTGGAGACGAGCTTCTTCAGCAGCTCAGAGGTAAATCCAGGTAAACTCCTGAAAAGAAACCCGTTAGAGGACCTGATGCCGGCAGGGGGTTGGGGGGTTGGGGGGGGGGGGGGACTCAGAAAACATGTTGGGATGGTTTAGATCAGGGGTTCCCAAACTTTTCTCCCTGCGACCCCCAAAATAACAGCACCAGAGATTGGTGACCCCCTTTTGGCAGAAGGAGGGATTTTCTTCAATTTTTTGGGGGGGAGGGGGGGGGAATTGTGAGAATAAAGTCAGAATATTTCAAGAATCAAGTCGTAAAATGATGAGTCATATTTTTATAAGAAGTCCTACAAAAAAATCCAGGAAATGGTAAATCTTGCAACCCCCCAAGAGGCGTCTCACAACCTCCAGGGGGGTCCTGACCCTCACTTTGGGGGGGGGGGGGGGGGGGGGGGTGTCAGGTTTAGATCTGGCCATTTACAGGCATGAGATCGGTCCAGTCAAAGTCCAGGCCTAAATCCAACTGAGAATCTGGAACAAAGTCCAATAAAAAGGTACTGAAAATGTGGGAATGTTCAAACCCTTTTAATCAGGCACCATAGATGCTGCAGCAGGAGGGCCTTCGGTACCAGAACATCAACCCAGTGTTTTCTATTTAAAAGGATCAGCAACCCTTCATTAGAACCAGCGCTGCATGGTACCTCCACCATTATCTCCTCCCATGCTCCACCCAGGCTCAGGCATCTGATTGCAGAAGGAGTCGACCCACAGCGCTTGGAGCAGAACACAATGGACCTTAGAGAGAAGACGGATGTTTTCTCCTAATCCTGCCGGGCAGGCTGGAACAGATCTGATCCACCGAGGCCTTTTCTTTTTAAAAAAAAGAAAATAAAGATCAGAGCGACGAGCCTCCGAGACGCTCAAACAAACAGAACGTTCCCAAACAGCAGCAGAAACCCAGCACAGATCAAAGCTCGGGAGTCATTTCAGAACCGCGGCCAAGGTTTGCTTCGCTTGCACCAATTAGGCAGAAAAATCTGACAACTTGATGGTGTGAGCAGCCGCCGTGTCATCTGCACGGCGGCTGTCATCACAAATGCACCCATCAGCCTTTTTTCTGGCCGATATCGACTCGCAGCTGCATGTGATGGGCCGACCTGCTGATTCCAGCTTTCTTTCTGCAAACAGAAGAACGAGCTGCAGGCCCACTTTTGGTCCGTGAGGCAGACACCCCGTCTACTTTTAAGACTAGGCTTAAAACTTTCCTTTTTGACAAAGCTTATAGTGGCTCATGTTGCCCTGAGCTACCTCTATAGTTATGCTGCTATAGGCTTAGGCTACTGGAGGACATCAGGGTCTATTTCTCTCACTCTGCTGAGTTCTCCTACTGTTCTCCAATTTTCAATGTCGTCATTTCAGCTTTTAACTTTTTGTTCTCTGTCATTTTTCTCTTCATAGAAGGTACACCTGGTCTGGTGTTCTGTTAGCTGTGACATCATCAGGGGAGGCAGATCATCCTCTATTACCATCTAACATAGAAAGTACTCCTGGATCAATGTGAGCTTCTGAGCTTTCTGTGTCTCTGCTCTGTCTTCTCTAACCCCCAGTGGGTCGAGGCAGATGAGTGTTCACACTGAGCCTGGTTCTGGTTCTGCTGGAGGTTCTCCTCCCTGTTAAAGGGGAGTTTTCCTCTCCACTGTCGCTTCATGCATGCTCAGTATGAGGGATTGCTGCAAAGCCATCAACAATGCAGACGACTGTCCACTGTGGCTCTACGCTCTTTCAGGAGGAGTGAATGCTGCTTGGAGAGACTTGATGCAACCTGCTGGGTTTCCTGGCTTAAGAGGTTACCCTCGTGTTAAACTCCTCATTTTCGTCCTATATAATAAACTTTTACATTGTTGTCCACAAACTTCACCATAAGGTTCCTCCACATGCTGACCTCAGGCTGCCTCAGGGAGCCATTACAGGTGTGTCCAGTCTGCTCATTAAACCACAAAGTCCCCTCAGAACATTTTACCTGCAATTATTTCCAGATGTTTCTTAATGCGTCTAACCTGCAGGCAGCGAGACTCCGCCCTCCTCAGCCTTAAGAAGTCAATTAAACTGAATAAACAGCATCTGGAAGTCGTGTGTCCAAGAGAATTAAACATGCATGTTGTATTTGAACGCAACACTGATTCAAACCTTGGATTTAGGAACCTAATTAAAAGAGGTGAAAAATCGCAGTTAAGAAGGGAAAAAAGACCTAATTAACCAGGAAACAGACCAGAAACTAAACGTAGTTAAAAAGTTTGATAGGAAAATATTTGTAACGACTTGGAGGAAGATTAAGCTCCTTTAAGGAAAAAATATTAAATATATGTTGGTTTTAATGTTATGCTCAAACCTATTCAATATACTTTGTCATTATTTTAGTTTTTATAAAAGAAAATAAAAGATCCAAGATGAAAGTGAAACAACAAAAACTATCATATTAAAAAGTTTAAATGAGATGATACACAAAAAACCGATACATTTATAAGAAACCTTTGTTACAAAGATCTAAAAATGTTATTTTAATGTTATGCTCCCAACTGATCAATACACTTTCAGTCGTTATTTTAGTTTTTATTAAAATGAAAAGTTAACAAATCCGGAAAAACAAAAACTTATTTTTTGTGACTTTTCTCCGCTGGTGCGCCAACCAGCGGAGCTTCGCAGGCTTCCTCCCCGCCCAAGGTGCTCCGTTCACGGTCACTCACCGATGGACACCAGCTTGATGTTCTCCCTCTCCAGAAACTCCAGCGCCACCGACACGTTCTCCAGCTTCATCTGCCTGAAGTTGGGCCTGGTGTGGTACTTTCTGTACATCTTCTTCTGGCTCAGAACCTCCAGCAGGGCGATGAGCCGAAGCCCGTCTCCCAGGTCCAGCTGCAGGTCTCCGATCCGCTTGTTGACGCACTTCAGGTGCTCATTGATCCAGCGGGTGAAGGTGTTCTGCTGGATCTTCTTCCACGGAGCGTCCTCCGCTAGGTCCTTCTCTGTGGCCGGCATGTTTCCCGCTGGCTTCCCGGCTCGGTTCTGGTTTTGGCTGTGGTTAAAGCGTGAATGGAGCAGAGGTGTTTCCTCGGAGCCGCCGCAGCCTGCTTTGAAGGCTTCGCTCCACCTCGTCCAGAGTTTACTGCCGCTGCCGCGTTCACGGCGGCTCGGAAATTACAACTTCCACGGTTCTTCCACGGATTTTTTTTTATATAAATAAAACTCTTTAGTAAAAATTAAACCAACATTAAATCGTGGAAACAGAAACATATTTTAACATATTTAGTGGCCTTCAATGAATACAGATAAGATGGGGGGGCGGGGAAATAAAAAAAAAAAAAAAAAAAAAAAATATATATATTATAATATATATATATATATATATTATAATATATTTATAAATATGCAGCCCTTTTCTCTGAACATTCACTTCGAGTAAAATAAAATAAAAAAAGGAATAAAAAAAATACTTAGCGGCTCTAGAAATAAGTGAAACAACAAAAACAACAATATTAAAAACTTTAAATGAGATACAATACACAAAAAGAGATAAATATATTAGAAACTTTCGTTAAAGATATAAAAAATAATCTGTTTCCACAATATAATGTTAGTTTAATTTATTTTACATATTTAGTGGCCTTCAATGAATACAGATAAGATAAATATACATATATGCAGCCCTTTTAGAATTTTTCTTTCAGTATTCACTTTGAGTAAAATAAAATCAAAACGTTAGAAAAGAAAAAAAACAAAAAAGCTGAAAATATATTTAAAGGCTCTAGAAATAAGTGAAACAACAAAAACAATAATATATATTAAAAAACTTTAAATGAGATATAATGCACTAAAACAGATGCATTTATTAGAAACTTTCGTTACAAGGATATAAAAATAAATTAAACTAACATTATATCGTGGAAACAGATTTTAAACATATTTAGTAGCCTACAATAAATACAGTTAAGCTATAATACACAAAAAACAGATAGATTTATTAGAAATCTTTGGTACAAAGATATAAAAAATAAAATGATTTAGAAAATAAAAATATATCTCATTACTTTAAACAGAAATTTGTTTTTGTAAATTTTGACATTCTCAGATATAACCAAATATGGTTATCTGGCCTTACTCCCTATATAACTCTACTTTTATACTACTATATGTAAACTACTATAATTTACTATATTACCGCTCCATTATTTCATCACAAAATTACTGTCAAATCAAACATTTGGATTTAAAATGTAAAAAAGGAGTTTGAAGAGGGTCAACTGCATGTTTGTTTTTTTCCTTTTCCTTTTGTGATAAAGCGTGACATAATGCTAATAGTTTATTTGGACATTCATAAATATTTTTAGTTTAAGACTTTTTAAGATATATTCTGACTGAAAATCTAGAAGATGAAACTTTATCACTGATGACAAAATTGCAATTGTTTAATAAGTAACTTGTATTTATAAATGCAGGATTAGTAAAATTAATTACAGCAACAATTTATATGACGTAAATGAACAACAGTAGGGATTTTCATGCATTAACCTGAGTCACAGTAACCATTTTGTGGTTGTAAATGAGATTATAGTAGCAATAGCCAGTGAGTTACTCTAAATTTGACAAAAAGCTCTTTCTGGTGTATGAATTGTTTCTAGAACGTGATGGAAAAAAATATATATTTCATGTCAAGAAAATATACAAGATACAAGCGGCCGAAATGAGTTTTCTCCGTAGTGTGTCTGGGCTCTCCCTTAGAGATAGGGTGAGGAGCTCAGTCATCCGGGGAGAACTCAGAGTAGAGCCGCTGCTCCTCCACGTCGAGAGGAGCCAGTTGAGGTGGCTCGGGCATCTGGTTAGGATGCCTCCTGGACGCCTCCCTGGTGAGGTGTTCTAGGCACGTCCCACCGGGAGGAGGCCCAGGGGAAGACCCAGGACACGCTGGAGGGACTATGTCTCTCTGCTGGCCTGGGAACGCCTTGGGATTCCCCCGGAGGAGCTGGCCCAAGTGGCCGGGGAGAGGGACGTCTGGGCCTCCCTACTGAAGCTGCTACCCCCACGACCGACCCCGGATAAGCAGAAGAAAACGGACGGACGGAAAATATAATTTAATCTTGTACCAACTGCCCATTATCAAAATCACTTCACCACTAAATAAAACATTTTATGCCACATTTAATTCACAAATGAATTGTAATTGCTAAACTTTAAACAAAAGAAAATCAGTATAACAACCTTTCTTGGAAAACAACAAATTCTATTTTATTTGAAGCTTTGAAAAAATGTAAACAAATGAAAATAGTCTGTTATGCTTTAGTTTAGAGAAAAACAACAGAACAAATCAACAGGAAAATCCCCAAAGTGAGTCAGGTTGACCTCTTCTGTTTTCAGACTGAAGCGGCTCAATAAAGTTTGATCCGATCAGCTTCACTCGTGACAGAACCAGAGGTTGAAGGTTCAGCTTCCTCGTCACATTTAGCTTCAGTGAAACCAGCAGTTCTGAGGCTTATTGTGGTTCAACAGGACCTTATGTCACATGAATATGGAGGACCAGTGCTGCCATAATTAATAAGCTCAGAAACAAATAAATGGCTCAATAAAGGAATTACTCAAACAGTTTTAAAAATTAATCAACTGGGCGTTAAATGTAACAAAATAAAAAAAATGCTTTCAATAACTAATAAAAATATCAAATTTATATCTCTAAATTTAGCTGGTATACTTTTTTCTCTGTACACTTATTCTTGTTTTCTTTAAGTATCTCAATCTTCTTTACCAAGTATGATACACAAGCTGGGGCTAAAGTTGTGTCTCACAAAAATTGAAAAATAGTTTAAAATAAAAATGAGGAATGGAGCAGAGGAAATATAACCACTAAAAAATGGAAATTGAAATATTGCCCATGTTAATTAGTTATTCAATTTAATTATTCAATTAGCATTTAGAGGCACAGTGATTGCTGGACTACTGATTAGCTGTGTCAATCATCTATTAAGCCATTTGTTTATTTCTGAATTTATTAATAATTGTGGCAGGATTGTTCTTCCATACAGGGGAGGAGAAGCGATGAAGCAGAAAAAAAAGAGGACAATTTAAAATATCACACAAGTGGCAACTTTAGTTTTCCTGACAGCTGAAAGTTTTTTTTTTCTGACAGGTTCTTCATCGCGTCCTCAGATTAAACTGACTAATATTGGAGTCTTCGTCCCAAATTATTCAGTTAAGCACAGTTTATGTAACAGATGAGGGAAAAAACCTGATCAGCAGCGGTTCTCCATCTTCTTCTGGGGGTTTGCAGACAGTTTCTGGACAGCTGAGGACTGGACTTTGACTAGACCACTGGTGTCTTTCCTTTCAGCCGTTCTGTTGTAGGCTGGCTGCAGCACTGAAGAGGTCGGGTCCGCTCAGAACCTGCTGTGTGCTTTCAAAACCTCTCAAACTGGTGGATTGTTTGCTGAATTTCATTTACAGAACATGAGGACAACGTTAAAGAGGGATTTTTCTTTTCTTTTTATTGTGCAGCAAACAACTAAAAGGACAAAATAAAACCGGTTCTGCTGCAGAACATCCCTGTATTTAGCGCCATCTTTCCCCAGCTTCCCCGCCCCTGCTGCTGAAAAACATCCCCACAGCATGATGCCGCCACCACCGTGTTTCACTCTGGGGCTGGATGTGTTTGGGCCAGTTTATACATCAGTCCAGTATCTTCAGTTCTCATTAAAAATGAAACTCTAGAGAGTTCTGTCCTACAAATATCTGGGAATTTTCAAAGATTCCACTTCCTGCATAAATTAAATAAACTCAGCGAGTGTGTAAAAAGCTGATGAGCATTTTCTGTAACTCTCTGATTAAATCTATCCTCACTTTTACTTTCGTCACCTGGTTTAGCAGTTTATCGTCTGGAAACAAGAACAGAATTAAGCAAATTGTAAAAATCGCTGGCAAAATTATAGGAGTGAGATTTACCCAATTTAAAAGAAACTTTAAAAAAAAAAAATAGTCCTGCAAAGGGCAGAACATGTAATTAATTCCTCACATCACCCACTTCATAGTGAACTGAAGCTGCTACCATCGGGGAGGAGATCCAGACGTCCCAAATTAAGAACAAAAACTGTTTTACAGCCAGGCCATCATTCAGATAAATTTTAATGGTTATCAGGCTTCATTTGTTGTTAGCCTGTTTTAATTGATAATTGTACATGGATGCTCACTGATTTTATTGTTGCTAAACTCGTTATGTGATTGTTTCTGTGTGATTATTGTCTATGTTTGCTGTAAGGAGAATTTACCTCAGAAGACACAAAGTGTTTTCCTTGATGGCTGAAAGGTTCAGATTTAGTCTCGTCTAACCAGAACTCCTTTTGGATAGTCACCCACGTGCCTTTTGGCAAACTCAAACCCTGCCTTCTTATTTTTTTTATAACACTAATGGTTTTTTTTTCCTCCCATAAAATTTATACAGACAGGTCATGTGACCCTTAGACTGCACTACAAGTGAACTTAATTTCCCCAATTATGGCACTTTTGAAGGAAATTTTTAAAAACATGTCTATTTTTATCAGTTCATTTCTCATTTCACCTCACCAACGAACCATCGCGTAAAATACTAAAAATAAAATTTAATCTACAGCAGGTTGTGTTCAAAGTGTGGCCCTCAAACTGAATTTCAAGAAAAATGTGGCCGACCAGCGCTGGGGGCTTTATGCAGATGGAAACTTTTTATTATTAGAGTAAATCTATTATAGACAAGTTTAAAATCTTATAGTTGAATGTTTAATTGAATGTTCGGTGCAACACAAAACATTTGTCTTTTTTAAATAAGCACGCTTTTTACACCCGCTTTAATTTCAAAGTATAAATAGAGCTATTTTTACCTCATATGCAGACTTTGGTGCATTAATATTCGATTGGAATTCATTTAATAAAATAGACTAAATACAGTTTAACATATTTTCTTTAAATGATCATGTTTTGTTGGACAGGTTTAGTATTTTTGGTTATTTTTATAAAAAAAAAAAAAAAAAGAATTTTGGACCCCGAGTGCTTTCGATTTCAGTTTTGGCCCAATAGCCAAAAAGTTTGTACACCGCTGATTTGCAGATTGCAAGGCACCATATAAGCTCCAGAGCAGTCGGCCATCATTGAGTATTTACGGAAAACGGCCTTTACTCCTGCGGGGTGTACTTACTTTTGTGCAGGTCCAGATTGATTGGAGCTCCCAACCGTCTTGGAGACCCTTGGATAATTAATTTTAATGCTTGAATAGAGACATAAGTCTGAGACAGAAGGTGATTAAAGAGGCTGCAGGCAGGTGTGGTGGGTCAGCTTTGCTACAACTTTAATCCAAAAAAAACATTTCTCTGCATATATTCAATCACATCATCTTCTCTATAACAGCTCTCCCCTCTCATAACTAAACAATTTGAACAAAATAAGTCTAGTCGCACGTCATTCATTAACATCTTATTTTACAATTCTCTCTGTAACTTTAGTGTTTTTTCCTCTTCAAAACATCAGGAATATTTGTTCGCTGTCTTTTAATATTATTTTTGTTTTGTTTTTTTAAATCGACACGAAGACGAGACAGAATACACGGACGATGACGAAGAACGCGGCTCGAGAGGTCCAACGAGTGACATGACACCGACCCACAGAGCTCGTTAACTGTTTGGGTTCCGTTGAAGAAAGAAAAAACGTCCAGAGGCCCGAGGTGTTGGGAGCCGGAGCGTGAAGAGCCCCGTGTTGGGGTTGACCCCCCCATTGTGGGGGGTCAACGTTCACGTCTGGGACACTTGGGATGTTTTTTTTTTGGGAGATGGAAGGTAGTAAAAAAAACAAAAAAAAAAAACACATCTGGTGTCATGAAACCAGAACCGAACAGCCTGGAAAGACCACAGAGCAGAGATAAAAGCTTTTACCCCTCATGAATGAGACTGCTGTTAAAAGACAAACCGGTTTGGATCAGATTTAACTCCTTCCAGACGCCAAGGTCTCCGTCTATTCTGCCACGGTGCCCAGGAAAAGCTGCTGGCAGGTCGCTCTCAGCTGGTCCAGAACCGTGGCTTTACTGGTTCTACGTGCCGTGAATAAGCCGGGCTTCGACGTCATCAGACGACGACGCGTTGCGTAATCTCTGAGGCGAAGTTCGTCCGGTTTACCGCGAAGCCGACGTGTCTGGGGAAAAAAAACGTCTCCCGGCTCTTAACACCAGCAGGCCTCTGGTGGTGTTTGTTGGTTACATCAGAGGCACTTAAACCCTCCCCCACAAATTACCTCAACAAAGAATAAAAAAAAAAAAGAAATTCAATCATTTGGCTTCAAGTTTCCCCGAAAAAGAAGAATTAGAGCAGAAAAACGTGGTGTTAGACGGAGGAGGCGAAATCCGCTCCGCCTCGTCCGAGCTCTCACGGCCCGGCAGAACCGGCTGTTTTCGGGCCTCAGACCCCCCCGCAGCCTCACAGCCAGACCGGGGCGACGCTCGGTAGTGTTAACGACTGTAAAAGTGAGATAATCTGCTCCAGAAACCTGTTTTTTTGTGTTTGATGAGTAAAAGATGAGTAGCTAAAATCCCAAAGTAACAAACCGCTTTGAAAAGATGCAGGTTTTCATGTGAAGGTTCTTAGAAAGCAGGAAAAAGCTGAAGGAGATAAACGGCGGCTGGAGAAGCTCCACCTTCGCCCCCCCGCCCTCCGGCGCCGCATCAGGCCCGTTGTTTGACGTTCAACGACGAGGCGGCGCCCAGAGACAGAACCCCCCCCCCCCCCCCCCCCCCCCCCCACCGCAAACTCAGAGAGAGCAGAATAAAAATGACAAAAACAAAAAAATAAACCAGGAAGTGTCCGAGTCCTCTGCAGGAACCACGACCGTTACATTCCCTCTACGATTATGTACAATCGGACTTTATACAAGGCGAGGCGGCACCGCGGCGGCCGTCCTCGGGTCAGGCGGCGCCGCTCTTGGAGAGGTTGGGGTAGAGGAGGGCGGCCGTGACGGCGACCATCACTGCGACGACCGGCATCCAGGGGCTCCAGCCGCTCTGTCCGGGACAAACACAGGAAAAACAGGGAGAACCCGGTTAGTCGGCAGAACCACGGCCGGACCTCCTACCTGGAACCAGAACCAGAGAGAGAGAGGGGGCGGTTCCCACGAAAAAGCCCCGGTTCCTCATCAGATCGGATCCGTAGGTCCTACAGGAAGGAGGTGAGGAGGAACCGCAGCTGAGTGAGGAAAACCACCCGCAGCAGGACAGAGAAGAACCGGGTCAGAACCGAAGGTTTCAGTCCAAAAAGATGATATTTTTCTGATAGTTTTCGCTGCGGCTCAGATACACTGGACCTCAGCGGAGGTCGGGTCCGCTCAGAACCTGCTGTGTGCAAACAGAACCCGATGCCAGATGGGAGCTCCTGACCGGACCCGGTGCCGAGCAGCACCGCCCGAGGCCGAGGTCGGTTCTGTGCTGCTGGGCGGGTTTGACTCAAGACTGTAAGCCACGGTAAAAAAAAGTAAGTGCACCCTCCGTCACATGTCTGGCTATAATAAAAACGGTCTGGTCTTGACCGGGTTCTACCAGAACCCACATCTAGTCTCAGCTGTAGAAAGAAATTAGGCAGCGGATTTCACAATCATACGTCACAACAAGATGAAGCGGTGTGAAAAAGTAAGCACACCCTATAAATACAGCCGACTGGACTTTGACTGGACCACTCCAGCAACTTTTTTAGCTCCTGTGTTTAGGATCATGGTTCTGTTGACGACCCGGTTTAGGCCGAGCTTCAGCTACCGGTCACACGGAGATTTGACGCTGGGCTAGGAAGTCCAGCCGCCATCTTTAATGATTTTAAAGTCCAATTGGGCCTCCCCAGGTTAACGAGGAGCAACGGTTGCTTCGTTAAGGTCACTGCTGACGTCTTTCCACCCTGGTCTGGTTCTGACACACCTGGACCGGGCTCAAAAAGCTCTGAAACCTCCAAAAACCCTCAGTCCCACTGAAAAAAAATCAGGTTTAGAGCCGCTTGTGTTACGGGATAATGTTATTTTTTTTTTAAGAAACTCCATTTTATTTATCTTTTTAAAGTTTAAAGAAAAAGGATAAAAGACATTTTCTTCTGATCTTTGTGGAAAATAATGAATATAGTTTCCAACCTAGAGACGAGAAACATAGATCTATAATAATATTACTGGTATTTTTATTGTCAGCATGTTGTGGAAATTCAATATTTAATGAAAGAAATGGGGAAAACTATCTGTATTTAAAAACATTAGTTGGTTTTTTATCATTTTTAGCCAAAACTATTAGGAGTCACATTTGTTTGCAACCCTGATGATCAGCAGTTAAAACCAGAATCAGAACGAGGGTGTAATTACTTTTTAACAGACACAGCTTTTCTTTTTTGCCCTCATTCGTGTTGTTAAGTATTATTGACCGTGTTGAAACTATCGTTTATTTTTATTTTTATTTTAAAACCTTGAGGCTGGAGTCAAAGAATTTCAGGACCCAGAAAAGACCGGGTCATTTTTTAAAATAATGTCTTAGAGCTGAAACAAAGGTGTGCTTTCTTTTTACGCTGGACTGGATTTCTTCCAAGTTATCATAAAGAGTTTAAAAAACAGAGACATCAGGCTAGTTCACCGACGTCGGCATGGGAACTGTGGCGAATAAACTGTATAAAATAAGAAATGCACGCCTCAATAAGCTGCAGGTATCGGCTTTCAGTGCTGAAACCGATCCGAATCCGTTTTCCTGAGAAAAAATAAATCTACGTAGAACTCCTGAACGCTCACATGCTGAATATATTTGGTCCTTGTGGGAGAAGCTCTGTCTTCTATACGACGACAGATCGGGTTCAACTGAACTTTCTTGGCATTTCATTAAAACTATCTGCACCTCTGCGTCGTCCAGGTCCGGCTCGTTTATCACAGATACGTGAAAGCAGTTCAAGTCCGAGTCAACCCCTCACTTCTTCTGCCGTCGTCTAACTCAAACACGCAACAGATGTGCGGCTGCTGAGAACAGACAGCGCTCAGAAAACATTACGACACGGAGAAGCGGTTTATTAATGAGATCCCCCCCCCCACCCCTCTGAGGGCGGGGATTAAACAGCAACAGGCCGAATGAGAGGGAGGAATGCAAATAAACCTGCTGAACGAAAAACAACTTAAAAATTCAAAAGGAAAACTGGACAAATATCATTTTTTGGGACTGCAGGAGACGAGGAAGAAATAATTAAAGAAGAAAAAAAGCAGAAAAAAGGTGAGAGCAGTTACCAGTTTTGTCCAAAGCAAAAACTGGAAACAGTGGTCCACATGATCCCAAAAAAAAAAAGCAAACAACACAGAAAGCACACGATGGAAGAACGACTGTCGGTGGCTGCAGGGAAACAAACATTGAATAGAAATAAACACGTCTCAGTCGGTTTGAGCATGAACCAAAAATAAACCTGTGAGCAGGTCAACTTAATCACAGCAAGGAGCAAACTGCATGCAGGAAATCAAAGAAACAAATTAATTAACCCACAGATCCGGCAGCAAAACATGGAGAAAAGAGACATGCATCAAATAAAACCGAAGCATAAAAAAACAAACAGGATGAAGAAGAGCCACCGAGTGGATGGGTGAGGCGGGCTGTTAGTGAGGTCAGAGGTCAGAGGCGGCAATTTAAAGAGATACCAGAGTCTACACCTTTAATAACCTGAAGCTATGCAGCTGTTTGCCAGGAGGTTCGTCACCGCTATATAAAAAACAAAAGTCAAAACATGGAAGATTTTTATCATTAAATGTCTCTAATTCTTTTACTAACAACCAGAGGTGGCTCCAAGTCACTACGTCCCAATTCACATCTAAGTCTCAAGTCCAAGTCCTATGGTTTAAATATTAAATCATTAACAAGTCATGATGAGCTAAACCTGAAGCAAGGATGTGAGGAAACAAACGATGCAGATCAGTACTTTATTTTTTACTGTTTTTGTGGTAAATCTTTACTATACTGAGAGCATCATTTGAAGTTAAGATGCTCAAGTCCAAGTCAAGTCCCAAGTCGTTAGTATTCAAGTCCAAGTCAAGTCCCAAGTCGTTAGTATTCAAGTCCAGGTCGAGTCCAGAGTCATTGGTTTTCAAGTCCAGGTCGAGTCCCGAGTCATTGGTTTTCAAGTCCAGGTCGAGTCCCGAGTCATTGGTTTTCAAGTCCAGGTCGAGTCCCAAGTCAGTTTTCAAGTCCAGGTCGAGTCCCAAGTCATTGGTTTTCAAGTCCAGGTCGAGTCCCGAGTCATTGGTTTTCAAGTCCAGGTCGAGTCCCAAGTCATTGGTTTTCAAGTCCAGGTCGAGTCCCAAGTCATTGGTTTTCAAGTCCAGGTCGAGTCCCGAGTCATTGGTTTTCAAGTCCAGGTCGAGTCCCGAGTCATTGGTTTTCAAGTCCAGGTCGAGTCCCGAGTCATTGGTTTTCAAGTCCAGGTCGAGTCCCGAGTCATTGGTTTTCAAGTCCAGGTCGAGTCCCGAGTCATTGGTTTTCAAGTCCAGGTCGAGTCCCGAGTCATTGGTTTTCAAGTCCAGGTCGAGTCCCGAGTCATTGGTTTTCAAGTCCAGGTCAAGTCCCAAGTTAATTAGTATTCAAGTCCAAATAAAGTCACAAGTGTTTAATATTCCAGTCCAAGTAAAGTCACGTCCTTTCTAATATAACCAAGTCAAGTCTCAAGTCATCAAATCTGTGACTTAAACCAGACTCGGGTCAAGCCATTGAGCCAAACTCGCATCTCTGCTAAAAATTTAAACTGATCTCACATCTTGCTTTCCCCTCATTCCTAAACACCAGACAGAGTGGTGGACATGAAACAAAACTTCACGTGTGGACAAGTCATGCGACTGACTTAAATTGCTGTAATTTGAACTAAACTGAATTTTGAGGTTAAAATAAGACATGATTCAACTGTAACAGGGTTTTACAGCGTCTGGGAACCAGAGGGGTTTTGTTTCTGCTCATTTCCTGGCGGTATCACTTTAAATAAACTGTTTGTGCATACTGGGAGCCCGCCGGCTGTGAGAGTTTAACGTTGGTTGCATCAGAGACAGGAGCTGATAGCCATGCGGTTAGAGACGCTCAGAGCAGACGCTTTGCAGATGAGGATGACGACATTCAGTCCTTCAAGGAAGTTCAGGAGGTGAAGTGAGAGTCCTGCTGATCACAATTCAGGGTTCGTCTCTGCCAGCCTATTTCCATTATGCACCACACGCCAACGCTGACATTTAAAACCACAGACCCTGAAGTATACATGGGGGGGGGGGGGGGGGGGGGGGGGTGATCGTGTTTATGTGGACAACTGAGAAGCATCTGCAGCTTCATGTAAAAAGTGATGCAAGCTTAAAAATGTGTGACCATGTTCATTAACTGAAGGTTTAAGGACTGAATTTACATTTTCAATGCTACCTTCTTAAAAATGTCTTCAGACCCTCTGCTGAATTCAACTGAGGATGCATTAAATATTGGCATTATTATGGGAATTGGCCGAAATCAGTAATTAAAAAAAATATATATTGTATCAGTAAAGTGTTGACAGGGCTGGGGAATATATATATATATATATATATATATATATATATATATATATATATATATATATATATATATATATATATATATAAATAAAAAATAAATAAATATCGGCCACAATAAATATCGGCGACCCTGAATTTAGCCCAGATCAGAACAATAACTTCACCTCGGCGGACTTTCCTTCCACACATGAGAGACAGATGGAGCAGCAGGAACAGACTGATGTCATGTCGGTGAGTACCTTTCTACCACAACTGGCCGAAACACCAGTAGAGCAGAGCCAGGACAAGGCCCATGAATATGGCTTGGACAGGCTGCAATATGGATGGCTAGAGGAGGGGGGGGGGAGGGAGAGGGATAAGAAGAAATCAGCCAGAAAATCAACCAAAAACAATATGGAGGATGGAGCAGCTACAGCGAGGGAGGAGGGAGAACAGAGAGGGTGCTGGAGAAACTTTGTTTTATATGCTAAAGGAATCTTGTTTAACGTCTACAAACCAAAACACACAAGAAGACACTTTATCGTCCTCCTGCATTCTTTAAAGTCCCCTCCTACAGTAGATCTCTTAATATATTAGCATAAAAAAACCTGGATCATTTTAAATTTCTTTAACATTTCTATAAGTAAAATGTTGATGCCAGAACTCGCTATGCTGCTGCTGACTTGGGGATAAACAAAGGCACTTTACTGCCGGCTATGTTAACACAGACTGACCTGAAAACAACTAAATTAATCTACCATATTTTTCGGACTACAAGTCGCACTTTTTTTGATAGTTTGGCCAATTCTGCGACATATTCAGGTGCGACTTATATATCAAATTTAAATGGTAACTCATGATGACCAAGATGAACCAAGTAGTAAACATCACCGTCTGTAGCCACCAGAGGGCGCTCTAGGCTTGTGAAAACTATATGCTGCTCCTGTACCACTTTAATTGAAAAATGAATTGAAACATTAACTTATAAACAACAAAGACTGAACACATGTTTATATGTTGGTTCTCTGTTTCAGTCTGTATTCACGCAGCAGAGCGTTGTGTGGTGCAGCTCTAAAAAAAACAGACCCAGACCAGAACCTGTTACTGGGCTATTTGTGAAGCTAACAGCAGCTAGCGCTAGCTTACAGCTCTGTTGACCGGGCGATTTACAACTTCACTGATGAACGTGAGCTTCATGTTGCTCTGAAACATCCGTGTTGTACTGTTAGCTTAGCGTGTATCACCGTTACGCTCACGGTCGTTAGATTTAGGCGTAATTAGACCAAAATGCTCTGATGAGAACTTTCCCGGTTGGAGTTGCTAGCTTGTTATGCTAATTTACTTCATTCATCCTCCCAGGTATGTTCCATGTTAATTTGCCTTCCCAGATTAAATGTCAGATTTTAGTCTTGGATTGTGTGAAATTACTTACTAAATAAATGTGATTTACAGTCTGGTGCGACTTATATATGTTTTTTTCCCTCTTTATGATGCATTTTGTGACTGATGCGACTTTTAGTCCGAAAAATACGGTAATTCTGGTCACGTTAAATTAATTCAGGGCCTTTTAGCACCTGCTGTGGTTAAGTTTTCTAAAACTGCTATAAGTAGAAGAAAACTGTGGGGGAGGGGGGGGTTCAGAGGTCAATGTTGCATAAAAACAACGAAACTGAGAACAATCAGCTGGGAGCTGGAGAGGAAGAGGAGGGGTAACAGAAGAAGAAGAAGAAGCTGCTCCGCCTCGCTGATTCACTGCTACAGAACTACGGATCAGTAGAAACACGCAGAAATAAACTCTGAATTAAAACAATGAGGCACATCAACGTCACATTCTGTAACTAAAGCAGATTTTTATTCACACTCGATGAAAATGTGGAGTTTATCTGATCTTGAAAGAGTCTGATGTTTTAAAATAGTTCATCATTAACTGTATTTCTAACACGTCGGAGGTCATCGGCTCCCTTTGTTAGCGTCAGAGTTTATAACCGGAGATGCTAGCGGGGAAAATTAGGGCTGAAAATCCAAAAAGAAGAAAAACAGCAGCAGAAAAGACCTAAAAAATGAATAAATGTGATATCTGTGGTCTTTTTAAGCCTTAGGACTGGACTCACAGAGCTGGCCTTGTCCTGCAGCAGCTTCAGGTTGCTCCGACACTGCTCCAGCTCCTGGTGGATGTTCAGCTTCTCCTGCTCCGTCTTCTCGTAGCGCTGACGGAGGTCCAGCAGCTGGGTCTGGGTGTCTTCGTACTGCAGGCACACACAAGCACAGCGGTCAGCTGACGGCGGCGGATTTGGCGTCTGGGAGAAAGTTCAAGCTAGCGCTAAACGGAGCGGTGCGAAGACGGCTGAGTACCTCTTTCTGCAGTGTGTGTGTCCGGGCCTGGGCCTGGTCCAGCTGGTTCTTCAACCTGCTGGCGTCCTGCTGGTGCTGGTTCTCCATAGAACCCAGTTTGTCCTGCAGGACCTCCTCCCGCTTCTCCAGGGACTCCAGACTGCTGCTGAGGACGTCACTCCTCTCCTTGGTGCTGGAACAACACAAACACCGGATTCACGACCGGAACCTGGACAAGTTCACCAGACACCGGCTAAGAGGAGGTTTTAGGACTCCAACAAGTCCGACTCACAGCACCAGAACCATGTTTATGCTCGCAATGCGCGCTTCTGTGCTTCCTGTGTCTCTTTCTGTGTCTCTGCTCTGTCTTCTCTAAGCCCCAGTGGGTCGAGGCAGATGAGCGTTCACACTGAGCCTGGTTCTGGTTCTGCTGGAGGTTCTCCTCCATGTTAAAGGGGAGTTTTCCTCTCCACTGTCGCTTCATGCATGCTCAGTATGAGGGATTGCTGCAAAGCCATCAACAATGCAGACGACTGTCCACTGTGGCTCTACGCTCTTTCAGGAGGAGTGAATGCTGCTTGGAGAGACTTGATGCAACCTGCTGGGTTTCCTTAGAGAGGAAACTTTCTGACCAACCTGGAGGATCTGATGGAATCTGACTTTAGAAAGAGGCTTGAGATGATGTGATGGGAATTGGAGCTATATAAATAAAATGGAATAGAAAATGAGGTGTAACTGAACCGACTGTGCTAAAATAAAATAGTCAAATGGAGACCAGAACAAACTACAGAGTCTCGCTTAAAGCCCCAAAACTATTCACCACTAACTGGAATACTGATGTTCTGGAGCGGCAACATGAGGGTGATGGCAAAGAGGCCTTCCATTGTCAAACACTTGGAGCTCGTCCCTGAAGACAAATCATGAAAACACTGGAGGAAACGTGCAAAAAGCTGCTCGGCTATTAAGAGAAGATTTATTTATGCAGGGGTGTCCAAACTGCGGCTCGGGGGCCAATTTGAGGCCCTTAGAACTGTTTTGAAAGGCCAAAACTTGGTTAGTCAGCTGAAGCAGATACAACTTTAACATTAAAAAGTTAGGGTTAATTTTCACTGATGGAGACCAATTATAATAATCTTAAAATGGCAAACATAAGGCGCAGCAAAAATAATTCATATATTATTAGCCTTTTAATTTAAGAGTAAACTGGACAAGCAGACCTGGCCAAATCCATTTATTAAACATGGAGAGAGCCACATCCTGTTCTTGTTGCTGACAAGGCGGCAAAAAAAAAAAAAACCCAATCTAAATTAAAATTCAGGTTACAGTTTGCTGTGTTGTTTTTAATCAGGCAAAACCTCATTTATGTTTCAAATTAGTGACCTACAAGATCCCGTCTCTCCAGAAATCAGACAGCTTGGCTTGTTTCATCAAACGTTGTGTGTTCATCTTAACGCTGAGCAGGTAAAAATAAAGAAATTTAACAGTTTTTGTAATTCTAGTAAAAGAGAAAGCTCAACTTGATATTTTTGGCCCCCTGCTTTAATGGCAGTAAAGTTTTTTTTCCCCATTTATTAGCATAGAAATAATTGTCCACGTGTCAGTTTTATAGTTAAAATTAAAATATAGAGGAATTGATACTGCCCAGATTTCTACACGTTTTTGCCTATAAAGGCGGAAAACTACCCTGGTTCTCGAAAACGTTCCTCCAGTAGAAACGCTCGTTCACTGAACCAAAGCCGCTGAGCTTTCAGCTCTGGTGAGAACATGGTGATATCGATGATAGAAAAAAAAGGACAATAAAAAGTTCAACAGAATAACAGTTTTCCTTCCTTATGCATTCTATCATGCAGGTTAATATTACAGTCATTACATCCTCCCAACCAATCACAACGCAGACCCAGGAACCAAGCCCCGCCCCCTTCAGAGAGCACACGTTATTTTTTCATTTTTAAAAACTTGCAGTTTTGGTAAGAATTTGGTTGAATAAAGGGTTGAGATTGAATTCAGGGTTCTGTATCTAAAAAATAGGTTGCTAAGCAACAGCATAAAATGGTCAGGGCCGCACTTAAAATAAATGTTTTTAATTTTTTTGATAATTATCGATATCGATCAATATGATTTCTACTTTATCGACATGTTTTTTTTCTATATCGTCCAGCCCTACAGTCAGGATTCTGCAAACATTTTAACCATTTTAAAAACATCAGCTGGTTTTTAGAAGACCTCTGTCATCCATCACTTATCTGCTCAACATATTGTTGCCATAAAAAGACAGAATTTAAATACCAAGATGGTGTAAAAATAAACGGCAACTGATTGGAAAATTAAAACAAACAGGATTCCAACTATTTATTTTCTCATTTCTTCTTCTTCTTCTTCACTGGTGGTGTTAAAAACAGTAATTTTCCCCAGATAACGATGCGACCTTGTGTTTGTACCTGCTGAGCTCCGTCTCCAGGCGCAGCAGCTTGTCTGTGAGATCTCTCCGTTCAGCTTTCAGGGTGTCACAGTCCTGCTGCAAAGACACACACCGCTGCTGCAAAGCTGCACACTCCTCTGAGGGACAAAACGACAGAGGCAACGTCGTTAAGCGCCTTTAAACGCCTTAATTTCTGCAGCACAGACTGATATTGATAAAGGCACAGGGACGGCGGTCACCTTGCAGCTGGCTGGCACTGTTCTGCTGCTGCTGCTGCTGAGCGAAGGCCTCCTGCAGCCGCCGGATCTCCTCCTCGTACTTGGCGGCCGTGGCCCTCCAGTGCTCCAGCTCGGTGCGCACGCTGCCCAGGTCTGCCTGCAGGGCGGCGATCTCGCGCTCCCGCTCGGCTGTGGCCGTCTCCATGGCGTGTCGGAGGACAAGAATCTGACGGCGGAAACAACCCGTGTGAGGACAGGAGGCTCTAATAGCTACATGGACAAAAGCAATCGGAATAAATAATGCGTCTTGTAAACACGTCAATCGGAATATTGAGATCGGATTAAGCTAAATCGGAATGAAATCGGGTGGTTTATGGGGATTAATAATCCGACCACCGTGCAAATAAACGCTTGTCAGGATCACGTTATTCTGAATGAGGCAAACTAACCCAGAGTACACATGCACACCTGACGTAAACGTAAACGCGACGTATTTCCGCGTTGTTGAGTAGCGGAAATACGTCTGGAAGCAAAACTGTCGGTGCTCCCGATACAATCTTTCTATTCGAAACATTAAAAGAGCTCAAAACTTATTTATTTAAGAACATTTCAGCCGTAATTAGAAGCTGGTGCAAGTCTAGGCTGGGCGCTCAGAAGACAAACCAAAGCTACGGCTTTGTTTGCTATTTTTTGTTGCTCAGCAAAGACGGAAGTTCTCCTTCTGTTGTTTTTTTTGAGGGGAACTTGATAATTGTTCATGTCAGAGTGATTTTATTCTATAAAGCCAGGATAGAAACGCATATTATGACCAGATTAATTCATTGTATGCCCATATAAACGGTCCCATACTTTTTGTTTTTTAAACCAAATACATTTAAATTAGGACTGTACGATTTTGCCGAAAATCAAAATTGCGATTTATTTCAACAATAATTGCGATTTAATTTAGACTTTATACACAAGCAACAAAAACGGCCTGCAGATAAAGATGTTGGTAAACAAGGACTGTTTAAAATAAGAAATTAAACTGTTTTTATTAATCAGAATATTATCATTCCAGAGAACAGCTTGTTGAGTTGGACGTCACACCTTGTTGACCATAAAGTGCAGCCAACAAACAAGTCTATGTATTAAACAGTTTGACTGGTAATTAATGCTATGGTGAGATTCCTGAAAGTTTCGGGTAAAAAGTCTGATTATATAAACTCTAAATCAAATAATAAAATTAGATTATCTCTCTGCTGCAGCTCTCTTCCCTTCAATGTGGAGCAAACCCACTTTAAACATTTTACCGACGCCTAAAGGACGTTTCTGATCCATTAATTGTTATATAGCCACTAATTGCAGACCTCTGTGACTGGGAAACTTTGTTAAAATTACAGTTATATTGCAAATGCAATTAATTGTCCAGCCCTGATTTGAATCCGATCGTGAAATTTTGTGCATGTAAACTTAGCTACTGTTACAGGGTTGACTTATGGAGGTTCAAGGTCTAAACCGGATCGAGCCGGATTGTCAAAGTTTGGACGTCAGGAGAACTAAAATCTGAATTTGTGAGTTTTTAGGAGGTGCAGCTGAAGCAGTACCTCCTCCTGGGCCGAGCAGAGCTCCTCCCTGGTGCTGCAGATGGTGCTCTCCCTCTGCTCCCTCAGTGCCTCCATGTCAGCCTGCAGCTTCCCAAGCTGAGCTGCATCACACACAAGACGGGACAGATTAGACCCCGGAAGAGCCAACGGGTTGTCCTCCTAATGCTCGACACTCACTCTGCAGGTACTGGATCTGTTTGGTCGAATCCTCCGTCAGCTTAGAGGTACTCCTCCTCTCCTCCTCCAGTAGAGCTACAGAGGGTCACAGTCCCGACACGTGGACATTAATTAAAGGACAAAGAACCACAACAGGAGCACCGGATGAATAAATAAACTCAGCGGCAGCTACCTTGCAGCTGCAGACATTTCTGCTTCCCGGTGTTGGCCAGGTCCTGGGCTTCCAAAAGTTCTCTGTGGAGATAGCTGATGACCTTTTCCGTGTCTTCAGGCTCCAGACCGGCTCGACTCAACTCAGCTGCACACAAACACACAAAGAATTTGACCTGCTTTGGACTATAAGACTCACTTAAAATCCTTAAATCTTCTCAAACATTGATGGTGCGCCTTTATATCTGATCACCGTTGTGCTTACTGACTGATTTTATGTGGTACAATGCGCTCATAAATCTGTTAAAATGTGTAAATACGACTTTGGTTAGCAACAAAGCTGCTAGGACCCCTGAGCTGTCTACCAGACTGCCTGACTGTAATGTCTAAACTAGAAGTGCATTCAGCCGAAAGTACTCACTAGCAGCAATAAACCTGGTAAGTTAATTCAATATAAAAGTTACATTTATTTTGGCCTCATGTTATAAACACGCAGTGTAGTCCAGCTGGTCTGTCCTGACAGAGACGGATAGAGAGATGTGGACGTGAAGGGACGGACTGCAAAAAAGGAACTAAAAGTAAGTAAAATTTATTTGAAATGAGTGTATTTTCCTTTGATTTGAGCAGCTAAATAAGACTATTTGTCAACAGAATGAGTATTTTTTCCACCAAAATAATATAATTAGAAATAAGATCGACATGAATTGTTCTTATTTTAAGTGCAAAAATCTTATTCCACTGGCAAATATTCTTAGTTACTTGCTCAAATCAAAGACAAATACACAAACTTCAAGAAAACGTTTTTCCTCACTTTTAGTTCCCTTTTTGCAGTGTGTGTGATATTACACACTTGGGAGGAATATTTAATGCGCCTTATGGTCCAAAAAATCCAGCGTTAAACGCTTATGTGACCATCAGGGTTCCAACATGTTTTCCGATTAAAACAACTTGGAAACAGCAATTTATCACATTTTGAATAAATGTTGGTAAATTTGATTTGATGCAGCAAATCAAAGATAACCAATCATATTAACATACAAAGCAATGTAAACGTTTTTTTTTTTTATTTAAATTTGTATAATTTAGAAAACAGTCTGAAAACAGAACGTTTTGTGTGTTTTTCCCCATGCTAAATCCAAATCTCAAACTCTGCCAGGCTGCAGAAACCAGCATAAATTAGCAGCAGCCCCCCCCCCCCCCCCATGGTTCTGGTTACCTTTCAGGAGAGCGACTCTGTTCTGGGGTTCATTTAGATCCTGGTCGTTCATGTTGCCATCTGAAACACAAACACGATTACTGTAGAGCCATAATTTAAACATTTCATGGTATTTATTTGTGTACCAACAGAAGATCTGAACGTAGCTGTAATTATTTAGAATCAGAGTCATGAACAGATCACTGCAAATTCAGTTTTCTCCTAATGAAGTCCGGAGTTTATTGTCCTCTTGGTGAAATTCGTTGTCGTGTCACTATATTGATTTCAAGGACAATATTCAGCACAGAAAAAAAAAATATAAACGATTTAAAAAAAAGAAACGCGTCCACTTTTAGCAAAATCCACACTGTATCCTGTTTAGTGGCGCCTATTGTTCAGGGCAGCAGGATTTATTTTATTACAAAGAGAGGAATGAGAAATGATTTTCATGATTATAGTTTACCTCTGTAGTGAAAACCTAAATCTGGTGTCTCAGAAAAGAATATATAGCATATTCAAAGAAAGTTGAGTGGAAGGAAATAAGTTTGGTGACTTTAAAATCCTTCTGTTAGTCTATAAATCCCTGAATTAGCACCTAAATACATCACAGACTTGTTATCAGTGCATCAACCCTCCAGACCACTCAGGTCTTCTGGCTCCAGCCTGCTCTGCAGAACCAGAACCAGAACCAGAACCAGACATGGAGAAGCAGCATTTAGTTCCTACGCTCCACTGATCTGGAACAAACTTCCAGAAAACTGGAAAAGTGCTGAAAGCCTGAGTTCCTTTACATCAAGATTAAAAACACATTTGTTCAGGATTTTAGCTGTTCTAGTTAAACTGTTCTACTGAAACATCATTAGTTCAACTTTGTAGTCCAACTGTTTTTAATATCTGCTTTTAGTTTCTATTTTCATAATGTTTTATTTTGTTTCTACGTTTTATTCCAGCTTACTTTTATTCTGTTTCCCCCCCCCCCCTATATCTTAATCATGTAAAGCACTTTGCATCGTCTCTGTACTGAAATGCGCTATAAATAAATTTGCTTTGCCTTGGTGGGAAAAAGCAACAGGAACAAATGAGGAACAAATGAGAGGATTGTCGAGGAAAAATCTGCGCCTGCTGATTCTGGTCCACTGGGTTTTCTGAAGTCCACAGTCAACCCAGACATCTACCAGGACACCTTAGAGCGCCTCATGCTTCTTCCTTCTGCTCATAAGCTTTATGGAGACGCGGATTTCATTTTCCACCAGTCCACACAGCTAAAAGGTACCAGAAGCTGGTCCAGTGACCACGTTGAGTGGCCTGACCAGAACCAACAAGGCAGATGAGCTGAAGGCGGCTATCAGAGCAACCTGGGCTTCCTGAAATCTCTGTTTAAAATGGCCTTCTTATTGCTCTTATACAATATTCTGATTTTCTGAGAGTGGGTTTCACTTTCTGACGAGACGAACAACAAAAAAAAATTTAACACTTTCTTCTCATCCTAAGTTTTTGCGCCGGTATTTTGATTTCTGCTGACCTGACGTGTCGTCGCTGCTGCGATCTTTGCTGGGACTCAGCGTGTCGGACATGTCGGACTCTTTGCCGTCCATCTGATTTCCTGTTGAGACGAGAGAAGAAAAAAAAACAGAAAAAAATCTGAATACCTGCTGAGATGAACGTTAAAGGTGAACTACGTCTGTGACCTTTACCTTTGAGGCGATCAGGGCTGGCCAAGAGGTCGTCTTCTGGCGTTTGGCTGTTCTGCAGGTGGGCGTCCATGACTTCTACAGACACCCAGGAGCATTTTACACATTAGGGCTAATATTTTTTAATCCTGGGTGCTTATTTACGGTTCGTCTCTTTTGTTTTTCTCCTGGCTCAGGGCTAACAGCTCAGTCAAATCACAAACTGAATTACTCCTACCATCAAAGTTGGCCAGTTTGTGTATTGAAGAGCAGACGTTCTCCTTCAGCTGTTTGACCGCTGCAGAAACAACAGAAACAAAAACAAGTCGGCGAATAAGACAACAAAAAATGCACAATGAGTTGGAGAAATGTTGCTCTTCAGTTTTAGATTTTTTCTTCAATCTAAATGATTTGTGCATGAATTTACAGCAGCTCGTTAGAGGACTTAAAGCTGCACCTGTCGACGCATACGTCACAGAGCAGAGAGGTCAGGTGCTGAATCTTAGCCAACAGCTTAATTGGCTTTAAAAGATTGAAACAGCAAACATTTCGCTGTGGTTTTACTGGTCAGCGAACTGTTCTGCTATCAGTTTGCATCAAACCAGCATCAGTCGGCCAGTTGCTGGATCATCAGCGACTTGAAGACGAGGCTCGGCGGTAGACAAGAAGGCTTTTCCGGCAAGCTGCAGGGTCATGCTTCTTCTCAGCAAACACCTCCACAAATAAATTTATATTAGAATAAACTACTCCTAAGTTTATAAGCTATTTAAATTATACATTTATACCAGCTAAAGTAAAACATAAATATAACAGCTGGTGGCAAATATCGGTGTAGACAAGCAGGCATGTTTTGGGTGCGTCATTTAAACTTTAATCTTTATTTAAACTGTTTGATGACGACACGAGGAGAGGCCTGGACCACGGCTGCTACCGGATCATCAGGGAAACACCGTCATCGTCGTCTGGTAGGTCCAACAAACAGCTCCAGTAAAAACATTTAGCGGACTGTGAGACACCATAACACCTGAGAATTATCCTGTGTCCTTATGGTGCTGCAGATCTACAGATCCAGGAAACCGTTCCCGACATTCCCGTCTCTGATAAATGAAACAACAGGCAGAGAGCAAGTCGTACTGTTTATTCACGACGGTACTACTGCTTGAGTTCCTCGAGGATTAACAGCCTGGGCGCCATCTCTACGGCTGCTTGGCGGCAGAAGTTACGCTGAAATATGCGTGGAAACAGCCGACCAGCATTTGGCTAATTACTGCCACCTGCTGGACTGGAGGTGTAGTGCAGTTTTCTTCACAACTTCTCCACAGGCGAATTTAAATATAATTTCTGTTGCGTTTCAGAGCAGCGGACACAGAAAGCAAGTAAAATTACCCGGATTAAAAGAATCCCAGGACTTTCTGTGGAAAAGGGGTATTATGGGCCGACCCATGCGCCCCTCTTCACAGCTAAGAACAGGAAACAGGGGCAACAATTCAAACAGACTCACCAACACTGGACAATGTTAAAAAATCAAGTGTTCGCTGGTCAGGTGAGTCTTGGTTTGAGCTACAGCACGCAGATTGTTGCGTCAGCATTCATTGTAAATAACACAAAAACCAGGATCACCCAGCAGATCCTGTCTTCAAACGTTCAGGACGCTGCCAGCAGGATCCTTGTACGGGGAAGCTTTTCGCTTTCAAAGCGGCTGAGCAACGTTTAAACCACACGGCCTAGCCAAGTGTTGTTGCGTATCGTCTTCGTCGCCGTAAGAACCACGCCTCCGTCGAACGCTACGTCCGGGAAGATAACGGACATGTCGTCTAAAACTCGTATCTTAAACCTGACAATGGGTTCCCTGTTCTCCCGACCTCAACCCAAAACGAAGAGACGTGGTGAACGATCGCGGAGAAATCTGCAGCAGCCGCTTGGTGGCATCATATCAATATGGAGCAAAACCTGAGGAAGGTTTCAGGCAACTTGCTGCATCTTCGCAATGAAGGATTCAGACAGCGGTGACGTAACATAGGGTCCAAAAAGACATTAGGAAGGTGGACCCAATAAACTGGCAGGTATAAAAAATAAAAATAAAAAAACAATGGATGACAACAACCAAAAACAATAACACACTTGCTCAGTTTAAAAAAAAAAGGTGTAAAAATGCACTCTGCCCCAAACAAACTTGATATTTAAAACGTAAACCCCGACTTTGACGGACATTTACAGGTTTAAACTTTCTCAGTTTGCGACCGGCCTGCAGGCGGGCCGTGAGGACATGGATGAGGACAGCAGGAAAGCATGTTCGTACTCACGCGGACACTCAATCAACTGTGGGATTCTAGTCGACTCTCCTCCACTGTTGACATGACAGTTGTCTGACGGAAACAAAAAGAACCGACTTAACTTTTGACGACTTGCAGACGGCAGTTTGGGATTAAAGTTTACGGTTTGATTCTGCTCATCGCAGCCAGAAGGAAACATCTGAAGGAGGATTTGCTTGTTGTTGTCGTCATCATAGAAAAATTAGAAAACAAATCGTTTAAAAAGGGGGCCTTTTTCTCCCCTTCCACCATCTTGCTCTGGTTATATTGTTGTGTAGTGAGTGAATAACAAACACTACGATTTGATTTTCTGGTATAAATAAGCAGAATCAAAAACAACCGTAGATTCAGAATGGGTTCCTAACACCCAACGCTACACTAACGAGGATGAGTGGAGCCGCAGAGAGGACTGTGCGACGGTAAAGAAAAAAAAAAAAAAAAAAAAAGATAGAAGCGGTTAAAGCATGGCAGAGCTGACAAATAACGCTGACAGACATTAAAAAAAAGGTAGAAAGACGTTCGCCAGACAGGACAGAAATCAAAGATATTTCCCGACTGTAATGTGATCAGAATGCAAACAAACAACTCGGTCCAACATCACAAACCGCAGAGTTTTAAACCAACTGATCCAACAGAGCGGCACTGCAGCTCAACGGAAAAATACAACCAGGGAGCCGTTTCATGTCTGCGTTTCTCTTCTTCTTTCCCAGGCCATCAACTCGCCGTACAAATAAAAAAAAGATGATAATACGGCGCATTTAAGGCAGCAAACTAAATACATATAAATTATATTTCCCATTAGTCCCACACATCAAAGTAATGTTAGAAGATATAAGTACAGTGGACGCGAAAAAGGTTTTCATACCCCCTGAACTTTTCCACGTTGTTATTAACTAAACCACTAATTTCTCCATGTATTTCAGTGGGATTTTGTGT
Source organism: Fundulus diaphanus (assembly GCA_037039145.1). NCBI lineage: Eukaryota > Metazoa > Chordata > Actinopteri > Cyprinodontiformes > Fundulidae > Fundulus > Fundulus diaphanus. The sequence goes on from CM073126.1 coordinate 4,928,432, forward strand.
GAAAGTTGTTTTTGGATTGTCCCATTTTCAGCTCCATCCAAACCCCATCAACTTTGTTCACAGCTAAAAACAACAACCCCCACAGTAGGGCTGTGCATAAAAATCGATACAAAGATTAATAATGATGTTTTTATAAAACTATTTAATACAGATGTTCTGGCTTTCAATATCGATATACCTCCCAACCCCTAGGGGGCGTTATTACAGCGCACCATTACTGTTCACAGCGAGGAAGAGCAAGTGAGACGGATTTGCTTAATGGCCGACAGGATTTTAGAAGCTCCTTCGTCCCTAAAATCAGACGTTTGGCACATTTTTGGTTTCTGTGATACGTTAAATGCATTGAACCAAATGCACTTTATGTTCCTGTTAATATATCAGTGTTCAATAAATTGAACATAAAGATAATATTTGGCTGGTGATAGAATAATTTTTACTATGTTCTACATATTTTATTTTATTTACTATGTTCATTGCATTTATCACGTATTTAGTCATTACTACTAAGAAGTTTTAAGGTTTGAGTTGTTTAGATATTAAAGTGTTTCTCGTGTGATTCTCTCTCTCTCTCTCTTTTCTAGGTTTGTTTTTATTGGTTTTATCATATTTACTGGAACATATAGACCAGTGGTTACCATTTGAATTTACTGTATATGTGTATTGATTTTCTCTCTCTCTCTTATCGTTACAGAAGGCCTGCAGAAAGCAGAGAAAATATTATGATGATAAGTGTTTTTCAAGTTATGTTTGAACATGTGATGAACTGTATTCAGCCACCTGGAGTGCTTACGCATAACTGTACTGTGTGAACTGCTTTGTATTATCTTGAAGGTCACAGAGTTGTTTTTGTTTCTCCCGACTCCCTAGCTTACAATGTTACCAGGGATTCCCTGTGTGAAATAAAAAGAAAGGAGGCGACGTTGAACGTCAGAGCAATCAGGAGAATTGTGATCGACGTTTCTTCGTATGCTCTCCTTGCAAGATAATTAACTGACTTCCCTGTTGTCTCTCTTCCTTGTGTTGTTAATTAATGTTTTAGGTGTTTGAACCTGACAGCTAGTTTTGTTGATTGAACGACTTTGAGCATTAATTTGAAACTAATAAATATTGATATTGGAGCCAAATCAAATCAAGCTGAGCTATATCGAGCGTTGTGCTTCTACGCCAGGCGTACTACACCCCACTGCACGTACAAGTAGAAAACACAAGTTGTTTCCAGCATTTAAGCCTTTTACTTTCTGCCAAGAGTGATTTTTTCCTCCAGGAATTGTTGATCCCGGTTGATCTTTATGGGCTGAATCATAAAGATGTCTACATTCACGAACCTCCGCCATGTTTTTCCGCACTTCACTGTCCAAGTAGTTAGTTAAAACCACCATAAACCTGGTTTTACTGAAGCCGAGAAGCAATGTCAGCGGTCAAAAGGGTAGGAGAATACATATCAAATATGCATGTAATATGTGTAAATATCAGTTATTGGCCATAAAAGCAGTATTAATATTGGACATAGATATCGCCCCAAATTATCTTATCGCTGCATCCCTAATTCCAACAATGGCGTTCTTCGTGCCATCATAAATAAAAGCCAGATGTTTTTATAACTACTGTGAATACACGACCAATCTGCAGCTCCTCCAGAGCCACCACGGTCCTCCTGCTTCTCTGATCAATGCTCTCCTGGTCCAGCCTGTCAGTCCAGGAGGACGTCCATGTCCTGGTAGGTCTGCAGGTGGTCCATCCTCTCTCCAGGTCCAGATGGTGGATGGTTCAGAGCTCTGGGAGATGTTGTAGAACCTGACCCTGCTGTAAACTGGACCAGAACCTTCTACCCGACCTGTCTGCTGGGTGTTGGTCTCCATGAGGCTGATTGTTCTCTAAAGAACCTCTGAGGCCTTCACAGAACCATTATGCCTAATGAGGTGATTTCTGATAGCTACCGGTTCCCCTGGACTTTATTTGGGTCATCAGAGTAAAGGGCGCTGAACACAAAACGCTCCGGTGCTTTTTACTTTGCACAGATTTGGTAAATCGTGCATCATAAGGTTCCACTTTGTAATTACGAGCCACTTTGAGTTGGTTTATCACATAAAATCCCAATTTAAATACACAGAAGTGTCTGGCTGCTATGCAGCAAAGGGTGGAAAAAGTTAAAGGGGTGTGAATACTTTCACAGGTCGCTGTATATGAACATTTTTTAAAGAGCCACATCTCAGGAAACCAAACATTTGCTCTCATAAAATGTTCTTAGTGCTTTTTTGTTTGTCCTGGATTTACAGAAAGGGTTTGACAATAAAACAGTGAAGCTTTAGCTAATTTAGGAAGAACCGGGAAAAAAAAGGTCCAGAGCAGAAGGACCTCGTCTCTAAACTCTAAACTAAACGACGGATTTATAAAGAGTAAAATTATGCTGTAAAGTATGAACCAATTTTTTACAGTAGTAATAAAGCTGGATATTACAGACATTGGCCATCCCTCTGGCTTGTTTAATGATTTAAATCATCTTGCTGTAACCTTATTCTAACGTTTTACTCTAGAGAACCAAAAGTCTCAAGCAGGACAGACTTTTGTGAGGATAATTAGACTAACTACCATCGTTCTCTTCATCTCCACCAACTGCACCATCATCTGTATCCGCCTGGTCTCCGTCGCGGTTCTCAGAGGTCGGCAGGCTCTGCTCGTCTTCCACGGGCTCCTCTACGGGTCCGAGGGAGACAATGTCCACATCTGTCGTGTGACCAGATCAGATACACAGACCGTTGTGTCCAAGGTTTACCAGCCACACACATGCACAGATCACGGCGTAAATAAGGGGCAGGCTCCTTCAGGAGGTGGCTGCTGAGTGCAGAGTGTGCGGTGAGGCAGTCGCCCTCACAGGCTCACAGGACAGTGTCGTCATTCAATCAACCAGAAGGCAATCAGTGACCAAAAGCCTCTTTTACACCGAAAAAGGAAGGAGATAACCAAGCAGTGGACAGTTTGGAAACCGTGGAAAAAACAACAACCACCCAGATTGTCCAAGAGGTTTAGATGTGACAGAGTGCCAACATGCCCCCTGAGACGAGCCGCCTCAGAAACACGACGCCCAGCGGCCAATTAACGGACTCAACCCCAGCCGTTACTCGCATCGTCGAGCCAATTAACCAATGAACAGCCTCTGCGGTCAGAACCGCGGGGATTACGGCACACTTCTGTTGAGAAAACAACTGTGAAAGAGGCATCTTTAGAGATTTTCCTCTGCTGATCTCAGACCTTTAAAAAGAAAACAAGCATCTAAAGAGGAACGTTCTCCTGACCAACTTTATGCTGCAGCGACATCTGCTGTAGAACGAGGCATCGAGTCAAAGGGTTTATTAATAATAAAACATTCACACTTCAAACAACCTAAATTAAAGCTGATTTGATCTCAGAAATGAATGCGCAGCTGTTTTAAAACCCTAAAAAAAGCACCGAAATAAATCCAGCTGTTTAATTTACGCAGATTTATTTGGTAAAATTAAAGCTTTCAGTTAAAAACCCAGAACACCATGCAAACCATCTGAATACGGAGGCAGCAGAGAAATGTTTTACAATTTAACGTTAACGATAAAGTCAAAGTGACTCCTGTCCATAGATAGATAAATTATTTGTCTGAATAAAAATGAGTGAATTTCTGGATTAACTCCTTGGCTCACGGCGCTCTTTGTTTTCTGTCACACGTCTTCAGATCAAACTCATTTTAATATCAAAGATAGTGAGGATAAATACAAAAGAAGCTGTTTTCAGAAAGACGTTTCATTAATTTAAGAGGAAAAAGAAGGAGTCCAAACCACCCTGGTCCTGGTCCACTCTGCTTTTGTGTCATTTCAGCCACATTGGAGGATTTTCAACCACAAAACCACAAGTTTAAGGTCACAGCACTGGACTTTGACTAGACCACTCCAAAATATTCCCTAATAAAAAGTTAAAAATGTGTCCCATTAAAATGCGGCTGATCAGAGTTAATTATTTAACGAGGGGGGGGATTTCTTCTTCCCCCCCGGACCCAGACTGGTTTGGATATCTTTCTTAAAAAGCAGCTTTTTCAAATAAAGAAATAGTGTTTAAGGACTTTTTCCATGATATTAATAATTTTATGATGATCTGAAACAACAAAGTGTGACAAAAAAAGCCAAAATAGAAGAAATCCTGCAAGGATGACACTGTAAGGGGGAATAATTACCCACCTTAACTGTCTCTTAGTTGATTTATTTTCTATTTTTATTAAAACCAATAATTTAATCTCTGGATAATTCGACTGAACACATTCGAGGATTTTAAAAAAAGGGAGGTTTTACGGCACATTTCAACATGTTTCAGCCCCATGACAGGGACCAGAGTACAACACGAAGCTTGAAGCGTCACACCAAAACCAACGAGACGAAAAGAGACGAGAAGCCAGACGTCCACCACAGCGGACAGAAGGACAGACGGAGGAGAAACGGAAATCATGCAGGAAGGCGTCATGCATCGTTAGTGCAGGATGAAGACGTTGGCAGCTGGCAGACGGCGAGAGGACGTGGTGTCCCAGGGACGTGTGGACTCACCCAGACTGTTGCTCTCCTTATTGCTTTTCTCTTGCAGCTGCTCTAAGCGCACTGTAAACAACGACAACAGCAGCAGCAGCAGAGAGAGAGAGAGGCGGTGACTAACGGGAACGCCCAGGCGCACCTCACTGCTCGTCACCGACGGTTTAAGGTTTGCCAAAAGCTTAAAGTAAGGACGACATCCGGTTTATACGCTGCTCAAAAAAAAAAAAAAAAAAGAATTAAAGGAGCACTTTTTTAATCCCAGTATAATATTAAGGCCGTTAATCTTGTGTATGTTGGATCTGGAGCGAGTTGTTGTGAATTTGACTTTGTAAAGTGGCTTGAGATGACATGTTTAATGAATTGGTGCTATATAAATAAAATGTAATTGAATTAATCAGAGACACTTAAGCCGGGCGTACACTGTACGATTTTTTGTCCTTTTTGGGCCGATTCTTCAGTCGTGCGAGAATATTCTGGATCGGGCCGAGTTTCAGCTGCATCATGTAGCATCCAGGGGGTAACGAGGGGCGATCAGCCTCTCACCACCACCTCCCCATCAGGAATCAGACGGTCGGATGAAAATCAATCATGTTTGAAGTTCAGTCGGCCCTCCTGAGGCGATCATGAGCGCCTCCTGCTGTTGAAGCAGAGTTACGATCAGATTTCCCCAAACCTCGCGCACTGAGCATGTGCAGACAAATAAATTCTTCTTCTTCTGCTCAGATGAAAACACAGGAGTGGAGAGAAGCATGGAGGCGGTACGTGTGACACGGAGTCAAACTACGGAGGAGAAACTCGTAGAATTACCAAGGCAGCGCGTTTCGTTCTAGTGAGCCTCATATATAACAGAGAGCATCGACACTTCTGTCTTTTTCTTCTTCTACTCTTTACGTTTTGGCTTCCGGACAGACGAGTCCAAGTAGCGCCATCTCTCTACAGGGCTGAGAACAGATAAAGAACAGAGACGGAGAGCTGTGAGCTTTTAACCCCTGAGGTTTCATCGTACAGTTTGAGCTGTAGCTGAGTACAACGATTGAAAACATCGTACAGAGTACGCCCGGCTTAAAGGGGCAACAATGAGACAATGGTTCTGCAGGAGAAGGCCTGGATGTGTTCTCCCTCCTCGTTTTTGGGGTCCGTGTCAGCACCGGTACCATGAGGAGACACCTGGACCCCACAGACGTTGGGTTCAGGCGGTTCCAGCTCTACCAGGACGGCTCATCGGTCACTAGGGTCATAGCCAGAAGCTCTTGCTGGGTTCCCCGGCACCGTCTCAAGAGCGTGGAGGAGATTCCTGGAGACAGAGAGCTACTCTAGGAGAGCTGGACGGTGCCAGCGGAGGTTCTGAACCCATCAGCCGGACCGGTACCGGCTGCTTTGTGCAAGGAGGAACAGGACGAGCTCTGTCAGAACCCTAGAAAGTGACCTCCAGCGAGTCCCTGGGGAGAATATCTCTGACCAAACCGTTAGAAACAGACTTCCTGAGGAGGGCCTGAGGGCCCGGCGTCCTCTAGTTGGTCCTGTGCTCACTGTCCGGCACCATGGAGCCGGACCGGCATCAACCAGGGAACACCAGAACTGGCAGGTTCGGTTCTGGAGACCTGTTCTTTACACAGACGAGAGCAGGTTCTCTGTGAGCTCATTGGACAGACAGGAAAGGTTCTGGTGAACGTTCTGCTTCCTGCAACATCGTTCAGGAGGATGGGTTTGGTGGCGGGTCGGTGTTGGTCTGGGTCGCCGTCTCCATGGAGGGACGAACAGACCTGTGCAGGATAAACGATGCGACCCTGGCGGCCATCAGGACCCGTCGCTGGTGCAGCAGCTCCTGGGTTCCTCCTGGCCTCATGTGACAAGAGGATGAAGAACCTGATACCACTGACTGGCTTCCAGGCTCCACTGACCTAAACCCAACAGAACATCTCTGGGACGTCGTGTTTAGGGCCATCCAATGCCACCAGGTCACTCCTCAGACTGATCAGGAGCTTCAGGTATACCCTGGGCCAGATCTGAGAGGTCCAGGTCACCATCCATCATTTCTTAAGGAGACCTGATGTTCCACACAGGCATACGAGCACCTGGTGGCCATTAGAACCACTGAGGACCATTTAGAGTTGCTGCAAGTGAAGAACTTTCTTGAAATTAGTGTATTTCTCCTTGATTTGAACAGGCAAATAAGATAATTTGCCAATGGAATGAGTATTTTAACCCCTACAATAAGATAATTAGACACCCTGAAGTTGAAATAATATGATAGAGACGAATTGTTCTTATTCCATTGGCAAATGGTCTTATTTAGCTGTTCAAATCAAGGAAAAATACTCTCATTTCAAGAAAATTTTACTTACTTTTGTTCCCCTTTTTGCTGTGTGCAAGAACATTTCAGCAGATCGGACCTGCCTGCTGCGTCAGTTTTTCTCAGTGGCTACAGATTAAACCCTGTGAGGTTTAATGATATTAATTTTGTATCAAATTATGCAGTTTAGCTCCCAACACATTAACCAGTCCATGTCAGGATGGAGATCCAGCAGCATCTTCTCTCCAATCGAGATCTGAAGCGTTTTCAAAGCGCACCTTTAATTTTTTTTTTTAAGCAGCGTATTTTACATCTAGTTCCTTTATAGCCATAAATAAGACATTGGAAAATTTACCACCAAAAAAGAAAAAGGTTACTGTTACTATAATTATAATATGAATGTATCTCCAGTGCGGATGCACAAAAGTATTCATACCTCAATCTTTTCCACTATTTGTTACAGCCACAAACATTTTATTTTATCAGGATTTTATGGGACCGACTAATACAGAGTAGCATCTAACGGCTAAATGGTTAAAAGTCTTTTGGGGTAAATTTAAAAGCCCTGGACATCATTGTTTACTTTTTACTTGTTAATCTCAACTTTTGTCTCTATGGACAACAGCTTTATAGATAACGTTTTAAAGCTGATTAAACTGTGTTGGCGCTTGTCAGTGTTTCTTATTTTGCGTATTTAAAGGGTAACTCACCCCCAAACCAACTTGTGTCTATGTCTAGAACCGTCAGTGTGGCGCCCTACTAAGGTTGAACGTGCGTCTTGCATTTAATCTCGATCAGCGCTGCCGTCGGTTCAAAGGTTTTTGTGACGTGTCGGCAGCTCTCCAGCTGTGGGGGAGGAAAGCAGCTCCGTCTTGTGCCTCCGTAGCAATTTGGAGCTTGAAAGGTGAGTTTTACAGTCCTATCAATTTTCAGTTTAGTGATTTATTAGCTTAGCATTGTTTATTCAGCATTTATTTAGCTTGTACCAGTAGACCAAACCACACCCCCTCCCCTCCTCCGCACGTTTCCTGGTCCGCAGGGAACCGCCTCCTCGCGGCACATTTATAAGTGTGAGATCGGGCGGTGTAAGGCTCTGGTACTGGGTGAGTTACACTTGATCGCTCCGATCTGAATTTTGTTCCATATCAAAGCAGGACAATAAAATACTTTATCTGCATGTAGAAACTGAGGTTTCCACCTTGGCTAAATAACTTCAGCTCATTCTGACTGGATGACGTTTTGCCACAGATTCTCTATTGAGGTCTGGACTTTGACTAGGCCGTTCTAACCATGAATCCGCTTTGATCTGAACCGCTCCGCGGTAACTCAGGCTCTATTTCTAGGGCTGCTGTCCGACTGGAAGTTGAACTCTGGTTCTGTGGTACCGCTGAAGAAGAGCCGACAATGATGCTGCCACCACCGTCTTTCACTGTTGGGATGGTGTGTTCAGGGTGCTGGTTTTTCTGCACAGGCAGCATTTTGGACGCCATTTCTTTCCCCTCATCTGATCAGAACATCTTCCACATGTTCACTTACATGGCTTCTGACTGTAAATGAACTTATTTGGCATATTTATGTGATATTTCACATATTTAGTTCATATTTAACAGTTTTCCTGTCAGGAGGATGGATTAAAAACAGCGTAGAGTTTAGTTTTGGACATCGCTTTATAACCTAACCCTGCTTTGAGCCTCCCCAAAGCTTCCTCTCTGCTCCGTCTTCATGATGCTGTTTATTAACTAAAGTTCACCAACAAAAGTTTCCCAGAACATTTACGCTGCATGAACATCCTACTTTAAGTTACGCACGCATGAAAGCTGCTTATCGACTGAAGCTATTTAGGTACGCTGGATTTTATTTAGAGGTAAAGTGGCTGAAAACAAATGCGCTGATAAACTTTTCTGATTTTTATTAGCAAAAACTTTGAAAAGCATGATTTTGCTTCCCTACTGAGAAGGAAATAAAATTCACTAGTTTGTGGTTGTAAACCAGACAAAAGGTGAGGAAGTCCAGGGGTGTGAATACTTTTGTGGGACAGTGAAAAGGTAAACTGAGACAGCGGCTGTGTGTCTGTACCCTGCAGGGCTGCAAGCCTCTCGTTTGTGAAGTCGTTATCGGCCTGCAGAGCCTCGATGCGAGCCTGGAGGACCTGCTCCTTCTCCTCCATCTCCTCGATGCGCATCTCCAGCTCCCGCTTCTCCGTCGCCCCCTGCAGGGTCAGCTCCTCCTGCCTCCCCTCTGCAGCCTGAGGAGAAAGGAGAAGAGGAGGAGAAACCATGAACCAACAGAAGGCGGGCAGGCGGAGAAGATGAGGAGCGTTGTGTTTGCGGACAGAACGGAAAGCGGAGAACATTTAGAGTTGTTTCTGCAGGCGTCACCTTAATCTTGTCGGTGAGCTCCTTGATCTCGTTGACGGCAGCGTTGTACTTGTTGGCCAGCTCCCTCAGCTCCTCCTGACTCCTCTCAGACATCTCCTTCAGGTGGGTGCACTCGTCCTCCGTGTTGCTGAGCGACCGCTGCAGCAGCAACAACAACAACAACGTTTGCTTTCATTCAGACTAAACAGCAGCTGTGGGTGGGAGGAGGCGCGCGGCAGCCAGACTCTCAGCTTTCACATGAGAGAAAACCCGATTCGATGACCTCAGACTGCAGGAGGAAATCTAGGAAGGAGCCTGAATTATCATCCAGAGTTCACCTGTTGACACCACTGACCTGAGATTGGAGATGTTGCTCAAATGGAAACAATATCTGCTTAAAATAATGGTCCAGAGAAAGAAAAACAGTTCTGGTAGCATTTACTGTGTTTCTCGGACTACAAGTCACACTTTTTTTTTTACACTTTGGCTGATCCTGTGACTTATATTCAGGTGCGACTTGTATATCAATTTGAAATGGTAAATCATACTGAACAACATGAACCAAGGAGTAAACATTACCGTCTATAGCCACCAGAGGGCGCTCTAGGCTTGTGAAAACCATATGCTGCTCCTGTATCTAATAAAGACGTACCTCCACCTCGGACAGCTTCCTGACCACCTCGATCTTCTCCTGCAGGACTCTTCTCAGCGACTCCTTCGCTGTGGTCTCATAGTTGTGTTTGTCCTCCTGAAGAGCCAGGAGCTCCTTCCGGATCCCCTCCTCGCTCTGCGACTAGGTTTTAAAAGTTCAGGAAAATAAAACAGATCAAGTTTAGTGAAAAACTTCCCTGGTTTGTTAGACGGCCAAAGGTTTCACCACGTTAGTTTCAGACTTTATTTCCTATTTAAAGACATTTTTCACAACTAACATTAACGTCATATCAGAGCTACAATGTACAAAGTAATATACAATAGATAATTATAATGCAGCATAGGGCCATCAGATTAATAAATAACTACAGCAGTTAAATTATTGTTGTTGCCTTTTTGCAATAATATCACGCTGTAATTGCAAAAAGTGTAAATAATTGAGGAATAATTGAGTTCGTATTGGGGCAGGAATATTCAGGTTTATGCTTCTACCTACTGCTTTTCAAACAAGGAAGAAGGAAATATAAAGTGTTATTTGTTATTAGGTTAAATATAAGTTGGTCCACTTGTGTTTTTTTTGGCTCTGCCATCTGATTTAACTCTATTGCATTTATAACAAGGTTAATACATACAGTTTTCCTCTTTTTTCACCCCATCTGTGCTTCCATCACGCTCTGACTTTTAGCATTTTGGGGCAACACGTCATTATTGTTCGCTGTGAGCATCTGCTGCAGGGTGACTTTGTCCAACTGGCTAAATATTGCATTAGCATAAAGTTCATAACATTCTTAGTCAGCAATTATAGTAGGGCTCCAATAATTACAAGACATTACCGACTAATTGTTGGAAATGAATAATGAAAAATTGTTGACACAAGGATTTATGCGTCGACACGTCGTTTAAAAATATATAAACATTGCTGTGGTCTCAAAGTTTCCCTTTCAGTGGTGAAGTTTAGATGACGTGCAGTTCACTGAGGCTGCAGCAGGGGGCAGCATAGCGTCAGCTCCACCGAATCACACGACTGCAGTGCCAAGAAATTAAAAGTTAGCAAAGCTTCATACATCACACTTTCTTTGATGCAAAATTAACTTTCAGATTGATTTTAGGCGAGAATGTGGCTGTTTGAAGCTGAAATATCTCCTTGGTTTATCAAGATATGGATTAATTGTGAAATAGCCGTTATGTCGGTTCTCGCTACGCTTCACCAGATGGAGACGGCCTCCGGGGAGACAGACTGGTTTAAATCAGATATATCTCATATATCTAACAGTTATTATTGGGTTTGTTTTAGTGTTTATTCTTCACTGAGATTAATGGGTCAGATTAAAGTGAAGCTACATGACAGGGTAGTTTTTATTTAACTTTAATGTCTGAATAGAGCAATGGAGTTGATTTGGAAATGAATAATTTGCTTGTTTTTAATATTGATGCTGGGAAAATTGCCTAATTAAAGAGAACAAGCCTGACTGCAGACATGTTAATATGCTCCTCTTTTTTTATACTATAGTTTAAAATCTTTGTAAACATTAAGCAACGTTAAAAGCTTGAATTTATTGTTTTAAAACCATTTTTACAGTAAAAACAAAAATCTACTGCCCTCACAGCAAACCCCGTTTATGGGCTGTTCTTACCTTGGAGTAGGCCTGTAACTGACTGCCCATCACCTCCAGCCTGGACAGCAGGCGGTCCTCATCTATCAGAGCCTGGCGGAGGCAGAGTTTACCGTGAGTCGTTTTAGAGGAGAGGAAGAGGTGAAAACGTCTCACCTTCATCACCAAACACATTTCTATCTGGGCGGTAAAGTTGCCGCAAAGTGTCTCCGACAAATAAACTGAACCCGACGTTATCAGAGTGCTTTCAATCAGCATTATCCAACCGTAAGAAGTTCCCTTTATAACGCGTTTCTGCACGGTTGGAGAGCAGAGAGAAAGAATTCAATCTGAGTGGAAGGTTGCTCATTTAACCGTAAAGCCTTCACCCACACACTGCAAAGAGGGAACTAAAAGTAAGTAAAAATTTCTTGAAATGAGAATTTTGCTTGATTTGAGGAGCTAATTAAGTCTATTTGCCAATGGAATGAGTATTTTTACCCCTAAAATAAAGTAATTAGATATAATGCACACGAAATAAGATGATGGAGATGAGTTGTTCCTATTTTAAGTGCAAAAATCTTATTCCTTTGGCAAACAGTCTTATTTAACTACTCAAATCAGGGAAAAATACACTGATTTCAAGAAAATTTCACTTAATTTTAGTTAACTTTTTGCAGTGCAAGCTTTCGTAACAGACGATGGTGCATCATAAGGCAAGGTTCTCCATGCGTTACAGGCCGTGGCTCCTACCTGCCAGCTGCTCTCCGAGGCCTCCTGGGTGGTGGTGAGGAGCCGCTGCAGAGTGGCCAGCTTCTGCTCCAACATCTGCTCTCTGTGTAAGGCCTCCTGCAGAAACGGACAATTTTATTGTCATTTGCTCCTCCAAACAAATACACCAAACGAACACCACAGCTGCCAGTTTGCTGCTGGTTAAAATGACAACGTTACACATGTCCGCAGCTCCAGAAATGGAAAAACATGAGCATAAACTGAGTTGTTTTTTTAAACCTATCCTGTGATTTTAACTTGTTGCAAGATAGTTAGATTAGATTCCTTTATTTAACAAGGTAAAAAAAATACAGGTAAAAGCCAGTAAATTAGAATATTTTGAAAAACTTGATTTATTTCAGTAATTGCATTCAAAAGGTGTAACTTGTACATTATATTTATTCATTGCACACAGACTGATGCATTCAAATGTTTATTTCATTTAATTTTGATGATTTGAAGTGGCAACAAATGAAAATCCAAAATTCTGTGTGTCACAAAATTAGAATATTGCTTAAGGCTAATACAAAAAGGGATTTTTTAGAAATGTTGGCCAACTGAAAAGTATGAAAATGAAAAATATGAGTATGTACAATACTCAATACTTGGTTGGAGCTCCTTTTGCCTCAATTACTGCATTAATGCGGCGTGGCATGGAGTCGATGAGTTTCTGGCACTGCTCAGGTGTTATGAGAGCCCAGGTTGCTCTGATAGTGGCCTTCAACTCTTCTGCGTTGTTGGGTCTGGCATTCTGCATCTTCCTTTTCACAATACCCCACAGATTTTCTATGGGGCTAAGGTCAGGGGAGTTGGCTGGCCAATTTAGAACAGAAATACCATGGTCCGTAAACCAGGCACGGGTAGATTTTGCGCTGTGTGCAGGCGCCAAGTCCTGTTGGAACCTGAAATCTCCATCTCCATAGAGCAGGTCAGCAGCAGGAAGCATGAAGTGCTCTAAAACTTGCTGGTAGACGGCTGCGTTGACCCTGGATCTCAGGAAACAGAGTGGACCGACACCAGGAGATGACATGGCACCCCAAACCATCACTGATGGTGGAAACTTTACACTAGACTTCAGGCAACGTGGATCCTGTGCCTCTCCTGTCTTCCTCCAGACTCTGGGACCTCGATTTCCAAAGGAAATGCAAAATTTGCTTTCGTCAGAAAACATGACTTTGGACCACTCAGCAGCAGTCCAGCTCTTTTTTTCCTTAGCCCAGGTGAGACGCTTTTCGCGCTGTTTCTTGGTCAACAGTGGCTTGACACGAGGTATGCGGCAGTTGAAACCCATGTCTTTCAAGCGTCTCTTGGTGGTGGATCTTGAAGCACTGACTCCAGCAGCTGTCCACTCCTTGTGAATCTCCCCCACATTTTTGAATGTTTTTTTTTCCCAATCTTGACTAGGGCGCGGTGATCCCTATCGCTTGTACACTTTTTCTGACCACAGTTTTTCCTTCCCTTTGCCTCTCTATTAATGTGTTTGGACACAGAGCTCTGAGAACAGCCAGCCTCTTCAAGCAATAACCTTTTGTGTCTTTCCCTCCTTGTGCAATGTGTCGATGGTCGCCTTTTGGACAGCTGTCAAATCTGAAGTCTTCCCCATGTTTGTGTAGGCTTCAGAACTGGACTGAGAGACCATTTAAAGCCCTTTGCAGGTGTTTTGAGTTAATCAGCTGATTAGTTTGTGGCACCAGGTGTCTTCAAAATTTAACCCTTACACAATATTCTAATTTTGTGACACACGGAATTTTGGATTTTCATTTGTTGCCACTTTAAATCATCAAAATTAAATGAAATAAACATTTGAATGCATCAGTCTGTGTGTAATGAATAAATATAACGCACAAGTTACACCTTTTGAATGCAATTACTGAAATAAATCAAGTTTTTCAAAATATTCTAATTTACTGGCTTTTACCTGGATTTTCCAAGCGTGACCTGTTGTAAAATAGGTTACAATGATAGATATGTTACAGCTTATTTTAAAACGATGAAATATCTATATATAAACGATCTTTTATACTACTTATCCAGTACCACCTGGCAAAAAGCCCATTTAAAGTCAAAAGTGTGTTTACTTTGGGGAAGAGTTTAGTTGCATCATTTCAGACGCCACTATAAAATTAGCTTGTTGATTATAGCGACTGGTACGGCTAATATGTATGGACAGGTGGACAAATTTCCCCATTGTGAGACAATAAAGGTCTTCCTATTCTATTCTAACACGTTTTGTCTGCAAATAAAAAGGAAACACTCAAATTTAGGAAACAACCCACTGGTTTTTCACACGGAAAATTCTTTGCTAATATATTTTTGCTTTTCTTGAGAAGTGCACAATATCTGACATTTGCTGTTTAAATTTTTACTCATTGAAATATAAACAGGTTTAACTACAGGGGCAAACAAGGTATTTACTTCAAACTGGATAAAAATCCTTGTGGATCATAGACGTTTCACAGCCACCATGAACGGCTCAATGCAGTTTGGAGATTTAATTCTAATAACGAAGAATCTCTCGAAGCCAAGTCACATCAAAAGCAAGTTAACAGCAAATAAAACATTCAATACCATTTGTAAAAGGGAAGGAAATGAACCTGAGGAAAAGCGTGAGGAACAATAAAAGTGGGACAGTGCAGTGGCACGGGGCAACCTGTAGGTGTCAGTGTCGTACCTGTAAATACTGGGAGAGCTGGAACAGTTCCTGAGAGTACATGCTGGGCGTGTTGGCGGCCACCTGGATAAATCACACACAGACAGGGAACAGATCAGTGCTTAAAAATCACTGGCTCTACAGGAGCAGATAAGCACAACGTGGAGATAAAAGCCACTTTTCAACCAGATGATTTTTTTATTTTATTTTTTTAACACAAGTGCCAGTTCAGAGTTCAGAACCGGTTCTGGATTGGTATGAGGAAGCAGGCTGCAAAAAGAGCTGATGGTATGCTGAGTTTATTTAAATCTGTGGTTCTCCGTGGGGATATTATGGACAAATCCTGCTAAACGGGACAACAGCATCACCTGCTGGTAGTCTAAACATGCAGTCAGTATGAGGAGCAAGGGATTCTGGGTAAGCCTCAGAGCATGCCATTGAGGTATGTGGACAAATAATATTAATGCACTCCTGTTACGGCTCTAAGTTTTTCACCCACTGGTGCACAATGGACTCCATATCAAATATGCAAAACTGGCTGTGGCAGCACGTGCCTGGGATTGGCCGTACGGAAAAACGGCCAATCCCAGAATTTGAATTTGATGTGATTTACCGGGTTCCCAGTGAACCGGACTGGAGGGTTTGTTATTTTAAATCAGGTCAGCGTTCGGTCATCACAATGACCAGTAGACTGAAAGGGAAACACCTCAGTTGTTCTGACATGAAATCAGACAGAAAGAAGGTTTTGTGCTCAGTTACTCAAAATGCTGTTTTTAAACGCAAAGCTAAAGACTCATTATGAATGCAGCTCTATTGAGAGAGTTTGTTTTTTGTTTCAGGGTATTGACGTTTATAGGTATTAACAGCTCAGAAACAATCACGTTTGTTGTCTTTTGAGCCATTTTTTTTTTACTTTTTCCCATCGTGTTATAGTCCACTGCTGCTTCTGTTGTCTGAGCTGGGGTCAAAGAGGCCAGGTTCAAATGTTAAGTCTGAACACTAACTGAGCAGCAGGCTCGATCTTTAGGCCTCTTTAAGATAAGATGAGGGCCTCTACGGGCTTCTCAGCCAGAGACTGAATGACTCTGAATGAGACAGAATGTCTTATGAGACCAGGAAGAACAGATCCTGCTTTAGGAAAGTTAATTATATCAGAGGAGAGGTTCAAATCTAATCACAGCTCCTCTCAAACACGCTCACACATCAGCCTGCATTCCTCGGATACGTTCCACCGAGGCCGTTTCACACTGATCAGAGAGACCCAGCAGCAGGAGCGAACTCAACACCTCATTCCAACAATGAACCACTATCCCTTCAAGGCAACGTCATGCATTTAATGTGAAAATAGCCAAGAAACACGTTTGTAAAAAATACTTTGTAGTGAAGTCAGCACCAACAGCCACCTGGTGAGATAAATGTTCGCTATAAAGTTGAAAGAGTCAACTTAGATTTATTACCTCCTCACTCAGACTACAGTATCACATACTGGCCAATTTTCCGCACCCTACTTCTTTTTCCTACTACTCTCCATTACGGCAATATCTGCAGTTATTGCTGCGATTAAGTTTATGTTCTTCTCTCTGTTGCTGCCCTTTCTATGTTTAGCTGAGACAGCTTCACAGAGAGAGACAGACTCTGGTGCCAATAACTTCACCTTCTGTATAGAGGATACAATTTGCCCTGGCTTTCTATGCTTAACCTCTTCTCTCTCGTGGACAAAGCCACTAAAGGAACAACTGCTGCCGCAAATAATATGGGCTGTTTACAGCTCGTACATTGTGCTTCTGTGTCAAAGCTCGTCTGTTTAGCCGTGCATCTCGTAGATGACGCCACTAAAAAGGAGATACTGCTACCTTTAACTCTTTATCTTTAAAATAGCAAGTCCCTGTGGGAGAATTGCCTCTCTGTGTTTTTGTCTATCAGCTCTGTAAAACCTCCAGTCTGTCACGATGGATGGCTGTTCACACTGAGCCAGGTTCGGCTGGAGGCTTCTTCATGTTAAAAAGGGATTTACGGCTGTTTTCCATTACAATGGAGGACCACCACCATGTGGGTGGGTCGTCACAGCAATGGAGCCCAAATAGCAACGTCTGCTGCACCTCGCCGTTGGGCAGCAGGGTTGATTTCAGCGTTGCCATTTTCCTTAAAGTCTGGAATACGTTTAGTCGCCGTTATGAGTTTTTACAAATGGTGGGTTGGATTTTTGTAACGGCCTCACTGTCCCAGCAGTGATGCCACCCCTCAGCCAATCAGTGACCCGCTGTCTTCTGGCGTCACATTTTCACCTCACTATGGACCCCAGGCAAGTTAATGCTTACAGATACATAGCCACGTTATATGCTTGTACGAAAAGAACAAAAACTGTTTGATCATGGTAAAATAAAGTTATATACACCAAGCCTCCATCTTGATAATATTTTTTGATGTTCCCTTGTGAGGCTGGATAAGAATACAGCGCCGGGAGCGATTAGCAGATATAAACAGACGTGCCGCCATCTAGTGACAGTATCGCAGAACTGTCATAATGCCGGTTTGCTTAATTAATAAATCAAAATTAAATAATGGCGGACCGAGCCTGACCCTCTACAATGCCTCGCAGTAAAGCAGCAGCACGGCGTTATCGAGGACCAACCGTTATTAATTAAATAAACCGATCTGCAGCAACTTTAAGAGCTTCATAGCAGAACATTTACTCACGTCAGTCAACTCTGCGTCACATCTGAGTCTCGGCAGGTTTAGCGTCCGCTTCAGTGAACACCAACGTTCAGACTGGATTCCCAGAGACATTCCAGGCTTTTCCCTCTTAGAATCATATTTATTTGTGGTTTATTTTCACTGGATCTTGGACCTTTCTGCATTGTTTTGCTGGGAGATGCTAATAGCCGTTAGCCGCTTACTAGTTTTTAGTGTTGTACTTCTGTTACTATTGTAAATAAACACAAAAGGTTTTATTTACTAACAAACTGAGCAAAAACAAAGCATAAAACACCAAAATAACAACTAATACGCCAGCAGGACGTAATAATCTTTCATAAAAACTTTGACACTAGAGTGAGCCACTTACCCATAACTAAAAAACAGTCAAATAACCTGGATATGCACCTTTAAAAAAGGAGCTGGTACCAAGTCCCTGAATTGAGCTGAATTGAGTAGAGAGCCTATTAGTGGGAAATGGGTTTACATCTGTCTTAAACCACCTTAAAATTGGTGGTTTATATTCTGTTTAGGTTTTGGTTTTCTGGCACTGAAGACACAGCAAACCCATGAAAGGCCATCTCATCTTGCTGATAGGGAAATATCTGAGTTTTGCAGACAAGCAGTTGGTTGTCCATGAGAGCTGGAAGCAGCAGCCTGAAAAACCTGCTGCATTACCAGAAGCAAAAGAGTGCAGCTGATTGGCCAGCTTATGCATTTAGCTGCTTCACTTTCCTTACGGCTACTCATGTGACGAACTGAAGTAGAGGAAAACTACAGAAGTCATTTTAGAGGAGAAAAACCGTCAGTTCCAACTTTGAGCCATTTAGCGTCCTTTTTTTCCTCACAGGCCTCACGTCAAATAAGATTTTCAGCCAGCTAAAAGAAACGTTTTAATAAGGAGAATTTACATTTAACCACTAAAGCTGGTCAATAATTCTTATTTAGGTAAAATATATTGAATTAAGTCTAAATTTAGCTCTAATTCACTTCTACACAACTGATAAAGTTGCATCTTCTTTACCAGCAGCAACAGAACCTTTTCTTTCAGTCTGCTTTTAATCTTTTAAACCAAGTTGGTATTTAATGTCAGACATTTCTTGTATTTTAAAAGAATTGTTGCATCTGGCTTGATATCGTCTGATGCTTGCATTAATAAACTTTATTCTCTATTTTTGTTAAACGAGGCTTTCTTTTAGCCGTTTAAAAAACGATAAAGAAAAGGAGTCCTGAAGTTATTCTTAGATTATTTGGATCTAATTTAGATAAGTGGACAAATTATGTCTTTAAAAGAACAGGATACAGTAACCATCACTACTCAGTCAAAGGTCCTAAAGTATTCAAGTTTATGAAATTAAAAGCTTATATAAATCAACTTTTAAAACTCCTTGAGCGGAAACAGTGTCGCTGCTTTAAGTTTATAAAAAGTTTAAATGTATTTTAGTTGATTGAGTTTATCTTTAGTTCCCTGCATGCCTTTATGTGAGGATGTGTTGCTGCTCATAATGACCAGGACTACCTGGCATTATAAATGGTAAATAAAATATAGTTAAACCATTTCTTCTTTCCTTGTTACTTTTAGTTTTTGCTACAATCTGGTGAGGCTGAATTTAAAAATATCGCGATTTCTTTAAAGCGATATAAAATGAGACTATATCGTTTACAGCGAGATGGTCTAACTTACATTATAATTATACCTTAATGTATTCCAGCAGGTTATTTTTCAGCTTTTTCTAACATTTATCTAAAGCTCTTTGTTAACAAATATCCCTGTGAGAGATTTGGGATAAAGCTTTGATTCAGAGATGATTTTTTTAAATAATTACCTTATGAAAAGAAAAACATATCGAGATAAATACCGTATATCGGGATTCAGCTTAAAAGTATCGACCTATTATTTTTGGTCTACGATCTGCCCGTTGATGCATTAATTTGATCGCTATAATTAATTATTCACAGAGCAAGAATTGTTATCTCTGTAAAGAACAATTAAACTACATGAATAAATAAATTAATCAACCAAAGGTTCTAGTATAACGAGCGAGAAGATGAGGACTCCTGAGGAACGCTTTCTGCAGTCCTGAATGAAATCTTTCCAGCCTTTTAGAGGGCACGTACCCCAGATGAATAACTTCAACCCAAGCACACGTTTAGCCGCCTTGTTGTCGTCCAGACATACATTAAAACATGAGACAGAAACTTTACAGAACACACGGACAACAACACAAACACAGATTTCTGGTCTTACCTTGTCTATAGGTAGTGGTAATGGAGCCTGGATGACGCTGAAAAAGAAAGATCAAGGTTTAAAACCGCAGAAACACAGAGTAGCCAGATTATAACAAGGCTTAAGCTAGTTTGTAAAACGGTGAATCATAGAAACAGCTTCTCTGGTGAAAGCGTTGTGCCCAATTTGTTCTGGAAACATGCATTTGTCTTAGTCTGGACCGCTAAGTCGCGTCGCATCAGCTTTAACAAAACCAAACTAGCGGGCTGCTCCACACTCGGGGAGAGTCGTGATTGGCTGCGTCTCAGTTCAGAATCATCACAAAGCCGGAAAAAGGAGCCGAAGGCTTCCCTTCACAGCGGCGAGACGCAGACGAACGTGACGGTTCGTTCACTCAGAGAAGACTCGGGACGAGGCGGATCGACAACCAGAATCAAACACAGACATATCGGCACATGGTCGATGACGCGCAGCATTAGCTTGAAGGCGGAGAACAAAGTCTAGCGAAGGCAAAGTGCAGCATAGATTTACGGCGTCTGGGGGAAGGTCGGAGGAACAGGGAGCCAGAGGAAATCAGCTGTTCAGCAGCTTCACCTGGTACTGATCCACGTTCAGACAGGAAGACCAAGATGGCGATGGTCTAGGTGGATCTCACATCCAACATGGCTGATCCAAGGTAAACACCTGGAGCAGGGGCTCAACCCGAACACAGTCAGCAGTCGCCATGATCAGAGCTGTCTGAATAATGCAGTCAGTGAGGAAGCAGGTAGGAAAAGAGCCTGAATGCTCCCTCCTGCGGCTAGTTTTGCCTAGGAATCCCGCGACATCCCTTAAAGGTGCCAAGAACTCTTTAGGTATCCCACAAGCCCGAGAGCTGTTATTAAGGGGATTCAGATTGAGCCAGATTCTCCTTCCTTGAAGGAAACCAACATTGTTAACCCGAATCTAGAATGTTGAAAACTTTGAAAAGTTGAAAACCTCCTCTGCCGTGGCCGTCTGATGACGCCAGCAATGGAGCCGATCCATCAAAGTGCTGCGATCTTTTTACTGCTTTTATAAAATCTCTAATCTGAGAATTCTGACACATCCAAAAAACTCATGTTTCAGTACCAAGTGTTCAGAAAACTATTTTCTGACTGACTCTGGGCTAGAAAGGGTCAGAACCAATAGCTTATTACTGTGGCCGTCCCACCAAGCTGCCATATTGGATTTTGTAGTCAATGTTGCGCAGAAATGTCGATACCACTTTACAATAAGTCATGTAAGGGTTGTGTACATGTTATAATTTAATCTGTAAAGACTTTATAAATCATTAATAACTGTTTTATGTATTAATAGAGGGCAGAATTGAGAAAACTGACCAGTGTCTTGTCAAATAGTGAGCCAAATCTATATTTGGCTAAAACTTTACAATAAGGGTCTCATTATAGAGGCTTATAAACGGTCTGTAGACATGTTAATTAATCTGTAAAGACTTTATAAATCATTAATTACTGTTTATTACACATTAAAGGGGGGCGAAAGAGAGACAAAACTGACCGTTTTGTCAAATAGTGAGCCAAATCTATATCTGGCTAAAACGTTTCAAATTCTCTATATTTCATCTAGAGTTGCTAAAATATAACATAATATATATTTTAGCAACTCTAGATGAAATATAGAGAATTTTTAACATTTCAGCCAATTATTGATTTGGCTCACTATTTGGCAAGAAACAAGTCAGTTTTGTCTCTTTTTTTGCCCTTTATTAATGCGTAATGAAAAGTTATTAATGATTTATAAAGTGTTTATAGATTAAATGATAACATGTCTACAAGCCAATTATTGATTTGGCTCGCTATTTGGCAAGAAACAAGTCAGTTTTGTCTCTTATCTTTTTATCGTCCTTCATTAATGTATAATAAACACCAAACGATTTATAAAGTGTTTACAGATTAATTAATTAGGGGGCCTAAGGGGTGTAGCCGAGTGGATAGAAAGGTCCCCTCCCACCTAGCGGGGATCGAAACCCGCCTCGGCCAGCAGTTATGGGGAGTGCTGGCCTAGTGGTTAGAGCAGTGCGCTTGCACTCAGAGAAGGATGCAAGTACCCGGTTCGATCCCCAGCGCCTGCACTCTGGGTCCCTGAGCAAGACCCTTAACCCCTGATTGCTCCCCGGGCGCCACACATGGCAGCCCACTGCACCCCAAGGGTGATGGGTTAAAAGCAGAGAACAAATTTTGTTGTAATGTATGTTTCAATGTATGTTTCAATGACAATAAAAGATGATATTACTATTACTATTACTAATTAATAACATGCCTACAAACCATTAATAAGCCCCTATAAAAGGAAGCCTTATTGTAAAGTGGTAACCTAACAACAAGAATGTGAGACAATCGTGGTGAGTTTGGTTTAAAGAGGATTATAAAAAAATAAATAAAGAGTCTGAGTTCAGGAATGAAGGCTGACTGAACTCTGGACAAAATATAACACGACTCTGTTAATGTGTAACTAACAAAGAGCGAAAGAGGTGCGAACCACAGCAGTAACTAAACATTTTATTCACTTCATTCAACAGGTGAACGAAGGTGAAGATAAAATAGTTCAGAAATTTTAAACTAAAGCAAACTGCTTTGTATATCCTAAGCAGTCATTTAAACCGCTCAAATATTTTTCATCTATAAAAAACACAAATATAGCTATATTATTCATATTACATTAGTCTGAGCTAAACTATGAGCTAAACTATGAGCTGTCAGTTTCAACGTAGGAAATGAAGCAATGTACCCAACTGTTACGCAATAGGAGACGATAACCAGAGACTAAGCAGCTCTTTGAGACCTCCGAGAAGTTTTCTCAGACAGGTGGAGCAATGTCAAAACGACACATCACCACCCAGGCATGTTTTGTAACATAAAAGATGGAAACCCAGCTGAAATATAGGGATCAAAGTACTGCTTAAAGGCAATATACGGCTGCTTATAATATTTAAGTGGCATTCATTAACACTCTTTGATATGTTAGGCTGGGCAGACGAGCTTTCTGTGACCCAGACCCGGATGAGTGGTGGGGACATACCGCTTTATAATTACCGATATTTCCATCAATGTTCAAAATGTATATCAAAAACATATATATTTTTTAAATATTGAGAAAGCCTATCCAAAAGATTAGATAAAATGGCAGAACTGAAACATTTCTAAAATAAGCAGAAAAGGTGACAGAATGCAGAGTTAGAAATCTTTAGAAAATTTTAAAAAAGTTATCAGTTTGGAGTGTTTTGCTACTTTAGTGGTAGTTCTCTGTTGAGACTGGGGAGAAAAAAAACAAACAACCCAATCCATAATCCAGAATAAAACAGATTCTGCCTCCAATCCCAGGCCACAACTTCCTGATAAATGCAGACGCTGTTAGGAACAATTTTCCACTCTGGTTTTCATCATTCCAGCAAGACTCCATCACTGGATCTGCTTCATTAAAGGTGGAGCCTCTCAATCTAAACACTTCTTATGCCCTATTCGCACAGGATTAGTTGTAGCAAGGGACCACATGTGATTTGTTATGATTACGAAGATTGTCTGTGCTTCTAATCCCATGCAAATGCGCCTTGTCAGTAATTTGTAAAATAAAAATGACCTACTATATTTAGCTGAACTCTGAGGTCCTGTGATAATAATTACCCATTATAATGGCCGTGATCCAATACGTGAATAGGCAGTCTTATTTTTGTTCCCAGTGTGTGTTTTTATTTGCGTTTAGTTAAGAATGGAGACCGCATTGGAGTGTTTAGAAACAGCGCGAGGTCTGGCTCATGTTGCACAGTGCGATAGACAGGAGGAGGGGTTCTGTCAGAGGACAAAAAGACAAGCCCAAATAAGCGACTGCACATTAAAAACACTAGCCCAAAAACACGAAATCTACTGGCGACTTTAGAAGAAAAAGAGTCCAGAGACGCTTATAAGTGTTGGCTGCACCGCTTCATTTATACCCACTAAAAGCAAACCAAAGGGGAGGCGCTCTGGGGCGTCCTGATCAGACGTCCACACCAGCTCAACTGACCCCTTTCGATGCGGCGAAGCGGTGGCTCTGTGAGCCCGGCCACCCTCCAGAGGAAGCTCATTTCAGCCGCATGTATCCAACATTATGAGCAGATTAAATAAACGAAAATGACCGGAATCTGTTCCTGTGTTATTCCAGCATGATAACACAATGAAAAGGGATAAACTGAAGGGATGAAGCTCACAGAAAGAGCAGCCGGCATCATAAATTTATCAAACCCTGACTGCAGAGACCAGAGCAGAAACACGGCCTTGTTTAATAAGGCGGTCAGGAAGCCGACGCACAACATCACTGTCGAGCGCAGCTCAGCAGAACCTCACAAACAGAAAGCGTGTGGCCGGCCCACAGGAATCAGTCATCCACATCGGATCTAACTCGCCGCTTTGCATGCAGTCCAGCAGACACTCATGATGCAAACGTTGCTGGGTTGTTGTTTTTCTGTCTGGGCCATGAATGCGGTCACATTTCTAGAAAGAAAAGGTTTAATAATCACATCTTACAATGTAACTGTTGTTGCAGAAACAGTTAAATTTGTGTTGAAAGAAAAGGAACATCCTGGTGCATCTGGATGGTACATTTAATTGTCGCACATAAATAAAACTACCGATAGTGTCTTTGATTCCAAAAAACAAATTAATAGGACGCGTAATGAGCAATAACTAATCCTGTTTTAGTATTATACTAGCTGTAATGGGACACTTGCTGTTGAAAAAGTTCCACTTTTCTCCCATTATTCTACATAACGTACTTCCAGAACTAAAACATGTTGCTGTTTGAGATCTTTTAGCCTACTTCATGTTGTCAGACGGGTTCCGTTTAAGTCCATTCTCGAATCTAAAGGTCTGGCAGTAATAAAGCCTAGTAAAACTCTTCCAAAAATGAAATAAGAAGGTTAATCGCAGCCTATTTGCGATCTAACAGGACGGGGGATACTAAATAGAGTGTATTTAGTGTTAACTGTGGCTTAAGTGAGCAGTTTTTGATGAACTGAATCATTCAAATGTGAGAAAAAAAAAAAAACAAGGGAAACTGGAAGGGGCGAAACAGCTGATGAATGAGTTGGGTCCGTGAGCAGCAGAGCGTTGCTGGGAATACAGTCATAGCCGACAGCGTTGGCATCCATTACGTTTTGAGTTTGCGTTTCTCCCATAACATTATTTAAATTACACGTTTTGTTATATAGAGTTTTACTTCCTCTGTGCACTGAAATTACACAAACAAGCAGAGGGAGGGGAAAAAAGCCAATTTGACAGAATTATCCGCATCTTTTCTTAAAAAAAAAAAAAAAACATGGGTAAATAATCTTGTTTGAAGCTGGTGAGGCTCCTTTAATTTACCTTTGGAAAATAACAGGGAATTATGAAAATCACACCTAAAATCAGAGAGAAAAGGAGAGAAATTGACTCAACCTTTGCACTGTGTGTCTGTGCCGCGGCAAGCACGGAGAACAGAAACAGGAGAACTGGAACTGGACTTGAGAACGTTGGTGAAGATCATCAGTCGTCCAGGTCACGATCATTCCATGGGCAGTACTATAAAGCTTTCAACTCCACATTACTCCAGACATTTTGAATTGAGAAAGCTTTCTGGATGGGAAGCGAAACGTCTTCAAACTTCGGGAAAAAAAGTCCAGTTAACTTTGTTGGAATGGACTTGAGAACCAAAATTTTTGGAAAATACCAACAATCTCAACCATACCAACTTTATTTATGAAGCACTTTATACACCGACAGGACCAAAGTGCTGTACACAATCATAAAACCCCAAATCCCACGTCCTCCGTGACCGCTCCGTTCACGTGCGTCCGACGGAGCAACTGTGTTATTTTAAGTAATAAGAGCGGTTCCACATTCTCCTTCGGTCACCGTCAAAATACGGAACAAGCCCAATTTTCTGCTCCGTCCCGGTCCGTCCGACTCCAGCCGGGTCAAGCACCACAATTACAATCGTAAAAAAGAAAACGCTAACGAAATCCGGATTGTCAAAGTAAAACAGGGTAACGAGATTAAATGCGGCTTTTTTTCTCTGCTTTTTGTGTGTTCAAATACAACAAAAATAAATATCTGTGTCACAAAACGTGTGTAAATGCACTAATTTATGCACCAATTTTCAAGCAGAAACATTTAATTTCACTTTTCAGCCATGGATGTAAAGCCCAGCGGTGTAGAAACGTTTTGGCTATTGGGGAAAAACTGTTAAATCTAAAGCGCTTGGGGTCCAAAAATAATAATAATAATAATAAATAATAAATAACTAAAAATACTAACCCTGCCCAACAAAATATGATAATTTTAAGAAAATATGTTAAACTGCATTTAGTCTATTTTATTAAATGAATTCCAATCAGATTTTAATGCGCCAAAGTCTGCACTTGAGTAAAAGTCGCCCTATTTATACTATGAAATTAAAGCGTTTGTAAAAAGTGTGCTTAATTAAAAAGACAAATGTTTTGCGTTGCACCGAACATTTACAAGTAATAATAAAAAGTTTCAATCTGCAAAAAGCCACCAGCGCTGGTTGGCCAAATTTTTCTTGAAATTCAATTTGAGGGCCACAAAAATCAGCACAGGGGCCACGAATGGCCCCCGGGCCACACATTGACCACCCCTGTTATAGACAGAAGTGAAAGCTGCTGCAGAAGATGGTTAAATGCTGATCCCAGAACAGAAAGAAAGAAAAATAATGGAAAAAATAAATAAAAACACCAAATTAATGTTATTGTGGTACTATTGTGATAACGATAAAAGTGATGACTAAAGACGATCACCTGCTTCTTGTTGTCTTTTCAGGCAACTTTGTGGCTGCGACTTCATGTCAATTATAGCCCCATAAATACAAATACTGTCCTTATTTAATATTTAATAATGTAACAGATTTAAACAAAATTCTCAATATGTTTATCAGGACAAGTTGCATAAAATAATTAGATTTTTCATCACTAAACTGAATACAGTAACGGCATTTAATTATATTTTTGAATTTATTGATGCTCTGAAAAGAAAATGGCTAAAATAATCCTGACAACACCGGCATTTTTGGGGGGTTTTCAGACATTATTAATTGGAATTTATCATTGCCGAGATAAACCCAAATTCTTATCACGATAAGAAAAGTTTCACGATTAAAGGCCCAGCCCTCGATGCCGATCTTCACATATCAGCTTCAGCTGTTGAGAAACGCATATCGCAGGACATTTAGCTCTCAGGTTAGACTTTTTTTCTTTTCTAAAAACAGGTAAAGCTGGTGGATCGACCACATGTTCAACACCCAGAAGGGCCCTGACAGCAAAGACGCGTGAACTGCAGCGTTAAAAGACGCGCCGTCTAGTCCAGAAAGCTCAGCGTCAGTGACTCTTGACTGAAGAACCTCGTTAAACCCGACCCAGTCTGCTGGAGGCCGGAGACCAACCTGCTGAATGAGCCCGTCTGTGGGAAAACGAAGCAGAACCTACCGGATCCTTCAGCTAACAAAACCAAACCCAGCAAACAAACATGAAGAGACTTTGTTTTACACGTGAAGTGATTTACAACAGAAAAAAATAATAATTCACACCACCAGGCGCTGGCTTTCTGCTCTAAAACGACCCGCCGGGTCAGGACTGCATTAAGTCTGAGAACAGGTTTAAATCTGTGGCAGCGGCGAGGGTTTCTGCGGTTTTACCTTTCACAGGGCGAAGTTCAACCTTCCAGCCTCACAGCAGTCAGGAAACAAACCTTTGTTTCACTTCATTGTCTCACGCAAACGCTGATCCAATGATCCGTCTCCGCCGTTCCACAGCCGGAGCGCTAAAGACGTTCAATGACACAACCTGTCTTTCTATTTATAGTCCGCTCCTCCCTCCGAGAGAAGCAGGTCTTCCTCACTCACACAACTCACAGAAACTCCTCCCCCTCCAAACATGGTAAAAAAAAAGAAAAAAAAGAAATCTATAATTTTTTGTGTTTTTTTTACGGTTGTGACATTCAAACGCGCTGCGCCACTCTCAGAGAACAAGTCTCCTGAAAGCAAAAACACCTGCGCTGGTCACCTGACCTCAGGTATGTGGGAGTGGCAGTGTTTGGAGGAAATGTGGACAGAGACAACGGACTGAATGAGGGAATCCGGAGGTCTGCTGGCAGGAACGAAGCAGAGAGAGTTGGAGGCATAAAGAGTCACAAGTTTGGCTC
The DNA here is from genome assembly GCA_037039145.1 of Fundulus diaphanus. Classification (NCBI taxonomy): domain Eukaryota; kingdom Metazoa; phylum Chordata; class Actinopteri; order Cyprinodontiformes; family Fundulidae; genus Fundulus; species Fundulus diaphanus. The sequence continues at coordinate 4,956,421 of CM073126.1, forward strand.
CTTTATTCCCGCAGAGAGAGCGAAAACAAATCAGCTGGGATCTTATTTTCTTCAAACAAAACCGGCGAACCTGTTAAACAAAGTCACTTAGGAGCTTTTTCTTAGTTTAGCTCAACCCAAGTGTCTGCAGGATATTCTTTTGGTAATAAGTTGACAAACGGGGGAAACTAAATGACTAAATATGGAATAAAAACGGGGGGTTCTGCTCTTTTAACTAGTTTTCTCACCAACATTCCCAGCAGATGTTTTTAATTAGAGCTAAACCACAATAAAGACGTTCGTGCTCATGTGTTTCTGTCTTAAAGCTTGTTTTTGTGCACAGGGCTTGGGGCTGGGGAAATATGGCTTAAAAATAAAATCTGATTTTATTACACCAAATCCGATTAATCGATTTTTTTCTTTTCACAAAACGAAAAAAAGGAAACTGTTTTAAAAACTTGCATTTATGTAAAGCATTTCATCTCGGAGTTGACCTGAAGTCAAAGTGCAACTAAATCCAAGCTGTGAAACATGCTGGTAAAACAAGATGGCCGCTAGGGCTGGGCGATATAGAAAAAAAGCTTATCGATAAAAAAAAATGCATATTGATCGATATCGATAATTATTGAAAATATTTAAAACCATATTTTATGTGCAGCTCTGCCTGGACATTTTATGATATTGCTAAATGATTTGATTTAAATAAAGAACACAAACACAGAATTAAATCTTTATTTAACCAACTTTGGTTGGTTAAATAAAGAGTGGCAGGTTTTTCAGCTTACGTGATGAATACTGGTGGGTTGCGTTACCAGACTCTGCTTTTACCGGTTCCTTGCAAGTTTTACAAATCACTGTGGTTTATTTCTATCAGGCTGGCAAACTAGTAAAACCCCGTTTTGGGACAATTTCCTCCGCCGCTACTTGCTGCGACATATTCACGTGTTCTGTGTTGTGGTTTGAGAGGGCGGCGCTTTGTGACGGAGTGCCGACTGTAGCAAGGAAGTAAAACTGTCTATCGAAGTTTTTATCGACCCTATTTTTTCCTATCGCGCCACACGTCTATCGATCGATAGATATTGTTATTGAATTATCGCCCAGCCCTAATGGCCGCCCTGCCCATGTAAACAATGAAATTCAGATGAATTCAATGAAAGAACAGCCTTGACTTCACTTGTGTAAATTCAAACCCACTAAAAATATTAATAAGTAAATGAGCAAAGTGTCCCGTATTATGGTCCAGTTACAATATTTTAACAACATATTTTCCTAAACACATAGTCAGCATTGCTGCTATTCTCTTCATGGAGGCCCAATGAGTGCATTAGATAAATAAAATCCAGATATAACAAATATTTAATCTTAAAAAAATTCAAAATTCAGAATTGATTAAATCGATTTATCGTCCAGCCCTAACAAGGGTTGGCCAACAATTACTTTGCCGACCCAAGGGTCCAAATAGTCCAAAGCTTTTTCACCCCTTACAATGACTGACAGTGAAAGAGACTGTACAGGCTGCTGCAGCCCGCCGGTCATGTGACCTGTCTGTTTCAGCGTTTCCCCTTTAAGGTCACATGATGTAGCAAGTTAAAATTATTAAATGTACCAGCCAGTGTAAATAACCCCGTCGTGAGCCATTACTGTCCCTCCGGGCGTCGCTCCTCTACATTCAGCTCTCTCCGGGTCACCGTTCAGCGACGCAGACTGAGCGCACTCAGAAATATGTCGCAACCACCTGCAAAGCCGGCCAGAATATCTGCATTTTTTTTTTTTTAATGCACTGATTTCATGATGATTGCAGCACTTCCTCTCCCCTGCAAGTAGCAGCAGGAGTTGCTCTCCTACTCCTGGTAGGCTACAGGTACACAAGTGCTTCATGCAAAGCACTTCCTGTCTTCACCTCGGTATCGAGACTTCAAAGTAAAAGCGTAAATGGAACATTGTAAATGTTACAGCTGCTTCAGAGGCTTTTTGTTTGTTTGTTTTGATGGTGAGCGGTTTTGCACAGGCGAAACGCTGCTCTTCATCATTTTTATTTTTGAAGGACTCTGGCCGGCGTAGGTTTTAGCTTTCTGGCATGTTTAAAACAACGGTCAATTGTGAATTTAGACGGGTTTGTGTGGAGGGAAACCTTTGTTAAAATGATCCTGTGCGTACGGTATTATTTTTTAAAAACATGTATTTACTCACAAGGTTGGTGAGTAAATACATGCATGATGGTTGGATAAAGACCGAAAGATGGAGACAGAAACAGATAAAAGATAGAAAGATGAGTAGACAGATTAAAAAGATAAATAAAAAATAATGATTACCTTTATTAAAATAAAATGAAGACATTACTTGTTTACTAGTCTGGGAGGCGATCAGTAGGATAATTAAACAACTAAACATTTGTTTTAAAAGTTGATTTTTAGCAGCAAATCTTTAATTACACCGGTTTTCCTGTACTGGGTCACAGGTAAAGCTACTGTTCAGCCAGATGATGTGTTGTAATTTAATTTAATTCATCTAATGGGTTGAAGTGGAGGAATCTCTGTGTTCATCGTGCTAATTAAGGCTCTCTCTTTGCTGCAGGTTTCCTGATTCATCCGTCATCTACAGCCGGTTCTTAAATATGTTATCTGCTCATCCCAACGCAGCGTTTGGACAATCAGTTCTAGGATTCTGGAGAAATCCAGAAACATCTCATTATATGCAAAACAACAGGTGTGGGTTAATGTGAGCGAGTGCATCAGAAGGTGATATATATTCACAAATAAACGATATCTTTCAAATATGCAGCAGGTCTTTCTAACCCGACAGTGCAGACCTACAAACAACTAAAGTGTGCTTGCAGAACCTATATGAATAATACTGTTGCAGAAATCCCCTGACGTTATGCAATGAAGCACGATGCAACACTGCAGACGCCTTTTGCAATAGTCGCTGGAGGAAAAGTGACCCGTCTATTAACGAGGGACAATCACCACCAGACAGAGGTGCCCCTTTTTATTCAGTTCATACTGAGGCAGGTCAGGACGATTGTTTTCCGGACTGAAAGCTTAACACCGAAGCAGCAGATGGCACTGCACACCACAGCGCTGCGCCCTTGGATCCACAAACGCACGCATGGCACGAACAGCAGCCAAACACAAACACAGACAGACTGGTGGAGCTGTGAGTACAGTAGGAAGCTCCATGCTGGGTCCGCGGATGCTCAGGAGCAGCTCGCTCTACTGTACAATCACACACTTTCGCTTGTTTACCGTGAGGAAACTCCTCATTCACCACTAAATTACTGCAAAGTTAAAAATAATGGATGAAAAATTACGCAGAAATTGCTGATTGGCCACAGGTGCAGAGGGAAATATTTAAGCAACCAATTAGAGGCCAGCACCCATCTGTCCAGCGCGTCATGGCATTAAAATATTAAAATTAGCCCTTTAAAGCCTGATACAGGTAATGGTGAGGAACATTTTTAGAAAAGAAAATCTTTTTTGGTTGCATAAAAAAAAAGGTACATAGCCACGTAATATGCTTATACAAAAAGACCAAAAAACGTTTGATAATGATAAAATAAGGTTATAAGTTATACACCAAGCCTCCATCATAATAATGTTTTGATGGTCATTTTTGAGCCGAAAGATAATTTGCTCTCAGGCTCTTAGCAGATCTAAACATATGTGGCGCCATCTAGTGGCAGTATTGCAGAACTATCATAATGCCGGTTTTCTTAATTAATAAAACATTAAATAATGGCGGACTGAGCCTGACCCTCTGCAACGCCTCACAGTAAAGCAGCAGCTCAGCGTGATGAAGACCAACGTTATTAACTAAATAAATCAATCTACAGCAACTTTAAGAGCCTCGTATCTGAACATTTACTCACGTCAGTCAACTCTGCGTCACATCTGAGCCTCGGCAGGTTTAGCGTCTGCTTCAGTGAACACCAACAGTCAGACTGGATTCCCAGAGACATTCCAGGCTTTTCCCTCTTGGAATCAGATTTATTTGTGGGTTTTTTCACTGGATCTTGGACCTTTCTGCATTTCTTTTGCTGGGAGATGCTAATAGCTGTTAGCCGCTTCCTTGTTTTAACCCCTGCTGTGCATGCGCAGTACGTGCTTCCGTTAAAGTCGTAAATAAACACGAAAAGCTTTATTTGGTAACAAACTGACCAAAAACAAAGCATAAAACACCAAAATAACAACTAATACGCCAGCAGGACGCGATAATCTTTCATAAAAACTACTGACGTATAAATAAAAAAGTCAAATAACGTGGTGATGCACCTTTAAAAAAAAGTTCTTTGTCTCGTAACTGATACGTTAGACCAAAAAAAAATGCATGTTTCTCATGTTTTCTGTATTTTTATATAGGGTTTGCCCCCCTATTGACAGCCGCTACTGGTTACAACATAAAATCCCTTTGAGGCGGGTAAAGATGGAGACTTACTCGCTTCGTCTGCGGGCCTCCATCCCATCAGGTAGGAAGAGTTTGATTGTGGACACGATGCAGCCATGGGTGACTGAGGACACAGATACACAGCCTTGTTACTGATGAACACAACGGAGGCTCCAGCAGACATGGTGGCACATCACTAGCTGATCGTTTTACTCTACAACAGGATCCTGAGGAAAGTTCTGACCAAAAATCATTTACCAAATGAAATTCTTAAGCTTTGTCTGATTTCTTATGTTCTCATATCGTTTTTGGATAAGTTTGATTCCAGAGAAGAGCAGCTACACATCATGTGACACCTAGAGCCAATTACCTCATGAATGCAGCTAAATTTATATTTATAATGAGCTCTCAGACGTGAAAGTAATGAAATGCATTTCTTCTTCTTGCTCCATGTGCTCATTCATGTCCGTCAGCTGCCCTGTTGCTCCTCCCAGACCCATTAAATACCAACACCAAGTCCCCAATTTAGAGTCTGTCCTTCATGGTGTTTAAATCTGTTTTGTTTTCAAGCTGCTGCCTTGAATAACTGGAGATTCTTCAAAAGGAAATGTATGAAAATGTTACATAACTTTTTCCTCTAAAGGACGAAATCTTCTGTTAATATATAGCAAATAGTAACCTGATCAGTCTAAAAGTAAACCCTCTGAACTGTGGCAAATTTATTTGAAACAAAGATTGCCACAAAACATTTAATCTAGTTTAATTTCACTATAACATCTGCAGACCACTGGTTCTTTTCTCTGGCGTTCCGACAGTGTTTCACAGAGAAAAAACTATGTTTGACTGACAGTTTGATGATATAAATATCCGATAATAATGTTGCTGTCATGAACAATAAACGATATGCACCGATTGCAGCTTCCTAGCCGATCATCGATTATCGATCTGTCAATTATTTTTATTTTCTTAATTAACTCTGACTTACTGTAGCCTCATGCCAAGATTGTGTTGTTTTTTTTTGCCTCTTTTCGGTCGTGTCTGAGCTGTTCTGTATTTTTTGTGTTTTGAGAAAATGTAATAAAAATTTTTTTTTTTTTTTTTACCGACACTGTCGGTTGTTATAAGATCACAAGACATCTTCAATATTTCAAACTTATCTTGAAAAACATGAATCAGTCCCAGTGAAACAATAAAAGCCTCTCAAACAACTGCCCTCAAATATAAATTAAAGTTTAGAGCGATGACATCGGGCAATTTTCAGACCAATGCAGAGGTAGATAAGATCGGTTTTCCGTCTAAGTATCGGCTGATAATCGTGGCCGATTGATCGGTGCAATACTTACCAATATTATTCATAGATTATTATTAATACACTGAACTGCGAGCCTCCAGAATTGACCCAGAAGCACAAACAGCAACAACATGGCAATAAACTTCAGTTTGTAACATCAGGTGAGTTTTAATTATCTGGCCGATACCGATATGTTAAAAATATTACAAACATCGGCCGATACCGAGGCTAAGTCTGAAATATCGTGTCTCTCTATTCCTGTTATTTCTGTGTGTGCTAGAATCTTTTATTTCGGATAAATCTGTCACAATGTTTTATTTTTTATTGTCATTCAATATTTAGTCTATTAGGTTTAGCTGCAGCAATTTTAAATGATGAAGCTCAAAAAACATTCAAGTTTTACATCCTTTTTTTTAAATTTATATGGCGTAAAACGACCTTTCCTTTGCGCTATAAATCATGTTTCCTTCCTATATAAAAAGATCCAGATGATTCATGAGAACCGCTGTACATTTCAATACAAACATCTGTCTTGTTGCATTTAGTAATCCATCACCACTACTGCTGGAGCTTAATTTTTATCTGATTTAATTTAATTTTGGGTCCTAGGGAAATAGTTAAATGAGTAAATGCTATTTTATAACTGTAATCAAGTATATTTGAGAGCACAGTCCTGCATAACTGAGCCCCAGTGCAGGTTGGATAAGTAGTATGTAGAGCTGAAAATCTGACCTTAATATGTGCGCTTTGTTGTGAACCCAGTCAGTGTTTGGTTATGCGGCTAAATTAGCCCTAAGCCACCGCTGAGAGTCAGCCGAGTGTATTTCAGGGTGAATATTTGGGCCGCTGTGGCCAGAGTTCGCAGAAACAAAACGAGTGACTTTCCAGAGAGCCTGAACTGGATCGATCCGGCACATCAGCTCACATTTACAGCGTGTTTGCACAAACCTTTGCGCGTGTTCTCGGTGACGTCGACCCCAAACTGAATGATGTCGCCGGACAGAACCTCGCAGGGCGGACTCTCCTCCGACCCGCGGCTCAGCCTCTGGCTGTTGATGAAAGTCCCGTTGCTGCTTTTAGTGTCCTGAAGGTAGAACTGAAACACACAAAACGCAGCAGGTAGGAAAGGTCTTAGTACACAACGCAGGAGCAGATTAAATCCAGTCTGAATCCTAATATAATCAAACCTCCTGGTCGTTAACGACTGTTCGGGTGGTGGGGATGAGGGAGGGGGGGGGAAATCAGATGAATGTTTACAGATCATTTCAACTGCAAAGAGTTGAGTTTACACACTGGAAAGAAGGTTTAGCAGTCACCACAGCAGTGGGAACTACGGCCGTCTGAAGCTGGAGAAAAGTAGAGGAGAGGGAGTCCTAACTTTGACAAGATTTCCATGAGGTCAAGGAATACAAGACGTTAGCTACTTTTACGTGGACAAAAGTAAACGGAATAAAAGGAAAGATATAAGAATAAAACAAGCCAATCAGAATAGTGTGATCAGATTAGGCTCAATGGAAATTAAATTGTAATCTGAATGGGAGGGGTGGTCTATGCCGACTGATAATCCGATCAACGTTCATATAAACGCTGGTCAGGATCAAGTTATTCTGAATGTGGCAAACTGACGTAAACGTGACGTATTTCTGCGTTGGTGAGTGGCGGAAATACGTCGGGAAGCAAAACCGTCGCGTCTCCTGATACGACCCGTTTGGAAAAATTAAAGAGTTCAAAATTGTATCTTAATCAGTAACGTTTCAACCGTAATTAAAACCTGGTTCAAGTCCAGCTTGTGCGCTCATAAGACAAATTAACTCATAATAATGCTTTGTTTACTATTTTCTGTTGTTTAGCAAAGTAATAAATTCTTCTTCTGTGTTTTTTTTTAGGGGAATTTGATAACTGCGCATGTCAAGAGTGGTTCTATTCTGAATAAAGCCAGGTGCATAAAAACGCACACTGATGGGATTAATTGATTGTGTGCCCATATAAACGGTACAATCCGACTGTTTTTTTGTTTTTTTTTAATCCAAATACGTTTTAATTCGATCGTGAAATTTTGTGCATGTAAACATAACTAGTCAAAATTCATCAAACTGGTCAAATATTTTACTGGTAAGCAGATTTTGAATGTGTGACCCAGAGGTTTGTTAAATAATCATCCATCCATTGCAGATGCAGCAGATCCAAGAGGGAAACCCGGACATGTCTCCCCACTGCATTGTTATATAACTTAACATTTTTTATTTAACTTACTTTACAGTTTAGAGACTTACAAAGTTTCTCTTAAAAAAAAAACAACAACACACGATCCACATCTCCAGGCGTTGTCACCAACTGCAGATTTAGCTTCATTTTTCCATTCAGAACTGACAAAGTTCATTTTCTGGAGAACATTTAGGCTTTTATTATCGTTTACTGTGAATTTGTGAAGCTTTTCGAGGAGTTTAAGAGTCCAGAAACGCACGTTATAACAGAGAGAGCAGCAAGCAGCACGATGAGAGGAAAAACACCACGGAGCGGCACTCACTGGCGTCATTCAGACGATTTAGTGAACACGCAGAGACGTCAAAAAATAAGAAATGAATGAATAAAAACAGGAGCACACGTTAGAACATAACAGGAAATAAAAAAAATAAAAAAACGGGTGATCTCTGGTACACCAGCAAACATGCAACATCTAACATAAACATTATGACACACACACACAGAGCAAGCAACGATCTGAGGCCCGTCTATCCGTCTGACGCTCCACGAGTTTCATTCATCCACTTCACCGGATCTTTGGTCCTGACGGAAAAAAACAAGCGCGGCGTCCTGCTGACGAGAAACACTCACAGACGAAACACGGGACAGAGCAAAGGAGGGACGACGGAAAAAAAAAACGCCAGGCGGCGCAGAGAGCAGGACGCCGCGGAGCGGTGATTCACGGCGCCGCTGACGGCCAAGAGAGGCGACCCGCTCGCGTGTTGTGATGCTATCCCCCGCACGGCTACCTCCAGTCCCCATGGTAACACGGAAAGGGGGGGCTGGGGGTGGGGGGGACCAGACCGTGGAGCGTTTCACCCAGCAACAACACGCCGCAGCAGCTCATAACACACACGGGGCTCCTTCACGTACTATTCTACGTTTGTTTCACATACGCCGGCGTCCGTTTGTGACGCCGGTCCCGTCCCAGTAGGTGCTGCTCGTCTCCGATGCGTCACTACCCATCAGCCTCTGGATGTTTTACTGCATGGCGGTCAGTAAACGGCGCCAGCACTGCAAAAGTGAGCTAAAAGTAAGTAAAATGTTCTTGAAATGGGTGCATTTTTCCTCGATTTGAGCAGGTAAATAAGATTGTTTGCCAATGGAATAAGATTTTTGCACTTAAAATAAGAACAGTTCATCTCCATCATCTTATTTCAAGTGCAGGATATCTAATTATCTAATCTTAGGGGTAGAAAATACTCATTCCATTGGCAAATACATTTCAAGATTTTACTTACATTTAGTTCCCTTTTTGCAGTGACAATGTGTCCTGTCCTGTTAAACCGACCCGTCTTCTTCCAGACGAGCAGAAAAAGCTCATTAAAATGAAGATAAAAAACATTTAAATAACGCAACACAACAGCTGCTGTGCTCTCAGTTCGACCATAAACTCCTGTAGAGGAAGAACTTCCTGAGCCAGCTGTGGCGTTCTAGAGAAAACCATTTCACACTGGGGATGAATGATAAAACTTATATCACGATACATTCCTTAATTTCGGTGGATAAAATATAATTACAATATGGATATAAGCAAAGTAAAAGCCTCAGAAAGACTGACAAGAAATGGCCACAACAGATGCCGGTACAAGCTTATGACAATTATATTGGCCAAGTTTCTAAAACTCCCGCAATATAACATTGTAGAAATATTTGCTTTAAAAAATAAAACACATAAAACTACAAAAAAAACTGTACATCAGTGAGTGACAAATGGTGTAATCATAGACTAATGTATATTAAAATATAAGAAATGTCATATCACCTTTATTGAATAAAGTCATATTGAGAGCTCTATTTAAAAGGTGCATAGCCACATTATTTGACTTTTTATTTAAACATCAGTAGCTCACTCTAGTTGCATACAAAGATTTTATGAAAGATTATCTCGTCCTGCTGGTGTATTAGTTGTTATTTTGGTGTTTTATGCTTTGCTTTGTTACCAAATAAAGCCTTTCATGTTTATTTATGATTTTAACAGCAGTACGTACTGCGTATGCACAGCAGGGGTTAAAACAAGGAAGCGGCTAACGGCTATTAGCATGTCCCAGCGAAACAATGAAAAAAGGTCCAAGATCCAATAAAAAAAAAAAAGTACAAAAACAAAAAACATGATTCAAAGACGGAAAAGCCTGCAATGTCTCTGGGAACACAGTCTGAACGTTGGTGTTCACTGAAGTGGACGCCTCATAAAGTTGCTGTAGATTGTTTTATTTAATTAATAACGTTGGTCTTCAATCACGCCAAGCTGTTGCTTTACTGCGAGGCGTTGCAGAGGGTCAGGCTCAATCCGGCATTATTTAATACAGATTTATTAATCTGTATTAAATAATCAGGCTTAATCCGGCATTATGGTAGTTCTGCAATACTGTCACTAGATGGCGCCACATCTAGTGGTTGGGGAGTGGTGGCCTAGTGGTTAGAGCACTAGGCCACCACTCGACTTAAAAAGGCGTGTATAACCTTGTTTTGTCATGATCAAAATGTCTTTAGTCTTATTTATAAGCATATTACGTGGCTATATACCTTTAAAAATTACTGCCTGACTTGCTTTGTCAGAAACTCAGTTTGTTAGACTAACCAGGCGGTCAGCGGCACAGTACGTGTTCGTACTCTCACCGTTTCTTTTCACCCTTTACATGTCGGACTGCAGCTCCAGACAGACTCCTGTCATCTGCAGAAACACTCGGATGACTCTCTCCAGTCGCCAGACGCATCAGAGAAGGACAGGAAGCGGAGTACGGGGAGCTGCGGACCACCTCTGTGGCAGGATGGGGACCTCCCAACACCCTTCAGTAAAGTTTAAGGTAAAGGAAATTCCTGCGGTTAATTCAGGAACAACATTAGAGGCCCGTTAGTGTGTCTACCGATATTCACTGGGGCAGGACGCAGGTCAGCCGGTGAGCCTTAGAGACCAACATCAACTGGAGAAAATGCTACATATCAGGACCTACATTAGTGTCTTATTTCCAGGTATTTATTAGGGGGCGGTTTAGCCAGAAAACGTCTGCAATCTGTACGCCACTAAAGAAGAGGTGAAATGCATTCCTACATGCATCCATTCCTGTAAAAACCGGGAACTTTCTGAACTTGAAACAACTTGCCCTCTGATGCGTCCGCCCTCAGCTGCACCTCTGTGATTTTCACACCCACAGCGAGAAACGGCTCGGCTACCGCTGGATGTCAGCAATAATCAACTTGATCCGTTCCCTTTCTGCAGCAGGACGCCGTGAATCCCTCGTCTGACGCATAGTTTGTACACCGGGCTAACAGTTCTGAGCACACGGCTTGTATAAAAGCTCGTTTTCTTGCTTCCTCTGTACATTGCTGCTGCTTCTCACACTACTTCCCATGTCAGCTGAACATTGTTGAAGAATTATTCAGCGAAGGCACCCAGAACAGAAGCAGGTATCCAAAACACCTGCACATACTTGCTGAAAATCAAACCTTTGAGAAGAAGGCGAGGGAAAGCGGCGTGTCCGAACCAGAGGAGAAAAAACCAAAGGCAGAGACTGATCACGCTTTACATGAAGACCTCCACAACCCTGGTAACAAACTACTGACTTCTGGTTCAGGTTCTTCTGGTTTTCAGCTGAGATTCCCCAATAATTTCACAGGATCAGATCCAAATTTTTACCTGCAAGTTTACAGAAAACCCTTGATTTGAATTCAATTTTAATCAACTTTTGATATTAGGACAGCTGAGATTCCCCAATAATTTCACAGGATCAGATCCAAATTTTTACCTGCAAGTTTACAGAAAACCCTTGATTTGAATTCAATTTTAATCAACTTTTGATATTAGGACAGAAGGAAATGTCGTTGCATACAGCTTACGACGGCGTAATGAGATTGCAGGTGGAATAAGGCAGCATTACAATATGAAATGCAGCAGTATTCAGAAAAAAACAGCGTGCAGAAGAATGTACAACCATGTTTATGTGCAAAAATAATGGTGCAAAAAGGCATTTGTATGAAAAAGTTCGCTGCAGTGCAAAATAATATGGTGCAAAAATGCAGTAAACGTTGAGTTGTGTACTATTTATACTACTATCTGTAGTATTTGATCAAATACAAGAAAGGTCAAGTAAGACATTACATCTACTGCCTTAATCTTTTCCCCAGGGTGGAAAGTATGGGCCTAAAAGCATGACATGACTAAAGCATCATTAGTTCAACTTTGTAGTTCAACTGTTTTTAATATTTGCTTTTAGTTTCTATTTTCCCGTGTTTTATTTTTGCTTCTACATTTTATTCCAACTTGCTTTTTCCTGTGATTCTGTTTTATTTTCCTATGTTTAATCAAACTTTTATTTGCTGCAGCCCCCGGCAGTGTGAATCTGTTCGGGTCTTAAGCAAATGAACACCGTGGTGTGTTCAATGTCGACGGGGAAACGGGAGAATTACACGACTGCCTTTTCATAATCCAGTTTTTCCTGCTGCACTTCGACCCGTTGGCACAACCGGTCTCTGGAGGAAACTCCTCGAACTCCCAGCTTACTTCCCTCCCTCCCTCCCTCCCTCCTCCCCCCCCAGCCCCCACCGTCTTTCAGTGACACCTGAAGTAACGGCGGGTTTGATCTGAAGCCGCCCTCGGCCTCCCGAAGCAGCAGCAGCAGCAGCCTAGAGACACAACATCCACTTAACCAGTCAGGAGGGCAACACATGACAACAGCTTTTTCTGGACGGCACACGCAGACACACGTTAGGAGAAAGTATTCGTCAGACGACGGATAAACGTCTGGGAATAACTCACAGGAGGTACAATCACCACCCTAAGAGAAGTTCGTGTCACCTCTTAAATATACTTTTATTTCCTTTAGAAGCAGACATTATTGTGGCCTAATACTGCAAAAGAAATAACAGATACATTGATGGAGCTTCCCTCTGTTTCCATACAAGCCTTTCTCACAATTATTGTAATTACATTGAACATTATTTGACTTTTTTTTTTAAATATCTATTGATGCTCACATTGAACCAACAGCAGAAAAAAAAATAAAGATCCCAGCCAAACCATCAGTTCATGAGTGTTCAAGTAGATTTTATCAACATAAACCCCATTTTAAATTACAATAATTTGTTCTTTTCACCTAAAAAGTGATAAACGGCTCGATAATTGTCCTTCCCCACTCTGCAGTTTTCCAACAAAGATGATTTGTTGTTGTAATTGTTGTTAGACGTGGTGATAATATGGTTTTACAGGCCATGGGACACTCTGTCCAAGTCTGAACACCCCTGAACAAATAGTAAAACAGAGCAAAAACTGCAAGGAGGAGACTGAATAAATAGGCTTGCAAATCATACTGTCTATTCACAACAATGCAATATAATAAAAGTTAACAGTTAAAACACAAACGTGGTGAACTGCTGCTATATCTATTTACATGTCAGTCAACCGCCAACGTGATTTTAACTTATCTAAGGAACTATTAATCTGGAACCGAAGGAGCCGAGGTGGAAAGGGGAAAGTCAAACGCACAAAAGAGTCGTAAACTTTCCGTTAATAATTACTGACAGCGCAATATAAAAGGTCCTTTTTACGGGTGCATGTTTAAGGATTGGTCACAGCTATGGACGAGCAATGAGGGATGAGATTATCCTCGTTTACGATGAAATCACTTTGTCACGCTGAGGGGGGGTTAAAGAAAGAGAAACACGTCATGATTGGTACGACAAATCTGTTCATTTCACACTGTGGATGAGAAGAAGGCGAGGGAAGGCGGCGTGTCCGAGCCAGAGGAGAAAAGACGACAAAAGGCAGAGAGTGATCACGCTTTACATGAAGAGGTAGCAAACTACTGACTTCTGGTTCAGCTTCTTCTGGTCTTCAGCTGAGATTCTCCAAAAATTTCACAGGTTCAGATCCAAATTTTTACCTACAAGTTTACAGAAAACCCCCGACTTGAATTCAATTTTAATCAACGTTTGATATTTGATCAAATACTAGAAATAAATATTACATCTACTACCTTAATTTACAAAAATAAAAATTACAGAAAGCACACGAGCCGCTGTTGCTCTGACGGTGCATTCACACCAGCCCCGTTTAGTCCGCTCTGGTTCGTTTGCTCAGAAAGTTCGGTTCGTTTGGGGAGGTGTGAACGCGCAATCGAACTATGAAGCGGACCAAAAAGGGTCCGCCTCAAAACCTCGGCTCGGTTAATCAAGCTTTTATTTGCTGCAGCCCCCGGCTGTGTGAATCTGTTCGGGTCTTAAGCAAATGAACACCGTGGTGTGTTCAATGTCGACGGGGAAACGGGAGAATTACACGACTGCCTTTTCATAATCCAGTTTTTCCTGCTGCACTTCGACCTGCTGGCAGAACCGGTCTCTGGAGGAAACCGCACTCCTTGCCTTGGACTCCCAGCTTACTTCACCCCCCCCCCCTTTCCCTGTTTCAGTGACACCAAAAAAATAAGGGTCCACCTCAAAACCTCGGCTCGGCTGTACTGAACTCTGGAGCGTTTCCAATACATATGGGAATGCCAAGCGGACCAGAGGCAGCGGACTACAGCACAGGGCATTCTGGGTAAATACTAATAATAATCCATCTTGTGCCGCTCCGTTTCAACCGTTTGTGTCTGAACCAAAAACGGTTCGGGCCAATCACGTCGCAGTGTTGAGGTTTAAGGCGGGACATCCGGTGCGACTAAACCAAGCTACTGCTATCACTGCTATCATCAGTTTTTTTTAAGAATCCACAATTTCTTCTTTGAAAGAAGAAGAACAGCAGGAAGCACCTTGACTAGCTTAGCTTCTTCTTTCACATGACGGTTCTGATTACATTTCAATTTAACACTGTGATTGGCTAAAACCAACCTTTAGGCGGGCACTAGGTGCCGCTTGACCCAATCGGCTCAAAGAGTTCTGCTCCTTTCCCCAAGTGGGTTCAACAGGAGCAGTCCCAGAAATGAGCCGGGGAAAATTAAATCGCAACGTGAAATGGGCTTTCAAAACCCCGGGTAATGGCCAAAGGTCCCTGCAATGGAGGAGGGACTAATATGTACCCTGAAAGTGAACCAAGATACACACACCCAGCAGAGTAGATAAACATTTGCTTTATAGAGCTAAGCACTGATGTGACAAACCGGAGTCTCTTTCCCAAGAAGTACAAGCTGAAGGAGAAACATCTACCACAGATTAGGTGGCACTGACTAAACTTATCAATGTTCTCCAAGCATTCATGGTTAATCAGCATTTTGAAGACAAAGGAACATCTTTTTTCCTCTTAATCTCAACAGCAGTCTTAGACACAGATGAATAAAGTTTAACTCCATAATTTGCAGATAAAGTTCTGGTTTCTGACAAGTTGGATGAGCTCGGGGTTTAATTATAGTATGCACTTAATTAAGTCACTGCTTTCTGTTTAAAGTTTTGGACAGGATGAAACTGGGGTAGTTTACTGTAGGAGCCGTAGATGGAGCGAAAGCCCGAGTCTCTGTTTGCATGGAAGCTGAGAGCCAGAAAGCAGAAGCCTGGACTGCAGCCACCTTCTCTAAAAGCGGCTGATAGATGCTACTGGCGAACAGAACCGGCGTTTATCAGTGAACGTGCTCCTGCAGCAGGCCGTGAACGGGTGTAGACGCAAGCCCGGTTCTATTATCTGGCTCCATAACAGCCCTGCAGTGAGCAAAACTGTATTTTAGTCCCAAATGTTTATTTCAAAGCTAAAAAAAAATAAAAAAATAAATGTGTGACATAAAACAGTCGAGCATTTTTAAAATTCAACACATGCCCAAAGATCCCCAAATGTCAAGTCTACAGGTTTGAGGCAAGAGTTAGCAACCTTTACAATCTATAAAGCGTTTTGTTTCCGCCCCCCAACAACAACGTTCAAAAAGATTTAAACCCCTACAGTATAAACTTTGCTGCATGGTTACATGAATCAGAATTTCACTTCAATTTCTGGGACTCAAGAGGCAAACGTCGAGACAAGGGAACACATACTGTTTAAGAGAAATGTTCCATGTTTATGGATTAAAAATATTTTTTTGCAATCCAACGACAAAGAAAATAGGGCTGGACGATAATCACGATCATAACGATAATCGATCGATAGACGTATATTGATGATAGAAAAAAAGGGTCAATAAAAAGTTCAATAGAATAAAGATTTTTTCCTTTCTTTTTCATTTTATCCATGTAGGTTAATATTAAAGTGATTACATCCTCCCAACCAATCACAACACAGACCCATGAAGCTCCGCCCCCTTCAAAGAGTTCAGAGAGCACGCTTTCTTTTTCATTTTTTTAAAAACTTCTACTTTTGGTAAAAAGTTGGTTGAATAAAGGATTGAGTTTGAATTCAGTGTTTGTGTGTCTTTATTTAAAAATAAGCCGCTAAGTAACAGCATATAATGTCCAGGGCTGCACTTAAAATGTATGTTTTGAATTTGTTGATAGTTATCAACATCCATCAATATGATTTATATTTTATCAATATGCTTTTTTTCCCTATATCGTCCAGCACTCAAAGAAATGTAACATTTGAACCAGCAGCTTACGGCGTCGCTCCACATGACAAACTGGCTTCCTCCACAGCATTCATGGGCAGAAAACACTTTAAATTAGCCTCGTGCACCCTTACATCATCAGATTCCTCACGTCAAAAGTACCCGAAACACTCAAAGGAAGGTTGCCTATTTGATAATAGGAGAAATGTAAAATAACAGCTCACTTAGGCTTCAAAAGAGGTAACTACTGTTGCGTCATGTGCTTAAACACTGGGCAGAGGAAGGCAGACGATGTCGACAGCAACCGCCTTCCTGTGTGATGATGTTTTGAGAAGGTAAAGAGTTGAACTGCCACAAAGTTTATCCTACAGGTTCATGTGTTTATTCCAGGTAAATGCATCAACAGCAACACTTGGCCTAGTTCGTCTTTTCCAAGCTTCCTGGGACGCTTAAACTGACTGAGCCTCCTACAATAAGCTCTGGTATAAATAGGGCTGGAGTAGAGAGGGTGACGCAACAGACTTAGTGCTTAACGAGCGTTTTAATCCCTGCACTCTCAAAAAATTATTAATGAGTTTAAATTATGAATAAATGATAGGCGTCTCCAGTGCCAGCTGTTTTAAGAGTAAATAAAAAGACCAGGCTTGTGCAAAGACAGGAAAATCTTTATTTGGTATAAAACATTAATATTCAGTAGGAGTGGTTAATTACCGTGGGACATGACTGGGGTAAGAATAAGTCACGCTGTGATAATTGACTAAAGATGTTCGCAAACTGGTTGAACTTAATAATAATAATAATAATAATAATAATATAGAGCTAATAAATAAATGCTGTGTTTACATTTCAAAACATAACTGAATTAGAGCTGCATAATATCAGGAAAATGTCCTGTTCCCTCACATGAACACAGACTTCCTGCACTGTTTGGGGATTTATACCCAGGCTGCTGGGATGAGTTGGAAGACGGTAGACCTACCAGTCAATGACAAAAACTGACAGAAACTTACAAAAAACCACGAGCAATGCAACATGAAAACCCAACACTGGCCAGATTAAGGGGCCAACAAGTCTCTGGATGCTAAAAATGAGGGCTGTGTTTTTAAAATCATGCTGTTTAGAAGCTGCAGAAACTCTATTAAAGTTGTCGCTTTCATGCGAAACGAAAATTTAGTGAGCAGGACAATTAAAGCCTTAAATTATTCTGCTCACTAGGTTTTGCGCTCACAAATCTACTAACCCCTGCAGGGGTGGAGAAGCCGTTCCTTTCAGAGCAAAACCGATCACACCCAAGGCAAGCAACAGTCAAATGAGTCACGTAGGAGTGTGTATGTGTGGGTTTTTATCGCGCGTTCTCCTTTCAGTCGAACAGGTAGAGCGACAACAAGCGGATCGGTCACCCATCACCAGGGTTGTCAAAATAAATCGAGACCCTCTTTACCGACAAAACAAACACTAAAGCGTTAATCAAAGGAACTTTCCCTTTAAAATCAGACAGATTTAAAGAGGCTACGCTACAACATTGGTGTTTGAGAGCAACCTAAAACGGCTCTGTAAAGCTCCTGTATCTGCAACAGTGAAGTAGTAAACCTCCTGGAAGATAAGCTAACGCTGTCTGTTTACATATTAGCTTCCCAAACACGGAAAGCCTAATGACAGGGTTCTGTCGGGATTAGGGCTGGAGAATTAATCGCATTTTCAATACAATCTCAATTTTAAAAAGCACAATTTCCAAATAGCAGAGGTCTGCAATTCTTGGCTACGTAACGGATCAGATGTGTCCTTTAGGTGTCGGTAATTATGTTTAAAGTGGGTTTGCCCCACCTGGAAGGAAAGAGAGTTGCAGCAGTGAAATTATTTTATTTTATTATTTGTTTTAGAGTTTATAAAATCATACTTTTTACCAGAAACTTTCAGGTATCTCACCACAGCATTAAGTAGCGGTCAAACTGTTTAATACATAGACTTGTAGGTTGGTTGCACTTTATGTTCAACAAGGATTGATGTCCAACTGAATTAAAAGCTTTTCTCTGGAATAATCATATTCTGATGAATAAAAACAGTCACATTTCTTGTTTTAAACAGTTCTTGTTTACAAACATCTTTATCTACAGACCATTTTTGTTGCTCGTGTTTAATGCAGAGAAAAGTCAAAATTAGAATTAGAAATGTTACCATCATGATAATCCTAATTAAGGATCCTCAATGTCTCGACATAAACATTTCTAGTCTTTTTTTAAATATATAATATCGGTATTGGTCCCATAAGTGAAACTGGGCCGCTTTTCATTCCCATGTTGTTGCTGTTCGTGTTTCTGGAGGAGGAGGAGGAGGAGGGGGGGGGGGAGCATGTGGTATTTGTTTGGTCATGTGACAGTGATAGTAATGCAGCATTATGGGTTGTTTAACTGAAACAGAGAAGTCGTACCACAGCGATGAAAGTGGAGAGGAATACATTTCATATTGGTAAATATCAAATATTGGCCAACGATACTGATATTGGCTCATTTTCATTACAGCCCATCCCTATCCTAAATCCTTCTTAATTTAGATATAAAATGGACAAACTGAAAGTCTCAAAATGTCAAAACTGTGAGCATATCACATGTGATAGCTGTACCAATGTGCTTTATTTTCCACTTCTCAGCAGCAGAACCGACCAGAAACGACACTGCAGCAGATCCTGCGTTGATGTGAGAGGTTTACCGTGGAAAACAGGAGAAGAACCTGTCTCCAAAACTGCTTCAGGGTATAGCTGGTAAAAAAAAAAAAAAAAAAACGACAACTGCTGCGCACATGACAGTACGGTTTAAAAATAGGGAAGCATAATTGACCATTTCCTTTTTACATACTGCTGTAATGTCGACACAAATACAATATTCTCCAACTAAGACCACAGCTTGACGGAAGGCTTTGCCGTTTGTCAGTCAGCACGCCGTATTGGGGAGCTAATTGGTGGAGTCACAGCCCACAGTCTTGACGTGACATCCACCTGCTGCTGAGGGATAAACCCGGTCCGATCTGGTCCACCGCCACCTGTTAAAGCTCGCTTCAGGGACGCGCGAACGGTTACGTAAGAGACGTAAAACTTCACGGCGCCTCCAACTACACGAGTTACTACTTGTTTTTATTGTTCAGGCTTTCTTCTGACAAGCTGTGGGAAGCTTATTGACACAAAGGTTGATTTTTGTTGGCAGCAGATGCTGACGACACACGGCTCAGGAGTCCTGAAAACCTCTCCAAGCCGATCTCAAGCCAGTCTCCTCCTCCTGTTAGGATACGGTAACTTTTCAGCCGAAGGTAACTTTGTCAAAGTCACGGAGGAAGGATTAGGCAACAAGAAATGATGGCTGCACTGTTTCAGAGTCCTCTACCATCAGCGATTCCCAAACTGGAGCCCCAGGGCTTCTTTTCCTCTGTCAGACATTCATCACAACAGCCGTTCTTGCGGCCCTCTTCACTTTCTTCACCCAAAAATGTATATAAGGCCATTGCAGAATAGAGAAAATAAATTCTTGGCCAAAGAGGAAAAGATTTCCACAAAGCAAACTCAGAAATTTAGAGATTAATCTCACATAATTGCCAGAAAACCTTTGAGATGTTCTCTAATGTTAAAAAGTCGTAAACTGTAGAAGAATGAACCATTTTCCATGATTAAAAGGCATATATTTGCTATATTAAAACAAGTTTATCTCTGATATTGTGGAGCCAGAAATATGGATCACCTTGAACCATAACCAGCCAGCTGACATCACCGTGCACACCGCAGACAAAGCACTAAAAACTGTATAAATATATCCAGTATTTTTACTACATTTTACAACAGAATTTTACCTGTTCTTGGTTTAGTGCTAATCTGAAGGATAATGGAGAAAGTTTGAATAGAAACAACCAACTTCGGTCAAAATGAACGACTTGTATTCGACGGAAAACTGCAGACTCATTCAAAGTGTTTCCTTCTCGTCACAAGAGGAACCTGCGGTGATGAGGTACCGGTTACCTAAGCAGAGTCTGCATAAGTCTGTGCCTTTTTGGTTTTTCCTCCACATTTTGAATGTTGAGCATTTTAAATGTGGGGATTTTTCTTGTTCTACCCCAACAAACAAATTTAAAAGCACACTGCACAATGGAGAAAAGCAGGAGCAGACAGAGGCCCGTGTATTCAGACCCAAGAGGATTATTTGCAGTGCTTCTTGTGCAAAACAAATTATTCTATCATTAACAATGTTTGCATTATTTTTAGATTAAAAATAGCATAAAGGTGCATAGCCACGTTATTTGACTTTGTTTATACGTCAGCAGCTCACTCTGGTTGCATACAAAGTTTTTATGAAAGATTATTACGTCCTGCTGGCGTATTAGTTGTTATTTTGGTGTTTTATGCTTTGTTTTTGCTCTGTTTTTTATTAAATAAAGCCTTTCGTGTTTATTTACGATTTTAACTGAGGTACGTACTGCGCATGCGCAGCAGGGGATAAAACAAGGAATGGCTATTAGCATCTCCCAACGAAACAATGCAGAAAGGTCCTAGATCCAGTATAAAAAAAAGCACTAAAAAATTATAATTCCAAGAGGTAAAAGCCTAGAATGTCTTTGGGAATCCAGTCTGAACGTTGGTGTTCACTGAAGCGGACGCTAAACCTGCCGAGGCTCAGATGTGACGCAGAGTTGACTGACGTGAGTAAATGTTCTGATATGAGGCTCTTAAAGTTGCTGTAGATCAGTTTATTTAATTAATAACGGTTAGTCTTCATCACGCCGAGCTGCTGCTTTACTGCGAGGCGTATCAGAGGGTCAGGCTCAGTCCACCATTATTTAATTTTGATTTATAAATTAAGCAAACCGGCATTATGGTAGTTCTGCGATACTGCCACTAGATGGCACCACGTTTGTTTATATCTGTTCATCGCGCCCGGCGCTAGATTTATATTTATCCACAAAAAGGACCATCAGAACATCATCAGGATGGAGGCTTGGTGTATATAACGTTATTTTATCATGATCAAGAAGTTTTTGGTCTTTTTTTATAAGCATATAACGTGGCTATGTAACTTTAAACAGTATTTTGTAGGCTTATTATTATTCTCCAAGTCCAATCCATCACTACTGAGAACGACGGCGATAACTGTGGACCAGTCGTGACTGAGCCATTTATTGGATCAGACAATCCAATAATGTTGCAATAATTCATGCATATTACTCTAATATTGCTGTGTTTTGTCCACTGATTAGGAAAAAACATGCCCACCTCATTTATTCACACTCAGGGAATCCTAAAGTGCTGATGCTTGGAAAACATGACTGAAGCAGAGCTCGACGGATGCTGGATTTCTACACCAACACTGAGAACTGTTGAATATATTAAAATAATGTAAGGTATATCAGATTTTTTTTTTTTTTTTTTTTTTACATTCAAAAAGGACTAATAACTTATAGCGACTTTTTTTGTATATTGGTGGCTTTACCGACAGCACCAGTAGTTCCTGCTTCCCTCAGTGCTGTCTGACAGGCACACCACAGCTGCTGCTGCTG
This sequence comes from Fundulus diaphanus, assembly GCA_037039145.1. NCBI lineage: Eukaryota > Metazoa > Chordata > Actinopteri > Cyprinodontiformes > Fundulidae > Fundulus > Fundulus diaphanus. The sequence continues at coordinate 4,978,306 of CM073126.1, forward strand.
CCTCGTCACGTAAATATAGTTTTTAAAGTAGTTCTTTTTTTGTCTCTGAAACTGTGAAAACTAAAATAATTCCCTGAATTTGATTCACACGTAGCTTCACCCGCTCATTCACCTCGTTCACGTTGTGTGCCTCTGATAACTCCTTGGTACAGTTTGTTTTATGTAGCGTGGATTCAAGCAATGTATTAAAATTCATAAATCATTGTATAAAAAAGTATTTTTAGTTCCAAACACACTTAATCATTATTTTTAATAACTTTTTTTGTCTTGGCAAAAGCTCTCCTACAGCCTGGGTCCCAAATGTATGAACAAATATGCTAATTAGTTAACAAAAAAAAAAAGAAAACACCACGGTTATAGAAAAAAAAAAATCCTGGAGGAAACCCTGGAACTACTCGACATCCAATTATCTTCACATTTTGCAGATGCTCCTCGTTATCTTCTAATGAGACCAACTTTCCAGAAGCTTGGCTTCATTTCTCTAGAACCCAACGCAAAGGGAATCAGACCCAGCTGTTGACTTCAACCATTATACAGTTATATTACATTTATTTTGCTTTAAATCCTTATAAAGTGGGACATTTATTGGCTTTATGAGACAAATGGAAATAAAGATGGCAGGAAATAAAGGACAAAGCTACCCAGCTGGCCACGAACCACGGATGCTGCGGATCACAGTGATCAGAGGAAGCTGTCAGAAGTTAAATACTCGTCCACACGGGTCCAGACTTCACCAAACGACTCTCAAATGCAGAGAAACCACGGTGCTGGTGTTTGTATGGAAGTGTATGTGTGTGTTTATCCCTGAAGAGAGGAAAGGATGACGCTGCCAGTGTCGTTATAAATAGCTGATGCTTTAGGAGCGCGCACACAAAATACACGGCGGCTATCTGAGAGTCTCCGCATGCGGCAGAGCCGGGCCCTCCTGACGCCGTCTCAACCCGTTTAACTAGTTCCTCAAAAAAACCAGACGCACAACTGGCCCAGTGTGGCAGGGTTTAAATACTCAATCCCTGCTTCTTAAACCAGAACCCATCCGTTCAGAGAGACGTTAAACCAGAGAGACGTTAAACCAGAGAGACGTTAAACCAGAGAGACGTTAAACCAGAGAGACGTTAAACCAGAGAGACGTTAAACCAGAGAGACGTTAAACCAGAGAGACGTTAAACCAGAGAGACGTTAAACCAGAGAGACGTTAAACCAGAGAGACGTTAAACCAGAGAGACGTTAAACCAGAGAGACGTTAAACCAGAGAGACGTTAAACCAGAGAAACGTTAGACCAGAGAAACGTTGACCAGAGAGACGTTAACGCGCTGATGGAAGACGGTACTAGATGATCAAGACTTCAAATCCAGGATTGTGACTTGTTACACAAAGCAAAACATTATTGAGCTGTTGGAAAAAAATCAGAATAAAGTCAACTTTGACTCTAATCTACAAAGATCTGGACCTCTGCTGCAGAGATTCTATGAAAGGCTAAGATTTCTTTTAGGATAGCCCTACATGAGGATCATCCACAGGAGCCGCATTCATACCTCCACGCCGCCCAAGTGAAAGACGGGAGATCCTTCCAACTTGGATAACCGTTTAACTTTGAAACACTATTTCACGTTGATTTTTTTTTTTTGTCATATTTTAGCCCAGCTATTCTTAATTTTATTCTAATTCAGTAGATTTTTGTGTTGGACTTTTAGACGTGGTCTCTTCTTGATTCTGGATCTTTGTGGCACAGTTAAATTTCCTGACAGGGATCAATAAAGTAATTTCTGATTTTAAGCTCGTATGACAACAAACGTACACAAACACTCACACATGTGACGCGAGAACGACAGCAGCCTACGTCGTATCCGTTTGCTAACAGCTAGCGTTTAGCGTAGGCTAATCACGTAGCGGCATTATGTGGAGATATTTAGCAGGAGTCAGTCATAGGGCTGGACGATATAGGAAAAAAAACATCGATAAAATAGAAATCATATTGGATCGATATCGATAATTATCAACTAACTTAATTCAAAACATATATTTTAAGTGCAGCCCTGACCATTTTATGCTGTTGCCAAGCGACCAATTTTTAGATACAGACACACAAACACGGAATTCAAAGTCAACCGTTTACTCAACCAACTTTTCACCAAAACTACAAGTTTTTACAAAATAAAAAAAAGGACACTGAACACTGCTCTCTGAACTCTCTGAATGGGGCGGAGCTTCTTGGGTCTGCATTTGTGATTGTTTGGGAGGATGTAATGATGTAACATTCACCTACATGAAAGGCTAGAATGCAAAAGAAAGGAAAACTGTTTTTCTATCGAACTTTTTATCGACCCTTTTTCTATCATCGATATATATTGTTATTGAATTATTGTCCAGCCCTAGTCAGTCAGAATTAATATTTCGGTAAAAAATATGTTCGGCCTTTTGATTTTTATGTCTACCGGCGAACTCGGCCGATGAATCAGGAAGTTAATTTCGGACGCTGCGTCAAACCACTTAAATCTTCTATATTGTCTCACTGGAAGAGCCCCCAGTCACCTGTTTTTCTGTCTTATTCGTGTTGGTAAATAAACGAGAAAACTGTTTGGTGATTCTGAAACATTGGCTAAAGCAAACCTGCTTGACGAGCACAAGAAGAAGAAGTCATTTACATCTAAAGCCAAAAAAGGACGTTGTTTGAATGTCTGGAATGCATTTTCCTGGTCAAACGTCGCAGAACCAGAAACACGATACAATCAGGGAAGTTGTTCATGACATAAAACTTCACACCAGTCCAGTTAAAGCAGCCGTACTTAAATCAATTAGGATCTTAAGCAGCATTTCTTTCTTTTTTTTTTTTGGAGGCCGGCTCAGGTCTGAACGGATTAACGTCAATCCCCCAGCGTCACGATTGTTAGAGTGGAAATGGAGAACAGGACAACAATCGTATCCTTCAGCAAAGTTCAGAAGGACTCAGGGTGTCTCTTGAGGCCAGTTTTGCTCAAATGGGTCCAGTTTTCTTCCCACATGTAGTGTTGAACGGAGGATGGATCTTCCAGCAGAAAGCTGGTGGTCATTGTGAAATTCAGGGACATTTCACCATGAATTAAACCTCCAATCAGGTCAAATTTGAATCCAGGGATCACGTCGGCAGTCAGTAGCGCCACCAAATCAACAAGTTTAACATTCATGGGAAACAAAAAAGGGACAAATGGTCAGTTTTGTCTCTCACCTTCTCGGTCTTGTGGTCGAACCACACCAGGGCGTGATTCCTGGACAACACCTTGCAGTCGAAGGTGGCGTTGTTCTGGGCCGGGCGGCACCGAGCCACCGACCTGCCGATCTTGACGGGCTCGTCCAGGTAGACATGTCGCTCCTGGAAGGGGTGCGAGTTGGGCCGGCAGGTGAACACGGCCAGTGCCGAAGGCATCGACTTCGGCTTCAGTGTGTTACTCCAACCAGACACGACGACGGCGGAAAGGTTCTCCTGATCCAGACTGGCAGGGTTCTGCTGCATGCCCCCTAAAATAATGATCTAGGATATATCTGCGGGCCTTTTGCGAGCAGGCAGATCGCCCCCGGGGGTTCTGTGATCTCCTCCGGGCACTAACTGATCAGCATTGTCCACAGTTTACGCTTCTCAGGACTTTTAGACTCGACTAGACTGTGCCCTGTGTTTGAGGGGGAAAAGTGACGTAAAAAACAAACCAAACAGGTATAAAAAGACAAGACATTCCTCTTTTTTAATATATATATTAGCTCCCCGCTAAAGCTACATAACGACCCTTAAATCTGACATGTACAGACCGGGTTTCCATGTGTCAAGACAGCCTGGCAAACAGCCCCTCACGTCCATCAAACTAGTCAAGCGGCGGAGCTGCGAAGTAAAACCGGGCTGCCGCTAAACTTCAGCTCCCATAAACAAAAAACAAAAACAGAAAAACACAGCAGAGGCGCGTCCAATTAAACCGATCGCCCCGTTTATTCCCTACATTTACTCAACTATTGCGCCTTTTTTTTTTTTGGAGCCGCGGTGCGTTCACCTGCAGCCGGCTAACAAACGGGGGCAACAGCAGCCCGGTCTAAGCGCTCTTCACCGGGCTGTCATCCGCTTGGCGTCGGTCTGAACGGCACATGATAATCGCGGTGACCTTGTTACCCTGATACAGGGGGACTTTATCTCGACACCTAACGTCGGTTCACCACTCCCCTTCAAGGGTGCACCTAGACGCCGCTAGCGACACCCTAGCAGCGCCGGAGAGCCAGAAACAGCCCCCTGGGTCGGTTAAAGCTACCGGTGTCCACGCCGTGGGGACTGGTGGCTCCACACCGGCAAAGACCTGGGGGGGATTAGCAGGTCGTCTTGTGCAATTAAAATGCTAATCGCTAACTATCGGCCAACGTTCCTGGCGTCGGACCAGCTATGCTAGGCTAGGCTAGGCTAACGAGTCCGTCCAAAGTTATCGTTCAGCTCCTCAGATGTTTTCTCCCCGCCCTTCTCGGTCAGTTCGCTTACCGAGTGGAAGCGACGTGCCATACCGGTCTCCAGCAGCAGATAAAGCCGGCGAGCCGGCGCGTCATCGGCTACAAAACGGCTCCCCGCACCGCAAAGGTGAGCTAGCTAGCAGCTAGCCGGCTAAGTGACAAGTCGGAGCGGAGCTTAGACGCGGAAAAATCTGGGGAGTTTCTTCCTTCACTGCGGCTCTCCGCGCATCGCGCTGGCGGTCGCGTTTCGGGGGGTTTCAACCTCGCTGAAGGGACGCCCGCTGCGCCGTCGCTGTCTGTCTTGGTCCCAAGTCCGGTTCGGCGCGGCGGGTTTGTATTAGTGATGTCGGCTTCCAGGAGTTTTCTGGAGAGAATCTAGAAGAAGTTGATCTCCTCCGCAAGTCCAAGCCGCCATACTGGAAGTAGAAAGCAGTCAGACAGGCGTGGTGCGTTCACGGCCCAGTGGGATTTACCCACCTCTCTGGTTAGCTCATCACACCCAGTGGGATATATATACACACACATATATATATATATATATATATATATATATATATATATATATATATATATATATATATATTAGATTAGATTAGATTCAACTTTATTGTCATTACACAGGTACAAGGCAACAGAATGCAGTTTAGGTCTAACCAGAAGTGCAATAGCAGCAAGTGCAGGATAAACAATGGTTCCATAAGTATAGGACATGGGTTTTTACAGAATAAATATAGAGATGGATACTATTATAAACAGAATTTTACTGATAGATTTGTCATATGAGTATAATATATAGATAACTAGTATTGTGAACTAAATTTACAGCTGGATATGTACCGCATATAATATACAGGTGGATATTACTATGAATAGAGTTTTTACAGATATGTACAATAGCATAATATACAGATGATTATTATAACAGAGTTTACATGTACTATGAATATATGTACAGATGGCTATTACTATAAGCAGAATTGTGAGCATAATATACAGGTGGCTATTACTATAAAATGTATAAATAAAGTTTGGACAGAAGCTATTTAAATTAAAGTGCAGTGGAAGGTAATTGCATATTACAGTTAAAGTACGGTATTGCAATTGTATATGTAAACAATTGGTACTGTGAATAAATAGTCAGCAGTGCAAATCAATATTCAGTCATAGTAGTGCAAGGTGCATGTAAACAGTTGTTACAATAGTAACAGTCAGGAGTGCAGGTGAACATTACAGTCTCGTAAATAACAGCCAGTGGCATATATATATATATATATATATATATATATATATATATATATATATATATATATATATATATATGTCATCTGTAGATATACAGATGACACATCAGATGACACATCTGTATATTTAAAATTCTTCTTCTAACGTATAAAGCCCTTAATAATCACGCTCCATCATATATCAGAGCTCTGATTACCCCGTATGTTCCTAACAGAGCACTTTGCTCTCAGACTGCAGGTCTGCTGGTGGTTCCTAGAGTCTCTAAAAGTAGAATGGGAGGCAGATCCTTTAGCTATCAGGCTCCTCTCCTGTGGAACCAACTCCCAGTTTTGGTCCGTGAGGCAGACACCCCGTCTACTTTTAAGACTAATCTTAAAACTTTCCTTTTTGACAAAGCTTATAACTAGAGTGGCTCATGTTACTCTGAGCTACCTTTATAGTTTTGCTGCTATAGGCTTAGGCTGCTGGAGGACATCAGGGCCTATTTTTCTCACTCTACTGATTTCTACTGTTCTCCAGTCTACTGTTCTCCAGATTTGCATTGCATTACATTGAAATGACTGTTGTCATTTCAGCTTTTAACCTTTTGTTCTCTCTCTTTTTTCTTCATAGTAGGTACACCTGGTCTGACGTTCTGTTGACTGTGAAATCATCCAGGGAGGACAGATCACCGACTATTACCATCTAATGTAGAACAGATTACTAGATCAATGTGTGCTTCTGTGCTTTTTGTCTGTCTTGTTGTGTCTCTGCTCTGTCTTCTGTAACCCCCAGTCGGTCGAGGCAGATGACCGTTCATACTAAGCCTGGTTCTGCTAGAGGTTTTTCCTTCCCGCTAACGGGTGTGTTTTCTTTCCACTGTCGCTTCATGCTTGCTCAGTATGAGGGATTGCTGCAAAGCCATGTACAATGCAGACGACTCTCCCTGTCGCTCTACGCTTCTCCAGGAGTGAATGCTGCTTGTCGGGACTTTGATGCAATCAACTGGTTTCCTTATATAGGAACATTTTTGACCAATCTGTATAATCTGACCCAATCTGTATAATATGATTGAATTTAACTTTGTAAAGTGCCTTGAGATGACATGTTTCATGAATTGGCGCTATATAAATAAAATTGAATTGAATTGAAATTGAAAAATTGAATATATATAGATATCTATATATATAGATAACTATATATATAGAGATATAGATAGATATAGAGGATGTGTATGTATGTATGTATGTATGTATATATAATATATATATATATATATATATATATATATATATATATATATATATATATATATATATATAGAGATAGATAGATAGATAGATAGATAGATAGATAGATAGATAGATAGATAGATAGATAGATAGATAGATAGATAGATGGATTTTTTTCTGGGGTGGGGACTGTGTTTAACTTTATCCCATCCCATCCATTGTCTTGTGCATTATCCCAAATTGGGTGCTGGGGGTAACAGGTCTAGGAGGAAAACACAGCAGTGACACTCTCCAGGTCAGGGGTCACCAACATGGGGCCTGCGGGCACCAGGGTGGCACCCCCAGGACCACATGTGGTGCCCTCAAGCCTGTTCAAAAAAGTAGCACAATCCTCCAGTGAGATCTAAGTAGCACAATCCTCCAGTCCATCTAAAGTGTTATTTTATTCAGTTGCTCTTCCTTTTTAATCAAACTTGTGTTTACATAGATTTAAAATGACAAAAGCATTAAAGACATGTTCGTATTACTTAAAGTTAAGGTGAGCCCTTCGTATGACAGTACCGATGAGGTAGCTCTCAGTTTCAAAAAGATTTGTCATCCCAGCTCCAGAGCATTCTGCAGGATGCCAAGGCATTCCCACGCCAGACGGGATATAAGATCCCATCAACAAGTTCTACCCGCAGACTTGATCTTCCCGCACTGCAAATCCTCCAATAGTACTTTTACAAATGGTCGTATATGTTACAGAGTCTGTTTATCCTTTACTTACTTAAAAGGCTTCATGAAATGTTAGGGTTGGAACCTTTTACACCACTACACCACTTAATATATTTTCATAATGAGACCAAATTACAGTTTAAATTAGAAGTTTTTGTCTGTGTGACCATTTCATGGGAAATGGGAAAGCAGGAGGGAAAAGCACAGAGTGGAGTAATGCTGGAGGAGATCAGATTCTGCTTATGGCTCGAAAACGTCCCTGTTGCTATTTTGGAGATCCGAATCCTGAGACTAAAATCAATACTGGATGAGGCAATGAGACAGTGACGCCACACTCCATTAGTTACTAAATTCAGCCTTTGTTTATTGAGGTATGTGACAAAATGTTTCAGAATTACATTAAAAAACATCTTTTCACCTATTATTTTTGAAACAACACACTGTAGACCCTTTCTATTAGCACAAATGCTCAAGGATCAAGCACATGAGAGCCAAGGAATAACCATAATAACTTTATTACTGAGAACTGTAAGGTCTCACTCTGTGTATTAGACTGGTATTTATTTAAGTGACTCCACCACAAATCAGACCTTTTTTTCTATTTGTTTGTTTATTTGATGGCACATGTTTAAAGATTCAAATGTTTTTGAATCTTTGGAAAATTGCTTTCACAATCGTTAACAGGCATAAGCATCTACGGAGTCTGAAGATATAATTCTCATTCACTATGATTATTACTTTATATTAGTTACAATAGTTTATATTAGTTATTTTAATCAAGAGTAATATGTTGTTGATTATGCTTATATTTAATTTTATCATCATCACTGAGCATATATACTTACTTGTTTGCTGAATATGTATATATATATATATATATATATATATATATATATATATATATATATATATATGTATATATATGTATATATATATATATATATATATATATATATATATATATATATATATATATATATATATATATGTATTTGTCAGAATCCCCAGGGATGTGATTACTTATGCTAGCTCCCATGGGACCCTGTTATCTGGTCATTTTGTTATGCTCATCCTTAGATCCTCGTGTTTGTCTTTTGTTTAGTTCTCTGTTCAGCATTTATGTTAATTATAGATTCTGGTTGTTTTTAGATTCAGTTTCTGTCTGGTTACCTAAGTTCAATATTATTTTAGCTGTCCTGTCAGATCCTTATGTTATTCTTGCCATTTTTAAATTTAGTTTTTGTTCTGTTAATTATACCATTAGTGTATTCTTGTTATGATAGATTGAGTTAGCGTATGGGCTTTTTTATTTCTGTAGTTCTGTTATCTGTTAGTTCTTAGTTAGATTCTTTCCCCATAGCCCCTTTTCCTTTGCCACTCAAAAGCATGGGGCTTTTCAAATCTTAGGTAGCGTGTCTATACACATTTACCTGGCTAATTTCCCTTTCCTGGGGCTTTACTTTCCTGGGGCTTTGGTCCCCCAAGTGACCCAGTACTTTGCTCTGCTATCCCAGGGCTTGTTGATGGGGCAGGGTTGCATGCAGTAAAAAAAAAAACTGTCTACCACAAGGGTGGAGTAAGGGGCAGTGAGGAAATGAGGAGTTTACAAATCTATCAATTTCATAACCTTAATTTATCACAAAAAGTTGTTTTAAGATGGGGTGAGAAAATACACCTCCAAATGTCATCCATGCAGTCAGTTGATCAGGATTATGAGCCAATTTTAATTCTACTCGGACTTGAGGGGAGCAGCTGAGACTGGAGAGATTGCAGTGTTAAGCCCGCTGCTGTGTTGTCGGCCAGACCGTCTGTGATTTTGTACACCGCTGAAAAGTCACTATAAAGCGTTGTCTAAGTGGGAGATATTTGCTAAGCAGGCTCGCTTACAGCAAATAAATTTTCTGTGATCAAAAGTTCACAATACTGTACTTAAAAATTGTCCTCGTAATTATTGCCATGGCTAAGGAGAGATTATACTCTTAAAGCTCTAAAGATCAGTCTTGTCTACCCTCCACTTCTGTCACACACCCCACATAGCTTTGATACCGTGCTGCCCAGGCTGAAGTGTTTTAGTGTGTGTGTGAGATTATGTGTTAGTGTAAGTCCATGAACTGTGGCAGATAGCGCCCGCAGCCATAGTCATTGATAGTGATGGAAAGTTATCAGGCAGTTCAGCAGTGCTCTGTTGCAGGTCACAGAGCGTCTTATTTACACAACATTCTGGAGAAATTAAGATTACCGGCCTTTCAAGGCCAGCACGGGGAGCCAGTTCAGATAATAGCATTTGTTTTGGGGCAGGCAGACTTTTTTTCTGTCTGCCTTAAAGTCTTACTGGTTCTTTTACAATAACAATTCCAAACAGCCAAATTTGTGATCATTCTGCCAAAGCCGAGCTTCCAACTTCTCCAAGATCTATTCCATCCAGGCAGCGAGTTCGGGGACTGCAGCTGGCGTGAAGTTCTGCTCACAAAGCATTTCAGTCTGATTGTTGATAGCATGATGTATCCCTCACATAGTTCAGGGAGCCTTGACAAGGGCCGGAACACCAGCCTTGACGTTTTCTGTATTTCTCGACATTCCAAGTAACTGCATTTTCAACATCCTCAACCGACAAAATGGACAGACACATGATCCTCCTCCCAGGAGTCCACCATGTGTCCAGCTGCACACATCCCGCCAGGGCACAAGGGCTCTCCTTCGCCCAGTCTTCTCGTAGAGAAAATGTGATCCATTGCGTTGAGAGTCCAGCTGACCAGATCCATCCATCCATTTTCTAACACGTCTATCCTTTGTGGGGTCGCGAGGGGTGCTGGTGCCTATCTCCAGCTGTCAATGGGCAAGAGGCGGGATACACCCTGGACAGGTTGCCAGTCTATCGCAGGCTGACCAGATCCATAATTTACAATTTGGAGGATAACTAAAGAGAGGCTCCAAAAAGACTGATTGAATCAGAAGCAGGACTCTTAATGTTCCCATCATAATAATCAGGAAACTATCTCTTTAGGTATTTGTTTAGCAGGTCTGAGATTGGTATCAATCCTCTCTCCATCTTCAGATCCCTCAAAGGTAAATGTCAGCACACACTCTGAGAGAAAAATGGCTAACCTCACAGAAGGAAAGCTTCGATTTGGTTGTGATTTGGCAAATACACAGAGCAACAGTGTAAATGCTTCGATTTGCAGGGAGGTGGTAGGTCTGACGTGGGCACCAGAGGGCACAAGTGGTGGCATCAGGAGGCACGGGATTCCAACAGTGACAATAATGAGTGACGGTTACAGAGACTCAGTAGGATATAGCAGCATTTAATGATAGTGTGCGTTTCAATGTGCCCCAATGGGCATATCATGCAACATCCCAGCATCCACAACTACATGTTTTCTTAAAATATGCCTAAAATCTTAAAATAGGCAGATTAACTGATTATTAGCTCACTCCAGGAACAACGGAGATTGTCAAAAAGAAACCATCAGACCTCCCAGCTGGTTCCTTTTCTGATGCCAAGCAGTTTTGTGCCTCCTGATCCAGGATCAGGTCTTTGTCATGAGACAGAGCTGGTCCTGGTCTCTGCGGCTCTGCTCAGCCCCCCTGCAGAGGGACCAGAGGGACCAGCTGTCACCGTGCCAACAGTCTGGCTATTGTTTGAGATTTGCCAGCGTCTTACTGCGTTTTATCTCCTTACAGCTCAGCTGGACATCACTCAGTCTGTGTGTTACTCACAAAGCTGCACAAAATAAATTGATTTTTGCATTTATTGGTGTCTGTTTAGGCATAAATCGGATAAATAACAGAAAAACAAAAATGTGCTCAAGAGGTTTGGCTCATATGATGTTTCTACTAGATAAAATAAAACAGATTAAAATCAACATGATGAGAGGAAGAAAGAAAAGTGTGGAAGTATTTGTATAAATTAAAGTATTTTACATATTATAGTTCTTCCATATTTTATTGTTTATTGTTAAGAGATTAAATGGAATTAAAAGTAAGAAAAGGTTTGACAAAAGGGAGGTTATAGTTTTTGCTGAACAATGCTATTTAAAACAAGATCAGCATTAGCGGCTATTGTATGCTTCTTAATGGGTTAAGAAAATTAATATTCAAGCATTTAAATGTGCAGCTACATTCTCCATTGATGAAGATGACGTAATGGAATTTAAACATAGAACTAGTCTTTATCATTCTAAAGGAACATTGTTCTCTCCAAAAAAAAAAAAAAAATAAAGAACATTTTTAAACATTTGTTGATTTCCCAATTTATCGTTGTTTTACTTTGCATTATGGCAAAATTGAAAGAAGGTGTACAACGTGGATCCCTTCAGCTGATGTACATGATTCCTGATATATTGGTAAATAATATAAACTGCCATTGTTTGCACAGGAAAAATTGTGATTTGTACCATGACAAGCAGAGAGTGTAAGTCTCCCTTCAGTTTGCTTCCTCCATCTGTTAGTTCGGTGAAGGATCTATTAGAGGATTTGGGTAAAGCTGATTTGCCGCTTTGGTCCTGACTCACACTGACACTCAGACTGAACCAGTGATTCATTCAATTATTGGGCTTAGTTTGCTCTCTGGATTTGGAGCAGAGCAATGTACACATTGACTAACGAAACTAATACCACTCTTTGAGGTTTTTCACATTTTCTTATGTTCCATCTGCAAACTTAAACTTATTTTTATTGGGATTTTGTGTGATAGACCAACACAAAGTAGTCCATAATCGAGAAGTAGTAGGAAAAGTAGACACAATCATAATTTGCTACAGATAAAAATCTGAAAAAAGTGACATGCATTTATGTTCAGCCCCATTAAATGGGTTAAATAAAACTTTTTTTATAACTGAATCTGAAAGAGTGTGACAGTAAAGAAAAACTGCAGCCATTCACAATATCCTCAGCATGAGTAAATCAGTCAATTAGTTTATTCCTCTACCAGATAAACTTTCTCCTTACCGTTTACCTTTAGCTGCTGCTTTTATTGCTTAACCAGTCTCTGATAATTTTTAATCTCTCTTTGCAAAAATCTTTCCAGATATGTGGAAGACTGCTTTGGTTCCCTCTTTTTTCTTTTCTAGTCCAATGTAAATTGGTTTTGGAGGGTGGGCATTCTAACCTTATTGCTTCTGCCAATACACCATTTTTCAGACTGTTTTTTATTTTATTTATATAAAACATTATATATATATATAAGGTTAATATAAATATATATTTGAGTTTAAAGTGTCACATGTATTAATACATTTTTGTTTGCTTGTTTTTATTTATTCAAAGGCACCCATTTAACGCTTTGCGCGATGACGTCACGAGGGCAATGGCAGTACGTCATTACGCCTCATCGCCGCAGCCCGGCGGCTAATGCTAAATGCTAGCTGCTTGTCTGGTTTCTGTTTTGCTGGTTTCTGTTGTGGTTCTCCAACAGGGCGCTGGGTAGAAAACACAAACTAATTTAGCAGACCGTTAAACACCCTTCGGAGCCCAAAGAGAGCCTGAGTCGGGCTGCCGTCATGGCTCTGCAGGGCCCGGAGGAGGTAGGGGAACAGGTTGAAGAGCCGGAGGACCTGGACGATCAGGACGCTAGCAGCATCTCTCCGGCCGAAGAGATAACCCTTCCACCCGGGCCCGGCGGCGACGAGGAGCCGGGCGAGGCTTTCCTCCTCCCGTGGGACCGCTTCTCCGCCTGGCTGCACTGCATCTGTGTGGTCGGCTTCGACCTGGAGCTGGGGCAGGCGGTGGAGGTAAAAACAGCGGAATGGACAAACTGGATGTTGTGGTTAGCAGCTGTAGGAGGATCAGGCTATGTCCTGGAAAGTAAAACAAACTAATCTCTGTGTCGTTCGCGTTTAGTAACTGGTTGATCTCACGTCAGCAAGAAGGTTCTTCAAAAAAAGAAGCTAACCCCGCAGAACCTTTAACTAAAAAAATACTTAATTTTTTTTTTAAGTTCTGTTGATATGTCAGCTTCTCCAAAGTTAGCCTGGTCCAAACCACTTTTAGCTGATTAGGAGGTTTTAGTTCTGAAATCTGTTGACACATATTTTACCGGACTTTAAACTTGCGGAAGGTTTCTCCTGTTTTTGCACATCTCGTTTTAAATCCAACACAACTTCCCAAAATCTGCCAGAACCGCCACGGTTTATGCTGCGGTTTGGAGTCATTTAAGTTCACTTTGTGAATGTCCTGTTGTTCGTACTTCATTTGCTAAAAGAAGCAACAAAAACCGGTGTTTTAATTCAATTAAGTTGAAACTTCGATTTATATATTGGAATGTCTAATGGTATTTTTTTAACTAAATATTTTGGTTTTCTTAAGAGTTTATTATGATATAAAGATGGGAAAAGAAAGGCAATACTTGGACACTTTGTTTATATATATATATATATATATATATATATATATATATATATATATATATATATATATATATAGGGCTTTTAATAATCTAAAGAATATGTTGCCTGTGGTGGTACATGTCCAGTCAAATGTAGGGCTGTATGATTTTGCTAAAAATAAAAATTGTGACATATTTCAACAATAATTGCAATTTAATTTAGACTTTTCTCTGCATTAACCACAAGCAGCAAAATAGCCTCTAGATAAAGATGTTTGTAAACAAGGACTATTTAAAACAAGTTTTATTAATCTGAATATTATTATTCCAGATAATAACTTGTTGAGTTGTCTAACATAAAGAGCAACCAACAAACAAGTCTATGTATTAAACAGGTTGACCGCCACTTAATGCTATGGTGAGATTCCTCAAAGTTTCTGGTAAAAAGTAAGATTATATAAACTCTAAACCAAATATTAAAATTAGATTATCTCACTGCTGCAACTCTCTTCCCTTCCGTGTGGATCAAACCCACTTTAAAAATTTTACTGACACCTAAAAGACGCGTCTGATCCATTAATTGTTACGTAGCCAACAATGCAGACCTCTGTGATTTAGAAATTGAGATTATATTGAAAATGCGATTAATTGTGCAGCCCCAAAAGTATTCACATCCTTTGGCATTTTCCTGTTGTGTTGCCTCACAACCTGGAATTAAAATGGATTTTGAACAATTTCATTGACTGAACAGGCATACAGCTTTGAAGATGGGTTTGTTTTTATTGTGGCGCAGACAACAAATGGGACAAAATAACTGAAAACTCCAGTGTGAATAGCTGCTGGAGGTCTGGACTTTGACTAGGCCATCCCAGCACATTTAAACTACTCAAGTTCTGCTTTAGCAGGATGCTTCGGGTAATTGTTCCAGATCACAGGCAATCTGACACTGGTTCTGTTCAAGAACATTCCCGTATTTAGCACCATCCATCTTTCACTTGGCTCCAACCAGTTTCCTAGTCCCTGCTGCTGAAAAACATCCCACAGCATGATGCTGCCACCGGCATGTTTCACTGTGGGGATGGTGTACTGGGGATGGTGGGACGTGTCGGGTTTGGGCCAGACCAGAGGTTCCATGGTGGCTCAAAAATTAAAATTTTTAAGCCATATTCTGACAGGATTGGTTTTACCTACGGACCACATGCGATTTGTAATAATTGCGGAGATTCTCTGTGTTATTAATCCCGTGTGAATCATGTAACAAAGTCGGTAAAAACTAAGACGGGTGAATACTTTTGCAAGGCAGGGTAATGCCAATTTTCTCAGTGCCTCCAAAAAATAAATAAAAGTTTCAAAAAACATGCACACACACACAAGACAGAATACATATTGTGTTATTATGATTATTATTTTTCTTCAAATATATAATTTTTCTATCAACAATAGATTAAAAGTTAATTACATTGCTGATATTGTACCGGTAATAAACCCCGGTGATGATAAGGTCCTGTTTAAATAATGTTTTGTCAACAGGTGAATACTGCTGAGCTCATGTTTTACTGTTTATTTTTCCCTTCCAGGTAATTTATCCTCATCACTCCAAACTGTCTGAGAAAGAGGTCAGTCAAACTTCACAGGAACCGGTTGTCATTAAAAACAGCACAACACTAGCAGTAGGATCAATGGAAACTCATTATTTGGTCATATAGAAGCAGTGTATTTTTATTTATTTTTTACCTCCTAACCGTTTAGTGAAATTAAAACGGAAAACCTAGGTGTTACTGAGATTTTAAAGAGAACGATACACGGTGTTCATGTTTGGCTAAGAGGTAGGAAGCAGATGAGGTGACTCCTATAAACATCAGAAAAAAGAAGAAGAAGGTGTTTGGTTATGATGCTGTTTTGTATGTGTTTGTGTCAGCTGTGGGTAAATGAGCTAAATATGTTTTTCTTTCAGAAAACAAGCATCTGCTACCTTTCCTTCCCGGACTCCAACTCAGGTGAGTCTCCATTGCTGCAGCTTCCCTCTCTTCTCTCCGCGCCAGAACAACCAAAATCTGAGTGAAGATGAAACACCCGACACTGCCTGCTAAGAGCTATTGTTTAAAAACTTAGATTCTAACAAATAATCCGGTTAAGTTTTCCCAAAAAAAGCGTTCAAGAGGATTAAAATGGAAGTTGTTATATAATGATGTACCGTATTTTTTGGACTATAAGGTGCACTTAAAATCCTTAAATTTTCTCATAAATTAATGATGCGCCTTAAATATGATTAAAGTTGTGCTTACTGACTGATTTTATGTGATACAATGCGCTCAAAAATCTTAAAATGCGTAAGTACTACTTTGGTTAGCAACGAAGTCGCTCCGCTCAATGGGTATTAGGAGCATTACGGTACACTGTGTCACTACCTGATAGGACCCCTGAGCTGTCCACAGACTGCCTGACTGTAATGTCTAAACTAGAAGTGCATTCATGTAAGGGAGCCCGGAGTACGCACTAGCAACAATAAACCTAGTAAGTTAATTCAACATAAAAGTTACGTTTATTTTGGCCTTATGTTAGAAACAGGGCAGTGTAGTCCAGCTACTCTGTCCTCCTGACAGAGACGGATAGAGAGCTGTGGACGTAAAGGAGTGATATTACACACTTAGGAAGAATATTTAATGTGCCTTATGGTCTGAAAACTGCGCTAAATGTTCTGTTTAAGAGCGTGGCCAACCTGACATTACCTGACAAACTGGGTGTAAAACCAGCTCACGTATTGCTGTTGTTGGCATGAATCAGTGATTATGCATACAGCTGCAGTGTGAAAAGCTGACCAGAATTACAGAGTCTTGCTAAAGTATTCGTATCACGTAAACCACAAACATTGATGTACAGCTGCATCAGAGAAAAGTGAGTACTGTGAAAAGGTTCAATATTTTGCTGTCCCTCTGTTCAGAAAGTGTAACACGTACTTCATGGATTCTTTGCGCATATTTGAAGCTTATGTTTCTTTTCATGTTTAAGATTATGACTCAGATAATGCAAGCCAAGCCAACTTTATTTATAAGCACTATAAAAAGTGCTGAATACGGCATGCGTGATAAACACATAAGATAAGCTACAATCAACTAGAGTAAAATGTGATATAAAACACATAAGAATATTATAGTAACTTGATTAAAACATAATATAAAACGCTTAAAAGATGGAACAAACGTGAATAAAATGAATGAGGCGAGCTCTGTCATGATATGTTGAAAGCTATAGAGAAAATGTGGGTTTTCAAAATGTAATCCCATGATTTTGTGTCTTAGAAAATTAGAATATTACATAATATCAATAAAAAAAAGATATTTTTGACAGAAATGTCAAGCTTTTGGAGAGTGTGTTCATTTCTATGCCCCCGAATAACTGGTCTGTGCTCCTTTTGCACGAGTTACTAGATCAAATTTGTCGTCTGCATTTAACTTTAGGGAGCAGTGGGGTGACACCGTGCAGCGCAATGTCCAAACCCTGGTCCTGGGGGCCCACTGGCCTTCATGTGGTAGTGACATCTCGTAGGCTACGTTCACACTGCAGTGAAATGCGGCCCAGTTCCGATCTTTTCACCTTTTCACTTCCATATGTGGTACTAAATTAATTCAGATACGTATCAGATTTTTTCCGAAGCGGGCGATATCTGAACGAGTAGTTTTCAACCCCTGTCCTCTGATACCCCTGAATAAAATCCATTGCAACCAGTTGTTTCAGAACCTGCATCGTTAAATTTATATTAATAATAATTTAATGTTGGCCTAAAGTCATCTGCACTAGGAGGGCCTCAGAGGTTTCTTGGAGAACATTGGTGAAGAAACATCCAGCTGGAAACCAAGGAACAGATTTTGTTGATCTGGGATCAGTTGATTTGTAAAGTTTGAAATACCTTTGCGTGCACGTGATTTATTTTAAGTCCATCTCCAGCCTTCGTTTTGGACTTTGGTCTTTGGTCTTTGTGTTTATCAGTCAGCCCCACAGAGTCACTGACTTTTTTTTTTTTTTTTTTTTTAATACTTCACCCTGTTCAGAGTAAATAGAGAGCGAAGGGGCATGGATCAGTTCCTGAAACCTCTCGCAGTGTAAATATGCAGTGGCGTTAACGTGTGAATGCAGAGCGAGAGTTTCTGCCTCGGGTGTGTTGTTCCGTGTGAGTCAGCAGGTGTTGAAGATGAGGATCTCTCAGCCTTCAGTGTAGTGACAGGATTAGGACAAAATGCTCTCAGGCCTGCTAAATATATAAAATCATACTGTATGCGTGCATCGGAAGCAGAGAGACCTTAAACTCCAGACCTGCAGCTCGTTTTTTCATCCCGCAGACTCAGATCCTGACGACAATTGGCAATGACTCCCTTTAATCCACTTTCAGGATATAGAAACACACCCTGACGCGTGGTTTGTTGTGTTTCATTTGCTTTTAGGCACATTGGCCTTTAAAATAACTTGAGCTGGGTATCATCTTGGATGAGTCGATTCGATACGATTCTCGATACGTAGCTCAGCTTGATTTGATTTGACTCCACTATCGATATTTATTACTTTCAAATTAATGCTCAAAAGTCATTCAATCACCAAAACCAGCCACATATTATATTTATGTTCAATTTATTGAACACTGATATATTAACAGGAAAACAAAGTGCATTTGTTTCAATGCATTTAACGTATCACAGAAACCAAAAATGTGCCGAAACGTCTGATTTTAGGGACGAAGGAGCTTCTAAAATCCTGTCGGCCGTTCCGCAAATTCGTCTCACTGTGAACAGTAATGACGGGCTGTAATAACGCCCCCTAGGGGTTGGGAGGTATATCGATATTGAAAGTCAGAATATCGATATTAAATCGTTTTTAAAAACATCAATATTAATATTTGTATCGATTTTTATGCACAGCCCTAAAAATAACTGACTGAGGTTTTGGTGCTGCTGGGGTTTTACTTTGCGGTTGTTTAAGTCAGAAACAGAAAGATGCTGACGAATTAATGCAAGACGCGTGAAGAAAAACTGCAAAAATGTTTTAACTGTGTATCAAAAATAAAAGATCTAATCGTTTCTACAAACTGTGTTGCTCAATTTGGATTTTAATGGGTACGGTTCAATTTAGTTAAACAGACAAACACAATCACTAAAAAATGTTTACGTAGAAAAACACACATTTATTACATTTTTTGAACAGGAGTTAAAAGGAATTAACGAGGAATTCAGACCAAACGTTGTTATTGCACTGTATATAGACCACAACTGAGTGAGTTCAACGTGACAAGGAGCGTTGTGTGATGCAGCTCGACGGAGGGACGCAGCCCATTAACCGGGGACCGTAGTTAGCGTCAAGCTAATAACGGCTAGCGTGTTAGCTTACTTTACTGACAGTTTTATGTTGCTCCGCCCTGTTATGTTGCTCAGCCGTGTTTTTATGTTGCAATATAACCCGTTTTATTGCTCTCAAACATTGAGGCGTTTAAAATAAACAACGCTTGGCCTGGCTTACAATACGCTGGGGGAAACCCTGAATCTAATATGGAAACAATCATCCAAAGAAAAGGTTGCAAAGATTTTTTTTTTTTTGGACCAGAATTCAAACCATGTCAGGTTAAAAATATAGTAAATGCAAAAAATAAGCGCCTGAAGTGCAATAAGTGTTAGCTAATTATTTATATTGTCCTCAGTGCCCATATTATGCTGAGTAACATTGGTTGTTTTATGCAACAAAAACGTTTGAGAAGGCAAAGTTGATAAGAAACTACAGCTAAGCTGTTGCCAAAGCATCAGAAGTCGGCCAGAGTTACCTTGTTGAGATGATGAATCTTTTTAATAATAATAATATAATAATACATTTAATTTATACTGCAATTTCCATCAATAGATCTCCAAGTGCTACAGGTGTAAAAAAAAAAAGCATAAAAAATTTTAAAAAGCTATTTGTGTTTTAGTCGCTGGATAGACCACTAAGTATCTGGGTTTGCTACGATCTTAAAGAACAAAAACATATATGCTTTAAGTTTTTTCTGTATTTACTGCAAACCATATCGTTATTGCAACAGTTACTAATATTATCGCGTATCGCAACTTTTCCTGACTGGTGTTTGAAATGCAGCGATTCACCCCTTGTGTGTTTTTTTTTTTTTTTTTCAGGCTGCCTTGGCGACACACAGTTCTGCTTCCGCTTTCGTCAGGGATCCAACAGGAAGTCGTCACTGGGTTGTTTCCTGGAAAACACGGACCGAGACGCACCGCCCTGCCTGAAGGTTCGGACAAGCCCCACGGCTTTCAGCCATAAGATGCTTCCTCTGTTTCTAATGTTTCGGCTCATCGCTGTATGTGCATTTGTGTCTGTGTCGCAGCGGGAGCAAGGCCATTACTATGGTTACGTGTACTTTCGCCAGGTTCGAGACAAATCCCTGAAGAGAGGATACTTCCAGAAGGTCGGTGCCCGTCTGCAGCTCAGCCCGGAGTAAAAACCTCCGCCTTAACTCTGAATTCGTCCCTCGGAGGACTTGTGCTGATGAATTCACTGTAATCACACGTCTTAAATTATAATTGCAGGCAACATGTCACTTCTGTTGCTGTCACTTAGGCTACGTTCACACTGCAGCCTGAAGTGACCCAATTCCGATTTTTTTGCCCATATGCGACCTGTATCTGATCTTTTTATGACAGTCTGAACGACGCAGATCGGATTTTTTCAAATGCGACCCAGGCCACTTGGATATGTGGTCCTGAATCCAATACGTATCTGATCTTTTCAAATGCGACCTGTGTCTGTACGGCCGGGTCGCATTCATCCAACCTGTACGTCACTGATACTCGACAAACGTCACTATTCTGCGTCCTGCTATGCAGAAGCGGGAAGAAAGACGACACCCATAGCGGACTACAATGAGAAGAGCAGTCAATGGAGGGAAAGCTCTGGTTAGAAAATAAATTAATGACCGCAAAATGCGCGCCAGCACTATAATCCATGTTTACTTCCGCAAACACTGAGGACGCTTGCTACGTGTGACGTCATTGCGTCCTCGAGTGCGCATGCGGGCCACTTAGGTTGAACGCATTCAGTTCACACGGGAGATCACATACAAGTCGCATATATTTGGAAATGTGAACGACCACGGAAAAAAATCCGATTTCACGAAAAAATCGGAATTGAGCATTAAGACCTGCAGTGTGAACGTAGCCTTAGATTTCCATGCTTGCCTTTCAGCCGCCTTCCGTTAAAACAAGACGCTCTGTGCAGGTTTAACAGTTTGGAAAATGGGAAATTTACACACAGTTTTCAGGTGAGCAGGAAGAGTTTCGTCGCTCGGAGATGAGCCTGAAACAACTTGGATGGTCGGGGGAATTATTAGGAAATTAAATCATGCATTAAAGTAAAACTGTAGCCTAGTGTGTGCATGGAACAGTTGCTGTAGGGGATTTAGTCATTTTGCAATGATTTGACAATTACCGAAGGGCCAACCTGGTTCCAGATCGGGCTTTTTTTTCCCCCTCCTTTGATTATATGTAACAAATTATTGTGAATATTCTACGTTTTCTGGCATTTTTTAGATTAAATGTATTGATCAAAATGGAATGAATTAATTTATCAGCTAACGGAACAGGATTATGTTCCCGATGAGTTAACAAACAAAACCAAAAACGGTGGTGGCAAAAAATTTTTTATTAAACTAATTCAGTTCATACGATACGTATTATATCAAATCAAGCCACTTGTTTTCATTTGGAGTTTACTTCTTAAACCACGTCTGAGTTCTGGCCTTTTCTTTTTTTAAGCGTCTAACTTTACTTTAAGCGGATATTTTTCTGGTTTTTGTAGATCAACTCCTCCTAAGTACCGTATTTTTCGGACTATAAGTCGCATCAGTCAAAAAATGCCTCATAAAGAGGAAAAAACATACATATGGCGCATTTATTACACACAATCTAAGACTAAAATCTGACATTTAACCTGGTAAGGCTGAATAACCTGGAACATACCTGGGAGGATGAATGGGGTAAATTAGCATAACAAGCTAGCAACTCCAACCGGGAATGTTCTCATCAGAGCATTTCGTTCTAATTACAGCTAAATTAGACCGTGAGCGTAACGGTGCTGCGTGCTAAGCTAACAGTACGACACGGATGTTTCAGAGCAACATAAAGCTCACGTACATCGGCGAAGTTCTAAACCGCTCGGACATCAGAGCTGTAAGCTAGCGCTAGCTATTATTAGCTTCACGGACAGCCTAATAACGGTTCTGTCGCGGTCAACAGATCTGTAAGCTAGCACTAGCTGCTACTAGCTTCACGGACGGCCCAGTAACAGGTTCTGTCGTGGTCTGTTTCCTTCGACTTGCAAACAACTGAAACAGAGAAACAACATACAAACATGTGTTCAGTCTTTTTTTGTTTATAAGTTAATGTTTTTAATTAATTGTGGTACAGGAACAACATATAGTTTTCACAAGCCTACAACACCCTCTTGTGGCTATAGACGGTAATGTTTACTCCTTGGGTCATGTTGGTCAAGATGAATTACCATTTATATTTGATATATAAGTCGCAGGATTGGCCAAATCATGAAAAAAAGTGCGACTTATAGTCCGAAAAATACGGTACATCACAGGAAGAGAAATATTATTTTTCTTTTGAAGACTGTCTCCAGGACCTCGTTCAGGATGCACCCAGAATCTGTTTCCTCTTCTCCCATCCTCTCTCTGCAGTCTTGCTAGTAGTAGGGTTTACAGGCACTGAATTACAGATGACATGTTTTCTTTTTTATTGCTACATTACAAAACAATTACCGTTTCATCAACAAGTTAATAACAGAGCCAATAACGTTGCAGAGTCTTTACAATCTGTTTGACTTTTATATATTAACAAATTCTGTTCACACAGTTAATCAGCAGCCATAATAAAAATGAACATTGAATAAAAAAAAATATCAGGAAAGCTAAATATTTGAACTCACCCATGATAGATCCGAAGAAAACAAGGTAAGGTAGATAAAGAGCAGGAACGTGAGACGTGGGTAGTACGGACCAAATAACCGTTTTACTGGTTTATTTAAAGCAGACAAGCAACCCTCCGGTTCCCATCTTGCTCTTATATGCAGGGCGTTTTTCCCTGTTTAAATTCTCAACATCATTTAGAGAAAGTCCTTGGGTGTGCTGCGTTTTTAAAGATAACAAAAACATATTATTTATATGAAATAATTGTTGTTGCTTTATTTTTTATTAAACATTTTTTTCACATTTGTGAATATCTAAACGGGTCTTGATCCAAATGTGTCCTTAAGGTCCGGGAAGCTCATCATTTTCCCCTCCTTTAACAAAGTAAAGTATGTTCAGACACCTTTTATTGGACCACGTTTTAAATATTGAACCAGTTTTATTGGATAGAAACTTTAGTAAGCAAACCGCTGCTCTCTCATTTTAATTGATGCTTTCCAGTTTTCAATCTGCTTCCGTGTGCGGCCGTAGCCGGGCTT
Source organism: Fundulus diaphanus (assembly GCA_037039145.1). Classification (NCBI taxonomy): domain Eukaryota; kingdom Metazoa; phylum Chordata; class Actinopteri; order Cyprinodontiformes; family Fundulidae; genus Fundulus; species Fundulus diaphanus. The sequence continues at coordinate 5,001,737 of CM073126.1, forward strand.
ACAGCAGCCTATCACCTCATCTGAGCAGCTCAGGGGTTTTAAACCTGACTCCTGGATATCATGTCTGTTTATCCCATCCAGCAAAGTATTGATCTGTCATGAACTGGACGTTATTATTCCTTGGTTCTGTTTGAGAAACTGATTTTCCTTTGGACAGTCATAATTTATTAACCTAAGCCAATTAAAAAAATGTTTGAAACTGATTCCTTTGTGGTTTCTAAGGTAAGGTACGTTTATTTATATACCACTTTTCAGTAACAAGACATTCAAAGTGCTGTACATGAACAGAAAAACATTACAGACATGCATAGGAACAGGAATAAGCTAAATAAATCCAAAAGTCAAAATTCTTTGTAGAAATAAACCTTAAATTACATTGCTATCTGTGAGCTTTCTGTTTTTTTTTTGTAGAACATTAATAGTATGTTTTCCACCAAAAGCCCACAAATGTTTTAGTTCTTGTAAAAGGAATCCCAGGTAATGTGTTGCTTTTTTCCTGTTTCCACTGCTCTAAAAGGTCACGGAAAATGTATTTAAGTCGGCCCAATGACGTATGCGGAAGTTGTGTAAAATCTGCACTACACCTCCAAACCAGTAGGTGGCGGTAATAAGAAACCAAAGTCCATCGCCAGCTGTTAACTCCCTAACTTCGGCATAACTTCTGACAACTAGCAAACACGACAGAGTGAAGCACAGAGCTGTGAAGCCGTAAAAATCAAGGCCGACTTTTTGCACCGTTTATTTTTATCTACTTATTTTTGTTTTGTTTTTGTTTATTTAGTCCCTGAGGAACTCCAGCAGCTCTACCGTCGTCGCAGGCATGGGTTAAAGATTAGGAAATGATCAATTTCTAACTGTGCCCTTCAGTCAGACGATAAAGTTAAATAAAACTGTCCTGTTTTGAAGCTCGACTTTAATCTCAACCTAACGCTTTTATCCCATCCAGCAAAGTATTGATCTGGTGTTTGTTGAACTTCTTGTTTGTTCCAGTCGCTGGTCCTGATCAGCAAGCTGCCGTACGTGACCTTCTTCCACTCGCTGTTGAAGATCATGGCTCCAGAATACTTTGAGAAACAGGAGCCGTGCCTGGAGGCCGGTCAGTCTGAACCTCCCTCCTCCGTCTCTGTGAACACACAGTATAGACGTAGCAGCTTTAATGTCATTTATTGGGGTTTTATGTGACAGACCAACACAAAGTGGAAGGAGAACTAGATATTCTAAACTAGCAGACAAATACTAACAACTAATTAAAACTAAAATAGAATTGCAAATCAGAAGTCAAAACTAAATAAAAATAAAAACGTGTGAAAATTTCAAAAAATATTTAAACCACGGTTTATACAAAATGATAAAACGGCTACTTAAACATTTTCCCCATGACAAAAATAACACAAAACTTTTAAGACTTTAATAAAAAGGAAGAATGAAAGTCATGTGTTGTTTCTCCTCCATTTCAGTTTGTGTTGGTCTGTCTAATGAAATCTTTTGAAGTTTCTGGTTCTAAAGTGACGAAATATGAAAAAGGGGTGTGAAAACTTTAGCAAAGAATTATATGGCAATGCCAGGACTGTTAAACAGAAACAAAATGTTTACCTTTTAGCTTTTTTTCTGCTGGTTTCATGTAAAATTTTAAAGCTTCAACCTCAGAGGATCAGCTTTCTGGCTGTCTGGGTGTCAGTGGACCAGTGGGGAGCAAAAATTCCTCTTTTTACACAACTAAAATTAAATCCAAATAATACAATCTGTTACCTGATGTTTCCCATCATGATTTTGTAGGATTGAATCATTATTATATCTCTAATCTGAAACAGTTTCAACTAAAGTGGCAGATATTCATTAAAGCAGTGCTGTTCATAACGTACTGATTACTTAAACTTTACCGTCTGCATAAGTCTGACAGAATAGAGGATCCTCCAGCGTTGGTCCTCTGTTTATTTTCCTGTTTCTGTGTTTGACAGCGTGCAACGACGTCGACCGCTGGCCGATGCCTCATCCTGGACGAGTCCTCACTCTGCCGATTATGGGCGTCGTCATCAAGGTGACGGCGAGATTATGTTTTTATTCAGACCAGACCAAGATAATAACGGGTGTAGCTGTAGAAGAAACGTGACCTGGAAGTTATTACTTGGTTCTGTTAGAGAAACTGATTTTCCTTTGGACAGGCATAATTTGTTAACCTAAGCCAATAAAAAATATGTTTGAAACTGATTAATTTGTGGTTTCAAAGGTAAGGTAAGTTTTCACTTTTCAGTAACAAGACATTTAAAGTGCTGTACATGAACAGAAAAACATTAGACATGCATAGGAAAAACAAAGGAATAAGCTAAATAAATCCAAAAGTCTTGGTAGAAAAAGAAAACTTAAATTATGTCACTATCTGTGAGCTTTTTGTTTTATTTTTGTAGAGCATTAACAGTTTGTTTCCACCAAAAGCCCCCAAATTTAAATACTTAAGATGTTTTAGTTCTTGTAAAAGGAATCCCAGGTAATGTGTTGCTTTTTTCCTGTTTCCACTGCTCTAAAAGGTCACAGAAAATGTATTTAAGTTGGCCTAATGACGTATGCGGAAGTTGTGTAAAATCTGCACTACACCTCCAGTCCAGTAGGTGGCGGTAATAAGAAACCAGAGTCCATCGGCAGCTGTTAACTCCCTTCGGCATAACTTCTGATAACTGGCAAACACGACAGCGTGAAGCACAGAGCTGTGAAGCTGTAAAAATCAAGGCCGACCTTTTGCACCGTTTATTTTTATCTATTTATTTTTGTTTTGTTTTTATTTATTTAGTCCTTGAGGAACTCCACTTTCTAATTGTGCTCTTCAGTAAGACGATAAAGTTAAATAAAACTGTCCTGTTTTGAAGCTCGACTTTAATCTCAACAGAACACCTTTGCTGCGAAACAAATGAAACTCTGAAATAAACCCAAACATTAACCGTTAGATCTGAGTTGACCGAGTCACGTCTGTGTTAAACTTTTCAAATGAGCAGTAGACCTCTCAGCAGTTTTACAATTAAGCGATACCTTGATAAATCGAACAGTTTTGAGTTTTACACGGCTACATTCTTGCCTAAAAACAAAATCTTTTATTTTGTCTCACAGAAGGTGTAACATACCAGATTTTTATCACAGTTTTTCCCCGCTTACTTCTGTATTGAGAGAAATCTGTTCCAGTATTCTCTGCTAGCAAAAACATGTTTTAGAAATTGAACTTATTACTTATAAACATATTAATAAAAAAAAGGTTTTGAGAGCAATTTACAAGGTGTCTGCAAAATTTTAACCTACAGTTTTGCGGTTTGGTATTTTTTCCCTTTTTTTTTTGAAGACAGTTTTATGAATTGCAATCTTTTCAAATCGCTTTTTACGGATTACATTCGTTACACTTCTGGGGGCGGGGCTTCCTTTGAAGGGCGGAGCTAAGATTAATGAAAATATTGTCGCTGACTTCCATATAGACCAATAGAAATGCGCCTTCACCACCATTGAGAGGAGGCCCCGCCCCCAGAAGTGTAGCGAATGTAATCCTTAAAAGGCGTTTGGAAAACAAAACTCGTTTTAAAACTCTAGTCTCAAAAAAAGGTGAGAAAAAAAGAGTACATTTTTGGCAACAATTTTAAATGTCTTCTATTAATTTTAAATGTGTCAATGTTGAGAGTGTTATTTAAATGGGTAACACGCTACCCGTTATTAGCTTGATGCACATAACATTCTGATGTCTGTTATGTTGTTGAATTAGAAAAAGCCGTCTAGGAAGCATTATTGGTTGGTGACCTGCAGTGCAGCTTGAAACCGCCATTTGTTGGATCTCAGTTTTGATGTTCATTTATTGTTTTTAATGTGCTTTAGGTTCGCATCCCAACCTGTTACGATAAAGCGGGAACGTCCCAGCTGGTCCAGTCTGCCCAGGTAATCGACCCCAGAGAGAGTTCATGTCTCAGCGTTTGGTTTTATTCGTGTTTCACACGTTAAGAGGGAAAGGATTTCTGCTTTCAGAGCGACAGTCTAGTTTCCATCGTGCTCCCGACGATCCACGAAGTCGACCTGTTCAGGTGAGGCTGATTCTGTCTCCATCTGCTGCTTACTGGAGGTACTGCAGCTACACTGACTAAAAGCGCTTTTGCTCTTTATGGAGGAGTTGAAGAAAAGGTTGAACAGTCTTTAAAAGCTCTGATTTAAGCCTTGAACTTTTATGAAGCTTGGCCTTTTTGTGCTTCTGGCAGTCTTACTCATTATAAAAAGGTCATTTTACTAATCTTGGCTTCTCTGTGTAAATTAATCTGTATCTAGGTCAGAAAAAAAACACTTCCTTTTTCACATTCACAGTTATTTAGCTTTGTATCCCTCAGTAAAAGCGCAAAAACTAAACTTAAGCTCCACAATATATGGAATTGCATCACTACTCATGTTTGCATCATCTCTATTGTGCTGCTTGGATGCAATATTGGGTTGAAAGTTATATTTAAAATGTTTTGCATTCATGCTTTGCCTGACGATAATATATTTGGACAGTTGGGTGGACTCTGATGGCCTTTGATGCTCGCTATATACATGTTTATATTAGGGCTGGACGACATAGAAAAAAAGCATATTGATCAATAACAAATTCAAAACGTATATTTTTAAGTGCAGCCCTGGACATTTTATGCTGTTGCTTTGCGACTTATTTTTAGATACAGACACAAACACTGAATTCAAACTCAATTCAACCAACTTTTTACCAAAACTGCAAGTTTTTATAGAAGAATAAACAAACGCGTGCTCTCTGAACCCTTTGAAGGGGGCGGAGCTGGGTCTGCGTTCTGATTGGCTGGAAGGATGTAATGACTGTAATATCAACCTACACGATAGGCTAAAATACAAAAGGAAGGAAAATTGTTCTATTGAACTTTTTATTAACCCTTTTTTCTTTTATCGATATACGTCTATCAATCGGTATATATTGTTATTGAATTATCCTCCAGCCCTAACTTATTTGCTAAATCTTAGAGCAAATTGTGGGAACCTCGCAGCGAAGGAACAGAAAGAATAGAACGTGGGTAAACCGAGACCCACATTCAGCTGTGGTATCGCAGTTGCATGTTCTCCTAGAACCATACAGATTAACTATTAGATAAAAAAAAACATTTTTTGTGAGACTCTTTGGAAACAAACCGGTACCTCCTTCCTCGGGAAGAGTTACATTTGTGTCTGATGTTCCACTTAATGCCACCTCCAGCCCTTCTCTGTCTCAAACGAGCGTTTTCTCTGCTCAGGTGCTTCCACCCGGTCTTCTTCCACATCCAGATGCTTTGGGAGTTGGTGTTGCTGGGGGAGGCCCTGGTGGTCATGGCGCCGTCGCCCGCAGAGTCGTCGGAAACCGTGCTGGCGCTGGTCAGGTGAGTCGGAGACGGTTCCCGATTCGACGGAAGTCGCCGACTGGTTTTGGTAACGCTGCATTTTATTGGCCGACAGGTTACTGCAGATCTTTGGGTTGCTGTGATGGACAGAAGCAGACTTTCTGTTAGAGTTAAAATATTAAATTTAACCCATCTCCCCTGCTCTCTCTCTCTTTCTGCAGCTGCATCTCTCCACTGCGTTATTGCAGCGACTTCAGGCCGTACTTCACCATCCATGACAGCGAGTTTAAGGAGTACACGACCAGGACGCAGGCTCCGTGAGTGAAAATAATCCCACGCAGCCGATGCTACCCCCCAGCAGTCGCACTGCGTAGTTATTTAACACGGGACGCTCCAACCAAGCAGGTGAAAAGGGATCCAGTTACAGATCAGGATGCTGTGATCTAAGCAGGGAATAAGTTAAAAATACAATAACGCTGAATGCTGATGTGTCGTCATACAACAAACATGCTGATAGCATTAAAATAAGTTATCAGTGTGACTACAACTGCATTACAAAATATGTAGAAAAACCATATTATTAGTCAGTCTTTATAGAAAGTGGTTTACAGATGGAAAAAAAAACAGGATATCATAAAAACTAAAAAAGCACAACATAAGAAATAAACAGATGATGAGCCAAAGAAGTCAAAGTCTGCAGCTAACACACCTGGCTCTGGTTTGGAGGATTAAAGAAATACAAACTTGTTAAAGGTGATGAGGAGACGCAAGAGAAACAAGTTACTCAGTGTTGCAACTAATATCACAAATATTAAAAAATTATTAACAATGCCGTATTTTTTGGACTATAAGTCGCATTTTTTTTTTTCATAGTTTAGTCGATCCTGCGACTTAGATTCAGGTCGCACGAGTATTTTTACCCCAAAAAATAGGATAATTAGATATACTGCACTGGAAATAAGACGATGGAGATGAGTTGTTCCTATTTTAAGTACGAAAAATCTTATTCCATTGGCAGATCATCTTATTTACCCGTTCAAATCAAGAACAAATCCACTTATTCAAAGATATCTTTACTTACTTCTAGTTCCCTTTTGCAATACATAGCTTAGACCCATCTCCAGTTTATTTCTGGGCCTGACCTGCTGATTCTGGTTTTGTCTCTAAGAACGGTAACAAATCGACGCTCATTTATATTTTTTAGTTTAGCATTTAAAAAATAATCAGCTTTAATGGCCCAGTGGGTCCATACAGCAAGAGATTTGACTTCTGCGTAAAGATGTGCTGCAGGTCTCATCGTAGCGGTCTGAGTTTTTAGATCCAGCAGAAGATGGAGGTTTGACGAGATTAGCGCCGTTCCTGCATCGTAGCACAAATCTACAACCTTTACTGGATTCCTAATTAATCTAAAACAGAGGGGTTGGTGGAACATGGTGCGTGTTGACGTGTTTATGGATAGAAGAAACGACTTTTCAGTTCCTGTTGTTGTATCTGTCCGTGGGGAAATTGACTGCAGTGTTGACCTGAAAATAAATATTATTTATAAGTAAAGAATATTAAAACGGATACTATCTTAAAAACTATAATTTCAATTTAGTTATAGTAAACTGTATAGTAAAAGGTATTATACAATAATCTTTTCGTCCATAACTCCCATCTGTATGCAGGAAACATTCTTACTTTAGTGCATCATGTTCATCGATCTGCCTCGTATATGAATAAAAACAAGGATTTCAGTAAAGCACTTTGTTTATTGTTGTTTCTTGTCATAAAGAAATAAAAGTAATTTTATTCAGTCTTCCTGAATTAATTTGGTTGTGCGTCTCTGAACCTGCAGGCCGTCGGTCATTCTGGGAGTGACCAACCCCTTCTTCGCAAAGACTCTGCAGCACTGGCCGCACATCATCCGCATCGGAGACATGAAGCAAGCGGGTAGGCGTCACTCATGCAGTGAAAGTTTTACACTTTGTTGCCAGAAGTATTCGTTCGCCCGTCCAAATGGTGGAAACCAGGCGCTCCGATCGGCTCCACGGCTACAGGCGTCTAAAACCCAGCAGCAGGATCCACAGACATCTGTGAAAGAACGGGTCGCTCTCAGGAGCAGAACTCCAGCCTGGTTCTGTGACAGGATGCCACCTGGGCAGCAGGTCCAGATGGAAAGTTCCTGTCGCTCCTAAATGTTCCCCCGTCAGCTGTCGGTGGTTTCAGAACAAAGTGGAAGAGAGCCGGGAACGGCAGCGGCTCCATCAGGTTATGGTCGGTTTATAAACTGATGGAGCTGCTGCTGAGGCGCCCAGAGGTCGCCGCCTTTCTGCAGAGTCCATCGCTACAGGCCTCCAACTTCAGATCAGCTCCAGAACAGAACCTAGAGAACTTCATGGTACTGGTCTTCATGGCTGAGAAGCTGCAAAGCGTTGGACCCAGTGGCGTAAAGCACGGCGTCACTGGACTCCAGAGCTGGGGTTCCCAAAGTCACGAGATGATTTGAAGAAGAAATCTTTGTCATTGTACATTTCAATGAAATTCATCTTCTTGGTGTAACCGTCCCTCAGGGAGCAGTTGGCAGCCATCACAATCTGGGGCTAAGGGTCTTGCTCAAGGACCACAGTGGCAGTCTGCGGGGATTGAACCGGCCACTTGCAACCTTCTCAGAGTGCAAGTTCCAGTAAATACTGGTGCCGTGACCCGCATTTGATGCTGAGCTTTAGTGTTTATTTGTGTAACCGACATCAAAGTATAACTTTAGTAGATGGTTCATTTTGATGCGAGGGGGAAGGCTGCACTTTTCTGTAAGAATTCTTCCAGAAATATTAGTTTATTCATGTAATTTTACGGCTTTATTCTCATAATCCCTGAAAAACACCAAAAAAATAAATAAAATAAGAATTCCTCTCGCCACATAATGGGGTCCCCGGTCACTTGCGCTGTTATTTTGGGCGCTGCAGGAAAGGATCTCTGAATGCTTCAGCAGTCCAAGAGATTCAGGAAAACTCCCTGCTTCCAACTTGTTTGGAGACGATCCCTTCCTCTTTCAGCATGACTGAGAAACCAGAGCAGAAACCGAGGTCCACACTACAAAAAAGCAACTAAAAGTAAGTAAAATCTTCTTGAAATAAGTGTATTTCTCCTTGATTTGAGCAACAAATTTAATGATCTGCACTTAAAATAGGAACAAGTCATCTTCATCGTCGTTATTTCAAGTGCAGTAAATCTAATTATCTTATTGTAAGGGTAAAAATACTCATTCTATTGGCAGATCATCTTATTTACCGGCTCAAATCAAAGACAAATACACTCATTTCAAGAAAATTTTACTTTCTTTTAGTTGCTTTTTTTGCAGTGCATTTAGACCCGGATCAGATTCTAGTGAGGATGACCTTGACTGACCTGCAGAGTCCTGACCTTGACCCAGCTGACGACTTCTGGGATGAATTAGAGCGGAGACTGAGAGCCAGGCCTTCAGCAGCGTCTGACCTCACTAATGAGATTCTGGAAGAATAGTTAAAAATTCCCACAAAACTCTCCAGAACCTTGTGGACCGCCTTCCCAGATGATTGGCAGTTGTTATAGCTGCAAAGGGTGGACCTCATGGATAGAGAATGAGAGTCAAGGCAGGCGGATGCAGATTTTTGGTGATATTGTTTATTTAACGTTATGCATGTAATTGAGAAAAACTATAGAAATGGTCTCAGAAAGATGTTTAGTTCATGTCAGGTTCTTTAACTTTCCTGGTTTCAGTTGATAGTCATGTTGTGGAGCTCCTCCATCATAGGTCCTTCCTTCTCTGTCACGTCTCTGTTCCTCCTCAGGGGAAGTGGCCAAGCAGATGAAAGTCAAGAAACTGAAAAACCTCAAAACTCTGGACTCTAAACCTGGTAAACAGTGTTTATTTCTGATGTTTTCACCTTCAGTAAATCCGTAAAGGTTTTGCCGCTGCCAGGTTCTCTGAGGCTGATGCTGGTGTGTATTCATCACAGGTGTGTACACTGCATACAAGCCATATCTCAACAAGGATGAGGAGATCATCAAGCAGCTCCAGAAGGTAACAAACGTTCTCTGCTCAGCGTGTCGCTGCGTGTTTAAAGCAACCTGGGCCGAAGGAGTCATGAAACGGCAGATCTTTCATCTTCAGCATCCATTTGGCTTGTTTGCGCTGCAAAAAGGGAACTTGAAGTAAGTCAAATTTTTTTGAAATGAGCATATTTGCACTAGATTTGAGACGGTAAATAAGATGATCTGCCTGTGGAATAAGATTTTTGCACTTAAAATAGGAACAACTCATCTCCATCATCTTATTTTAAGTGTATATATCTAATTACCATACTTTTTGGACTATAAGGCGCAGTTAAAATCCTTAAATCTTCTCATAAATTGATGGTGCGCCTTATATATAATTACCATTGTGCATACTGACTGATTTTATGCGGTACAATGCGCTCAAAAATCTGTTAAAATGTGTAAGTACGACTTTGGTAAGCAACAAAGCCGCTCCCCTCAATTTATATGCGGAGCATTACGGTACACTGTGTCACTACCTGATAGGACCCTGAGCTGTCTACAAGACTGCCTGACTGTAATGTCTAAACTAGAAGTGCAATACACCTAGTAAGTTAATTCAATATAAAATTTATGTTTATTTTGGCCTTATGTTAAAAACAATGCAGTGTAGTCCAGCTACTCTGTCCTCCTGACAGAGACGGATAGAGAGCTGTGGACATGAAGGAGTGATATTACACACTTGGGAAGAATATTTGGTGCGCCTTATAATCCAAAAAATACGGTATCTTATTTTAGGGGTAAAAATACTCGTTCCATTGGCGGATGAGATTATTTTCCTGCTCAAATCAAGGACAAATACACTAATTTCAAGAAAATTTTACTTACTTTTAGTTCCCTTTGTGCAGCGTGAACATCACCGGATATCCTACCCGTTTCCAGCCTCCGTTCTGGTTCTGCTGTTTGACAGAAGCAAAGCCGGACAGATTCTCTTTAGATGAAATTACTGATGAAAAGGCAGAAACTGGTTCCTTCCCCTCAGTTACGTCCTGCAGCTAAATATCGTTGACTGAGAGTTAAAAGAGCATGAAGCATATTGAAGGGACCCTGCTTATTATAATCATCTCAGTTGTGAGCATCCGGCAGAATGTCGATATTGATAACTATCAGCAAATTCAAAACATAGATTTTAAGTGCAGCCCTGGATATTTTATGCTGTTGCTTAGCAAACCATTTTTAAATAAAGACACAAACACAGAATTCAAACTCAACCCTTTATCAAACCAACTTTTTACCAAAACTTCAAGTTTTTAAAAAAGAATAAAAAACATATGCTCTCTGAACTCTTTGAAGGGGGCGGAGCTTGGTTCCTGGGTCTGCGTTGTGATTGGTTGGGAGGATGTAATGACTGTAATATTAACCTACATGACTAAACAGGAAAACTGTTATTCTATTGAACTTTTTCTGACCTTTTTCTTTTCTATCATTGACATATAATGTTATTAAATTATGGTCTAGCCTTAAAAGCAAGATGGTAAAAGTACTTAAAAGCAAGATGGTAGCGGCGGTTCAAATGTTTTGTAAGATTAAAACAGAATAAACCGACAGCAACATCAGTGTTGCAATTCGTTCATGATGTTGCTGGACGGCGTTGTTGCCTGTGTGAGTTTCAGGTTGGTGACGCCTCCCGGAAAGAAATATTCTGTAAAACACATTATATAAAATAATTAACACTAGGGCTATTATAAATCAATTCTCATTAAGTCCTAAAAATTGATTCGTATAACAAAAGATCGATATTTAAAAAACATCCTGCAGCTAAATATGTGTGAGCCGGCATGAGTCCACGGATATTCTTCACACTCCAGTCCAGGAGGTGAATTTTTAATGTCATATTTTTAATAATACACCTGGTCAGTGTCCAAATTTATTTTCCCTTTTGGTTTAACAAAGTATTTTTGAATTGAATTGAATAGAAATAGCAGCTGTAGATGTTTTCTGGTGTCCACCATGGATCTTTTTGTGGTTTTCTGCCCCACAGCATGTTTGTGAAAACTGTTGTCTCAGCATTCACGGAGACGGTTTGGTCCTTAGGGCCACCATTAGCTGCCATTACTTAATTAATTTGATGTTAAATGTTAATATGAGAATAGTATCAATATGTTGTATAACTACACTGTCATGAAATTCAGGTAACAGCTAAAAAAATTTCTTTTTATTTCCAGCCATCCAATTTGAGATCAAATTGAATCGAAAAGAATCGATTCTAAATCTCGAGAATTGGAATTGAGTCGGTTGTTTTAATTTGAATCGACACACAGGCTGATGTTTTCAAGCCTTTATTTCTGTTAATTTGGATGTTCTGCTAATTAAAACACAACATTAAAAATTAGAATATAGCTTCAGACCAATAGACATCTTTAACACAGAAATCTGAGCCTAAAGGTTGCCGTTTTAAAAGGTCTATTCTAATTAATTGAATGTGACTGTAAATCCAAAGTCACTGTGGAGAATAAAATCAAACTATAATCTACTAAATGTGGTTAAATCCTCTTTAAAATATATATTCTACTGTATTTAACACAAATAACAGATCTGCAGTTTGTTCTGGATGTGGATTTTCCACTTCTGCTGCATCTGTAAAACGCGTAGCTCTGCAGGCTGAAAGGTCAAAGGTCAGAGGTCCTTGTGTTTTTCGTTTCTCAGGGGGTCCAGCAGAAGAGACCGTCGGCGGCTCAAAATGCAATTCTTCGACGCTACTTTTTGGAGCTGACGCAGAGCTTCATCATCCCTCTGGTAAATGTCGACCTTTTTATCCATGAGCCTCTGATGCAGCATAAAAAAACATCAGTTTTTTTGTTTTTTAAATCCAACACACAAAGCTCTACGGTTATAGACTAAACTTGTTCTGAAGGTTTCCGGAGGAAACTGATGATTCTGTGCGTTGGGTTGTTGCAGGAGCGGTACGTCGCCAGCCTCATGCCCCTCCAGAAGTCCATCAGTCCCTGGAAGAGTCCGCCGCAGCTGCGACCGTTCGTCCAGCAGGACTTCATGAAGACCCTGGAGAAGGCCGGGCCCCAGCTCACCTCCAGACTCAAAGGAGACTGGATAGGACTGTACAGGTGCGGACCGTTTCGCGATCAGTCGTCGGCCTGTGAAAACACACAGAAACGACGTGACACGAGCTAAATGTAACCTCTGTGGTACGTTTTCTAATTTATTTAATGTTGGGGTTTTTTTCAGGCATTTTCTAAAGTCTCCGAACTTTGACGGCTGGTTCCGCAGCAGGAAAAGAGAAATGACTCAGAAACTGGAGGCTCTGCACCTGGAGGCTCTGTGTGAGGAGGTGAAGTTTGGATAAGAACCTCAGCACCGCACGGTTCAGCAGTTTGATTTATGCATGCAAGAAGCTTTATTGTAATTTATGGAGGGAATATTTCATGTTAAATGGACACTGAAGCAGGAAGGTAGAAGAGAATAAAAAGGAGAAAGGGAGAGAGAGCAATATAACATCCTCTGAGTCTGCTTCTTCACCTGCAAACAGAGACATAAAAAGAACAGCAGAACCAGCTGATAAAAGTATTACAGGAACAAACAACCAAAGCCTTGATACCATCACTGAAGAATATACAGGATTATTTAATACGACTTGTAGAAAGTGACAGCTGAAGATAATAACAGGGGTTTATGGATAGAAGTGAGTCTGTAAGCACCTGTAGGGGTTTGTGAGAGTGCGCTTGTGTCTTTAAGATTTATCCATAAGAAAAATGCTCCATAGTGGTTGTGAGGAGACAAAGACCCCCCAGAGCGCCGAGGCAGACGCCAGGGGAACCAAAATTTTTATATTTTGACAAGAATTTCTTCAGGCTGACATTTGCTGTTCTGACAATGACACAAATGGGTTGTAGTTTCCTAATTTCCTCACGACCTCCTTACCTTCTAAAAGATTTCTGCTGCATTAAACGATAAGTTTCACGAGATTTATATCAGGAATAAAGCCTCAATTCATGGCACTTAAATAATTTAACATTTATCACAGTCCAAGCCGGCATGCATGCTGCGTACAGGAACGTTATATAGAAAAGGTGAAAGAGAAAGAGGAGAGGAAAGGGAGAGAGCGATATAACATCCTCAGATTCTGCTTCTTCACCTGCAAAGAGATATAAAGAGGACAGCAGAACCAGCTGATAAAGTATTACAGGTACAAACAGCCAAAGCCTTGATACCATCACTGAAGAATATACAGGATTAATCAATACGAGATGTAGAAAGTGACAGCTAAGATAATAACAGGGGTTTTCTGTATAGAAGTGAGTCAGTAAGCACCTGTAGGTGTTTGTCAGGTTTATCCATAAGAAAAATGTTCAATAGTGGTTGTGAGGAGCCAGAGACGCCCAGAGCACCGGGGCACACGCCAGGGGAACCAGAAGCCCAAAGGTACCTTCAGAGAAAAGGTGCCCAAGAGAGGCCAACACAGGAAATCTGCCCCCCCCCCCCCCCCCACCCCCACCCACCCACCCACCACCACACCACCAAGGGAAGAGGAGAGACGGCTCCTCTTCCCTTGGTGGGAAACCCCCAACAGCCACAGTGCTGAAGCCACCAGGAGCCGCGGGGACGAGCCCATGGACTCCGCCTGCAGCCAGCTACGGCAGAGCCAATCTGGCTATGGGCCCCAGGAACCCGAGGCCCCGGGGGGGGGGGGGACCTGACCAAGCCACGGGGGCAGGGCCCCACGAAGCAGCCAGCACCCGCCCAAGCACCCATCCACGGACACCGACTACCACCAATGCACCACCGGGCCAAGGTGCCACCCAGTCCAAGCTTCGGTCCTGACGGTGTTCTGTCCTTTTCTGTGTGCAGGACCTCCAGCAGAGGATCCAGAAGCACACAGAGGTGGAGGTCGTGGACCTGGTTCTGAAGCTCAAGGACAAACTGGTGAGTACAAACTAAAAGAATATGCAACAAACGCCAGGTGGTTGGTTTGCTTTTAGGTTGTTTTAAGCTGGAAACTAAATAAAATAAGAAGACCAGGCAGGAAACAAAAGCAAACCTGTGCTACTGAGGTGCTTTGCAGGTCTTTATCAGCTAATAACTTGACTTTAACATTGAAAACTGCTCAAAAACCTTCTTCTGTTTTGAACAACACATTCCCCTGTGGCCATATTTAAAAGTTTAGTGCCTGTTAACCAGCAATTATTGCATTGCTTTGGTGTGGAAGGCTTTGGACGACAGTAATGAAGAGATGCATGTCGTCTTCTACTTCAGATCTCTGCTGCCTCATCCAGCTGTTATGTCCACAAACAGCATAAAAACGTGTTTCTGCGTTTGTGCTGCTACCGCTAAGCTCTTTAACTTTATTGGGTTTTTGCAGGTTACTTAGGTCGATGTTCAGATTTATGTCGTTGCTGCAAAGGTTTCATATGAAGCAGCTAGTGCAGCTTTTACTAGTGCACTGCAAAAAGGGAACTAAAAGTAAGTCAAGTTTTCTAGAAATGCGTGTATTTGTCCTTAAATTGAGCAGGTAAATAAGATAATATGCCAATGGATTAAGATTTTTGCACTTAAAATAGGAACAACTCATCCTCATCGTCTTATTTCAAGTGCAGTTTATCTAATTATCTTATTTTAGGGGTCAAAATACTCATTCCATTGGCAGATAATCTTATTTACCTGCTCAAATAAAAACAAATACACAAATTTCAAGAAAATTTTACTTAGTTTTAGTTCCCTTTTTGCAGTGTGGTGGACTTTAAATTTTATCACGATATATTGTGGTACTATTACGATAATGATAAAAGTGATGATTAAAGACTATTATCAGCTGCTTGTCTTTTTAGGCAACTTTGTGGCTTTGTGCTTCAATTAAAGGCAAGGCAAATTTATCTGTATAGCACATTTCAGTTCAAAGACAATGTAAAGTGATTTACATGATTAAAATATAGAATATAGAATAAAAGCAATTTGGAAAAAAATTTAACAAAATAAAACATGGGAAAATGGAAACTAAAAGCAAATATTAAAAACAGTTGGACTACAAACTGAAACTAGTGATGTTTCTGTAAAACAGTTTAACTAGAACAGTCAAAGCAAATGTGTTTTTAATCTTGATTTAAAAGATTTTTAAATTTAAATTAAAATCCCCCATTAAAACAAAATTCAAAATGTTTAATCAGCACACAAGTTACAAAAAGAAATGTGATTTTTTTTATCACTAAACTGAATACAGAAATTGCATTTAATTATATTTTCTAACTTATTGACCTTTATTGATGCACTGAAGAAACCAACAGTGGGGAAAATAGCTAAAATAACAATCCAGACAATGCTGGCGGTTTTTGGGGTTCTCAGACATTATTAATTTGAATTTATCGTTGCCAAGATAAACCCAAATTCTTATCAGGATAAGAGATTTTTCAGGATAAAACGATACGATAAAGGCCCAGCCCTAGATTTTACCGCTGCTGAGTTTGTCCGTTACGTTTTCCCGGCGCCGCTCCAGTGAACCGGGTTCATAACTTCATCTGAAGGCGCTACAACAGTAAAACTGTAATAATCAGAACAATTAACGTAAACCCCGACGTTTTCTGCCGCAGAGCCAGGCAGAGAGGGAGCAGCTCCCGGTTCGGCCCGGCACCCTGTCCAAACTCAGAGCCCACATCGAGGCCGTCATCCTGACGCTGCCAGAGGACCTGCAGGGCATCCTCCACAAGCCGCCCACGTCGTGATCCTCCGCTTCCTGGCGTGTTCGGGAGGTCAGGGGTCGAGCCGTGGGTGGGACTGAGCCCCAGATGGAGGCCTGCTCGGGTCAGACGGGGAGAGCTCACGGAGCATCGGGGATCCTGTGGTCTGAAAGCGAAACACTGGATCGGCCCGGAGCCGCCAGGTGAAGTCCGAAAGGAAGGAGACGATTGGTCAAGACTCTGATCAGGTTCTCACATGGTTCACTGCTGGTCCTGAACTCTCTGAGGGGGGGCAGACAACCCCCTGCTGACTTTAACCCTCAACATTTTTACTTCTGAACATCTTTGATTATTATTTTTGAACTTGGCGTGGGGCTGCTGCAGTTTGACAGTATTCAGTTTTCAGGGTGTGAATGTGGTGAATGACCGACTGTAGTGTAAAGCGCTTTGGGGTCGTCGGACTAGTTAAAGCGCTGTACAAGTACAAGACATTTACCATTTTTTTTACCATTTTCATCCATTTATCTTATTTTTTTTAAAGAAGTGCACTTCATAACTACCAGGACCGGGAGCGCCCGACACTCACACTCACAGATTTATGCAAACAAACTGAACGGAGCAGAGCCAAGCAGTGCATTATATTTATATTTCACTGACGTTTTCTTTACTGAAACACCTTAAACACAAACAGCATTCAGAACCAGCAAGCCCTGAAATAATCCAGCTCTAATCCTGCATCTATGAAGCGCTGCTCAGGAGCCCATCACACCTGTACTAGTCTGGCAAATCTCTGCATAGGTAGCTACAACCGTCCAAAAAAAGATACCCTGCAACACGCATGGTGCAAATGTGCTTGGTTTTGTCTAAAGACTAAAACTGGGTTTGATATTAACTGATCTGAGCTCAGTTAAAGTGTTGTAGAAGATGCAGTGGCCCATTTTCTTTAAGAAAAAAGAAGAACCATTAAGTTATAGGGATAAATAGAGAATTAATAGATATTTGGATATGATTATTACAAGCAAAGCTGTTAGCTTTATATTAATAGTTTTTTAAGCATCATAAAAATATATGAAAAGCTTTAATAGAAACGTTCTTCATTTATCACCATGCGTTAAATTCAAAATTTATATTTTATCACCTGTTTTCTTTTTTTCTTGAAAGCCGAGCTTTCTGTCGTCAAAGTTGAGCCTAAAGCAATAATTCAATTCCAGCTGTGTGAAATATTTCAACTGACCAGCAATGAAGCTACGACGCTCACATAAATATAGCAAATTATGTAAAAACCATCTAAGCAAAATCTTTTAATGAAGGAGAGACCAGGAATTAAAAACAGCTTGAGTGGCACCAGGAGAACAAACACTAGCTGCTCTTTACACCTGTTCTGCTAAACTTGTGATTTATGCTTCAGAAAACCTCTCATCATGGCCATCTGGCTCAGATTAATTAAGGACTTTCACATCCCAGCAGTTAAATACAACAGTAATAATAATAATAATAATATAGAACAACAAACAGCTTCAGTCAATTTTAATAACATAAAACTGGGTCCACAACTGTTGGACCCAATTTGTTGGGAATTTTCTCTAATCCACACAAGGTGCAAAGTATAGATAAAAGCTTAAATATGTGCATCATTACATGTCCGTGAGTACTTTTTGTCCATGTTTCAAAATGTTTATTAAAGCTAGAATAGTTTATCCTGGCCAGCCAGACTGAAATATACGGAGCGTAAGCCAGTCTGGTAAGGCTCCATTCCCTCCGGACCAATCACAGCGTGGGAGGCAGGAATTTACGATGCGTCAGTCTCAGCGACAGAATTACCCATAATGCAGCACTGCTTTTCTGCTACCATAACAGTCAAGATGCATACAGAGGTTTTTGTTGCTCGGTGCCGAAATTAGCAGGGTCCGAAACTAACACTCACCAGACGCCAAACAAGAGTAAATTTTGCATTTGGCGAGTAAATTTCAGAGGGCTAGCTGCCACATGGCGAGTAAATGTTTGCACCAAATCATGTTTTTCAGTCATCATCTGGGTGGATGTTTATTTATGTTCCTCTGCTGTAAGCTCGTTTGACAACAAACACTCGCACATGTGACGCAAGAATGACAGCAAATACATCATGTCCATTTGCTAACAGCTAGCGTTTAGCTCAGGCTAATTACCTAGCGGGATTATTATAAATATGCTTGGCCTGGTAGATTTTTACATCTACCGGCCAACTTGGCCGGTCAATCAGGAAGTTAATTTCGGACACTGCTGGGAAGATTAAGAAAGAGAGCTTGTGAATTCACAGAGTATCCTCTGATTTATTTATTTTTTGTTTTAGACAAAAGTGGCAAAACAATTGCTGATTTGAAAGTTTGTTTGATGGCTTGACGTAATTCATGTCGCTTGGAGTTTTTTTGTCACATCCTTAGTTAATTGGTTCTAACCTGAAGACGCCGACCCCGTTAGCCCTGCCTTTGAAATCGGGCTCTACTGGCTCCTTCCGTATAGTCGGCCCAGCTGGCCAGGCTAAGAATAGTTAGGAAGGATGTGTTGTTTTGTGAAAGAGGCGACAGCTGGAGCCGTTGACACGAATAAATGGACGAGTGACGGTGTAGCACTCAGCCCTGAATGTGAAGCATGGTAGTGGCAGCATCATGCCGAGGGCCTGTTTCGCTACGAGACTTGAATAGGGAAGAAGCGGGACTTCCTCCTTATTCTCCAACTCCACCTCGGGCGCAGTTGATCCCAGGTATCATGCTTGATAGAACCGGCAAACGTAAGGTTTCTGGAGGGCCCCAGCTCTGCTTAAGCTTTGAGGGCCATGCTACAAGCTGGCTTGGTGGCCGGAAACCAAACGATTTTAAAAGAAGAGTGCTTAAATATCCAGCCAAGCTTGTTGATTGCTACAAAAAAATTTACTGCTGAGCTTCAACTTCCTGAGGGTCGCTTATCCATGTATTAACGAGGATTTTTGTATTTATCTGAGTCTGTATGGATAAGAGAAAACCCACAACAAATATAACTTGTTTACCCAGTGATTGCTTTGGTATTTTGGGCCATCATTCTGCTTTGGAAATGTGTCGAAGGCCTGAAATGAACAACCGCAGGTGAACTTCTGGTCCCGGTACCGCCTGCAGTGAGTAAAACTGACACCTTCTGGAAGTCATTATGGCTGGAAGATGCTCAGATTAAAGGTGTCTCTGCTAATCAGGACCGTAAAATCAGAAATTTACAAAATTCTGACAAAAACTGCCTTAAATTTGTTTCTGTTCAGCGTCGAGCCCCTCGGTGCCACCGGTTCGGTTACCTGGAGTTTAATTAACATTTAGCCCTCCTGGAAGAGCTTTCTGCAGAGAACTTGGTCAACATGATTCAAACGTCACAGTAAAAATGTTTTAAGACGTTAAAGAGAAGGACTTATTTATACAAAGAAATTCCAAAAGAGGCTAAGAAAGCCAGTTTATGCCAAGAAAAACAAGATACTGGAAAAATAACACTTTATTCCTTAAGCCATGTTGAATTTTTTTTTTCTTTTTCATGAAACAGATTAATTTTTAAGATCTGCATCATGTTTTAATTGTTTTAAGTTAACACCAGGAATTTCAAATTATTTTGTCTTATGTTTATGATTTACTACATCAAAATAATGTTATGCAGATTTGCAAAGAATAATAATAAAAAAAACACTGAATATATCAGTTAATCTTCATTTTAATATACGAATAATCAAAAATCAAGCTGTTAAAAACATATTTAAATCCTTTATGTCACAGAAACGGTATTCCCTGGATAAAAATGACAGGAATTATCACATTTATGATGAATGTTGTTGCAGACAGCGGTGATTCCTGGTTAGCAGAGACTGTTTTCACAGCATGATCAGCCTCAGACCTGCAGCTTGTGTTCAAAACCAGGAGGGGAAAATGCCTTAAAATGGGACCATAACCAAAGGCCAAACTGGCTGGAAAAAGGACATTTCACTGTTTGTAAATAAAAAGTGAAATATTTACCTTTTTAAAAACCACTTAAGATCATAACAAATTCACTCTCATACTATATAAGCCTGTCAAACACAAAAAAAGCACCAGAATATTAAATATGATGAACTGAAAGCTTAAACCAGACGCATAAGGGAAGATGATCACTGCTGCATGTTTCAGGATATTAACTACAACCTGTGTATGTCTTCTTTTTTTTACACAAATGCACTGTCTTAATGGTTAATTTTTAGTGTTTTTTGATGATAAAGTTAAACTGCAAAAAGCAGTTTTCTCATTGAACAGTTTAAGAACATGAGCACCAATAAAGTCTGTAGGTTTATTAAAAAAAGACGACATGAAGAGTTACTCAGATGGGATTGTTTAGAACCACTGATAAGACCTGAAAACTAAAGATTTCCAGGCTTTTTAACATCATAAGAAACATCCATGAACAACTAACGATTGAACAGCAATAACTAATGAAAATAAGGTGTTGATGTTACGTTATCTTGTGCTGCTGCTGAGGTTTTTTTCTTTAAATACACAATCATTTTGTTTTACTAACATCTGCATTTTGGTGCTTGCATTTAAAAATGTTTTGTGGGCTTTCAGCATTATTTTTAAATTACGTTTCACATTTTTCTTTATGGTTGGACTCTTGATAACGTTTGATTGTTAACCACAAAAGTTTTATATTTGTAAAAAAAATGTATGATTTTGAATTTCTATTGAGGCTCTAACTCTACAGATTAAAGAGTTTTGTATATAAAATGTGAAATGAAGAACCCAACAGATTGTATGAGGATGCGTAATCCATATTTTGTTATTAAAACATGTCTTACTGAATAGAGAGATTAATGACTCCTGGTATTTATTTACTTTTCTCAGAATACAGACGATACGTTCTCAGTGTCATCGTATGGCTTTCTGCTCAGGGTGGGACTCTACAGAGGGGGGGCAATGTGTAGAAAAACAAGTAAATGGCACCCCTTGTGGTGTGCATGGTTAATTCTTATGATTCAGTGTTAAAGGCTTTTTTCTGTTTTTTTATGTAGTTTGAACTACTTTGTTACTGTCAGCGAATCTCCAGCAGGTGTTGGTGCTCCAATCGCTGGTTTTGTGATTGCTGGCCTGAACGGTCCCTGAAAAACAGCTTTTTTGTTTATATTGTTGGTTAAAATGATGAGAATTTCTGATGTTATAAACATTAACAGACATGCATTTTATATTTTCTTCATTAATTCAATTCAATTCAATTTTATTTATATAGCGGCAATTCATGAAACATGTCATCTCAAGGCACTTTACAAGTTAAGTTCAATCATATTATACAGATTGGGTCAGATTATACAGATTGGTCAAAAATGTTCCTATATAAGGAAACCAGTTGATTGCATCAAAGTCCCGACAAGCAGCATTCACTCCTGGGGAACCGTAGAGCCACAGGGAGAGTCGTCTGCATTGTACATGGCTTTGCTGCAATCCCTCATACTGAGCAAGCATGAAGCGACAGTGGGAAGAAAAAACACCCGTTAGCGGGAAGGAAAAACCTCTAGCAGAACCGGGCTCAGTATGAACGGTCATCTGCCTCGACCGACTGGGGGTTACAGAAGACAGAGCAGAGACACAACAAGAGAAACAACAAGCACAGAAGCACACATTGATCTAGTAATCTGTTCTACATTAGATGGTAATAGTCAGTGATCTGTCCTCCCTGGATGATTTCACAGTCAACAGAACGTCAGACCAGGTGTACCTACTATGAAGAAAAAAGAGAGAGAACAAAAAGTTAAAAGCTGAAATGACAACAGTCATTTCAATGTAATGCAATGCAAATCTGGAGAACAGTAGACTGGAGAACAGTAGAAATCAGTAGAGTGAGAAAAATAGGCCCTGATGTCCTCCAGTAGCCTAAGCCTATAGCAGCATAACTATAGAGGTAGCTCAGGGTAACATGAGCCGCTCTAACTATAAGCTTTGTCAAAAAGGAAGGTTTTAAGATTAGTCTTAAAAGTAGACAGGGTGTCTGCCTCACGGACCAAAACTGGGAGTTGGTTCCACAGGAGAGGAGCCTGATAGCTAAAGGATCTGCCTCCCATTCTACTTTTAGAGACTCTAGGAACCACCAGCAGACCTGCAGTCTGAGAGCGAAGAGCTCTGTTAGGAACATACGGGGTAATCAGAGCTCTGATATATGATGGAGCTTGATTATTAAGGGCTTTATACGTTAGAAGAAGAATTTTAAGTTCTATTCTTGATTTAACAGGAAGCCAATGAAGGGAAGCTAAAATTGGAGAAATATGATCCCTCTTGTTGATTTTCATCAGAACTCTCGCTGCAGCATTTTGGATCAGCTGAAGACTTTGAATTGCATTTTGTGGACTTCCTGATAGTAAAGAATTACAATAGTCCAGCCTTGAAGTAACAAATGCATGGACTAGTTTTTCAGCATCACTCCTGGACAGAATGTTTCTAATTTTGGCGATATTCCGGAGGTGAAAAAAGGAAACTCTGGAAACCTGTTTAATATGGGATTTAAATGACATGTCTTGGTCGAAAATAACACCAAGATTTTTTTACTTTACTACCAGAGACCAAGTTAATGCCATCCAGATTCAGTGAATGATTAAGAAGTTTATTTTTTGAGGACTCTGGTCCAAAGACTATAACTTCTGTCTTGTCAGAATTTAAGTGCAGGAAATTTAAAGTCATCCAGCTTTACTGCTGGCAACATAGTCAGGGCTCACTGTAAAATGTTTTGATCCATTAAAATTTATTTGAGTTGTTGAAAATAAGAATTCAAATTGTCCATTAAATTCTTGTTCTTGTTTTTTTTTCTTAATCTTCTTACTGTTGTCGTCTTCTTGTTTTTTTGTTTTTATTGCTCCTTTTGTTCTTTGTTTTTCTTCCTTGTTCTCATTATTATCCTTGTTCTTTCTTTCATTTTTGTTGTTCTTATGGTTCTTGCTCTTGTGGGCTTCCTCATGGTCTTCTTGTTCTTCTTTCTTGTTCTTGTCGTCTTTGTTCTTGAAGTTTTTTTGTTTTTGTTTTTTTTACTTGTCCTGTCTTGGCAGTGTAGCACTAAGAATTGTTGTCTTAATGCCAAAGAGAACCAAACAGATTTACTTTCACTAGTGGAGCCTTACTGCTTTCGCCATAGTGCTCCGCTTGATTTATATATGCAAGAAGCTTTATTAGATTTTATTCTGGGATTATTTCAAGTTCAATGGACTCTGAATCTGAAAGGTGAAAGAGAAAGAAAGGCAGAGAAAAAGATGAACATAAACGTTAAAAGGGAGAAAAGGTGACAAAAATAGAGCAGAGGAAGAAGAGGGTACAAGAAATCATCCTTGGAGTCTTTTTCTACACCTGTGTGTGTATATATATATATATATCATTATTGGATGGATGGAGCCATAATGTCTAATGAATAATTTTGTTTCAGGGCACAATTGTTCTCTATTGATGTTTTTAATGGTTAAAAAAATGATATTCTATAGTAACCATCTTAGTTTAATTTGATCTTTACAAGTCAGTTACTATGAAAAGCGATTTTGGTGGGACTGCCCTGGTCTCCAAGGAAGAACCACTAATTTTTGCACTAATATAATTTCATGATCGTAGACGAAGTGCCGCTGATGATTTGTTTTTGTTAAACTTCCTGAAACAGCAGCAGAGCTGTGCTGAGTTTCTACAGATTTCTGCAAAACTCTTAAGTCTTATTTATTTTAACAACCAACCTGCATAGTGTTATTCTGAAAGGGACAAAATTTACTAACAAAACAATTTTTTTCCGTAAATCACTTTATTATATTATAGTTTAAAGCTAAAATGAATATGTGAAGAAAAGACTATTGAGGCCATAATATGATTATGTGAACATTTTGATCAGTGCAGATTTTATTGATTTACTCTTGCGTATATTTTCAGATAAGATGCCCTGTTTCGCTTTTGTTAAAAATCAAAGCTCTTTCTTCCTTTGCTCTCCTCTTCGATGCGGAAAAGCTTCCTGGTGTTCTCCTCCCCCTTCAGGTGATGTCCTCGCCTGCGGGTCAGTTGTCTGAGCTGCAGCTCATAGCTGTCCTCCAACAGGGTCTTCCCTCTCAGAGAGTAGCTGATGTAGGACCAGTTGAGTATGGAGCCCATGTATTGCCTAAAATTAAAAGCACAAATTATTTGTGGATTTAAAGGCTTTAGAAGTCTCACTGTGTGTTTAAAATTAAATATAACTGTTTTTAGAATTCATGGCTATACAGAAAAATAGTTTCACTCTGTTGTTACAGATTCTTGAAAGTTGTCTAACAGTATGCCAAAAAAAAACTGTTTAAAAATCATGAAACACATTAAGAAATTATGATTTTCATTGAAAAATTAATGTTACATTGTGGAATAAGACAAAATATTTATCAAGAAAAATATAACCTTGAAACTTTGTTCTCTTGGTTACATTTTCAATTGAATTGAATCTATTAAAAAAATGTCATGTTGGAAAGCGTCTTTGAGTGTTCAAGAAAGCGCTTATAAGTCTGATGTATTTTTTTTTTTTTTTGAATTTTTTATTTTACTTTAACTTGTCTTATTCTGATTGGGTCAAATGTTTTTATTTCTACCCATATTCAGACTTTGTATTGACCTCTATTCATATTAGTAACTGCATTTATGCGTAACCCTAACCATTACCAGTATATTCCTGACCTTAACCAAAAATACCCAGTATACCTCTGGACCTAACGCCTTACCCCCAAAAATAGGGGACTGCTGCATTTGGACCGAGCTTTGGTCCTCATAAGATGCAACGGTCTTTGAAGAGTTGGTAACAAGGAAAAGTCCCAAATAAGCAACAAAAACAAGTACACACACACACACACACAGGGTCATACCCATAGTAACCGCTGCTCATGTAGTAGAGGACTTCTTTATAACGGAGAGGATAATCCCACATCTGGACGTCGGTCACCTGACCTTCAAAGCCTGAGAAATCAATCACAGGCTCACCTGACCACATGTTCTGAAAACACACACAGCAGATAGAATATTAGAGACAATGGAAAACGAATTAATGAGGTTTATATTAAAACACATAAAGCTACAAGTGCATTTTAATAATTTTCAAAACTTGTAAAAGTTAATTTATGTCAATTATTCAATTAAAAAATCCAAAGTATTCACCCTTCTTCGCTTTTCTCAGATTTTATTATTTCCAAACCAATTTGAGTAAAACTTAATCAACGGAAAAACTCCAGAAATTGCCAATGGTAGACATAAGTTTTCACAACCTTTTGTTGCAGCCAGACTTGAGCTCGAGTGTGTCTGATTTCCACTGATCTTCCTTCAGATGTTTCTACTACTTGACTAGAGTCCACTTCAGTCCATTGGGACTGGAGCATCCTTGTCCAGATAAGGTCTTATTAAAAAACCTCTGGGACCAGATTATGCCGGAGCACAAATCTGGGAAAGGACACAGAGAACTTTAGATGCGCTGAGTGTCCCTAAAAGCACCTTAGTCTCCATTATATGGGAACGCAAGAGCTGAACAGGAAACCCAATGCTTCCTTTGTGGATTCAGGAGAACCATCCAGAAGGCCACCCCATTACACAACATGCTCTAACTATCAGCAATTTATAGATTCAAGCCTTGTCAGCACATGTCAGCCAGATCGGATCAGAGACCCGGCTGAGAGATCCGACTGGAAGAAGAACAGGCATCTGGCTAACACTGTCCCTACTGTAAAGCATGGTGGTGGAAGCATCATGGATGTTCTTCCATGGTGGGAACTGGGAGACGGGTGCATGTAGCATTTAAGACGACAGCAGCGAAATATGGAGAGATTCTTCAGGAGAAGCTGGTCCATAGTGGTCTGGACCTCATACTAAAGGGATGATTACTTATGTCTAAACAGGACATGGACCCGAGGCGCTCAACCAGTGGCAGTCTGGGAGTGGCCTCAACATACCTTAACATACTTCAACATAATATTGAACCAAGGGTGTGGATACTTGTGATTTTTCTTGTTTTATTATTTAAAGTGTTGAGATCTTTGAGGAGGGGTAAAAAAACAATAACCCAGATTTTATTTAGATTTTAACGGGACGAAATGTAGGAAAAGTAAAGGGATGTAAAAACTTTGCATTCAGCTGAAGAAGCAGTTTTATGTTTGGATCATTACGGACATTAAATCAGAGATCGTGTTCATGATGTCCTCACATAATTATTCAGCAGCTTCCTGATGCTCATGGTTGAGTCTCTGAAGATCTGAGCCACACCCTTCACGTTGTCCACAGTGATGCAGACGCTGGTCCACATGGTGGGCTGCAGACCGGACCAGAACCTGACGTTAGGTGTGAAGTACACATTGTTGTAGCCACTGAAGGTCAGCGTGTATGAGATTCCATTTAAATCCAGCCTAATACGGGAACTGGATGAGCTGAGGGTGAAGATGGAGCTGCTCTGAGAGTCGGTAATGTACCGCAAACACACTGAGAAACCTGCAGGGGGCGCACAAGGACAGAGGAAAAAAAGAAACCACACACTGTCAGTCTCAGATAAAAACACTTCGGCTCTATCCGAATACCTCTAATGAGCCAGGACTCTTTAGCCAAAGCGGAGGTGCGTAAGCGGTCGCCATGATCAGTGCTGTCCGAATAGTTCAATCAGTGAGGAAGGAGGTAGGAAAAGGCGCCTGTATGCTTCCTATCACAGCTAATTTAGCTTAATAAACTTGCGATGTCCCTTACCGATGCTACGGAGCTATAAGGAATCTCTTAACCCCCCGTGTGACATGACGTATAAGTAGAGCTGTACGATATTTAAAAAAGCATATCAATAAAATAGAAATCATATTGATCAATATCGATAATTATTAACAACTTCAAAACAAATATTTTAAGTGCAGCCCTGGCCATTTTATGCTGTTGCTTAGCAACCTATTTTTAGATACAGACACAAACACTGAATTCAAACTCAACCCTTTATTCAACCAAATTTTTACCAAAACTACAAGTTTTTAGAAAAGAAAAAAGACGCGTGCTCTCTGAGCTCTCTGAAAGGACCGGAGCTTAGTTCCTGGGTCTGCGTTGTGATTGGCTGGGAGGATGTAATGACTAATATTAACCTACATGGCTAGAAAGGAAGGAAATATGTTATTATATTGAACTTTTTACTGACCCTATTTTCTATCATCGATATACGTCTATCAATCGATAAATATTGTTATTGAATTATTGTCCAGCCCTACATATTAGCACAGCTCACCTCACGGAAATGAATGAAAATGTCCGGATAGTAGAGATCGCACACTTTGTAGTACATTATCTTAAGGCTGTGGCCCGGATTTGACTAGAATCATCCATGTGTGTTCCCGTCACGTAATCACATCGGAGTTAAAGGCGGTTCGAATTCGGCACAGCAGTCCGAAGCTCCTTTCCTCCCCATGATAGAGTTCTGACTGTTGACCCTATGAAAGGTGAAGGAACAGGAGCTAGGAGCTGTTATTGAGGGTTTTTGGATGGAGCCCTGGCCTCTGCAAAGCTGCTGATGAAGGAACCCAGGTGTGTTGGAGAAGAGATGCATCTAAAGGTCGCAGGATAGTAGCTCCAGAGGACTGGAGTGGGAGACCCCTGGTGTAGAAGACATAGTAAAAACCTACCTGAGAATAAGTAACGTTTTATTTTAATGGTTTTTTTTATTGGCTTGTGGGCTTGATTTACTTTTTGTTCTTCATGAGCAGAAACAGAGTGATTTGTTTCTGGGAGACCTGTTCTAACGGGCTAAATAATTTATCATTTCCATTCCTTTACAATAAAAACAGCAACCGCCCTCAGTGGTGATTTATGTATTTTCAGAGGAACTCACCTCTACTTGGAGGACCGGTGGTCCATGGAGGGGTGTGATGTTTGGTGGTGGGTTTTGGGCTGGTATGTTTTGTGGTCCAAGCTTTTGTGGTTGTGAACGGGGCAGACGTTTCTGTGTTGCCTGTGTTTGTTTCGGTGTAGCTGGGAGTGGAGGTGGAGTAGTAGCCGGAGGTGTAACCGCTAGTTGGGTCAGGCGTTGAAGTCGCCCAGGGGGAAGGCTGGTCAGGTGTTGGAGTCGCCCAGGGAGAAGGTTGGTAAGGTGAATAGAAGATTAATCCTCCATTATAACCACCCAAAGTGAACATCTTCCCATTCAAATTGACTCCAGAGCCACCTGAGGAAGAAAACGTACACAAACACACCTTCAGAACAATATAAAGTTTCTAACTCGACAATTCAGACTCTGGGGTCTACATTTATCTCACATCAGGAAATCAGTTTTAATGTTTGCAGTTTCAGGTATTTATTTATTTATTTTTTGTCTTTTTCTCTACGACGTATTTAAAAAGTATCCATGCAACTTTTCACAGCATTTTTAATGTTCCAGCCTGTCAGAGAAGTGGACAGAGACAAACTGGTGCATGGCTGGATTATTGTAATTTTTAAGGATTATACGATCACAGAGACTGGAGCTGCACAAAGCAGTTAACAGGGAAACAGCAGATAACTCAAAGACACACAGTGGCATCTCTGACAAGATAAGTTAAGTGGTGCACAAAAACTCAACAACTATTAGCAGCAACTCATTTTCTGTGATGCATACAACCTGACTTTGATCAATTTTAAATTAAACAGATAAATTAGCATAAACCTACTCACTAGAAATGCCATTTTATATAAGGTAAATGTAATTAGATTTTTAGACATAAAATTAAAAATAAAGGCTCACTCATATTGTTCATTTATTGAACAGAAAAGATTCACATCAGTCCTTCAATGATCCAGCAAGGACAACCAACACTAGATTAATATTTGCTTTTGGTTTACATTTTCCTATTTTGTTTAAATTTTCCTACATTTTATTCCAACTGTTTTTTTACTTGCTTTAATCTGTTTTTATTTTCCAATGTTTTAATCATGTAAAGCACTTTGTATTGTCCTTGTACTGAAATGCGCTCTACAGATAAATCTGCCTGGTCTTGATAGTAGCACACTATCCAGCAGAACGTAAACGTAACGTGTGCAATTCACGCATTTTGATTGGACGATCAGAGCTTGGGGCCGTAGGATTTGTGCCCCACGGCTGTCTGCTGAGAGCGTGTTGGGCATGCTCACTGTGATTTCAGATGTTCATTATGTAAACAAACGTTGGTGGGCCGGCCCCAACATCAAGGCGCCTCAAGAAGATTTAGCTACTGAGCTGGTTACTTTTCTGGCAGACTTAGAGATATAGACACAAATGTTTCTAGCAGAATTTTATTGGTAAGGAAATCTGTGTTTTTCACAATATTACTCTATAAAGAGCGATCAAGTCCCGCTGATTATTGTGAACACAGAGCTCCACAGCGACATCTGGTGGGGCCCACTGGCCCCAAATGCAGAGACGCCATAGGTGGCATGCATAAAGCATAAACAAATGGACAGTTATCTCGGGGCAGAATGGACACGTGGATATCCCTGGAGCCAGGCTAACGGTGAATCGATCAGTCCTGGAGCTGGTCTTTGCTGATCCATGTAAGCTGACCTTAACTAAAGTTTGGCACTCTCTCGCTTCTGGATATTAACCTGTCTGCATTATTTTATGTACGAGAGTCTAGTATTGAAGCTGTAAACATCCCTCTGTCTTGTTAGATTAAATATGTTAAAGTATAGTTTCTGTTTTAAGAGTCTTTTTATTTCTTATGTCTACAATAAAGAAGGCCACCTTTTACAGGTAAAGAACCGCAACAGGTTACGATTCATTTTTAACATAATGGTGTCTTTGCCTGTTGAAAGCTCATCCAAAGTGTTGCTGCCGGTGACCAACACCAGGAAACTGGTTCATATCAGACTAATTCTTCTATCCCTGCACTAGCAGTGATAAAAAGCACTGAATTCTCCTTTGAGCTACTTGGTAATTATGAAACGTTTAGAGCCCTCAGGTCATGTTCATGTGTTAGAATGGCCTAGTCAAAGACCAGACCTAAAGAGACCATATAACTCCAGTTTGTAAATCACTGCACTTGCCCCCTGTTTGAAGAACTGTTGACTTTTTTAAATGTTACTTTCGACCTATGACGCACTGGAAGTTGTTTTGAGCTCCCTGTCAAGTATGAACTGTTTAGACCCGTTCGGTCTTCAGACCGGAGGGTTCCCAGGACCAGACATAAACCAGGAGAGACAGCGTTTCATTTCTATGGATCTCAGCTTTGCAGCAAACTCCCTGAAAACCGGGAGGCTCGTTTAAATCAGCACTGAAAACATGTTTTCATTTAAGAGTCTCATTAATTAACTTTTTGCTGAAACTCTGAGGAGTACCTTTAGATTTGCAATTCAGCTTTCAAGTGTTAAATTAAATTTAATGTATTTCCTTTGATTTTTGTGTGAAACACGTCAAATGGCCCTGTGTACAAAATGCTGCAATGAGATTAAACTTGACTCCCAACCCTTCTTGTGCTGCAAACCTACAAAGCATGCCCACCCACCTGAACCCATAGGCTGGGCTAGGAGAGCATTAATTACCAAGGAAGGGACCCAAGCAAGGTGCTCTGGTCAAATCAGACCAAAATTAAACTTATAGGCCTACATGCAAAACGCTGTGGATGGATGCTGCCTTGTTGGAAGCTGCAGAAGACTGGAGATAGGTTGTACCTCTGGCTGTTAAACAAACAGCCAGAGGTACAACAGGATGGTTTAGATCCGTGTTTCTCAGTCCTCATCCTTACATGACACTAGTTCATGTTTTTACACGTGTCCCATCTCCAGCACACCTGATTTAAATGACTGCATGGCTTCGTCTACATGCAGTTGTAGTGCCATTAAAGCCATGGTGAGAAAATAAAAGATTGAATTGGCAACATGTACCATGGGTGAGGAACCAAAAGGAATTTCACCCATCAAAGCAGAGACAGCCTCACAGCAGGGGTGCCCCTGCTGTTGAGCCAGACCACTTCCCACAGACGATCCCTTCAGACTACACCTCTTTCTTTGTTCACTTCTTTCCTGGAGCTTTCGAGGTGAGGGTGGCTAGCCAGCCACCCCTGCGAGCCACATGGGACTCAGACTCACACTTTACAACAATGTGGAGCCAGCCACGCTGACCAGCCACCATGGGGCCTCATGGGGCCCCAAAGACCCATGAGCTGAGTAAAACTGTGCCTCTCTGGGGACAGCAATGGGGAGAAACTCGTCCTCTGCGGAGCGGAGGACCCAACTGAGTTAGAAGATTCACCGACCCGATCGAAGCTAAGAAAGCGGACGCGAGACGGCAGATCGGTCGCCTTCCCTCACCAGACAAGCTGAGAGCTCAGAGACTGCATGCAGGACGTCGGACCAGCCGTACCCTCGACCACATTTTCGGATAGCCCATAGCCGCAGAGCTGCATGTCTGCTGTGGAAATTGACCAACCTTGGACCACTGCTGTTCCTTGGATCCCCAACTCATACGAGGCACCGACATGTTCAGCAGAGAAACCACAGGGAAAGTTACATGGTTGTTTGGAAAGCTTGTGTAATGTGTACATTGTGTTTTTAAATACATGGAGCTACCGAGTAGCTCCCCGCTAGCATGTTGATACCATGCCATTGCCGATGTAATTTGAGTGTGTTTTTATGGTTATAACAAACGTTATCTCCATAAGAGTTTTATACATTGATGGGATATTGATGTTTGTGTTATCTGTTCCAATCATTATTGCTAAAATAAAGCCAAAGCTTCTAAAGTTAGCGCCGAAAATTCGCTAGCCAAAATGCTATTTTGCTTCTGGTAACTTCCGGTTCCCGGATGGGCACGAAAAAGGCTTGTTTCAAACATAAAGTTTATTTCGTTTCACTCTGCCATCGTTCGATAGTGCTATGGGCATTATTACAGCATTAATATGGAATATTAATGTTGATTTAAAGGCGTTTTGTTTAAGTTTAGGATTAGCCGATTTTAGCGGCCGATCGCTACAGTGACTCCTAGCCTCCCGCAGGCATTAATAAAATTGAGCGTCCGTAAGTTAAATATTTTACTGAGCAAATCATTCTTTAAAATATTATTTCCTCAAACAATGTTTTGTGTAACTAGGGATTTGCATTGTGAATGGGTTGAAACACGTGCCAAATGTTGTTCTAAATTAGTTAAGCTAATTTAACTCCATGTTCTTTAAATCAGATCTGCAGTGAACCAGGATCCACTGAATTATTCTGATGATGATCAACCACTTTGTTTTGTCTTTTGTGTTCTTTTGTATGAACATAGTTCCTTAGCTTAGCTTCTTTTTATTTTTCATTTTGCTTAGTAGTTTTAGTTTCACTAGCCTGTTGATTGAAATATAGTGTCAATTCAGATAAACAGCATTATAGTGATGTTCTCTGGATGTTCATTTTATTTCTATTAAATTCTTGAACTTGAAGAGAAGTTGTCACTCCTTTATTCTATATGTGTGCAGAGTTTGCTATTAAAAGATCGCTGGTGCTCGAATTCATCCCTTTCAACTATTGTCTTGATATCAGCCTAAGAGCTGATATCCACCGGACAATACCTAACAGACAGAGAGTTATTTAGTAAACATTAAATAATCTTTAAACCGTGTGTGTAATTGCACAACACAGTCATATTGATAATCATCCATCAATAGGGTCTGCTCTAGCAGGAAATCCCCTAAAACATGCAGCACAATGAGGTCCAGAGGATCTCAGATATGCAGTAGCCACGTGTTTTTGGTCTTTCACACGAATTCCCAATAAAATATACCAAAGTTTGTGTTGTAAAGTGATAAAATGTGACACGTGCAAAACGTTGTCTTCCACAAAACCGGAAACATAATTGCTGAAGCGCCACCATGTGGTCAGCCATGAGAACACACCTTTTGGCAAATAGTTCAAACAGGAAGAAGGGAGATTTCCACCACCTTGTTGGTTAGTGTGGACCTTTCACCGACCACGCTTTTCCTAGCCAGAGTCCATCTCTCATTTCGACATCTTTAAAATATTACTTCACAGCTTGATTCCCAAGAACAAATCTAAACCTTTTTCAAAACCTGATGTGGATAAGCTGGTTCCTTCCTAGACATTCAGATGTTGACAAAAACAGGAAATGTGCGTGATTTAAGCACGGCATGAGGAGATAAAGGTTATATATCTGAACAAAGTGATACAAACTAATAAAAAAACTATGACTTAAGGAACTGAGCTGCTCAGTTCAGTTCGGATCCTTCTGGAAGGAAGAAGAGATCTGATCTTGGAAATAAAACTTTTATCAAAAGAGTTCTGCACCAGTGATTTCTGTGATTATATATGTAGACTGCTGTGTTTCTTACCTCTGGTGGGGTCTGGCCAAGCATGCAGAGGACCTTTGGTGGCGGTCAGCACCATCAACGTGCAAAAGAAAAGCAGCTTCATCTCAGCGGGTCTGCTGCGTTTTGCAGTGAAGCAGTGTGCAGTGTGTCTTCTCTGGGATAAACAATCCCCGCCTGCAGCTTCTCGGGGCTGAACGTAGGTTGCTGGCTTTCAGTTCCTGTTGCTGACGTCAGGAGCACCTCTAAGTTTCATTTCTTGGCTTTAAACTCTGCTGGACCTGCTGATCTCCCCCTGCAGTCTGTCTCAGGTAAACAGATCAGACTAAATATTCAGCCAACCAGTCTTATAAGTATTTAATGCCACATTGTTGCAAACAGCGTCCTTCTTTTCCAGATAAGTGGGTTGCACAGTTGCTGGTTGGTAGTCCTGGGATTGAATCCCAGCCTGGGGTTGTTGTGCATGGAGTTTGCATGTTCTCCCTGTGCATGCATGGGTTCTCTCCGGGTACTCCAGCTTCCTGTTGACCCTGCACGGATAAGCGTGTATAGACAATGGATGGATGCATGAATGACTATTAATGACAATAAATCAGGACTTGAGGTCTCTGAATCTTATGCCAAATGAATGCCTGAACGTGCTGTAAGACAGTCGAAACCACAGACTGAGGGATGCCAACCATGGAACGTGTTCCTGGAGAAAAAGACAACAGCTGTATGTTGGGGGAATGCCAAATACAGTATAGAAATATGTGCTTTCTGGAAGTCTGTGAAATAGGCTGTGCTTAAAACACCACCAGGGATTCTCAAACATTTGGCGCAAGATTCCTTTAGATCGGTGCGCAGACCTGCAATCTTGGATTTGGTCCTGGTTGAAAGAAAATCCTC
This sequence comes from Fundulus diaphanus, assembly GCA_037039145.1. Lineage (NCBI taxonomy): Eukaryota > Metazoa > Chordata > Actinopteri > Cyprinodontiformes > Fundulidae > Fundulus > Fundulus diaphanus. Next base: position 5,035,879 of record CM073126.1, read on the forward strand.
CTTAGTTCAAGGAAATCTGTGCCAACAGACGGTTGTCAATAGATCATTTTGAAGGTGACCAAACAGTACAGAACAGACATACCTGTCCCATCTGCCACTAGAAACAAAGTTCCTGGTTGGAGGAAGATACGATAAAATCTAAATCTATCAGGGATGTGATATATTTGGGCTAAACTGTGCATCCTCTCTGGTCTGGGAAGGTTTTAATGATTAAATCAGAGGTTGGGAGCGGGGCGTCTTCGTCCATCCCAGGACGTAACAGGTTACAAAAGGATGACCATTTCTGTTAAAAACAATGCTAATGACACACAAAGAGCTTCTTCTACTAACATTCATTGACTGAGATTAGAGCTGAAATCACTTGCAGCTCCTGTTAGACTGTCTGTCCAGCTGTTATAGTTTAGTGTTCATGTTTCAGCAGCTGGTTGTTTTCCTCACCTGGTCTGTGAATACCACATCACTGGTGCAGAGGGCACAGAAGCGTTTGTACTTCCTGCGGAGGATGAGGAGAGCCCACCTGCCCCCGTCCATCCTCACGACTTTCTACAGAAGCACCATAGAGAGCATTCTGACCAGCTGTCTCTCTGTGTGGTGTGGAGGCTGCCGGAACATGAGGAGAGTGGTGAGGACAGCAGAGAGGATCATCCGGGCTCCTCTTCCCTCCATTAAGGACATTTCATCCCAGCGCTGCATGTCCCGAGCCCGTAACATCATCAGAGACCCCTCACACCCCCACCATGGACTGTTCTCCCTGCTGCCCGCTGGCAAGAGGTTCTGCAGCATCCACTGCAGGTCCACCAGGTTCTGCAACAGCTTTTTCCCTGTTGCCATAAGAATGTTGAACTGCTGAACTCTGAACTGGACTCTGCATCACATTTGCATCATTATTTGGCACTACCAACGTTGCCAAACTTTTGTAATCCATTTAAATAGTATATAATTCAATGTTTACTGCATTTTTGCACATATTATTTTGCACTGCACGAAACTTTTTCATACAAATGCCTTTTTGCACCATTATTTTTGCACATAAACTGTACATTCTTCTGCACACTGTTTTTCTGCTGCACTTTATATTGTAATGTTGCCTTATTCCACCGGCAAGCCGTCGTAATCTGTATGCAACGAAATTTCGTTCTGTATGCACTCTGTACATACAAAATGACAATAAAGTTGTCTAAGTCTAAGTCTGTATTAACATCTCAGCCTGTTTGGTTTATTCATCTTTGTAGTTTTTTTGTATATAGTTTTATCTGTTTGGATTGATTTAAATCACATTTTTCTCTAGCTTTGCATTGATTTTACTAGTTTTTGGACACATTTTTTTATTTCATTCTTTCTATTTTGGCATTTTGGTGTCTGACATTTTTGTCTTGTTTCTGTCTTAAAAGACAAAAAAACAAGGAAATACATACGATAAAGAATCTTTTCCCTCTGAGATTTTACAATAAATCTCATTTTGCTTATGTGTTTGATGAACTGGTTAAGGTCAGTCATGTGACCCGTTAAAGGCAGAACTGGGAGAGTTTGCGGTGTTGCAACAGGAGACGTGGAGGAAACCAGCTCAGCCAGAAATGCAAATAAAACGAAGATAAACCATGTGACACCTGGCTGGGAGTTTCCTGAACCACAAACCCACCAGAATCCTTGCAAAGACCAGACAGAAGCTTTATGTTGTCTGGAAATAAACAGAAGATATCCTGGAACAAGACCCAATGCTGCACGTTTACGCACAAATCTTCAGCACAGCCAGATGTTGGTGGCAAACAAATTCATGAAAGCTCCACGTTTTTCAATCAGAAAAGTCAACAAAGTCTTCATCTAGTCCACTTGATGTTATTCCTCCGTGAACCTTCTACAGCAAACATCCCAGAACTTCCTCTTTTGGACACAAATCAACACGATTCTAAACATTTTGTCAGCAGCAGAGATACTTGACGGCCCACTTCCACAAGAACATTTACAGATACTTTCCTGCCGATGTTTGAAGAAGAACTTTAAAAATAAGAGGGAATCCTGCAGGATGAAACTGTGTAAAATAAAAAAACAACCTGAGTGAGACTCACAGCGTTGCAAAAAGTCCAGAAAATAGTTTGCATTTCCTCTCGGTTTATATCTTTGGACACAGATTATATTATCAACGTTTGCAACGTCACAATCGCAAAGAGCTGCTTAGATGCAACATTTAGTAGGATATCATATTTATTAGGATGTTATAAGTGCAAAATCTGCATGCCAGTCAAGTCTTTGTTCTGTTGGATAGATATCATTTTAAAAATGTGGGTTGATAGGTAATTTTTATTAAGAGCCTGCAGAACTTTGTGTTTGTCTGTGGGAGGAACTTAAGTTTCATTTTTTAGTTGTTTGGTAAACTTGATGGTGCTGAAAACAACAAAATTAGACAAGCAGAGGTTGTCATGTGATTTATAAATTATCTCATACATGATTTTGCTTAGATTATAAGGAAAATATCTGCTTTTCCATAATTAAAGTAATAATAATTTGTTTTATTAAGCCATTATTTCATAATTTCTCTGTAATTAGAAGTAGGTATGGGTTATAAGTGTAAAGATAATTTTCCCAAGTTTAAGAAAACTGATTTTTTCTTTTCGTCTTAAGCTAAAATTCATTGTCAGCTGTTCTGAAATCAGCAATGTGATGACGTCACACCTGATGGATATTATTGAGGGATACTTTTTTCTGTTCTAACTGAAACTGTTCCTGGGTTCTGGTGGATGTTGCTCCAGAACAGCATGGCTGTGTCAGATCTGCCAACGACTACAAGAAACAGAGTGACGTCACTTCCGGTCGCGATTTCCCACATTTTCCAAAATAAAACTGAGGCTGATTCTCCTGCGGAGGTTATTTGTCTCCAGTTGTTATTGTTCTGTGTTCGTCTGTTACCTACCATCATATGCTGTGAAAACATAGTTGACCATTTTACAGATTTATTTTGTTTTTGAATGTTTTTAGACCAGCCAACAAATTTTAATGTCACACAAACATATTCTGAGGGAATATAAAAACTTGCTTCAGTTGTTGTAGTTTTATTTATTGCAAATATTACAAAGTAAATGGTACTTTCATTTTCAGATCAGTTTCATTTGAAACATCCAGGCCTGAATTATTAATGACTTTCCCGTCAAACTAAGATTTCTTTATGTGTATATTCACATACAGTCATATTCAATAAATATGAATATCATTGACAAGTTCATTTATCACAGCAACCGGATTCACTGAAGGAAACAAATTATATAGCTTAACACACACTGGTGATGTTTTAAAGCCTTTATTTCTGTTAATTGTGCGTTTATTCCCCACCTCCACCTGATAAAAACACAGCATATGAGATTAGAATCGCATCAGACCAACAGAAAAGAAACAATATTCATCCAGAAATCCTTTATAAAAACTAGGTTTAATACCAGGTTAAATACTAGGTTAAAAGTTAACTTTCTTCAAAATGTACTTTTAATCTGACGAAGAAGAAATACATATTCTAATTCACCGAATATGACTATATGTACACAAACTATATATATATATATATATATATATATATATATATATATATATATATATATATATATATATATATATACACACTCCTGATCAAAATCTTAAGACCAGTCAAAAATTTGCAAGAATTTGCATTTTGCACTATTGGATCTTAAGAAGGTTCTAAGTAGAACTTCACAATGTTAAAAGGACAAATCAGTGCAAGAGACAAGAACATTTGAGCAGGGAATTGTCTGAAAACTGCATTTATACTCAAACATGATTTTTTCAGCTGATCAAAAGTTTAAGACCATAGCTCAAAAAAACCCGAAAACCCCCCAAAACAGAAATCAAAATGTCAAAAAAAAGGACTCAGTAATGAGTAGCTCCACCATTCTTGTTGATGACTTCAAACAATCGTTTAGGCATGCTCGATGCCAGTGTTTCCAGGAGGCTAGTGGGAACGTTGCTCCAAGTGTTGAAGATGGCTTCACGAAGGGCATCCATTGTCTGGAACTGATGTCCATTTTTGTAAACTTCCCTTGCCATCCATCCCCAAATGTTCTCAATTGGGTTTAGATCCGGGGAACATGCAGGATGGTCCAAAAGAGTGATGTTATTCTCTTGGAAGAACTCCTTTGTCAGGCGGGCATTGTGAACTGCAGCATTGTCCTGTTGAAAAACCCAATCATTACCACACAGACGAGGGCCCTCAGTCATGAGGGATGCCCGCTGCAACATCTCCACATAGCCAGCTGCTGTTTGACGCCCCTGCACAACCTGAAGCTCCATTGTTCCATTGAAGGAAAACGCACCCCAAATCATGATGGCGCCCCCACCACTGTGCCGTGTAGAAAACATCTCAGGTGGGATCTCCCTGTCATGCCAGTAACGTTGGAAGCCATCAGGACCATCAAGGTTAAATTTTTTCTCATCAGAGAAGACAACTTTCTTCCACCTTTCAATGTCCCATGTTTGGTGCATCCTTGCAAAGTCCAAACGGGCAATTCTGTGGCGTTGAAGAAGACGTGGCCTTTGAAGACGTTTTTTGTTTCTGAAGCCCTTCTCTCGCAGATGCCGTCTGATGGTTATTGGGCTGCAGTCAGCACCAGTAATGGCCTTAATTTGGGTAGAGGATCGTCCCGTGTCTTGACGGACAGCCAATCGGATCCTGCGGCTCAGAGCTGGTGAAATTTTTTGGGGTCTACCACTTGACTTTTTTGTTCCATAACCCTCAGGATCATTTAAAAAATGCAAAAGGACTGTCTTACTGCGTCCAACCTCAGCAGCGATGGCACGTTGTGAGAGGCCTTGCTTATGCAGCTCAACAATCCTACCACGTTCAAAGTCAGTGAGCTTTTTTGCTTTTGCCATCAGGAGGTCTTGACAGTGTAAAGACTTCACAGAAAATGACATGGAATCCAGATGTTTGCACAGCTTTTGGCTTTTAAAGACTATGGTCTTAAACTTTTGATCAGCTGAAAAAATCATGTTTGAGTGTAAATGCAGTTTTCAGACAATTCCCTGCTCAAATGTTCTTGTCTCTTGCACTGATTTGTCCTTTTAACATTGTGAAGCTCTACTTAGAACCTTCTTAAGATCCAATAGTGCAAAATGCAAATTCTTGCAAATTTTTGACTGGTCTTAAGATTTTGATCAGGAGTGTATATATGGCGTGGCTTTCTGTTAGATTGCTTAATTTATTCTTTTAGTTTGAAAGGGGAGGAGGCGGAAGTGATGTCATAAGGTGTTTGTTGTCTTCCGGTGTTCCATCCGCGCCTCCACCGTGTACAGCGCTGACAGCCGCTGAGATGACAGCGTGGAGAAGAGAAGCACGCCCACGATGGTACTGTATAAAACACGGAGCCCCACGGACACCCACAGACACGGAGAGCCACGGACATCCGACCCGGGACGATTCCTACCTGGACCTTCATCATGGGCGTCATCATCTCGCAGATCTTCTCCAGGTTCACCTCCAAGATTCCCGTCAGGATTTTAATGGGTCAGTTTTAAATTAGTTTTAACGTCATAATAACTGAAAAAAAAATGTTTGTTATAAACTGTAGTTTCGGACTTTAATTATTGGCTTCTCTGCTAAAGATAAAAGTCCTCTAATAAATCCAGCTTTTACTGCAGCAGGAGTGAAAATTTTGGAAATATCCTGTCTACTTTAAATTAGAAGTTTAATCAGGGCAGAAGTTCAGTTAATAAAGTTTTACTTTTTCTTTATAATTATTATTGACCTTTTACAACCCCTAAAAGCCCAGCTGCTCTCAGCGGCCTGAACCAGAATCCAGCAGTGGCGTTTTCAGAAATCTTTCGGGGGGGGGGGGGGGGGGGGCAGATGGAGCCACTTAAACTAAAAGCCATAGTTTCAGGATTTTATTCTGCTGTTTATAGTAAAGCTGCTTTAGAAAACTATCAAAAAAATTTAAGTAAACACCTACGGATATCTTTTTGTGTATTGTTTGATTTTTTAATGTTACTAATGATCTAATGTGCATAGACCAATAACAGTACAGTTAAAATTTTGAGTTGAACAAGAATTCCTTTTTATTGTGTAATTATATTAGGAATAAGGCGTACATTTATTCATTTATTGAAAAACAAAACAACTACTAGGGGAAAGTAAGATACTGGCAGATACATATAAAAGCGCGATAGAAGCTCAGGAAGAGCGGCTGCCTTGCTGGTTGTTTATAACGGGATTAAATGCTAAACTGATGGCATAATGTACACTGGCCAGTGGACTGGAGCCCGGGTCTGGTTCTGACAGCTCGTCTCTGCTGTGTCTCTGCAGTGGGTCTGGACGCTGCGGGTAAAACCACGCTGCTGTACCGACTGAAGCTGGCCGAGGTGGTCACCACCATCCCCACCGTCGGTGAGCCGTCCGGACCTCCGCTGACTCTGAGGGATAGAAAGTCGCCGTTTTAGGGTCAAAAACATGTTTTTTCTGTCCTGTTCAGGTTTCAACGTGGAGACGGTGGACTATAAAAACATCAGTTTCACCGTTTGGGACGTCGGTGGCCAGACCGTCATCAGACCGCTGTGGAGGCACTACTACACCAACACGCAGGTAAGCCTGCTGCAGGTGTGAAGGATTCATACAGCTGCTGGTTTCAACGCCTCCACGTCGAGGCAGTTAAAGCAAGGCATGCAGGCAGGACGAAAAGTATTTACACCCTTGTGCTTTTTCTCCTCTTTGTACTTAAAAACAGACGTTTCTCATCAGTTTTTTTAAGTTAAATCAGGGCTTGACGTGTTTTTTTCTATACAATAAATGACAACATATGTCCTGGTAACATAAATTTAAAAAAATCAGTCTGAAAGAGGGTGTATTGGCAGAAGCATTAAGCTTATAATTCCCACCCTCCAAAACCAATTTACATTGGACTAGAAAAAAAAAGGAAAAAAGAAAGAGACGTGTTGCTTTTTGAGATGCTCTCGCCTACTTCATGTTGCCCGACAGGTTCTGTTTCAGTGATTTCTGTTTTTTTACAGATCTGGTATTAATAAAGCCACAGCGGCGCTACGGAAACTGAACTCAGCTTTCCAAAATAAATTATTTAACTAGGAGGGGAAAATCACATTTCCTTGGTTTGGATAGTTTGAAAACTTCCTTTTTGTATTTACTTGGGTTATATTTGTCTGATATCAAAAGGTTTTTTTGTTGAAATCAAACACTTGAGGGTCATAAAAGAAGTGATACGGACATTGAGAGCAAAACGTTAAAGCTCACAGAGAAGATCGGAGCCGTCCAAATTAAAACCGAGAAAGAAAGGATTGAGAAAAATAATATAAATATAAAATAAAAAATTTGTGATGTCAATATCTGATGATATGTAACTGTTGTAGCTATTGAACAATACTTACTGTTATTTCTACATACTTAATGTATTTCACTACCCTGTTGCCATATTATCAGAGTCCTGTGCCCAATATCGGCCTGATACGTTAAAACATGAAAAACATCGGCCGATACCAGTATTAATGCAGATATATCCTTCATCCCTTCAAAATATATACTTTTCACAACAAATTTCGCTGTTTTTTTCTAATATCATGCAGCCCTAATGTTTTGTATTTTTTTCCTTTCCAAATAAAATAAACGGTGCAAACATATTTTTGCTTAATTTTCCATCTGTGTTTGTGTTCAGGGTTTGATTTTTGTGGTGGACAGCAACGATCCGGAGAGGATTAAAGAGGCTGCAGACGAGCTGCACATGCAGGTGAGCCTCTGTTCACAGCGTGGAGCTCAGATTGGATCCAACGTTTACACGATTCAGTGTGCTGCACACTCAGTCCAGACAAAACTAGGGTTGTTTTCACCTTCAAGTTCACACTGCAGCGTCCTCTTGTCAGAGAGAAATCAATAATCAATAAGCATCAATAGTTCTGCTTGTATTTCTGAGCGTTAAGCTTGACGTCATCGCCACCTACTGGCCCTGCATGAGCATGGCAGCTTTGCTTCATGTCAGCACCAGAGGTCTTTAGCCACTTTAATTACTTTGGCCAAAAAGGCTACAGAAATGAGCAATATTTAAAAATATAAGGGTAATTTAAAATTTGCTAGATTTTTTTTATGTTATATAAATAACATTCCCACAATGACATTAATAGTGTTGGGAGTATTCTTTTTTATATGAAGTTTTCTTTCTCAATAGGTTGCAAATTATGTACGTTCAGACGTTCTTTCCTATAAAAATTGAATGAAAATGTGTTTAAACCTTTAAACAAAACTAAAATTATTGTTCTTTAATTTCCTACAGAAGGCATCATAATGACAAGAAATTTAGTTTGGCAGACTCTTGCAGCTGTGGCTCTAAACCAGAGAGTTTATCTGAACCGAAAGCAAAAAAATATAAAAAAAAATGTCTGTAAAGGTCTGTAAAGCCTTTTGGTCTGGAGTTCTGTTTTTTTATTTATTTAAAATATCTGTTTAAAAAAAGATCTCGAAAGAGTCTGAAAAGCAGAAGCTTGTGGTTTGAGTTGGGATTCGGTTCCCACTGTGAAACACGGTGGTGGCGGCATCATGATCTGGGGATGCTTTTTCTTTTATGCAGCAGGGACAGGGAAGCTAGTATGGTTCTAAAACACTAAATGGATAAAATAAAAAAGGTAAAAGCAGTTTGCAAAGTGATATCTGTAGTTTCCGGTGTAAGTGGGCCTCTAATCGCCGCTGCGTGTTTGCGTTCTGCAGCTGGAGGAGGACGCGCTGAGGGGCGTGCCGGTGCTGGTGTTCGCCAACAAACAGGATTTACCCAGAGCCATGTCGGCCAGCGGCGTCACCGAGGCCCTGAGGCTGTCAGCGGTGCAGCAGCCGGTACGTACCTCCAGAGGGTTTCTCCTGTTGCATCCGGAGGAATGTGGAGCCGGCGGCCAGGTGAAGGCGTTTAACCGTAGAGTACAACGTGACCTTTGACCTGTTGTGTGTCCTCGCAGTGGTTTGTCCAGTCCTCCTGCGCCGTCAGCGGTGCCGGTCTGGTAGAGGGCCTGGACTGGCTCTCCGACCGGATCCTGAAGAACAGCAGCTGAAGCTCTGATTGCCGACGTTCCTGCGGGTCTTTGAAGGCACCGGGCGGTCGGAACCTCTGAGGAAATGTCAGGACTTTTATTTTTTATCTCCTCCGTCTCGGTCAGGAACGGCTGGGATGTGTTTTTCTGACTTTCACTCATCTCTGCTGATTCTGAAGAGAGACGACCTGAAACCCGGGAATCTGTTTGGGTTTGGAAAAGTTGTGATATTTACGTCGCTGTGATATTTGCTGAGAGATTTTATGTATTTATTTTTTTTGCTTCTACACACAACCTCCAGCACTACAAGAGATTTTTGTTGTTGTTGTAAATAAAAGAACCAAAGTTCTTGCTGTAAATTTACAAAAACTGAAACTAAAATAAACCAATGTGCTATAGAACTATGTATTTATTATAAGTCTGAATGTCCATCTAACTTTATATAATAAAAGCCAGAAGTAGCTGACTCTTCTTGTTTTATTTTGATGAACTGTTTAAAAAAAAAAGTCACAAATTTATTTATTGTTTTAAAAGTGAACATTTGAAATGCTTTTTAATAGTTACCATGTTACTTTTAAAACGCAAACTCTTCAGATTTTGTTTATAAGGAAAATGTGGTTGCTTAAACGAGAACATTTCAAAATAATTGACGGGTTGATACGAAAATACATTTTATACAGAAAGGGTGAAGGTAATTATGTTATAACTTTGTAGCAGACCAACATAAGTTAATTCATAACTGTGAAGCTGAAGGTCAGTTTTGCAGGATTTTAAATACAAATCTGAAAACTGCACGCATTTATACTAAGTCAGCCGTAATTAAATAATTATTTTGAATGATTTGACTATTTACTCTTTTTAGTCTAGCAATATCAGAACAGGATCTCGGTCAGTTGTTCTTTTAATTTAATTCAAAGCCGATTTTAATGCACCAAAGTCTGCATTTGAGAAATTGTCATTGGATAAATATTACTATGAAATTAAAGAGAATGTCAACAGTGTTTTAATTAAAAGAAATACTTTGTGTTGTACTTAACATTTTTAATTGTAGGATTTAAACTTTTCTGTAATAATTATGGCCTAATTAAAAACTAAAATTTTTAAATTTTAAAACAGAGTTACATTAACGCACAGTCTACTGAATGTATATTACTTCTGTATATATATTGATTTTATTCAATTTTACTTTATTTTATTGTATTCTTATCTCTGTCTGCACCATCAACACCAAGTCAAATTCCTTGTATGTGCAAACCTACTTGGCGATTAAACTTGATTCTGATTCTAAAATCTTCCATCTGCATCAGCCACCTGTGCTGGTGTTTCCTTCCAGGATTGTCCTCATCAAGCTCTGATCTGCTTCTCTGTTCCTCCCCACAGCATAATGCTGCCACCACCATGTTTTACTGAAGGGATGGTGCGTTCAGGGTCGATTTCGACCAAACAGACGTTCTGCGGTCGTCTCATCTCACCTCATCGCAGCCTTTGCTGTGTCTCCTATGTGGCTTGTGACAAACAGGACTTCCATAATTCTGCTGAATGCATGAAAAACACTTGGAATTGCAACAAATTTACGTCAGCTTTGGATCTCTGCAGCTCCTCCAGAGCTACCATGCTCTGCTCTCCTGGTCCAGCCTGTCAGTCCAGGTGGGTCTGCAGGTGGTCCATCCTCTCTCCAGGTCCAGATGATGATCAGAGCTCTGGGAGGTGTTCAAAGCTTGGAATATTGTTTTATAGCCTAAAGCAGATTTTTATTTATGGGACAAATGTACAGCACACTTTTTGCATAGTCTGGAAAACAAAAAAATGAAACGATAACATTTCCCTAAAGCTCTGTGCTGGTCTGTCGCATAAAATCCCCATAAAATGTGATAAAAAAAAAAGGTGAAAAATACTCCATCCTTTCCTCATCGCAGCTAAATTTTGGCACAAAAACTCCAGAAAACTTAGAATGACGCAACAAATTTGACCAAATAAATTAAAGCTAAGGATGGTTTTAAAAAACAAAACACAGACTAAGATGGGTGAATGTTAGTGCTTTATTTAAATCAAACCTTTTCATTAATCATGATAATCACACTGAAGCATCAATCTGTACTGAACATATTTACAGCTCGACGTAATCGTCAATCCTGCCGTGATTTTCTGCGTCAGTAAAGTGCAGCGCCTTCAGTTTTACGCCTTAAGAAAAAGTGGAAAAAGTCAAACAAACATGACTGAAGTTAAGAGTTTAACCAGTAGAGACCAACTGGGCACCAACCGCCACGTTTTTAGGGTTTCACCATGAATCAGACGCAGAAAGGCAAACCGGTTCGCATGAAAACAACAAAAAAAAGACCCAAAAGGATCAGAACAAAAGCCCAAAACATGATCGACGTCAACAAAAACACTTCGACTCAGACAAAAGATCAAACGAGTCGGATTTTATGACACATTATTCTGAAATTACACTTGAAATTTTCCCCTGAAACGCAAGAATGAAAACTGAGAAGCACGAAGATAAATTTGTGCTTAACGGCATTTAATAAACAAGCTAAACCTGCGGCTCATTATGTGGCCTAAAAAAATGATTTAACGGTTTTTATTTATGTAACAAAAATATTTGAAATGTACATAGGTCAGAAAAAACATGTTTTCGTGAGCTTAAAATGGTCTTTAGATCTGAAATCAGTTCTTTATTCCCACCTTGTTGTGTTTTTTTCCAGAGTCGATAATTAGAAATGTGCAGAACTAATGAGGGGCAGATTTCTGTGATTATCCCAAAAATATATTCTTATTAGCATTAAATGTTGACTTTATGTCCCAGAGATATTTTCTGTAACCGTCTGAGGGCTTCACTAAATGGGATGTAAACGAAACATTTAGGACAGAGTTCCCCCAGAACGCTTACATGACTACAAATACAAAAAAATAAATAGTATAGGAGTTTTTAGGAAACTTTCTGAGTAACAAAAAACAAAAACAGGTCTTAAAGCAGCAGAAGGTCAGTAACTTCATTAATCAGATTAATTCATAACCCACATAAAACAACCTTTCGTTCAAACGTGGCTGAATTATGCTGTAATGCGACGTTTATTCAGAGGCTTCACGTAATCGGCTCAGCGGCCAATCAGCCGATCCGTTCACATCTGGACGCCGTGTTTCAGCATCTGATTCAAACGGATCTTTTTCTTTTAGTGTTCTCGGGTTTAGTGTTTAGCACGTTGGAAAACTTTGGCACCTCGAAGCGGTTTTTAAATCAGGAAAAGGTTTGGCAGCCAGTGGTGCCTGACAGACAGAACTCAGGGCGTAATTTACCCTGCTGAAAGCTGGAAAAACAAAAAACAAAATGTCATCAAACGTGAGTCTGGGTGAGAACGTGGAAGTGTTTAAGAGCTGGACGCGAACTTTCACTGAGAGAAGCTGAAAGCAGGTTTAAGTAGAACGATCGCTGACTTCACGTCCGAACCAGAACCGTTCACCTTAATAATCCTCCGACAGGTCCAGACAAACATGTAGGCCGCACTGGAAAGGATCTGGGATAAAAAAAAAGCCTAAAAACTAACTTTCATTATGGCAGCAACATTTAACAAAGGGGGAAAAAATAAAGAAAAATCACAGGTGGCTTAATGAACAGGGGCCACTTTGTCTTCTGGTATAAACCTTAACGAGGCTGGAGGGACCAGAGTGAAGGATCCTGTGGATCAGGGGTCAAAAACCGGCACATCAAGAGCCACCTCCACGATGGCCTAAGTGGAATATTTTGGAATATAAAGGTGAAAATAACCATCTAGTTCTGGCTATTTATCAACAGAATGACGATGATTTTGTTTAGATCATTTATTTTGTCTCTAGGCTCCAAACTACCGCTTAATTAATTAATTTAAAAGACTTTTCCTTTGTTCTAAAAACCTAAAAGTAGATATAAACTTATAGTTCTTTAATTTGACTATAAAACCACTTATACTGCAGGTCTAGACTCATTTTATATATTAAGAACAATGGCTCTTTAGATTGTAAAGGCTGCTGACTCCTGGTCTGGAAGGTCCAGAGTTCTGGTTCCTCTCTGATGCTCTCGTCTCTTCAAGCTCAGGTTTTTCTGCAGGATTTAAGTCTGTAGGCGGAGACGGTCACTGAAGAAGGTCGTTGTTGGGTCTGGGGAACCATCTACGCGTTGACTCGGCCACATGAGGAGTCCAGATTATTTGTTATAAGGCCCACAGCATTACAGAACCTCCGCCGTGCCTGCGACCGATCTATGGGAGCTCTGGGAGATTGACGTCACGCGACCACCAGGCGCCATATTGGCAGGGTAAGCTTGTGACCAGTCAACAGTTTACTTGTGTTGTGCCCCTGGATGCACAAACCACAGAGGGAAGTTAAAAGAAAGAGCATTTTATCGCATCCCTATATATTCTGTTAAAGCCGGGCGTACACTGTACGATGTTTTTTGCCCTTTTTGGGCCGATTCTTCAGTCGTGCGAATATTTTTTGGATCGGGCCGAGTTTCATCTGTGTCGTGTAGCATCCAGAGAGTAACGAGGGGCGATTAGCCCATCAGGAATCGTACAGTTGGATGAAAATCAAACATGTAGCATGCATCAAACTGAAAATAAATTCAGTCGGCCCTGCTGAGGTGATGGTGAGCGCCTCCTGCTGGTGAAGCAGAGCTACGAGCCGAATTCCCCCAGCCTCGTGCACTGAGCATGTGCAAACAAAGGAATTCTTCTTCTTCTCAGATGAAAACACAGGAGTGTAGAGAAGCATGACGGCGGTACGTGTGACACGGAGTCAAACTACGGAGGAGAAACTCGTAGAATTACCAAGGCAGCGCGTTTCGTTCTAGTGAGCCTCATATTTAACAGAGAGCATCGACCTTTTTCTTCTTCTACTGTTTAGGTTTGGCTTCCGGATTGACGAGTCCGACTAGCACCACCTCTCTACGGCGCTGAGTCCGACGTGGTTTTTAGACGTAAAGTGTGAGCAGTCAGATCAGATCAGAGCGTCGGGTCGCACAGAACAGATTTGGAGAGCTGAGAACTTTTAAACCCTGAGGTTTCCTCGTACAGTTTGAGCTGCATCTGAGTACGACGATTGAAAATATCGTACAGTGTACGCCCGGCTTTAGGAGGAAAAAATGGATTTCTGCTGTTAAACGGGATCGGAGCGCGATGCAGAAAACCGAGCGCTGGATCCCGTCGCTCCATGGATTCTGCTTATGCAGTGAACATTTCATGTCACGTAAACTTCAGGCGCACGGAACTTAATATTATCTGAATTTCATCTTTTACAACAGTATTGCTAGCTGCTGTATTACATTTTTGAGTTCACAGTTTTCATGGTAATGATTTGCCAACGCAGAAAAAGCTGTTTTTTTTCCCGCGGCAGTGCCAGAGTTATTTCCTAACGCTGGCAGGCAAACGTTTCTGTAGTAACAGAAAGATCTGTGTAGTAAACAACCAAAACATGACTTTCTCCGTTTATAATATTGGCTAAAATTTTAAATCAGCAGCCTGCATAGGAACAACTTTTACAGTATATATGATCCAGTACAGTGCCTGACCGCTTCTCATTGTGCAGAAATATTAGGCAATATTTTGATATCATTATTTTAAGGCATGTTAAGGGAGGGGTCATTTAATCTTTGTGATTAAATGATTCACCTGTAACAAATGTCGCCGTAAAACTCGCTATTTCAGCTACTAGTTGCTGTCTAACGTTATCGTAGCCTATGCTAGCATAGCTGTGGGCTACTTAACGTTGTAGTAACAATGAAACAATCCCGTTGTGGTGAACGCCACAGCAGAATCTGGGCCACTAATCCCGACTGAGTCCATTTATATCAAGACCTTTGTAGCCTCCAGCGATTCTCCGGTGTAGTGGGAACGTTGATTAGGTAATTTTGGAGTCCTGCGGCGCCGGATCTGTTGTTTTAAGGAGCATACTAGGAGCTAAATATGGATCACTAATTGTTGGTCTGTTGACTTTATTTGTGTATCGCTGTATGTTGCTATGAGAAAGCTGACTGCTCCCATCCATTCCTCTCGTTAATTTCTACGCTTCCTGATCCTGACAATATGGCGGCGTACACCAAACTGGTCAGGTGACGTCCAGAACGGGCCTCAGGGTCGCGTCATATTTATACCCCGAGGAAACAGCAAGAAATGGATGTAAATTAAGTTTTTTCAGTTATATTTATATAAAAAGGGCCATCATGATTATGTCAAGCACAATTAATATTCTAATGTTTTCCCCCCTATGAATAAATGTGTCGACTTTGAACAACGGCAAACAATCAGCCTCCGATTCCTTTCCACGCGTGAAACGGCGTTCGCCACATCTTTACCAGACGTGTCGACTAAATTTGTCTGCACCTTTCCTCAGTTTCACCACAGAAGAAGAAAAAATAAGGCGAGTCAAGACGCCACGGCGCCTGGAGCCGTTCAGCTTGTCTCGGTCAGACGGAAATGTTCCGGTAAGATGGGGAGAAACCGGCGCTTAGAAAAAGAATTCGTCTTTAGGACGAACCAGGCGACAGGAAGGCCTTTTCAAAATAAAAGTCTGTGCTTTTGGTTCTCTTTTTTTAAGAACAGGAACGTTTGTGTTGAGGCGTCCTGCTGGAGGAACCGCCGCTCTCCCTGTTCGAGCGTCTCGGGATTTTACCTCCCGTTTGTTTGAACTCCACCGTTAGCTCTTCTTAAAAAAAAAAAAAAAAAAAAAAACACACAAGTATTAAAAACAGAAACTTACAGGTGATCTAAATGTGGAGCAGATATAAAAGCAGTTCATTATTGTTTTTTGTTGCACCAAATAAAAACCGTTTCCTGTTTCCCCCGCCGTCTCCTCTTACGTGGAGGTGCGTTCGGTTTCAGTCCAGCAGAGGAAACGCTTTTTCGTCTTTTTCGGTCCCAGCGAGCCGAGTCGTTCGTTTCCGGAGCTGCTTTCTCCGAAGCGCCAGCCGGGAATCACCTGGGAGCCCAAAAAAAAAAAAAAAAAAGCGCGCATCCACCGGCAGTCATCAGGCTTCCGACTCCCCCCGCCTCTTCCCCTCGTCCCCAACCTCGCCCTCCTCCGATTGGCTGCTGCTGAGCACCAGAAACTGTCCGTCGGCAGCCGGCTGGTTGGCGGGGCGACTCGAGGCGGCGATCAAGCGACTCTGTTCCTCTAAATCCTGCCGTTCAGTCAGGAGAGTAAAAACAAGAAGAGTTGAAAGAAAAAAAGAAAAACGTCTCACATATGAAATGCTTGACGCAGGGCAAAGGCTAACGCTACGTATCTAATGCATGATTGTGTGCTGAAAATCACATTATGTGGCTCTAACTGTGAGGAAATGAAGGAGATTTTTTTGCAACATAAAGTCATTTTATCTCTTTGAAGCAGGATTGTTGCATCACGTGAGCTTCTGAGCTTTCTGTGTCTCTGCTCTGTCTTCTCTAAGCCCCAGTGGGTCGAGGCAGATGAGCGTTCACACTGAGCCTGGTTCTGGTTCTGCTGGAGGTTCTCCTCCCTGTTAAAGGGGAGTTTTCCTCTCCACTGTCGCTTCATGCATGCTCAGTATGAGGGATTGCTGCAAAGCCATCAACAATGCAGACGACTGTCCACTGTGGCTCTACGCTCTTTCAGGAGGAGTGAATGCTGCTTGGAGAGACTTGATGCAACCTGCTGGGTTTCCTTAGAGAGGAAACTTTCTGACCAACCTGGAGGATCTGATGGAGTCTGACTTTGGAAAGAGACTGAATTGGAGCTATATAAATAAAATTTAATTGAACTGAATTGTTGCTACAGAGGCTCTCAGATGTTTTTTTTCTGGCTGAACTCAACATGTTGGCAGAGTTTAAGCTTCCAGCAGCAGAAGTTTGTCTCTGTTGTTGCAGCGCTGCGGTCGGAGCTGCAGAGTCAATTTTCGGCAAATGTGAACAAGTTAATTTTGATTTTGACTGCGAATGAGTATCTTTGAATTAATTTCTATTAGTATTAACTAGATCAGGGAGTCCCAAAGTGTGGCAAGCTGCCACTAGGGGGTGTGCAAGATAAAAAACGTAATGCCGGTCTGACAGTGCTGTTTTCCCCCACACCGTAAAGACGTGCAAATAAACATTTTGTAAAAATCAAAATCAAAAACTGTAAATTTAGTAAAAAAATAAAAATGTATTCACACGAAAATCTATCTATTTAGAAAAAGTCTTCTTCTACGCTTCATTTTATGACGTGTGTTGTGAATTGTTGCTATTTTAATAACATTTAATTGAATTGAATCAGATGTGCTCCCATCCTGAATAGTGCACATGTTTGGGGATCAAGGGTGTGGAGTCCGCAGCATTCTGCACATTGCAAAAAGGGAACTTAAATTTTCTTGAAATGAGTGTATTCTTCCTTGATTTGAACAGCTAAATAAGACCATTTGCCAACGGAATGGGTATTTTTCCCCCTAAAATAAGATAATTAGACATCCTGCACTTGAAATAAGATGATGAAGATGAATTGTTCCTATTCTAAGTGCAAAAATCTTATTCCATTGGCAAATAGTTTTATTTACCTGCTCAAATCAAGAAAAAATCCACAAATTTCAAGAAACTTTTACTTACTTTGAGTTGCCTTTTTGCAGTGCAGCGTCAGGACCGGTACGTTGCTTTTATTGTGATGCCAGTTCTCTTTTCTTTTTCTTTTTTTCATTAGTTTGTTCACATGAAGGGATGAACTGACCACCTGGGAACAAAAACCCCAAACTCTTACCTTTTCAATCTGTTTCTGCTTGTTGAGCTCCTCCTGCTGTTTCTCTTTGGCCTTGTCCTGCTCCTTCTTCTTCTCCACCTCCTTACGGTCCTGAGCAACAAAAGAAAACCTGAAGCGAGCCGTCCACGTGACGGCCGGAGGAGCCGTGTTCAGCTCTGATTCAGTCTCACCATCTCTGAGTGGAACGCTATCTGCTTGGCCAAACCGACGCTGTCACAGATCTGAAAGGCGAAGAAGACGTTACGGGTCAGAAAGGCTAAAAAAAAACTGCGGTAAGACTGCAGGAGGAACAGACGCAGACGAACCTTCTCGCCGTCGTTGTTGGACTCGAAGACGTAGCACACGACTCGGGTGTCGCCTCGGCCAGCCGCCGCCGCCTGCAGAACGAAACCGAACAGCCTCTTGTTGTCCTGGTGGGGCGAGCACTGGACGACGGCGGACAGCGGGAACTGCAGCGGGGCACAGGACACCGTGAGCAAAGGCGCGGCGGGAAAACCTTACCTGGTACAGGTGTAAACGGAAAAAACGGCCTCATCTCACCCTCAGCCGAGTGACCTGCGTCTGGGGATCAATGAGTCTGGAAAGGAAAACGTTGAACTTTAGGCAGAAACAGAACAACAGCTGGAAAAATGGTGAATAATTCACACGTTAAGAAATATCAGTTGTTTTTAAATGGTCATAATCCTCATATCTAGTCCCAGATTTATTATTATTTTTACTTTCTTACAAATCTTTTATTGCCTGACCTGAAAGTCAGTCACCATAATGCATTTAAAAGTTGGAATATAATTTTAATTGTGCATTTAATCCTTAATATTCACAGTTTTAGGCACTTTATACACTTTAAAAGAATATATGCCTCTACTTTATGAGATGTTATGCCTTTGTTGGCTCTTTAGGGCCGGATAAATAATAGATTCGGCCCGCGGGCCTTGCGTTTGGCACACGTGGTCTAGATTGATCAAACCTGAACTAAACCGAGATTCTTTAAAACGGTTTCAGGTTCATCAAACTTTTTATTGTATTTCTGGAAACACAAAAAGGAACATTTTTAAAAAATTTTTTTTTTTTTGGCACTAGGCCCGGTGTAGAAATAAGCAAGCAGAAAAACTTTAATATACAGAACGGTATACCGATTTCCGTTTATTTGGAAAGATTTTTCGGTTTGGCTCAATCATGTGAAAAAAAATCAATTAAAGGGCGGCCCCTAGAGCCCTGAGTGAGTGGGTTTTATTTTTTTTAATTAGTAAAAGAATAACGAGTATAACCACTGGCCGGAAGGATGGACCGACAGACGGTGTCCGAAATTAACTTCCTGATTCACCGGCCAAGTTGGCAGACTGAGCCCGACTAAACATCTCCACATAGTCCCGCTACGTGATTAGCCTGAGCTAAACGCTAGCTGTTAGCAGACGGCTGGACGTAGCTGCTGTCGTTCTCGTGTCACATGTGCGAGTGTTTGTGTTTGTTGTCATACGAGCTGAAAGCAGAGGAACATAAAGAAGCATCCACCCAGATGACGACTGAAAAACATGATTTGGTACAAACATTTACTCGCTATGTGGCAGCTAGCCCTCTGAAATTTACTTGCCAAACGGAAACTTACTCTCGTTTGGCGTCTGGCGAGTGTTAATTTCGGACCCTGCCGACAGATGGTACATGTACCGTTACGCCCCCTGTTTACGCAGTTTGTAATCTATTTATGTTAAAACCTTTTTGCATCACTACAGGCTTGTCTTGCCCTCCCCACAAACACAAACACGTGTGTTTCTCACTTGAGGCAGTCGCAGGTGACGAGCAGGTGGGACTCGGTCATCCTGAAGATGTTGTGGATGGCTCTGGCGGCTAAGATCTGCCTCATGGTCTCAGAGATGACGTCCGCCGACTCGGCCGTCTTCACCTCCATCGACCCGAGGAACCGGACGATAAACAGCTGGTGGAGGATCGAGTCTGGACCACGAGAAGACGGGAAGAGCAGAATCATTTCTGGCACCAATGTATCCTCATACGGATTAGTGGAGTTTATATTTCACAGGTTTTATTTCTACTGATGTTTTTTAAAATTATAGATGTTAAGGACTTAGAACCAAACCTTAAATTGTCAATTATAAGCGTCACAAAGCAAGCTTCAGAATCAGAATGAAAACATTTTAAAAACTCAGGTTTAGCAGGAAGAACCAGGTTGAATCTATTTTTTTTCCTAGAAACTAGCTGAATCAACACAATTTAAACTACTTAATCTTTATCTGCAAATATTTTTGGGCTGCATAATTATCAGAGAAAACATGCTGCAGCCTTTCTTGTCCCCTGCTTTAAAGAGAGCGAGAACGGCTGCAGTTTTTGGCGGCTTGGCTTTCTGACTGGAAACAATAAAAACCCAAACAAGACTTAAAATGTTAAGTTGAGACGCAGATAAACAGGACGTACCTTCACTGTCCTCCGATGAGTTATTTCCCGACTCTCCAAACGGATTACTCCTTCTGCAGAAACACACGTGGTCACGTTAGCCTGCCATAAACCCAAATCTAACTTAATCCCCCCCAGAACTGCATCATAGGATCCAGGAATTTGTTCTTTAAATGCATTTATTAATGCAGGTTGATCCGTTTTGTGTTTCACGACTGGCATTTGGCCTCGGGGAACAGGGCCCTTTTGATCTTAGGACCTAAAAGGTGATCTGGTACCTAAGAATAAACTTGTTGGACTAAACTATCAAGAAACATTTACCATCCGTTACTGCTGCACTGCAAAAACGGAACTAAAAATGAGTAAGATTTTCTTGAACTTAGTGTATTTGTTCTTGATTTGTGCAGGCAAATAAGATGATCCGCCAATGGAATGAGTATTCTGACCCCTAAAATAAGATAATTAGATATACTACCCTTGAAATAAGATGATGGAGATGAGTTGTTCCTATTTTAAGTGCAGAAATCTTATTCCATTGGCAAATCATCTTATTTGCCTGCACAAATCAAGAACAAATAAAACTAATTTTAAGAAAATTCAACTTATTTTTAGTTTAGTTTTTGCAGTGTGATAACCCTGCCTCTATCTATGGGGTGTACTTAGTTTTTAAACACAGCCGTTTCATTTTGACTTCCTCTTTGTTTATTAAATAATGACAGTCTGGAGTGTTTCTGTAGACTAGTTAGAATTAAAAACCTTTATAAACTGATAAAGACCAGATATTTTTCTATCTTATCCTGACATGAAAACCCCGGAACTTAATCAAGGTCTACTTTTCTTTTCGCCATTAACTAGAACAATTAATCCACAACTTAATATATTTATAATGCACCAGTTTTATACCAAGGATCCCGTAAAGTCAGTTAATGACGAGTTAGTCTTTGCTGAAAAGAAGCAAGGTTCTCTCAGGCACCTGCCGGGCTGCGCTGCAGTCTTGCTCTGACCCGAGTTCTCCTCCGTGACGGGGGAGATGATGTCGAACTGGATGGGCGTGTCCGGAGCAACCAGAGCGTCCAACGAGAGGACGGACAGGGCAGGCGAAGGCTCAGAACCAACAGAGCTGATGCTGCTCGCTCGGCCCGTCCGGCCCTTACTGGAATAAAGAGAGCAGATGCAATAATCAGCCTCGCCACCAGGGGTCCGTCTGAACTGGAACCATCAGGTCGACGTTAAACGCTCTTGCGTAAACTTCGGAAACTGTGAAACCGTCCCGTTCTACCCGCTTAAACCGTCCCGTCCTACCCGCTTAAACCGTCCCGTTCTACCCGCTTAAACCGTCCCGTCCTACCCGCTTAAACCGTCCCGTTCTACCCGCTTAAACCGTTCCGTCCTACCAGTTTAAACCGTCCCGTCCTACCAGTTTAAACCGTCCCGTCCTACCAGTTTAAACCGTCCCGTCCTACCCGCTTAAACCGTCCCGTTCTACCCGCTTAAACCGTCCCGTTCTACCCGCTTAAACCGTCCCGTTCTACCCGCTTAAACCGTCCCGTTCTACCCGGTTAAACCGTCCCGTCCTACCCGCTTAAACCGTCCCGTCCTACCCGCTTAAACCGTCCCGTTCTACCCGCTTAAACCGTCCCGTCCTACCAGCTTAAACCGTCCCGTCCTACCAGCTTACACCGTCCCGTCCTACCCGCTTAAACCGTCCCGTCCTACCAGTTTAAACCGTCCCGTCCTACCAGTTTAAACCGTCCCGTCCTACCAGTTTAAACCGTCCCGTCCTACCAGCTTAAACCGTCCCGTCCTACCAGTTTAAACCGTCCCGTCCTACCAGTTTAAACCGTCCCGTCCTACCAGTTTAAACCGTCCCGTCCTACCAGCTTAAACCGTCCCGTCCTACCAGTTTAAACCGTCCCGTCCTACCAGCTTAAACCATCCCGTCCTACCAGCTTACACCGTCCCGTCCTACCCACTTAAACCGTCCCGTCCTACCAGCTTAAACCGTCCCGTCCTACCAGTTTAAACCGTCCCGTCCTACCAGCTTAAACCGTCCCGTCCTACCAGTTTAAACCGTCCCGTCCTACCAGCTTAAACCGTCCCGTCCTACCAGCTTAAACCTTCCCGTCCTACCAGCTTAAACCGTCCCGTCCTACCAGCTTAAACCGTCCCGTCCTACCAGCTTAAACCTTCCCGTCCTACCAGCTTAAACCGTCCCGTCCTACCAGCTTAAACCGTCCCGTCCTACCAGTTTAAACCGTCCCGTCCTACCAGCTTAAACCGTCCCGTCCTACCAGCTTAAACCTTCCCGTCCTACCAGCTTAAACCTTCCCGTCCTACCAGCTTAAACCGTCCCGTCATACCTGCTGGGCCTCATGCTCTCGTGTCTCTGCTGGAACGAAGGCGATGGCGTCACGGCTTCCATGGCTGTTTGGTTCACTCTGGCTGCCAGCTCCTACCAGAAACACGGCAGCATCATCAGAGCTTGACTGGGTTTTACATCTTGCTACCTTCTCTTGCGCTGTGGTAGCGAGCCATAAAGTCTGGTTTCCGGACTCCAGACTCCCTCTGATAAAGTCCTTAGTAAAGGGAGCCCGGTCTCAGGAGACCATGAACTTAAAAAAACAACACATATAGTAACAGAGGAGTGTGGCATCGGTGGATCGCATCATTAGGTAGAGAAAGAACAAAGTCTGGAAATGTAAATATCTTTCCTGGAAAATACTTCCATCAAATTTCATGCCTTTCCAGGCTGTGGAGGAACCCTGAACACGTGACACATGTCTAAGCTGAGCACCATTTGATTTTAATTTTGAGACCATCCAAAAAAGGTTAAAAAATATAAAACAGCTGGACTTCTATTCTGAAGCTGAAGATGAATGGAAGTCCAGGTGTTTTATTTTGGATTGATCATGACCTGGATGACCGAGAATCTTCACCAACGTGTTGAGACTAAAACTGTGTTGCATGAACTGCTTTCTTCTCGTGGAGCCGATTAAACTGGCGTTCTGTTAGCTGTGACATCATCAGGGGAGGCAGATCATCCACTATTACCATCTAACATAGAAAGTACTCCTGGATCAATGTGAGCTTCTGTGCTTTCTGTGTCTCTGCTCTGTCTTCTCTAAGCCCCAGTGGGTCGAGGCAGATGAGCGTTCACACTGAGCCTGGTTCTGGTTCTGCTGGAGGTTCTCCTCCCTGTTAAAGGGGAGTTTTCCTCTCCACTGTCGCTTCATGCATGCTCAGTATGAGGGATTGCTGCAAAGCCATCAACAATGCAGACGACTGTCCACTGTGGCTCTACGCTCTTTCAGGAGGAGTGAATGCTGCTTGGAGAGACTTGATGCAACCTGCTGGGTTTCCTTAGAGAGGAAACTTTCTGACCAACCTGGAGGATCTGATGGAGTCTGACTTTGGAAAGAGCCTTGAGATGATATGTATCATGCATTGGTGCTATTTAAATAAAACTGAATTGAATTGAAAACGTGAAACAGGGACGCAGACCTCTGCATTTTCGCTCAGGTAGATCCTCCTGGAGATGTTGTTGATGGTCGCAATCCACTGTCAGAGGAAGCAGCAGAGACACGCTGTTACAAAGCATCATCAGACACGGAGCGGCTTAGATGACAGGAAACCATTTTTTACCTCTTCACAATCCTTCCTGCTCTCCGCCTGCAGCGTCACGACTCTGACAAAACACCGAAGACGAAGGAGACGTTAAGATCTTCGATCTAAAAATCGTGATCAAGAAAAGCAGCAATCTCACTTTTTGCCGTCGAAGGAGGTGACCTGAAAGCAGAACCGACGGTCATCGGAGTCTACGGCCATGACGGAGCAGTTGTCGAGGTCTGTGACCAGACCGCCCGCCACCTCGCCTCGGCCCTGCTGCATCAGGTTTCCTCCCTGCGTGAAGAAGTACTGCCGCTCCCAGGACGACGACACGAGGCCCGTCTTGCTGTCAGACACGCAGAGGAGCCACATTTAACTCGAAATGTTCACAATCTGTTGGTATTACAGCTTTGTCCTCATCCAGCAGAAACTCTGCCCGAATATTTTAGCTAGTTTCAGCTGCATTCTGCGTGGTGTAGCATCCAGGGGGTAACGAGGGGCAATTAGCCTCTCACCCTCCCCATCAGGAATCAGACGGTCGGATTAAAATCAAACATGTCTGAAATAAACTCTGTTGAAGCAGAGCTATGAGCCGATTTCCCCCAACCTCCCGCACTGAGCATGTGCAAACAAGGAACTTCTTCTTCTTCTCAGACGAAAACATAGGAGTGGAGAGAAGCATGACGGCGGTACGTGTGACCTGGAGTCAAACTACCGAGGAGAAACTCGTAGAATTGCCAAGGCAGCGCGTTTCGTTCTAGTGAGCCTCATATTTAACAGAGAGCATCGACCCTTCCGTCTTTTTCTTCTTCTACTGTTTATATCGCTCTTCCAGGTAGACGAGTCCGAGTAGCGCCATCTCTCTACGGGGCTGAGTCCGACGTGGTTTTTAGACGTACAGTAAGAACAGATTTGGAGACAGTTTGAGCTCTGAGTACAACGATTGAAAATATGGTACAGTGTATGCCCGGCTTAAGGGAGCTGTGCAGCTCAGACAAGACATGGCCTGTTTCCATGTGCACAGCTATCGCAGGCCTTACAATAAACCAAAGAAACATTAAAAAAAATCCCCCGCCTCTTTACAGAAACTCAGAAACGTCAGCACACAGCCTTGTCAAAGAAAATGCACTAGAAAACACTTCCAGGTGACAGCCGTCCGCTACGTGCAAGACTCGTTTCTATTGGTTCATTTCACAGGAAGTTAGATCGTGCACTTGCTTGTAAGCAGCTATGAGCCAGTTACCGTACCGAGACGTTTGAAAGCTTTAAAATAAACCCTGTTTCAAAAACACTGAACTCTTCCGTCAAGTAAAAACCTTCAGAAAAAACACGATTTATCCAAAACGAAAACACAAAGTGAGGATAATCCTTTACGCTGAGCTTTGCCTTTTGACTTAAAAACCCTGAGAAGAGCAACACAGACGGAGACGAGTTAAAACACTTGGTGGAACGGGCGCTTGTGTCTTACTTGCGGATGTGAAGGTAGCCTTGCTTCCTGGTTAGATTGCGACACACGGGCGAGTGGGCGGGGTCAGGGTCACACAGCGCATACAGAGGGTCACATGACCTTTCCATGTCCTGGATGGTCTGCTGCATCTGCCCCACCTCTTCCTCCATCTCCCGCCGTACGCTGCAGACACGGTTTTCCCCTCTAAGCCACTGCTCAGATCATGATTACAGACATAATTAAAGTTTGAGCCTCTTACTTCTGGACGCTGGTGCCTATCGTTCCCAGGAAGTCCTCCCACTGCTGGGTGAGGTTTTCAGACCCCAGCTTAAAGAAGCTGATCTGCACAGATTAGTGAAAAACAACAACACATTAACAGGAGACAGAACATTGGTTTTCATCAAAGCTTTTCCTCTATTAGAAGTAGATTTTGTTGCTTTGTTCCACAAAGATTTAAAAGCCAAATGTGTTTTTTTTAGTAGATATTTCTGAGATCTTTTCCTTTTTTAACACAACTGGTACTGAGTGACGTGGAGGCAGTGCCTCACCTGTTCTCAGGACAAGTTAAACCCTAAAAAATGATGAGACAAAATCAATTGGCCCCCTTCATTGTTGATTTCAGTATAATTGCAACATTTTTATAGTTAAAAGACAAATTAAAAAAAGAAAATCACTGAGTTTATGCGTTGCCAGTTTGAATACATGGGAAAGAGTGAGGCAGTGAGGAGCTGTGCTGACATTGCTGTGTCTCTTTAAACTAGGGCTGGGCGATAATTCAATAACAATATCTATCGATCGATAGACGTGTGGCGCGATAGGAAAAAATAGGGTCGATAAAAACTTCGATAGACAGTTTTACTTCCTTGCTACAGTCGGCACGCCGTCACTAAGCGCCGCCCTCTCAAACCACAACACACAACATGTGAATATGTTGCAGCAAGGAGCGGCGGAGGAAATTGTCCCAAAACGGGGTTTTACTAGTTCGCCAGCCTGATAGAAATAAACCACAGTGATTTGTAAAACTTGCAAGGAACCGGTAAAAGCAGAGTCTGGTAACGCAACCCACCAGTATTCATCACGTAAGCCGCTCACACCCGCAGCAGCGCGAGCTGCGCGAGCTTTAGCTGTGCGGCCCCGCGTCGTCGTCGTCGGAACTTCTTCCAAAACAAAGCAGGTACAGCAGCTAAACTGGGCTCCCTTCTTTGTGATAAAATGAGAAATCGTCCAAGCGGCATAAGGACATAACACATGCAGTAACATGCTTCATAGTGATGGATATGTCTGCTGTTCTCTGCAGCTGAAAAACCTGCCACTCTTTATTTAACCAACCAAAGTTGGTTAAATAAAGATTTAATTGGAATTCTGTGTTTGTGTTCTTTATTTGCATTTTATGTGCAGAGCTGCACATAAAATATGGTTTTAAATATTTTCAATAATTATCAATATCGATCAATATGCATTTTTTTTATCGATAAGCTTTTTTTCTATATCGCCCAGCCCTACTTTAAACCACCAATATGCATGTTTTATTAAACATGTTGACGGTCCACAGTCTGTCTAATTATATATTTAATGAACGTAGGGCTGGGCAATGTGGCTTGAAAATAAAATCTCTGATTTTATTACACCAAATCGGATTAATCAATTTATTTTCACTCCTTTTGATTTCACAAAAAGAAATTTAATTATTTAAAAAACTTGCTTTTATGTCAACCATTTCCTCTGGGAGTTAAACCTGAATTCAAAGTGCAACTAAATCCAAGCTGTGAAACATGCTGGTAAAACAAGATGGCCGCCCTGCCGTTATAAACAATGAAAATATAACTAAATGTTTGCTGCTGGTGGTTTTACACAATGAGCTGAGAACAGGCTTTACCGGCGTAACTTCAAACTAACTAAGAAGTAAATGAGTAAATTAAAGTGCCTCGTCTTATGGTAAAAAAAAAAAGTTTCTTCTTTACAATATTTTGACAACATATTTTCCTAAACACACATTCAGGATTACTGCTACTCTCTTCATGGAAGTAGAGTCCAGATTTTTCTAAAATTAAATCTCAATAAATTTTACGTTCGAACTGATTAAATCCATTTATCGCCCAGCCCTAAATGAAGGTGTGACACATTTAGTCTTTCTAAATCGTCCGTAAACATGCAGTGTGAGGCTGAAAGTACCGCGCTGCACTGATAGGGGGCACTGCTGAGAACAATGGGAACCAGCTGCATGCTCTTCTTCTACGCAGAAGACGCGGGTGTTTGCACCAACACCTCCAACTCGTTTAAATTTGTTTCCACGGAGTGCAACGTGAGTGAAAACGAGTGAGTGGGCGGTAGGCGTGAGCGCACACCTGAGCCTGCATGTAGCCCAGCAGCGGCTCCAGCAGGGCCGTCTTCTTCTTGTACTGCAGCGTGTTCAGGGCACAGAAGTAGTGCATCATGGTCTGGTGCTGCTTCTTGCGTGAGGTGTAGACGTCCTCCACCACCTCCGCTCTCACCTGCAACAGAAACTGAGTTTACCTGCCGGCAGGATTTATCCCCGGCTCTGCTTTCAGGAAGCTGCCTTTGCTTCATTCATTTATTGGTTTACAAAAGGGACCAAAGTGCATGAGAATAAAAACAACACTCAAAAGGATCACAGAAACCAAAATAATTCAGCTAAAAAAGGACAAAACGAGCGTTACGATAGCCAGGTTTACGACTAGAAGCAAGAGTGCCGCTCTACGGCTCAGAACGCTTTAAAAAAGTTTTACCTCCAGCTTTGGAAAATCCGCCCAATTTATCCTCTGCTGCTGTAGAATATACTGCAGATTTATGGCTTAAGAGCTTTTATCTGAAATAGCTTGTTAGGAGGAAATCAAACGGTAAAAACTGTAATAAATGAAAGAATTATGGTGGCATTTATAAACTGGAAAATAAGTTATTTTTGATTAAAGGGAAAAGCAACACAAATACAGAAAACTGATATTGGTTTATATATTAAAAAAACATTTTTTTTACTTTAAATTCATACTAAAAGTTACTAGCTTTGTATAATTAAGCTACAACGCTCGTTCCAGAACCCTGAGAGAAGTTCTGAACCTTCTCCGGACGCCGTTACCTTGTCGTTGTCCTTCCTCTTAGACAGGCGGCTGTATCTGTTGATGGCTGTGTCGTGATCTGCAGACAGAAAAAAAAAAACACAAGCTGTAAATAAACACATTTTGTCCGACTTGACCCCAAAAATCAAAGTGGAATTATTAGTCCGGTTCCAGCACCAGCCCCAGAATACTGGTCCTGAAAATCCACTGCAGGAACCTTTTAAAGGAGAACCAGGGTAGTTTTCTGGAACCATTGTCTCTGCTGCAGGAACCAGAACCAGATCTGATCCGATCACAAATCTGGGCTAGACGTGGTAAGGAGGCCGAACCTTTGAATCTACCCAGAATCACCGGGGAGGCGAGCTGCTCTGTCCTTTCCCTGGAGGTTCTCCTCCCTGTTAAAGGGGAGTTTTCCTCTCCACTGTCGCTTCATGCATGCTCAGTATGAGGGATTGCTGCAAAGCCATCAACAATGCAGACGACTGTCCACTGTGGCTCTACGCTCTTTCAGGAGGAGTGAATGCTGCTTGGAGAGACTTGATGCAGCCTGCTGGGTTTCCTTAGAGAGGAAACTTTCTGACCAACCTGAATAATTAACTGAACTAGACTGCACTGTTTGATAAAAGTGATCAATCTAATTGACTTGGAATCTGTCTCTAGTATTGAATTGACTTTTTTTTTTAAACTGTAAAGAGCCTTGAGGACGATGTGTTGTGAACTGGCGCTGTAGAAATAAACTGTAGCGATGTGTGCAAAAAGAAAATCCAGAATAATTATTGTATAGAAGGGTAAATCGTAACCACTCCTCGGCATTTCAACCATTATTCAGTGAATATATCTGTATTGATTGTGTTTCCTGAAGCAGAAACTAGGGCTCAGGGTTGGTGATGTGAAGGAAAGTCAGGAAAGACTCCTCCGGCTTTGGAAAATGAGACGAAGATTTTTCCTGCAGGAGGAAAGTCTGATGGCCGGTGGCTTCGCCGTCTTACCGTCACTGGCTATCTGGAAGACTTCTTTCAGCGTGAGGATCTCTGTAAAGACGGGGAAAAAAACATCAGGAAGTTCAGGAAATGTCTTTTGAAACGTCTGTTTCTGCTGACCACAAACTTTATCAACATCAGCAGCAGAAATAGCTTCTTCCTGTTGTGCAACAGTAATAAAATGCATCGCTTTTGCTTAGTTTTGGTTTCAATTCTGTTTTCTATCAAGTGATCCTCAAACTCTTCAAGAGAATAAACTCTGAATCCCCTAGAACTGGTGCAAAAGATGAAACTACACCTGAAACTAGTGAGTATTATTATTTCCCAACCAGAATCCCAAATCTGAGATGATCACAGGGAATTATGAGCTCTGATTGGACCGCTGCGGTTTCCTACCCTTCAGGTCTCGCTCCTTGAACTGAGTGATGGGGAACATCATGGCGTCGGCCAGCTGGGTGGACAGGACAGCGTGACAGGAGCTCAGCTGGACAAAGACAGGGACACTGGAAGTTAGGACACGTCCTGACCGGCGGTGCTTATGGAGATCCGTCCCAGAAAAAAAGGCTCACCTCATCAATGACCTTAGAAAACTGCTGCAGGGTAGAGCTCATCACCTCGTCGTCGCCCCCTAGAGGAAAACGCTGCACACAGCAGGAGAGAGAGAGAGAGAGAGAGAGAGAGAGAGAGAGAGAGAGAGAGAGAGAGAGAGAGAGAGAGCTGTGAGTCGGTGCTGTAGTGTTTTTATATCTGGACAAGGAGAGTCCTCACTGCAAAAACTGAACTAAAAATAAGTAATATTTTCTTAAAATTAGTGTATCTGTCCTTGATTTGAGAAGCTAAATAAGATCATCTGCCAATGGAATAAGATTTTTGTACTTAAAATCGGAACAGCTCTTCTCCATCTTATTTCAAGTGCAGGATGTCTAATTATCTTATTTAGGGGTCAAAATACTCATTCCATTGGCAGATATCCTTATTTACCTGCTCAAATCTAGGACAAAAACACAAATTTTAAGAACATTTTACTTATTTTTAGATCCGTTTTTGCAGTACAGATCAGATTTTGTATGTTTTTGATGTATCCTTGCATTGGCACACAGCCGGCTGCTATTGAACCTTTAGTTTGATCCAGGTGTGTTGAATCTAGATCTGTCATGATAAAAGTTTCTAAAAATTAGTGCAATAAATCATATTATTGTCATTTGGAGAACGGCATAGTAACGCGAATATATCCTCTCGACCTACCACACTGCAAAGAGTGAAGAAAAAGTAAGTAGAATTTTCTTGAAATTAGTGCATTTTTCCTCGATTTGATCAGCTAAATAAGATTATTTGCCAACAGAATAAGATTTTTGGACTTCAGCTGTTATAGTTATCTCACTAACTCACTGTTGTTCTTTACCTGGTACCACTTTAAAGTACGTCAAAACAATATGTATATAAGTCACCTTAAATGTACATAAGTCATCTTAAATCTCTGCTTTATTTCTTTTATTTTTCTTCCTGATCCACTGTATATATGTGGACACACTGTATATACCTCATGCACCTTTTCCTCCTCTTGGCACCTTCTTTTGATTATTGAGCCGACGTGACACGTGCTTTTCTCCATTGTGAGATCAATAAAGTCTATCTTATCTTATCTTATCTTATCTTTCGCGGTGCCACGTAACGCAGGTTTTTGACAGATATCAAACCAACGATGAGCCCAGCTCTGCGGGGTTGCAGACTGAACCAGACAGTTGTATTTCCGCTCTCCTACCTGTTTGTCGTACTCTTTCAGCAGCCTGGAGGTCAGGTGTGTCGCTGCACTCAGCTCATTCTGCAACATAAAAACCGCGATGATGCAGACGGGAGTCACTCGGTAGCGTTTGGGGCTCTGGTAAACGTGCCCTACACAGGCGTGTTTGTTTGTACCTGTGCATCGTAAATCCTCTGCATGGCCTGGTACAGCTGTGTGCAGTAGTTGGACATGGCCACGGTGTCCTCCTCAAACACCCCCAGCAGAGAGCGCGTCTGCAGACAAACAGCAGCAAACGACAGGTAGAAGAAGAAGGGAATCAGCACCCCACGATGACGTTTAGGCCCTGCTCGTCATCCTGCGTGTCACTCTGACAACCTCGCCCGCTGACTATGCAAATCCACACCCACGACTGCTACCTGTCCTCACATTCCACCTGTGCACCTAAGGTGTGTCTCTGTTGTTTCATGCTCGTGTTGGCCAGCATGCCGAATATCATTTTGTTGCTGCAAAGTTAACTAAACAGCTGACAGATGTAAATCCTGGTTCTTGTTTGAACCCGACAACTGATCAAGCGGAGGACGATGAAAACTGCAACACAGAATACGAGTAAAATTAGGGCTGGTATCATCTAGGATGAGCCGATTCGATACGATTCTCGATACGTAGCTCAGCTTGATTTGATTTGACTCCAATATCGATATTTATTACTTTAAAATTAATGCTCAAAGTCATTCAATCAACAAAACCAGCCACATATTATATTTGTTCAATTTATTATATAATTATTATATATTATTATATATACACTAATATATTAACAGGAAAATAAAGTGCACTTGGTTCAATGCATTTAACGTATCACAGAAACCAAAAATGTGCCCAAATGTCTGATTTTAGGGACGAAGGCGCTTCTAAAATCCTGTCGGCCGTTAAGCAAATTCGTCTCACTGCTCTTCCTCGCTGTGAACAGTAATGGTTGCGCTGTAATAACGCCCCCTAGGGGTTGGGAGGTATATTGATATTCAAAACCAGAATATCAATATTAAATTGTTTTTAAAAACATCGATATTGATCTTTGTATCGATTTTTATGCACAGCCCTAAGTAAAATGCTTCTAGCATTTGGGAAGGGGTGGGGTGAAGTGGCCGAGGGGGGTGGATGACTTTGGAATGACAGTATTTTTACCAGCCGACACCAATAAACCCAGAGGATCTCACCGCTGTTTGTCAGCTTCAGTTTTTTAATATGTTAGGCAAACATTTTATGCTGTAACAAGTCCCAATGAAACTAACATTCTTATTGAAAAGGGCCCCAAAAAACAACAAATAAAGATTAGCTTCTGTGCCAAGTGGGGAAGTCAGGATATCTTCGTAAAAAAGAAAAACAGAGGATGAAGTTTGTGGAAAAGTCTCCCTCAACCAAATCGGCGGAAAATGTCCGAATCCAGCTCAGCTGATGTCTGAAGGGCTGAGGGGAACATCGTTGATTGCCAAGTTATGAAAAGCACAGAGTTTTAATTTGGTCTAAATCAAGTGATTCTGACTGAATTATAAAACAAAGCTGGTTTTTGTTTTTTTTAAAAGGTCAGTGGAAACTTGCATTCATAAAGATTTGATTGTCTGTTTGGTTTATGGAAATAAACCAAACAGACTGCAGCTTATCAAAAAGCCAACAGCATGTGTTGGCTTTATTTAAAAGCCATTTCAACAAGATGTTTTTAAAAACGATTTAATATCGATATTCTGGCTTTCAGTATCGATATACCTCCCAACCCCTAGGGGACGTTATTACAGCCATTACTGTTCACAGCGAGGAAGAGCAGTGAGACGAATTTGCGGAACAGCCGACAGGATTTTAGAAGCTCCTTCATCCCTAAAATCGTTTGGGCACATTTTTGGTTTCTGTGATACGTTAAATGCTTTGAACCAAATGCTCTTTATGTTCCTGTTAATATATCAGTGTTCAATAAATTGAACATATATATAATATTTGGATGGTTTTGGTGATTGAATGACTTTGAGCATTAATTTGAAAGTAATAAATATCGATATTGGAGTCAAATCAAAATCAAGCTGAGCTACGTATCGAGAATCGTATCGAATCGGCTCATCCTAGATGATACCCAGCCCTGGTTCCCTCCGTGTATACATGGCGTTTCTTCAGTTTCCACCAAGATCTAAACAACCTTAACGGGAAAAAAACACACCCTCTGGAGCTATAAACAGGCAAAAGCAGGAATTAATGGAAGAATAACCAGACAATG
Source organism: Fundulus diaphanus (assembly GCA_037039145.1). Classification (NCBI taxonomy): domain Eukaryota; kingdom Metazoa; phylum Chordata; class Actinopteri; order Cyprinodontiformes; family Fundulidae; genus Fundulus; species Fundulus diaphanus. The sequence continues at coordinate 5,069,129 of CM073126.1, forward strand.
TGTGTTTAAGCTTAACATGGATAACAGGAACAGTATCGAACACATCTAACCAAGTGTCTCGGGTTTTAAAAGACAAATATATGTGCAACAATCTGACAACATCCTGTATGGCGACCGTCTGCAGCCACGCCCCATACTATGACGTCACAGCAGGTGTTTCGCCTCACATTTGCAGCAGGTAGCGCTTGTGTGAGCGGGTTTTCATTGAGCAGTGACAGTCAGCCGCTGGATGCCACTGATCCGCGGCCGGTGGGTGGGTTAACTGTAATGACTGGAGACGATGCGGCTAGGGAAGCGGTCGGTTCCCCGGGCAGGCAGACCTACCGTGACTGGGAGGTTTTAGCAGCATCCGACAATTTGACTGAAAGGTCATGCTCAGCGGAAACGACGACGAGCCGACCTGTTCAGGTTAAACGCTGCTAGCGTCGAGCTGGATGTTGGCAAACACAGTTAGCCTAGCTAGAAGCTAGCAGCCGCTAGCAGGGCTCCATGGTAAACAAGTTACCTGCGGGCTGTCCTCCAACGTCTCCTCCAACGGCAGCTTCTCTATTCCGGGCATGGCTGCGACTGGCGCTTCGGTACCGGAGCGAATCGGCAGATTAAAAAAACAACAACAAGTCGGCCTGACAACTCCCACTCAAGATTTCTTGGTCTCACGGATTCACAACACCCCAAATCCGCCCCTCCTGGTTCGGCTTGACTCCGCCCACTTGGCGGATTGTGATTGGTCGGCACAAACTTCCGTGAATCTTCTTCTTCTTCTGTAGTGTTTTCTGGCAGTTTACAAACTATGTGCATTACCGCCATCAAGATGTAATTCAGAAATTAATTTTCCTATACATCTTTAAATCTTAAGGCAACTAAATTATATACATACTTACACACTCACACACAGATACACACTAAACCCTCACAGCTAATTATGTGTCTTTTAAATATTTAATCCATCCATCCATCCATTCATTTTCTGACCCGCTTAATCCCTCATGGGGTCGCAGGGGTTGCTGGTGCCTATCTCCAGCGTTCACTGGGCGAGAGGCGGGGTACACCCTGGACTGGTCGCCAGTCTGTCGCAGGGCAACACAGAGACAAACAGGACAAACAACCATTCACGCACACACTCACACCTAAGGACAATTTAGAGAGGCATGTTTTTGGACTGTGGGAGGAAGCCGGAGTACCCGGAGAAAACCCACGCATTCACAGGGAGAACATGCAAACTATTAACTATTAACTATTATTAAATATTTAATAAGTGCTTTAATTATTTTATCTGATTGATGCTTCCCTAATAAATCAGCCATATTTACTGAACTCCCCATTACCCTTTCCAGTTCTTTCCTCTCTTTTATATATTTTCTACAATAAATCAACACATGTTCTACTCCGTCGGTTTCCCCACAATAAGAACAATTACCTGATGGATGTTTTCCTATTATTTTTAAACCAGTATTTAAACTAGTATGCCCAATCCTCAACCTGTTAATCCATATTTCCTCTCTTCTATTCATTATACTATTATGTTTTATGATAATCTCCTTGTGTATTTTATATGAATGCCTTCCTCTTTCTTCTAAATTCCATCTCTACTGCCATATATTATTTATTTTATCTTTAATAATTACTTTTATTTCTGCTCTACTTAGCGGGACATCATATTCAGTTTCTCTTGCCTTAACTGCTTCTTTAGCCAACTTATCTACTTTTTCATTACCTAAAATTCCTTTGTGTGCTGGAACCCATGTGAATTGTGTACTTATTTTTTGTTGCTTTATACCATTTATCAAATAACTGACTTCATCTAAAAGATCTTGACGGCTTTCAGATTTTCCACTTTTAAAACTAGTCAGGCAAGACATTGAATCTGAACAGATAACTGCATTTCTAGGCTTCACCTCCAGAACTTCCGTGAATTTCATTGGCCACTTGTTTAAAAGTCAACGGGTGCCATTTTGGCTCCGAAGGTGTTGCTCCTTGGTTGGTATGACTAAAAACAGGAGCCATAATGGAGTCCTCAGTTTTTTCTGCCCCATTTCGTACCGCCTACTTCCATAGTTATACCCATAGACATTATATAGTATATAATATATTATATACTATATAATATATTACATAGTATATAATATTATATAGTATTTATACAAAATAATAGATACTATATAATGTCTATGGTTGTACCTTCAATGAACCGTTTCTTACCGATGTACAGTCATATCATGTTAGGGCTGGACGATATTGAAAGAAATCGATAAAATAGAAACCATATTGGTGATCGATGATTATCAAAAATTTCAGGACATATATTTTAAGTACAGCCCTGGCCTTTTTATGCTGTTGCTTAGCGACCTATTTTTAGATACAGAACACACAAACACTGAATTCAAACTCAGCTCTTTATTCAACCAACTTTTTTACTAAGACCGAAAGTTTTTTTAAAAAAAAAAGAAAAAAGAACGTGTGCTCTCTGAACTCTCTGAAGGGGCCAGAGCTTGGTGACGGAACATTCCTGGGTCTGCGTTGTGATTGGTTGGGAGGATGTAATGACTGTAATAATAAACCTATATGACTAGATTGTATAAGGAAGGAAAACTGTTATTCTACTGAACTTTTTACTGATCATCATTTCTGTCATCGATATTTTTCTATTGATCGATATATATTATTGAATTATCGCCCAGCCATATATCACACTAACCTGACAACAGCCAGCTGTATGTCGTTCCGCCTAGCTCCACTCACATACATCTGGGACACCGCCATAGAGATTGCCTTTACAGAAGGCTGGGCCTTATCAAAAATTCTTGCATATGATTGGATAAGCCACTTGTCTGTCATCTTTATTGACGTGCTATTTCAACCACTCACACCGAAGCTAACCCGTGACGCTGATGATAGCGACGCAGGAAAAAAAAAAAAAAATAAAAAAAAAATGTGTTTGCGGCTCTAGTGGCACGCGTTTTATTGACAGTGAGCTGACAGGAAGAGGGGGGAAGACAGGCGGCAAAGCGCCGCGGGTCGGAGTCGATTCCGGGCCGACCGCGTTGAGGACTAAAGGCCTCCTAACATAGTTAGCGCTAACCGCTAACCACTCCGGGGCGCGTCCGCGTCGGCACGTCCGCTGGTCCCGGAAAACAAAACTTGCCAAATCCGGTCGAGAGAAGGGCGAAAACATCGTTTCCACCAACAAAAGCCTTCAGAGGCGTTCTCTGATGTTCTTTTAATGAAACAATATTAGGTAGATTGGACAACACGGAAGAAATAGCAGCATCGACTAGCCGCCATTGCTATCAAAACAGTCTCACGTCATGGTCGCGTCTCCACTACGTCACATCTATGAAACTCCAGCCCTGCGTCCTGATTGGCCAGACCATAAATTTGGTTGGAGAAATCACTCTCTACCGGCGGTGTCCCAGATGTATGTGAGTGGAGCTAGGCGGAACGACATACAGCTGGCTGTTGTCAGGTTAATATCACACACCATATTGACAAAAGTATTCACTCACCTGCTGTGACTCGAATATGAACTTCAGTGACATCCCATTCCTAATCCATAGGGTTCAATATGACGTATTGGTCCACCCTTAAAGGAGGGAAAAGTTAGGACATTCTGACTGACGGGCCCCAAAATAGAAAATGTACATAAGATCATTTGGAATGATTTTGATTATTTTGTCAGGGGGTCCATAATTCCTGGTGGAACCCCTGATTTCCCCCAAAGGCTTTCTGTCGGGTTGAGGTCAGGACTCTCCATTGTTGGGGCGATCAGTTCCAGGTGAATCTACAGGTGAATCTAAATCCTAACGAGGCCTCGTCAGCAGGTCTAGAAAGCTGGGAACTCCTCACTACTCCAGACATTTTGAACTGACAAAGCTTCTTGGATGGGAAGCGAAACGTATTCAGCTTCAGAATAAAAGTCCAGCTGTTTTATTTTTTTACTTTTTTTTTGATTGATCATCACCTAGATGACTGAGAATCTTCACATAAATAATGGTGATAGTTTGTGGACTCATTTTAACAGAGAAAACACATAAAAAGAAAAGGCGTTAAAGGAGTGGAGACAGAACAAACAGGGGTTCTACGTTTGCTGCTCTATGATACAGAGCTGAGCTGTTTTCTTGGGATTTCCCTCACCTTGCTTTCTGATTGGCTAAATGTCACATTCAGCTGGCTGTAAACATGACATAATCGACTGGATCCGCTGCTCCAGTCCAATGCGAGCTCCGAGCAAAGAGAGGCAGTTTCTGTCAGGAGACAGAAATGGACAAAGGACAGGCATAAATATATAGGGTGGAAGAAATATATGCGGTAAACATGTAGAAAGGAAGAATAAAACAGACAAAAATATTAAAACTTAGACAGAAATAAATACATTTAAAATCTAAGTAATAAATAATGTTGACAATTATAATGAAAAATAAATAAATGAGGTGATTATTTTTAAAAAAAGCTGATTATGAGAGATATTTACATTTATGTCTCATTGTATAATTTAATCACTGCTTACATTTATTTATTTGATGTATTTTTATGTATTTATTTTATGCTTATGTACTTATTGAGCATGTATTTTTTTCTGTCTGTATTTCTATATTTATTTTTGAATATGTCAGAGTCGGTCCTCCATACATCTACAGTAGTTATTACGCGCTTAACAGTGAGGCCGTTTGTAATTCAGTTATCGCACCACTAGATGGCGCCACAGTAAAACACTGGCGCTTTAATAGAAAGTACCAGAATCTGGTACTTTCTAACTCCTTATGACCCCAAACAAACTGAAACAACTAAGTGGTTTGTTGGATTCACAGAAGAATATTTTAAGGGTCTGTAATATGTGTAGATGTTAGGTTTGTCCACATAGACATCAGAGGCTAACCACAAGAGGGATTAATGGTGTCACTGTGGGACAGGGGTCACCAACCTTTATGAAACTGAGAGCTACTACATTGGCGTTGTGTCATATGAAGTCTACCTTTACTGACCTTGAACTAGAAGAGTCAGAGTTTACCTTAATGTCAAATAAATACATTAAAAATAAATTTTTCATGTTTTGTTATAGATGTTGTCATTTTAAAACCTATATAAATGCAAGTGTGAATAAACAAGAGGAGTAGACAGATTAAAATAAAGTTTTGGTGGTGGATTGTGTTTTACATGTGGTCCTCAAGGGCTATTTGGTGCCCGTGGGGCGCCATGTTGGTAACCCTTGCTGTAGGAGAAGACATAAAAATGTAAAGACAATTTTAAACCATGAATTATTTTTATTTAACATATTGTAGCGATTAGAGGGTGATGTTATGTTGTTATGTGTTTTCCCATGAGGCTTAGCGGCAGAGAAGAGGGAGCGAACCGTGAGCGAAAAGGCTATGTGTTCGAATGAAAAGACCTGTGTGTTCCGCCATTAAAACGTGAATGTTCTGACTACCCGACTCTGTGTGTGGTGATTTCGGGGAGCCCTCAACAGAGGTTACATTGGTGTCAGAAGTGGGATGCTAAAAATGACATCATTACAGAACATTGAACGGCTGCTAGCCGAACTGGAAGAAGAACTCGCTTTCACGGAGGAGCAGCCTGGCTCGGAAAGACGGAGAAGAAGAAGCAAATTGCCTTTGTTAAGGCAGACGGCGGAGCAAAGCGCGAGGGACACTCGAGACAGCAGCAGCCAACCGGATGGAGCAAGCGCTGTCCGAGGGCGGCCTTTGTCAAGGCTGACGGGTGCCCCCGTCCCTGCTTCCCCGCCTACCATCGGAAGGCAAGAGTCGGAGGAGAGGATCGCTAGGGAGGAGGTTCCCCGACGGCGTCACCTTCCAACTCTACCCAAGCTTCCGCGTTATAATGGGGAGACGGCGACGAAGAAGACCAGAGTGCTACCGTTGTGGAGAGCTGGGGCATCTGGCTCGTGATTGTCCCGCACCAGCTCCACGTAAAGGAGACTTACAGCCTCCTTTAAACTGATTGGGGGTGGTACTGGAGGGGGCCTGCCACCACCAGAATACACCCCTACAACTGAAAATGCAATGCGGTTGGGACGACTGGGCAGCCCATATGGACTATATGTGAACATTATGCTAAATGGTGTTGCCCTCTGTGCTCTGATAGACACTGGCTCCACGGCCTCCTTGGTTCGACCGGGCATACTGCCTGGAACAGAGGCACCAAGTCCTAGAGGATGGTCCCTAACTAAGAAATACATCACCACGGCCACTGGGGAGCGCTCAAGGATGAAAGGCTGGCGGGTCCTTGATGTGGAGGTGGAGGGTCAGAAAAGTCAACACATGTTTTGGCTAGCGAAAATCCAGGACCCCTGTATTATTGGATTGGACTTGCTGGCGGCGTGGGGGGGCATCATAGATGTTACTTCAGCCACGCTCCGAATGGGCCACAAAGCCGTTCAACTTCACTCCCAACGTCAAGAGAAGGTGCAACAGGTTAATGCACCAACACTAGCAGAAGACCGCAACGGGGCTCCTCAAAGGCCACTGGATGACTTGGTGGAGACGGAGGAGGCACATGCAGAACTGCCATCAGAGGAGACAAGGCAGGCTGTACGGGAGCTGTGCCTGCGAAGCTGTGGAGGACTGGACCAGGAGCAGAGTGAACGGTTACAGGACCTGCTGGAGGCCTACATTGACATTTTTGCTGCTAAGGATGAGGAGTGTACTCGCACTAATCTGGTGCACGCAGACAGTTTCGAGGCTGCCCTGGCCAACCTTCAGGAAGTGTTTGATGCCATTCGCCAGGCTAACCTGCGACTTCACCCACGGAAGTGCCACCTGCTCCAGAGAGAGACCACTTTCCTGGGCCACATCATCAGTGCAGCCGGAGTATCTACAGACCCAGACAAGGTCAGTGCAGTGAGAAATTGGCCAGAGCCTCGGAACACTAAGGAGCTGCGTAGCTTCTTGGGGCTAGCCTCCTATTACCGGAGATTTGTAAAGGACTTTGCCACTCTCGCCAGCCCCCTGCATCGGCTGACCCAAAAGGGACAAACTTTCCACTGGGATGAAGACTGTGCTGCTGCCTTCTCTGCCCTCAGGATGGCACTGGTGGGGGCCCCAGTACTGCAGTATCCTGACCCAAACCAACCCTTCATTCTGGATACTGATGCCAGTGATGGAGGCATTGGGGCGGTGCTCTCGCAAGGGGGAGAGACAGGAGAACGGGTTGTTGCTTATTACAGCCGCACCCTCAGCCGGGCAGAAAGGAACTATTGTGTCACCCGGCGGGAGTTGCTGGCTGTTGTCCAGGGGGTTCGACACTTCCGCCACTACCTCTATGGGAGGAAGTTTCTTCTTCGCACTGACCATGCATCCCTGACCTGGTTGCTGAATTTCAAAGAGCCAGAGGGGCAACTAGCACGGTGGTTGGAGGCACTGCAGGATTACAACTTCCAAATCGTTCACCGGGCTGGTCGGCTTCATGGCAATGCTGATGCCCTGTCCCGCCGGCCGTGTGCAACAGGAATTGGCTGTAAGCAGTGTCAACGGGTGGAAGGACGTGAGTCAATGGGCCCCCAGACCGTGGCTCTACAAGTCACCAGCAAAAACCCACAACATCCTAGGTGTCTCAGGGTGACCGAAGAGTCTGTGGATGGTGTGGAAGTTATGGAGGCCGAACAACTGCAGGAGGAACAAGATCGGGATCCTGTTCTCGCTCGGATCAAGCAGTGGGTGGAGGCTGGCCAGCGGCCCACCTGGGAGGCGATAGCAGCTCTAGATCCAGAGACTAAGGCACTGTACTCCCAGTGGTCCACCATTTGTTGCCACGGTGGGCTCCTTTATCGACAGTGGCAAGCTCCAGCAGCACAGCGTGACGTTCTCCAGTTGCTGGTGCCCAAACAATTGCGGGCCAAGGTGCTCCAGATGGTCCATGGCTCTGTGGGGGCAGGTCACTTTGGAGTCGCCAAGACACTGCAACGCCTCCGGTCGAGATTCCATTGGCCCGGCTGCCGCCAAGATGTGGAGCTCCATGTCCATTGTTGTGATGCTTGCACAGCAAAGAAAGGGCCAACCCAGCGCTCACATGCCCCCTTGCAGCAGTACCAGGTAGGTGCTCCAATGGAACGAGTGGGTGTGGATGTACTAGGCCCATTTCCTGTGACGGAAAGAGGGAACCGCTACATCCTAGTTGCCATGGACTATTTCACTAAGTGGCCGGAAGCATATGCCATCCCCGACCAGAGTGCTGCCACCACGGCTGAAAGACTGGTGAGCGAGATGTTCTGTCGGTTCGGTGCCCCCGAGGAGCTGCACAGTGATCAGGGCCGGAACTTTGAGGCGGAGGTGTTTGGCGAGGTCTGCCGGAGGCTTGGCATCAAGAAGACACGAACCACGCCACTTCACCCTCAAAGCGATGGGCTGGTTGAGCGGTTCAACCGGACCTTGTCCACCCAGTTGGCTATTCTGGTGGATAAACGGCAACATGACTGGGATCTACACCTGCCTGTCATCTTGTGGGCTTATCGGACAGCGGTCCAGGAGTCTACTCACTGCACCCCTGCTTTGCTGATGTTTGGCCATGAACTACGCACCCCAGTGGACTTGGTGTTTGGACCACCCCCCAGAACGGAGCAACCTGTTGGGCCAGGGCTGCGCTACATCTGTGATTTAAAGCAGCGTCTGCGGGTTGCTCATGAACTGGCTCGGGAGTGCCTAACTGCAGCCGGACTCAAGCAGAAGCGGGCCTATGATTCGCGCTGTCGGGGGAGGAACTTCGAGCCTGGGGACAAGGTTTGGGTGTTTTGCCCTGAACGGAAGAAAGGACTGTCCCCAAAGCTCACCAGTCAGTGGGCTGGGCCATCTGTGGTGATTCACAGACTTTCTGATGTGGTGTACCGGGTGCGGCTGCGCAAGAGGGGTCGGCTGGTGGTTCTTCACCGGGACCGTTTGGCCCCATATCAGCCAGGCAAGCCTGCGGTGAGCGAGCTGGAGACGGACCCTCTGCCAGTGGTTTCTCCTACGCCTCAAGTTGTCATGGGTGAGTCCCGGCGCGCTAACCCCAGACAACGGCGCCTTCCTGCACGGTTCAGAGACTTTGTAGTTAATTCGTAATGGGTTAAGAGTTCTGTTGTTGTACAATGTTGTGGTTCATTTCACTTAGGCATTCCTGGTTGCTGGGGACAGCTAACCGTCTGAGGGGGAGCAATGTAGCGATTAGAGGGTGATGTTATGTTGTTATGTGTTTTCCCATGAGGCTTAGCGGCAGAGAAGAGGGAGCGAACCGTGAGCGAAAAGGCTATGTGTTCGAATGAAAAGACCTGTGTGTTCCGCCATTAAAACGTGAATGTTCTGACTACCCGACTCTGTGTGTGGTGATTTCGGGGAGCCCTCAACAGAGGTTACAATATCTTCTAAATGTTTTATTGTAATTTTGCAGATTTGATCCGGCCAGTTCAGCAGTAGAGGGGGCTGTTAATCAGCGTCGGCAACAGTGGCACTAAAGGGGCATCACGGCAAAAGCAGAAATGGTTGTGCAGATGGAGGCCACAGACATTTTTCCCCCTCTTCATTTATTTATTTTTTTGACTACTTTTCTGTAATTTTGCATTTGACCAGTGTCATTGGTCAAAGGATAGCATGAGGTGATACCTGGACCCCAAAGCTCCACCAGGATGGCTCATCAGTATCGCCAGAAGGTTTGCTGTGTCTCCCAGCACTGTCTGAAGAGCATGGAGGAGAGTCCAGGAGACAGGCTGTTAGTCTAGGAGAGCTGGACAGGGTCATCCGAGGTCCTGACCCCATCAGAAAGACTAGTATCGAACATGCAATGAGGAACAGGACCAGTACTGCAAGAACCCTCACCAGTAGACCAAACCATTAGAATACATCATGAGGGTAACCTCAGGACCTGACGTCCTGTAGTCGACCCTGTGCTCACTGTCTGGCACTCATGAGCCTAGTGGTGGCCAGAGGTTAGAGACCTGGACACTTTTTGGCCATGGAGAAGAGAAGGTTGGTTCAACCCCCACTACCTGAGTAAGACCCTTGGCCCCAGAATGCTCTCTGTGCACTGGATTCCCTAGGGATAGTTTAAATGTAAACGCAAACTATATATACATATATATATAGTTACGAAAAATAAGTATTTGAACACCCTGCGACTTTGCAAGTTCTCCCACTTGCAAAGTCAAATACTTATTTGCAGCAGTGACACACAAATACATTATTAGAAACAATCATACATTGTGATTTCTGGTTTTATTTTAGTTTAAGTCTCTCACAGTGGACATGTACCCAAGATGAAGAATGCAGACCCCTCCATGATTTCTAAGTGAAATCACTTTGCGTTTAAATGGTAATAGAGAAATAGTCTTCCTTGCCGTTATCCGGCTGTCATTGTGTGACTATTATATGCTAAAACGTCCTGCCATACCACGCGGGCTCGGCCCCCAGCAGCAGAGCCCTGTCCGTGTCTCTCCACGTAAAAACCTGCGTGGGGAGTCAGGAGCTCAGAGTTGTTCAGACCTGAGAGAGGAATGGCGGCCCCCCGGAGGCTCTCCTTCTCCCTCTGCGGGGTTTTCCTACTTTTCTGCGTCTCTTCGGGCAACAGGCGAGCGAACCAGGAGCGGTACGGCAACAAGGTGAGAAAAGGCGCAACGTCCACAGCGTTTCTCCGCAGCTGGAGCTCAGCAAACAAAGTTAGGAGATGGTTAAGAGTCTGTTTCTGGTCTGATGCAGAGGGGATTCTGTTTGTGTGGCCCTCAGGCAGGAACACACCGCAGCTCCGCTAAGTTTTACTGTTTTTTAGTCTTCCTACCTGCGCAGGTTTTAAATCCTCCGTGATTCTCTTCAGAATCACCTTTATTTGCCAGGTAGTTGAAGACAGGCGAGCGATTCGGCTCGGGGTTGCACAATGCTGTCGATGTGCGTACTTATACAGTAATGCAATAAGTTTGCATGTAATTCAGTATAATTAACAGTTGCTTTTAACCACCAGAAAGATTTGTTATTCCTAAAAAAAAACAAAAAAAAAAACGTAACCACCTGATTTCATTACAGAAAGCATTTTTATGCAGGATTCATTCCTCATAGTTGCATAATATTACTGCTACTACTAATAAACAAAGTATAAACAGGCACGACTTGTTAGCTTTATTGATGAAAGGAGATTTCTTTTATAATAGTAAATTAAAGCACATACATTAAAATATTTTTTTCTAAAGTTGTTTGAAGATTTTTTAGCAGATATTTCCTGTTTCTTGTTGGATCTTTTTATCAGAAAACGTCAGCCGCTGTCACGTCAATTCTAGTTGATCTCCAAGCAAGCAAATCCCAAAACATTTACAAGAATAAAACGACACAAATAAAACTAAAAATACTAATAGATAGTTGCTGATGGGTAAAACAAAACACAGAAACACAGAAACAGGATCAACCATTGAGTATTGATTTTTTTTTATTATTTGCTGCAAAACGTGTAGTATACAGATGTGTCATTGTGATTTATTTTATTTTATTTAGTTTCATTCTTTTTGAGCATCCTGAACACAGACTTCCTACCTTTGCTTTTGTTGCTACCTGACTGGTTTAGGGTATGAAATGTCTGATCTTGGGGTTTTTTCTATCATCCACGCATCCGTTCCCCTAAAATCAACGATTTAAAGTCATTTTCTATAGTCATCTTATAGTCTGCAGGGATAAAACATAGTTTTAGGACTGTGGTATACAGTATATATCAGTATGTGAGTTGTTTTATTTAAACTGAAGTGGATTTTTTAATAAAGTGGCTGCGCTCGGAGCTCAAAAGTAGAGCCGCTGCTTCTCCGCATCAAAGGGAGTCAGGTGAGATGGTCCGGCCATCTGATCAGGATGCCCTCCGGGCGCCTCCTTTTTGGGGGGTTTCCAGGCGTGTCCCTCTGGGAGGAAGACCCAGAACAATGAGACACGACACGACCCACAGGGCTTTCAGTACACGCACGGATGAAATTGGAGCACAAGTTGGTGCAAAGGACGAAGTGAGCCAGATCCATTTGGTGGGAACCTCTGGAATAAACTAGCTTCCGGGGTTTGTTGGTTGGTTTGTAGAGGTTGATCTTGGTGATGTAAGTGTCCCAAGTCTTGTTGTTCCTCCTGACCTTAGAGGTGAATCCACAGCATGAACATCTCCAACCCAAGTCACCAGTGTCTCACTGAATCAGACGTTTCTTTCATGATTCTAGAAGGTATTTGGGACGTTTGTCAGATTTCTAGTTTTTACACTGCAAAAAGGGAACTAGAAGTAAGTAAAATTTTCTTGAAATTAGTGTATTTTTCCTTGATTTTAGGAGCTAAATAAGACTGTTTGCCAATGGAATGAGTATTTTTACCCCTAAAATAATATAATTAGACATACTGCACCTGAAATAAGTTGATGGAGATTAATTGTTCCTATTTTAAGTGCAGAAATCTCATTCCATTGGCAAATAGTCTTATTTACTTGCTCTAATCAAGGAACAATACACTGATTTCAAGAAAATTTCACTTACTTTTAGTTCCCTTTTTGCAGTGTAAGAACCAGAAGACTTGCATGAAGCCCCGACGTGTTGTCTTGTGTCTGGGAAAGCTGTTTAATTTTGCTGCACTCCGTGCTGCGGACGCAACAAACTACACAATCCAGGAAATCCCAGTGTGGATCGTGTCCCCGGTGCCATTAAAGAGGAGGAGCAGCCCCGTAGACGCTCATGTGCACAGGGCAAGTCATGAATAATCAAACCTGCTGCATTGACAGGCAGAAGCTGCTGTGTATTTTGATTGTTTAGTTGGGTTTTTCTCAGTGTTTCTGATGGGCCAGGGTGCATGCCAGTGCACCGGTTTCAGTTTTCTCCTGTTGAGAGACGATTCCTACCTGCCTTTGATGCTTTGTGTGTGTGTGTATGTGTGTGTGTGTGTGTGTGCGTTATCCCGGTTTCCTCTCCGGGGCTTTGAAGTGTTTTCTGCAGGAAGCTTCACACTGTTTACTCTGCTGAAAACATTCCTTCTTGCAACCCCACCCCCAAGCACACACACGCATTCACACACACCCACCTCCGCTGCTTCCTGTCCTTTCAGATCAAAGTATGCAGGATGGGGGTCTGAGGGCCGGCTCTGCTACAGGTGTGAGCTTATTACAGCCTCTGTGTGGTAATTTCATGTCTGAAAGGCGTCATCCTTTGGTCTGTGCCTGTTTTTCACGAGCGATCAAATTATAGGCGCTTCAGTATCCGAGGACTTCTCTCTAACTTTTCGAAGAACCAACGTGTTTTGGTGCTTTTATTGGCTTCAACTTCAAAAAGGAAATTAAACGTTTTTTTATTTTTTATTTATTGGAGCAGATTTTTTACAACACAAAAACATGACATGGATAAAAGTTTTCCCAGGTTTCTGCAATACGCAGACACAGTTTTCTGTTATTTAGGAAATATTTTAATCCGTATCGCCTTAATTAATAGCACAGAAAAATTTTTCTTAATGCCTTCCTTTAAAGTTAGATGTACGTTTTTTGGGTTCTATGTTCAGTGTTTTATATTTATTTGTTGAATAAAATAATGAATTTATACATGTTATGGGCCCTGGAAAGAAAATGGAAATTGACCAGAATCTGAATCGTCAGCATCAGCCGTTAAAATCAGGTCAATGAACTGGTGAAGACCCAGGTTTTATTTGAGCTTACAGTATTTGGTCTTATTTTCTGGCTCTTCCTACCTGCACTGTGAGTGCAGCAAAATGGAAAACCCCAGAAGTCTGTGAACCTTCAGGGACCTCCCTCGGCTGCAGTAAACCTCCAACAGAGCCTGGGAGGGAAACCGTCGACCCACAATGGGTTGTCAGGAACATTTGGTCTGAATTGTGGATGAACATCTGTCCCTGAAGTCACCAAATCACTTTTACGTGTTTAGCTTGTCACCCGTAACCCCATATTCTCTGAGGCTAAGGAAACCTCTGACTCTGAGTTGAGCGTCCTACAAAATCGTTTCTACGGATTAAAAAACACCCCATAAATCTGATGTTTTATACACAGTTCCTGTGTTGTGGACACAAAGGAGAGAAGAAAGTGGTAAAACCATGAAAATTGAGGCATGGGGAACAAAAGCACAACATGCTTTGAGGGGAAGAAACGCCATCCTCCACATTTTTGCAGCACGTTTAAAAGGGCTGTTAAAAGCTGAGTTCAAGTGATTGCCTGATTTCTGGAGAAGAGTGTGTCTGCGGATGACAGGATGTGATGTCACCTGGAAATGTATCGATCACAAGTTTCCTGATTGTTGCTTTTCTTTGACGTCTGATTCAGTTCAATTCAATTTGATTTATATAGCGTATATTCATGAAACATGTCATCTCAAGGCTCTTTCCAAAGTCAGATTCCATCAGATCCTCCAGGTTGGTCAGAAAGTTTCCTCTCTAAGGAAACCCAGCAGGTTGCATCAAGTCTCTCCAAGCAGCATTCACTCCTCCTGAAAGAGCGTAGAGCCACAGTGGACAGTCGTCTGCATTGTTGATGGCTTTGCAGCAATCCCTCATACTGAGCATGCATGAAGCGACAGTGGAGAGGAAAACTCCCCTTTAACAGGGAGGAGAACCTCCAGCAGAACCAGAACCAGGCTCAGTGTGAACGCTCATCTGCCTCGACCCACTGGGGCTTAGAGAAGACAGAGCAGAGACACAGAAAGCACAGAAGCTCACATTGATCCAGGAGTACTTTCTATGTTAGATGGTAATAGAGGATGATCTGCCTCCCCTGATGATGTCACAGGTAAGAGAACGCCAGACCAGGTGTACCTTCTATGAAGAGGAAAATGGCAGAGAACAAAAAGTTAAAAGCTGAAATGACGACAAGCAATGCAAAACTGGAGAACAGTAGAAATCAGTAGAGTGAGAGAAATAGGCCCTGATGTCCTCCAGCAGCCTAAGCCTATAGCAGCATAACTATAGAGGTAGGTCAGGGCAACATAAGCCACTCTAACTATAAGCTTTGTCACAAAGGAAAGTTTTAAGATTAGTCTTAAAAGTAGACAGGGTGTCTGCCTCATGGACCAAAACTGGGAGTTGGTTCCACAGGAGAGGAGCCTGATAGCTAAAGGATCTGCCTCCCATTCTACTTTTAGAGACTCTAGGAACCACCAGCAGACCTGCAGTCTGAGAGCGAAGTGCTCTGTTAGGAACATACGGGGTAATCAGAGCTCTGATATATGATGGAGCTTGATTATTAAGGGCTTTATACGTTAGAAGAAGAATTTTAAATTCTATTCTTGATTTAACAGGAAGCCAATGAAGGGAAGCTAAAATTGGAGAAATATGATCCCTCTTGTTGATTTTCATCAGAACTCTTGCTGCAGCATTTTGGATCAGCTGAAGGCTTTGAACTGCATTTTGTGGACTTCCTGATAGTAAAGAATTACAATAGTCCAGCCTTGAAGTAACAAATGCATGGACTAGTTTTTCAGCATCACCCCTGGACAGAATGTTTCTAATTTTGGCGATATTCCTGAGGTGAAAAACGGAATAGAGTCTATTTTAGCTTTATTTCCCAGATTCACATGATACAGCCAAACTTGCTTTTTTTCTTTATACAAGTGTAATGTAAAACAAAACGTGGTGCAGATTCCTTTATAGAGATTGTAGTTTTGTACCCAAAAAAAATTAATGATTTAAAAGATTTTCCTAATTCCTGCCTCAAAGCATCAGATGTATCTATCAGATTTTTACCGACCTAAGAAAAAAAGTACCTCAGGTTTACAGACCTGACAAAATGGGGGTTTCCGTATAGTTGCATTTAACAAGCAGTAAAAAAAATCACTTTTGATTGATTTTCTAACTGAGGGAACATTGTCCAATTTATAGATAATTTGGCATTAATTAGGTCTTTGGTTTAATGAACAGATATACCAAACCACTGGTAATTTAGTTCTTTTTTTCCTTTGTTTGTTAAATAAAAAGAAGTTTCATCATATTTTGTAATGCACAATGAAAATTACATTAACTTTTTAAACAAGCCGATTATATAGACGTATTTCCTGTTTTTAACTAATATTACATCACACCTGCTGTCAAAATAACAAAATAACAAGTTTTTGGTAAATTAATTTAAATTCAGCCTAAACCTTAGATCTAACAATCATAATATAGTTGTAAACATCTAGTTTAGAGTCTGAATGTCTAGAAAAGGTTATTTATTCATGGTAGATTCTTGCACATTCTTAGGTTTATGTCTAATGGAAATCGATAATTTTCCCAACTTTAATCTTAATTTTTTAAATGAATGCAATATTTCTGTTTCACATAAGTGAGTAAATGAGCTTCATTTATATGGCACCTTTTGCAGGCTAAAACCCACAAAGTGCTTCACAACAAAAACAGCACAAAATAACAAGATAAAAGGAGATAAAACAGCCTACATGAAACTTTGTAGCTGGTTTAAAACTAGTTAAAAGCCAATCTGAACAACTCTGCTGTTTTTCCACTGAGTCTTTATGGACAGCAGCAGCAATTAGTCTCCGTTTTTTTTCTGCCCCTGCTGGCTTCTTGAACTCGACGGATCACCACATGAACCGGTTCTCCACCTGCTGCTGGTTCTGGTTGAAGTGGTTGGTTTCCCGTAGAGCAGAACACAATGAATCCCGTTCCCAGCTGGAGTCCAAGACAAAGGAGCAGAGCCCGTCCACAGAACAAGAGACTCAGTGGAGAGGCGGCTGAATGACTTGGAGGACTGGTAAAGCTCCGACACAGCAGACAGAATTAGCTGGTTAGAAACTGAATAGAAATGAAATTAAATATGTAATGAATCACGGCAGCGGACCCAGAATTCAGCCAGACCAGCAGAGGTTCTTAAAAAAGGGATTTATTTAACAAAAAAAACAGAGCAATGCAAAAAGGACTGAATAATCAAAAAGACTAATAAAAAACATCCAGAACTTCATAGGAACAGAAACTGACTGGTAACATGACAAAATAACTCAGGTTCTCTGGAAGGGAAAAACTTGGTCAAAATTCCAAAAACAAACATCAGATCAGGATTGACTCACCCAAAAACATGACAAGACCAACAAGGCGACCTGGCACTGATGTCTGGTCTCAACAGTATATATGGAGGTGGAGGCAGGTGAAACCGGTGAGAGGTGATTGCAGTAGGGGTGGAGTTAGGCAGGTGTGCAGAATAAATAATTAGACCAGACATCAGTGCTGAGGCTCAAAACAAGAACAGATCAGAAACCAAACCTAAAAAGCTAAGACTAACACAGAGGACCAAAACAGGATAAACTAACTGTAAACAAGCTAAACAGGAACCTAGACAAGACAAAACTCAAAGAAGCCAGAGAACCTAAGGCAGGAGAGTAAACAAACCAAAACAGAACCTAGAATATTACAAAATACACATTTTTAAAAGATCTCCGCTGATATAATCTTTCTGGGCTTCCGCTTAAACTGAAATCTCAATTAAAGGCAATTAACTGAATGATTTCCTTCTTTCTTGAACTATTGAAACCACATGCAGTCATCGCTGAGCCGTCATACAAGACGCTGTTTTATAAATCATATTCATCCTCACACTTTGTCCTCGTTAAAGGGATAGCGATAATCTCCAGTTCCTTCTGGAGGATCAGAACCGATTTTAGTAGTCCGTCCACCCTTGTGGGGACTTAATTTCAATCGTGTGTATCTTGTCCCTTTCATCACGATGCAGAACGTCATATCTGAAGGTTGGAACATTTATTCAATTCGATTAAATTTTATTTATATAGCGGCAATTCATGATACATGTTGTCTTAAGGCACTTTCCAAAGTCAAATCATGGACCTGTAAATGGAGCGCTTTGCTTCTTGGGTCTTCAATTTCTATCCATCGTCCTTTCTTTCCTAACTTTGGACCAAAACGCTGAGAATTTTAAAAAAGCCTGGCCCCTGACCTGAAGAGTAGTTCACCTCTTTCCCCTTGAGGAGCTTGCTCTCAACTTAGCTGTTTTATTAGCTGCAAACCACTCCGGTCCAAATTGAAGGTCACAGTTTCCTGTCCACTATTGTACCTAATGTACAAGAGGCAGAGCTGACAGAGTCCAACCTGCGTTGGGAACAAGCCTGACTTTGTGTTTGGGTATAGCTCTTTCTTTGGGTGTGAAAGGTCCAGAGACTCCCTTAAAAAAACAACCCTGGTACCCCATACTTCGACAACAACCCCATCCAAATACCTACAGCCAGATCCAAAATAAAACCTAAGCCCCTTTTCCACCAAGAGTCCTGGAATTTTAATAACTGGGGTTGTTTTAACCCTGAAAAAAAGAATCCTGGGTAATTTGTGTACTTTCTGCTTTCATTGGTCTTAAAGGCTGTGGAGAATGTATTTAAGTCAGTGTAATGACGTACGCAGAAGTTGTTAAGAAACCTGCACTACACCTCCAGTCCACTTGGTGGCGGTAGTACGAAACCAAAGACCAAACAAGCAAAGTGTGACCGAGAAATGTGCATCCTGCCATTTGTTCACAAAACAAGATGGAGAACACACAGATGCCGAATGTCCTCATTTGGTCTGTTCTGGTGGCAACTGGCTAAGGGATAGTTACCAAAACATCTGTGATCAATGTTAACGCGTTAAAAATCGCAAGTTTTTAAAGGGGAAGTCCGGTCAACAAGGAAAAATCAGGGGATCATTAGCTATACCTAAAACGAATACGTTCGTGGTTATTTAATGAATTTAGCGTTAATCAATAAGAAAAAAAAGAATAAATTATCGTCTGGATCACTGTGTATGGGGGCGGTCATTACTGCCCAAATATGGGCAGTAATGGCCGCCTGACATCACATCCTGTGACATAACATCGCGGAGAGCCGACGGCAGTTCTCCCCACTTTACAAGCAAACTCAATAGGAGCTGTTGTACACAGCTGCGAACAGAAACAATTATTTCGGATTTCCAGAGGACTTCACCATTGAAATTCGGGGGAGCAATTGTTAAAGCAACAATGCTCACGTGCATGGCAGTTGGATGTAACAATACACCGGGTAAAAGGTGAAAAAACATTAGTTTTTTCACCTTTCCGATTCATCATCCACCATGGGCTGTCTTGCTGGATTACCAATGTGAAGAGGGAGGATTTGCCATCGTGCTTCTGGCCAGAGAGAAAACACGTCGTCTGTAGCCAACATTTGGAAGAAGAATGTCTTCAAGATGACATGAGAGCGAGACTTTTCGGTATGTTTTTCTTTTTTATGCTGTAGAACATTTGACCGGCGGCCGCGCGGCACGGCAGGTCGTCCGGCCCGCACCCCCCCGCGAGCGGAGGAGTGCGGAAACAGGCGGCAGACCGCGGAGGAGTGCCGAAACAGGCGGCCAGCGCGTTGCCGCCCTCCCCAACGCCCCGCGAGCGGGCCGGGCGGAGGTCGCTTCAGGGACGCCCGCTCCCCTCCCTCCGCTGGCGGGGACGGAGAGGAGGTGAGGGCGCCCCCTCGTAGCTCTGCTTGAACAGCAGGATGCGCTCACGAAAACCTCACGACAGCCGACTGAATTTCAAACATGTTTGATTTTCACCGACCGTCCGATTCCTGATCGGGAGGTAGTCGTGAGAAGCCAGTCCCCCCTCCTCCCCCCCCTCTACGATCAAGCTGAAATTCGGCCCGATTCAAAAAATGCTCGCACGACTGAAGAATCGGCCCGAAAAGGGGAAAAACTCGTACAGTGTACGCCCGGCTTCAACTAAGTGACGCCGAAATATCCCTCCGCCTCATAACGTGCTGCAGCTCCTCCTGACAGTCGATCCCGCGACCTGACATCACAAACTGGGAGGTGGCAGTACTGTTCTTCACCAAGATGGCGGCCCCCATAAAAGGACCTTCAAATGAAAATTACTCTTAATTAAAAAAAGCTTATCATTTATTGAACAGTATGTAATAATTTTATATTTAAAGTACTTTCAGCAGTTTTAATTCTGATTTTGACCGGACTGCAAAAGATTTAATTTCTGCTTATTGGTAAAGTCTCGGGTATCTGAGTTTACCTCGTCTGTTATTATTAGTCCAGGACTTTCTTGCACTACTGACATAGCGGGATTATGCTGAAGCTTTTTTATGAAGAAATGTTCAGGTTGCGCTTAAAGAAACACACATTTTTACTCAACAGTTAACCGGTGGACTTTGTCCCAGAGCTATTCAGAGGGACAGGATGATGGATCTTTCTTTTTAAACAAATCTGCTGAAGTGATCACGTCCGTCTCCGTGGGGGAAAATCAGGAAATCGTCTTGCTTCATCCACATCCGACTCTCTGGATTTCTCATCCTTCTCTTTCTCCGGCTCCACCCGCCGTCGTTTAGAATCGGGGTTTCTACTGTTACCGCGTCTCATCGTCTTCCAGGGCGTCGGCGTGTTTTTGGCATCAGGGGGACTCTGAGGTCGTCACGGCCAGGCGGGCGGCCGATGTGAAACACGTGTGTCTTTCTGCCGTTGTGGCGACGGAAACCAGCAGAAAGTAAAACATTTTTATTCCAGTTCCCAAAGGATTTCTCAGGAAAATCCCTGTTTTTTCTTCTCTAACCTCAGGTAACATGCCCAACTTTCCTCTGCTAAGAGTGCTCTTAGACTATTTCTTTGTCATTTATCTTGTAATCTGAAATCTCTGGTTGCTCAGGTGTTACCTGTGGGTCACATGACTACAACTCCCCCCCACCCCCAGTTTCTGGCCCTTGTAGAGGAGCCAGGATTTTTTTCTTGACTTCTGTCTTTGTTAATAAAAGCGAGTGAAAGCCTTTTTAAATAACAAACCTTCACAGCGGGATCAGAGTGGCTCCTCCGGAGTGAGGAAGAGGAGGAGGAGTTATGAGGAAGGAGATTTGGGATGGGGGGGGGGGGGGGGGGTCATTGAGGAGCAGTCATGCAGGAGGAGGAAGCTGCAGGTTTTGTTCCTGCGGTGGGAAATCTCTGGTTGGCTGCTCCTGAACACACGCTCACACACAGGGTCTGCATTGTTGCTCCTCGCTTTGGTGCGCAGATTATTCCTGCAGGGTTTTGCTGCAGGCCTGAGATCCACTGGTAGGGAAGAGTTAAAGTCTGACTGCTGATGTGGTACTCGGGGGTTCAGTTCAGTGCATTAAATATGTTTATATATGTTTACGTCAGTTAACCTTTCTGGGGAAATGGTAACTTTTCGGGTCTGACGCAAGTCAGGTGTGTCTCTTTTGTTACGTTTTGGCAGTAAACCTGCTCGGGTTGTGATTGGTTACTGCTCTGTCACCTGCAGGAGGTAGTGGTCTACTTGGACTGTGGGTGGTTTCCTCGCTAAGAATCACAACATTCAGTGCATCTCTTGTTTTGGCAGAGGTACCGAGATAATTAAGTAATAAGTAAATAAAGGTGTTGCCTTTCAATGTTACCAAGCATATATTGTTATTACACCTTTTTGCATTGGCTGCTTTAATGTCAGTGGCTGAAATCCAGAATCATGTAACAACAAGTGGTGTGGGGCACAAAATTTCAAAAGACTGATGAGATGGCAATGCCAAACCCAGTCATCAGAATATAAAGGCAAACAAAAGCAATGATAGGAAAGTCTGCAGCTTAAATGCGAGCTCATAAAATAAAGATATATATACAGAGATATTTAAAAGCTCTCGGTGATGAGAAAGATTGTAACAGGTGTAAATTCTGCTGTACGCCAAACCAGCATTGTTACTATTCCCATTTCTCCAAACAACTATCAACCAATCAATTAATCAAACAATCCTTCATCTAATCACCTGAGACAACTCTCTCCTTGGCTTCCTGTCATCCATGTCTGGTGTGGTCTGCACCATGTCACCCAACAGCTCAGTCACTACCTGTAACTTCCCAAAACACCGCACGCCAGGGAACCGGCCGACTTCAGACCAGTCTCCCTGACCTCCCACCTGATGAAGACCATGGAGCGCCTCATCCTAGCTCACCTGCGCACCGTGGTGAGCCCCACTCTGGACCCGCTGCAGTTTGCATACCAGCCCAACATCGGAGTAGAGGATGCCATCATCTACCTGCTGCAGCGGGCGCTAACCCACCTGGAGACCACCGGGAGCGCTGTGAGAGTCATGTTCTTTGACTTCTCCAGCGCTTTCAACACCATCAGACCGGTGCTGCTGAGGGGGAAGCTGGAGGACGCTGGAGTGGACAAACATCTGGCTGCCTGGACCATGGACTACCTCACTGACCGCCCTCAGTACGTGCGGCTGCACGGCTGTCAGTCAGAGGGGGCACTCTGCAGCACCGGGGCCCCCCAGGGCACCGTTCTATCTCCGTTTCTCTTCACCCTCTACACCTCGGACTTCACCTACAACACGGACAGCTGCCACCTTCAGAAGTTCTCTGATGACTCGGCCATTGTGGGCTGTGTGTCTGAGGGGAACGAGCTGGAGTACCGGTCGGTCATCATGGACTTTGTGGACTGGTGTGAGAAGAACCATCTGTGCCTAAACACCAGTAAGACCAAGGAGATGGTGATTGACTTCAGGAGAAGACACCCACCTCACTCACCTGTGAACATCCAGGGGCAGGACATAGAAACTGTGGAGAGTTTCAAATACCTGGGTGTTCACGGCAACAATAAACTGGACTGGACACATAACACCAACGCTCTGTATAAGAAGGGCCAGAGCCGGCTCCACCTCCTCAGGAGGCTGAGGTCCTTTGGAGTGAGCAGGCCCCTGCTAAAAACCTTCTATGACTCTGTGGTGGCCTCAGCCCTCCTCTATGCTGTCGTCTGCTGGGCTCCTGGCAGTGCAGAGCGGGACAGAAAGAGGCTGAATAAGCTGGTGAGGAAGGCCACTTCTGTCCTGGGCTGCGCTCTGGACTCGGTGGAGGAAGTAGTGGAGAGGAGGGTGTTGTCCAAGCTCACATCCATCATGGACAACACCTTCCACCCCCTGCACCAGACTGTAGAGGAGCTGAGCAGCTCCTTCAGTGCAAGACTTAGACATCCTGTCTGTAAAAAGGAGCGCTACCGCAGGTCATTTATTCCTGCTGCTATCAGATTTTACAATGCTGCACTGTAACTGCAACTGTGACCATAACTGTAATAATTAATGTGCAATAACCAAGGTGCAATAATCTATTTAATACTGTCCTACAACCCGTGCAATAATCCTGATGTAGTGACTTCTGCTGCTATCAACACTTGAACATAAGTCAGTACACATGTATGTATGTATGTATGTACAAATGTATACAATGTATATGCACTTACATACGCGTAGGTGCGTATGTAAGTAGGCGCATATATATATATATATATATATATATATATATATATATATATATATATATATATATATATATATATATATATAGACCACTAAGAATGTAAATGAGACATTTACATTCCTATTTCCTTTTTTGTATTTTTTTTTGGTATTCTTCTGATCCATTGTATATATGAAGATTCATTGTATATAACTGAATGCACCTTCCCTACTCTGCACCTTCTTGTATGAGCCGATGTGACGAGTGAATTTCTCCATTGTGAGATCAATAAAGACTATCTTATCTTATCTTATCTTAACTCTTTAAATAGACAGACTGACTGGTTACAAGCCTGCAGATGCCTGTAACGCTAATTAGAGGACACACCCCACATTATTTTGAATCTTTTCTAGGGGTGCCATAATTTTTGTCCATGCCTGTTCATTAGTTTATGTTTTGAAATGATTCTGTTGAACCACAATTCAAAAGCAATGTCTGAATTTCATTGGTTAAAGGTATATAGCCACATAATATGCTTATTAAAAAAAAGACCAAAAACTGTTTTCATTATGATAAAATATGGTTATATACACCAAGCCTCCATCTTGATAGTGTTTTGATGGTCCGGCGCGATTAACAAATATAAACAGACGCGGCGACATCTATTCCTCCATAAAGACCAGATTTGTGCTCAAATAAAAGTTGTCCTGTCACCAGGGTCTTCCACCTGTGTTGTGGATCTCTGCAGCTCCTCCAGAGTAACCACGGGCCTCTTGGCTGCTTCTCCGATTAATGCTCTCCCTGGTCTGGCTTGTCGTTTTAGGAGGACGAGCTTGTTTCGGTAGGTTTGCATGTGTGCCATCCTCCTCTGCATTGTTCAGATGAAACTTCTGCACAACTTTCTCTGTGGCCCGTCTGCTGCGTTTCTGTTTGTTCGCTAATGTTCTCTGACGGTCCTCTGAGGCCTTCGCAGAGCAGCTGGATATACTGAGAATAAATTGCACACAGTTGGACTTTATTTAATAATATGGAGACTTCTGAAGACAATTGGTCCCATTGGATTTTATATGGGAGCATCAGAGTTATGGGAATGCAAATGCTTACCATTCTTTTCAGATTTTTATTGGTAATAAATTGTGAGAAGCACGTGTTATCCACCTTTTATGCTACAGTTTTGCACTGCTTCGTAATGCACTGTCACATAAAACCATAAAGGAAGACTCTGAAGTCTGTGGTTGTGATTTAACACAATTATGAAAAGTTAAAATGGTCATGAATACTTTCGCAAGGCTCTGTATAAAAATGTTAGCACTTAGATTGATTTTTAAGTGCTTAGCCATTGACCTGTCCTTGAAAAGCAGGCTTATCGTTTATTGTATGATGCAGATCAGATTCCCATTTTCAATGATTTTGCAGAAACTGTGCTGGAAAATGATGTTGAGAAAGAGTTTTTTTTTTTGCCTAAACACAAACAGATGTGCATGAAGTTTGTAAAAATGTGGCCGTTTGGAATTTGTTAATGAAAGCAGAACATCTCGGGTGGACTAATAAACACGATCTGGACTGGAGTCGGTGCGTTTCTGATGATTCCCGCTGCAGGTCTCCTTAATCCACCTTTAATCCTGGTTTCTCTCTCTGTTTGTACCTCTGCTGTTTAGCGGCGCGCTGATTAAAGGTCAGATGGGAATTTGTTTCCCCACATCTGGAGCTGGTCCGGTCACTCTAAACAAAATGAGGGAGAGGAGAAGTCTTGCTACGTGAACCCTAAAAGCTGTAATTGAGGGAGTTCCTGTTTAATCAGATCCCCAGCATCTCTTCTTTCCACCTTCCGTTACTTTTCGTCTTTTCCCCGCAGGCGTTCGCATTACCTCTCTCTCTGTTTCCTCCAATCCTTCTCCCTCTCGGCCTCCCCTCCCACCCTCTGCTCTGATTAATTGCCGTTTTAGCTAAGTGAGCCTGCAATTAGCTGTCTGATTACAACAGGAGCCGGGTCTGAGTCTGTGTGGCTCGGGGATTCCCGAGGGAAATTCTGCTTTCTTGTCAGATCTTTAGTTTTTTTGTTTTTCCTGTGTTTATGTTGCGCTTATATCCTTGTAGAAAGTGGTCTGTTGAAGAGAAATCAGCAGGAGGTCGGACAGCTGCTCTTCAGTCCATCTGACTTTACTTTTCATCGTTTGCCATCTTTTTCTCTCGTGTTTAGCTTCTTTTATTGTCAGCCAGTGGTTCACTGATGTGTCTTTGTCTGTTTGGCCCTTAGGCTGTGGCGGCAGATGGAGCTAAAACAGTAATTACTTGTTAAAAAAAAAAAACACCTGGGAACAGGAAAGAAGAAAGCTCTTTTTTTGTGTCTGCTTGACTCCTAAAACGTCTTTGAGCATGAAAAGCACCAGGTTGGTTCTTAGTCCAAAAGCAAAAGTTCAAATTCGGTTTTCACAGGACAAAGATTGAGCAAAGAAGCTCTCTTCAATGGGAGGAAACATCTCTTTCAACTGGAAGGAAAAGGGCTATTGGAGTAAATTGAGGGTTGTTTTGCGTGACATTTGGAGTGCTTACTCTCACCTCCCCCCCCCCCCCCCCCTCTGACGCTGCGTAAAGTCGTTAAGCATTATCCGTCTTCAGGAAACTGGTAATTGGTGTGTGTGTGTGTGTGTGTGGGGGGGTCTGTTCAACAAACACTTGTGTTACGACAGACAGACAGCAGCATTGCCACCTTATTCATGTGATTGAAGCTGCCTTGCTGTCCCAGCGGGGGTCCGAACACACAAGGGTCCAGCCAACAAAAAGCTTTTTGTGTGGCAGAATGAGCAGAGCTTGTTCACATCTTTTGTTTTTTTTCTTTTTATTGCAACAACCAAGAAGTGTGAATCTGGTTTGAAACTTTGGCCCCGTTTACAAGATAAAGATCCCATGAAAACTGGATTGCTGTTTTGTTTCTACATCTACACGACAACCTTAATCATGAACCCGAGTTGAACTGTGTAATTCCCCCGCCGGGCCACTAGTCGGCAGTATATTTAGACCAGGCATGTCCAAAGTGAGGCCCGGGGGGCCATTTGATGCCCCTGGACTGATTCTGGGTGGCCCCCCAAACAGCATTTCAAGAAAAATTTGGTCCAGGTGGCTGATGCAGATGGAAACCTTTAGTTTTTTGTGGTGGCCTAGTGGTTAGAGCACAGAGCTTCAGTCCCAGAGATTCTGAGTTCAACTCCCACAAGCTGCCATTCTGGGTCCCTGAGCAAGACCCTTAACCCCCAATGGGGTACCGTGCGCGAGCTATTTTTAGAAACACAGCGTCACGATGACGTCACATCACGTGGTACGCAGTGGGGCAAACTCCGGAAACCCGCCGCTGTTTTGCTGTAAAAGAGACGTGCGTTACCCTTGGTTTTACTCGGTAAACGACTGCTTTTTCCAAATCTAAGACCATGGTTTTTAAACATTGTTGCTATGGAACGTGCAACAGCGACTCGAGGTACGCTGATCGGCCGCATATGAAGGATGTTTTCTTCAAGACTGCCAAGGAGAAATGTGTGCGCTTGGTACACCGGGGCGGTCGGCCTACACAACAGTTCAACCCGGAAAAAGTTACCAAATTCAAGTACATATGTAGCAAGCATTTTGTCGGAGGAAAGGGCACAACCGAAGAACATCCTAACCCAATTCCAGCGACATCAAGTCAAGGTAAGAGTATTTTGGTGGCCGACATGTTAATAAAGTAGCGCCTGCTACCATGATAGCATATAGGCTATCATGGTAGCAGGCGCTAACATGATACCCTGCTACCAGGATAGCTTACTCAAAAACATTTCAAATGAGAAAAACATTAAACATATACCCATTCCTGGACGGTGATTGCAAACAACAAAAGAAAAAACGGCTGACGCTGCCATGATCGCCGCGCAGGAAAAAAAAAACAAAGCTTACCGTTCATCAACTCAGCCAGTTTTCCAGTCTTTTTAAGCCCTCGAACCTCAAGCCATCGTTTGAGCTGAAGGTTGGTGTGTTCTTCGACAGTTCGACCAGTAATCCGTGCGCCTGGAACATCGTCTTGGGAAAGTTTAACGGCTGTAAAGTCGGTCATATCGCTGGTTCTGTTGCGCTTGTAATAGCTGGGTACTCCGTGCGTTCTCTCCTGTGTGTCCTACCTAAGCGGCAAAAGGGGCGTTGCTCTTGAGACGGTGACGTCACGTGCGCGGTACCGCATTGCTCCCCAGGCGCCGCACCGTGGCAGCCCACTGCTCCCCAAGGGGATGGGTTAAGATGCAGAAGTGAATTTCTCCATTGTGAGTTCAATTATTTTTAATTAGGGGAAAACTATGACAGAAAAGTAAAAATCCTTCAATTGAAAATGTTAAGTTCAACACAAAGTATTCATCTTTTAATAAACACACTTGATATTCTCTTTAATTTCATAGCAACATCCATCCAGTGACATTTAATTACTCAAACACAGACTTTGGTGCATTAAAATGTGCTTTGAATTCAAGTAATTAAAATCAGCAACTGATCCAAATACTGTTCTTATATTGCTAGACCAAAAAGAGTTCAGTTTATTATTGTTAGTCAAATTAAATTATTCAAAATAATTTGCAAACTGGGTGACCATATTCTAATACGACCAATGAGCAAAACCCGTTTTTACCTTTTTAAAATTATCATATTTTGTAGAGCAGGTAAAAAAAATTACTAAATTATTTGGGGTTTTACATTTTTTTTTTTTTTTTTTTTTTTTGGCCCCAAGTTCCTTCAACTGGACAATTTTGGCCCATGTACCGAAAGGTTTGGACACGCATGGTTTAGACGATGATGGAGACTGAGATGTTTTCCAAACATTTCAATCTGGAACCATTTTCAACTCCCACCGTTTTCAAGGAAAAAGGACAAACAGTGGAGACGAACGATATAGAAATGCAACAAAACTTTTCTGTTTTATCCCCAAAAAACTTTCTGCTCTGACAAAAACAGCAGATCTCCTCACTGGATTTCTTAAAACTGCTCAATAATTGTTCTTCTTCTGCTCATTGTCTGAACCACAATGGTGCAAGTTTTGTCTGAAAACTGACGGATTAAAAGTGATGAAATGGGAAAGCCTACTAGAAATAACTATGGAAATGACCGTATTTTTCGGACTACAAGTCACACTTTTTTTTCATAGTTTGGACGATCCTGCGACTTATAATCAGGTGCGACTTGTATATCAATTTTAAATGGTAAATCATACTGACCAACATGAACCAAGTAGTAAACATTACCATCTATAGCCACAAGAGGGCGCTCTAGGCTTGTGAAAACTATATGCTGCTCTTGCACCACTTACAAATTAATTAAAACATTAACTTATAAACAACAAAGACTGATACATGTACGTATGTTGTTTCATCTTTTTCAGTATCATTCACGTAGCAGAGCGTTGTGTGGTGCAGCTCGAAGGAAACAGACCATGGCAGAACCTGTTATTGGGCTGTCTGTGAAGCTAAGCGTAATTAGAGCGAAATGCTTTGACGAGAACTTTCCCGGTTGGAGTTGCTAGCTTGTTGTTCATGTTATTCAGCCGACTGTGGATGCAACTGTGTAATTTAATACTATAAATTGGTTTACCAGATTAAATATCAGTTTTTAGTCTTGGATTGTGTGAAATAAATTTCTAAATAAATGCGATTTATAGTCTGGTGCGACATATACATCGAAAAATACGGCAACTTGTGAAAACCAACAAACACCATGTGTTTTCCTTCACAGAAATCACATTTCACAAAAAATAAAATCTAAACTAGAGTAATATTGTTGTGCAGGCAGCAAAGAGGGAATTTACAGGATAAGTAAAAAATAAAACACTGCGCAGTTAGTCAATTGAGCGTACTCAAAAAATTAATGAAGCGTGCACCTGAGTAGGGAGATTTTAAGAAATGTGCTAAATGAAGTGATCTCTGTGCAAATATTCTTTGAACTTCTATACAACGGGAGTTAAAAGGCTAATTAGAAATACCCCATTCTGTGCACATCTCGGGTGCTGTTTGGTTTGGTGCAGGAATCTGTATTTTCTTGTTTACAAAGTTTATGTGCCTCTCACTAAATTTCAAAAACTTGAAAGAGTCGCAAACTATCCTCCATGCGAGCCCCGCTTTTTAACCAGAACTTAGAATTATATAAATGTGATCCAAACTGGGATTATCCCTAGTCTAGAAGAGAATAAAAGAACCCAACTAGCTAACCTTCATCCATGTTTACAGATTTTTCGCATCTTTTAAATGTGTGTTTTTGTCATGCCAGGATAGACGTTCATCAATCTTTGCCACGTTGTTTAAAAAGTGGCATTACAGGCAACTTGTTGGTGGAAAGCATGAAAAATAGTTTGTGCTGTCAATGGAAAAACTTCCATGTATTCTAATTAAAACCCCTTCAGTCAATGCTGCCAGTGGGACATCAGAGCACCCGGCAGTAAGTAAACCCCTGAGGGTCAAAGGTCAGCACAGCAGTGCAGACAGGCTGAGGGCAATGACTAAAAGAGATAAAACCATGCGTGAGGATTGTTCAGACTTCCAGAAAATGTTTTTAGAGCATTTTTGTCATCACTTATTCAAAGTTATGTTTGGGATTTCTGGTTAGGGTCTGATTTAGCGTTTGTTTTAAAGCCTGAGGAATGCAGGACGTCAATGAAGGTTTTCACAACTACATAATTATCAGCATATGTGGCTGTGTTTGTGTGGATGGTTTGTTGTGCTACAGTGGCTGCTAATAAGCATGCTACACCTCCTATAACATCCACTCACACACAGCTGGGGTCCCACCTTATTGCTTTCAGGTGTGGATGCATGGTTCTCTGCATGTGGCCACAGCCTGACACCTCTAACAAGGCTAAACGTGGAACGCTGTATTTGCGGGCGTATGTGTAGGACAACATTAAAGGCAACGTGAAAGCTATAAAAAATGGTAGACCTTTGTTGAGATATACCTCTGGGGAAAATGAATGTTTGTGCTGGACAGACGCAAAGGAAGGGATACATGGTGACCTCAGCCTACCAGGAGACAAAAAGTCATGTTATCTTAGAATGCTTCAGGTGATCTGCTGTTCTTTGTGTTAAACTGAGACGTACGGTTGATTCTGGATGTGTGGTCAAGCGCTGTGCTCCATGTGTACTCGTTAAGTTAAAATTCCCAAGTGGAAAAAGTAATTAAGATTTGGATTCCAAACATAGGAAGCTGGAGGTTCCCCAAGAGCCAATATGGCTGCCACATTTTTAAAAGGAAGTGATGGCTGTTGGTTTACCTGCCACTGATTCAGACAGACAATACTCTACAACCTTTGTTGTACACTGAGCATGTCACCACAGTGTTTGAATGCAGAAATCACACAGAATAACTTTTTTTTAATCAACACTTAATTGCCAATAGTAGGTAACCTGAGTACAAAGACGGGCAAATCCCACTGGTTGTTTACCTGGAAACTAGAATATAGTTGAGTTGGGCGTGAAACCACTAGGAAAGAGCAAAATGCACAGAAATGATTTAATGGATACAATATTACGCCTATATTAGAAATTAAAATGTGCTCTATTATCCCTGTTATTTATTATTATATATATATTTTTATATTTCCCTTAATTGTTATTGGAAAAGAGATTATCTGAATTTAATTGCCATTTTACAATGAAGTTATATTGACATTTTTAAAATGTATCCCTACTTATTTCTGTTTCTTTTTCCTTCTTTTCTGCTTTCAGGGCTCGTTTTTCCATGTGGTTTTTTTCAGTTTTTTACCACCTTTCAGCTGAAGTAAGAGGCTACAGCTACACAAACATTAGCCGTTAGCGTGTCTGGCTGTTACTTTGCTGTCTGAGTCAACCAACCATATGATTGGCCCGCTGCAGAAAAACTCTTATCATATTCATCTTAACTGTGTATAGGGTCTATATCGACACTTTCTCATGTCTATCGCGCAAACATTTTGTTTATATATATATATATATATATATATATATATATATATATATATATATATATATATAACAATATATATATATATATATATATATATATATTGCTATGGTTTATTGCACAGCTCTAGTATTGGGTAATTTGCTTTAGTTGAGGCCTACAGTTCATTTCCTTTAGTATTTTCCCTGACAGTTAATTTTTTTTTTAAAACAACTCTTAAAAAATAACATTTTTATTAGATGCAAAGTTTAAATTCCACTTCATGCCGCTGTTCCCTACCTGTGTTTGGTACTACTACACAAAAGGTTCTAGGTTCTAGAAAGTCGAGTGTAGACTTGTAAACATCTGGGTTCACCGACCGTCTTGCACACTCACAGCAAGAAGGTCCCGGGTTCGAGTCCCAGGCTCGGCAGGGGCCTTTCTGTGCAGTTTGCATGTTCTCCCCGTGTCTGCGGCGCTTTCCTCTACTCAGTCACAGCGGCTCAGGTTAACCCAACATCTGATCTACAAAATTTCGTTGTACTTGTTTGTATGATGACAATTAAAGCACCTTATCATTACCTAAATCTTTAGGGAAGGCACCCAACTAAAAAAGGTGCAGCTGTGCAGCCAGTTGGTCTAGAGCTGTTGAACCGCCACACAAAGATTTAAATATTTACAGCAGCGTCTACATCATCATGATGACAGCAATGGTCTTAAAAAGGGTCTCGCCTTGGTCTTGGCCACCTCCCACAAAGTCTCGGTCTTGTTTTGGTCTTTGATGAGGTGGTTCGACTACAGCTCTAGGTTCTTCCAGCTCTTCATGTGATCAAAGTAGACGGGGACGTTGTAGTCCCATCTGTGCCAATAAACAGACTTTTGTCCGTATGATTTATTGTGAAAGAAAGTGATTCCCTTTCCTTGTACCTATTCTTTGCCCCTTTTATGTCCCTTTTTAAAAAATCCTGGTTAACCTTTATTAAGCTTTATTATCTGGTCTGATTTCATGCTTCGGTGTTGTGATGTTTTAAGGGATGGAAGCCGGCATTGGATATTTTAGTTTTAGTATTTTCTCTTTGATCTTTGAGCTGTGGATATGAAGGAGTGTAACCCCGGATACAAACGGGCAGCTTTACAGTTTTTACCATTTTTTTTAAACTTCCGGATCGTCTCTGTGTCTCTTACAGGTGCAGTCTGCCGCAGAGGGAGTCCGTAAGCTGGCCGTCACCTTCAAAGCTGACAGTGAGTTTCTCTCTGAAAATGTCTGAACTGATTGACTGAGTTTGTATTTGATCTGGATAAATTGGAGCGGTAACAACACACAAGCAAAAAAAGGTGGTTTGTTTGCTTCACAGACGTTTTTTTTTTCCTTCCTAAGATGATGTGACACGCTAGTTTTTCCCAGGCTAACGAAGGTAGCACACATTAATAACAACTGACGGCCATCTTTGATTTAATAACACATTTCACATATGCAGGGATAGAAGCGAAACCTGATGAGGAGCTCAGGATCTAATTTTCTTTGTATAGTTACCCTCCATCAGCTCCTTGAGCTTGGTCATTCACACCAACTACTAACAAATACCGTATTTTTTGGACCATAAGGCGCACCGGATTATTAGGCGCACTAAATATTGTCCCCTAGTGTGTAATATCACTCCTCCACGTCCACTGCTGTCTATCCGTCTCTGTCAGGAGGACAGAGTAGCTGGACTACACTGCCCTGTTTTAACATAAGGCCAAAATAAACCTAACTTTTATATTTAATTAACTTACTAGGTTTATTGTTGCTAGTGCGTACTCTGGGCGCGGGCTGCCTTACATGAATGCACTTCTAGTTTAGACATTACAGTCAGGCAGTCTTGTAGACAGCTCAGGGGTCCTATCAGGCAGTGACACAGTCAGTATGCTCCAATATCCATTGACTGGAGCGGCTTCGTTGCTAACCAAAGTCGTACTTACACATTTTAATAGATTTGAGTGCATTTCACCACACAAAATCAGTCAGTAAGCACAATGTTAGTCATAGATAAGGCGCACCATCAATTTTCAAGAAAATATAAGGATTTTAAGTGCGCCTTTTTAAGATTTTAAGTCTGAAAAATTCGATACCAAGGGCAACGTTGCCTCTGGTGCCGCCCTGGTGTGAAGCTGTAGGTTTTTGGTTCTGAAGTTTCTCTGTGGTTCTTAGTAGCCTCTATGCTAACGGGGTTTCCTTGTAAAGTCATAACGTTCGGGAACTGCTCAGAAGTTTTCATTAGGATTAAGTTATAGAATATATTTCATCCTTCATACCAAAACACTAGGTTGGTTTTTCTCATCTTCAGTATTCAATTCAATTCAATTCAATTCAATTTTATTTATATAGCGCCAATTCATGAAACATGTCATCTTAAGGCACTTTACAAAGTCAAATCAATCATATTATACAGATTGGGTCAGATTATACAGATTGGTCAAAAATGTTCCTATATAAGGGAACCAGTTGATTGCATCAAAGTCTTGACAAGCAGCATTCACTCCTGGAGAACCGTAGAGCCACAGGGAGAGTCGTCTGCATTGTACATGGCTTTGCTGCAATCCCTCATACTGAGCAAGCATGAAGCGAAAGTGGGAAGAAAAACTCCCCATTAACGGGAAGGAAAACCTCCGGCAGAACCAGGCTCAGTATGAACGGTCATCTGCCTCGACCGACTGGGGGTTACAGAAGACAGAGCAGAGACACAACAAGACAGACAAAAAGCACAGAAGCTCACATTGATCCAGTAATCTGTTCTACATTAGATGGTAGTAGCGGGTGAGCCGTCTTCTCTGGATGATGTCACAGTCAACAGAACGTCAGACCAGGTGTACCTACTATGAAGAGAAAAGAGAGAGAACAGAAAGTTAAAGCAGAAATGACAACACGTAATGCATAATTGAAGAACAGTAGAACTCTAAAGAGTGAGAGAATTAGATCCTGATGTTCTCCAGTAGCCTAAGCCTATAGCAGTAAAACTATAATGGTAGCTCAGAGTAACATGAGCCACTCTAGTTATAAGCTTTGTCAAAAAGGAAGGTTTTAAGATTAGTCTTAAAAGTAGACAGGGTGTCTGCTTCACGGACCAAAACTGGGAGTTGGTTCCACAGGAGAGGAGCCTGATAGCTAAAGGATCTAAGTATTTTACTTTTTTTTTTGAAAGTCACTAAAAATTCACCACTAAACATATTTTTGATTACAAGAAATTTAGAAAAAAAATGTTCAGGATTGCTTCTATTGTTCGTCTTCCTGCTCAATGGGATTTTTCACAACCCCCCCCTGTGTCGCCCTCCTTTTCCTCCCCCATCTTCTGCCTCCTTCTTCTTTTGTTCCTTTAACTCTTAAAGTCAAGTTCCTGAGCCATGGCCAATCCCTGCCTCCCGCTTTTGTCCGTGACCATGAGCGAGGAAGGACTTTAAAATCCCTCTTTGTACATTATTTTGTGTGTATATGTGGATAGTGTGATTGTCATGGTAGTTTTTATTAAATGAATAAAGTATATTTATTTAGATACAGTTCTTTGTGATTTCTGTTGTTCTACAGCTGTAAGTAGTCTTCATTATAAACCCAAACTTTCTTGTTTACAATATAGAAATGTTCAAATTGCTTGGAAAATTGCAGATTGAACAACTCTTGTTAAAATCTGCATTTTTTTTTATTCCAATGAGCTGATTTAAGACCTAAAATCTTATAAACGACCACTCTCTTGTTGTAAAGCTTGTTCCTGGTTACATAATCTTTACGACCTTTCTCTCAATATGCTCCTCAATAAATAAAATTTTCTTGAAATTAAGTGTATTTGTCCTTGATTTGAGCAGGTAAATGGGATTATCTGCCAATGGAATGAGTATTTTGACCGCTAAAATAAGATAATTGGATATACTGCACTTAAAATAAGATGATGTAGATGAGTTGTTCCGATTTTAAGTGTAAAAATCTTATTCCACTGGCAGATAATTTAAACGCGCCTGCTTAAATCAAGGACAAATACACTAATTTCAAGACAATTTTACTTAGTTTTAGTTCCCTTTTTGACGTTTCATCTGAAGATGTCCTGTTTTCTATTGAAAAAAATCCAAACTCGCATTATATGTGGGATCATTGAGAGGTCAGGAGGTCATGGGACTTTAAAGCGCTGGTGCTGTTGCTTCTGAGGAACTAGAAGTTAAAACCCTCACAGTTTAGGGCAAAGTCAGGCACCGGAGCGCCTTAGCATGACAATCCTTTCTGCACCATGTGGATGACACACCTCAGTGGTTCCTCTCCTCCGGCTGGATGAAGGGTGAATGAGAAGAGTTGGGCTTCCTTTTCTGTTTCCTGTGATGTCACGGGGAAAATAAAGCGAGGAGACCTTTGACCTCCACTTGGTTTTTGATGACCGTAGACGAGATGGATAAACTCAAACAGTCTTAAGAAAAGTCTTAATGTTAATCATCTTACTTTCCAGCCTTTAAAAGATTTTCTGATTTTCAGTACTACGTCTTCAAATATATACAGACTTGTACATTTCTTCAGTCATTTCTTCTGTCTGTCGTTTATGGCTTGATTTGAAGTTATTTCTTGTTATGTTGTTCACTATCACTTCATCATAGAAAAGTGAAAAGAGGGATAGCAATAGCTGAAACCTGTGGTCAGTAGCTGTTATGAAACCTCTTAAACATAGCAGAAAAATTAGGAAACGTTTTGTTGGGTTGAATATTTATTCCTTGGCAATAAATCCTGTACTGTTGGAAATTCCTTTATTTCCCTTCAAAATGTGCAGCATTTGTGAGGAAAATACATTTATTGGTTGACCAGCAGAGTTGAATTTGTGGGTCGCGCCTATGAAAAGTTTAGGAAGTGGTGCATGGGTGAAGCGTGGACAGCTGCAACTGCCTGGAACCTCCTTCTCATGCTGCTCACCAGCTTGGTCAGACGCTGCTGTCGGATGGCGTCCCATTCTTCAACCAGCATTAGAAACTAGTCAGCCAGTGTGGTTGAGTCGGTCCCTCTGGAGCCAACAGCAGCTTCAAGCTTTTCCCACATGCTGCAAAAAAAGGAACCAAAAACAAACATTTTCTTGAAATTAGTGTATTGATTTGAGCAGGTAAATAAGATTATCTGGCAATGGACTAAGATTTCTGCTCTTATAATAGGAACAACTCATCTCCATCTTATTTCAAGTGAATATATCTAATAATCTTATTTTTGGGGTCAACATACTCATTCCATTGGCAGATAATCTTCTTTACCTGCTCAAATCAAAAACAAATACTCATTTCAAGAAAGTTGTGCTTATTTTTAGTTCCGTTTTTGCAGTGTCCGTTGTATTCTAGTTTGAGTATGATCACAGTTCAGGGGTGCTGTTATCCTTCACAATATTTATTTCAGTGTCCCTGCAAAGAATCTTCTCAACCATTGTAGCACAGCTGGCATCTGGAGTAGAACCCAAGGAAAGAGTTGGAGATAACAAAGCACTCGAGGCAGCTTAAAACTGGAACCAACCGTCCGTCCATCCATGCATTGTCTTCCAGTAATGGATAACAGAAAAAAAAGATTGATTTACTTCTAAAAAAACGGATCTCCATCCACACAGGGCTTTAAGATAACCAACAAATCAAAAAATGTACCCATGCAGGGCCAGCAGGTGACAATGACGATAATTCTGATAATATCAAACTGCAAAGGAAGAAGGTTAAAGCATACCTATACACATGCCGCTTGTTTTTAATTTAACATCAGTTACGATTTTTCAAGGTGTAAATTATTAATAATGACATGGTCTTGATGAATCATGGCAAGTTTTATAAAAACTTGTGCTGGTGCTGTGATTTTTTTTTTATAACCATGGGAAAACTAGACTACAACATCCACCTTCCCCAAAATGTCGTGTGTGAAGCTCACATTGATGCAAAA
The DNA here is from genome assembly GCA_037039145.1 of Fundulus diaphanus. Taxonomy (NCBI): domain Eukaryota; kingdom Metazoa; phylum Chordata; class Actinopteri; order Cyprinodontiformes; family Fundulidae; genus Fundulus; species Fundulus diaphanus. The sequence goes on from CM073126.1 coordinate 5,106,095, forward strand.
AAATATATTTATCTTAGAAATCTTTGTTAAAAAGTTTTTTTTCTTTTTTTGGGTGGGGGGGACGTGAAAGTCAGTTTGAAAATGTTCTTATTTAGCTTAAAAGTCTGTCATGTGTTCCACCGAAAGCAATTGACTTATTAAAGTCTCTTATTTAATAATAGTTCTATAATTTGAGTTTGTTGTCAGTAGCTATATTTACATGCACAAAATTTTCCGATCGGATTGAAATGTATTTGGATTTAAAAACAACAACTAATCGGCTCACCACCGTCAGGCTGTGAATGTGTGCATGAATGTGTGCATAACTGTAGTGTAAAGCGCTTTGGGGTCGTCGGACTTGATAAAGCTCTGTACAAGTACAAGCCATTTACCATTTTCAGTTTATCTGAGCACACAATCAATTAATCATAATGTGCATGTACATGCACATGGCTTTATTCAGAATAGAACCACTCTGACATGCACAGTTATCAAGTTTCCCCCAAAAAAACACAGAAGAACTTCCGTCTTTGCTGAACAACAAAAAATAGCAAACAAAAGCAGTATTATACGAGTCTGTTTGTCCTCTGCGCGCCCAGCCTAGACTTGCACCAGCTTCTAATTACGGTTGAAACGTTACTGAATAAATGATCGTTTTGAGCTCTTTTAACGTTTCGAATAGAAAGGTTGTATCGGGAGGACAGACCGTTTTGCTTCCCGATGTATTTCCGCCACTGAACAACGTGGAAATACGTCATGTTTACGCTCGGGTCAGTTTTCCACATTCGGAATAAGTTCATCCTGATAAGCGTTTATTGGTGGTTGATCGGAATATCAATCGGCATAAACCACTGCTCTCATTCTGATTACAATTTCATTCCAAATTAGCTTAATCTGACCACAATATTCCGATTGGCTTGTTTACGTGACGCATTTTTATTCCGATCGGCCCTTTATTGCGATTACTTTTGTCAATGTAAACGTAGCTATTGATGACTTAATCCATCCCTTCAACTGTTTCTGCCTCCGTTACTGAAGACGAAACCACAGTGAATGCTGTTTTTCTTATAGTAAATATAAACCTAAGGCTACTTTTTGTGCTCAAAGTATGAGGGTGAACTCTTTTTTTTTTCTCAATAGTTTACATGCATATGGATTAAGAGGAAGAGGAGCTGGAAGCAATGACTCTCATTGAGCATCCTCTCTCACCCCAGACATTGAAACCAAACTTGAAGGAAAAACAAAAGAGGGGGGGTCTTCATCCTTCACTGAATTCTGTCTCTCCTACTTTGTCTTATGATATAAATCTGAGGACAAAGATTGAATAAGGTAGAAGAATAGTGGCAAAACCCTTTGCCTTCGTATTAAATGCTATGGAAGATGAAGGAGGAGGAAGAGGAGCAGCCAGCTGTGACCTTCTTCCTTCAGCCCTGAACATGACCCGGCTCTAAGGAGGAGAATGAGGCGAGAGGAAGGGGAGCAGTGACTTGTGTCGAGTCCCATGCTCGGTCATCATCGCCCTTTTTAAGCTCCTCCTCCTCATCCCTATACCCGTCAATAGGTGGTTGGCAGGAAGACAGGGGAGCAGTGAGTCGTATCTGAGCTCACGCCCCCTTTTTTTCCCCCCTACATCTGGCTTTTCTGCTCCGATCCCTCTCACTTCATGGCTCGGCCCCTCCATCTTTGTCTTTGATAAGAAAAAACAAGGAAAGTGTTGAATAAAGGAGCTGTTTTGGCAACAAATAATGGGAATGACTGAATGTGTGGTTGGAAGAATGTAGAGGACAGGTGAGACACAGAGCTCTGGGATCTTATGGCTACAAAATACTATAATCATCCGCGAAGATACACAATTAGGGCATGAGTTCTGCAAGACGTGAATAAAGCAGAGCCGGCCTGAATTTTGGGACTTACGCTTTAGGGTAAAGCCAAAGTTGAGAGTTGAAAAGTAAAAATCTGTGTGATCCTTACATCACATAGCTAATATACAATAAGTGATAAAGTGGCATCCTTTCAGGTTTAGAGTTAGTGTAATGCTGGGTTCAAATAAAAATTACTCCATAGATATCTTCTACAGAGAAGTACTCGTCTTACTAGCCCAAATAAGTACCTCTGGTCCATGAGAACGTTTAGTCTTAAACTAAGCTTCCTCATTGGCTCCTTCCAGGAAAAAAAAACAACAGTTTAATAGCGGAGCATTAGGCTTAGCTATGTATGAAAAATTTCAAACTAAAGATGACACATAGTTAATGACAGATGTTCTTTTCTAAGTGTACCTTAGGTTAGTTGTTAATATCAATATCTTTAGACCAGTGTTATATTAGGAGATCTTATGGTGTTTTGCAATTTTGTATGAATTGATGCCCATAATACTATAGCCATCCTTTTATCCAAAACTTAAACTGAGTTGAAATATGCAAGTTTTTGATAATTAATTCTCACTTCTGCTAGCTTGTGTCTTACTAAGATCGAGTCCCATTAGTTGTTGCTTTGTCTCTTATTAGCTGCTAGCAGTGTTGCCAAATCTTGTGAGAGAAACATACAATCAATCAATCAATCAATCAAAATCAATCAATCAATCAATCAATCTTTATTGTCAACTACAATTTGCATTGTAATCGAAATTACAGTTCCAGTACAACCGTCCATCACATACATCACATACATTTGGGGGGAACGGTTGACTGAGGCCTTGAGTTGCGCCAGGCGACCAGCTGTAGGAAAACAAGCAACCCATCACATTGTAATAGAGCCCCGTGCCTATACTGCTATGTTTGTACACCCCATGACTTTTCCTGGGGGTCATATGTACGCAGATGGAATTTTAGCCGCCTCACGCTGTCTGTTACCCTGCAGCGCAAGCAGCTGCCTTTTTAGCTCTTGTTTGTCGCTTATTTTATAACCCAAATAAGCAACAAGCAAAAACAGAAAAACAAGCCCAAAAAAATCAAAACCAGCTCCTCATGAAATTTACAAGTGACTTCAGAAAAAGACATTCCCAAAGTCCCTTATAATAAGCGGACTTGGCAACACTGTCTGTTAGTTTGACTCTTATTAGCTGTTAGCTTGACTCTTATTAGCTGTTAGCTTGACTCTTATTAGCTGGTAACCTGAATGTTAGGTGTTTGGTATGATTCTTGTTAGCTGTTAGCATGATTCTTATTAGTTGTTTGTTAGCTAGGCTCCAATTGGCTGTTAGCTTGGCTCTTATTAGCTGTTCACTTTAATCATACTAGCTGGCAGTGTGAATCTTATTAGTTGTTAGCATGATTGTTATTAGTTGTTGGCTTGAACCTTATTAGCTATTAGTTTGACCCCCAATAGCTTTTGACTTGACTCTTATTGGCTGCTAGCTTGACTCATGTTAGAGATTAGCTTGACTCTTGGCTTCAGGATTGCCAGATCTGACTGACAGGTTCCAGCCCAAACACAAGGAAAAACCCACCCAACTCCAGAAAAGAACAGCCAAAATCTAATCCTCTCTTGAAATCATGTTTGAAGAGTATTGAGCACATAAAGAATATGCCATTGGCGCACAACTGTACTAAAGCAAAGAAAAAACATTCCACGCAGGCTCCTCACAAAATGTGCAAATAGGCAATCAAAGTACCTGGACACAAGGATCACTTTCCCTATAGTGTTAGCATATCAATCGCAAAAAAAGTTAACAATACCCTTCCATCATAAATTAGATATCTTACCTAAATAAAAAAAAATTCTGAGTATAGATCAATTTAAAAATTTTCTTTCACACAGCCATGAAATATTTTCAGTTGATAAATTGAAGACTTAACCCCATTTAGGGCGTTTACAATTGACATTGAACAATACCATTTGATAGTGACACTTGATTAACCTGTAATCACTGATGGTGTCAGCAGTGTCAGATTTTAGACATTTTAAAAGTTATAAGTAAGTAATAAAATGAGTGCAAGGAAATAGCATTTTATTGCTTTTCACTTTTCTGCTACACAATTGCTATTTTGATAGAATTTTTCTACTGCAACACACTTTTTGTTTATGGTTATTTGTCATGGGCTTTATGACGGTGAGGGATGTTTGACGTCAGGACTTTTGCTTGTTCTGGAAAACTAAGGGGAATAAAGCAGGGAGGTGCCGGGTTACGGCTGCATCCGCATCTTGGTTTCTTTGAAATTATTTCTTTGGTTGCTTATTAGCTGTTGGCTGCCTACTTGTCTGCTTGTGTTAATACATTTGTTGAGTTATGAAAATAAATTGTGGCTGTTTAAAACGAGATGTCTGTTATTACAATGTTCAAACATTGTATATCGTTAATGGGCATTGAACCAGATGCTATAATGCTATAGATGTTTTACAATTTCAGTGTTTGTTATTTATGTACCCAGGATGATATTTGATACTTTATTGTCCACTTTTTGAGGTGGATTTCAAAGTCGACCCCTTAGGGGAACCACAGTAATCTCAGAACACAACATTATCATTTAAAGTTGGGTAATGTTACTTTTTCAACAAGGAGTAAAAGAAGCACCATTGATGTTTACCGCCTCGGATGTCAGCTATTTGTTCTCCGGGGAAGCTCCCACCCAGAGGCTTAAATCTTAGATGCTGTTTACATAATATCGCCTTAAACCTGCAACAAAAGATTTGGTATCATTACGGTTTTCATAAAACGTTGGGAGGAAATTCAAAGACATAGCCCTTTGACCTATTTATGCAAAACCAGATATTGTCTTAAATAACTTTTCTTACCAATGAATGCAGGGTGTTTCATATACAGCTCTCAGTTGCCTGACTTTTGTTTTATGAAAACCAGTCAGACATGAACTGCAAGAATTTCTTCATTCGTCAGTGCAGTTCATATTCATTTCAAGTCTAAAGGCCAATAATCTCCAGCCTGATCGAAATACAGACAACTGCTCAGATATCGATCAAATTAAAGACTTAAATGGAAATGTAACTTTTCATACTATTTGTTTCCCTGAAGACAACATTTTCTTATCCCTCGTTTACGTGGACAAAAGTAAGCGGATTAAAGGGCAGATCGGAATAAGAACACGTCATGTAAACACGTCCAGTCAGAATACTGTGAATGAAATTGTAATCCGAATGACGGGTGTTTTATGTGGATTGATAATCCGATCGACATGCATGTAAACGTTTGTCAGGAACAAGTTTTTCTGAATGAGACTAACTGATCTGAGTGCTCTCAACGTAAACGTAACGTGTTTCCACGTTGTTGAGTGGAGGAAATGCGTCGAGAACAGTGTCCAAAATTAACTTCCTGATTCACCGGCCAAATTGGCCGGTAGATGTAAGAATCAACCGGCCAAGCACACTAATTAAATATTAAATATTAATTCTGACTGACCCCTGCTAAAAATCTCTGCATAATCCTACTACATAATTAGCCTGAGCGAAATGCTAGCTGTTAGCAAACGGACATGACGTAGTTGCTGTCGTTCTCACGTCACATGTGAGAGTGTTTGTGTACGTGTCGTCTGTTGTCATATAAGCTGAAAGCAGAGGAACATAAAGAAGCATCCACCCAAATGAAATGCGTCTGGCGAGTGTTAATTTCGGACCCTGGTCGGGAAGCAAAACTGGCTGCCATCCCGATCCAACCTTTCTATTTGAGACATTAAAAGAGCTCAAAATTATTATTTATTCAGTAACCTTTCAACCATAATTAGAACCTCCAGCCTGGGCATTCACAAGACAAAGAACTTGTATAATACGGCTTTGTTTACTATTTTTTGTTGTTCGGCATAGATGGAAGTTCTTCTTCTTCTGTGTTTTTATTTTTTTTATTTGATAACTGCACTTGTCAGAGTGGTTCTATTCTGAATAAAGCCAGGTGCATATAAACGCATACCATGATCGGATAAATAATAGAATCCGATAATTTTTTTTATTTTATTTTTTTTTATCCGAATACATTTTAATTCGATCATGAAATCTTGTACGTGTAAACATAGCTACTGTTTGTACTGATTATTCCAAGAGTGCTTATTGTTGTGCATGACTGAAATGAACTGGGTAGGAATGCCTGTTTGGCCATTATAGTTTGTAAACTGTTAATTATGCAATGTAAAAATGTCAATAAATGCTGGTGCTAAGGTGTCCCTTCATGTTTTTTGTTTGCAGACTGCTCATTAAGCTACCCACTGGGAAAACACGTGATCCATGAGGTCTCAAACGTCTCCTTCAGCCACCTGGCCTTTGACGATCAGGCTGCTGTGGTCGTCCACTGGTCTGCAAGTCCACTAGGTATAGCCTGTCTGTTACTAGTCCAAGTGTCTGTCTGTCTGTACATGAGTCGGGTTTAAAGTTAAAGGGGGGGGGGGGGGTCGAGAGGGGAAAAATTAGACCGTAAACCCCTGAAAATGCTAAGATTACCAAGAACTGTGTGTCCCTTTGATCAGACCTGGAGCCGGAGAGAAAAAGGATCACATCGCACACAACAATACCACGATTTGACCGTGAAGGAATGTGTGTGTGTGTGTGTGTGTGTGTGTGTGTGTGTGTGTGTGTGTGTGTGTGTGTGTGTGTGTGTGTGTGTGGTAAAGCAAACCTCTCTCTCTCTCTTTTTCTCTGTGACAAACCTGCCTGTTGTTTTCTGGTTGAGGCAGAAATCTCCCAGAAAATGTCCATGTCACGTTCACATGTGACCAGCAGCCATTTAACCTTTTGTTTTTTTGATTCTGAAAAGAAATTCCCACAAACCTGTGCAGGTTTTAGTTTAAGTTTTAGTGTTTCTTGGTGGTGAATCAGATTATCATTTTAGTCTCTGGACTGGTTCCTTCTATAGTGCATATTTTCTTCAATCACCCTTTCAGCTCTTTCCCAACATTTAGTCCTCATGTGTAGGGCTATGGCAAATGTAGTACTTGATATCCTAAGCCAAACTGCATTAATATAGGCAAATGATCCGTATTTAATCACACCATGGTCTATGTCCACTGGAAAAAGGGAACTAAAAGTAAAATATTTGATCTAAGCAGGCAAGTTTAAATGATCTGCCAATGGAATAAGGTTTTTGCACTTAAATCATCTCCATCATCTTATTTTAAGTGCAGTATATCTAATTATCTTATTTTAGGGGTCAAAATACTCATTCCATTGGCAGATATCCTATTTACCTGCTCAAATCAAGGACAAATACACCAATTTCAAGAAAATGTTACTATTTTTAGTTCCTTTTTTGCAGCGTCCTAACTACTTAAGTAAAAAGAAACTCCAAATAAGTGAGAAAAAACAAAGACAATAACACTAATTCTAGTACTAGTTCTCCTTAATGCTCTCCTGTGAGTCTAGGTCAGGGGTGTCCAAACTTTTCGGCACATGGCCCGAAATTGTAAAGTCAAAAGTACTCGAGTGCCAAAAGATGAATACAAAAAATAAATTAAAAAAATGACGTAGAGCTATTTTCTTTGGTCTAAAAAATATAATAATTTTAACTAAACTAACGTGTCAAATATCATTTGGAAAGGGATGTGTAAATCATTGTAGATCCAAACATTAAAAAGGGGTTTTACTCATTTGCCAAAGGATATTCTTCCAGTTTCCAAATTAGTTTGGGCTCAATTGAAAAGAAAAATTTGTTTTGATCAACCAATATAAGATTTCGGGCAGTATTTCTTTAAAGACACTTGCTATATTTACCCAATTATAATAAATTAATTCAAAGCAGATTTTAAAGCACCAAAGTCTGGGGTTGAGAATAAGTCTTTGGAAAGACGGGGTCCTATTTACTGTGAAAGTGTGGTTATTAAAAGATGAACGCTTTGTATCTTACCTGACATTTTACTTGTACCTGTGTTTAAAAATTTTGCCCAAATTAAAAATAAAATGTTTCAATCTGTATCAGCTACCATCGTTGGAGGGCCAAATCTTTGTTGAAATGCAGATGGGGGGACCCGCACAAAATCAGTACAGGGGCCGCAAATGGCCCCAGAGCAGCACTTTGGACATGCCTGGTCTAGGTGGACCTCCATGTCCTGGTAGGTCCTGGTAGGTCCATCCTCTCTCCAGGTCCAGATGATGGATTGATCAGAACTCTGGGATGTTGTTGTAGAACCTGACCCTGCTGTAAACTGGACCAGAACTTTCTCCCTGACCCGTCTGCTGGGTTCCTTGGTCTCCATGATGCTGGATGTTCTCTAAAGAACATCCAGAAACACCAGAAACAGAACAGCTGTATTTATGCTGAGACTAAATAAAGTCCTGTCCTCTTAACAGTTTCGTTAAAAATAAAAGTTAATCATGAATAAATACTAAAGCTGCATTCTGCCTTCAAAAGTACTGAACAACTTCGGAGCGTAGCAAACAAGTTAAGAAAAAAAAGGATAATTTATTGAAGAAATAAACCGCTTTTAATCATAACAAGGTCTTGAAGTTCTCATATCACTTGTGCCGTGTAACCTGAAAGAACTGATAAAATATCTTGTTCAGAATTTTAACCTTTAACCCCTGACTTTGGAAATGTTTCATCAACAAAAACACAAGGTGAGCAAAATAAGGTTTGAAAATAACTTTTTTTTTAATTAAAAGTAAAATAAAACCTGACATCTCTGTGCTACCTTCCTCTGAGCCTGGACCTCCTGGACCTGTTTCACTGCAAAAAGGGAACTAAAAGCAAGTAAAATCTTCTTGAAATTAGTGTATATTCCTTGATTTGAACAGCTACATAAGACTATTTGCCAATGGAATGAGTATTTTTATCCTTAAAATAAAATAATTAGTTATTCTGCACTTGAAATAAGATGACGAAGATGAAGTTTTCTTATTTTAAGTGCAAAAATCTTATTCCATTGGCAAATAGTCTTATTTACATGCTCAAGTCAAGGAAAAATACAACAATTTCCAGAAAATTTTACTTACTTTGTGTTCCCTTTTCGCAGTGTTCAGCCGGCGATCATAACTTCTTATCTTAACGTGTGTTATGTTTGATCCGTCTGGACTGTTTAAGGAGGGCTTCGTGGCACAGTGTTGATAAAAGCCGTTGGAAATTAATAACTCGACGGTTCTTAATCACTTGATGCTGTAAAAATGCATAACCTGTTTGAAGCTGAGGAGCTTTAACTGAGCCGTCACACTGCTGCTGTTGCTGAAATGCAGTTTTATTCACGAGTCACAGAGAGAAACGGAGCAGCGTGTTCAGGAATCTGCCTCAGGACAGAAAAACCTGTCCCTCCACTTTTTCTCTGTCTCTCTCCTGCAGAGCTAATGGGAAAAACATGTCTGTTGGATGTGAAGGTGTAATTACAAGACAGATGTTTTCAAAGTGGAGGAGGGGGTGGAGGAGGAGGGGGGGAGGGGGAGATTTAGCTGCGAGGAAGGGGGAGCAAATGGAAGAGGATAGGAGGGGTGAGGACCCAGACAGGAAACAAAGGGACAGGCCAAATTATGTCCACAGAAATGCCTCCTATCATCGTTTCCTAAACTCTTTTACGCCGACTTGTTTTAAAAAGGGGGAGAAGAAAAAGCGGTTTAGATTTGTCTGGAGTTGGGAACGTTAAACGTCAGCCAGAGCTTCGCTTTGATCCGGTTGTGCAGCCTTAAAACTGCAACTGCTCTATAGTCAACTGGGGTTAAAAGGTTTACATGCACCCATTGACAGCATCAACATGGTCTCTGGAAGTTGTAGGAGTTTTCTCTGCAGTTCAATTAAAATCAAGTTGAAGAATTTGAAGGTAGTTAATTAAAATAATTCAGTTTATTTATATAACGCCAAGTTACAGCATGTCATCTCAAGGCTTTTTACAAAGTCTAAATCCTCCAGGTTGGTCATAAAGTTTCCTCTCTAAGGAAACCCAGCAGGTTGCATCAAGTCTCTCCAAGCAGCATTCACTCCTCCTGAAAGAGCGTAGAGCCACAGTGGACAGTCGTCTGCATTGTTGATGGCTTTGCAGCAATCCCTCATACTGAGCATGCATGAAGCGACAGTGGAGAGGAAAACTCCCCTTTAACAGGGAGGAGAACCTCCAGCAGAACCAGAACCAGGCTCAGTGTGAACGCTCATCTGCCTCGACCCACTGGGGCTTAGAGAAGACAGAGCAGAGACACAGAAAGCTCAGAAGCTCACATTGATCCAGGAGTACTTTCTATGTGAATGAAAAGTAAAAGTGTAATTGCAGCACCCTTTAGTGGATTCCTCTAGCAGAGAAACACAGCTAAGCAGATCTTGCTCCTTAATTTTTAAATCCACAAAACAGACCCTCAGAATAATGATGCCACCACCATGCCTTAGAGGTCTGAAAGCCTCTTCTTGACACATCCAAACGGTCCCTTTGCCATTGTGGCCAAAACACTTTGTCACTTTGTCTCATCTAAGCATAAAAGTCCCTGCAGAAGACATTTGGCTGGTGGCTTTGGCTGCAGGAGCTTCTTTTATAGTCAAATCCTCTCGGACCATGGTGACATTAAACTGGCTTTACTCTGGATGGTTATGCTGATGTTTGTGCAGTTTTTGTTTTAAGGTGGGCTTAATTCTTGGTTCCTGGGTTGTTCTTGAACATTTCATTTCACCGTGGCAGACATTTGGCATCAAATAGCATAGAAATTATTGGGTGTTTCTTTGTTGTTGCTGTCAGATAACATACAGCCAAACTATTGAAGAAAACTGCAACAATATCTGTTGAGGTTGTTTTGATTTATATTTCTATAGACAACAAATGTTCTCTTAAAGCGCTTATTCTAAACCCAGAGTCAGTTTGACCTTTCAATTAAGGGGATTTTGGTGTTTAGTTTTTATTTCCTCAGCTGGTCACCATCAGGTTTCTGCTCGTCTTGAGCCAGGTTCAGGTTTGCTTCTGTTAAAACGAAGTGGTTCCTTGCCACTGTCCCCTCGTGCTTGCTTAGGAGAAAGGATTACTGCAAAGTTATTTAGACAACTTTCCACCAACTGGCTTCATAAACTGAATTTGAATACATGATATAGTAACGGGATTTTTAAAAAATTTAATTTTAATCTTTATTTGTGATTGGATCGAATGGGATTGATTTAATTACATCTTTCTAGGTGTGAATTGAATCTGTTTGTCTTGCAAAGCGTCTTGAGACGACGTTTGTTGTGAATTTGGCAAGCTCTAAAGGAAAGTCAGGAATGTAGGAGGCAGAAAGTAGAGGACGGATGAAACTGAAGTTTCTGCTGCATCTCTGCAGGAATCGAACACATTAAAGGCTTCAGAGTTTACCTGGAGGACAAGAATCCAGACGGGAAACAGTGTCAGCACCTCATCCTCAAAGACCCACGGCAGCTCAACTACTCCTACAGGAGCACGGTAGGACGAGCGGTTCTGTCCGGACAGCTTGGGTCCAAAACAATATGAAGTGAATTAAAGCTCCATTTACAGATTACAGAAAAGTTTGGGTCCTTAGAATGAAAATGTAAACAAACGAGACTTTTGCACAATAGTACCGTATTTTTCGGACTATAAGAAGCACCTAAAATCCTTAAGTTTTCTCAAAAATCGATGGTGCGCCTTATCTATGTTTAACATTGTGCTTACTGACTGATTTTATGTGGTACAATGCGCTCAAAAATCTGTTAAAATGTGTAAGTACGACTTTGGTTAACAACAAAGTCGCTCCTCTAAATGGATATTAGGAGCATTACGGTACACTGTCACTACCTGATAGGACCCATGAGCTGTCTACAAGACTGCCTGACTGTAATGTCTAAACTAGAAGTGCAATAAACCTAGTAAGTTAATTCAATATAAAAGTTACGTTTATTTTGGCCTTATGTTAGAAACAGGGCAGTGTAGTCCAGCTGGTCTGTCCTCCTGACAGAGACGGATAGAGAGCTGTGGACATGAAGGAGTGATATTACACACTTGGGAAGAATATTTAATCCATCCATCCATCCATCCATCTTCTTCCTCTTATCCGGGGTCGGGTCGCGGGGGTAGCAGCTTCAGTAGGGAGGCCCAGACGTCCCTCTCCCCAGTCACTTGGGCCAGCTCCTCTGGGGGAATCCCAAGGCGTTCCCAGCAGAGAGACATAGTCCCTCCAGCGTGTCCTGGGTCTTCCCCTGGGCCTCCTCCCGGTGGGACGTGCCCGGAACACCTCACCAGGGAGGCGTCCAGGAGGCATCCTGACCAGATGCCCGAGCCACCTCAACTGGCTCCTCTGGACGTGGAGGAGCAGCGGCTCTACTCTGAGTCCTCCCCAGATGACTGAGCTCCTCACCCTATCTCTAAGGGAGAGCCCAGACACACTACGGAGAAAACTCATTTCAGCCGCTTGTATCCGGGATCTCGTTCTTTCGGTCACGACCCAAAGCTCGTGACCATAGATGAGGGTAGGAACGTAGATCGACCGGTAAATCGAGAGCTTCGCCTTTTGGCTCAGCTCTCTCTTCGCCACAACGGATCGGTACATATTTAAGAATATTTAATGCGCCTTATAATCTGGTGCACCTTATGGTCCGAAAACTATAGTAATGTAAACTTCATTAGAGGGTTAACAACTCTTCCTGTCTTTGCTTTCTTTGACACGGCTGTAATCTGTCCGTTCGGTTTGATAATCTGTTTTTCTCTTCATACAGAAGCTGAGCAGTCAGCCGTTCAGCGGTTTGACCTTTGACACCGACTACATGGTTCGTGTTGTTCCTTTCCCCTCTCTGATGAACGAAAGCTTCTTCCCTCCATCTTTCCTGCGGACCAACTGTAAGTCCCATCCGGAAACGCTTGACGAGTTACGATGTGATTTAAAAAAACATTAAAAGTGTCTCCATTAGACGACGACGACGATGGAGTATTAGGGCCATTGTAGACAAAAGAAAAAAACGCAGAAATTTTGACATTAATTGCACGTATTTTCAAGGGAAAACTCGGAAAATCTCAGTTGAAAGGTCGAAAATTGGTGAAAAAAAGCCTCAAAGATTTTCATGATTAAAGACAGATATTTGCAGCATCAAGTAGGTGTTATTATGCTGCAGCAGCATAATAACACCTACTTGATGCAGCCATGTTGAAGCTTCTTCCTCACAAATGATGAAACGTCCGAGGCGGATGGTCTCAAGTCAACTCTGCACCCAGGAGAAATCAACCTCATAAAGGAAAAGGCAAATTCATTTGTAACGCAAATTTCAGTACAAAGACAATGCAAAGTGCTATACATGATTAAAATATAGGAAAATAAAACAGAATAAAAGCAAGTTGGAATAAAATGTAGAAACAAAATAAAACATGGGAAAATAGAAACTAAAAGCAAATATTAAAAACTGAACTAATGATCTTTTAGTAAAACAGTTTAACTAGAACAGTCGAAGGCAATCCTGAACAAATGTGTTTTTAATCTTGATTTAAAGGAACTCAGGCTTTCAGAACTTTTACAGTTTTCTGGGAGTTTCCTCCAGATCAGTGGAGCATAGGAACTAAATGCTGCTTCTCCATGTCTGGTTCTGGTTCTGGTTCTGCAGAGCAGGCTGGAGCCAGAAGACCTGAGTGGTCTGGAGGGTTGATGCCCTGATAACAAGTCTGTGATGTATTTAGGTGCTAATTCAGGGATTTATAGACTAACAGAAGGATTTTAAAGTCTATTCTCTGAGATCCAGGGAGCCAGTGGAAGGACTTCAGAACCGGGTCCATGTTCTCTACCTTCTTAGTCTTAGTGAGGACTTCAGAACCGGGTCCATGTTCTCTACCTTCTTAGTCTTAGTGAGGACTTCAGAACCGGGTCCATGTTCTCTACGTTCTTAGTCTTAGTGAGGACTTTAGAACCGGGTCCATGTTCTCTACGTTCTTAGTCTTAGTGAGGACTTCAGAACCGGGTCCATGTTCTCTACTTTCTTAGTCTTAGTGAGGACTTCAGAACCGGGTCCATGTTCTCTACGTTCTTAGTCTTAGTGAGGACTTCAGAACCGGGTCCATGTTCTCTACGTTCTTAGTCTTAGTGGAAGGACTTCAGAACCGGGTCCATGTTCTCTACGTTCTAAGTCTTAGTGAGGACTTCAGAACCGGGTCCATGTTCTCTACGTTCTTAGTCTTAGTGGAAGGACTTCAGAACCGGGTCCATGTTCTCTACGTTCTTAGTCTTAGTGAGGACTTCAGAACCGGGTCCATGTTCTCTACGTTCTTAGTCTTAGTGAGGACTTCAGAACCGGGTCCATGTTCTCTACGTTCTTAGTCTTAGTGAGGACTTCAGAACCGGGTCCATGTTCTCTACGTTCTTAGTCTTAGTGAGGACTTCAGAACCGGGTCCATGTTCTCTACGTTCTTAGTCTTAGTGAGGACTTCAGAACCGGGTCCATGTTCTCTACGTTCTTACTCTTAGTGAGGACTTCAGAACCGGGTCCATGTTCTCTACGTTCTTAGTCTTAGTGAGGACTTCAGAACCGGGTCCATGTTCTCTACGTTCTTAGTCTTAGTGAGGACTTCAGAACCGGGTCCATGTTCTCTACGTTCTTAGTCTTAGTGAGGACTTCAGAACCGGGTCCATGTTCTCTACGTTCTTAGTCTTAGTGAGGACTTCAGAACCGGGTCCATGTTCTCTACTTTCTTAGTCTTAGTGAGGACTTCAGAACCGGGTCCATGTTCTCTACGTTCTTAGTCTTAGTGAGGACTTCAGAACCGGGTCCATGTTCTCTACGTTCTTAGTCTTAGTGAGGACTTCAGAACCGGGTCCATGTTCTCTACTTTCTTAGTCTTAGTGAGGACTTCAGAACCGGGTCCATGTTCTCTACGTTCTTAGTCTTAGTGAGGACTTCAGAACCGGGTCCATGTTCTCTACGTTCTTAGTCTTAGTGAGGACTTCAGAACCGGGTCCATGTTCTCTACGTTCTTAGTCTTAGTGAGGACGCGGGCAGCAGCGTTCTGGATCAGCTGCAGCTGTCTGATCCACTTTTTAGGCAGACCTGTGAAAACACCGTAGCAGTGATCAGTTCTACTAAAGATAAACATGGATTAGTTTTTACGCATGTAGCAACCGCAGACTTTGGGAAACATCCAGAAGTGCATCTCGTTAATTTGCCACTTAAATCACTATTTGTCAGGAAATATCTGCTTTTAAAATCTCATCAAATTTCAGAGTTTAGTTCTTGCATATTTCTGACTCAACAATGTTAGAAAATATCTTCGTTTAAATGTTGAAAATATCTGCCTTTAATCATGAAAATCTTCACGTTTGTTTTTTTTTCCGAGATTTTCTGAGTTTTCCCTTGAAAATATGTGCAATTAATCTCAAAAATTCTGAGTTTTTAGGCAGAGATTTGTGATTTTTTTTTTTTTACCATAGAAAATTTCCAAGATATTTCTTGAAAATATGTGAAATTAATCTAAACATTTCTGAGTTGTTATGGCAGAAACTTACTCTTTCTTTTTTTTCCCTTTTATCTACATTGTCCCTATTACGTTGTCATATTAGACTGGGGAGAAGGGAGATGGTTTTATTTTTTTTACAGTAAAGCAAATATTTGTGTGTTTTTCCTTTTTAACAGCTTGTGAAGTCCTCCTCGGGTCGGACAACCTGGTGTGCAAACCATGTAAGTGTCTCGTGGTGCTCGTCAAAAGCAAAGCCATACATGGACTGAAGACCTGGCTGCATTAACTGATGCAAACTATAGTAGATTTATCAATCCATGAGTTAATAAAACTGTTGATATAAAAAGTATTACAGTGAACGTGAAATATTTTTTATCCGAGAAGGACGGTTATTTTATTAAACACCTTAATCTTACCATCATGAACCTCTTTTCAACATATTTGTGGTTTTTTTTGGTCTCGGAATACGATTATGACACTCGCTACGTGTTGATGCTCCAGTTTAGTCTAAACTTTTAACGTCTGACCCACATATTAGCCTAATTTGACATATATTAATCGATTTTCCGTGTCAATATACAGCACTCAGCGTGTATTGATGCTCTGTGCGGGCTGCCCTTCTCAAAAACCCGGCTGTGTAACTTCAGAAAGTCATGTGACCTGGACCAGGGGTTCTCAAACTTTTCGTGGCCAGGGACCCCTTAGCAGCGGTAAAATCTTCCCAAGGACCCCTTTAGATTCCTCATACTGATAGTATTTTTTAAACAGCCTTTCGTACTGTTGAATACATTAGGAATTATACATCCATCCATTTTCTAACACGTCTATCCCTTGTGGGGTGGTGAGGGGTGCTGGTGCCTATCTCCAGCTGTCGATGGACGAGAGGCGGGGTACACCCTGGACAGGTCGCCAGTTTGTCGCAGGGAATTATATATAAGTTTTTAGAAATATATATAAATACACCTAATATTAGAGATTAGGTGGAGATTAGATCCTCATTCTCTTTTTAGCTGAGGCTTTTACCTGGCTGCAAAAAGGTCCTGGGTTTGAGTCCGAGCCTTGGGTCTTTCTGCAACATGACTGTTAGGTTGATTAGTGGATGGAGTTAAATATTTGTCCATTGTGTTACTTAGCTTTCACGGACCACCAACCCGTGGTTTGTGGACCCCAGGGTGTCCGGAGACCCCAGTTGGAGGGCCGCTGATCAGCCCTTAAACAACAGAGTTAACACATGCTAGTGGCCTACAGGGCCTGGAGCTATCAGGTCTAGGCCCCCTAGTGGTCAAAAGCTACATATTGTTGCTTTAACGTACACATTGCCAAAGGTATTCACACACCTGTCCACATAATCAAAAACAGATGCTCCAATCATTTCTATGGTCACAGGTGTATAAAATCCAGCACCAAGCCATACAGACTGTTTCGACAAACATCTGTGAGAGAATGGGTCGCCCTCAGGAGGAGGTGGTTCCCAGGAGAACGGTACTGGCCTGACTGTATAGTGCCATCTGTAAGGCTCGGTGGATTTGGGGGGGGGGGGGGGTCCAACAGGACTCCAGAGCACAAAGCAATAAGGCCTGGGTGAGGATCACCTTGACTGGGTCCTGACCTCAACCCAACAGAACACCTTTGAGCTTCTGGAAGATTGGTCAAAAGTTCCCTGAAACGCTCCAGAACCTTGTGGACCCCCCCTCCCCAGAAGAGCTGAAGCTGTTATAGCTGCAAAGGGTGGACCGACGTCATATTGAACCCTGTTGATTAAGAATGGGACATCACTGAACTTCATATAAGAGTCAAAGCAGGGGAGTGAATACTTTGGGTTTTATAGTGTATGAATTAATGTGATAAGAACGGCGAACATATCCTGAGCTCATGTTGCCAAGACGGAGCGATCAACTCTGGACCCAAAGAGCCGAGACTGGAACAGACAATAAAACAAGCTTTTAAAAGAACAAAGCTTAGAGTAGCCTAATAAAACAGCACTATAGAAAAAGTTTAAATATCAGAAAAGCTAAAGAGAGAACAGGATAACTAAGATGACGATCAGAAAGACCTACAGCGAATCAACACCAAACATACACCTGATGTTTTAAAAATACAGCTCTATATAATCATTAAACAGCATTAATCAAACTATTTGTCTTACTGGGTAATTTAGACGATTGAACAACTGATTAAAGTTAATTTGGGTTCAAAGTTGTAATAAACAGCGTGTGGGAAATCAACATTTTCTTAGATTGTGGGGGTCGAAACCCCCGCTAACCCCCAGTTCATGTAGGCCCCATGCCCCTCCAAAGGCTGCCTGTTTTTCGGGCTATAAGGCGCACTCAAAATCTTTACATTTTCTTTGTTTCTTATGATTACCGTTGTGCTTACTGACTGATTTTCTGTGGTACAATGCCCTCAAAAATCTGTTTAAATGTGTAAGAACGACTTTGGTTAGCAACGAAGCCGTTCCACTAAATGGATATTAGGAGCATTACGGTACACTGTGTCACTACCTGATAGGACCCCTGAGCTGTCTACCAGACTGCCTGACTGTAATGTCTAAACTAGACGTTCATTCATGTAAGGCAGCCTTGAGTACGCGCTAGCAACAATAAACCTATTAAGTTAATTCAATATAAAGGTTACGTTAAGCAGAGACTGATAGAGAGCTGTGTACGTCGAGGGGCGGAGTGATATTACACACTTGGGAACAATATTTAGTGCGCCTTATTGTCTGAAAAATACGGTAGCTTGTTTAAAACGACATACATTTTGTGTCCATTTAACATGAAATAGTCCCAGAATAAAATCTAATAAAGCTTCTTGCATATTTAAATCAAGCGCAGTAATATGGCAAAAGCAGCAAGGCTCCACATGTGAAAGTAAAATATTTTGGGCTTTCTTTGGCATTAAGACAACAATTCTTATTGGTACACTGTCAGACATTAAAAATAAAATTAAAATAAAAGATAAATAAAACGGCATACACTGACCAAAGGGCTGCACAATAAAACGCAGAGATACTTCACATAAAACAATAAATATCGCGATGTGTTAAAAAAAACAAAGCAAGGCACAAATTAAATTATCCCAACAACAACAAAAAAAAAGATGTCAGCAGGAACCAAAGGCAACAGAAAATAAATGAGTCTTTAAAATGTTTTTTTTTTTAAGTGTAAAAAGTAAAACTGGAGCTCTGCTTTAACCCGGCCTTGGGGAATCTGGGTCAACAGGTGTTCACGAGAAACCTGAGGACCGAGCGGTGAAATTCTAAAATCCATCCGGAAACAAACAGGAAGCCAGCGGAGGGAGGACAGGAGTTAGATAATCCGGCTTCCTGTAACCAGCTTAGAGACGGCCAACTGTAGGCTGCTTGCACGAACCCTGACTAACGTTTCATCCTAGTATTTTCACGTCATAAAATAAATGAGGTTCGCTGGGACTCGAACTGCTCCTGCTTTCTCCAGAGCGTGCCGTCTTTCAGGAACTGTCCTTATGACTGGGTGTATTTCTGTAAAAAAACAAAAACATAAAAAAAAAAAACACTTCTGTGTTTTGTTTGCTGCTTTAGGAGAAATGATTTAAAAAAAAACACACACCTCCCCTTGCTCTGGCAAAGTTTACCGTGTCATGTCAGCGCCCGTATATGGTAATGACGAGTGTTTCGACTGTGACTTTTAAAGTTTTTCTATGTTTTAGAAATACTTTTCCCCTATGAACTCATCGAAGCTTGGAGATATGTGACCATATCGTATTTTAACGCTCGTTAATATTTGTTTTGTGGTGGAAAAACAGGCGACATAGCAGCTTTAATCTCATGTAACCTGATGTAAGATTGAAAAGAAATGCAAAAGTTTTCAAGTATTCATGCATGTTTAATGTTTCTGTCTCATATCGACGCATGCCAGCACCCATCTGGGGTATTTGTATTTATTTGTGGTTCTGTTTCTGCAGTCTGGAAGCCGAAGACCCTGAACGTGTCTCAGCACGGATCAGACCTTCACGTGGCGTTCGATTTGGCTCCCGCCTCCTTCAGCTTCCAGTTTTATTACCTGTACTACAGGCTGCGACAGGACGGCCTCTTCAGAGTGCAGCGCTGCAGACCAGTAAGACCGCCGCCTCTCCTGTTTGTCTCCGCACGGTGAAAATGTGGTTTTAAGGTTGATTTAAGGTTACATGTCGTTGGTTTTTAGACGCCGTACCAAGAAGCAAGCTGTTACAGCTCTTACCTAACATGCACAAAGATATATGATGACGTATTTAACTAAAGTGTAACACTCCAAACTAATCTAAGAAAAGCCAAGTTATGAGCTTTACGTCTTTGAAGTTGGAAGGCCTCTCTGCCATCACCCTAATCTTTTCAGCTGTGCCCACAGATTGATGTCAGAACTATAATAATAAAAAAATAAAAGGTTGTTTTTGCTTTGAAGAAGGTCGTAGGTTTGAATCCCAGCCTGGAGAGTTTCTACATATGTTCTCCCTGGTCATGTGGGGGTTCTCTCTTGGTACTCCGCCATCCAAAAACATGGATGTTCATTTAATTGCCCCCAGGTATGAGTGCATGCAAGATTTGTCTGTATGAATAGCTTTGGGCTTAACTGTGAGGTACTAAGACGTCAGCTTTCCTGTGATTGGTTGGGAGGAATTAACGACTGTAATATTAACTTACATTATGGGCTAGAATGCAAAAAGGAAGGAAAAACTGTGCTATTCTTCTATTGAAGTCTTTATTGACCATTTTCTTTCTACTGAACCACACGTCTATTGATCCATATATATCATTATTGAATATAAAGGAGCTAAAATCACAGAATTCAACGCAGTTGATAATTTTTCCTCCTTCTTCCACAGCTATTGCATGTTATTTATTACGTTTATTAACGACAGCTGACTTTCCAGTCCTTTGTTTTATAGTTTATCCGTTTAAGATGCCAATAAATGTTTGTTTTTTTCTGCGCGCTTTGAGAGACTATAATGTGACTGAACTATCTGAGCACATAAGGCGTCTGCTCTTTTATGTCCACGCTGGAAGGTGGAGTGAGCAGCCTTTTTACAGCCACCTCCCGGCTGCGTCTTGTTTGATGTCTGTCCAACAGCTCGCGCCCGTAATCTCTTTGTAATCTCAGACAGCGCCGTGAGTCACACACATGGGGACAACATGGGGCGTCTTCGCTCGGCCCGTCTTAGAAATGCATTGTTCATGCATCTCGTTCCTGTGAGAAACCCCAAGGAAAACGGACGATTCGAAGTTCAGATTGACCCCAACTTACTTTATCGTGTTTTTATGTTGCCGTTCGGCTGTTTAAAGACGCCGTGGGCTGGTGGAGAAGCTGGAAAAAAGTTTGTTCCTTCTGCTCCAGACAATAAAAAAATAAAATGATGCAACTGTGAATACCATTCAGAAACGTGGCTGTTCGTTTAATTGGCCCTCGTTAATAAGGTATTTATACTGTTAAGTTGTTCATGTTTTTGTCTCCTTTTCTGTGTCTCTGCTCTGTCTTCTCTAAGCCCCAGTGGGTCGAGGCAGATGATCGTTCACACTGAGCCTGGTTCTGGTTCTGCTGGAGGTTCTCCTCCCTGTTAAAGGGGAGTTTTCCTCTCCACTGTCGCTTCATGCATGCTCAGTATGAGGGATTGCTGCAAAGCCATCAACAATGCAGACGACTGTCCACTGTGGCTCTACGCTCTTTCAGGAGGAGTGAATGCTGCTTGGAGAGACTTGATGCAACCTGCTGGGTTTCCTTAGAGAGGAAACTTTCTGACCAACCTGGAGGATCTGATGGAGTCTGACTTTGGAAAGAGCCTTGAGATGAAATGTGTCATGAATTAGTGCTGTATAAATAAAATTTAATTCAATATGTCTGCAGGACCTGAACCAGGCCAGGACGACATGCATCCTACAGGACGTCACTCAAGGAACCTACGTTGTAGAGGTACGAGGACGCATCGATCTCCTAGTTCTTGCTTGACGTGTTCATGATTTAAAAACCAATAATTCTGTCTATTGCATTTTCTTTTCTTTCTTTTTTTTGTACGTTTGGCTTTTTTTCTCAGGTTAGAGACAACAGTAACACGACCAGGAGGCAAATTCAGTACCACGTCAGCCAGGGTGAGACCAAATGACAGACGCAGGGAGCTAAGTTACAGCTTTGGACCGCATACCGTCGCTGTTTTAATTCAAAAAGTCTTTTCCAAATTGAGTCTGCAATATATTGCAATGTTTATACTCTAATATTTCTGTTTATCATCAGTATTATTGTCTAAATAAGCAATATGTAGTTGCAGAGCAGTACTTTCTTCAGTATTGTAGAGCAAGAATGTGGTTAAAAACTAACTTTTATTAGAGTGTACAGAAAAAGAAATAGAAATCAGCATGCTATGAAGTTCAGATGTCTTACTGTGGGTGTGTTTGATTTATCCGTCAGTGCATTCTCCATGGGCGGGGCCTATCCGTGCCATGGCCATCACCGTGCCGCTGGTCATCATGTCCGCCTTCGCCACGCTCTTCACTGTAGTGTGTCGCAAGAAGCAGCAAGGTGAGGGCAGCCAATGAAATTCAGAGGAGCTGAGCGTGCCATCTTGTTTCTAAAGTGGTGGAGAACGTTGCTTATGAGCGACTGCAATCGGCTCTTGGTTCTGATGGTATTTTTAAGACATTTCAGTCCAGTTTTAAACCCTGCTGTAGCAGGAAAACCGCTCTTTTCCAAGTTTTTTTAAGACCCCGGTGTGCAAGATTTTCAGCCTGGCGCACCATCTAGTGGTGAATTACAAACGACTTTGCCGTTAAGCTCGTCATAACTGCTACGGAAACCGCGGAGTATCATAGACATGACGATGTCAACATGTCCTCCATGCGTTAGCCACTGCTAACACGAGCTAATAGCTACGGTCATCGTGTCAAATGGTTTTTGGCATTGTTGCCAAGTCTGCTTGTTTTTTTCTTAAGTCTCAGATTTTTGGGCTCGTTCCTGAATGTGCAGTCGCTGATTTGGGGTCTAAAAAAGCAACTAAACCAGGTAAAGAGACCCGGTCTCTTTACCAATATATACTTCACTGTTATTACTGTGAATGCAAGGCTGCGTAATATCAAGAAATGCTGAAAATTGCAATTACATTATTGATTTTACCGTATTTCTCTGTCTTTCTTCAACATTACACAACATCCCCAGTAACAGCATGTCAGCCACTGATATTATACATCAGGTGTGGGCAGTTCGTCATTCAGCTTGTCAAAAACATCATCGAAATGCAAACCATGGTTGGATGACGTTTATAAAAAATAATATTGTACCAGATTTTGCATCCCAGCAGTCTCTGATTTTTCTTGACTTGATTGCAATTCAATTTATCATAAAGGCCTGATAAGGAAGGATGAATCAGTGGGTGAATTAATTGTGATTTCCGTCTGACCCCAGAAAACATATACAGTCAGCTGGACGAAGAGAGCAGCGAGTCGCCCAATCAGAGTGCAGCGCTGAACAGCGAGCGGCCGTGGCCACGCCCCAAAGTCTTCATCTGCTACTCCAACAGAGACTGCTCCAAGCACACCAGCGTCATCCAGAGCTTTGCCTACTTCCTGCAGGACTTCTGTGGCTGCGAGGTGAGGCCGACGAGGTCCCTAAAACCCAAAACAACGTAAAATATAAAATGTGATATTTGTTACGCTCCTTGTCTGGCTGGACCCAGGTGGTGCTGGACCTGTGGGAACATCTGGAGATGTGCAAAGAGGGTCAGATGTCGTGGCTGAGCCGACAGCTGGATGAAGCGAACCTCATCATCACCGTCTGTTCGAAAGGCCTACGGTACCACTCACTTTATTCATTTTATTTATTTATGAGGTACCTTAAAGCGGTGTTTTCCAGCTCTGCTAATCATAGGGCTGGACGATAATTCAATAATAATATATATCAATCGATTGATAGACGTATATCGATGATAGAAAAAAGGGTCAATAAAGAGTTCAATAGATTAACAGTTTTCCTTCCTTATGCATTCTAGTCATGTAGGTTAATATTACATCGTTACATCCTCCCAACCAATCACAACGCAGACCCAGGAAGCTCCGACCCCTTCACAGAGTTCAGAGTTCACACGTTCTTGTTTCCTTTTTAAAAACTTGCAGTTTTGGTAAAAAGTTGGTTGAATAAAGGGTTGAGTTTGAATTCAGTGTTGGTGAGTTCTGTATCTAAAAATAGGTCGCTAAGCAACAGCATAAAATGCCCAGGGCTGCACTTAAAATATATGTTTTGAATTTGTTGATAATTATGTAAATATTGATATCAATCAATATGATTTCTATTGCATCGATATGCTTTTTTTTCTCTGTCGTCCAGCCCTAGTTAATCAGCCATCAGCTGAAATCAGGTGTGCAGAAGCAGCGCCTGCAGTTCCAGCTCTGGCCACTAGATGCTGCTAAAACACAGTTTGATTTAAAGAAAGAAAGCTGCTCTTTTAATGGTTTCCGTTTTAGACATTTTTAATAAAAGTTATCTATATATGTTAAACAAATTATATTATTAACAATTCTTTGTATTTGTGTGACCTTACGGTAACCTCAGCTCCTGCTTTTCCACACTTTCTAGCCACTCAGCTCCAGTCATATTCTCCTTCTAATCTGGACCCTTTCTTCTCAGATATCACGTGGAGAAGAAGAGTCGCAGAGGGAAGACGCCGGTCAGTCCGCGCGGTAATGGCGGCGGCTCCCTGGCTGGCGGCTCGCACAGCGATCTGTTCGTCGTGGCCGTGGCAATGATCGCGGAGAAGCTGCGGCTGGCCAAGCAGAGCGAGGACGGCGGGGACCAGGAGCTGAGCCGCTTCATGGCCGTGTACTTCGACTATTCAACCGAAGGCGACATCCCCACCGTGCTGAGTCTGGCTCCCAGGTACAAACATTGCTAACGGCAGCAGGGGAATGAGCGTGCGTTGAAAGCGAGAAGTCAGGCTGTTTCCTCTTTCCTGGGTTTAGGCTGAAGCTCATGGATCAGCTGCCGCAGCTCTACGGTCGGCTCCATTCCAGCCAGTCCGCCCTGGCCGATCCCGAGCAGCCGCCCATCAACATCTCCCGGAGGAACTACTTCAGGAGCAAATCGGGACGCTCTCTCTACGTATCCATCTGCAACATGCACCAGCACATCAGCCAGAACCCGGACTGGTTCGAAAAGCAGCCGTCTCCTGCAGGACGTCCCTCCGATTCATCCGCCAAAGACGCTCCGAGCGCTCTTCCTCCGGAGCCCGGCTGCTCCTCGGGGCTTCAGCCAGAGCGGCGCTTGGAGTCCGGCCTGGTGCTGAACGAGGTGCTGGTGAGGGCGCCGTCGCTGGAGGAAGTGGACGGCGTGCCGAGGAGGAACGTGCTCCTGCTGGCCCCCGGCTCCAGCCGCAGTCCAGACGTCTGTCCCAGTCCAGAGCTGCCCCACTGTTCTTTGTCCATCCCAGGATCCACCTCAAGGTAAAAACACTATGTTGTAGGGCTGGACGATATAGAAAAGAAAAAGCATATCGATAAAATAGAAATCATATTGATCGATATCGATAATTATCAACAAATTAAAAACGACGTATTTTTAGATACAGACACAAACACTGAATTCAAGCTCAACCCTTTATTCAACCAACTTTTTACCAAAACTACAAGTTTAAAAAAAAACACGTCCTCTCTGAAGGGGGCGGAGCTTGGTTCCTGGGTCTGCGTTGTGATTGGTTGGGAGGATGTAATGACTGTAATATTAACCTACATGGCTAGAATGCAAAAAGGAAGGAAAACAGTTATTCTATTGACCTTTTTTCTATCTATCGATAAATATTGTTATCGAATTATCGTCCAGCCCTACTACATTGGTTTAAATGTGACCTCGCTGCGTTTAGGTGATTAATGAAAGTTAATCTGACACCCCCCCCCCCATCAGTTCAACGCATTTCCTTTTTCTCCACAGACTGTCCGCCGGACCCTCTGAGGCGTTGCCTGAAGAGTCTTCCTCCTCTTCCTCGGCTCCCTGTGTCCTCCAGGACGAGCTGTGCGCTGCTCCACGTCACACGGAGGAGGGCGGCCCCGGCGGTCCAGAGCTCCCGCCTCCTCGTGACTCTGGGATATACGATTCATCTGTGCCTTCGTCAGAGCTGTCCATTCCCCTGATGGAGGGACTGTCACATGACCAGGCGGACTCCTCCTCATTGGCAGACAGCGAGACGTCGTCGTCTGGACTCGGTAAAGCTGCAGCGCCTTGTGTATTGACTGTATTTGCAAAAATATGACCTTTTTATTCTAAGTTTCTTTATCATTTTTCCTTCAATAAGCCGAGAAAAGGCCATAAAATGAGCTGAGAAGCACACCGAGTCTAAAGGAAACCTTTAAGAAAACCTTCAGGAACCACAAATGTGTATTTAATTGGTGTTTTATGTGATAGATCAACGCCAAGTAGTGCGTTCTTGTAAAGCGAAAGCAAAAGAATCGACAGTTTTTAAATGTTGGCTGTTCAGAGCCACAAACATTGCTACTGTCGCCTTTAAAGAACCACATTTTTTTTTCTAGATTTCTATTTTTAGGTTTTAAAATCAAGAAAAGTATAAAAGGGTTGCAAATACAGAATGGATACATTTTATATATAAAGTTTGTGGTAATGATTTGAAGGAAAAAAAGCAGATGGTTTCCATCCTGTTTACAAGAAAAATAGATGTAAAAAAAATACTTCTGGTACTTTTAGTGTCATTCTGTTGAGGAATTATTATTATGTTATTCATGAAGAAATTGCAGCATTTGTTATTAAATCTAGATTTAAAAACATTTGCTCTTTCTTTTAAGATTTTCAGCCTTGGCTCTGCAAATGTTCTGGTTTCCTTTTTTATTTTTTTTTATTTTTAGAAGCCCCAATTTACAACCACAGCCATCAAATCAAGGCCGTTTACAGAGTCGATTCAATGGAATCAAACAGATTTAAAACGTTTTTCATTGAGTCGTTGACTTGCAGCGTTCACTCCTCCTGGAGCATGCAGCGACAGCGTCAGTTATAATTATAATAAGTGTAAGGGGTCTGAATACTTTTGCTCTGCATTTATTGTAACATTTGGGGAAGGTCCGTCCAGCTGCTGGCAGAGTGAGGCGGGCGGGTCAGTCATCCGATGCCACCCTCAGGTCCTTCTCCTTCCCTCCACATGTCTGGTTTTACTCCTGAAGTGAAGTCACTTTTTAGTTGGATGTTTGACAGTCCTGCTCTCCATGTTTTTTTTAGTTGTTTTTTTTTAGGAATTAGTCCAGGATAGAAACACAATTCAGCGCTGATTTCAAGTCTTCTGGTCACACGACCTGGAAGCTATTGAATATTTTATATTAATATAAAAGCGGAGAACAATGGAAAATCTCATGAAATAGTTGTGTCTCATCAGTCTGGTTGTTTGACTCAATCTAGTGTTTGAGTCACCTAAGTTGGATCCGAATTGAACCGGGCCTTCAGTTCTATTTTATTTTATTTATACAGCACCAATGCATGATACACATCATCTCAAGGCTCTTTCCAAAGTCAGACTCCATCAGATCCTCCAGGTTGGTCAGAAAGTTTCCTCTCTAAGGAAACCCAGCAGGTTGCATCAAGTCTCTCCAAGCAGCATTCACTCCTCCTGAAAGAACGTAGAGCCACAGTGGACAGTCGTCTGCATTGTTGACGGCTTTGCAGCAATCCCTCATACTGAGCATGCATGAAGCGACAGTGGAGAGGAAAACTCCCCTTTAACAGGGAGGAGAACCTCCAGCAGAACCAGAACCAGGCTCAGTGTGAACGCTCATCTGCCTCGACCCACTGGGGCTTAGAGAAGACAGAGCAGAGACACAGTGACAGTCGTCTGCATTGTTGATGGCTTTGCAGCAATCCCTCATCCTTACCTTCACTGCCGGAATAAAAACCGGACATTCAGTTCAATTCAGTTCAATTCAATTTTATTTATATAGCGCCAATTCATGATACATATCATCTCAAGGCTCTTTCTAAAGTCAGACTCCATCAAATCCTCCAGATTGGTCAGAAAGTTTCCTCTCTAAGGAAACCCAGCAGGTTGCATCAAGTCTTGACGTGTGGAGGGAAGGAGAAGGACTCGAGGGTGGAGTCGGACGTCTGTCCCCGTCCGCTACCCGACCCCCGCAAGCCGCTGCCTGAGGGTTAATCGAAGGCTGTGGCGTGCACAGACATTTTAGGGGGCAGGTGCTCAGGAGGGGGTGGGAGGGCACTTTTTAGCGTGCGCAAGGAGGTGGCTCATTTCGGGGCATTGTTTCAGTGGTTTTTAATGGCTCAGGTTTTCAAAAGATCATTTCAAAACCGACCTCAGTAAATTCTTAATAATATTCAGGGCAGTCAAACTTTTTTACAGTAGCAGGCTACACACTATCAGGTAGGAGGGTGCACTTATATATAGATATATATCTATATATCTATATATAGATATATATACTTCAGACTAAACAGTGGCTCTGTGACTACTGTAACGAACAAACAAATAGCAATAGCGTAGTCGGTGTTGCCAAATTAGGCAGGTTTCCAACCAATTAGGCTTTTGAACACATTGAGCTGGAAAAAAAATAGCTTATGGGCAGATTGTAAAAAATTTCCGAAGCTTTTCATAACATTTGTTGGGCTTTTTGAAAGAATTACTAACAAAATATATCAAAAGTCATTATTTATTTTTTAAATAAGTTGAATCTGTCGATCTGACATCATCAACGAATAATAGTTATAATGAATAATATTGATTGTTAATAAAACAAGAAAAGAATAATGGTTAATCAAGTGTTTGGTCAATGTAAACGCCCAAGAGGGGTTGAGTTCTACTTAAAAATATTTCATGACTGCGTGTAAGAGAAATGTTTAATTGAGCTATACAGAGAGAAATTAAGTTTATATTAAGGTAGATTTACAACTCATGTTGGGAAGCTATAATTTGTTTTTTCTGGGTGAAATATCCTGATTATTAAAGAGATCTTGTGTGTTATTTTGTTGTCTGATTGTAAATTTTGTTTGGAGCCCATATGCGCAGTTTTTTTTCTTTGCTTCAGCTCAGTTGTGTGCTAATGGCATGTTCTTATGTGTTTAATAGTTCTGTGCTTTTAACATGAGAGAGTTTGAGATTTGGCCTTTGGACTAACAGTGACATAGGGTAACCTGTAAAGCTGTGTCTTAACTTAAAAGTCCAGCATAAGCTACACGCTAATAAACATGAGCGCTGGTGTCAGGCTGAACACTGACTAAAGTAACAATTCTGACTAGAACAGGTTCTGTAATTACAGCAGCTATGAGAACAAGGAGCAGAACAAAGCAGAGTTCCCTTCTACCTGCAAGTAACTCAAGTCTCTTCAGTTTGGCAGCTTTAGTGCTTGATTCTGCTCCTTGGGCTCCTAGCTGTCCTAGCTAACCCTGCTAGCTGTCCTAGCTAACCCTGCTAGCTGTCCTAGCTAACCCTCCTAGCGTGAATGTTTACTCCAGTTTAGACTTCAGTGCTGACATTTCAAACAGAAATTAATAACGCTCCTTCCAGCTCGCTCTCTGCTTTGTTGTCACTTCTTGTAATTGTTTGGTAATCAGACCAAATTTCCATCCCGCTCTACCGACACCAACGGTGACCACACCACAGCCGAACTGCGGCGGCGACTGAAGGCTATGACTCGGTGTCCCGCCCCTCTCCAGCTGTGATTGGCTAGCATGTTGCCTTCAGTCGTTGATTTGATTGGTTAAATTGTATTATTGACACATCAAAGATAGTACTAAAAGGTAGATGGCCACTCCGAGATAAAAAAAAAAAAAAAAGAAGACAGCTTCCAGTCCAGGGTCTGCTCCGCGCTCAACCAGAAGGCACAAATATCGCTCCATTATATAATCGGGGAAATGTAGGCGGTGGCAAGAGCTGCTATAGACGGCGATTTGCCGCCGTTGACCGGCTACTTTTGACTGCCCTGAATATTAATAATTAAAAAAAAAAAAAAAAAAAAACGAGTTTCAAAAGGGCATTTTCGTTGATAAAGGGCAAACTTCCTAGTGCTTTAGCACCACCTAGTGTCTATGTATGCACACCCCTGATCGAAGGTGTCTCTAAATAACGTGCTGTTTTTGTTTCAGGCGATGAGGAGCCGCCTGCCGTGGCGTCACTTGGCTGCAGCACGGCCTGCAAAGCTCAGCTGCACCACCATCATCACCTGGAGCACGGCGACATTCACTCAGCATCGTTGTAGGAGCTGCTGCCCGCCAGTCGAGGATAGGGGAGAAGGGGTGAAAAAAAATGACACTCAGGAGGTGCTGTCTTTGATTTGTAGACGAAACCAGGAGACTTAAAACGCACAGAGGAGCCTGTAGTCAGAGGGAACCTATCCGCTTGGTCGTTCATCAGCGGTGGTTGCCTCTGCTGCCAGGGACGATGATGTCTGACCACTGCCTCCTGGCTGTGGCAAACGCTGATTCCAGGCCCGTGTGGGCGGTATAACCACCACAGCCGAACACTTTCCCCTGGGGATAAATCTGCTGGTTCCCAATCGGAGGATTTTACCTTATCTTTATCTGCAGGCGTGCCTCTGCCGATCAGAGCGAAAGCAGACATTCGAGTACGTGATGCAGAACCAACGGCGGGTTTGTGCGCTTTTAGACGCAAAAGACGTGGAGGAACACCAAACGGTACGACGACAACCCGCATCAGGACTGGAGCAGCGCGGCGATGCGACACAACGTTCGTGTTAATCTCCACAGTCTGGACTAGAACCAGCTCAACTCTAAATATTTCACCTTTCAACCGTTTAAAAGCTGTTTCTAAAGAAGTGATACCTTTTTTATCTAAATGTTTTTGTTTTTTAACCCACAACATAAATGTCATATGTGTTGAAACTTTAAAGCAAGCCTTGGTAAATATCTAACTAACTTCAACGCTACTGGTTAAAAAAAAGTGGTACTAAGACCTGATAATGTGATATAATATAAATAGAAGAGTTTTATTTTTCTGCTTATGTTTGTGAATAGAAATTTCAGTTGTATTCTTCACACATTTTTATAACCTGTGTTACTCCTGCAATATTTTGTACCGTGGTTACATTTTAAAGCCTTTTGAAGTCTTGAGTGTTTTGCATTAATAGAAGACGATTTTTATGCTTTCGCCGTTGACTCGGTGAGGAGCAGAAGGACCTGGAGACATTGTCGGCGATTAAATGAGACGGTAGCGTAGCGTAGCCATCACAAGTTCAGATAAGATGCAGCGAGGTGGGGGAAAGAAAAAATGGGATTTCATTACCCAGACCAATCAATCGCTTCGATAGAGCCTGTGTGACAACGTGAAGTAGGCTGAAAGGTCGCCGAGAGTGACGTATCGTGTTCTGATCTGGACAAACTCAGCCAGGAAGGGGTCATGAAGCCATTTCTAACAGAACCACAGCGAGAACCCTTATCCACTCATGGAAAAAAAAACACAAAGAACAACGGAGAACCTTTTCCAGGAGAAAAAAGCCTACCAAAATTACTCCAAGGGCTCATCTAGAAGAACCCAGAGGAACATCTTGGGCTCCATCCGAATACCCTTTTTGGGAAAGGACTCTTTAGCCAAAGCGGAGGTGCGTCAGCAGACGCCATGATAAGTGCCGTCAGTAAGGAAGGAGGTAGGAAAAGGAGCCTGTATGCTTCCTCTCGTGGCTAGTTTAGCCTAGGAATATTCCTTATCAGCGCTAAGGAGCGTGACATGACGTATAGCAAAACCCAGCTCACGGAAACTAACAGAAATGTCCGGTGAGAAGAGAACGCACACCTTGTAATTGATTTACTGAGGCCTGTAGGTCCAGATTTGACTAGAATCGCCCCTGTGTGTCTCCGTCTCGTAATGACGTCAGACTTAAAGGCCATCCGGGTTCGGCACAGCAGTCCAAAGCACCTTTCCTCCACACGATAGAGTTCTGACTGTTGACCCCAGGAAAGGTCGAGAAACAGGAGCTAGTTCAGGAGCTAGAAGGTATTATTTAGGGCAGGGGTTTTCAAATTCGTTGAAGGTGAGCCTCCCCTAGGATTAAGTAAAGATAACCACGCCCCCCCCCCCCCCCCCCCCCCCCCAACCACAAACCCACCCCACACAAGTCCCTGCAGTAAATGCATCTTTCTTTCGTATTCCTGGAACGCTGTGTTTCAAAAACAACTGATAGCCCAATACATGTTTTTTATTGTATTTCTTTTAACAAAGTACATTCATTAAAAAAAGGCCTATTAATAAAATATCCATCCAAATATTTCCATCTTAAAGGCTACTTTTACTGAAACATCACGGACAGAGGGCCTAACTGAACTGTCATTAGAGCAAATTCATAAACTATTGTTTTCAACAGCAGACATACTGAACTAAACAGACGCCAATGATAAACTGAACTCACGTCAACAGGAGACGTCAACTGAAATAATAATAATAAAAAAGATAACCTGAATTTAACAGACGTCAACATATTACATATTCTGATTTACATATTTAGGCTAATTATACACAATTTAAACCTATTGCTATTTTAACAACCAAGCATTTTATTAGATATTATTTCTTATCTGATGTATTTCTGATGTTTGGCACTTTGTTTTACCTTTTGTTAAAGTGCTCTTTAAATAATGATGATGACAATGATAATGATTATGATCAGAATAAACTTTTGCATCACCTCCCAGAAGCTGGAAAGAAAAGAGACAGCTGGTGTTAAGCGTTCAATGAGCAGGTCCAGCGCGCGAGCAAAGTCGCGTGCGCGTGCAGAGATGGAACTGAGCGCGAGGACAGAGCGTGGGTTGAGAAGAGTTTTTCAGAGTTGAGCGCGCGCCAGACCGGTTTTGAGCAGGCGCGTGTTGTCTCACTGCGTGCTTGGATTGGTTTCTGCGCGCTCAAACAAAAGGCACAAATATCGTCTTCTCCAGCACATTCTTCGCGCCTTCCCTTGTGAGTCTTTGGCGCCCCCCAGGGGTGTTCGCCTCACCTATTGAAAACCCATGATTTAGGGTATTCAGATGAAGCCTAAAGCTCTGCAGACCTCACTTGCCGTGGTTAAGGTCAGAGGTCATGATTCAGCAATAAGAAAGGGAGGCTGAATCCGAATACCTGTTTTGGGCAAGGACTCTTTAGCCAAAGTGGAAGAGCATTAGCGGTCGCCATGATAAGTGCTGTCTGAATAGTGCAGTCAGTAAGAAAGGAGGCAGGAAAAGGAGCTTGTATGATTCCTCTCGTAGCTCATTTAGCATAGGAACCCCATGATGTTCCTTTCCAGCGCTAAGGAGCGTGACATGACGTATAGCACAGCCCACCTCACGGAAACTAACAAAAATATCCAGAGAGAAGAGATCAAGCACTTTGTAGTTGATTTTCAGAAGGCTGTAGGCCCAGATTTTACTCTCATCATCCGTGAGCGTTTCCGTCATTTAATGATGTCGGAGTGAAAGGCCGTCCGGATTCAGCACAGCAGTCTGAAGCTCCTTTCCTCCCCACAGTAATGTTCTTACTGTTGACCCCAGGAAAGGTCAAGGAACAGGAGCTAGTACAGGGAGCAGGAGCTATGATTAGAACATTTCAGATGCAGCTGGACAAAGGGACAAAACCCAAAAGAACTCTAGAGGTCCGTCTCACATTTCCCAAAAATCATCCTGATCCCCAAGACATTTGGTGAAGACAAACGTAGATGCATCCTGTTACATCTGGGGTAAAACTACCACAGCTTTTTAGAGAAAGAAAATCATATGGACAGACACGGTGGTGGTGGGGTCATGGTTTGGGGCTGTCCTGCTCCTTTGGAACCTGTGCCGCTGCAAAAAGGGAACTAAAAGTAAGTAAAACTTTCTTGAAATTAGTATATTTTTCCATTATTTGAGCAGCTAAATAAGACTTTGCCAATGGAATAATATTTTTGCACTTGAAATAAGAGCAATTCAACTCTATCACCTTATTTAAAATGCATGATATCTAATTATCTTATTTTAGGGGTAAAAATACTCCTCCCATTGGCAAATAATCTTATTTACCTGCTCAAATCAAGGAAAAATATACTAATTTCAAGAAAGTTTTACTTACTTTTAGTTCTTTTTTTGGCAGTGGCAGCTCGCTGTAATCGATGGAACCATGAATTATGCTCTCTTCTCCTGAAAGAAAATGGTTTTAGACTGGCCTAGTCAAAGTCCAAACTCCAAACTGATTGAGATGCAATCAAATAATCTTCCAAGGTGACTGACGTAGAAATAAGAGGAGTGGTGCGGACCTCCAGGGTGAGAAAAGACTCGATGGTCGTCTTTGGTGCAGCCAGTTCTTCTGCTTCACATATAGGATCAGCCTGGTTGGAGTTGCTTTCTTTAATAAATTATAATTTAAGATCTGCCTTTTGTCTTTATTTATGGTCTTCAGATGACCTTTGTCTGATATGAAAACGTGTTTGATGATCCTAGACATCAACTGTGGTGCCCCAAAAAAAAGAGAAACCTAAGGGAACAAGTAAGTTTTCACAGCGCTCTAACTTTATTTTGTTTTACTGGGGAGTAAAGGATGAGCTGGTTGACCACAGTGGAGCCTTGACAAAAGATGCAGACGGTCAATAAAGACGCAGCCTCCGTGTATGGCACCATCCCAGCAGGGCGCGGCAGCCGTCGTGGGTCAGCGTCATGGCTAACTGGACCGGTACCAAACCTGACCAGGAGTTTGACCCTGCATGTCTGTTCTGGACTGGTTTAACAGGAAATAGAAAGATATTATGGTAAAACAAAAACATAGCATGATGTGGTTGGTTTTATCCAAACCAAAAAAGGCAAGCTAAGATAATATATTACTACAAGCATGACGTAAATGACATTTATGATTATAGAATAAATGTAAGTTTAGTAGTTTAAGTGTTCATTTTGCAAAAATATTCTCTATTTGCCGTTCTGCTTTTTAGAAAGCAGCGAAAGGATAGGTGGCTGCTGGTAGATGGGTGCTTAACTTGGGCTGGACGATAATTCAATAACAATATATAATCGATCGATAGACGTATATCGAAGATAGAAAAAAAGGGTCAATAAAAAGTTCAATAGAATAACAGTTTTCCTTCCTTATGCATTCTATCATGTAGGTTCATATTACAGTCATTACATCCTCCCAAACAATCACAATGCAGTCCCAGGAACCGGAACTTCCTGGGACTGCATTCTTTTTTCTTTTTTTCTTTTTTAGAAAAATTCAGTTTTGGTAAAAAGTTGGTTGAATAAAGGGTTAAATTTGCACAAAATGGTCTGGGCTAAACTTGAAATATATATTTTTAATTTTTAAATCTCTAGACTCTGCCATTTCTAAATTTCTTTGGAAAGATAAACCCCCACGTATTAGCTTAAAGACAATACAGAAGACTAAAGACAGGGGAGGATTAGATCTGCCTAACTTCCATAACTATTACTTAGCAAATAGGCTACAATACATCTCTAAATGGATAAAAAATACTCTTTTAGATGAGCCTTGGTTAGATATAGAACAGGAAATGTGCAATAATATCATGATTTCAGATCTGCCGTTTATTAGCTCAAATATAAAACGGCATACATGCTTCAAAAATATCAACATTAGTTCTACTCTGACAGCATGGTGGGAGTTCCTCAAAATGACAAAGTCATCCCTTATCCCATGCAGTCGTACACCTATCTGGAATAACCCTGATATCCTACAAAATAATAAAATGATAAACTTTACATACTGGAAGAATAAAGGTATTAAATATCTGGAACATCTACTTGACGGAACCGAGTTCATCAATTTTGCTAAACTAAATATGCAATATGGCATTAGTAAAAATAAATTCTTGGAATATGAGCAACTTAAATCTATAATTAAAAATAAATATAAGCATATTAATGGTGGTTTACAAGTCCCAACTAATATAATAGAGTTCCTAGATTTAACCCCCCCCAAACTACTGTCTAAATCATACAGGACACTGACTAAAATAGATGATTCGATATCTCTTCCTATAATGAAGTGGGAAAAAGATTTATCAGGCACCTTTGAACAAAATTTCTGGGCTCAGATATGTCTAAGAACTTTCAAATTGACTAGAAACACCAACTTACAACTAATACAATACAAAATCCTTCACAGAGTACACTACACAGGACAAAGATTATTCAAGATGGGTCTGGCACAATCTAATATCTGCCCACACTGCATAGGCAATCATCCTGATAATTATTTTCATGCGTTATGGTTATGCACACCAGTCCAGAGGTTCTGGACACAGATATGTAAGGACTTATCAAAGTGCTTGAGCTGTAAAATTACACCTTCCCCATCAGTTTGCCTGCTCGGTAATTTTGAGGAAAGTCCTCTGAAAAAAGAAATAGTTTACATGGTTTTTACTGCTTTATGCATCGCAAAGAAAACTATCCTCATGAATTGGAAAAGTAAACAAAATCTCAGTATCAATCAGTATAGAGATCTTTTGTTGGATCATATTAATCTAGAGACAGCATCTGCTTCCACATCTGATTGGTCTCTTTGGGCTCCTCTGATCAACACCATCACTTAGTGGAATAGGGGGCGGTGGGTTGCTTCCTGCAGGGCGCAGTGGCTGGATGGGGGGGTTCCTGGGGCCCTGGGGGCACTTGGAGTAGGGCGCCTGGTGGATCCGGCTCCGGGGTCTGTTGCCCCCATCTGGGAGGAGTTTGGGAGGCCTACGGGTGGCCCACAGCGGCCGCTTGCGGCGCTCTTTGGGAGCTGCGTGTTGACGGACGTGGGTTACTGACCTGGTAGCTGTGCTGCCGCTGGGTGGGTCCTGGGTGGGTCCGGGGGTCTGGGGTCCCCGGGGCGCGCCGCCCTCGGGCGCGGGCCCCGGCGGGGCCTTGGGGGTTCCGGTTCCGGGGGGTGTGCCGCCTTTGGTGTGGGCCGGCGCGCGCCCGGGTGTCCGCCCATGCACGGGGCCTCTGGTGCGCTGGGGGGCCTCGGGGCCCGTTGGGCTGGTAGGGGGGCATGGTCATTAACACCTCTGGGCAGATGCTCTTCTCCTTCATTGGATAGGCACTCTGCCAGTGGGGGGAGGGGGAAAGGAGGGGGAGTAGGGACCTACCCAGCCTGGATGTCTACTGTCGAATGTATGGTGAGGTGTTTGAACGTTAGTGTTGGGGAGGGATTAAATCTACGGGTGGGGGGGGGGGGGGGGGGGTTGGGGGGGGTTGACGTTCTGGTGGGCTTGTGTCCGGCCCCCTGTCCCGGTCCTGGTCCGTGTCGTCTTCCGGTGCGGGTTTCACCTGGGGGTGGGGTTTGGGCTGGCCAGTGTCCCCCCTCTTATTATTATTATTATTATTTATTTATTTATTTATTTAGTTTAAGTAGGCTTGGTGGGTGGGCTGGGGGGGGTTGAGGTGTTGGTCCTGGTGGGTGGTTGGCTGGCGGGCCCTGCGGCCTCTCCCTGTCCCCCGGGCTACGGTGGTGCCGCTGGCGAGGCCCCCTTCTCTGGGTGGGGCTTTCGGGGAGCGGGGGTGCCTATTGGAGTCAGTAGGGGAGCTGGCTCCCTGGGTTGGCTTCCCAGTCATTTGCTCCCCATCCCCGGACTCCTCCCTCTGCCTGCTCCATCACGCCGCCACACATGTAGGTCATGAGGGAGGGGGCGTTACTGGAGGTTGCCACTTTCTGGTGACGCCCCTCTCCCCAATTTTATCATGCATCTTAGACACTTTCACTCCAAACATTTTCACAACGCACATTCATGTAGGCCACAATATGGGGGGGTGGGGGGAAGACGTCTGGGGGGGGGCTTATGTTGTGTGGGCCTCACCTCGGACGGCTCCCTTCACCTCCTCTCCCACTTAGACATTGAGGGTTCTGGGCAGTCACACGGAGGGGGTGCGCTGGCAACAGCTACCTTCCGGAAGGGGGGTGGGCTGTGCCGTGCATCCCCTTCGGCGCTCCCAGTTTTTAAACGCACTTGAGAACAACATGCAACAACACAACATTTGAGCAGGCGTAGGGAGGGTCGGGGTCTTCTGCACACCCCCGTTCTCCGATGGCGGCAAGGAGTCTGG
The DNA here is from genome assembly GCA_037039145.1 of Fundulus diaphanus. Lineage (NCBI taxonomy): Eukaryota > Metazoa > Chordata > Actinopteri > Cyprinodontiformes > Fundulidae > Fundulus > Fundulus diaphanus. The sequence goes on from CM073126.1 coordinate 5,143,305, forward strand.
GGCCTGGAGGAGGTGCGGGCCACTGTGTCCGGGGTCTTGGCGGGGGGCTGCGGTGTGCAGTCAGCGGCTTGCCAGGTCTGGGGCTGATGCCTCTGCTCCCCCCAGGGGGCGGGGGGCAGGGATGGCAAGGGTAAGGTGGGGGGAGGGAGGGGGTTTATTAGGTATTTAGGGGGAGGGGGGGCTATGGCCGGGTGGCTCGTGCGGGTCGTGTTGGCCCGCCCTCTTGGGGGGGCCCGGTCTGGGGGGCGTCTGGTCTGGGGCCGGGGCCGGGAGTCGGGCACAAGCAGTCGTATAGTCGATTTGGGGTGCCCCCCCCCCCTTTGGTCAGTGTTGGATGTGAGTGTTATGTGGGAATGTGTGTACAGCGTCTTTTTTTTTTTTTTTTTTTTTTTTTTTCTGTGTGTGGTGAGTGGGGCACAAGGGACGGATGGGGTGAATGAGTTTTGTTTTTTTTTTTTCTCCAGGTATGGGTGTGGTCGGCTCCCTCTCCCAAGAACATCTCAAGTCTCCGCTAGGTGCGGAGCCCATCCCCCCACGTCCTGCCCTCCTCCACTTCGTTGGCGGGCGCCTTGGCCCCCTGGCGCGTTGGTTGGCTTCGGGTTTGGGGCGGGTTCCCGGGCGTGCGCCGGCCCACTCCTGGCGGCCTCTTCGCGGGGCCTGGCCCCCCGGGGGGCGGCCGGGGCCCTCATCGCGGGGGCGGGGCGCCCCTGGGGCCTCTGGCCCTCAGGGCCCATGGCCGGGACCACTTCAGCGGGGCTAGCTGCCGGCGGAGCCCACGGGCTCGTCTCCGCGGCTCTTGAGGGCGTCGGCATTGCGGTGGCTGGGGGATTTCCTCGGGGTCGTCTCTGCTCCTTCCTTGGGGGGGGGGTTGCAGATATCCTGTGTCAGCCCCTCCTGGGCGACCTGCTTTAGGGGCCCCCTTGGGAGTCCGGGGTTACGGGTCCCCTGACGCCTGCCTCTGTGCTCGGGGAAGGTGGGTCTTCGGTTCTCCACAATCACTATCAAGCTATTTCTGGATAATCTTCACCTAAACTAGTGCACTTTCACATCTCCCACAGGTGCTGGGTCCCAGGTATTAAGTGTTCACTTATATACAGTAATCTTATAATTTATTTATTTATTTATTTATGTTTTTTCACTTTCTTTTTTCAAATATCACATTACACATGTCAGCTTACATAATAATATATATGATTTAGCAATGGCATCTAGGTGTTATTCGAGTGTATCTGTTGCTTTATGTCTGTTGGTTGTGCTGTTCTTTTTGTGTCTCTTTCCAGGTGATGGAGCAGACAAAGAAGGTTTTATCATTCTCTCCCTTTTATCTCCTCTTTCTTTCACCTCTACTCTTTTTTTTCTTTTCTTTCACTTTCTGTTCTTCCTTTACTCTCCCATTGTCATGTCCATATAATTTGAATTTCTCCTTGCAGGAATCATAATAAAGCTATTTACAAGCATAAATCAAGTGGAGCACTATGGCGAAAGCTGTTTGCTCCACTTGTAAAAGCAAAATCTGTCGAGCTCTATCTGGCATTGAGACATCAATTCCTATTGCCATATTGCTAGACAGGACACTGGGAAAAAAAAAAAAAAAAAAAAAAAAAAGAAATACATATTTTGAATTTGTTGATAATTACCGATATATTACTATATAATTTCTATTTTATTTTAATTTCTATTTTATCGATATGCTTTTGTTTCTATGTCGCTCAGCCATCAGCTGAAATCAGGTGTGCTGAAGCAGCGCCTGCAGTTCCAGCCCTGACCACTAGATGCTGCTAAAACACTATTTGATTTAAAGGAGAAAGCTGCTCCTTTAATAGTTCCTGTTTCAGAAACTTTAATAAAAGTTATTTATATATGTTAAACAAATGATATTAGTAATAAATCTTTGTATTTGTGTGACCTTACGGTTTTCGACAGCTGTCTCCACCCGTCACAGCTCCTGCTTTTCCACACTTTCTAGCCACTCAGCTGCAGTTATATTTGCCTTCTAATCTGGATTTGTGTCTGCATCTAAAAATAGGTCGCTAAGCAACAGCATAAATTAGCAAGGACTGCACTTAAAATATATGTTTTAAATTTGTTGATAATTATCGATATCGATCAATATGATTTCTATTTTATCCATAAGCTTTTTTTTTATATATATATCGTCCAGCCCTATGCTGAACTGTTTCTGTTGGCTTGTCGGCTGTAGTTTTAACGCGGCGTTGCCTTTAATAATGACGCTCTTCTAGTTTCCACATCATCAATGTGTGATGGTCCTGGAAACATTTTCCCAAACAGCCAATGTTCGCTTTCTTGTAAGCGAGCGGAAAGTGCAGCAGCCTGTTCAGCCAGCTGACCCAGCATTGTACAGCAACAGGTGGGGGAGGGACACTTTTCTTGTCGCACCGCGTCAAACTGGACAAAGTGAAGAACTTTTACAGTGGTAGAACCGTGTCTGTTACATACCCATCCTGCTGGGTGATTGCACACTATGAGGCTCTAAAAAACCTTCATGATGGCTCTACTAGACATCCTCAGAGTTTGTCTCTAGTGGCGTCTTCATTCCCTATTTTGACACTGTGGGATGCTTCAGCTACTGCTTGTAGAGCTAATGCTTTTGCTGTGCCCTCTGGTGCCGAATCATTTATTACAGCTTAGCCTTAAATTGTTCATACCCCTGGAAGGTTTGGGTTTAAAACTATATGTCATCCAACCAAGAAGTTTGGATCTGTTAGGAAGCAAGACGAACGTCCTGTAAAAGATGACAATAATGAAATTCGCAAAAATAATTAAACATTTTGTATTTATTTATATTATACTTAAAAATGAAAAATATACTTCCCAATAATCAGTGCAGCAATCAAAACCTTGTGATTTCTAAGCAGCTTTTTGCATGTTTTCTCTGTTTTGTGAGGTTGGAAGGCTTCCTTTCCATCACCCTAATCTTCAGCTCCCTCCACAGGTTCAAGTCTGGCTGGGCTGTAGGATCCATTACCTCAGGAAGCTGCTGCTGTATCTTCAAGATACAATGTCTGGCATCAACAAACTTTTTTCTTTTGTTTCATACAAGCACTTAACTGTATGTGGTGAAATGTAGTGGAAAACGGCGCCATCTAGTGATGTTGTGGGTGAATAACAGTTGCAAAAGCAAGGCCTTTATAGACAAGAGCTTTAAAACAAATAATAAAAGTTTAAAATTACTCAGAAAGGGATGGGAAGGTGATAAATAATAAATAAATATAAATATATATATATATATATATATATATATATATATATATATATATATATATATATATATATATATATATATATATATATATATATATATATATATATATGACCTGTGGTCATGTCGACTGCTACGCTACCGAGTTCTGGTCATTGTTCTGTTCAACTCCTGTTTCCTGTTCCCCAGCCTGTCTGTAAGCCTGGTCTGTTTCTTTATTAAACAAGTATCTTCACCACATGATGCCTCTTCAAAGTTCTTAAATGCGTCCACAAACAAAACCCAGTTCCTGATATTGTAAGTTAAATCAGACGATCAACCTGTGTGGTCCCTCGTTTTCTCTCGTGTAAATTATGTCCCATGCTGCTGGAGATGGTTTTTATAGACGCAGAAAGGTAGTATACAGATTTGAAGGCCATAAAAATACTGTTTTTGAAAATGGGGAAAAAATATCTATTAATTTTGAGAATGTTGCTTTACTTTGGATAAATCCTAAAATCCAGCCGGTAAACTGAAGTGGGCAGAAGAGCGAAGCATTTCTGGAGATAAAACATCGAAACTCAAAGGTTGGTCGATCCTTCGTGTCTCATTGGTTTTACCTTTGGTGTCACTCTGTCTCCTGGAGCTCCTAATTATAGACGACTGTTTCTTCCCCCGGCGGCCATCACTTCCTGTTTGTCCGGTGGGAACTGAGTGGACACACACACATTGTGTAAGGGTTCCTGTTCCTGAGGGTCTGTGGATCCACTCAGGGAGCAGTTGAAGGACCAGAAAGCAGGAGAAATTCAGGTGTGGACAGAAGGACCAAGAAGCAGCTTGAGGAGAAGAAGGATGTTTGGAAGGGAAACTGGATGAAGAGGACCTGTTTGGTTTCAGGGAGACCGAGGAGTAAAATGTGACTGTGAAGGAGTCAGAGAGGAGGAGAGAGGAGTAGAGAAGACGTTGGTGCAAGTGTTTGGAGGAGGACAGCTGATGTGACCTGGAGGCAGAGGAGCAGCTGATCAACACATTCTGCGGTAGAGGATTAAATCTGGTCCTGATGATGGGCTGCTGTCTCCTGGTTTACTATCGGGTAAGTCTGGAATCAGATGAGGTCTCACGGGATGGATTTCAGCTTTCATCCAATCTAGCTTTGAGGACTCTTTACTAAAACAGCGTTGGTTACTTCTCAGTTTTGTTTGGCTACTTTTCAAACTCTGTATTGTTAAAGATTTTAATAAGGTTTGTTTCTCTATTCGCTCATTTTAAAGTAATGAGAAAAAACGCAGAGCCTCTGGGAACAAAAATAGCAACAAAACAGTTTATTGAGCAGAATTCCTCTTAAAACCTTTTTCTTTCTAACTTTTTCTTCCAAAAACTTAACGAAGAATCACATTTTTTGTTTTGGAGTTTTGGACTTTGGACATAATGTCCTCCTGGACTATGCTAAGTTGTTCCTCCAGTCTGAACGTGTGCAGGGACCGAAGGAGAACCAGGAGCTTTGGGGCTCTTCCACCTCTCCTGTCTGACCTGATGGGAGGTCTTTCCTCCACGGTGGTTTTATTGGCCTAAATATGGTTGAATCTAACACCTATTTTTAGATGTTCGGGTTCTGGCACAGATCTGGTGCATCGTTTCATGGCCAGAATGAAATCCGCATCGCTCCTCCTAAGTCTGAAGTTCCCCAATTGTTTGGAGCCTCCTTTCCAATGTTTCCCAGGGAGGCCAGGAAGTGGGATCCTTTAATATTTGATTACAATTTGTGGTTCCACCCGTCCAGCGATCCGGTGGTGTTGTCCCACTCCCATAAGTTCAAGTTTGAACTTTGGACATAATGTCCTCCTGAACCATGCTAAGTTGTTCCTCCAGCCTGAACGTGTGCAGGGACCGAAGGAGAACCAGGAGCTTTGGGGCTCTTCACCCTCTCCTGTCTGACCTGATGGGAGGTCTTTCCTCCAGCATGGTTTTAATAGCATGAATATGGCTGAGTAAAAGTCCACATCCAACAGCTGCTGTCAGATGGTCCACTTGGTCCAGTGATCTGGTGGTGGTGTTGTTCCACTTTCTGCCTCCTCCATGGAGGCCATGGGCACCAGATTAATGGAGATCCTCAAAGTGCTTCTTCTGCGATGGTGCTGATAGCCCCTTCCGAGTAGTTTGTTGGTTTTCCAGAACTTACTAAAGGCCAAAAGTCCTTCTCCATGACCTCTTTGGATATCTCAGACTGAAGATTCAGTCCTTCTGACCACCAGGTACATGTCTTCTGGCGTGGGACTCACCCAAGACAACTAGATCTTTAATCCCTGAAGGGTCGTGGGGATTTGCTTGTCTAGTCTAAGTGTTTTGTGGACCTGCAGAAGACTTATGACTGTATCTCTCGAGGTCTTTTCAGAGTTGCTCTTCTGGTTTGCTAAAATCAAGGTCTTATCGTTGCTTTATGCAGACGACGTGGTTCTGTTGGCATTGACCTTCAGACTGCACTGGGTTGGTTCACAGCAGAGTATGAAGAAGGCAGATCTAATGTCCGTTCCATGTCTCAGACCATGGTTCTCAACAGCACAAAATCTGGGCTGCCGCCTTCAGACCAGGGCTCAGTCTCTTCCTCTTCTGGTGGAGCAGTTCAACTATCTTAGTGTCTTGTCCAAGACTGGTGGTGGGACGGCGGATCGCTGCTCGGTGAGCCTTTCAAGACTCTCCCATGGTCATCAGATATGGATCATGACCGAAAGAATGACCTCCAAGATACAAACTGAGTTAAGTGAGCTTCCTCGGTGGCTGGACTGGGTCAACACGTCCGTCATCTGGGCAGCTCAGCCTCAGTTCCTCCGGACTGAAAGGCGTCTGGTGAAATGGTTTTCCGCTTCATGGAGCGCCACCTCCATGTGGCTGGGTTCGTCGTCGTAAGGCAAACCAAAAGGTGATCTGGTTTGTATGCCTCTCATCGGCCACCAAGTACAGAAACGTCTGCATCCTCATCTTTTGGACAACTGTGTTGTCTTCAGTGTTGCCATTTTCCTTAAAGCTCAGAATACACTCGGCCTCCATTGTAAGTTTTTAAAAATGCCAGGTTGGATTCTTGTAATGGAAGAGCCAATCACTTATCGGCAGTCAGCTGACGTCGCATTTTCTGCTCGCTTTGAACCCCGGCCAAAAAATACCAATAAAGGAGTCGAATTGAGCCGAGGGGGTCCTGGTGAAGAAGGGTCCGAGGAGGCCCAGAGCCGGACTATACACCCCATCTGGCCTGGCAATGCCTTGGAACCTCCCAGAATGAGCTGGAGAAAGGAGTTTTTCCTATTTTAAGTGATCATTTAAACCTGCCTGCTTAAATCATGGATAAATACACAAATTTCAATACATTTATTTTAAGTTCCCCTTTTGCAGTGTAAACTTCTCTTGGGCCGGAAGTTTATCAACAGCCCTGATAGATTTAAATTTACACTGCAAAAAGGGAACTAAAAGTAAGTAAAATGTTCTTGAAATGAGTGTATTTGTCCTTGATTTGAGCAGGTAAATAAGTTTATATACCAATGGAATAAGATTAATTGCACTTAAATAGGAACAGCTCACCTCCATCTTATTTGAAGTGCAGTATATCTAATTATCTTATTTTAGTAGTAAAAACACTCATTCCATTTGCAGATCATCTCACTTACCTGCTCAAATCAAGGACAAAGACACTAATTTCAAGAACATTTTACTTACTCGCAGTTCCATTTTTGCAGTGCAATGCAACCGTTTAATTTTTTTAACATGTTTCTTCTGACGTTTGAAAGGACCCTGCCAGAGTCCTGCCTTGAATATGATTGGAGCTGAAGATTAGGGTGATGGTAAAGAGGGTTTCCAACATTAAAAACTTGGAGCTCCTCAACAAAACTAAAACATCAGCATTCCAGTGGAAACATGCATAAAAAGCTGCTCAGCAAATATAAGAGGTGTTTGACTGATTCAAAAGCCCATAAAAACTTTCAGGTGAGGTTACCGGAGGAAGTAGATCGACCTTATATGGAGTAAAAAACATCGTCTGATTTCTCCAGCGATGGTGAGTTAGAGTTGCGCAACATCTGGACTCCAGCAGGCTTCCTGCAATTGTCTCACCGATCCCGACATCCTTCTTCTTCTGCCCTCCTGTTTTCTCCTCCTCCTCCTCTGTTCTGCTCTCCCCTGCTGTTTATGTCGCTGTTTTTTCCTCTTCTCGTCGCCATGGCAGCAGAAGGGAACTGTTTGGGTTGCACCGTTCGTGCCTGACGGTAAATCGCTGAGGTTACAACAAAGACTCAAGCGTGAAGAGAGTTACTGCCATGAGGTTAAGATATATGAGTCAGCAGAGATTGTTTCCTTATGTTTATTATAAAAGGGTGTTGTTAACTAAAACATACAGGACAGAGATTAGTCATTTTCAGGAGTGTTACTGTAAGCGTTAGTTTATTGTTTGTTTGGCCAGAGTTTAAAAAGTTCTGGTAAATTGTTTCCAGACAATGAAGGGAAATCCAAAGCAAAAGATATTTCGGTACATGAAGATCGTCAGACATGATGCAAAGAAACCATCCCTGATGGTTTCTTTGCATCATGACAAATAAATTTGTCATTGTTTTCCATCCACCCATCCGTTGTCTTCGGCCATTGGATGCGCCAGAATTTTTTCTTTGCAGTAGCTTAGCAGTTGCTGTATGACAGACAGGAGTTCCCGGCCCAACGAGAAACTTCATTTTCAAACTCACCGTTATCCCATAAGTTTACCGCTTTACTGATTTCAATTCAATTCAATTTTATTTACATTGCGGCAATTCATGAAACGTCATCACAAGTCTCTTTCCAAAGTCAGATTCCATCAAATCCTCCAGGTTGGTCAGAAAGTTTCCTCTCTAAGGAAACCCAGCAGGTTGCATCAAGTCTCTCCAAGCAGCATTCACTCCTCCTGAAAGAGCGTAGAGCCACAGTGGACAGTCGTCTGCATTGTTGATGGCTTTGCAGCAATCCCTCATACTGAGCATGCATGAAGCGACAGTGGAGAGGAAAACTCCCCTTTAACAGGGAGGAGAACCTCCAGCAGAACCAGAACCAGGCTCAGTGTGAACGCTCATCTGCCTCGACCCACTGGGTTAACCTCCTTTACATGATATCGCGAGATTTCTCTAAGGTAAAAAAATGTAAGGTTGGCTCAACACAGTCATTAATTAAGTTAATTAATGACTGTGTTGCGCAATGTTAATATATGAAATTAAAATTAACTCATTGCTAAATTACTACAATGAATTTTTGGTTTCCATAACAAAAATCGATTTTTGTTTAGCAATTGTGGTTGCTTAGCAGTTGCTTGGCCAAATCTACCCCCCGGCGCCGCCCATGTCTTCAGTTTATCCGAGAGCGGGTCGCCTCCATCTCATTCTGGGGTATCCTGTGACAACGCTGAATGCTTGAAACCAAACAATAACATGCTGGGAAATAAACCGAAGTCCAGAATAGCTTAATTCAAAAATAAATAATTTACTGTAGTTTAATTACTGTCCACTGTGGCTCTACGCTGCTGTGTAGCAAATGCTGCTTGTCAAGACTTGATGCAACCTGCTGGGTTTCCTTAGAGAGGAAACTTTCTGACCAGCCTGGATGATTGAATTTGACTTTGAAAAGAGCCTTGAGATGACATGTATTATGAATTGGCGCTATATAAATAAAATTGAATTGAATTATCATAACTGCAACTCCAAATGCTTGTCAGGTTCTATTAACTCAGCTAGGTCCGTTTCCTGCTTTGATCCAAAACTTTGTTCTTTCCTTTTTGAGGTTCAGACATAGAGCTCAGAAAAAACGACTTTCTGACGTAGAAACAGAACCACGAGGAGTGCCTACAACATAAAATCTAGCAGGACTTTTGAAGCAGGAGAGTCTCTTCAGAGAAGAAAAGCTGAAAGATCAAGGGTCGGTTCAAACCTTAGATGGACACACAAGAGTTTGATTTTTTTTTCTCAGCTTTAGCCAACAGAAAACCTCAAGAAAGCTGCCTGATTTCAAACAATCATGAAAAGATTTGGCTGCTTGGAGGAAAACATTAACAAAACCAAAGTTGGTTTAAATCGCATGTGCTGTATCCATGCTTAAAACCCTTTTCCAATCTTTTGTGTTGCAGAAGAAGAGAAAGCAGGGCAGCAGAGATGCAGATGCCCTCAGTCTCTGCAGTCTGGACATCAATGTAAGTTAAGCTCCAGTTATCCTTTGGTTCTGTTCTCAGCTTGTGTTGAAATGGCGCTCCAGGCCCAAGAACCAATGAGACACGTGAGAAAGGATTGTTGACTTCAGAGTCCTGAACACTTCTTCTAAGTTCTTCACACCTTTTGAAATGTAGGACAAAAATAGCAACACCGCCCGGCTTTCCTGTCAGAGTTGTTGTTGTTGTGCACCTGGTTGTTGATTTTGTCCTGCTGCTCGGGGAGCCATGCTGCATAGTTGTGTCTATTATCATCTCACAAAGGCAACATGAAGCTTTTAGCGCTGAAAATAATGGCTGAGGAGTCTGGCAACTCAAAAAGTATCTGCAAAGAATATCACATATTAACCTTAACCCTCCTTTGGATCTAGAAATAAATACCAGCTCCTGCCGAATCTCTGCTATAGAAGATAATGTTAGCATTGTGGCACAGCAGGCCGCTGCAGGAAGTTAGAATAATAGTGTAGTAATAAAGTCATTCCTTCAAAGGTCAGGGGATCCATTTCTGACCTATACATTTTTTTTCCCTTTTCTCGTGTGGCATCTTTTCAAACAGACAAAAATCGTTGCAATAGACTTTGAGAGGCTAAAGAGATTGTTTTTGCTAAAGATTATTTTTTCAGAATTTTAATACTGTGACGTCCCTTGGAGAGGCTCACCTCCATTGTGTTTGAACCTGGCATCTGAAAAGATGAACTTCTTGTCCAAAGATTTTTGCCATAAGGCCTTGGGGTGTTAAAGGTAGCGAAGATAATGTAAAAATAATCATCACAGGGTCGAGACTGGGTTTAAACTTGCAGCAAAGTTATGGTTGCTTATCATTATGGTGGCAACATGTCGAGGTTCTGGGGGAAGCTATGGTGGCTGGTAGCAGTCGTTTGTCTTTGAAAACTGGAAACAGGACAGGACATGCTGGCCTCTTGTTAGGCCATGACCCCCACTGTGGTTTCCACGATCTTCTGGGACGTGGCTGAGAGAGTTGCACAAGGTCCTGGACCAAGGCATGGTCCGACCGTCGGTTTCTGTCGGGGTTACACTTTATTCCTATAACTCAGGTGTAATGATTCCTGTCGGATCCTGCCTGAAAAGCTCCTGTTTGCATGACGCCACTCCATGCTCTCTGTGCTGCACCTGTAATCAAGATCTGAGTGGTTACACCTGCGGTGGCTCCAATTACTGGGAGTCGCTGCACCTGGGAGGAGCACATTAAACCTGGCTCTCCCAGTTGGTAACTGCCAGATTCTTGAAAGCCATCGTGTGAGAAGACCATCCAGCGTTCCTTGTTTGACTTCACGATCACGGACCAGTCTGGTTCCTGTTTTCTTCTGAATGCCTATCGGATTCTCCTGATGGCTTCTGTGTTCTGGACATCGACCTCCTGCCCTGCCTAACCAAGCCTGCCTGTCTCTGCCCTTGCTTATCTCTTGTGTTTGACCCTGGACCTCCTGAAACCTCTGATCTCTGTGTGCGTCTCGTTACCGATTCTCTCGCCTGGATTCTGGACCCACCTGTCTTAGCTTGTCTTGGCACTTCTGCCCTGTGGATGGCTTCCCTTTACCTGACTCCGCCAGATGGATTTGCTCCGCATATCCATCTGGAAACCTTCCGTTGAAGTAATTTTGGGAAGGGGCGAAAATACTGGTTAGCTGATTGGCCTATGTTGGTGATAGACGGGCCAAATAAACCAATCAGATCAACGAAGCATATGACGTACATGTCAACATGCTTCGTCGTCGCTCGTAACAGAGCGACGACGAAAACACAACCACAAGCCAAGCTACTCTTGCTGCTGCAGGTAAAGGCTCGTTAGCTCAGCAAAGAAATACTCTGTAATTCCGATAAAACTTGCTCGGCTGAAGCCGCCATGTTCTTTAGACTTAATTGTCACGCTTCTCGTTGCGTCACACCTCAACCCGCCTCAAAGCCAACGCTGATTGGACGTTCGTTTGGTGAACGGCTCCAAATTTTCTTTAACGGAGAGTAGCCAGACTGATCTGCGAGTGAAACCTTGAAAGCTCGCGAGATCAGGATGGTCTCACGAGGCTAGGCTTCCCTGTGCAGGACCCACAAACTGACTACGACTTCCCCTAACAGCCATTGCCCTGCCGTTCTGTCTGTGATCCAGATCACCCCAGATGGAGCTGTTGGGATCAATCATCTGAGCCGGTGCAACCTCCTGGCCAAGTGGTTCCCGTGTGAGCTCCAGTCAGTTCCCTGTTCCAGCAACACCAGTTTATCTTTAATAAACACTCTTAAAGGTTAATTCTCTGAGTCGCCTGAAATATTGGGTCTCCAGATTCTGGTTGCACTTTACACCAGGACATTTTGTGTGAATGATGAATTACGCCTTCTAGACCAGCATGTAAACAAACAGTCTTTCACGGAGATAATATAGAGTAAAACATGCAGGAGCATCACATTTTACACTTTAAATGGGATAAGATGACCTGAACCTTCACCGTGCTTGGGTTCTGGTGTCGCCATCAGCAGAAATCAGTCCTGCAGAGACACCACTGAGAACGAGGTGGAACACGTTTGCAGGAGAACTTCACAGAAAAAGCTGCGTTGAGCATCATGGCTGCACTCAGACTGAAGGTATTTCCCAATCCACACATCCCTGAGGGCAGTTCAGAGACACCAATTACCCAAACAGTCATGTTTTAGGCTGTATGAGGAAGCTGGAGTACCTGGGGAGAACCCACATATGCACAGGGAGAACATGCAAACTCCATGCAGAAAGACCCCCACAGCAGCGTGTCATTGTGCAGTCCCCCTTTCAGGCTCCAAACGAGTTTTATTTAGCTACACTGAGAGCATAAATGGTTGCAGAGGGAACCCAAGTGAACCCAGTCCAAGAGGGGTTGATGCTATAAAATACAAACTTTCATTTCAATAACACATTTTAATTTACTGTGAACATAAAAGGTATCTTTTTAATGCTGTGTAAGAGAAAATACAGTCTGTTGTGACTAAGCTGGCATTGTAGGCCCTTTGGGGCCCTGAGCCACCATGTTGGGCCCCTCCTGCTGTATTTTTAGCGCCGTGCCTGCAGCCCGTTCCTTCCCGGGCGTTTCCCTCCTCAGCTCAGTCTGACGCAGGATGTCGACCCGGCTCAGCACGCTCCAGCGGGACAAACAGCCTGAACACACCATCGATCTTACTTTGTTGGGGCCATTGTTTCTGTGCCAGGGCGGAGAGAACCATTGTCTCTGACTGCAGCCTCCAGGACACGAGGACGTCTTTATCTGATGTTAAAGGTCAAAGGTGACGACAGGTGTGTCCATCTGGCACACAGATCCTCACTGATAAACATGTACAAGTGGTCAAGTCACACATCTGGAAAAAAAAACAATTATTTAGAAATGAAATAACAGTAATCTAAAAAAAACACGTAACATCTGCAACATTTTTCAATATTTTCTTAAATAGTTTTATGTTTGTTTTATTAATTTTCATTTTAATCTTTACACCACTATCTTGACCAAAGCTCAAAGAAAAGTGATTATTATTATTATTATTATTATTATTATTATTTAATGCAATTCAATTCCGTTTACCAAATCACAACAAAATTATATAAAAAATATTATTATTCATTCAAAGCAATTTAATCTATGAAACAGATTCACAACACCAGCAAATAATGATAATCATAGATGTTATTATTATTTAATGCAATTCAATTCCGTTTATTTACCAAATAACAAAATTATATAAAAACTATTGTTATTTATTCAAAGCAATTTAATCTATGAAACACATTCACAACAACACCAACAAATAATGATAATTATAATCATCATAGATGTTATTGTTATTAGTAGTATTTAATGCAATTCAATTCTGTTTATTTACCAAATGACAACAAAATTATATAAAAAATATTATTTATTCAAAGCAATTTAATCTATGATACGCATTCACAACAACACAAACAAATAATAATCATAGATGTTATTATTATTATTATTATGTTTACTGTGATGTTTTTGTTTGGATCTAGACTCATCATTGATTTTTATGTTTCCACTGGTTCTACTGAACCCCTCAGGCTCACATTATTTTAGATGCTCAGTTATCGATGCGGTCCAGTGAGCTGGGAAATATTAGTTTGGAGTTAAACATAAATAAAAGCCAGAGTCACACTTTTATTTCACTTTCAAAGATGGATTTATAGCGATCTCACTTTTCTTTGAATGTACTTCCTGGGCTTATTGCACACATTCAAACTTCTTTTTACAATAACGTCATCTATTCCCCTGCTGTTCATGGTCATATTTTGAAATCTCGATGAAATTAGGCGGATCTGTCCCAAATGTTTCCCTCTTTGTGTTTTTCTGTGTCTGCAGACGAACCGCCCCGTTTACAGACAATAGAGCCGAGTCAGGGCTGTAGCTGCTTTTGTTCGCTGACCATGAGGTGTCAGTTCGGTCTCGCTGCTCTGACTCACACTTTAACAGAAGCAATGACGCCATTTATTAAAAACACTGACGCAGCACTGATCCGATGCTTCATTAGCTGTCACAAATCGGAGACAGAGGGACCCAGTATTCAACCAGACAAGCAGAGATTTTGGGTTCAGATGTTTTATTGCTCTTAAACAAGCAAGACAGGAAAAAGCAGGCTCAATGGTCAAAATGGCAGTCCAAACTCCGGTACACAAAAGGCAGTCCAAAATAGGCAGAAGTACAGACAAGGATAAGGCAAACTCAGAAAATCCCAAGGCAGGTCCAGGTCAGAGAAACGGGTAAGAAATCGTACAGGGCAGGAAAAACAGGTTCAGGGTTCAGGCTGGCTCAGAAGTCAAAAAGGCAATCAGGGTAATATCTACAGGTCAGTCAAAAAGAGAATGCTGGACAAAACTCACCGAAGGCTTGTTAATGATCTGGCAGTTTGCAGATGTTTGTAGCAGGACTATATAGGGGAGTGAGCAGGTGAACGGGAGTGAAGACTAATTACAAGTGACAGGTGGAAATAATCAAAGGAAAGGTGGTAACTGAACTGAACTGATTGGCTAGTGACTGGAGGTTGACAGGTGAGCAGATCTGATTGGCTGGTACCTGGTGTTTGGGGAGTGACAGATAAACAGATTGAGTGAGCTGGCAGATTGCTGGGAAGAGACAGAACTGAAAACATAAATAAAATCAAACTACAATAAAATCTAACCTATTCCATAAACCAAAACTAATACAGAACCTAAACCTAAGACTAAACACAACACACACACGCTATAATAGAAACCAAACAAGAAAGAGCCCAAAACCAAAACTGATTTTAAAGACCGGAGAGTTAACTAATAAATCAAAATGAACAAACAGCTGAAACAAAACCCAAATCCTGACATTAGCTGCATCTGAGCTTAGATGTGTTTGCTTTAAACCCTTATTTTTAACCCCTAATTAGCCTTTTTCCCCAATTAATCGTCATTATTTCTCCATTTATTTGTGTTTATTTGTATTTGGCCAGATATTCAGCATCGCCAAACCTGAGCAAACGTTCAATTCATGCCTGAGGACGGCCTTATTTACTGTATAAATGCTGCTTCTGAGATCTGCAGGTTAGGAATTCCTTAATTCTTCTGCTTATCCTAGATGGGGTCGCGGGGGGTGCGACAGGTCCAGGAGGGAAACCCAGACATCTCCCTCCCCAGTGACATCCTCCAGCTCATTCTGGGGGATACTTAGCTGTGTTCCCAGGCCTGACGGGATATATAGTCCCTCCAAGGAGTTCTGGTTTCCCAGTGGGACGCACTTAGAAAACCTCCAAAGGGAGGTCAGATGATCAGATGTCCAAACCAAACTGGCTCCTTTTGATGCAGAGAAGCAGGGGCTCTCTCCCCGTCTCTAAAGCTGAGCCCAGCCCCCCTCCAGAGGAAGATCATTTTGGCTGCTTTGTATCCAGGATCTCGTTCTTTTCCGCCCTGATCCAGACCTCATGACCACAGGTGAGGGTCGGCAGGTAGACGGACCAATAAATTGAGAACTTTGCTTTTTGGCTCAGCTCTTTCCTCCCCACAAGAGACCAGACTCTGCATTTCCGTACCTGTCCACCTGTCGCTCCGTCCTTCCATCACTGGTGAACAAGACACCAAGATACATAAACTCCTCCGCTGTTTTCCGGACCTTTATTTTCTCTGGTGACTTTTGTAGGGATAAAAATGTGCGATTAGAAGTTCTGGACATAAATATGAAGTAAAAACTGGAGCAGAGTTCATGTTCATGATCTCACCCGATGACTAATAGCTCCAACAAACACAGTTATCGATCTGGAAACTGCTGGAAAAACCAGGACACAGCTTTTAC
Source organism: Fundulus diaphanus (assembly GCA_037039145.1). Taxonomy (NCBI): domain Eukaryota; kingdom Metazoa; phylum Chordata; class Actinopteri; order Cyprinodontiformes; family Fundulidae; genus Fundulus; species Fundulus diaphanus. The sequence continues at coordinate 5,159,011 of CM073126.1, forward strand.
CGCCTGCAGGCTACCGTCCCGTCCTCCCGTCTATTGGGAATTAATGAACGGACCGGCATTTCCAGAACCACCAGTCGCTCCGGTACCAGCTCTATTATCGGTTCCACTGGCCTGAGAATGGAGGTCACGCTCACATAAACCCATAAATGCCAAGATGTCTAAAGTTTTATTTCAATTAATATTTGTTTTCATGGCACTTGAGTTTCGTTCATGGTGTGGGGACAATTACCACCTTTAGGAAAATTTAAGACATCCTTGTGGAGGAAATGCTGTGGAGCAAATTCATAAAAATTTTACTAAATGTGTGCAAATCACACATTTAGTAAAATGTGGCTGCACAGTGGCGCAGTGGGTAGCACTGTTGCCTTGCAGCAAGAAGGTCCTGGGTTCAAGTACACCCCTGGGTCTTTCTGCATGGAGTTTGCATGTTCTCCCTGTGCATGCGTGGGTTCTCTCCGGGTACTCCGGCTTCCTCCCACAGTCCAAAAACATGACTGTTAGGTTAATTGGCTTCTTCAAATTGTCCTTAGGTGTGAATGGTTGTTTGTCCTGTTTGTCTCTCTGTGTTGCCCTGCGACAGACTGGCGACCTGTCCAGGGTGTACCCCGCCTCTCGCCCAGTGAACGCTGGAGATAGGCACCAGCAACCCCCGCGACCCCATGAGGGATTAAGCGGTTTGGAAAATGGATGGATGGATGGGGTGTGCAAATCAAGGTTTGAACGCCCATCTTTTCTCAAAGCGCCCAGAAAGATTAATCTGCTACAGAAACAGCACTGCAGGGTTTATATGAAGTACCCATCAGCCATTTGGGGTCCACCTAGACAGAACTGAGCAACTGATGCCTGGGAGACCAATTAATGCGTTTGGACTGTGGGAGGAAGCTGGAGTACCCAGAGAGAACCCACAAATGCACAGGGAGAACATGCTGGGATTTGAACCCAGGACCGTATTGATGCATGGTAATCGTGCTACCAACTTCACTACTGAGCAGTCTGTGTGAAGGTTTGATTATGGAGAAAATCTGCCCATGTTTATGTAGCGTAATATTCAGACTATAAGGCGCACTTAAAATCCTTAAATCTTATCATAAATTGATGGTGCGCCTTAAATATGATCACCGTTGTGCTTACTGACTGATTTTATGTGGTACAATGCGCTCAAAAATCTGTTAAAATGTGTAAATATGACTTTAGCAACGAAGCCGCTCCGCTCAATGGATATTAGGAGCATTACGGTACACTGTGTCACTACCTGATAGGACCCCTGAGCTGTCTACCAGACTGCCTGACTGTAATGTCTAAACTAGAAGTGCAATAAACCTAGTAAGTTAATTAAATATAAAAGTTACGTTTATTTTGGCCTTATGTTAGAAACAGGACGGTGTAGTCCAGAGCTGTGAACATGGAGGAGTGATATAACACACTTGGGAAGAATATTTAGCGCGGTTTATAATCCAAAAAATACGGTACTTGTGCAGAAATTAGAGCCAGAGTTAAAGGTGGCCCAGATGTATGCATGTTAGAACCTGATACGTTTTAAAGTCCGATACTTTTTACCTTTAACTGAGCTGATAGAATAACTGGTGGCTGGGAAGAATGAAACAATAAGCAGTTCAGAATCGTCCAAAATAACCCCAAAAAAACCCAAAACCATGGCAAAGGCGTTGAACTTGCAGCTCACTTCTGCACCTGTATTGACACATTACAGCTGTCTGCTTCGGGAACGCAGGAACAAAGTGAATTGCTCCTCTGGCTGGTAGTTTGACAGACCTAAGATGGATCAGATGATTGCTGGAGTTGATGAATTTTCCCTTTACAGCTACTTTATGACTGGTTTGTGGCCCATAGTGACATGTCAGCGCAGCACGCCCCGGCTCTACTTAGTCACCAGGGCTTCCCGGCTCTCTTTTTACTCTGAGTCAGATAAAAAGTCACCGGCTGGGCAGCAGGTTTTCCACATCCTCCATTGCTGCTTTGTCTTATATACAAATCACCTCTGGGTGCTTTTGGGCCCCTGGGGTCGCCTCGCTATGGCAGCCATGCCCAGGTTGAGGCGATGCTCAGTTTTACTAGAAAACAAAACGATCCGTAGAGTCGAGTAGTACTACTGGAAAAGGGCCATCAGCAGAGCATGTTTAAAATAAATAAATAAAAGTCCCTGTTTTGATGAAAGAGAGCAAAACAGAATAATCTTTACGGGAAAAACGTGGTTTGCCGATGATATGTTTACCTTCTTGGACTTGGTGACATGTGCCGAGCAGGAAACTGGGAACAGAGCGGGGGAGAGGCGAGAGAAACTCAGGGAAGAGCAGGTACAAGAATAAGAATGGAAGGAAGGAAACGAGTGAGTGAGAGGGAGAGAGACGACTAGCTGAGGGAGGGAGGGAGGGAGGGAGAGAACGAGCAACCTGTGGGGGGGGGGGGTTAGCTCATTGCACAGAGAAGCAGAGGAACACAGTAATCACTGCGTGGTCAGACCTTTTTCCTGGCTGGTCTGTAAAGGCCAGAGCTGCGTTTATTCTCTGGTTTGAACTCTTTTGTTTGAGCTTTAAAGGCCCGACGGCTCAGTTGGAGCGGGTCGGTCTGCAGCTCTGCAGTTTCTGGACCTGCATCCGGATACGATGCTCCTGAAGACCCTTCTGATTGCAGCGGGTGTCCCTCGGCTTGTTTTCACTTTAAGCTGGAGCTCTTTGTGCTTCTAAGCTCCGTTTCTAACCCTTCTTGCCAGAGCTGGATCTCCTTTTGCCCAAACTCTTCCCGCGCCCAAATGACACTTTTCTCGACCCTTGGACTTGCCACGCGTTCTCCAGAGCATCCCTCCATGATGGTCCAGGGCCTCTGTGACGGCAGCCGTTGAAGTGCGGGTGTTGTCACTATGGTGGCGGGACACCGGCCCGGTTCTCTGCTGGGACAGCTGCTTAACCCCGGATGCTCTGCTGGCTGCAGCTCTCAGAACCACATGATGGGAAAGCAGGAGGAGGTAAGATGTTCCTCCAGGGAGTCTTCCTCTTGGGTTTGGTCCTGAAGAATAATCGGCGAACTTAATATTTTCACTCCTAACCTTACGTATAGTTTATTAGGTGTTTAACGGCTGTTATTTATCTCTCGCTGCCTACATTGTAGCGAGGTGCGGTTGGTAGCACTGCTGCCTTGCAGCAAAAAATGTCCTCGGTTCAAATTCTGGCCTGTGGTCTTTCTGCATGGAGTTTGCATGTTCTCCATGTGCATGTGAGGGTTCTCCCTGGGTACTCCAGCTTCCTTGTACCGTCTAAAAACATGACTGTTTATTAATTAATTGGCCTGTCCAAATTGCTTGTATGTGTGTCTCTGTGGTGGACTGACAACCTGTCCAGGGTGGACCGCTGGAGAGAAACACCAGCCCCCTTGTAACCCTGCACAGATAGATAATGGATGGATGTCTAAATTTAGATGTGCTTGTTCATTTATTAAGTTCATTGTTATCTTGCATGATCTGTCCTGATGGGAACTGAGGTCTAGAATCTGATTTCTCCTCTAGTTTTTGTGTGTTCTTCTCTAAACTGTTGATAAATATTTAAAAAAGAAAACACACAGATGAACAAAACTTAAGTCAGAATGGAAAAGTTTGTGAAGGGTTGGGTTCCTATCTCCAGCGGTCATTGGGTACGAGGCAGGGTACACGGCACCAGTCCATCACAGAGAGACACGCAGCACAAACAGCCGTGCACAATCACACCCAAAGGTAACTTAATGCAACCAATTAACCTGGCAGCTCTGTTTTTGCACAGGGAAAACCGGCAAACTTACTGCAGAAAGACCCCAGGCTGGGATTTGAACCCAGGACCTTACTGATGCAACTCTGCTGTTTTTAATATTTCCATCGGGTTGTTCGTTTTCCACGGCGCAATGATTACGCAACAGACCTCTTCAACGACTTTTAAAATGGATGTACAGGTTTGCATTTAGATATTCTCTGCAATGGAGTGACAATTATTCCCACAGGCTCAAATATATGCATACCCCACCACAGATTATGATTATTAAGTCTTTAGATGAAAGGCAGTTTGCCCTGATCATGCTGTAATTAGAGGACCAGCTAATTGATCGGCCGAAGATCGATTGAACAAATCGGGACACGCTGTGTCCAATTGATCTTTGTCAGATTGAATCAGAATCACAGCCTGCAACACTCAGTTAACGCCAAAACATTCATTAAGTATGAGGTTTTTATACATTATATACCTTATATTATAGACTCATTAAATTCATGCTGGCACCTTTAGAGGCTAATCAGTCAGTTTTCCTCGTAGAGTAGCCGTTGTTTATTTCTATATCCCAGTAGGTCGGTTTAGTGTGTTCTGCCTGGCAAATCCAAGCACAAACAGACACGCATTGATTCATTGTGAGCACATTCAAGACAAACAACCTGGCGGCAGCTTCCTGCAGAGAGAGAAACCCAAACAGCCGGACGCCGGCCGTCTGGGGGCTCTTTAGTTACTCACGCTTAGAGGGAAAAGCTCATTCACTGTCTTCTCAGGAGTAAGAAGTTCAATGCAATTCAAATTTTTTTTTATTTATATAGCAGCAATTCATGATACAAGTCATCTCAAGGCTCTTTATAAAACCAGACTCCATCAGATCCTCCAGGTTGGTCAGAAAGTTTCCTCTCTAAGGAAACCCAGCAGGTTGCATCAAGTCTCTCCAAGCAGCATTCACTCCTCCTGAAAGAGCGTAGAGCCACAGTGGACAGTCGTCTGCATTGTTGATGGCTTTGCAGCAATCCCTCATACTGAGCATGCATGAAGCGACAGTGGAGAGGAAAACTCCCCTTTAACAGGGAGGAGAACCTCCAGCAGAACCAGAACCAGGCTCAGTGTGAACGCTCATCTGTAGCTGAACAAGAAGAGATGTCCTTGATCGGCAGAGAATAATTAGAAATTTATTCAGGATTAACCTAAAAGCCTGGTTCCCCCCCCCCCCCTCCTTGTAACACACTCTGCATCTGTCATTGTTGGTAGTTTATTTGCAGACTTTATTGTCTTATAAGTTTATTCCTTGACTTTTTAGTGATCATGGGCACCAGAGCAGCAGTTTGACTGTATTCTGACTTTGCCTTCATGACTAATAATCAGCATTTAGTCCCTTTGCTTTGTGGCGTACCTCATGGATCCATGTTCGGTACCGTTCTTTTGCAAAGCCTTTTTGAAAACACAATTTTATGTCTATGGGTAATTTTCATACCGATGACAATTAGATACACATACCTCTGTGAGATTACACAAATTAAACTTCAAACTCCCTAAAAGCTGGACTTTGTGTCGTTTTTGACTTTTACTTTATTGAAACAGAGACTTTGGTCTTAAATCCTTTTAAACGTTTCGCCAGTATGTCCACATTTATGTGAGAAATATTTCTTTGCTGTTTGATTCGGGTTGGTCGTTTAGCAAATGTCAAACTCTTGGTTTCTTCGTGTGATGAAATATGAAACAACAATTAAATTATTAAAACCCAGAGAGTCACTGGACCAAGAATTAGGACAAAACTCAGCATATGCTCCAAACCAACATTTGGAAACAGTGATGATGCCAGTTTTTCATTTGTTGACATTTTAAAACCTTTTAATCTAATATGTTTAATATTAAAATAGCTGTTTGCGACTTTCAAACTTTAAATTTCACATTTACATCTAAAATGTGTTGACAGTGTCTCTGAACGGGTTGACTTTTTTGCGTATTAAAACCTAAATTTAGTCTTGATTTTCATCTGGAGTTACATGATTTCTGTATTTATTACCCCATTTTTATGCTGATGACTAATTTCTGTAGATGTTTCTATTTCTTTCGTTTGTTTCTGCAGAATCTCAATTCATATTTTTTCTGCTTGACATACTTTATCAACACCTAACCTTGTTTTTTTTTTTATTAAACCTTTATTACAGGAAAGTCACCATTGAGATTAATAATCTCTTTTCAAGGGAGGCCTGGCAAAACAAAACAGACAAACACTAAAACAAATAAGAATAAAGACCAATAAAAAACAGTTAAAAAACATTACATGTAAAACATCTTATATAAATAAAATCCACAAATGCTATTTAGAAAAGTGAAAACTATAAAATGTTATATCAGACAGAATTAAAACCACTAACAATTTAAAGAAGTCATCTTTGGAAAGTGCCTTGAGATGACATGTATCATGAATTGGTGCTATATAAATAAAATTGAATTGAATTGAATCTCTAAGACCATCAATTTAGCATCATCATCATCATTCAGGGAGATCCACCTCTCATTTTGCAGAGAGCTCCATGCTGAACCTGTCATCATTAGAGGTTCAGTCTTTGTGAGCAGATATTCTCAGAGCTGCAGTCTTCATGCTGCCTTGAGAAACACGTGAATCGCTGAAACTTCGACTTTCACTCCTGAAGGTGAAGATTTTCTTTCTCTGCTATCTCGTCCAGGAGGCGAGCACCAAGCGCAGCAAACCTGCCCCCAGGGTGGCGTCTCTGGCCAGTCTGCTGCCTCCTGTCAAGGCCACGTCGCTGAAGAGGATCAGTCAGACTCTGCAGGTAAATCACCAAGAAAATGTTTCCTGGGTTTTAGCAGAACAGTTTTTTACTATGTCTTAGGGCTGGACGATAATTCAGTAACAATATATATCAATCGATAGACGTATGTCGATGATAGGGAATAAAAAGGGTCAATAAAAAGTTCAATAGAATGACAGTTTTCCTTCCTTTTATATTCTATCATGTAGGTTAATATTATATTGTTACATCCTCCCAACCAATCACAAGGCAGACCAAGGAACCAAGCTCCGCCCCCTTCAAAGAGTTCATGGAGCACGCGTTATTTGTTCTTTTTAAAAACTTGCAGTATTGGTAAAAAGTTGGTTGAATAAAGGGTTGCTTTTTAATTTAGTGCATGTGTGTTCTTTATGTACAAATAGGTCACTAAGCAAGAGCATAAAATGGCCAGGGCTGCACTTAGAATATATGTTTAGAATTTGTTGATAATTATCGATACCGATCAATATGATTTCTATTTTATCGACATGCTTTTTTCTGTATTGTCCTGCCCTATTACACACACGTGCATTGCCGCGACAGAATCAATTTTACTGCAAGATAAATAGCGCCACCCGAAAAGATTGATGTTGATTGTGGTCGGAGGCAGTTCTACACCAAGTTGTTTGGCAAACGCCACAACAAAAACGTAAGAAGAAGAATAAAACGTAGAAGAAGAACTTTGCATTCTTAGGATTATTTGTTATTTTCCTTCTTTCTGTTCATTTGTTTTGATTAACCACTAGGATTAATCATTCATTTGGTCTTAATTCTACTTTAATACTTTAAGCAGTTTAATATCTAGTACGTTTATACTTTTACTTGAGTACATGGTTTGAGTTCATACTTCTACAGAAGTATTTTTAAACTCTAGTATCTATACTTCTACTGGAGTAACAGATGTGAATACTTTAGACACCTCTGACCATGACTAATTCGCTTTAACTTCCTGGCTTCTTGAAACCATTTAGTTTTATTTTGTGAAGTGCACCAGTCCCTCCTGCAGCAAAACACAAACACGCGACAGGATGCCGCCGCCTCCGTTCCACCTGACAGACCTGAACTAAAAAAGGGTGACCCAGTGGTTAGAGCAGTGCTCTTTAATGCTGGAGGTTCTGGGTTCAACTCCCACAGACTGCCACTTTTGGTCCCTGAGCAAGACCCTAAGCCCCCAGAATGCTCCCTTCACTGCAAAAACAGAACTAAAAATAGGTAAAGTTTTCTTGAAAGAGTGTATTTGTGCTTGGTTTGAACAGGTAATTAAGATTATCTGCCAATGGAAAGAGTATTTTTACCCCTAAAATAAGATAATTAGACATCCTGCACTTGAAATAAGTTGATGGAGATGAGTTGTTCCTATTTTAAGTGCAGAAATCTTATTCCATTGGAAGATAATCTTATTTACCTGCTCAAATAGTACAAAAAGTACAAATACACTCATTTCAAGAATATTTTAATTTATTTTTAGCTCCGTTTTTTCAGTGTTGGCAACCCGGAGTCCCTAATGGATGGGTTAAAGGCAGAGAGCAAGTTTCGTTGACATGGAAACTAAAGGTGATTGTGATTATTATTAATTCAGTGAGAAAAAAAGATGCTTTCTTTTTTTTAATATTTTCAGGTATATTTACCTGTCGTCGCCTGTTTTTCCAGTTTCTATCTCTGCAGCGCTCCATCAGTTTCCGCAATGAGAATCGAGCAGACAGGGCCTCTCCGCCTCCGCTTCCTCCTCCTCCTTCGTCCTCTTCGTCGTCCGTGATGAAGACGCGCACCATTTCGGCGACTGTCTCCAACGTCTCAGCCTGCATGACCGCACCACGGGTCTCCACAGCAGCAGCGCCCGCCTCGAAGCGTCGTGACAGCAAGCTGTGGAGCGAGACTTTCGACATCCGAGTGGGAGCAACTCAGACTCTGAGTCCAAAAGAGATCAAAAGACAGGAGGTCAGTAAACACAATCGTTCACTGCAAAAACGGCACTAAAAATAAGTAAAATGTTCTTAAAATGAATGTATTTGTCCTTGATTTGAGCAGGTAAATAAGATGCTTTACCAATGGAATGAAATTTTTTCACTTAACATGGGAACAATTCATCTCCATCATCTTATTTCAAGTGCAGGATGTCTAATTATCTTGTTTTAGGGGTATAAATACTAATCTGATTCACCTGCTAAAATCAAGGACAAATACAATAACTTTAAGAACATTTTACTTATTTTTAGACCAGTTTTTGCAGTGTTTTCAGCTGGTTTGCCATCAGTGTGTTGTTGTTTTTTAAGCTTTTCCCTATAAAAGATCCCAGATGCTTCTGTTTTAGTCCACAAATGTATGTTCAGTCTCTTTTATTTGTCTTTTCTTACCTGCCTGCAGGCTATTTTTGAGCTGGCACAAGGAGAACAAGACTTGGTGGAGGATCTGAAGTTGGCCAAAAAGGTGAACAACAAACGACTTTGTTGTCTGGTGGGTGGTGGGTGGTGGAGGTGCCTTTTCCCAGTATTAACGTGCATGCTTCGCAGGCGTACCACGACCCGATGCTGAAGCTGTCCATCATGACGGAGCAAGAACTGCACCAGATCTTCGGTACTCTGGATTCACTGATACCCCTGCATGAAGGTAAGAGGCGGTTTCTGATTCAATTCAATTATATTTTATTTATATAGCACCAATTCACATAACACGTCATCTCAAGGCTCTTTCCAAAGTCAGATTCCATCAGATCCTCCAGGTTGGTCAGAAAGTTTCCTCTCTAAGGAAACCCAGCAGGTTGCATCAAGTCTCTCCAAGCAGCATTCACTCCTCCTGAAAGAGCGTAGAGCCACAGTGGACAGTCGTCTGCATTGTTGATGGCTTTGCAGCAATCCCTCATACTGAGCATGCGGTTTTGACTGAAACATACTATTAGGTCTGCTAAGGTGTCATTTGTTGCACAAGATAACTGAGGAGCATTTCTACCAAACAGTTAATCTGATTAATCTCTGAAGCAAATCTAGTAAAATGCAAAATGTTAGTGACTCTTTTACATCTTACAACCGGATTTTTCTTTCCAGAAAAAGGTTTACATTTATTTTACCTTTACCAAAAACAACATTTAAGTCAAATCTTTGGTTGAAGCGCCTGTTGAAGTGTCTACTCTTCATGTCTGTGTTTCTATTCCTGCAACAAAGATCAGTTTTTTTTAAATAGATGGAATACTTTTTAGATTACAGACCAATCAGTTTTACATATCAATAAGGTCGCCTCCTCGTCTTCAAACTTCCTCGATCCTCAGCGAGCTCTGAGCAACCAGAGCTAACCTTCTCGTCTCAGCGTCTGGTTGGAGGAAAGAAACCTGCCTAAAACTAGCAAAGTTCAGTAAGAAAGAAAACCGCACAGAGGTGAGAAGGTTTCCTTTAGACCAGGGGTGTCCAAACTGTGGCCCGGGGGCCATTTGCGGCCCTTGGACTGATTCTATGCGGCCCCCCCCAAGCTTGATTTTGGCCCACTGGCACAAGTGGTTTGTTGCAAATGGGGACTTTTATCCTTTTAAATAGGGCCACATTATTACAGACAAGTTAAAATCTCACAATTGAAAATGTCACGTACAATATAAAATGTCTTTTAATAATCAAATTTTTTTTTTTACATTCCCTTCAATTTCATGGTAAATAAGACCACATCTATCCAATGACTTTTACTCAAATGCAGACATTGGTGCACCAAAATTTGCATTGAAATATTATTCATTAAAATACAGAAAGCGTTTTTTTTTTAAAGATTGACCCAAATCCTGTTTTGATTGGAGATTTTTTATTTTTTTTTTCAACTGAGCCCAAAAGAATCAGCAAACCGTATGGCCGTCTCTTAACGAGGCAAAACTTGGTCAACCCTTTTTAAGCTTTGGGTCTACAATAATTAACACATCTACTTTCTACATAAAATCTGACTAATTTATTTAATTAAAATACCGCGTGCCCATATTTGGTGGAACAGGTCAGAAAACGATTTTAAATCACAATATACTGTTTGAGTAAATTTAGTTTGTCTTTAAAGTGCGTTTTTGAAGAATGAAGAAAAGTTTGGACAACCCTGCTTTAGAGCTTGTCTGAAAAATACTTTTTAAAGCAAAAATGCTCAAACCACAACAGTATAACAGGATGCTAAAACAAGCGCTCGTCAGAGGATGTAACAAGTAGCAGGGTTGTGAATTTTCTCTCTCTCCGTGTGTTTAATGACGTGGGAATAGTTTGCACATCCTGTCTCGGTTTCTCTGCATGTTTTAAAACACAGAACTCTGACTTTTGCAACCGTTGAACGGCTAAACTTTCTGACTCTTCTCAGACCTGCTAAGTCGGCTGCGAGACGCCAGAAAACCTGACGGGTCCACGGAAAACGTAGGACACATCCTGACCGGATGGGTGAGTGTTTCTCTAAAAGATCCGATTTCACGTTTAAAGTTCTTGGCTGGCAGAGAGAGAGAGCCTCCTTGGTGACGGCTTTGTGTCCCCTTAGCTGCCTTGTCTCTCGTCCTACACGCCGTACTGCAGCAACCAGGTGCCGGCCAAGGCCCTGCTGGATCAGAAGAAGCAGGATCGGCGGGTCCAGGACTTTCTGCAGCGCTGCCTGCAGTCGCCTTTCAGCAGGAAGTTGGACCTGTGGAACTTCCTGGACATCCCTCGCAGCCGGCTGGTGAAATACCCGCTGCTGCTCAGAGAGATCCTGAAGCACACCCCCAACGACCACCCGGATCGGCAACACCTGGAGGAAGCGGTGAGGGAAAACCCGCCTCGAACTTTGTCCCTACTCCAGAAATGAGCTCTTGGTAAATAAAAGGTCGATTGTTGTCATAAAGACTGAGGAGCAGTCAAAGCAATATGGTGCATGTTAATAGGAAAACACTACCTCCGTCGCTTCTAGGGGTTTACCATCTGGTTAGAGCAGGGGTCTGCAACATGTGGCTCTTTGGACCTTCCACAATGGCTCTTAATAACTTTGGATATCATATTATATTTTTATTATGGTATTCAAATGTAATAATGATAAATGCAGGTTTTAGCAGTTTTCTTCTTGGACTAATTGCTTTTAATTTTCACAACAGAATTTTGCTAAAAGTGCCAGTAATATTTAGTTTTAAATAAATACTTTTTCATTATGTTGGAAACTGATTTTGTTTTTACATCACTATCCACAAATATCAACATCCTGTCCATCCTCATTTTTTAAACCACAAAATAGACATAAAAGGGCGTTTCTTTAACGATAACACATTTCTTACAGTAGATCTTTATCAAAAATTATAACTTGTCTTTTTTCAAAAGGCCAGGCAACATTTGCAGCTCTGAACGACTTTAATTCAAGTGGACTGTAGGTAAAATGGCTCTTTAGACTGTAAAGGTTGCAGGCCCCTGGGTTAGAGGATCTTGGTTTTACCATTCTCTAAAATAAGTCAAATGTAACGTCAAATGTTCAAAAACACACAACACATCGCATGATGTCCTCATAAACTAAACCAGGCATGTCCAAAGTGTGGACCGATTTTGTGCACTGATTTTAGATGCCCCCCAATAAGCTTTCCAAGAAAGATTTGGCCAACTGGCCAGTGCAGATGGAAACTTTTAATCTTAATTAGGGCAAAATTATTAGACAAGCTTCTTTTATGAACCAGATTTTTACATTCTCTTTAATTCCATAGCAAATATGAGATCTATCTAATGACTTTTACTTAAATGAAGACTTTGCTGCTTTAAATTTATTTATCAAAATTGACTAAATAAATCAAGCGTTTTCAAAGAAATACTGGCACAAATCCTGTTCTTTTATTGCTAGACCAAAAAGAATTAGCTTTTTTTTTCAGTTGAGCCAAAATAACTTTTAAACTGGTTGAACGTCCTTAGGGGAAATGACATCCGGATCTACAATGATTTACATAACCTGTTCCTACAGAAAATCTAACATTTGTTAATTTAAAATGATCCCATTTTGTAGAGCAGGTAAACAAGCATACAACATTTGTTTTTTTTATTCATTTTCTGGCCCTCGAGTGCTTTTGACTTGACAATTTAGGCCCACGTGCCAAAAAGTTTGGACACCCCTGTACTAAACAAAAAGGATACAAAAATGGAAAGGTTGAGGAGAACTGAGTAGACTCAATAATATATTTAATAATAACAGATTTCATTTGTAATGCACTTTACATTTCCAAGAAATCTCAAAGTGCTAAAGTTAATAGAAAATTCAATTTTCAATTCAATTTTATTTTATAGCGCCAATTAACAACATATCATCTCAAGGCTCTTTCCAAAGTCAGACTCCATCAGATCCTCCAGGTTGGTCAGAAAGTTTCCTCTCTAAGGAAACCCAGCAGGTTGCATCAAGTCTCTCCAAGCAGCATTCACTCCTCCTGAAAGAGCGTAGAGCCACAGTGGACAGTCGTCTGCAATGCTGATGGCTTTGCAGCAATCCCTCATACTGAGCATGCATGAAGCGACAGTGGAGAGGAAAACTCCCCTTTAACAGGGAGGAGAACCTCCAGCAGAACCAGAACCAGGCTCAGTGTGAACGCTCATCTGCCTCGACCCACTGGGGGTCAGAGAAGACAGAGCAGAGACACAGAAAGCACAGAAGCTCACATTGACCTTGGAGTACTTTCTATGTTATATGGTAATAGTGGATGATCTGTCTCTCCTGGATGATGTCACAGCTAACAGAACGCTAGACCAGGTGTACCTACTATGAAGAGAAAATGACAGAGAACAAAAAGTTAAAAGATGAAATAACAACAAGCAATGGACATTGGAGAGCAGTAGGAGAACTTAGCAGAGTGAGAGAAACAGACCCTGATGTCCTCCAGCAGCCTAAGCCTATAGCAGCATAACTATAGAGATAGCTCAGGGTAACATGAGCCACTCTAAGTAGAAGGTTTTAAGCCTAGTCTTGAAAGTAGACGGGGTGTCTACGGGGATCTGCCTCCCATTCTACTTTTAGAGACTCTAGGAACCACCATCAGACCTGCAGTCTGAGAGCGAAGTGCTCTGTTAGGAACATACGGGGTAATCAGTATGTTCCGTTAAATCAGATAATAAAATAAGAAGGACATTAAAATGTAATGACTCAACAGCTTAGAGAAGGGTGCTGGGAGATTGGTAGGTGTGTTAAATGTGGATATTTCTCACATACTGATGGGTCTTATGGGTCTTATGACCCCTCCAACATTGATGGGCAGCAACAGTTGCCTCTCTAAGCCCACCGCTGACATCTCTGTGCCTTGACATTGTGTCATTTGCCCCAGTGTGTTTCCTCTCTGGTTTGCCTTCATTGGACTCTCTGAGCTAGTTCTATCTCCTTCCTGCAGAACCTGAACTTCAGTTCTCTTAAAAATAAATGGTGACGCAATGTTTTCTAATTAAATAAAAGCAGGTGTTGCTCGCTGTTGGTGAGAAACCAAGCAGCTGGAATGTAGTTGTTGTGGTTTGCGGCAAATTTGGAAGAATCGGATGGGACAACTGTCTTGTGTGCTGGTTCTACAGATGCTGATGGTCCAGGATGTGGTGGCAGACATCAACAGGCGGACCGGAGAGTCCGAGTGTCAGTACTACAAGGACCGTCTGTTGTATCCGGAGGACGGACAGAGGGACGAGCTCATCGATCGGTCCAAGTCCCTCAGCTGCCACGGCGAGCTCAAGAACAACAGAGGACTCGTTAGTGTTCATGATTCTCTCCACAAACTGAAGCCTGCTTCCTGAAATCTGCATGCCTTTTCACATTTTTATAATGTTAATAGTTTCCAACCACATCCAACAGGCATAGACGGATAAAACTGTTAAGCGAAAGGAACAAAATGACATAAATGTGGATTATATCTTTTGGCTTTTTCTGTCTTCTTGCAGAAGCTCCACGTGTTTCTGTTCCAGGATATTCTGGTCATTACCAGGTCGGTCTCGCTGAACAACCAGCCGGTTAGCTACCAGCTCTGCCGCCAGCCCATCCCCATTCGCCAGCTGGACCTGGAGGACATCTCGGACGGCGAAATGAGAGTGGGCGGGTCCATCAGAGGGGCCTTCAGCAACAACGAGCGAAGTCAGTGCCGCACAAACTCGACAGCCGACATTTTGTCTCACCTTAGGCTATTTTGTGCTTTTGCTCCCTTCCAAGGAAACAACAGTTTATAATCTCAGTAGTTTTTGGTTTTTTTGTTCAGGAATCAGCAGTAGGTCACCTTTCTGTCTTGACATTAACAGCAGGAGATGAGGAATTTGTGATTGATTAAATTATTTGTGTCACATCGGCACAAAACCATGAAGTTCTTGGCAAGTGAACAAAGGTTGTCTGCAAAGATTTCAATTGTTATTTTTCCTGCAACATAAACAGAAAATAATGCAATATATATATATATATATATATATATATATATATATATATATATATACACACACACACACTAAATCTACCACTATTCAACATCAGAAAAAATCCATGCCTATATTCCTACAGTTTCATGACTTTATTCTCATAATTTCCATAAAGAAAAGCAAACCCTACCCCCCACTAGGGCTGTGCATAAACATCGATACAACGATTAATATCGATATTTTTAAAAACGATTTAATATCTATATTCTGGCTTTCAATATCGATATACCTCCCAGCCACTAGGGGGCATTATTACAGCGTGCCGTTACCTTTCACAGCGAGGAAGAGCAGTGAGACGAATTTGCGGAACGACCGACAGGATTTTAGAAGCTCCTTCGTCCCTAAAATCAGACGTTTGGCACATTTTTGATTTCTGTGATACATTAAATGCATTGAACCAAATGCACTTTGTTTTCATGTTAATATATCAGTGTTTAATAAATTTAACATAAATGTAATATGTGGCTGGTTTTGTTGATTGAATGACTGAGCATTAATTTGAAAGTAAGAAATATCGATATTGGAGTCAAATCAAAATCAAGCTGAGCTACGTATCGAGAATCGAATCGGCTCTTCCTAGATGATACCCAACCCTACCCCCCACCCTGCCAAAAGGGGGTCGCCCGTCTCTGGCGCTCTTATTTTGGGGGGGTCGCAGGCTGATACATTTGGGAACTCCCTGGTCTAGAGCGTTGGGTGCCATATACTTTTTATATAATTTATCTTTCCATATTTCAAATATCGACCTGTCCAGGGTGTACCCGCCTCTCGCCCATTGACAGCTAAAGATAGGCACCAGCAGGGATAGACGTGTTAGAAAATGGATGGATGGATTTCAAATATCTTTCTTTGTTTCCTGATTTGAGTTTCTTCTCCTCGCAGCCAAAAACTTCTTCCGGGTGTCGTGCCGCACAGGAAGCCAGCTGCAGGTGCACTGCCTTCAGGCCAGCGACGCCTTCAACAAACAGCAGTGGATCAACTGCATCCGACACGCCAAAGAGGCGGCGGCGGCTCTGACAGGAGAGGAGACACCCCAGGGAGGGCGGCGTGTGGATCCAGAGCCGGGAGGACCGATGGGGACATCTCACGAGGCGACTCTGAGTCCTGAGAGCGAAGGTCCGGGTGTTGAGAACGAGAAGGAAGTCTGGGCAGAGATGGAAGAAGGTCTGGGGCTGCAGGAAGAGGCTGGAGATCTCGATTCATTCAAGGAACGCGGGATTATAGGTGAGCAGGTAACAGGCGAGGAAGCGGAGGTCGATGTAACTCTGGACGATCAGAGGCGTTCGCCGTCAGGAGGATCAGCAACGGGCCGTGAGGTGGAGACAAGGCAGGGACCAGAATCACCCGAAGACTGGAAAACGGGCGAAGAGGGAGAGGCTCACAGCTCAGGCGATGAAGATGTTCCTGCCTCCGGCCTTTTCCTTCATTCCCTGAACCCAGAGGAGGAGAAGTTGGAGAGCGACGAGGAACACCGAAGATTTGAGGAGGAAGAAGAGGTCGGCATGGACACAGGAGAGAGTGAGGAGATGACCCACAGATGCTGACAGAAGATGAACAGAACTGAACCAGTTCAGCTGAGTGAAGGACACGGAGAATCAGTTCAACTTTGAGAGGACACACCGGCCAAAAGTATCCAAGCAAATGTTGTCTAACACTGGATGAATCGTTGGGAGGAGACACATCAGCATCAGAGTTTCAACAGTATCTCCACATTTTGTCACCTTTCAACCACAAAGCGAAACGGATTTTATCAAAGTTTTGGCGGACGGAATAATACAAAACAGTGAATAAGTGTGAAAGAAACAAACAAACACTGATTTTTCTAAGTAAAAATCTGACTTGCACTCATCTTTATGTTTATCTCCTGAATTAACCGTTTCGCTGCAGTTACTGCAGAACGTCTTTGGTTAATGCTTCTGCCGGCTTTGCACACCTGGAGATGAAGAGTTCTGCCGTTCTTCGCTGCAAAATACCTGAAACATTGTCAGACTGGAAGAGGTAAGGCTGAAGCAGCAGAGGGGGTCAGTTAAAAGCTGTTTTATGAACACTTTGACTGGTTGTTGGCCTCCAGTTACTGGGTAAAGTTGCTGTTTTTCTGGCTCAGTAAAGACTTGGTGACAACTTAAGACCCGGTTTCATGGAGCCAGGGCCGAGGCCCTCAGCCAGTGGTAACTGTAGGAACCTGTGACGAGCCAGTTTTGCACCAGAACCGACAATCCTGTTGAGCCAAAAGCACTGCGACTGAATGTTTAGAATATTAATAGCATTTTCAGAACCATACATCCATCAGTTTTTGGTTCTGTGTCTTCTAAACCTGAGACAGATGCCAATTGTTTTGTGTGTAAGTACATATAGAGGCTGGCTGTACATGTACTGTACATAAAGACTGTATATTAGGTATATGTCCACATGAATGCTGGAAACACATTATATGTATATGTTAACTCATGGTTCAGGAATATTAATTACAATTTAAAAATGTGTCCCAGTATTGAGGATTATAAGTGATTAAATATTTTATGATCTAAAGTTGCACATTCTAACAGCACTGAAAAGAAATCCTTCCCTTTATTCTGCTGTCTACAAATGAACGAGGCATTCAGCAACATGTTCATCTTCATCTAACCAAAGAATCAATAAATTACATTTAAAAAAGAAGCCTGTCTGTTAATAATTTTGTACCTGTACAAGAAAAGGGGGTTATTTTAGCCCAGGGGTGTCCAAACATTTTTGTCATGGTGGCCAATGTAGTCATGTAGAAAGTACTCATGGGCCACAAAACTTTTGTTAATCAAAATGGCAAACCCCTTTTTTTTTTTTATTCTTACCTGCTCAACAATAAACGAAACACTGTCATGATTTGTCTTCATGAACCTGGACAGAGCACACACACAGAGCTGATCTTGAGAGTTTATTGCAAGAGGAGTAGTGGAAGGTGAAAACCAGAGTCAGTTACCGGGCTGGAGTTGATGAGTTGCAGGAGCGGGCTGACTGGAGGAAACTGAGAACTGAGGTAACAGGAGTTCCAACAGCATTGCAGAGTACTGGATTAGACAGGCTTTGTGTGAGTGGAGGTTGCAGGTGGAGACTGCAGACGACCCGGCAGCGAAGAGCAAACTGAGCTGAGTATTTAAAGAGGGGGGGAGCAGGTGGAGCCAGTCACAGGTGATTACAGCCTGACAGGTGATCCTGATCAGGCTGCGCTGGGAAGGAGGAGGCAGGAACTGCTAAAAATGCAGCCACCAGGCTGCATCATGACAAACACACAAAATACTTGAATGAAACAAGCCAATTAGTCTGATTTCTGTAGAAAAATAATTATTTTAGATTTGAAACACAAGACTCTTGCAGGTTCCCTCAGCAAACGATATCCTAAATAATTTGGGTTGATCATCTTTTTCTTTTTGTCTTTTCAGCAAAAATAGCAGATTGACTTCATTTTGCTGACTTAAATAAATGGGGGCACCCAAGTCTGCCTTTTGGTAAAAAGTTTGTGGTCTTATTTACTATTAACTTAAATTAAAATCAAAGACATGGCTCATAAAAGATCATAACATTGGTTGCACCTTACATTTTCCCTTTTAAGAAGATTTTAATTTGTCCCAATTTATTAAACGTGTATCGCCTCAACCATCTAAACCAAATTTAGGTCATTCTTGAACTGTGACTGAGGGCCACCCAAAATCATTCAGAGAGCCACAAATGGCCCCCGGGCCGCACTTTGGACACCCCTGTTTTAGCCCTTTGATTTGCATAAATCTGACCAGGATGCCACCTGGGTGCCTCCCTTTGGGGGGTTTTCAGGCACGTCCCACTGGAAGGACACCTTAGGGAAAATCCAGAATATATATCCTGTCTGGGTTGGGAACGCTTTGGGATCCCCCAGAATGAGCTGGAGGATATCACTGCAGAGGGATGTCTGGGTTTCCTGCTGGACCTGTTGCCCCTGTGACCTGATCAGAAGTGGGTGGAGTAGCCAAAAATTGTACACAACTTAGAGTAGCAAAACTTCAACATGTTTTTACACAAGTAAAAGTAAAAAGTAGTCGGCCAGGAAATTACTCAAGTGTAAAAAAGTATTGAGTAAGAAGGCTACTCAAGTACTGAGTAACTAATCATACATCTGATGTTTTAATATTTAAAAATTATGTAATCGGACAGACAAAAATATAAGGTTATGTGAAAATCCTGGTTTATTAAAGACAAAAACTAAAAAATATACAAAGATTAATGACCAGGATGCCACCTGGGTGGCAATACTTACAGGAGTTAATGTATGGACAGTGAAAAGTACTTTTAATGACAATATGTACTGTTTACTGTACGTTTAGTTGACCTCCAAATGGCTCAATGACCTCAGCAGATAGAAAATAACATTAAAACAACAAAGATTGTGTACAAACAAGAAGTTTCACTTTAACATAAACTCTAGGTTTTTGTCTCTCTGGTGCCTCTTTGGTTAAAACAATTATGTTCTTTATTCATGAAATTACTCACAGCAGGAAGAGTAGCCAGAGCTTTGACTCAAGAGTAGTGATACTTGAGGAATAATACGACTCTAGTAAAAGTAAAAAGTACAGTGCAGTAAAACTACTCCTAAAAGTTATTTTTTTTTCAAAAAGTGACTCAAGTAAATGTAACTGAGTAAATGTCACTAGTTACTACCCACCTCTGGACCTGATCTCAGATAAGCAGAATACAATGGATGGATGGATAGATTTACATAAAAATCTGGGGAAAATTGTGACCATAAATCAGAACAACCCTAATTTACAAACATATTTTTTAAGATATTACCCTAAAAATGTTCAGTAAATTACCTGTAATGAATGATCTTCCTGTATGGCGCTCAGCTTAATTATCACTCAATTCTCTCATAATAGAAAACAATAGAAAGGTTTAAAAAAAAGTGGATCTTGATGCTGTCCACATTAGAACCAGCGACACCCTGATTTGAACAAAAACACGTTGGTTCGGATGCTTTTTCTAACGAATCAGAATAGACAAATGCTTAGAACCAGCGTTTGAAAATAAACATATTTAATCTCTGGCATTTAGGGTGACCACCTGCTAATAAGCCCAAGGGGGGACAAGGGGTATGTTTCTGAGGGACAAAGTGGGACACTGCTTGGCGCGGCGGTGCCCCCACCTCACGGGCAGACTCACTGATAGTGGTTTACACATTTCTAGCACATACCACCTTACATGGTATATTAATAATGCCCTATTCCCATAAACATGTGTAATTGCTGATGTATGTTCAGGAATAGGCCAACCAATGTGTATTTCTTTCTAAATAAAGATTCATAATACGTTGAACATTCAATGAACAGATGCACTTCCAATTCCGATTTACTTTAGCTATTTAATTTTATAAATTAAATAGATGTTTTCATTACAATTTATTCACTTTAAATAAATTATAATTTAAAATTAAAGGATTAACAGGAATTGTAGTTGCTCTACACCACAGGAACTGTACAAAAGTCTTAACTCACGACTCCAGAGGTTCACAGAACGAGAAGGGGGAGGAAGGATGGTGAACTTGGATGTTGGTAAAGGCAGGCGCAGGAAAAAAAAAACTGTTCAGTGTTCTGGGGACACTTTTAGGACTTTGGGGTCACCTTTAGGACTCAAACCTTTTCAAGCCAAAACATGAAGTGGGCAGAATGTTTAGATGTCCACTTATAACATCAGTTTAATCCAAAACATTACAAAATTAACTGACCAGCAATCTAATCACAACGAGCCAACAGCCAGGATGTTTCTGAATCAGACCATTCATCAGCCTACCTTCCATAAGGTCGCCGCTGCATGACTGAAGGCTTCCCTTGGAGCCGCAGCACCAGAGCGCTTCGGCCGTCTCGGTGGAGCCGGTTGATGCAGTCAGGATCCAGCAGCGTGAACGTCGGACTAGTTTTGGCTTGAACGGCCAACAGCCTCCATGAATACCAGGTTATCCTTGTTGATATTTATTAACACCGATTCAACTTTTTCACTGCGGAGGTTCGCCTCGGTAAAGTCGCACTGCCCGCACCAAGTGACGACACGAAACAGGTTAAAATGTCCTCGTACGTTATATGAGGCACTTCTTCATGTCATCCTCTCAGTCATGAATAGTTTGAAGCTGTGGCCATAGTTACTTCGTCGTTCGAAAATAAGGTGGATAGAGCGACCAACTTTTTTTTGAGAAAGCATTGATTATGCGTGACACGGTCTCAATTTGCGGGACGCATGAATTGGGCTTCAAACGCTGTGCGCGCACGCGCTACGCGGGACAGGTGGTCACCCTACTGGCATTTGATTTTGGCATTGTTTCTTCCCTAAGAAAGCCGCCGGGGTTAAACTGAAGTGCCGTCGTTTCTCCGGCAGGTGGCAGTAAAGCAGCGTGTAATGAGCCAGGCGCAGTGACCGCAGAAGAAGAGCCGTTCTCGCAGCCGTCCCGGAAGCATGGCGCGGGCTGTGAGCTGGGTCGCCTTGCTCCGCTGCGGGCTCCGGAGGTAACAGCGGCGATCGAGCGAACAAGCGGTCCTTGTTCATTTAGCGTTGGTCTCAGCACAGACGGCTTTAAGCGGACACGAACATGTCCGGCCAGAAGGGCGTCGCGGACCTCCAAGCTAACCTTAGCTTGCGAGACAGCGGGCTGCTCGGCGCGTCCCCTGCCCGAGGAACCTACCCTGCCCCGGGCAGGCTGGGCTCTGCGGCCGCGGGGAGAATCACGGACCGCAGGAAATCGGCACCGGTGGTCCACCAGCGGCATATGCCGATGGAGCCCAAGAAGTTCCACATACCGAGGAAAAATAAGGAGAAAGCAGGTACGACGCCGCCTCATAACTCAGCAAATCGTAGCGGTTTTATTTTGCAATTGCGAACCGTTAAAAGTCTCAGACGCCGTTCTGCACCAATCACCGGACAACTCCATCTATCCCGCGGCTTTGTTTGCTACCAGGAACCGCGTTGTAGATGTTTATCACCATGTGAGTCGTTTATGTTTGAAATGGTGAAGGTTTTATTTTGTTTGTTTGTTATTTAGCTTTAAGACTCGGCGCTGTTAAACTAGCGGCTAATGCTAATGGCTAGCAGTTGGTCGCTCAGTTACGACGAGCTTGGAAACATATTGCCCTTTTTGGTGATATTTACTTATTTAAGAGCTGTACTTTGTGTTGTGTGTGAAGTTAATAAAATATAATTTCCTTTTTTTGGGGGTGTAAAAGTGAGTTTTGGCTGTGTGTGAGATGTTCGTTGCTACGGGAGGTAACCGCCTCCGTGTTTACATTTGAGCTGTTAACGGCATGAGCGAAAGCTTCTGTCCGGTAACGGAAGCAGTGGTCAAAAATGCCACCAAAATAACCCAACATTAAAATAACCAGTTTTTGTTCTCTTTTTATTAAACTGTACTATAGCTGCAGGGCTAAATGACAGAGAATAGGGAATCAAAATAAGGTCGTATAATTCAAATGGAAGGTCGAGATAAACCTCAGTTATCTGTAATTGTTTTACTTGATATGCTTTCTTTTTTATGTACCTGTCTAAAGCCCGGTAACTGACTGGTTTTCACCTTCCACTACTCCTCTTGCAATCTAAAGTATCTCTGTTTAATGTGTACCTTTACTGCCTCTTGGCCAGGACACCCCTGAAAAAGAGGTTTTTAATCTCATTGGGATTATTCCTCTGGTTAAATAAATAAAAATAAAGTGTTTTTTCATGATGTAATTTAAATTGACTGTAAATTGTAAAAAACAAAAAAAACTATTATATACAATGTAATAGGGGTGGACAATATAGGGAAAAAAGCATATTGATAAAATAGAAATCATATTGATCGATATCGATAATTATCAACTAATTCAAAAATATATTGTACGTGCAGTCCTGACCATTTTATGCTGTTGCTTGGCGACCTATTTATTCAACCAACTTTTTACCAAAACTGCAATTTTTAAAAAAATGAAAAAGAACTCTGTGAAGGGGGCGGAGCTTGGTTCTTGGGTCTGCATTGTGATTGGCTGGGAGGATGTAATGACTGTAATATTAACCTATATGGCTAGAACGAAAAAGGAAGGAAAACTTTTACTCTATTGAACTTTTTAGAAATTAGTCTTTCTAACCTGAATCAGCAGACCTTTTGGACGAAGTATTCCACACCTTAGCTTTATTTCTCATTAACCATGCGAAGCCAGGTCTCTACCTCACTGAACTTACAATGTTCTCTCATACATGAAAAAAAACAGTTGTACCCAATGCCCCCCCCCACCCCCCCACTCACCAGTGTAAACTGTAGTAGCCTTTTTGATAGTGGCTTTTAGTTTCAGCGCCACTCCAAGACTTTAAGAGGCCCCATCTGCCCCCCCCAGACACACACACACACACCCATGAAACATTTCTGGAGGCACCACTAAGTTGCTGTCATTATTGCTCCAAAACTGTGTCCAGTCTCTGATTTCACTTCAGAGTCATAGTACAACACTCCTGGATGGTTCTCACCAAAGATCATCAAGATTTGTTGTGGAATTTCAAAGTTAAAGCCTCTCAAAATCTCTTTATATGAGCTTGTGTGATTCGGTTTAATTTTGAAATCCAGACAAAATGTAGAGATTTTGATTACCTTTTGGTGAGAAGCATCTAGGGGTGTTCTACTGTCACTCTGGAGTGAAATCAGTAATGGGAATCAGACAGTTGTGTTGCAATATTGACAGCAACCTAGATAAAATAACCAAATTTAGGGATTTTGAGAGGCTTTAATTTTGAAATTCCACATCAGATCTTGATGACCTCTGGTGTGCAGCATCTGGTTCTGCTGTCCCCCTGAAGTGAAATGAGTAACTGTACAATGCTGTAGGCACAATGTGTTGTGAAGGCCATCCCTCGGCTGCTTAACAATATCTTTCATTTCCTGTACTTTCTGTTGGAGGTTGAAGTGAGTCAGTGTCCAAGTCAAAAACAGGAGCGTCAGGTTCCAATGCCATCCTGAAACCTATCCTTTTCAGCAGACCAACAGATGTATTGCTCCCAAGGATAACAAAAATATACAGCGACAGCTCACCATGATGTCCAGCAACATGCATGCAAGGAAACTTTTAACACCGATCACTTAGAAACTGCATCGTCAACATCCACGAAGAACTGGAAAACAGTCACCTTAAGACTAAAGCTGAATCTGTATCCTGAAGAGAGGTTCCAAAAAAATATTTAGGCGCCAATTGTGGGAGTTAGCAGCGGAAATTGGCCTCCGCTACAATTTCAGGCCAGGCGACGTTGAGCCTGGATGCAGCAGATTTGCCCACTGTCTGTATGTCCATGCACATAGCGGGGGAGGCTGTCGCACTCTCCCGGCCATCCTGGGGGACCAGCTTTGCAGCCTGTGGGCCCGGAATGAAGAATTCATCATCGTTGTCATCGTCCTTTGAAATGAGGAGCTCTGAGATAGCCTCATCATCTTCCTCATAATCCAGCTCTAGGACATCCTCCACGGGCGAGAGTACTGTGGCCCCAGCTGGACGTGGCGTCCGGTCCGTGGTCGACATTCGTTCGCTGTCGTCGTTGGGCGGCAGGTACGGGTCTTTGCCAGAGAGGCGTTCTTGGCGTGCTAGTCGTCTTCGGAGGCTCTTCATAGTGAAGCGGGAACCGTCCGCACATGAAGGATAATGTCAGCTGGTGTGCTAATATAGGTGGTAGTTGCTCCAGACTGTAGCCCCATTTACACTACCCTTGTTAAACCGATCCGTGCCGAGCTCGGTCTGAGCTTGGATCAGTTAACCAAGCTGAGCTTGGTTCTGACACCATTTACACATCACGCTATCTCGGTTCCTTGCCTCCTAGTAACGATTTGGGGTACTACTGCTCTCTAGGATTGAAGGAGGAAATCAAGCAAATCAAAATGGCGAAAGTTATGCTCTATTATTATTATGATCTTTCATTGTTTGCGGAGAGTCGGGCAAAGACGGCAACTTTTGGCGAATTTACTTGACAGAGTCGGCTTTTGGGACGTGGATAAGACAAACGAACGTCTAATAAGGATTTACAGACGCAGGAAACGACAGACGTTGAGGTTCATCACACTAAGCAGAATCATCATTGGAAGTTGTGTGTCATGGTAGGGAAGCCTGTATTTTTATGAATGTCTGAAATGTCAGCTGGCTGTAAGGAGATGACGCGGTCTGCTTATGCGCTCTTTGTTATTAGAGAACCGGGCTACTGAAAAACCGAGCAGAACACACCTATAGAACTGGTCTAGATTTAGCGTGGTCCGGTTGTGCCTGGCACGGTGAAGTTCAGTTTGCGTTCCATTTACACTCGAAAGTTATCTCAGTTACCGAGCTCGGACTGGTCTCAGCACGGTTAAAAAAGGGGTAGTGTAAACGGGGTATGTGGTATGCAGCTAGCGCCCGACACCGGAGAGTTAGCTTAAAACTCCCCGACCTGTGGACAGTTAAACTAGGCTGCTATATGCCTCGAAGCGAGAAGAGGGTTTGGAATGACGGCGCGTCGTAGTGCAATCTATTTATAGGATTGGTGACGCAGCCGTCGCGATCCCCAGCCAATCAGCATTGGTGTAATGTGATAAATGCTTCTGAGGAATACGGCAAGGGGCGTATCCCATAGTGAGACATCGAAACGAATGCTATGAATGAGAACTTACAACGTTCTCTCATACATGAGAAAAACAACAGAAGCTATACCCCTTGGCACTTTAGCGTCACGTTATTTCCTTTCCTCTCAAAACAACATACCGAGCTCTAACTCGTACTGGATTACAATAAAAAGAAAAGGGAATAGGCGTCCCCTTGTGGTGCTACCTACTTAACTCTAGGAACTAAGCAATAAAATGACTGTTACAGCCTGCTGTGCTGCTCCGATGCTTACCTGTCTTTGAGCAGGTGCCACTCCACATACTGACAGTTTTCCTGTAAAGCAGGTTTTTTCTCCACACAGCTGCAGCCCACTTGCAATGGGGTTGGAAAGCGCATGTGATTTTTGTAATGCATTGTGGGATGCGGTCGCCATTTTCCAGAGGAACAGCTTTTGTTTACATTGCTGATTTGGATGCTTGTTTGTTGTTCCAGCTTTTGGTCAGCAGCAAATATGTAAGAAGCAAGCGATAGCACTAGCCCTGCTAGTTCGAAGAAAAAGAGCAGCAAGGAAGAAGAGGCTGTGGGTGCACGAAACCCTCAGGTCCAGAGAGCAGCTTGGGGAGTTCCGGCTTGTGAAAGAGCTCCGTTTTCACAGCGACCGGTTCCAGGTCTACTTGGGGCTGTATATAAAAAAAAAAAAAAAAAAAAAGTATGATGTGTGCTACTAAAAAGCAGCAGAGGCATGTGTGTGTGTGTGTGTGTGTGGGAAATGTGTTTCCATGCTACTGCTTTCCTCCCGATGTCCCTGTACAGTCGCAAACTTGTGTCATATAGTTTGGGGAATTCAGACACACACAGTATAAGCTTTTCCTCCATTTTCCTTCCTGGTCTTTCCAGCCGATGGCCCGGTTTCTATTGGCCACGCGTGCATTCGTTGAACTTTGAGCGCGCCGTGCTGTGCTTGCGCTGTGCTGCGCTGTGCTGTGCTGTGCTTGCGCTTTGCTCGACGCAGCGATAAACCGCCCTGGCGCGGCGCAAGCCATTGAAAAGAATGGGTTTCACAGCGCAGCAGTGCGGTCGTCGCAGCCTGTCTGAAAGGCCCATTAGAAAGGGATAGGCGGTCAGGGACGACACGGGATAGGAGAGGAGAGGAGAAGAAAAAAGCGTCCACTTTCACGAGAGCTGGAAGAGAAAAATGCAGAGAAGTTGTATCCATATACTGGATAGAACTTGTGTGTGTGTGTGTGTGTAGGAATGGGTATCTTTCACATTTGGTACTGATGCGGTACCTGGGAATCGATACCGGTACTTAACAGTACCCATTTTCTATACTTTTTTGTGTTTATGTAGTAATAAATGTTAGCTTATAAATAAAATCTAAAAATTTTTCACTTTAACATAATTATCTTGAAATAAACCTTTTTAATGTTTTAATTTCAAAACATTGCCTGAATCCACTGCACTAAAAATAATTTTTTACCAATACTGCAGAAGGCACAGAGTGAACGAGGTGAAGCTGTGTGTGAATAAAATTCAAGGAATTATATTAGTACAACAGTTTCCGAGATGAAAAAAGTTAATTATCCAGCACTCGCCATTCTCCCATGACAGTAACTCCAGAACAATTGTTACTTTCACGAGAAGTCACCAATAACTGAAGAAAGTCGCTAGATTTTTCGCTAGTCGCTTTTGTGGAAAAACTTGTCTTGTACTTCGCCCCACAAACACTGCAGTAAGCGTAATCTGCAGTGCATTTTGCAAAGTGGAGCCATACTTCCCAGTTCTTTCTATCAGCCATGCTTTGTTGACTGAACCAGCGGCTACTGACGACATTGCGCTCTTGTGCGTGCGACGCTGTGTTCATGTTCAGCGTGGAAAATCCCCCACTCTTTCACTCCCTCAGTGTCACAGTAATGCGTTTAAGTCCTGAAACATGGCACCGTTTGTTTTAGGCGAATCGTCGGAACTACCCGGTAGTTCCCACGGGATTCGGTCGGTACCTATAAAAGTACAGACTTCGGTACCCATCCCTATGTGTGTGTGTGCGCAGAGCAGGCTGCTTTCTTCCTTCTGTGGCAGAGAGAAGGGACCTGCTCAGCCCATATACCCTATAACCTATAAAAACAAATTTTGCTGCGATCAAAAGTCTGCGGTATTGTACTTGAAAATTGGCATTATTGTTCTCGCCACGCTGACAAAAAATTATACTCATAACGCTCTAAAGTTTGCTGAATGAAGTTAAAATTTAGAGCACAGATCAGTCTTGTCTACCCTCCGGTTCTGTCACACAACACCACTGAGGCCCCCACGCTGCACAGGCAGAAAGAAGCTGTGCTTTATTTTTATTTATTTATACCAACAGGAATAGAATAGAGTGGAACCCGGCGGCGTAAAGGGGGCTAAGGAGATGTAACGTCATCAGTTGCGCGTTGTCCTCCTGTTTCCCAGGAGTCCAGATGAGTGGCGGCCTGAGTGCCAGGATATGGATACAACTTCTCTGCGTTTGTCTGTTTTACCACCGTCTTCTTGTTGCCACCCGGTGGACCGGAGTGGTACTGCGGTTTTCCCTCTGTGTCCCTATAAGTCATTGGGGCTGTTTTACATAAATGGCCCCTAGCAAATGGAAACGCGACTAACCTAAATGGCCCAGACTTTGGTTTACCTCGGGAAAGTCTGGGGCTTTAAATCCTGGGTCTCATAATGAAAAACAGGCTAATTTGCACAACAAAGAGCAACGTTGTTAGGCATCCTGGTAGCACTTCTGTACGGTCCGTTTACAGTTTGAAGAAAGATCAGGTTTTTGAGTTTCGCTTGTAGCACCAGTCAAGCTGACATGGGAGATTGTCACCAGACAATTTCTTGGTGCGTCTGTGGATCGTGTTACGTTTTTTTTTTTTTTTTAAACAACACAGCCGCCCTCATGCTGATGATTGGGAGGGAGCCCTGGCCTCCATATTACCCAGCAGGTTGCGATAGATATTTGGACCCAGGCAGCTATTAGGATCAAGCTCTGCGACCGGCTAACCCGGTGGTTTCCTTTTTACTTGTTTTAATTCACCAGAACAGATTTTCTTTGTCCTGTTTGATATCAGTGTAATTTCTGTTATTATTCTTAGTCACAACCTTCTGAAAACCTCGAGTCCTCATCGTGACGAGTTCGTGTCTTGTTCCTTCCTTTTCAGTTCTCTTCCAGTCGGTCTCCAGCGAGTCCAGGGAGTATGAGGACATGAAGACCATTCTGACGTCCGGCTTCATTGACACTAACTCTGCAGGGTGCTTCACTTACAGCAATCCTCGTCTGGTTCACAGCGAGCTGCTGGAGAAGGAAGTAGGAATACATTTTTTCATTTCACTAGAAGCATTGAGATAAAATCTCTTTTACATGTCATCAGGGTTAAAGAAGGGATTTTGGCTGAAATTGTGATGTCAGTAACGCATTTCGTATCCTTCTTCAGTCAAAGTATGTTTCACAAAGCAGTTTGATTTTAAACCTTTAGACGGGGCCCTGTGTCCCTCTGCTGGACATTAAGGCTGGACAATTAATCGCATTTTCAATATAATCGCAATTTTAAAAACGCGATTTCTAAATCAAAGAGGTCTGCAATTTTTGGCTATGTAACCATTAATGGATCAGACGCGCCTTTTAGGTGTCAGTAATTATGTTTAAAGTGGGTTAGCTCCACATGGAAGGGAAGAGAGCTGCAGCGGTGAGATAAATTAATTTTATTACTTGGTTTAGAGTTTATATAATCATACCTTTTGACCAGAAACTTTCAAGAATCTCACCACAGCATTAAGTAGCGGTCAAAGTGTTTAATACATAGACTTGTTTGTTGGTTGTTCTTTATGTTCAACAAGGATTGATGTCCAACTCAAAAAGCTGTTCTCTGGAATAATAATATTCTGATTAATAAAAACAGTTTAATTTCTTGTTTTAAATAGTCTTTGTTTACAAACATCTTTATCTACGGGCCATTTTTGTTGCTTGTGTTTAATGCAGAGAAAAGTCTAAATTAAATTGCAGTTATTGTTGAAATATATGAGAATTTAGATTTTTTTTTCTTTTTCTTTTTTTTGGCAAACTGGTACAGCCCTACTGGACATCAGGCTAGTGATGTCCTGCAGACGCGTACGCTTTCAAAAATCAAGCTGGCATTGAGAAACCAAAGGGAGGAATATGGCTAGGGCCGGGTATCATCTAGGATGAGCCGATTCGATACAATTCTCGATACGTAGCTCAGCTTGATTTGATTTGACTCCACTATCGATATTTATTACTTTCAAATTAATGCTCAAAGTCATTCAATCAACAAAACCAGCCACATATTATATCTATGTTCAATTTATTGAACACTGATATATTAACAGGAACATAAAGTGCATTTGGTTTAATGCATTTAACGTATCACAGAAACCAAAAATGTGCCAAACGTCTGATTTTAGGGACGAAGGAGCTTCTAAAATCCTGTCGGCCGTTCCGCAAATTCGTCTCACTGCTCTTCCTCGCTGTGAACAGTAATGCTGTGCTGTGATAACGCCCCCTAGGGGTTGGGAGGTATATCAATATTGAAAGCCAGAATATCAATATTAAATTGTTTTTAAAAACATCGATATTAATCTTTGTATCAATTTTATGCACAGCCCTAAATGTGGTGATATAGATTGCGAATCATGTATCACATCAGTTGCCTTGTTGCTTTTGCTGTGTTTTTTTTTTTTTTTTCTAGTATAGACGTTAGGAACTACCCCAGGCTTAAGTCCAGTGATCCGTAGCAGGAAGTGTTTTTTTGTACCACAATGTCCACCGTCCAGTGCAGCATGCATGGCGTCCAAACCGCAGCATTTAACCCCGGCTGTTGGTGGATGTTCAGGATGTGTAAAGGGGGGGGGGGAATGCAAAAAGTTCGCCTGTTTAGCTCAATAATGAGTTAAAATTCGAAATATTTGTGCTCCTTTGTACTACAAAGATGCTACGGTACACTTGCACTCGCCTTAGCTACTCTGAGACGTTACTGTACATTTGTGCATATTGCATATTTGTTCTTATATCGTCGTTTTAATTTGGCTGCTTTCTTCCTCAGTTTAACTTGAATGTTTTTTTTTTTTTACCTGAATGTGCCATATTATCAGTAAATGTGCAATACTTCTTACTCCTGGTATTTATTTTTACTTTATTTTTGGCCTTTGTGACAATAAGTTGATTCTCTGTTGCTTTAGGACTAACTTTAGATTAGATTGTTTTTGCATTACAGATGTAACTCCGTGTGCTTTTGCTACCGTCACGCCCAAATTTCCCCATCGTGGGGCAATAAAGAAATCTGTTATCTCAATTTTCTTAGTTGACCTGCTTGTGTTTCAGTTTGTGGAAAAAAGGAGAGAGATGAAGGCAGATGGAAGGACGGATAAGGAGCTGGAGGAGAGCTACTGTTTCCTGCTGACCAAGTCGGTGGAGGTAGGAGAAAGCAGCCGGTGTGTTTTCACACAGGGACGCTGTAGGTGCAGCTTGTCTCCTTAATGAGTTTTTTTTTGTTACCAGGAAATGATGATGTAAAGGAAGGTTTTGCTGTGATTTGAATGTTTCTTCAGATATACTTTTATTCTTCTAGCTGCCTGTTCTCTGTGAGAAGGGACTGACTGTTGGTCAGAGTAAATCCACGCTGCTGGGGAACCCGAATAAAGGTACCCCCCCCCCCCCCCCCCCTAGATTTACCCCGCTGCTCTTACCGTAGACAGCAGGCACTCCTCATTCAGACTGAGCTTCTTGTTGTAGGCGTGTACCTGTCCAGGTACTCGGATCTGCTACAGACAAACCCCCTCGCGCCTGGGACCACTGGGGAGCTCCTCATCTTCAAGGTGATCAAGGTAACGAGCTTCCAGGTGACCCTCGCCACCATCGGCGCCTCGGCCTGCTGCGCCTTTTTAAAGAAAGAGCCACGGGTCAAATTTATGCAGATGTGTAGTTCTGTCGCAGCCCGAGTCACAGAAAGTGGGAAATTATCTCACTTTCTGCTGGGCGTGTCTGCACAGATGACTCCTTCGCTCATCTTTTTATTTCTTTTTTCCAGATTTTGTTTACCTTCTGTGTTTTATCGCCGTTTGTAGCCAGTTTTAGTTTATCATCTATTCTTTGTTTTATCGTCTGTGATGTTCAGCTGTGGCTGGTGTTAAAGCGCTCTAATAAATAAGCTGACGGTCATTTTGGGTCTCAGGGGAAAGTGAAGAGCATGTACGAAAACATGAAGATCGTCCAAGACCCGACGCCGCGCTTCGACAGCCACATCGCCAAGAACGCCAGCAAGGTCACCTCGCTAAGCTGCTACCGCGCCTTCGAGCTCACACAGGTGACTGCCACGCATCTCCCACGCTGCCTGTGATAGATTACCTGTTGAGATTTAGCTGTCGTTGCCCTGCCAGCATTTAAAGAGGTGTAGAGGGGAGCTAAGTGACAGGTTTCACCGTTCCACCTGTGTGTTTTCGCTTGTTCGGACCGCAGCAATACTTCTACGAGTATTTGTTTGACGAGCTGCGGGAGCGGCCTCGGCAGGTCTGTCCGTACGCCGTCGTCTCCTTCCACGTCAAAGGGAAAGACGCGCCTCTCTCCATCAAACCTCCGGCACCCATCAGGTAACGATACGATTCCCCTTTAAAACCTGCAGTGATCATATTTCTGATTTCTGACTGAATATAAAAAAGTTGTGTACACTGACTGGGAAAATATTAGATTTTTGAGGTCTGCTTTAAACCCATCAGGCTGGTGAAGCAGAGATCTGCTCGTTAGTGGATTGTTTTTTTTCCTGCTTTTGTAGTTAAAATCTTATTTTTTTTTTTCCCTCACACATCCAAGCAATAAAACCCTGAACTGTTCAAGTTGAGCTTTACAGAAATTGATTTAAGGCAGATAAATTATAGGAGGAGAGTCTAAAGCAGGTTGTGGAAGTAGAATGTTTTATTTGGATTTTTATTCAGTTTAATTATTTTATAGTTTTTTTTTTTACTCTCAGGATGTAAGGCAGGGGTGTCCAACCTATGGCTCGGGGGCCATTTGCAGCCCCCGGAATGATTTTGTACGGCCCTCAGCCACAATTTAAGAACGCCACGAATTTGGTTTGCCAGATCTGGTTGCTTGCATCAGATACACTTTATAAAAATTAACATCTTCTTTAAATGGTAAATGCATTAATCTTTAAGCGACCATGTTGTTTGCTCTTAGGTTAATATGGTAATAAATGGAGCTGCAAACATCAAGTGGTTGTCACTGAAAAGCAGACTGAGCCTGTTGTAGCTGAAAATACACACACACAAAATTTAGAAACAGATAATCAACCCAACAAACTTTTTTTCCTCTTTTTAATCGGGCAACTCTGCAAGACCCTATTTATGTTTCAGATCTGCAATAATTACCAAACAAAATCTGATTACTCTGATTTTTTCCCCTAAAAATATTGTTTTTAATTTATTGAGCAGGCTGACAAGAATATTAAATGGCAACAATTAAAAAAGCCAATGTATAAGTTAAGATGTATAAAAACATCAACAACTAGGTGTTATAGCGGTATAAAAAATGTGATTTTTTTTTTTTTTTTTTTTGTGATGTGACGCCATGTGTTGGTCTGATTGACAGGTCCAACAGTCAGCTCTCAGAAAGGAGTAAAGGTGAGCCCAAGTCGCCCGTTTTCAGCACTTTACTACGTTTAAACGTCGCCTTAAAAAGCTTTTTGTTCCTCCTTCCAGAGTGCACTCACTTCACCATGTGGAGCGGAGATTTGGTGAAAAACAAGCGGGTCCTCTTCCAAATCTCCCTTCGGTCCAGCTCCACTCCCTCTCTGCCCCACCGGCTGTGAGTCTGAAGCTTATTAATGCTGCAACAAACTCGGCAAGAAGTGATAAATCTGTTCATGCAGCTTCGTTCTGGGCGTTCTCGCCGCTTGTTCTCAACGCACCGACTGGGCAGAACGTTTTTCTCGCAGGGTGTCCAACTACTGCTCTGTGATTGGTCAGGATTTGCATGGCCGTCTTTAAGTTGTAACGGCGGGTGCGACTCAACGCATCCGTCGACATCAACACTCCAGTCGCCCTGTTCAGCTCTGATGGTTTAGGCGGGGCGAGCGCGCCGCTTCCGCTCACTTACGGCGTTTCCTCCGTCATTATCCAAGCGGTCCTCGTGGGCAGGCCTCGCAGAGTATGCAGCAAGCGTTACAGAGAAATGTATTGTGGTTGGGGGATACAAGAATTCAATTCAATTCAATTTTATTTATATAGCGCCAAATCATGAAACATGTCATCTCAAGGCACTTTACAAAATCAAGTTCAATCATATTATACAGATTGGGTCAGATTATACAGATTGGTCAAAATGTCCTATATAAGGAAACCAGTTGATTGCATCAAAGTCCCGACAAGCAGCATTCACTCCTGGGGAACCGTAGAGCCACAGGGAGAGTCGTCTGCATTGTCCATGGCTTTGCTGCAATCCCTCATACTGAGCAAGCATGAAGCGACAGTGGGAAGAAAAACCACCCATTAACGGGGAAAAAAAAAACTCCGGCAGAACCGGGCTCAGTATGAACGGTCATCTGCCTCGACCGACTGGGGTTACAGAAGACAGAGCAGAGACACAACAAGAGAGACAAAAAAGCACAGAAGCACACATTGATCTAGTAATCTGTTCTACATTAGATGGTAGTAACGGGTGAGCCGTCTTCTCTGGATGATGTCAAAGTTAACAGAACGCCAGACCAGGTGTACCTACTATGAAGAAAAAAGAGAGAGAGCAAAAAGTTAAAAGCTGAAATGACGACAGTCATTTCAATGTAATACAATGCAAAACTGGAGAACAGTAGAATGAAGAACAGTAGAAATCAGTAGAGTGAGAAAATTAGACCCTGATGTCCTCCAGCAGCCTAGGCCTATCACAGCACAACTATAGAGATAGCTCAGGGTAACATGAGCCACTCTAACTATAAGCTTTGTCAAAAAGGAAAGTTTTAAGATTAGTCTTAAAAGTAGACAGGGTGTCTGCCTCACGGACCAAAACTGGGAGTTGGTTCCACAGGAGAGGAGCCTGATAGCTAAAGGATCTGCCTCCCATTCTACTTTTAGAGACTCTAGGAACCACCAGCAGACCTGCAGTCTGAGAGCGAAGTGCTCTGTTAGGAACATACGGAGTAATCAGAGCTCTGATATATGATGGAGCTTGATTATTAAGGGCTTTATACGTTAGAAGAAGAATTTTAAATTCTATTCTTGATTTAACAGGAAGCCAATGAAGGGAAGCTAAAATTGGAGAAATATGATCCCTCTTGTTGATTTTCATCAGAACTCTTGCTGCAGCATTTTGGATCAGCTGAAGGCTTTGAACTGCATTTTGTGGACTTCCTGATAGTAAAGAATTACAATAGTCCAGCCTTGAAGTAACAAATGCATGGACTAGTTTTTCAGCATCACCCCTGGACAGAATGTTTCTAATTTTGGCGATATTCCGGAGGTGAAAAAAGGAAACTCTGGAAACCTGTTTAATATGGGATTTAAATGACATGTCTTGGTCGAAAACAACACCAAGGTTTTTAACTTTATTACCAGAGGCCAAGTTAATGCCATCCAGATTAAGTGATTGATTAAGAAGTTTATTTTTTGAGGACTCTGGCCCAAAGATTACAACTTCTGTCTTGTCAGAATTTAAATGCAGGAAATTTAAAGTCATCCAGCTTCACCATGTGGTGAAGCTGGATGACTTTGGCTCAGATAACATGCAAATTAAACCGAAACAGATTCACCCCTTCTGCAACGGGGAGTCGTTTGTTTACCTTAATGACTCCACATTACTAAGGGGTGAATCTGTTTCGGTTTAATTTGCATGTTATCTGAGCCATAACAAGGCCTTTGTTGGGCAGTACTATAAAGCTTGGAGCTCCACACTACTCCAGACACTTTGAATTGAGAAAGCTTTCTGGATGGGAAGAAAACGTCTTCAAACTTCGGAAAACAAGTCCAGTTGTTTTGTTTTTTATCTTTTTTTGGAACGACCATGACCTGGATGACTGAGAATCGTCACCAGCAGGAGAAAAGTTGGTTTTTGGCTCCAAGTTTGATGGGAAACTCCGCTGCCAAGCTCCTAGAAAGTCCCGCCCACTGTAACTCACTTCACACCCTGCGCTAGGATTGGGGAAATCTAACAAAAGCGCAGTAGCAGACACGGCAGGAAAAGAGAGCAAAATGTTTGAACCTCGTTGTTTGCGATCGCGGCACGTTCGACCGCTCCAGTCCGCCGGAGTTGAACAAGGCGTCTACAGCGTTAAGTTTGACATTTCTGCTTTTCCACTTTAAACACGCCCATCCAAACCCTGACTAATCACAGAGCAGTAGCCAGACATCCTGCGAGAAAAAAGCAGACGGTGTGTCGAGAACGAGCGGCGAGGACTCCCAGAGGAGGGCTTGTGGAGTTTGTTGCTGCCTTTATCAGAACATCTGATCCGGAGCAGAAACGCTGCAGCTTTGTTGCTCTGCCTTTCTGCTCTCTTTAGGATTAGTTTGGACTCATGAAGTGATTTGGCAGCTTCTGATGTAGCTGTGCTCCATTTAGCTGCTCGTGTTCCCGACAGTTCGCCGCCTCGTTTCTAACTGAGCCGCTGTTTGTGTTCCTCCGTTAGACCCGAGAAGTTGGACATCGGCTCCGTTATGAGATTCGACGAAGTGACCAAGCTGGTTCCGCCTGGCCTGTTCTCCTTTAACCGCTACAGCAGCAGCAAAGAAGGTGAGCTCAGAGCTGCTGAGGGTTTAAATCCCCATGTCTGTTTGTTTTACGCGCCCATAGTGAGACATTCAATGTGTGTGTAGTTGTGACAGAGGGCCTTTACTGCAGTCTGCTGGAGGCGGTTGACAGAAATCGGTCCAAAGCTAACGTAACGGCGCTGCTGCGGGAGCTGGAGACACAACGACTGGTGAGTTCTTCTGTTAGACAATAGAGGGTCATCAAGACTTTTTTTTAGTTCACAAAGTTATTACCGTATTTTTCGGACTATAAGTCGCACTTTTTTTCATTGTTTGGCCGATCCTGCGACTTGTATTCAGGTGCGACTTGTATATCAATTTTAAATGGTGAATCATATTGACCAGCATGAACCGAGTAGTAAACATCACCGTCTGTAGCCTCAAGAGGGCGCTCTAGGCATGTGAATACTATATGCTGAACACATGTTAGTATGTTGTCTCGCTGTTTCTGTCTGCATTCACGCAGCAGAGCGTTGCGTGGTGCAGCTCTAAGAGCCCAGACCGCGACAGAACGCTGTTATCGGGCTGTCCGTGAAGCTAATAACAGAACTTGAAATATTTCACTCCGTGTGTAATTAACTTATATAATGTGTTAAACTTTCTGAAACCAGTGACGAAAATTAAATTACCTTTATCACAATATTCTAATTTATTGCTGTATCACTGTTCAAAGCTTTTGTGTTACAAAACACTTACTATTAACCTGATTAGTTGATTTAAAATGCTAGAAATAAGAATGAATATGTAAAATGTTTCTGGTGACGAGAGAAGGTTATTTATGACTTAAAAGGAGTTTTTCTTTCAGGTTCTAGTGAATCCGCTCACAGATAGAGGTTTCCTCTTCCTGCTGTCCAGCGTTCAGATGGCCACGCCCACAGGTACGAGAGGAAGTGATGCGATACGACCCCACGCTCAGGCATAAATAAAACCCCTCAGAATAAAACCCCTGACAGATTTAGCGCTAAAATTCACCGTAGGGTCGGAGAGGTTGCCGTCTACTTGGTGTTGACAGTTTATTTATTTTAGTTTTTCTCAACACGACCTCAAGGTTAAAGAGAGAAAATGTTGTAAGCAAGTATTTTTAGAGACACTGTGTGAATAGTTGCTTTATTTTGGGCTGTTTCTTGAGTCAGATCACTCTCTGTTTACGGTTAAACGGTTAATGTAAAGGCCAGACGTCACCCAGAATAATACAAAACTGAAGATAAAAAAAATCATATAAGATTTTATTTATTTTAACCACATGTCAGTGATGGCTTATTTTTTGCTTGTCCTCCAGCCAATCAGGCTTTGAGAATACAAAAAGCTTTGTGAGAAAGTCATTGTCGCATTAAACAAGCTGCACAGCGTTACCAGACAGACGGGCCTAGCAATGATGAACATATCTGTGCTTCCAGAAAGAGAAGAGACCTGGAAGAGGAGCCTCCAGGCCTTGTTTGTTTTCCCAGAGTCCAGGGATGTGTCTGAACTGGGTGAGTGAACCGCTGTTTGGTTTTCACCTACAGAGATTACACTGCGGCTCTACAGGTGTAAATAATGTCCGCTTCTGCTTCCGTCTGTTGTTTTCTGTGCGTTTCACTGAGGAGTTGGTTGGTTCCAGGACGCAACGATCCAAAGTGCTTACCGTGTTTATCGGACCATATGCCGCACCGGATTATAAGGCGCATTACATATTCTTCCCAAGTGTGTAACATCACTCCGCCCCTCCGGTAGAGTGACCAGGTGTCCCCGATTTCCGGGGACAGAACCCATTTTGGATGACCATTCCCCGGAAATGTCCCCGATTTTAGTGTCATGGAGTAAAAAAAGTTTAGCGCAACAAGAGGTATTTATTTACCCGGTGCTGCTGCTGTCCTGACGTAGAAGAGCTTTGCCGAACGCACCCCCCCTTACTTTACTTTTATATTGAATTAACTTACTAGGTTTATTGTTGCTAGCGCGTACTCCAGGCTGCTTTACATGAATGCACTTCTAGTTTAGACATTACAGTCAGGCAGTCTGGTAGACAGCTCAGGGGTCCTATCAGGTAGTACCACATAAAATTAGCCAGTAAGCACAACGGTGATCATATACGAGGCGCACCATCAATTTATGATGAGATTTAAAGATTTTAAGTGCGCCTCAGTCTGAAAAATACAGTAAGCAGAAGGCAGCTGGACTTCTTCTGTTTGGTTTTGAAGATGTTCAGAAATTAAGAAGTTTTTGGATGAGAGGGGAAACTTCCTGTTGCCTTCTACTGAAGCAGTTGGCATTAAACATTATAATTGCTTCTGTTATGAATTTAGTGTTTTTATGGGAACATTTATAAATCAAGTAATGTTCTGTTTGCTTAAAGATAAGACCATCAGTGGTAGATAAAGAGAGGTGATGAGCTCAGCTGGACCCATTGAAGCCCTTTTCATCCAAGATCCTCTCCTGTTTTCATTTATCATTAGCTTTTGTTCCAGCTGCACTACCTTCTTACTACTCACGGGAGCTCGGTAATGAGTGGAAACCCTGCAGAGGACGCAAACGCAGAACGTGTGACTCTTCTCCTGTGTTTGCTGTGTTTTCCTTCCCTGCAGCGTCACGCCGTTCCTCCTCCCAGGAGTGTTTGATGCCCCCCGCCTCAGTGGTGCCGCGGCTCGCCGAGTTTATGCCGGCTTTGCATCACTCTCTGGTGAAAGCCAAGGCCAACCCTCCTCCTAACCTGTCTGCTGGTGTGGAGCTGCAGACGCAGGAATACCTGAGGGGCCTGAAAGACGGCAGCGTATGCGCCTTCGTCTCTTTAAACCGCCATTTGTTTACAGACGGCGTTGCTGAATTGTGACGCGTCGCACGCGGCTCTGTCACGTGTCTGCAGGTGCCGCGGTACGCCGTCACCGAGTACGACACCGTTCTGGATAAAGAGGCAAAGCCGTGCCCACCCTACCGCCGGGTGAACACGGACAGCTACCTGCGCTCTTACCTGTCCAATCCCTCCGTCTACCTGCTGCCGGTGGGCCGGGCCAGGCAGGCCGTGGAGGAGCACTGTGGCCCCGAGCAGCTGCAGGAGAAAACGTCCAGGAGCGACGGAGGCCCCCGGGAGGCACGCGCTCAGAAGGTCAGACCTGAGAAACACAGCGCCGACGTGTAAAGATCGCCCACGAATGCTCAACCGTCTCTTGGATTGTTTCCTTTCGTCTGATCGGCGAACAGATGCAGCAGCTGCTCGACCAGATTCTGGCTTCTAAGAAAAACGCGGAGACCGAGGTGAGGCGGGAAGAGGGCGACGGGTTTAAGCTGCCGGAGAGGAAGAGAAAGCTGGAGCAGAAGACGGCGGAGAGGGCGCTTAAATACTTCAAAGCATCGCTGGAAACGGGAAGGCCCGACAGGATTCCTGGTGAGCCGACGGCAAAGTCACCCGGGTTCAGGTCTTTGGTGTCGGAAGCACCCCACAGAACATGAGTTTTCCCCCCCCGCGAGGTCCGGTTGGACTGGTTTTCCTGTTTACAGAACAGATGTAGAGAAATGAGGTTAGAAAGCGATTAAACTAAAAAAAGAACTGAAAAGAGACGTAATCCCTAAAGTGAGCGTTTATATTTTTCTCTCCTGTTGCACAGAAGGTGGTACAGATTTGGTTTTAGGCGTGTTATCCCACTCTTCTGCACAGCCAAGTCACGTCTGTGATAAAAAAATAACCTTTATTTTGTGGAACGTAGGACATTTTATATAACATTTTACATTTTAAAATTGTATGTATGAGACTTTCAGCTAAATCTGAGCCATTCCTATTCCCACAGATCTGCTGTGATTTTACCAGAGCAATATAATCTGCAACTGTAGTGAATTTTAGACTAGTTAAAGGAGACGGCTACGAGTTTAACTCCTCCCAGCCAGTAGGTGGCGCACTCGCTGGTTCTCGTTCCAAACTTCAGCTGTTCTGTTTATCAGCCGGTTGCCAGGTCCTTTTGTTAGCGTTAGCAAACATTTAACTTCCCTGTCCAGAAGGAAACCGGCAACCTCTGCGTGGCTTTTGAGCCCCTTTGCTTGCTTAAAGGAACAATAAGCAATGATGACGCCTAGTGGTTCAAATCGTAACAACACATTTCTAAACGGTCCAGTTGCTGCTGTGAAACTCCACTGAAGTTTTACTCCCACGGGACAGATAAATTATGCCGTATTCTGTTCTAGTTCTGCTCCGCTTCTCTCACTGGCTTCCATGTCTGCAGGCTGCTGCTCTTTTACCAAAATAAAATACCAAATGCTTTGCTTTAGGAGCCCTGGGAACTCTCATACGATTGGCTCAGGAACCAGGAAGTAAACACGGGCTACACTCTGAGCCTAAGTAGTTCTGGAGCGTACCTGTAGGTTTAAAAGGAGAAAAACGTGACTAAGGCTACGATGACGGAGAGGACTGATTTGTCTATAGCGAATGTTGCTTCCATCCCAGTTAACACATGAGAACGACTTAGGTTGAGTTTACAGTAAACATCTTACTTATTGCTCCGTTAAGTCGGCACCAACACTCAAAGGCTTGACCAATGTTCATCCTCATTTTGCTTCTTTTTGCTCCGCTTTAATCTGAGAAATATAACGCTGATAAGGCATTTCTCAGCACTATCACAGAGCTACTAGCAGCCTCTATTCTTATTGGTGCAGAATCCTTTCGTAAGTTTGCATCGTAACCAGAAGTAAATATTTATATATTTTGGACCCTTCTAAATCTATAAAATTATATTATGTATATTAATTTGTCAGTAACATTAATACTTTGCACGTCTAGTGGACGTCTAGAATTTTGACTAAAAAGTAGTAGCTATAAGCTTTAATGCTTTTCACGTCAGTTATGTATAATACAAAACGTTTAGGGCCAAGTACAGAACTTTGAGCTTTACCTGTTAAAAAAAAAAAGAAAATTGTACCTCGTGCTTTAATAATGCGTAAAAGAAATACGGTGTTATTTTTATTACTTTATCCTTTCAGTTTTTACTGTTATACCATCCTCTGACATGTAGGTTTATGTATTTTTGGAAGGATTTCTAACTTGGATGTTCTCTGTCTGGTTTCGGTTCTAGTTGGAGAAATCAAAATCCCAGCATCCCACCTGTCTTTGCCGTCCATAATGGCCTCACTGGGTTTGAAGGATGTTGATCTGAGGGAAGACGGATCCGAAGCAGCGGTCAAATTCCTCAGACAGCTAAAAGGTGACAGATCCTTTTCTTACTTTCCTTTCTAGTCTTTAAGTTTTTCCTGCACCTTTCTTTCCTGTCTGGGAACTTTTGTATTAATAGATCATATGAATAGTGATGTTGACAGGATTTTAATGCTATTTCTCTGCTGTCCAACCGCAGTCCTGGTTCACGCTGCCAATCAGAACTCGTCTGAAGCTCCAGAGGAAGGACTGAAGGAGTCGAGTCCGTTCGGTCGGCTGGCCATGAAGCTGGGCCTGCCCGCTCACTGCGACGTTGACCTGAGGAAGCAGGAGGAGCTGGAGGTAACGCCAGACCGTTTACCAGAGATAAATGTTGAAAAATGTGAGAAAAATTAAGCGATGAAACTTTATTGCTGCAGAAGGGGAAAACAGTTTTTATATATGTATGTATATATCAATAAGTTTTCAGAAACGAGCCCAATAAAAATCACAACCCGCGACTCATGAAATTTACAAGCGGCGAGTGTAAAAAATAAAAAAAATTAAAAAAACACACTCCAGAGAGCGCTGCGAGGAAAAGAGCATTAGCGAACGGCGTGTGTGTTTTGACGTGCTAAAACACTTTGGGGAATATGTGGAGAGGACAACAAACATTTATAATAAGTATAATAAGTGAAGCTTTCGTTGAATTTTTTTGGAAAAAGAGCAACATGTGATGG
This sequence comes from Fundulus diaphanus, assembly GCA_037039145.1. NCBI lineage: Eukaryota > Metazoa > Chordata > Actinopteri > Cyprinodontiformes > Fundulidae > Fundulus > Fundulus diaphanus. The sequence continues at coordinate 5,201,103 of CM073126.1, forward strand.
ACTGGAAAAACTAAATGAACTATGCTAAAGCTATGGCAGTGATGTACGAAAGTAGCTTAAAAAGGTAATAAAAGCTGCTGTATCTGCGACAGGTAAGCAAGTAAACCTCTCGGACCATATAAGCTAACGCTAGCTGTGTAAATGTTAGCATCACGGACAGCCGGATGACGGATTCTGTGTCTAAACTCCCCTCCTGAGATCCGCTTTTCTGCTTAAACTGGGAAACGATAAAACAACAAACTACTTATTGGTTTTGCTTACTAAGGTAAGGTCAGGTTTGTCATGTTTTAATTAATATTTCTTTGCTTCAAACCAGAAATAACCTTGTGCCCTTTAAAAGATTTAGAATTTTTCTTAGCATCGGTCTCTAGTATGAAATTTTAGTATTGTGGCAACCCTATAACACAAAAACTAATCTTTGTAAGCTTTAATTTAACAATTATATGGAATGGACTTTGACCATAAACTAAAGAACGAGCGACAGGATCTTTGATGGTCATAGCAGAAAACAAATTAATAAAATTTCTGGCTGCACAACTTTGACCATGGGACGCCGATGAACAAAGCATAGTTGTTAGAATACAAAGTTTAAATTGTTGTCTTAAATTAGGCCACACAATGTGTACTTGAAAAGTCTTGGGTAAGTATGGAAAAAAATTCCTGAAAAATCAAGTAGATTCTAAGCCAAAAAAAACAACAGGAGTTATGAAAAATAAAGAGGCTTTATGTTTTTGATGAGGCGCATCACCCCTGACATTTAGTCCCACCTATTTTGATTTGGTCTTAAAGATTAGCCTACTCTCATTCATAAATAAAAAAAAACAGCCATTTCCTTGTCGATATTATTATTATTATTATTATATATTATTATTATTATATATTAATTTTTCACTTTTTCGCCTTTGGATTTTAAACTAAGTTCAAGGTTCTTGAACTGGGTTTTTCTTTTTTTTTTATTTCTATATTTTGTGAAATTAAAGCTTCACTGATCACAAACTGTGATACTCCAGCCCAAAGTCTTATAAATATTACAGATTTTAACCGATTTGAACGAAAATTATGAGGTGAAGCCTTTAATTTCCTGAATGTCATAAAAATCTAGAAAATAATCTGTGAAATGAAGGTATTTTGAAAATAAAGATGTTTTAGGAGCCCTGTACTCAGGCAGGTTAGCCGTGTTGTCTGACCTCGTCCAGCCGGATTCGGTTTATTTATGGCGTCAAGCTGCAACAGAAAGATAAAGATGACTTCTGCTTTTTGTCGGAACTAAAATAGTTTGCACACAATAAATTGAACTAGGGCTGGGTAACATCTAGGATGAGCCGATTCGATACGATTCTTGATTTAGCTGAGCTATCGATATTTATTACTTTCAAATTAATGCTCAAAGTCATTCAATCAACAAAACCAGCCACATATTATCTTTATGTTCAATTTATTGAACACTGATATATTAACAGGAGAATAAAGTGCATTTGGTTCAATGCATTTAACGTATCACAGAAACCAAAAATGTGCCCAAACGTCTGATTCTAGGGACCAAGGAGCTTCTAAAATCCTGTCGGCCGTTCCGCAAATTCGTCTCACTTGCTCTTCCTCGCTGTGAACAGTAATGATGCGCTGTAATAACGCCCCCTAGGGGTTGGGAGGTATATCGATATTAAATTGTTCTATAAAAACATCGATATTAATCTTTGTATCGATTTTTATGCACAGCCTTATGTTGAAAGGAGTTATTTTTTATTTTTATTTTTTTCCTCCGAATCCGTCAGTTTCCTCTGCCTGCAGATACCTACTATAATCTCTGCAAGGCGAATGTTTGATTGAGACCAGACGACAATCTGCGTGTTGTTGTGTCTGCAGGAGCAGACGGCCGGCAGCGTCAGCAGTCTGGAGGGATTCAGTCCCGGTTCGCACAGCGGGGAGCAGAACCACCACTGTGGACGGGCAGCAGGAGGAGGAGGAGGAGGAGGAAGGCTGGGGAGGAAAGCAGTGGCTAATGAAGAGCAGGAGGAGGAAGAGTGGGAAATCCCATGGGTCCTGATCCCCATAACAGGTTTGTCTGCCCGGTGAACCGTCGACACACCTGCTGGAGACGAACACCTCGGCCTCCAGAGATCCAAAACTAATAAATAATCTCTCCTGATTTATCCACTCCTTCACCCACCGAGACGCTGGTCGTCCTCTCCGCTCACCGTTTCGTGCTTTTGCTGCTTGGTTCATTTCATTCCTGGCCTGTCGGACACAAAAAGGAGCCGCTTTCCACAGATTCATTACAATCATGCGTCAGCCCGTTCCTGCCGGGGGGACGTGTTGCACCTGCTTTGACTACCATCTCTGTAAAGTGCTCATTATAAAGTCTGCTGTGATGTAAAGTGGTTATGTCGCCCAGATAGGCGTTATCTTCCATCAGGAGGACCTCTGAGGCCCAAACTGGGATTAGAGCTACGGTTAGTGAACTCGTACTGTAACACAAAGTCCTCTGAGAGTAATGCGTACAGTTAAATCTGTGAGAGATTTTTATCGTTTATCTCCTTGATTAATCAAAAATAGCCATTTACCAAGAGAAATAAACACATTTGTGGTTGAATGTTTGAGCTCCATCACCGGTTTTAAATTAAACGACTAAATGAGGGAACGTATCGGTTAATTGATCCAGAGATGCTGACAGATGACTTCTCTTATGAACACACAGCATCTAACAAAGGTGAGTACACCTCTCTCTCGTTTTTGTAAAAAAAATTTATGTCTTTTCATGGGACAACACTGAAGATCTGACCGTTTAAAAGCTCTTATAACCAGGCCATATAAATGAATAAATGGATATTGAGCTTCCAGCGAACAGTGCGAGCGCGACACCTGCTCCCTGTTCCCTCCTGAGACCTCGTAACGCTAACGAGTCACATGACACCGTGGAGGGGAAATGGCTGATTGGCCACAGTCTCACTTAGGGATTTCACCGTCAGAAGTTTAGACATTAATAGCGGTGTGTTGAGTTATTATGACACTGTTATACAAGCTGAGCACTAATTACTTTGCCTCTTATCAAAGGGTCAGCTCTGCAGTGTCGGCCCATAAAAAAGATATAAAATCTTTGCAAAAATGTGAGGGGTCTGCTTACCTTTGTGAGATACTAGATGTACATCTTGACAGAGTTGTATAGATCAGAATCAGCTTTATTGGCGCACAAGTCAAGTTTATTTGTAGCACATTTCAGCAGCAAGGCGGCTCAAAGTGCTTTACATCATAAAAACATCAAACGGATCAAACGGTCACTGGTTGTGAGATCAGTAACAAAAATTTAATTATATCAGGTGAAAACATCAATAAACATTAAATATGTTTGTCAGCGTTCCTGTTATTATGGCTGAAAGCAGCTCTGAACAGGAGGTTTTCAGTCAAAATGAATTTGTATAGCACATTTCAGTACAGAGACAATGCAAAGTGCTTTACATGATTAAAATATAGGAAAATAAAACAAGTTGGAATAAAATGTATAAGCAAAATAAACCATGGGAAAATAGAAACTAAAAGCAAATATAAAAAACAGTTGGACTACAAAGTTGAACTAATGATGTTTCAGTCATGTCATGCTTTTGGGTCCACACTTTTCATCATGAAATCAAATTTTCCACCCTGGGGAAAAGATTGGCCCTGGAAACTTTGCCTTTGACCCATTATATGGACTTCTCTGCTTCCAGACCCTCTTTTTTTTTTTTTTTTTAAAGGAGTTAAAGGAACTCAGAGTTTCTGCTGATTTACAATTTTCTGGGAGTTTGTTCCAGATCAGTGGAGCGTAGGAACTAAATGCTGCTTCTCCGTGTCTGGTTCTGGTTCTGGTTCTGCAGAGCAGGCTGGAGCCAGAAGACCTGAGTGGTCTGGAGGGTTGATGCACTGATAACAAGTCTGTGATGTATTTAGGTGCTAATTCAGGGATTTATAGACTAACAGAAGTATTTTAAAGTCTATTCTCTGAGATCCAGGGTGCCAGTGGAAGGACTTTAGAACCGGGTCCATGTTCTCTATGTTCTTAGTCTTAGTGGAAGGACTTCAGAACCGGGTCCATGTGCTCTACGTTCTTAGTCTTAGTGAGGACTTCAGAACCGGGTCCATGTGCTCTACGTTCTTAGTCTTAGTGAGGACTTTAGAACCGGGTCCATGTGCTCTACGTTCTTAGTCTTAGTGAGGACTTTAGAACCGGGTCCATGTTCTCTACGTTCTTAGTCTTAGTGAGGACTTCAGAACCGGGTCCATGTGCTCTACGTTCTTAGTCTTAGTGAGGACTTTAGAACCGGGTCCATGTTCTCTACGTTCTTAGTCTTAGTGGAAGGACTTTAGAACCGGGTCCATGTTCTCTACGTTCTTAGTCTTAGTGAGGACTTCAGAACCGGGTCCATGTTCTCTACGTTCTTAGCCTTAGTGAGGACGCGGGCAGCAGCGTTCTGGATCAGCTGCAGCTGTCTGATCCACTTTTTAGGCAGACCTGTGAAAACACCGTTGCAGTGATCAGTTCTACTAAAGATAAACATGGATTAGTTTCTCTAGATCTCATTGGGATGTCCTTTAAGTAAGGGATAATGCAGACGAGGTGTCCATTATCATAAATTAATGGACCATTAATTTATGATAATGGACACCTCGTCAGGCATTATCCCGCTCATACCATGGTCAATTACAAAAGAAATAAATATTAAATCAATTCTTATTACGTTAAATCATAAATATTTCACAAGAAGCCGCTGAGAGAACTATTTAAAATCTGTCGGTGTGACGCGTTGCAAAGGTAATCAGCGTCAACTGTATTGCCGTTAGCAGCCAACAATTGAGCCAGCGCGATAATTTAGAATAATAAGGCTATTTAAACCAGAACTTTTTATGGGTGTCCTTTTAACACTTTTTAAGGGACACCCTGCAGCCAATCAGAATCGAGTATTCACCCAGACCACGGTATAATCCAGGTGGTAGAAGGCTGACTTATTAATTATTTATGTGTCTTTGAAGGTTCGGGTCTGAGTCCATCACTTCATCTAGATTTCAGGCCTGATCTCTACTTTGTAGCTGTAATAACTGACTCTAGTTTGTTCCTCTTTAGGTCCAAAGATGATAACTTCAATTTTTTGTTTCTGTCCATTTTGTGCATGGATGGTTCAGAGTCACCTGGTGACATCGTGATGTAGAGCTGAGTATCATCTGCATAGTTATGGTAGCTAATCTTGTTTCGTATAACCTCAGCTAGAGGGTGCATATAAATATTGAATAGAAGGGGTCGCAGGATTGAACCTTGTGACTTTTGTCCACTCTGATGAGAAATGACCTATTTACTCAAAGAAGTTCCTGTTCTGTACCAGAGAGTCCGACCCAGCTCTCCAGTCGCTTTAATAATAAACCCTGGTCTATATATCACAAAATAGGAATTTGACTTCAGTTTCACACGCTCACAGACATTACCTTTAAATATATAACATTTACAGGCAATAAAATAAATGATAAAAAATAATAATTTTCACGTATTTGTAATTCCCACTCCGGCCCTGGTGGGAAAATAACCTACGTTTATAGATAACGGGTCCCCTCAAAGGCAGGTAGGTGCGTTAACTGGCTGAACCGTACGGCGCTGTCGGCTCCGGTGGGAAACGTCGCTGCACAGTTCTGCTAAAGATCGAAGTCGGTTTTAATTATACAGCAGATAATAATAAATAAGCGAACGTTTATTTGTAAAAGTTTGACATCTTCGTGTTTAAATAAAGCGTCATTCAGTGACGTCTGCCTTCAGTTTGAGATCCACACGTAAGAAAAGCCTGCAGAATAAAAAGATTACATAAAGATTAACATCTATTAATATTCATCTGTCCCTCTCAAATGAAATGGTGTAAACGTTTTTCAAAATAAGACTTTTGAGCTTTTTTCTGCCCTAATGTCACATCTGGTGATTTATGTGTAGAGGGAACTTCCTGGGAGAATTTAGCATTTTTCCACGGGAAAAAGCAAAGTGTTCATATCTGAATGGCGTGTGATGACTGCGTTGTCTTCAGGCGTCTGGGTGTGGGGGCGGGGGCGCATTTAAGGCTGCAATCAGAAACCTGTGATCCGTTCTCTCCGCAGGTCTTTGTTCACAGAGATACTCGCAGGGGGACCGGAACATCCCGCAGGACCCTCGTTTCCATCGCCTCGGCTCGGCTACCGAAATCACAACAGCGGCCAAGTCACGCAGGAGGAGCCCCGCCTCGTCCCCCGAGCGGAGCCCCCCTCCGTCGTACCCGTCCCCCGAGGCCAGCCCCCCTCCCTCCCCCTTTCGGTGCTCATCGCCCGTCCCCAGCCCGCCCAACTCTCTCTCTCAGTGCCCGTCTCCTGAGCCCAGCTTGCCGCCGTCGCCGTCTCAGTGCCCGTCCCCGGAGCCCAGCCCCCCTTCGTCCCCCTTCCTCTGCCCGTCGCCACAACCCAGCAGCCCCCCTTCCCCTGCCCAGTCCTCGTCACCCGAGACCCGGCCGCTCCAGTCTGCCTCCCAGTGCCGGGCCCTGGCTAACGACCTCCAGCCGGTTAACGAGCCGCAGCGCTTTGTCCCGGAGGAGCTTCCAGGTAACGTCATGTAAACTGAGACAGTCTCAGCTGCTCATCAGTCTGATAGTTTTTAGGCTTTAACCTTCCCTTCAGGTTGGCTTTTGTCTCCAAACTCCCAACTTCAGAGCAGAACCGTTTGGTTTTTACTCAAACCTTCAGAAAGCAAATTAATCACTTTACATAACCAGGCCAGATCTGTGTCATAAATCAGCATCGATCAGATAATTTTAATTGTTTACCTCACGGGTGTCCAAAGTGTGACCCGGGGGCCGTTTGCACCCCTTATATTTATTTTGCATGATATAACCATGGCCCTCTAAAAAAGGGCTTTTTTCCTTTTGCTTTTATGGCAAAATTATTACTAATTAAAATGTTCCTACACTGCAAAACGGGAACTAAAAGCAACATGTTCTTGAAATTAGCGTATTTGCCCTTAATTTGAGCAGCCACACAGTAAATTTGTCAAATGTACTCAATTTTAAGAACTTTTCTTTTGAGTGGGACCAAATGTCTGTTTCTGAGTAAATCTTCTTCAATTTGAGTAAATTTTACTGACAGATTTACTGCGCAAATAAAATGATCTGCCAATGGAATGAGTATTTCTACCCCTAAAATAAGATTAATTAAGATAAACTGCACTTGAAATAAGATGATGGGGATGAGTTGTTTCTATTTTAAGAGCAAAACTCTTATTCCACTGGCAGATAATTTAAACTTGCAGCTCAAATCAAGGACAGATACACTAATTTCAGGAAATTTTTACTTACTTTTAGTTCTTTTAGTACTTTTAGGAGCAGATCTATCCGCCGACTTTTACCCTTGACATCACTGCTTTTAATGGATTTCTTAAACTTATGCTGACAACAGACTCCATCTGTTTTCTAGGCCAGGAAATCAGAAGAACCTTTCCTACAAAGAAAATTAACCACTTTCCATTTAATTAAAATATTGTATCCTTGTTTTTAATGCTGAGCAGGTAAAAAATATCCCAAAAATAGTTTATTTTTATTTAAGAAAACATATTTTTGTAATTCCCGTGAGTAATTCAACTTGACGGTTTTGGCCCCTGTGACGGAGACTTTGGACACATCCTGGTTTACCTGAATCCCACCTGTCGCCCAGCATGGAGCGGGCTGTGAAAGTATTCCCACTGCTTAAACTTTTCCACGTGTTGTTACGTTACACGTTTCAAAGTGTTTTATTGTGACTTTACATGACGTGGAGGTTGTTGATGGCGAGGCACAGCCCTGTAGCTCTTAGTGACGCCATTTTAGGGAAATCCAAAGATTTTTCTCAGTATTTTACCTCGCTTAGATAAGTTATTCACAAAGCATCCTAGGCCTGAAGAGAACTCCTAAAGCATGCATGTCCAAAATGCGCCCCCCCCCTCTCCCAACTGCATTTCAAGAAAAATTTAGTCTACTGCAAAGATTTGTCTGATGGAGATGGAAACGATTTTTTTAATTGGGGTAAAATGTTGCGATCTTCCAACAGAAAACGTTGGGTACAACGCAATTTGTTCATCTTTCAATAACCACACTTTTTACATTCTATTTAATTTCATAGTAAATACGACCACATCTGTCTGAAGACTTTAACTGAGCTGCGAACTTTTGTGCATTAAAAGCTTTTTTTTTTTTTTTCAAATCATTTCTCAAAATGAGTTTAAAAACCAGCAAGTTTTTTCAGAGATAGTGGCCTAAACCCTGCTCTCATATTGCTTGACCAAAAATAATAATAATCAGTTGAGTCTGATATAATTTGCTTTTAATAAAGCAAATGTGCAAAACCCTTTTTTAACTATGGCTCTACAGTGATTTAACATAATTTTCCTTCAGAAGATCTGAATAATTTGTCTGATCAAAATGATCATATAAAAAAAATTCACATGATTTTTGGGTTATTTGTCATTGTCGTTATTTTTTGGCCCTCAAGTACTTTTGACTTGAGAATTTCGGCCCATGCGCCAGAAAGTTTGGACACCCCTGTCCTAACGTGACAAAATGTTAGTAGTAGGGTAGTAGAGGGGTCCCCCAGGAGCGCCTGGTCTCCAGATGCCCCCCAACCCCCCCGTTCCAGGACCTCATCCAGACTCTCCAGGTAGGCGGGTAATCTGATCTGCATACGCGCAGACATCAGTCAGAACCCGTCCTCTTGCGAGCCAAAATCGGCGGGAATCCCCACCGACGCCTCTCACCCCGAGCAACCCCAGGGTAGGAAAGAGTCCGGTCGCCCACGGGCGTTAGGGACGCCCCGTTTATGCCTCCAGGGATTAGCACATCTGGCCCCTCGCCTGCCAGCCGACCCGCGTTTCACCCGTTCTGTTGTTCTAGTCGCTGCGATTGTCCAACGTTGTCTGTTGCCCTCAGGGGTCCACGACGAAGGCGACGCAAAGCTTCAGAGGACAGAAGAGCCGTCGGTTCCCGCGGCGATGGATCCCTTCACGGCTCCGTCCCCGGTTCTGGCGTGTCGACCTTCGCCGTCCCGGTGCGAAGCGCAGCAGGCGGGAGGAGAAGCGGAGAAGGTGGCGGGAGCAACGGTTGAACAGAAAATTCAGCCGGCGGGGGAGGCGGAGGACTGCGAGCAACGCGAGGAGCAGCAGGAGGCTGAAGCGGTTGAGCAGAAACCGATGAGAGACGTGGAAGAAGCAGACGGAGCCCCGCCGAGTTCCGCTGACGTGGACAGAGTTGTGGACAAACATCTGGAGGAGTTTTCCTCTGACGTGCAGCTCCTCCTGCGCGGCGAAGGTGTCAGCTACAGCGTCCCTCGGCTCTCGTACTCTCCTTCCGCCGCGGCTCCCCAGCAGCTGCTCCAGTACGCCTCGCTGGCTCAGTTCTCGCCGTACGTCTCCTTTTACAACCCGTGTCCCCCGGTCGGCGACTACGTGACTTCGCTGCAGGACGGCATCGCCGGCATGCTGGCGGAGCTCGACGAGCGCCGGTCGACCGGGGCTCCTGTCGACGCCTCATTGGCCAACACGGTCAGTGACTTTGTGGCCAGCGTCAGAGCGGGCCAGGCTCCAGCAGGTAACGCCGAAGAGGCCCACCTGGCGGACTCTACGGACTGGAGGAACGCCCCGTCTCCTCGCCTCTCTGCCTGCGGCTCCGCCGTGGGACCTCAGGACGACGGGGCGGTGAGGACGGCGCTCCGCACGGCTGCTGAAGACGACGGCCTGATGGACCCGCACGGCACCGTGGCCATCCCAGGACTGGGCTGCCATCCGGAAACGGGCCAGCTGCTCTCCTTTAAGCCCGTCGGCTCTCCCGGCCCCGCCCTGGAGCCCGGTGCAGCGCCCGTCCCGTCAACGACGCACATAAACTCTGTGATCGACCAGCTGGAGCCCAACGTGTTGAACGACCTGGTGGAGATCATTAAAGACATCAAGAGAAAGTCCCCGCAGTTTTACGTCCACTGCACAGAGCCAGGAGACCAGGTCTACGAGGAGGTCAAGGTAAGGCGGCTCGCTGGTCAGTGATCCACATAAGCATGCTGAGCATTTAAACGCCTGGGCCCCATTTCAGAAAGCTGGTTAGTGGATAATCAGAGTAGTTTCTGGGGTAAATTCCTGCATTCCCTGGCTTTTCTGTTTCAGAAAGCTCAGAAGCCTTGACCCAGAGTCAGATTACTCCGTGAAACGACCCTGCTACCGAGCAGGGCTGTTTGGGCAAACTCTGAGTTTTTCCTACTTTTTAGCTGAGATCTGAACAAGGAAGTGTCTGGAAGGCGTTTTCTTCTCCAGAGGAGCCTGAATGCTGCAGAGCAAATACTCTGTCAGGAGAGGCTGATCAGACCACGATTAAATGTCTCATGATTTCTGGATTCATATGTTTTAAAGCGTTACCGTTTTCCACCGCTGCCATTGATTTATCGTAATATTCTCAGTGGCACATCGCTTTTCTAAAGGGGTGAACGCATCGGTTAGGTTAGCTTTTCATTTTAATCAATCACAAAATTTACACTAGAAGCATAATACAGTTTACGCTCCTGTTTGACAGGAAAACAACATCCTGGGTCAAAGTTCACTTCCCAAAGGTAGAAGTTGCCTTGTTGACGCTGCTGATTGATGGGACGCACCTTGCTGAGCTCTCTGCCTTTCCTCTCGCAACAGTTTGTCAACCAGAGGAAGGAATGGTGATCTTTCCTTTGGCCATGGTTCTCCAGAGCAGAACACGCATCTAACGCGCATGTAAATTTACGCTTTTAAAAGCCCCCCTGTAAGCCGCGCCGCTTATCTTTGTGCTGCTCTTTGTTTTCATGCCAACGGCAGCTTTCTAATAATGTAGGAGACGCAGGAAAATCTTTCAGAGGCAGCTGGATGTCATTAATGTTACTGTGGCACTCGGTTATAATGGAGTTTAAAGGTGTTCCATAGTCAGAGTCAGAGACCCTCAGCATTAATAAAAGAAATGCACAGAATGAAAGCAATAATTTATTCTGTATCAAATGTTGTGACTTCAGCTCTAATTTAACACCATCAGGGCTGCGGCACATTTGTTAAATAATGCCACCTTTCCTTCAACTTGAAATGTGAACATAGCCTATATGATTAATATAAGGTGAGGTTAGCACAAATTATACACAAGAAAACCAGCATCAAAAAGGACGAGTGAAGCTAACTCTGGCAAAAAGATGAATGAACATATTAGTTGTTTCAATAACTCACATCATCCCATCATTAATTGTTGATTATAGCCAATTAATACTTTTGTTTGTTAAGGTTAAACATGAGAAAAACGTATAACTGGACCTGATTAAACTGTATTTTCATACTTCCTCACGTCCTTTAATGCCCTATAATAATCAATGCCCCCCTTTTGTGTTGAATGAGTGAAATGTGAGAATACAGCTTTAATTCTTCATCAAATAACTCATATCACTCAGGCTTTGACTTTTTCAGCAATTCTCTGCTGTTGACTCACTTTTTCAGAAGCAGCAGCAGCTGTTTCTTTCTGTTAATTATGAATTAATATTCTCCATATGCCCTCATTAAAGATTTATATTTCCACTCCCGGGAAATGCCACTTCCAGGCTTCTTCTTTCATGCTGGCGTTTAACTCAGGGTTGATCGGACGCTGAGTTTAGTTACCTGACTGAAATCACCTGTTCTGAAACCGAAAAGTCGGACCATGAGTAGCAGCTTTCTGCTCGGCGTAGATCGGCCGTTCTTTCTGAAACGGAGCCCCGTACGATAAGTTGAGGTGTTGTTAATCTGCAGGAACATCTGCTGAACCTGGGCAACGTGCATCAGAGTCCTGTGGACTTCCTACACCAGGACAATACGGACAACGGGCTGCTGGTCATCATTAAGAACAAAGACATAGCTGCACACATTCATCAGGTACGTTCCTGGTCCGATTCTGGCTCCTCCCGTCGTGCTGAAGCGACGGACACGAAGTAACGGCGTGTGCTTGGTGTCCACGCCAGGTCCCAGGCCTCATGTCTTTGAAGCGACACTCCTCTGTGGTGTTTTTGGGCGTCGACTCGCTGGACGACATCAAAAACAACAGCTGCATCGAGCTGTTTGTCTCCGGGGGCTGCATCGTCTCCGACGAGCTGGTCCTCAACCCAGACGTCATCACTCACGGTACGTCGGGGGCCGCGGAGAGCGGGCTTTGTGTCGCGGTCGGCTGTTTCCGTGTGCTGAGCTGATGTGTCGCCCTGCAGATCGCCTCGCTGCCCTGCTGAAGCTCCTGGAGGAGCACAGCTCCCCGGAGAGCCTGTGGAGGTGGAAGATTCACTGCAGAACCCACAAAAGGCTGAAAGAACAAGCCAGGTGCGTCACCTTTCTGACGCTTCTAGACTTACTCACTCTAGAGCCCCATTTACACTAGCCTTGTTAAACCGATCCATGCCGAGTTCGGACCGAGCTTGGATCAGTTAGCCGTGCCGGGCTTGGTTCTGACGACCGTTTACACATCACGCTATCTCGGTTCCTCGCCTCCTAGTGACGATCTGCGGTACTACTGCTCACATTCAGGAAGTTATGTTTGGTTATATTTCGTTGTTTGCGGAGAGTCAGGCGAAGACGGCAACTTTTGGTGAATTTACTTGACGGAGTCGGCTTTTGGGAAGTGGATAAGACAAACGAACGTCTAATAAGGATTTACAGACGCGGGAAACGACAGACGCTGAGGTTCATCACACTGCTAAGCAGAATCATCACTGGAAACCGTGTGTCACGGTAGGGAAGCTAGTATTTTTATGAATGTCTGAAATTTCTAACTGTGAGGAGATGACTCGGTCTGCTCATGCGCTCTTTGTTATCAGAGAACCGGGCCAATGAAAAACCGAGCCGAGTCCACTCATCGAACTGGTCTGCATTTAGCACGGTCCGGTTGTGTCTGGCTCGGTTCAGTTCAGTTTGCGTTCCATTTGCACTCGATAGTTATCTCGGTTACTGAGCTCGGACCGTTCTCGGCGCGGTTAAAAAAAAAAGGAGTTGTGTAAATGGGTCTTAAGCCTTCAGACCCGATCCAGCGGATCTGGGTTGCATTGCTAGGAGGTCCACCTAAAAGTTTTGTTCACAGTTTCTTTAGCAGTTTCTAACTGCAAAAACGCAACTAAAAGTAAGTAAAATCTTCTTGAAATTAGTGTATTTGCCTTTGATTTTAGCCGGTAAATAAGATAATTTCCAATGGAATGAGGTTTTTTTTGCCTTAAAAGATAATTAAATAAACTGCACTTGAAATAAGATGATGGAGATCAATTGTTCCTGTTTTAAGTGCAAAAATCTTATTCTATTGGCAGATAATCTTATTTATCTGCTCAAATCAAAGGCAAATACACAAATTTCAAGAAAATTTTACTTTTTGTTCCATTATTGCAGTGCTGGGGGTCTTGCCACCATAAAAGGTGTTAATTTTGAAAGATAAAATGTTTTCATGCATATTTTAGCTCAGTCACGCAGGTGTTGGTGCTGTTTTCCCATGCGGCCTCTTTGACGTCTGCTCGCCAGGTTCCGGAGGGACGCCGCCAACCTGCTGGACCTGCTGTCGGCGTACCAGAAGCGCCAGATCATCGAGTTCCTGCCGTATCACCACTGCGACATGAGCAACCAGCAATCGCCGAACCTCGACTGCCTCATCGAGCTCCAGGCCCGATACACGCAGTTCCGACACACGGTCTACCTCACCGGTACGGCGCTGCCGCCAGAAATGACCTGTTTCAGTCGGTTCTGTCCGCTAAATGCTAGAATAATGAGAGAACTGGTGCGCCGTTGAGAGACCCGTGCTGCGTCCAGCTTATCTGAAGCAGAACCACACAGGGCTGAACGATTTGGGAAAATAATCTAATTGCGATTTAATGCGGTTATTTTTTTCCAGTTTAATTTATCATGTCTTTTTTATTATATACAAACAACAAATCAATCTGTTTCACCGCTGTGCAGACTAGGTGCTAAAAGAGCCGCTGCGTCTCGACTCGGAGCAGAAATATATATATATATTTTATACTTTTTTTATTGAGCATCAGTGATGCATTATATGATTTCAATTACAATATGAGGCACGATACTCATTTATATTTTAACCCCCCATCCCAAGAACATGTTGGACACCAATCCAGCAGTAGATAATTGAAGGTAATACAAAAATAAACAAGAACAGTAAAAAAAAGGAAAATAAAATAAAAAGTTTTACATACATGTATACATCCATACACACAGACATATGAGCGTACATAACATAAAGAGCATATATCTCGGCTCGCCAGCACTGAGGCTGTGCACCTCACAAGACATGGTACACTTGGGTTCAATCAACAGAAATATATATATTTCGACCAAAATTGTGATTTGATTTTGACTTTTCTCTACATTAACCACAAGCAACAAAAATGGCCTCTAGATAAAGATGTTTGTAAACAAGGACTATTTAAAACAAGAACTTTTAATGTTTTTATTAATCAGAATGTTATTCAACGAGAACAGCTTTTAATTGAGTTGGACTTCAATCCTTGTTGAACATAAAGTGCAACCAACAAGCAAGTCTATGTATTAAACTGACCAGAACTTAATGCTGTGGTGGGATTCCTGAAAGGTTGTAAAACAGTTTGATTATATAAACTCTAAAACAAGTAATAAAATTAAATTATCTCACTGCTGCAGCTCACTTCCCCTCCATGTGGAGGCAAACCCACTTTAAACATATTACAGACACTTAAAGGACGCGTCTGATTCACTAATTGTTACGTAGCCAAAAACCGCAGACCTCTGCAATTTGGTAATTGCGTTTTTTACGATTATATTGCAAATGCAATTAATTGTGCAGCCCTAGAACCGCATCTCCTCAGTGCAGAAATTACGCTATGTCAGCATTTTGCTCCCAGTTTCCCCTCAAATTCTCTGGTGTCTGCAACTGATTCACAAAGCAAATAGCACTGATGAGATGGAGATAACCGTCCCAAGCAGCACCTTTTGTCCAGGCCTCGATTTACCAAAAAGGACTTATTTTATTCTGAAACGCCTCATTTAAATGTGAGAAAACGTCATCGGTGTTTAGCGGCACACGTTCCCACTTTAGAGTTTTGCGGTTTCCGCCAGAAGCCGTTATCTCACCGTCTGTTCCTGCTTTATTCCCGAACACAGAGCACCCGTTCGATAAGTTCCCTGCTTACTCCAACGGGGGCGTCATCGTGGCCGGGATCGAGGAGATCCAGCGCAGCTTCAGCCGACTGGTCGGCTGTCACAGCCTCAAGGACAAGCAGCTGTTTGTGGAGGATCTGCTCGCTCCCAAAGGTCTGTTCCCGTAAACCTTTTTATTTAGTTTAACCTTTTAGTCGTCCTTAGATGTGTTTAGTGGAGTTTGGTCCTAGATTAGAATACCCTGTTTGAACATGAAGTAAAGTCTGTGGTGGCGAGATTTATTATATTTTTTAATCCAACGGCGTCTTTCTGAGTTCCTCCAGCCGTGCTGACGTTCGGCGCCGCCTTCTGTCCTCAGGTCTCAGCAGGCAGCTCGACCACAGAGACTCCGGCCACGACGTCTCCCCGCCTCCCGCCGCCTTCCCGGATCACATCCGCCCCGTCTCCTCCAGCAACCAACCCCGAGAGGTGCTGCCTCTGCCCGGCGCCAGCCTGCCCTACGGCCCCTTCGTGCCCGACCAGATCGTTCCCGACACCGGCGGCGAGCGGCTCTCCTCGCACACGAGCAGAGACATGGAGTTCCTCCAGCAGGCCATCAAGGAGCTGCGAGCCGAGCGCCTGGAGCAGCTCAAGCAGCTCAAGCTGCAGCAGGCGCTGCTGGAGCTGCAGGTTGAGTCGGACGTCGGCATCTTCGCCGGTCCCACCGGCGCGGAGGACCGTCACGGCAGCCCGCCTCCGGGCCCGGCGCCGCTCTCGGAGTCGGCCCACCTCACCCCCAGCAGGAAGGCCGTGGCAGCCGTACTGGACTCGATTCACTCTGGGCTGACACTAGAAACGTGGAAGGACAAGAGGACAGAGGACGGAGCGGAGCTGAGCTCCACGGGGGGAAGAGGGACGCCAGGAAATCCTGGAGTGGCGGCGGCGTGGACCGGACACTCCCCTCAGAATAACACAGAGCCGTCCGGTCAGAGCGCCACGGATCCCAGCGACCCAACAGAACCCGACAGCGACGGGAAACACGAAGGAATGGATCGACAAGAAGAACCTGGTCCGTCCCCGGGTTCTCCTGGAGAGGACGACGTGTCCAGGTTAGTTAAAGGACGGCGTCTCTGCATCGTGTTCTTGTCAGTTGTGGTCGGGGGTCGTAGTTCAGATGCGTAGAAACGTCTGATGGCTGAGCTGGTAGCTAAAAGTGGACGAAGAGTCTTTGTCCAGACGTGAGGAAGAGGAACCCCGGGGTTCCTCTGTCCGGGAAGCGTCGCGTGGCGTTGGCGCGGCCGTCTGCACGGTCCGCCTGCTGATCACCCTCCCGAGGCTTCAGTCGTGGCCGACGCTCCGTCTCTCAGCCTCTGGAGCCTCGTTTCCTGGGACAGGAAGTGTTTGGGTCATTTGGGAAAAGTGCGATTACTTCCTGCATCCTTCGATGCAGAGACATGTCTGACATTCGATGTCTGGTGGCGAGCAGCGAAAAGTCCGTTAGCTTAGATTCATGGCTGCACGGTAATTATCATACAAACCTGCTGTCCTAAAGGATCTTTATAGATTTATTGTCAAAGTTAATTAATTTATTAAATCGTAGGACTGAGTGAAGATTCGGAATGACCTTCCTGGATCAACCTGTTCACTAGGGCCGGGGATCATCTAGGATGAGCCGATACGATCCTCGATACGTAGCTCATGTTGATTTGATTTGACTCCAATATCGATATTTATTACTTTAAAATTAATGCTCAGTCATTCAATCAACAAAACCAGCCAAATATTACATTTATGTTAAATTTATTGAAAATAAAGTGCATTTGGTTCAATGCATTTAACGTATCACAGAAACCAAAAATGTGCCCAAACATCTGACTTTAGGGACGAAGGCGCTTCTAAAATCCTGTCGGCCATTAAGCAAATTCGTCTCACTTCCTCTTCCTCGCTGTGAACAGTAATGATGCGCTGTAATACCGCCCCCTAGGGGTTGGGAGGTATATTGATATTGAAAGCCAGAACATCGATATTAAATCGTTTTTAAAAAACATCAATATTAATCTTTGTAGCGATTTTCATGCACAGTCCTACTGTTCTCGTCGTTTCCCCTCCAGAACCTCCCAGCCCGACCAGGAGCAGCCAGCGAGCGCAGGAGCGGCTCCACAGAGCAGCAGCGACCCAGAGTCCAGAATCCCCGTCTTGATGTGTCGGGATCACGACCCGAAGCCTGCTCCGACCGCGCAGAACCTCCAGCAGAAGCAGCCGGCCCAGATCCGGCCGTACGGCGTGCCGCCCCAGCCGGGTGTCGGCCTTCGGCCCACTCCACACCTGCCTCAGCTCCACGGCCAGCATTTCCACCCAGGACCCTTACTGGGGCCCCTGCGGCCTCTGGGAGGACTGAGGGGCCTCTTGCCCCACCCGCAGCTCTGGCCGGCCGGGTTGGGCCCGACAGGCAATCCCCTGGTCTGGGGCTTCCAGCAGACTGGGATGGACCTCCTGGGGGGGTTCTACGGTCCTGCAGGTCCGGGCGGAAACGTGTACAGGGGCGGCCCGGCCGGGAGGAGGTTTTAACAGAATGTAGGGAGGCGTTCTCCAGCAGAACCGGCAGAACCGGCCGTCAGCAGAGCGCCAGAGTCTGGGTTCAGTCAAAGGTTGTAAGAAACTGCAGGTGGAACTCAAAACAGACACACTTCTTCTTATTATTATTATTATTATTATCATTATCTTAAACGAGCCGAGGGTTTCAGCCACGACTGCTTACAGCAACCAGAACCAGTCCGGATCATTTCAGGAAGTCAGTCCAAAAGAATCAGCATTGACACTAATGGAGACGTGTAAATATTTAGCCACATGTAAATAAAGTGAAACTTTTTAACCCTGACTGACTGACAGACCTCTGCGCCGATCGGACCAGGAGCCTCTGGTTCCGGGCGGAGACAGAAACCTGCGAGTTCTGATGGTTTCAGTCGCCGGCGGATCAGTTTGCCTTACGTCTTCCAGTGGACACTAAAAAAAAAGTCATCGTTTGGTTTGTTTCGCTGGGACCTGCTGCGGTTCCGTCGCTGCAGCGAACAGTTTTAACTTAAGTGGTTTTTATGTTGTTGTTCTTTTTCTATAACAGGTTTTTGTATTAAAATCACATGAAAAAGAAAAACCCAGGGGCGCCGCGTTTTGTTCAGAGTTGCAGCGAATGCATGCCGTGAGGATGCATGTGTGAGACAGAGAGAGAGAGAGAGAGACGGGTCGTATGATGTGTGCAGAGGTGACCCCAGATTCTGCAGAAACACGGCGGATCAGCGCACCGGTAGCTGCAAAAACCTCCACAATACACAGATTTTAAAGTACATTTCCTCTAAGACTTTAGTTACTTTAAAGGAGACTGAAAAATCAGTCGCTGTTGGAAACTATCGATACTTCCTAGAAACAAGAGAGGGGTAAAAGTTTCTTCTAAAACTATATTATCAAAAAGACGTGAGGAAACGGCTCCATGTTTGCTCCAGCTTAGCAGAGCGACGGTTTATTATTGGACAGCGTTCGTTCCCTGGTCTCGCCCTGAAGGAAATACAGACTGGGGGGTTAAATCTGGACCAGGGGCCAAAATTGTCAAGTCAAAAGTACTGGAGGGCCAAAAATGCACTTTAAAAACAAACTAAAATTACCCAAACAAAGTGTTGTGATTTAAAATGGTTTTCTGACCTGCTCCACAAAATAAGGGCATGCGGTATTTTAATTAAATAAATTAGTCAGATTTTCTTATCATTAAAAGATGGTCATACAGTTTGCTAAATTCTTTGTGACTCCATTAAAACAAAATAGTCTATTTTTAGCAATAAAAACAGCATTTGGGTCAGTCTTAAAATAAAAACATTTCGCCAATTTTTATGAATTGTATTTCAATGCGGTTTTTAATGCACCAAAGTTTGAGTAAAAGTTGAAGAGAATGTAAACATTTTTTATTAAAGGGGGCAATGGACCCCCTGAAATCTGATTTCCACCCCCCCCCCCCCCAGATGATTGACGTGTCACAATACCAGGCCACTGCTGTACAGTCGTTGCTGCTCTGTCACACAAATGGTTGTAATCGGCCAACTAGAGGAGGAACTTTACAGTAGATAAAACTAAATTGGTGAATAAACAAAATATCAAAAGCTGAAGAAAGGATTGGAGAAAAGATGAAGAACAGGAAGATGGTTTTAGAGCAGGCGTGTCACTCATTTCTACATTGGTGCGCTTTGTAATCATGAAGCCATTAAAAAGGGCTGGTTGCACCTGTGTGGATGATACTTTCGATTTCATTTCAATTAACATAGAAGTATAAACAAAATGCACAGTGACAACATTAGCATCTTAGTCCCAGTTTATCTGCCAAAATAGGTTCATATCGGGTTGAGTTACACTTTATTTTTATTTATTTATTTATTTTTATTTATTTATTTTTATTATTTTTTTGAGTTACACTTTAAACTCGTCATTCTGCATCACTTTTTCTCTTTTTGGACATTTCTGGACATTGTTTTGAGTTGTGGGAAAACTGACATCTAGTGGCGGGATGATGTTACTACAATTTAAAAAATCAACATTCGCTCGGCCCAGTTTTAGCCACTTTATACAATTTAAAAGGATATATACCTCTATGACATATGCCTTTTTTGGCTCTTGGGCGCCGGATAAAATGCTTTCAGTCTGTTTGACATATGTTTTAGAGGATTAAAAGGGCAGGAGCTTAATTTTATTACTATACTTATTTATACTTTTTAAAATACAAACTTATAACACGGGGAGTTGTGACCAGTGTGGGAGGATGAAACAGTAGAACTTGTTATATTGGTATGTCTTAAAAAGATTTTTTTTTTTTTATCCACGGAAACGACCATCAGGATGGGGGCTTGGTGTCTATAACTTTATTTGATCATGATCAAACGGTTTTTGGTCTTTGTTTATAAGCATTTACTATGTAGCTTTAATTCATTCCCATGACTGAGTGACCTGAAGGAAGCAGAGTCCAGGTCCTTCAGACCAATGTGTGCTGTTTACTGAGAAACCTATTTAATAAAAATATAATTCTCATTCACAGGATTTACACACATGGCAGCTTTATTAACTGCTTCTTTCACTTTTTATTCTATTCACAAAAATATTTTTAGATTAAAGAGAAGCACGTAAAGGCGTCAGTACAACTCCAGATCCAAAATGCTGCAACAGGAGTTCTGATGAAAATCAACAAGAGGGATCATATTTCTCCAATTTTAGCTTCCCTTCATTGGCTTCCTGTTAAATCAAGAATAGAATTCTTCTTCTAACGTATAAAGCCCTTAATAATCAAGCTCCATCATATATCAGAGCTCTGATTACCCCGTATGTTCCTAACGGAGCACTTCACTCTCAGACTGCAGGTCTGCTGGTGGTTCCTAGAGTCTGTAAAAGTAGAATGGGAGGCAGATCCTTTAGCTATCAGGCTCCTCTCCTGTGGAACCAACTCCCAGTTTTGGTCCATGAGGCAGACACCCTGTCTACTTTTAAGACTATGAGTAAAGTCTGTGGTGGCGAGATTTATTATATTTTTTAATCCAACAGCGTCTTTCTGAGTTCCTCCAGCCGTGCTGACGTTCGGCGCCGCCTTCTGTCCTCAGGTCTCAGCAGGCAGCTCGACCACAGAGACTCTGCCTCATGGACCAGTTTTGGTCCATGAGGCAGACACCCTGTCTACTTTTAAGACTAATCTTAAAATGTATGTCTTGACAAGCAGCATTCACTCCTCCTGAAAGAGCGTAGAGCCACAGTGGACAGTCGTCTGCATTGTTGATGGCTTTGCAGCAATCCCTCATACTAAGCATGCATGAAGCGACAGTGAAGAGGAAACTACTGTTCTTCAGTTTTGCATTGCTTGTCATCATTTCAGCTTTTAACTTTTTGTTCTCTCTCTTTTCTCTTCATAGTAGGTACACCTGGTCTGGCGTTCTGTTAGCTGTGACATCATCCAAGGAAGACAGATCACCTGCTATTACCATGTAATGTAGAACAGATTCCTGGATCAATGTTTGCTTCTGTGCTTGTTTGTCTCTCATGTGTCTCTGTTCTGTCTTCTCTAACCCCCAGTCGGTCGAGGCAGATGACCGTTCATACTGAGCCCGGTTCTCCTGGAGGTTTTTCCTTTCCGCTAATGGGTGGTTTTTCTTTCCGCTGTCGCTTCATGCTTGCTCAGTATGCGGGATTGCTGCAAAGCCATGGACAATGCAGACGACTGTCCCTGTGGCTCTACGCTTCCCCAGGAGTGAATGCTGCTTGTCGGGACTTTGAAGCAATCAACTGGTTCCCTTATATAGGACATTTTTGACCAATCTGTATAATCTGACTGATTTTGACTTTGTAAAGTGCCTTGAGATGACATGTTTCATGAATTGGTGCTATATAAATAAAATTGAATTGAAAACTCCCCTTTAACAGGGAGGAGAACCTCCAGCAGAACCAGAACCAGGCTCAGTGTGAACGCTCATCTGCCTCGACCCACTGGGGCTTAGAGAAGACAGAGCAGAGACACAGAAAGCACAGAAGCACACATTGATCCAGGAGTACTTTCTATGTTAGATGGTAATAGTAGATGATCTGTCTCTCCTGGATGATGTCACAGCTAACAGAACGCCAGAACCAGGTGTACCTTCTATGAAGAGAAAAAAGTGACAGAACAAAAAGTTAAAATAACAAGCAATGCAAATTGGAGAGCAGTAGGAGAACTCAAGTGAGAGAAATAGATCCTGATGTCCTCCAGCAGCCTAAGCCTATAGCAGCATAACTATAGAGGTAGCTCAGGGTAACATGAGCCACTCTGACTAGAAGCTTTGTCAAAAAGGAAAGTTTTAAGATTAGTCTTAAAAGTAGACGGGGTGTCTGCCTCACAGACCAAAACCTGAGTACGATCTTTAGCTACTCTACCCACCTCTGTTTAGCGGATCATGGCGGTTCCTGATCATCCTAAATCCATTTCCTGGCAAAGTAGTAAAGCTGTACGTTGAGCCACTCTGGTTCTGGTTCCTCTGTCCTATTCAGGTAAAAATCACAGGACCTTTACCTTCAGAACCACCTGGCTCCTCCAGCAGAACCGGCAAACTTGTTTGGGTTGAGTTCAGAGGTTTCTTGTTTCCCAGAGGATTTGTGTTCAGATTTTATTAACGCCTGAAAACGAGACAAACACCAAACTCTCTCCTTCATAATAATCACAGCTGGTCGGGTCCATTTACTAAAAGACCTACAAACTAAATAAAAAAATAAAATGATGTGGGAGAGTCACAGAAAAAAAGAAAAATAACTTTAATCAGGCATCAACAAACCACATAATTTATTACATTTCCAATAAATAAAATCTAAACTGCACATTTAGGAACTTGGTGCTGGTCGTTCAGCAGGAACCAAACCGGTCCAGCAGCATTCTGGTGCCGGCGGGTTAAGAGAAACCTGAGCTGGAGCCGTTCTGGAGACGGCTCGGTGTCTGATGGAGGAAGCTCCCGAGTCTCGTCTACGCACCCACGATCCGAAAAGCGTGAAGTTCTGATTCTGATTGTTAATTCAAAACGCTGCTTTGCTTTTACCTTCACGAAAGACTGCAAACAGGCAGGAAGCTGATTTAAAAACTGCATTTAGGTTGTGTTTGTTAGCGCCTCCTGCCGCGGTCCGGCGGGTCACCGGCGCCGTCATGTGCGGCGAGCTGTGGGGGCGCCGCGCTGCTCGTTGTCGTGGCGTTTCCTGAGAGGATTCAGGTCCGTCTCCAGCTCCCTCTGCTTCCGTAACAGTCCCTGGAAACAGACAGCGGCCGGTGTTTGAGCGGTTCTGATCCGGTTTTAATGATCCTGTTCACGCTCTGCTGCAGTCCAGACAGTAAAATCATCATTATAGCAGCTGTTTAGAGTCATTTCCATAGAAATAAGCTTCATTATTATTTATTTCTCCTTGGGGGACGAGTTCAGATGAACCAGCAGAAAAGTTTAAACAGATTCACACAAAAGGTGGAAATAAAATGAAAAGGACCACAACATTTACAACATAAGGGGAAAAATAGTTATTAAAAATGGCGTACTCAGAAGTGATTTAATTAAATATAAGGAACATGAAAGCATATGTATGCATAAAAACCAACAGGCTATTTAGAGTAATGGAAAATAAACATTTTGCTGGGAGCAGTGATGCTGGGGAGAAGGATCTGTGATGGCGCTCCCTGGAGCGCCTTGGATGCCGCAGCTTCCTGCTGTTAGGGGATGATATTTATATCCTCTAATGTTTCACAGTAAAACAACAAACGATAATTAAGACAGAAAGACGAGAAGGTTAGGAGTTTATGTCACTAAATATCTCAGCAATAACGTCACTTTTTTTACCGTATGACAGAGAAACGTGAGGAAATTAGCTGCTTTTAAAAATGTTCAAAACAGAAATTTAATCTAGGGCTGGACGGTAAAGAAAAAAAACATATCGATAAAATACAAAACTTATTGATCGATATCGATAATTATCAAATTAAAAAAATATATTTTAAGCGCAGCCCTGGCCATTTTGTGCTGTTGCTTAGCAACCTATTTTTTTTAGATGAACACACAAACACTGAATCCAAACTGAACCCTTTATTCAACCAACTTTTTACCAAAAATGCTAATTTTTTTTTTAGGTTTTTACGGCACTAGTGCCTCGTTTTTTGTACAATGGGCTGACAGGAAAGGACCACGGGTCGGAGTGGAACCCGGGTCGGCCGTGTCGAGGACTGAGGCCTTCGTATGTGGGTCGTGCGCACTAACCACTGCGCCACCGAAGAACTCTCTGAAGGGGGCGGAGCTTCCTGGGTCTGCGTTGTGATTGGTTGGGAGGATGTAATGATAGAAAAAAACGCATAATGTGATTGAATTTGACTTTAGAAAGAGCATTGAGATTACATGTTTCATGAATTGGTGCTATATAAACAAACTGAATTGAATTAATGATGATATTAACCTACATGGCTAGAATGCAAAAGGAAGGAAAACTGTTATTCTACTGAACGTTTTATTGACCCTTTTTTCCTATCGATTGATTTATATTATTGAATTATCGTCCAGCCCTACCTTTAAACACTAACTTGTGTTGTGAGTTGAGCGTTTCAGCCTCAATCGGGTCCTGACGACACCGCGGCTCAACCACTAGCCACAGGGTTAGCGGTTCGGTGTTGCTGGACCAGATCGGCCCGTTTTAAAAGCGGAACCAGGTGTGTCTTACCTGCCGAAGCTGAGCCAGGCCCCTCAGGATGTCCTGCTGTCGCTGGGAGCTGCGCATCATCTCCGGGTGGAGGAGCGGGTCTCGGTGCGAGGGGACAGGAGGAGGCGCCGAACCCTCGGGAGGAGGACCTGGCCAGGAGAAAGGCAGCGTCACTTCTCTGAACCGGGCCTGCTCTGACAGCTCCACATTCGGTCTGAGTATAAAGTTTTTCCTCCATGAACTTCGTGAAAAAAAAATGCTTCTGGCAAAATTCAACCAGTGCCGTTTATATCGGACATTAAACCGAGCCAAAAACAGAACCGGACCTCTGAACTGAGCTTATAGAACATTTCCTCCTCCTGACACGGCGCCTGTTGTCCAGAATAATTTAGGTTCTGTTGAGGCGGCTTACACTGAGGCGGCCCATCTTTGGTGAACGCGTCTCATGGGACGCAGATCTGGATTAAACATGCGTATTAATATAAGATGCATGTGTGTTAATATCCTAGAACTGTTTAAAGTCCTGAAAGTACGTTGACCGGTTCTGTTCATGTAGCTGAAAAGGTAATAAAATGTCAAAAATAAATTAACAGCAACTCAGAACTAGAAGCGGCTCGCCTGCTTTTAGAACATCCTGCAGGAATATTAGTCGCTGCACTAAGTGCATTCTGAAAGTAGAATGGGAGGCAGAGTCTTTAGCTATCAGGCTCCTCTCCTGTGGAACCAACTCCCAGTTTTGGTCCGTGAGGCAGACACCCCGTCTACTTTTAAGACTAATCTTAAAACTTTCCTTTTTGACAAAGCTTATAGTTAGAGTGGCTCATGTTACCCTGAGCTACCTCTATAGTTATGCTGCTATAGGCTTAGGCTACTGGAGGACATCAGAGCTCCGTTTCAGAAAAAATCTACACTGAGTAGAAAAGCTGCTACTCTGAGTAGTTTTACATCACTCTGTCATACTCAGTGGTTCTGGTTTCAGAACAGATGATATAAGTCAGGTAACTAAACACAACAGCGTCCGATCAACCATGACTTTAACGTGAGCATGAAAAAACGCCCGATCATTGGAACGCAAATAACGTGATTCACCATGGCAACGACTGGAAATACAGGACTGTCTCAGAAAATTAGAATATTGTGATAAAGTTCTTTATTTTCTGTAATGCAATTAAAAAACATGAAATGTCATACATTCTGGATTCATTACAAATCAACTGAAATATCACAAGCCTTTTATTGTTTTACTATGGCTGATTATGGCGTACAGCTGAAGAAAACTCAAAAATCCTATCTCAAAATATTAGAATATTTCCTCAGACCAAGTAAAAAAAAAAAATTATAACAGCAAAACAAAATCAAACATTTGAAAATGTCCATTAATGCACTCAGTACTTGGTTGGGAATCCTTTTGCACAGATTACTGCATCAATGCGGCGTGGCATGGAGGCAATCAGCCTGTGGCATTGCTGAGGTGTTATGGATGCCCAGGATGCTTCAATAGCGGCCTTTAGCTCATTTGCATTGTTGGGTCTGGTGTCTTTCAGCTTCTTCTTCACAATACCCCACAAATTCTCGATGGGGTTCAGGTCAGGGGAATTGGCAGGCCAATCAAGGACAGTAATGCCATGGTCAGTACACCAGTTACTGGTGGTTTTGGCACTGTGGGCAGGTGCCAGATCTTGGTTGTGCAGCGTTTCCTGCCACATTTCCCCCTTCCAACACACTTTTTGTGAATGTGCTTTGAAACTGCACTCTGTGAACAGCCTGCTCTTTGAGAAATTTCTTTTTGTGTCTTACCCTCCTGATGGAGGGTGTCAATGATGGTCTTCTGGACAGCAGTGAGATCAGCAGTCTTCCCCATACTTGTGATTTAGTTTACTGAACCAAGCTGAGTGTTTTTCAAGGCTCAGGAAACCCTTGCAGGTGTTTCGAGTTAATTAGACGATTCAAGTGATTAGTTGAATAGCCTACTAGTATACAGTACTTTTTCACGATATTCTAATTTTCTGAGACAGTCCTGTAAGCTTGGAAGTGCGCATGTCCTGCGAGTAGAATTAGAAATCTTTAAAGAAGGCATATGGACAATATTAAACCATAAGAAACAATGTTGTTGCTGCTGAAAACCGCAAGAGAGAATTGTTGAAAAAGTCAATGCATGCGCGATATGAAAGTCATGTGATGGAGAATTAAAGCTGTTTTCTCACACTTCACTCGTTCAACACTAAAGGGGGAGTGTGTGTGTGTGTGTGTGTGTGGGGGGGGGGGCATTGATTACTAAAAGCATTGAAATGACATGGCAGCAAATCATGATGAAGTACAGTTTAACCAGGTAAGGTTAAGTTAAAAGTTTCCTTATGTTTAACAGTACTCAACTAAAGCATTAATTGACTATATTCAACACATGCAATTAATGATGGGATGGTGTGTGTTATTGAAATAACTGATATATTCATCTTTTTGCCATTGTTCACCAATCCTTCTAAAATGAGTTGACACTGATTATCTTGTAGGTGTTTAATTTGTGCCAACCTCACTTTATATTACCACATAGGCTATATAGAATGGAAAATTAGAGCTGGAAGTGCCAAAATGTGATACAGAATAAATTATTGCTTTCATTCTGGAACACCTTTAAACTATAACTGAGTAACATTTCTGACAGCACAACATACAGTTGCCTCTGAAAAAATTTCTGCATCTCCTACGTTATTAAAAAGCTGCCGTTGGCATAAAAATGAAGAGCAGCACAAAGAAATTTTTCAGAACTGAGAGCGTTCCCTCGTTATTTTAGAAAAGCGATGCGCGGCTGAGAATATTGAAATATATTATCTGACGACCCCAAATGAGCCCCAGCCAGGACCATCTTCACAAAAGCTGTCTGCCCCTACTTCAGGCATGTTATTGAACAGTTTGTTGTTTATAAATCATGTACTAAAATGCCAATTTGTTCTTTTTACATAACATTTGGCAACATCTTAACATCGAAGTGAGCAGGCAGACCAAAAGTGCCACAGCTGATGACATCCAGGAGGTGCATAGATACTTAGCAGAGGGTCCCAGGATCCTATGATATACTGGAAAAACCAAAAGACAGTCTGTCCAAACCTCTTCCGCTTTTCATTACAATTTCTCTGCACTCCAGCGTCATCTGTGTGTGAGCGGGTGTTTTCTACAGCTGGAGAAGTGATATCAAAAAAGTGTAACAGACTTAATATCAAAACGTTGAAACAACTTATTTTTTTAAATAAAGATTTGTAAAAAAATGCCAGTCCACAAGCATCCTCATTCACAACATGTTTACTCAGAGGTTATTACGTTATGATAAAGGTTCACATTATTTATTGACTGTATCTAAAAAAAAACAATCAAAGATATTTTAAATTCAAATGAAAATATAAAATAATACAATGCAACACACAATGACTTAAATTGTATTATTCTGTATACTAGGTCATCAAATCAGTGTCAGTTAACTGTCAACTAGGTTGCCTGTAGGGATTTTTAACGTCCAGCAGGTGTCAGTATTTAGTGACACAGTATCAATACAGTTTGGCAACGTGTCGTATGGAAGCCCTGGGTGTCATAAGCCGGGTGGAGGAGCCAACGGACTGGTGTGCCGGAATTGTGGTCGTGCCCAAGAAAGACAATAAGGTGAGGCTGTGTGTAGACTTGACTGGCTTGAATCAGTATGTGTGCCGTGAAAAGTACATTCTGCCATCTGTGGAACAGAGCCTTGGAACACTTGCTGGGGCTAAACTGTTCAGCAAATTGGATGCAAATATGGGCTTCTGGCAGATTCCCCTTACAGAGGAGTCTTCAAAGTATACCACGTTTATCACACCCTTCGGGCGGATCCACTTTAAACCACCTCCCATTTGGCATTGCCTCCGCTCCTGAGCATTTCCAGTGCAGGATGGCTGAGGTCACAGAAGGGTTGGAAGGTGTCATTTGCCACATTGATGACCTGTTGGTGTGGGGGAAGGACCAGGAGCAGCATGACATTAGACTCCATGCCGTGCTACAAAGACTGGAAAAGGCAGGCATTACTCTGAATGTAGACAAGTGCGAACTCTCCAAGGCTAAGGTGGTCTTTTTAGGCCATATCATTACAATCGAGGGCATCCATCCTGACCCGAGGAAAACTGTGGCTATCACAGAAATGAAGGAGCCCACAAACGTAACCGAGTTACGGATTTTTCTTGGGATGGTAAATCAGTTGGGGAGGTTCCTTCCCCAGCTAGCAGACATGGATAAGCCACTGCGCGACCTCCTTTCGAAGAAAAACTCCTTGGTCTGGGACGTGGACCAGGCAGCAGCGTTTGAAAAACTGAAGAAAGCATTGTCTTCTCCTCCAGTGCTGGCCATGTACGACCCCAATAGAGAAACCAAAGTGTCGGCTGATGTGTCGTCATATGGCTTGGGAGGTGTTCTTCTTCAGAAATGGGGGGAGGAATGGAAGCCTGTGACTTATGCATCACGATCGCTCACTCCAACAGAACAGCGTTATGCACAGGTGGAGAAGGAGGCCCTGGGGCTCACCTGGGCATGCGAACGATTTAAAGATTTTCTGTTAGGAAAGCTGTTCTGCCTGGAAACCGATCACAAACCTCTTCTGAGCCTACTTGGGGCCCAAGCTCTAGATCTTTTGCCGCCAAGAATTCAGCGCTTCAGGATGAGGCTGATGCGCTACACATATTCGATTGTGTACGCGCCAGGAAAGTCACTTTGGACAGCAGACACACTGTCACGCTCACCTGTGACATCATGTACCTCCATGGAAGATCAAGAGCTAATGGAGAGCACTAACATTTATGTGGACTGCGTCATAGAGAGCCTACCCGTCAGTTCCTCCTATATTGAGAACTTGAAGGAACAGTTAAAAGCTGATAGTGTCTGCTCACGTGTAATGGCACTGTGCACTGAAGGATGGCCATCACATGCAAAGCTGCCGGTGCTGAAGAACTACTGGCCTGAGCAAGCTACACTTACCGTGAGAGATGGGTTGTTACTTAAAGACATGCGACTTATAATACCATCGGCAATGCGGAATGATATGCTTGCTAAACTACATGAGGGACACCTCGGTATAGTGAAGTGCAAAGCACGGGCTCGTGAGTCTGTGTGGTGGCCAGGACTCAGCCAGCAAGTGAGTGACATGGTGCTTAAATGCAGGACTTGCATACAAGAGCGGCACAATAACAAAGGGCCACTCATGCCAACTGAATGTCCTAAAAGGCCGTGGCAGAAGTTAGGGGCAGACTTATTTACCCTGGAGAACAAAACATACCTGCTCGTCATTGACTACTTTTCCAGGTACATTGAAATCGCCCTATTATGTCAGACCAGGTCCACTGATGTCATTACTCACCTAAACATCCCAACATTTCTGCAGAGTAACGGTGAAGCAGAGCGGGCGGTCCAGACTGTAAAAAACCTTCTGAAAAAGGCAGGAGACCCCTACCTGGCTCTACTCGCCTATAGGGCCACACCTCTCCAGAGCGGCTACAGCCCAGCCCAGCTCCTTATGGGTCGGCGTCTCCGTACTACGGTGCCGTCTCATCCCTCTCAGTTGGACCCTGTACTGCCAGACAGCCTCAGGTTTGCCCAGAAGGGGAAAGAGAAGGGGATTGCTGATACTGGAAATTATAACAGACGTCACCGTGCTACAGGGCCGCTGGAAGTAGTTTTGAACAGGGGGTGCTGTGAATTATTATTTTTTTTTAATAAATAATTAAATAGATTGAGATTCACTACTTTTTTGTCATATACACTTGAGTGCACGCAACCAAGGGTCTAATGGAGACGTCATCCAAAGCAGCCAACTTGTATTGACTTGTATTGTGCAACTCTGATCTTTCATGCTCGTTACATTTTTCTGTGGCTTTACGCCAATTTGAAAAGCTGGCATTTGAAGCTGGATGTTGGCTGGAAGGGCTTGTCTAGTCCAATCATGCTGGGTTGTGTTTTGAGTGCAGGGGTTGGGCCTGCAGGTGCAACCATAGACATAATCTAAAGAGTAGACCTCGCATCGACCGCTTTCGCCTATGGGCGCTAACGAGATTTGGGGGCGCCATCTTCGGGAGGTCAACGGCTCTGCTAAGTGTTATAGAGGAGGCGCAGAATCAATTTGAATCAACTATAACTCGCTGAATATTAAACAAATTTTGACATTTTTTTTATGAAAACTTTAAAACTATAGTTATTATAACAAAGGGTTCAGTGCATGTAAATATTCTTAGTGGGGTTAAAGGTAAAAGAATATTCTGATAAATGTATGTATGTTGCAAAACACAGCCACTCATACATTTTTTATTACTATATACACAAACACATTTATACACAAATATATTGTGGGGAGTGGTGGCCCAGAGGTTCTGGGTTCAACTCCCACTCTGGGTCCCTGAGCAAGACCCTTATCCCCCGATTGCTCCCCAGGCGCCACACAGTGGCAGCCCACTGCTCGCCAAGGGGATGGGTTAAGATGCAGAAATGAATTTCTCCATTGTGAGATCAATAAAGTTCAATAATTATTATATGCATATGCCAAACATAAACAAGGACACATAGACACAGACACACACACACATATATATATATATATATATATATATATATATATATATATATATAATTATTATTATTTTATTATATAAATATTATCACTGAAAATTAGCCTATTTTGTCGGGAATAACTCTTTTGGCAAAACATTAGCACCAAATATTAACAAGTGTAGTGACTACTTGTCCATGAAAGCCAAAAAACTCAAGTGACCCAAACAAATCAGTTAACTAATTAAACAAATTACTAACAAATAATTGTTTTCTAAGCAACTAAATTTAAACAAAAATATTAATACAACAAATAAGCAAATAAATAAAAATGAACTAAATAAACTAAATTCTAAAACGTAACAAAAATAGAGAAATACCAGAGCAAGCTTGAATTTTGCTGGTGGACAACAATACAGAAAAAGAACATTCTAATCAAAAAATATCTGTTCATCTTAATTTTGTGAAAGTTATCCCTCGATCCCTGATGACAACAGTCTGTCGATTCAAACAAAAATACGCCGCACAGTGCTGTGGCATCCGTCTGTTCAGATTTAACCAGCAGGTTAGGGTAGCAGGTCGACCGCCCCAAGATGGCGGCCATAATTTCTGCGCCGCGACAGTCAATGCGGGGGCAACTTCTATCAGAGGCGGGCAGACAGTCTCCTCACTCCGGCTGCTCTCCGCTGTCGTGGTTGCGGTACTAGTGTTTGTCACTACCCGATCCGTACAGGAAGCACGATCCGTACAATCAGCTCATTTGCGCGTGCGCAAACAGAATAACTTCCGGGTCGCCAAAAAATAATGTAATTATGGTACTGAAAAACCTTTATTTATATCCTTAAATCATTAAAGAATACTGAACTGCATCGTAAAGTCAATATTGAAGACTTTTCTGGAAGAAATGGATGCTTTTTAAATTCTATCCATTGTATTGCTTGACGTCATCATCAGACATGCTAAGAGCAGTCCGTTATTGCGTAACGTTTATCCGTATTGTCTGAATGCACTCTATTATTGCTTTATTTGAGAAAAAAACATATTTTATTCCTTAATAATGGGATCAATTTTGTTTACATATACACACACACACACACACATATATATATATATATATATATATATATATATATGTTCTAATAAAACTATTTCATACAAGATTAATTGTGTTCACGTTAATTATACAACTTTATGTAATGTAAAACATTACAATATGGAGTATATATATATATATATATATATATATATATATATATATATATATATATATATATATAAGTTGTATAATTAACTTGAACACAATTAATCTGTATAAAATAGTTTTATTAGAACGTTAAAGTTATCAGTTGACATTTTAGCGCCCTCTGGTGTACAAAAACAAGAGAAGACCTCGTCATTAGTACCCACGGCGATTTAACTTTTTTAATGTTTTTCTGTTTTTCATTTTTAGAATCTGCAATATTGACGCAAATACAAAGATATACTAAAAGATACCCCCGTTTCAAAAAAATACGAAAGAATAAAAAAGTAAGAAAAACGAAATATTGCCAACCGGAAGTTAATATGTTTGCGCACGCGCAAATGAGCTGATTGTACGGATCGTGCTTCCTGTACGGATCGGGTAGTGACAGTGTTCTTCACTAGTGGTGGTAGTTTCCAAAAAAAATCCGAAATGCGTTTCTGTGCCATATTTCCTCCTCGTTTCTGTCTTTAGACTATGTAAATTTACTAGTCTGCTCCCGCGAGCGGATCTTTACTCGGCGACCACTAGCTTGCTTGAAGTTGCCATGACAACGTAACTTCCGTGAAGTTCTGTTGATTAGGCCTCAAAATAATTAAATTATAATCCAAATACACGTAATACTAAAGTGTTTTTTTTAAAAGTCAAAAACATTCCCCAAAATATTTATAAGAAATTTATAAATTGTGCAAAGTATTTTTAATACATTTTATAAAAAATCTCCCTTTCGCCACTAGGGGGTGCTGCAGCACCCCCAGCACCCCCACTTCCCGCGGCCATGCCGTGCTAGGACTCTCTCAAACCTATCACCTGGTGATGAGGTATGGGTGACCAATGCAAAGATGCAGGGGACAGTGCTCAGCAATCATTCCACTCCGAGGTCTTACCTGGTCGATCTACCTCAAGGGGTGATGAGACGGAACCGCCAGCACCTCTGCAAACACCAACGCAGGACGAACAGTTCCCACTGCAGCAAGAGCCACCTGAGCCACCTGCTGCACAGCCACCTTTATCACCTGTTGTGGCACCCCAGTCTTCACCAGCAGGGACTACCAGTCCCAGAACCAGATCTGGGAGGGTCATCGTTAAGCCTAATAGGTTTATCCTGTGAACTGGGGGGGGGAAACATCTAATGTTCAACAGGTTTATATGGGGAAAAAGAGATTCAGTGGGTATTAATGATAGTTACAGAAATCTGTGTTTATGTTAATCTATGTTTGAGTGTGGATAACCGGGAAAAGAGGGGAAAAAAGGCAATTGTTTAAATACATACGATGGACGTTTGTGGTAACTTTGTTCTTCCATGCAAGTTTCTGATAGGACAGACCTTTCTACCAGTGGGGCAGAATAATCCCCCAAGGTCTGCTGAGAACAGAGGTAGTTTACCCTCTGTTCTCTACAAAGGGGAGATGTGGTATATTGTAAAATGTTTAATGACATTGTCCTGTTGGGGGCGCTATGATCTAAGGTGTTGTTTGTGCTGGGGATGGTTTTGGAGAGGAAGAAAAATAAAGTTGATTCATGTTCGGAACACAATTGAACAACTCACGCATAACTTATATATCATAAAGAACACGACACCAGACAGCAGCTGCATTACACCCCTGTTCACGGGCACTAGTACGTCTGTGTTTACGCTGCAACGTCGCCGACCCCCCCACCCATTTTAATAAGACAAAAACACCAAAATAATCCGTAGTGAACAATGTTTCTTTTAACCTACCGGGCGGGTCTTCCTCTCTGCTGAGGCGCTGTGTGTCAGACTCCGCTTCGTATGTTACACAAACATGTCTGAACATCCATCCATCCATTTTCTGACCCGCTTAATCCCTCATGGGGTCGCGGGGGTTGCTGGTGTCTATGTCCCGATATGAAATAATTGTAGCTGTCCAGTGGTTTCATGCTTCCATGCTCTCTCGTCTGTACTGGCCTGCGTGTTTATAAGGCAGCTGTATATGTCGCGGTACGGAACACTTGGCAGCATTTCACAGACTCGCTCCGTCCCTTCAGGCTTTTGCTGTGTGGATCTGGCAATCTGATACCATCAACCATCAACTTACTCTTAAAACGATCTTGTGATACGTTATCTAAAGAAGAAAAATACGCGGAGAACTCCTCAGTTTCTCTGTTTGCATCCGCCATTGTGTTCGCCTTTTGCCTACCAGTCCGGCGCGCATGCGCGAAAAACCCGAATCAAAACAATAACAATGAACTGGTCTATATGATGTCTATGGACGGGCCAATCAGCGGCAGCCGCATCAATTTCTTCTCCATTTCTTTGAACCAAACTTTATTGAACAACAGCAGCGTTAACGGAGCAAATGAAGAGATGTGTGACTAGTAATATTTTGCAAATATATAATATTTGGTCATCAGCGTGACTAGAAACAAATTAATATTGTAAACAGACAAGATATAAACTTTATTATTTTCTGAACAAAGTTTCATATGGTAAATAACTCAATTTACTTTAAATGATAGGAGAAGGTGGACTTTTTGGTTCTAATTAAGCTGAATAAAAAGAGTAAAACTCTTCTTTTATGTGTGTGGGCCGTTAGTTTGTTTAGTCTTAGTTGATTTGCAAAAAAATGTATTAAAATCGGCCACGAAGGAGTTTCTGGATCACTCAAGGAAAACAAACCTGGTAGTTATTTTTATTTTTCTAACAGAATAAAGTTCAAATACTGAGGAAAAAAATCTTAATGTTGAGGAAATTCATCAAAATAACAGAAGGCGATCCTGATGCATATCAAGTGTGCATCCACAGGATGTTTAAATGCTAATAGATTTTCTTCGTTATTGATTATTATTCCAAAGTATAAAGCTACTTGCTCATTTACACGAGACATGGCTTTGCACCAGAGTCATTCTATTTTAATAATAAAATTTATACATTTTTTCTCATTAATTCGACTTTTACTATAAAAACTATTCAATTCAATTCAATTCAATTTTATTTATATAGCGCCAAATCATGAAACATGTCATCTCAAGGCACTTTACAAAATCAAGTTCAATCATATTATACAGATTGGGTCAGATTATACAGATTGGTCAAAATGTCCTATATAAGGAAACCAGTTGATTGCATCAAAGTCCCGACAAGCAGCATTCACTCCTGGGGAACCGTAGAGCCACAGGGAGAGTCGTCTGCATTGTACATGGCTTTGCTGCAATCCCTCATACTGAGCAAGCATGAAGCGACAGTGGGAAGAAAAACCACCCATTAACGGGAAAAAAAAACCTCCGGCAGAACCGGGCTCAGTATGAACGGTCATCTGCCTCGACCGACTGGGGTTACAGAAGACAGAGCAGAGACACAACAAGAGAGACAAAAAAGCACAGAAGCACACATTGATCTAGTAATCTGTTCTACATTAGATGGTAGTAACGGGTGAGCCGTCTTCTCTGGATGATGTCAAAGTTAACAGAACGCCAGACCAGGTGTACCTACTATGAAGAAAAAGAGAGAGAGCAAAAAGTTAAAAGCTGAAATGACGACAGTCATTTCAATGTAATACAATGCAAAACTGGAGAACCGTAGAATGAAGAACAGTAGAAATCAGTAGAGTGAGAAAATTAGACCCTGATGTCCTCCAGCAGCCTAAGCCTATAGCAGCATAACTATAGAGGTAGCTCAGGGTAACATGAGCCACTCTAACTATAAGCTTTGTCAAAAAGGAAAGTTTTAAGATTAGTCTTAAAAATAGATAGGGTGTCTGCCTCACGGACCAAAACTGGGAGTTGGTTCCACAGGAGAGGAGCCTGATAGCTAAAGGATCTGCCTCCCATTCTACTTTTAGAGACTCTAGGAACCACCAGCAGACCTGCAGTCTGAGAGCAAAGTGCTCTGTTAGGAACATACGGGGTAATCAGAGCTCTGATATATGATGGAGCTTGATTATTAAGGGCTTTATACGTTAGAAGAAGAATTTTAAATTCTATTCTTGATTTAACAGGAAGCCAATGAAGGGAAGCTAAAATTGGAGAAATATGATCCCTCTTGTTGATTTTCATCAGAACTCTTGCCGCAGCATTTTGGATCAGCTGAAGACTTCGAACTGCATTTTGTGGACTTCCTGATAGTAAAGAATTACAATAGTCCAGCCTTGAAGTAACAAATGTATGCACTAGTTTTTCAGCATCACCCCTGGACAGAATGTTTCTAATTTTGGCGATATTCCGGAGGTGAAAAAGGAAACTCTGGAAACCTGTTTAATATGGGATTTAAATGACATGTCTTGGTCGAAAACAACACCAAGATTTTTAACTTTATTACCAGAGGCCAAGTTAATGCCATCCAGATTCAGTGATTGATTAAGAAGTTTATTTTTTGAGGACTCTGGCCCAAAGATTACAACTTCTGTCTTGTCAGAATTTAAATGCAGGAAATTTAAAGTCATCCAGCTTTTGATGTCATCAAGACATGACTGCAGTCGAAGTAACTGATTGGATTCATCAGGATTTATGGATAAATATAGCTGAGTGTCATCAGCATAACAGTGGAAATTAATCCCATGCTGTCTGATAATTTTGCCAACCGGAAGCATATATATAGTAAATAGAATTGGTCCAAGGACTGAACCCTGTGGTACTCCACAGGTGACCCTAGAGTTTGAAGAAGACTTATTATTAACATGAACAAACTGGAATCTGTCCGACAGATAAGATTTAAACCAGCCTAATGCTTTTCCCTTAATCCCTACAGTATGCTCAAGTCTTTGTAGGAGAATATTGTGATCAACTGTGTCAAATGCAGCACTGAGATCTAACAGGACAAGTACAGACACAAGTCCATTATCTGAGGCCATGAGAATATCATTGGTGACCTTCACCAGAGCTGTTTCAGTGCTATGATGAGCTCTAAAGCCTGACTGAAACTCCTCAAGTAGGTCATTACTTTGTAAATGTTCACAAAGTTGATTAGCAACTACTTTCTCAAGAATTTTAGATAAGAAAAGAAGATTAGATATAGGTCTGTAGTTTACTAGCTCATCTTGATCAAGAGAAGGTTTCTTAAGTAAAGGTTTAATAACAGCTACTTTAAAAGCCTTTGGTACATATCCATTTACTAAGGATAGATTAATCATGTCTAAAATAGGACCACTGATCAGAGGGAATACCTCCTTAAACAACTTGGTTGGGATTGGGTCTAACATACAGGTAGAAGGTTTAGATGAAGCTAAAATTTTAGATAGCTCAGAAAGCTCTACTGCTTTTAAACAGTTCAGACACTGCGCAGGTTCTAAGGATTCCTCCAATGCTGCCTCACTTACTGAGGACGAGGTAATCATGTTTGGGAGGATGCCAATTATTTTATTTTTAATGGAATAAATTTTATTTATGAAGAATCCCATAAAATCATTACTGCTAAGAGCTAAGGGGATGGC
This sequence comes from Fundulus diaphanus, assembly GCA_037039145.1. Classification (NCBI taxonomy): domain Eukaryota; kingdom Metazoa; phylum Chordata; class Actinopteri; order Cyprinodontiformes; family Fundulidae; genus Fundulus; species Fundulus diaphanus. The sequence continues at coordinate 5,238,610 of CM073126.1, forward strand.
TGGATCAACAGAGCTGTGGCTCTGGGTAAGTTTGGCAACTGTATTGAAGAGAAATCTAGGATTATTCTTATTCTCCTCAATTAATGATGAAAAATATGCTGCTCTAACTCTGCGAATGGTCTTGTTATACAACAATAGACTGTCCCTCCAGATTAGGTAGGATTCCTCTTGGTGTGTAGAGCGCCATTTTCTCTCCAATTTCCTAACATTGTGCTTCAAGGAATGCAGCTCTGAATTAAACCAAGGAGCCAGCTTCCTGTGAATAATCACCTTCTTTTTCAAGGGAGCTACATTGTCTAATGCAGAACGCAATGACAAAGTCATACCGTTTACAAAGACATCTATTTGTGAATTGGAAGAAACAACATTGCTGCCATCTACAGGGCATTTCTGCAATACGGAGGATATTAAAAAGGGGACAGACTCTTTAAGTTTTGATACAGCATTATCCGATAAAGATCTACTATAATGGAACCCTCTTTTGGGGGTGGAGAACTCCGTTAGATTAAACTCAAATGTTATTAAAAAATGATCAGATAGGACAGGGTTGTGAGGAAATACTGTTAATTCTTCACAATCAATGCCATATGTCAGCACAAGGTCTAAAGTATGGAGCCAAGAGTGCGTCGGTTTATGCACATTTTGAGCAAAACCAATTGAATCTAGGATAGTTTTAAAGGCTACACTAAGGTTATCACATTCTGTGTCAACATGAATGTTAAAATCACCCACTATAATAACCTTATCAGTATTTAACACCAAATCAGATAAGAAGTCTGACAGCTGATCCAAAAACTGAGTGTAAGGGCCTGGTGGACGATACAAAACAATAAACAGAAGAGGTTTTATTGCTTTGCAGTTTGGATGAGGGAAACTGAGGGTTAAATGTTCAAAAGAACTGTAGTTATTAATTGGCCTGGGACTAATTAATAAATCAGACTGAAAGATGGCTGCCACTCCTCCTCCTCTTCCCACAGATCTGGGAATGTGGAAATTTGAATAATTGGAGGGAGTTGACTCATTTATACTAACGTAGTCCTCTTGTAGCCAGGTTTCTGTGAGACAAAACAAATCAATCTGTTTATCAGAAATCAATTCGTTAACTAACAAAGTCTTTGGAGGGAGAGACCTTATATTTAATAGACCACATTTAATTGTTTTATTTTTAGGTTCAAGGTGAACCGTATTGATTTTTATTAGGTTTTTATGATTTGTTCCTTTTAGATAAGTTTTTGATCTGTTAAGTTTTGGCCGTGGGAAAGACACCGTCTCAATAGGATAATGGGTGGGTAACAGTACAGAAGCTGCAGAGAGGTGTGTTAAACTACGGCTCTGCTTCCTGGTCTGGACCCTGGGTTGTCAGCATTTAGGAGAACTAATAAAACCGGCCAGATTTCTAGAAAGAAGAGCTGCACCATCCAAAGTGGGATGGATGCCGTCTCTCCTGATCAGACCAGGTTTTCCCCAGAAAGTTCGCCAGTTATCAATGTAGCCCACGTCGTTTTCAGGACACCACCTAGACAACCAGCGGTTGAATGATGACATGCGGCTAAACATGTCATCACTGGTCAGATCAGGCAGGGGACCAGAGAAAATTACGGAGTCCGACATTGTTTTAGCAAACTCACACACCGAAGCAACACCAACTTTAGTGACCTCCGATCGGCGTGACCGGGTGTCATTACCGCCAGCGTGAATAAAAATCTTACTGTATTTACGCTTATCCTTAGCCAGCAGTTTTAGGTAAGATTCTATGTCGCCCGTTCTGGCCCCTGGCAGGCATTTAACTATGGTCCCTGGTGTCTCTAGTGCCACGTTTCTGACTATTGAGCTCCCAATCACCAGAGTCGGCTTCTCAGCGGGTGTGTCGCTGAGTGGGGAAAATTTGTTAGAAACGCAGACGGGTTGGTGGTGAACTGGGGGCTGAAATCTAGAGCTATGCTTCCTACGAACTGTCACCCAGCCGGCCTGCTTACCCGGCTGCTCGGGTGCTTCTGGAGGACCACTAAGTGAAGTAACGCTAGGTCTATGTGGCTCCGCGCTAGCAAAGGGGCGGCTATCAGCTGGTCTTTCCATAGCACGGAGCCGGGTCTCTAATTCTGACACCCTCGCCTCCAAAGCTACAAAAACACTACATTTATTACAAGTACCATTATCACTAAAGGAGGCAGAGGAATAGCTAAACATCTGACACAGAGAGCAGGAGATAAGGGGAGACTTAGTAAGAGACGGAGAAGCTGAAGTAACAGTAGGAGAGGAAGCCATTGTGGAGCTAAAGCTAGGCTAGGCTAAAGCTAGGCTAGCGCCCTTCTACCATGCCAAGAGAGCAAACCGTGAAACACGAGGAGTTCCCAAGCGTGATGTGCAGCAACAGAAAATGTTTTAAAAGTGCTTATGTGTTAGAAACAGATGTTACAGCAAAGAGATTAAAGATAAAAGCGAGAGAATCTGGAGCAACAAACCGTTGCTCACGCAGTGAAAACAGGAAGTGATACAATACGCCTAACTGCAAACAGGAAGTGACGTCAGCTGATCATGCCTATTCAGCTTCACATCCAGCGTCCTGCAGAATAGTTCATCCCCCTTTAACTTTTCCACGTTTTGCAGCATTAAAAACATAAATGTCAATAAATCTGCTGAGATTTTATTAAGTGGAGCAAAATGAAAATGTAAAAACAAATATCTGAAAAGTGTGGCATGCATTTACATTCAGGACTCTTCCCTTTAAATCCCCTAAATAAAATCCAGTGCATTTTACTAAACATTTCAATAATTATTAAAAGAAAATCTGATTAATAACCCAAAATATAAAGTAACCCAAGAACTAACTTTCAATTCAAAGTAATTCAGAATAAAAAGCTCCAAGATTCTGTTTAAAATCACCAAGTTTCAATCAGATCATCAAGGTTTCATCTGGACTTTGTGTTCTTCATGCTGAGAACATCAGAGCTGCTGTTTGCTCACTGAGATCTTCATCGGTACGATTTTTACTTTACCCGCAATGCTGAAGTATGGAAACATCTTGTCAGTGAAGGTGTGTGTGAAGGTGTGTATGTGTGAGTTAGTGTCCAGATCAGAGAAGGACAGCTTTCCTCTGTCCCAGTCCAGATTCACTCTGATCCTCTGGAGCTTCTTCTGGACTGAGAGAACCTTGCGAGGAGATGGAGGAGACCGTGCATAGTATTTACCTTCATAGAACTCTAGAAACAACAATCCAGACTCTATGTCTCCCTTCCTCTGGACAGACACTGCTATCACGCCAACCTCCCAGCCTTTTCTGTCTCCAACATCAACATCAACATCCCAGCTGTGGTTCCCTGAGTTGAAGCCCTCAGAACTCAGGACAGACCACTCTAACCCAAACCTCTCTGGATTTTCAGGACGCTGCTGTTTCTCTCCTTTAGTCAAATTGGTCAGATCTTCAGACAGGAGGAGTTCTGGATGAGCGGTGTTTGGGTCCAGGATGAGAGGAGTATAGGAGACCATGTTCTCCATGTTGCTCCAGATGTTGAAGGCCAGGTTGCCCAGATGTTTGGCCTGGTCTATCAGAGCTCCTGAGGGCAGCTGTGGATCCTCCAGCAGGGGGCAGCGCTGGACTCTTTCCACTGCAGCCTTGTAGTTGTGCAGGAATGAGACGTCTTCAGCTCTCAGCTCCTCCTCTGTGGCTCTGACTGTGTCTGAAAGAGCTGCTATCTCTCTGCTCAGAGCCTCCATCTTCTCCTTCATCATCCCACTCTTCTGCTCCTCTTCCTCCCTCAGTGCAGCCAGCCTGGCCTCCTCTTCCTCTGCTAGAAACTGATGAAGCTTCTTAAACTGCTCCTTAATCAGCCTCTCTGTGTGTCGGGCCTGGACCTTCATGTGTTCTGCTGTCTGATCAAACTCCTCTAGAACTTTCTTCCTGAGCTCCAGGTTCTTCTTTAAAAGTTCCAGAGTTTCCTGAAGGTTCTTCTTGTGATCTTCAGCAGCTTCATCGATGGGTCTGAATCTGTGGTTGATGTGTTTTTTTGAATCTTTGCAGACGAGACACACTGGCTGCTGATGGTCCAGACAGAAGAGTTTGAGTTTCTCAGAGTGCAGACTGCAGAGATCCTCTGAAGCTCTCTGCTCTCTCTGCTGTAGGAAGGTCTCACACAGGTTCTTCAGAACCAGGTTACAGGGTGGATCTTTGGTGAAGGATCTTCTCCTACAAACTGGACACTCTTGTGCTGCTTTCTCTCTCCACCAGTTCTTCAGACACTCCTTACAGAAGCTGTGGCTACATGACAGAACAACCGGATCCTTAAAGATGTCCTGACAGACCGGACAGCAGAGATCCTCCTCTAATCTGGAAGCCATTTAGTCTCTGAGTGAAGCTGAAAACACAGAAGGTCCAGTCAGTCATGGTTCCCCTCCCTCCTCTACTAACGTTCCTCAAAGTGACTCTGATTGATGTTCTGGGTCCAACTCACCTTCAGGGTTGGAGGTCTCCTCTTTTCTCTCCTGGACTCAGACGAAGCTGCTGGTTTGTCTCTATGACAGGAATGAAAACTGGTTCCAGGCTGTTTCAGGTGTGTTAGGTGAGAGGCGGAGCTTAAACCTGTTAGGTCTGTTGCTTTCTGGGGATGTTTTTTCTTCTACCAAGGTTTCATTTTAACTTTGCTTGCAGCTGAACAGGTTCTCCTTAATTTTCAGACATTAGATAAAAACAACCTTTTGGTATTTCTTTTTAAGGTTTTTTTCCAAGTGACAGCAGATATTTTCTTTTTATAAATCCTAAAAACTAAACCAGCCTGAGAATACTGAAGGAAAATACATTTTTAAAAGAAACTGAATAAAATGTTGCAAATGTAGATAATAGTGATAGAAAGTACTCCTGGAGGAGAACATCCAGCAGAACCAGAACCAGGCTCAGTGTGAACGCTCATCTGCCTCGACCCACTGGGGCTTAGAGAAGACAGAGCAGAGACACAGAAAGCTCAGAAGCTCACATTGATCCAGGAGTACTTTCTATGTTAGATGATGATAGATGGTCTGCCTCCCCTGATGATGTCACAGCTAACAGAACACCAGACCAGGTGTACCTTCTATGAAGAGAAAAATGACAGAGAACAAAAAGTTAAAGGCACACTATGCAACATTTTTCAGTTAATTAATGTGTTCCATACCGTTTTGGATGATTAAATGAGTCATTTCAGGTTGAACAAAGGTTTTCTTGGCCGCCCTGGTGGTCTGTGGGGGAAATACCGCACTTGCAACTGCAGGAGCCCTCGGCCCGCGCCCACAGGCTCAGAATCTCGTGCAAGATCGCGAGAGTCGGTCTTGCTTTACGGCGAGAACATGTTTGTTGCTAGCGCAGTGGCGATATCTGTGCAGTTATCATGGCGGAACCGGCGATAAAACAGCGAAAGCCCATGTCGGAGCAGGCAAGAAAGAGGAAAAGGGCTCTGGAAAGAGAGAGGAGTCGTACACGGGTGAACATCGGGCAAGCTTTTTCCGAATGGCGAGAGCTAAAAGAAAAAGAAGGCTGCAAGGCTGACGCGGACCTCGCGTTTCTGCTGATGCGATTGTAAGTAACATTGTAGGGTTTCCCTCACGCTACCGCCTCCCAACATTCCAAAAAAAAAAAAAAAAAAAAAACTAACTCGATATGCGCGCAAAGCTTGTCTCCCCCGCTCCGCCGGTCGCTCCGCCGGTCGCTCCGCCGGTCGCGCAAACCTTGTCTCTTTCCCCCGCCCGCCCGCTCCCTGGCTTGACGGAGAAACCAGGAGAACAGCTGAGCATCTTTACGACAGTGCACTTTTACTTTCGCCCTCTGGGGGGAGCCTCGCTGGAAAATCAATCCCGGTTGCATAGTATACCTTTAAAAGATGAAACAACAAACATTGCAGATTGGAGAGCAGTAGGAGAACTCAGCAGAGTGAGAGAAATAGACCCTGATGTCCTCCAGTAGCCTAAGCCTATAGCAGCATAACTATAGAGGTAGCTCAGGGTAACATGAGCCACTCTGACTAGAAGCTTTGTCAGAAAGGAAGGTTTTAAGATTAGTCTTAAAAGTAGACGGGGTGTCTGCCTCACAGACCAAAACCTGAGTACGATCTTTAGCTACTCTACCCAACTCTGTTTAGCGGATCATGGCGGTTCCTGATCATCCTAAATCCATTTCCTGGCAAAGTAGTAAAGCTGTACGTTGAGCCACTCTGGTTCTGGTTCCTCTGTCCTATTCAGGTAAAAATCACAGGACCTTTACCTTCAGAACCACCTGGCTCCTCCAGCAGAACCGGCAAACTTGTTTGGGTTGAGTTCAGAGGTTTCTTGTTTCCCAGATGATTTGTGTTCAGATTTTATTAACGCCTGAAAACGAGACAAACACCAAACTCTCTCCTTCATAATAATCACAGCTGGCCGGGTCCATTTACTAAAAGACCTACAAACTAAATAAAAAAATAAAATAAAATGATGTGGGAGAGTCACAGAAAAAAAGAAAAACAACTTTAATTTAATCAGGCATCAACAAACCACATTTATTACATTTCCAATAAATAAAATCTAAACTGCACATTTAGGAACTTGGTGCTGGTCGTTCAGCAGGAACCAAACCGGTCCAGCAGCGTTCTGGTGCCGGCGGGTTAAGAGAAACCTGAGCTGGAGCCGGTCTGGAGACGGCTCGGTGTCTGATGGAGGAAGCTCCCGAGTCTCGTCTACGCACCCACGATCCGAAAAGCGTGAAGTTCTGATCCGTTTGTGCAGACCGATCATTAATTCAAAACGCTGCTTTGCTTTTACCTTCATGAAAGACTGCAAACAGGCAGGAAGCTGATTTAAAAACTGCATTTAGGTTCTGTTCGTTGGCGCCTCCACGCCTCCTGCCGCGGTCCGGCGGGTCACCGGCGCCGTCATGTGCGGCGAGGTGTGGGGGCGCCGCGCTGCTCGTTGTCGTGGCGGTTCCTGAGAGGATTCAGGTCCGTCTCCAGCTCCCTCTGCTTCCGTAACAGACCCTGGAAACAGACAGCGGCCGGTGTTTGAGCGGTTCTGATCCGGTTTTAATGATCCTGTTCACGCTCTGCTGCAGTCCAGACAGTAAAATCATCATTATAGCAGCTGTTTAGAGTCATTTCCATAGAAATACGCTTCATTATTATTTATTTCTCCTTGGGGGGCGAGTTCAGATGAACCAGCAGAAAAGTTGAAGCAGATTCACAAAAAAGGTGGAAATAAAATGAAAAGGATCAATTTACAACATAAGGAAAAAAAAAAGTTATTAAAAATAGCGTACTCAGATTAAAGTGATTTAATTAAATATAAGGAACATGAAAGCATATTTATGCATAAAAACCAACAGGCTATTTAAAGTAATGGAAAATAAAGTTTGCTGGGAGCAGTGATGCTGGGGGGAAGGATCTGTGATGGCGCTCCCTGGAGCGCCTTGGATGCCGCAGCTTCCTGCTGTTAGGGGATGATATTTATATCCTCTAATGTTTCGCAGTAAAACAACAAACGATAATTAAGACAGAAAGACGAGAAGGTTAGGAGTTTATGTCACTAAATATCTCAGCAATAACGTCACTTTTTTTACCGTATGACAGAGAAACGTGAGGAAATTAGCTGCTTTTAAAAATTTTCAGAACAGTATAGCAAAAAAAACATATCGATAAAAATCTTATTGATCGATATCGATAATTGTCGACAAATTAAAAATATATATTTGAAGCGCAGCCCTGGCCATTTTGTGCTGTTGCCTAGCAACCTATTTTTTTTTATACACAAACACTGAATCCAAACTGAACCCTTTATTGAACCAACTTTTTACCAAAAATGCAAATTTTTTTTTTAGGTTTTTACGGCACTAGTGCCTCGTTTTTTGTACAGTGGGCTGACAGGAAAGGACCACGGGTCGGAGTGGAACCCGGGTCGGCCACGTCGAGGACTGAGGCCTCCGTACGTGGGTCGTGCGCACTAACCACTGCGCCACCAAAGAACTCTCTGAAGGGGGCGGAGCTTCCTGGGTCTGCGTTGTGATTGGTTGGGAGGATGTAATGATAGAAAAAAAACGCATAATGTGATTGAATTTGAGTTTAGAAAGAGCATTGAGATTACATGTTTCATGAATTGGTGCTATATAAACAAACTGAATTGAATTAATGATGATATTAACCTACATGGCTAGAATGCAAAAGGGAGGAAAACTGTTATTCTACTGAACGTTTTATTTACCCTTTTTTCCTATCGATTGATTTATACTGTTATTGAATTATCGTCCAGCCCTACCTTTAAACACTAACTTGTGTTTTGAGTTGAGCGTTTCAGCGTCATTCGGGTCCTGACGACACCGCGGCCTACCACTAGCCACAGGGTTAGCGGTTCGGTGTCGCTGGACCAGATCGGCCCGTTTTAAAAGCGGAACCAGGTGTGTCTTACCTGCCGAAGCTGAGCCAGGCCCCTCAGGATGTCCTGCTGTCGCTGGGAGCTGCGCATCATCTCCGGGTGGAGGAGCGGATCTCGGTGCGAGGGGACAGGAGGAGGCGCCGAACCCTCGGGAGGAGGACCTGGCCAGGAGAAAGGCAGCGTCACTTCTCTGAACCGGGCCTGCTCTGACAGCTCCACATTCGGTCTGAGTATAAAGTTTTTCCTGCATGAACTTCGTGAAAAAAAAATGCTTCTGGCAAAATTCAACCAGTACCGTTTCTATCGGATATTAAACAGAGCCAAAGAACGTTGACCGGTTCTGTTCATGTAGCTTAAACGGTAATAAAATCTCAAAAATAAATTAACAGCAAGTGAGCTAGAAGCGGCTCGTCTGCTTTCAGAACATCCTGCAGGAATCATAGTCGCTGCACTAAGTGCATTCTGAAAGTAGAATGGGAGGCAGAGTCTTTAGCTATCAGGCTCCTCTCCTGTGGAACCAACTCCCAGTTTTGGTCCATGAGGCAGACACCCCGTCTACTTTTAAGACTATTCTTAAAACTTTCCTTTGTGATAAAGCTTCTAGTTAGAGTGGCTCATGTTACCCTGAGCTACCTCTGTAGTTATGCTGCTATAGGCTTAGGCTGCTGGAGGACATCAGGATCTATTTCTCTCTCTCTGCTGAGTTCTCCTACTGCTCTCCAATTTGCATTGTTTGTTTTTATTTCAGCTTTTAACTTTTTGTTCTCTGTCTTTTTTCTCTTCATAGAAGGTACACCTGGTCTGGCGTTCTGTTAGCTGTGACATCCTCCAGGGGAGGCAGATCATCCTCTATCACCATCTAACATAGAAAGTACTCCTGGATCAATGTGAGCTTCTGAGCTTTCTGTGTCTCTGCTCTGTCTTCTCTAAGCCCCAGTGGGTCGAGGCAGATGAGCGTTCACACTGAGCCTGGTTCTGGTTCTGCTGGAGGTTCTCCTCCCTGTTAAAGGGGAGTTTTCCTCTCCACTGTCGCTTCATGCATGCTCAGTATGAGGGATTGCTGCAAAGCCATCAACAATGCAGACGACTGTCCACTGTGGCTCTACGCTCTTTCAGGAGGAGTGAATGCTGCTTGGAGAGACTTGATGCAACCTGCTGGGTTTCCTTAGAGAGGAAACTTTCTGACCAACCTGGAGGATCTGATGAAGTCTGACTTTGGAAAGAGCCTTGAGATGAAATGTTGTGAATTGGCGCAATATAAATACAATTTAATACAGCTGCTGTTACAGCCAATAAACTGAAAAGTGTCTTAAAAGAGGACCTTTTCTAATTTTTATCTGTCTTACCTGAGTGTGTCTTGGGTGGCGGCGTGGCGGCGGGCTCCAGCGGGTCCAGGCTGAAGACCTCATCGGTCCGAAGGTAAGGAATAAACTCCAGCGCAGGAGGAGGGGAACTGGACGCCTGCTGAGTCTGGACTGCAGGTCTGATGGCAGGGGCAGGAGGAGAGCGCCCCCTGGAGGATGAGACAACCTGAATTAAACCTCATTAGCATCTCATGAGATCTCTGCAGGATCGGGTTTTTGCTTTGATCCTTACAGGAGCTGTCTCTGCTGTTTCAAAATGTCCAGCTTTGATAAACTGCTTCATTTATGCCTCGTCTAAAGTCTACGGTGGTGCAGGCCAGACCTAGTCTAATTATTATGTGCGTTAAGCTCCAGGCGTCTTATTTAGAAAATGATGCACCGAAACTGTGATGACAGGGTCAAATCAAGTTTATCAACGCCCAAAGAGAAAAGGTTAAAATTATTTAAAGGAGCTACAAGCAACACTGACACCTTGTGGTGCAAATCGGTACAACAGCTTGCCAATCACAAGAATCTAATAGGCCGTTTTTAAACAGCGTATTAGAGTCATTATTTCCACAGAGGACAGGTCTATGAGGATGTATTCTGTTCTGGTTCTGGTCCGCTTTCTTTTTACTGGCTTCCATGTTTGCAGGCTGCTGCTCTTATACCAAATGTTGCGCTCTGTTTTGGGAACTCTCAGCTGATTGGCTCAGGAACCAGGAAGTAAACACGGGCTACACTCTGAGTTCTGGACCGTACCTCTAGGTTTGAGCGTAGAAAAACGTGACTAAGACATTTATGTTAGAGAGGGCTGACTATTTATAGGGAATGTTACTTCCATCCTGGATGAAAAATGACATTTAAGTTGATTTTACAGTAAATATCTGACTTATAGCTCCTTTAAACTGCAGTTTGCAGAAGGAGGCTCAGATCATTATAGTCTGAACTCGAGCACATTGCTAAGTTATGAAGAAATAATGTAGTAATTTGTGTTTAATTCATCTTTTCACGTCTCAAACGCTCGGCGGAGAGAAGAACGTTGGTCAGAGCTGCTCACCGGTCGGCGCTGGTGGCCGTTTGGCGGTCGCTGCGTCCTCTGGACCCTGATTCCACCTGAAACATCAGCGCTCATCAGCATCAGACAGACAGCAGCACCGACATTTCATTCAAATCTGATCCCAGAGCAGTTCAATGCCTTCTTAACGGGGCTGGTGCTCCTCTGCTGGCCGTTGGGGCAGAGACGCGTCTCCTGGAGCTGGGGGGGAGGTTCTGTTCTGGGCAGACGGGTCCTCTCCTGCAGAGCCAGGAGCTCAGCCTGCCTCCTCAGCCGGCTCTCCTGTCGGTTCTTCTGCAGGGCGACCGGGTAGCGCTCCGAGGCGGGGACGAACCGCCGGCTGGGCCTGGAGACCACAGGAAATACAGAAAAAACAGTTTTGGTTTTTAACCAGCCAGTAAAGCTGACTTCATCCATTAACCCAAAGATCAGAGACACGTCTAAATGTCTGAATGACATAAACCGGGCTTGAATTAAATTTCCTCCATCCGAATGAAAACAAACTGAAGTCATCTCTTTTAGGTGCGTTCACACCGAAGACGATTTCTTTTGCCGGCTGTTGCTCGCCTGACACATCGGCAGCAATCCCCACAGTCGGCCACAAGCCAGAGACACAGCAGTACAATGGCGCCACCTAGTGACACTAACTGCCACTGCAGTCTCCTCACTCTTCTCCAGGCTTGGTCCGTCCTGGATTTGTCTCCATAGAAATAATCGGTTCAGTCATAAAAACTCTTTTCTTTCACGCTGAATGGACACAGCTTCGTCTCCGACATCACAGCCACATCCAGTTCCTGATTGGTTGTCACAAAAAGACACAAAAGTTCAGCTTTAAAGAGCTTTTAAACTTTTCAAACTGTTGCTTTGCACACGTCACAGGTATCGTGTCGCTCTGGCATCGCTAGAATTGCCTCTGTTGCCTCGCTCCTGTGTTGCAGAGATAACCTGAAATTGGTCGCTCGGGCCGCCACATTCGCCTTCGGTGTGAACGCACCTTTAAGGAGGAAATACGGCGGGAACGTAACGTAAGCGGCGCGGTTTACGGGCGTGTTTTTAAAAGCGTAAATTTCCACCATACGTTCCACAGCTGCGTGTTTCTGCTTTGGAAAGAACCATCGCCACATGGAAAGTGCACCAAGTAGATGTTGTTTTCCCGTTTATTCCCTGCCAAACAGGAGCGTATAGAGTCTGAAATTAGAACTTCAATCTAGGGCTGGACGATAATTCAATAACAATATATATCGATCGATAGACGTGTGGCGCGATATGAAAAAATAGGGTCGATAATAGTTCGATAGAAACAGTTTTCCTTCCTTCCGGCCTATCATATTAGTTCACTACTTCCTCTCGACCAATCGTAATCGCGGACCCAGGCACGTCGTCACAAAGCCCCGCCCTCTCAAACCACAACACAGAGCATGTGGATATGTCGCAGCAAGGAGCGGCGGAGGAAGCGGTCCCAAAACGGGGTTTTACTAGTTCGCCAGCCTGACAGAAATAAACCAGTGATTTGTAAAACTTGCAAGGAACCGGTAAAAACAGAGTCTGGTAACGTAACCAACTTGTTTCATCACGTAAGCCGCTCACTCCGCACTCGCTGCTGCGCGAGCTGTGCAGCTCCGCGCGACACCGCATGCTGCTGTTGTCTGCAGTTAAAAAACCTGGCTTCAAACAACTACTCGCTACTCCGCGAGGTATAAAGTCCACGATATAAAGTTCCGGGACGCAAGTTTTTTCTCTAACAGCGCTCCCTAAATTGTGCAACGAGTGCCGCGAATCAGTGCAAAATGAGCTGCAGCCTGTGTCCTTACACGCCACAACCTCAGCCCTGCGTCAGCCTCTCAATTATGAAACCTGAGAAGTAACTAGTGTATTCCCACCTAAATAGGCTATTTTATTTATTTATTTATTTGGTATATTTATTTTGGTCTTTATTTAATAATAAAGTCTTTATTTAATAACATAACTCAGGTCTCTTAAGTTATTTTTCTTAAAAAAAAATGCTGTTATGGTTAAAAAAGTTGGTTAAATAAAGATTTAATTGGAATTCTGTGTTTGTGTTCTTTATTAAAATTAAATAATTTAGCAATATCATAAAATGTCCAGGCAGAGCTGCACATAAAATATGGTTTTAAATATTTTCAATAATTATCGATATCGATCAATATGCATTTTTTTTTATCGATAAGCTTTTTTTCTATATCGCCCAGCCCTACTTCAATCTAATTTAGGCGTCGCGTAGCATAAATATGCGTGTATTATGCTTCTGGTGTACATTTACTGACTGATTAAAATGAAAAGCTAAGCTAAGCACATGCGTACGCTGCTTTGCGCGCCACAACGCGTCCGCTGTGTTTCCTCTGTACCACGACTCAGTGATCCGCCCCTCTCCAGCTGTAATTGGCTAGCATGCTGCCTTCCGTCGTTGATTTGAATGGTTCAGTTGTAGGATTGACAAATCGAGATAGGACTCATAGAAAGTTGGCCACTCCGAGGTAAAAAACAAACAAACACCGCCGGGTCTGCGTCCAAAGACGCTGAAAGAGGATTCCTGCTTTCAGCGTCTCTCGTGTGGACTGTTGTAATTCCTCGAATGTCGGATCAGATCATCAGAAAGGGACATCAGGAGATCCCTATGCTAAAAGAGCTGTGATAACCATACCTGCTTCAAATCCAGCAGTAAAGTGGAAGCTTGATCAATAGCCTACATGGGTAAAAATTATAAAAACGGAAAGAATTATATTGGGTGAAAATTATGGAAAAAAGTTTTCTCATCTATTTTGTTTTGTGAAAAATCCGACTTTTTTCTAACAACCTCTTCTTGTATTATTTTAAAGAGTAGCTGCAATAATCTCCAGTTATTCTCACTGGGATCCTTTAAATCACGTGTCAAACTCATGGCCGTCAAGGCAATTTATCCGGCCCTCAAGAGCAATAAAAAGGCACATCATGTCATAAAGTAGAGGGATATCTCCTTTTAAATTGTATAAAATAGCTGAAACTGTGCTTCCTGTGGAGAATGCGGTTGTTTTTTTAACTGTAGTAACAGCATCCTACCACTAGATGTCGTTTTTTCCACAACACATTAAAATAACCCAGAAATGTCCAAAAAGAGGAAAAGTGATGCAGAATGGTGAATTTAAAGTTTAACTCACCCCAATAACTTTTTTTTTTGTAGATAAACTGTTCAAATGGGCCTAAGGCGCTACTTTTATGTTACTATGATAGTTTCTACATTTGTATCTGAACTGAAATTATGAAATCAAAAGTATCATCTATACAGGAGCAACCGGCCCTTTCAATGACTTCATGATGCCAAAGTGGCCAAACATAGAAATGAGTTTGACTCCCCTGCTCCAAATGTGGTGCATTTCTACCTTTGCGTGTTCCACTCGGGCCTCCTCTTGGTCTTCGTCCTGGCGAACGGCTCGTACGGGTCCTCTCCCGCCGGCAGACAGATGTTCTCCTTGCCTGCTCTGGCCGCACGTCTCCTGCCGTTAGGAGGCTCAGCAGATCCAGGGGGTGGCGGGTGGTTCTGCACGGAGACGTCAGCGGTCTGAAGTCTCTCTGCTGTGGGTGGGCAGGCAGGAGGAGGAGGAGGAGGAGGAGGAGGGGTGTCCTCTGCTCAGGGAGAGAAGCAGAAACTGTAATCTAACCAATCTGGACCAGGAGGGGACGGACATGAGCAGCGGCTGCGGCGTTTTAGCCGTTACCTGTCTGAACAAACGTGTCTTTGTATAAGGAAGACAAGCTGCTGCCGTTCTCCGGACATCCGGCCCGCCTGGTAACTGCTGAGCGCACAAACACAAAAACCAACGTTTAGAAAAAGGTTTCCCTCTGGTTCAGTTTGGAAACACCTGGGAAAAACACACCTAAATCCATGGAGTTTTAACCCAATCCTGGCTGGTGTCTACATCAGTTTTCTAATCTCTGTATCCTAGACAGGCCTACTTCATTTAGCTCAATCCACGTCTCCTTAGGAAATCAGAATGTCTCAACCAAAACTTTGAACGTCTCTACTAATTTCACTTGTTTCTACAGTAAATACTAAAAACATAAACCCTAATGTACAATAAAAAAGCAAAGGCAGAAAGCATCTAAGCCCCAGGAATTAAAGGCCCAGACTTTGGTTTCCCAGGGTAAAACAAAGTCTGGGCCTTTTAGGTCTGCTGTGTTTCTATTAGCTAGCGGCTATTTATGTAAAACAACCCGACGACGTTTGGGGAAAGTTGTGAGGAAAAGCTGCAGTACCACCCCGGTCCAGTGGGTGGCGGCAGGAAGACGGCGGTCAAATAGACAAACGTAGAGAAGCTTTAACCATGTCATGCCACTCATCCGGACTCTGGGGGGTGACAGAGGTGGTGGGTAGACTAGACCAGGGTTTCCATACATCAGGGATTCCCAAAGCGTGGTGCAAAAAAAACGTGTAAATAAATTAAAAATTGAAATCAAAAACTGTAAATTTAATAAATAATTAAAAATGTATTCACATGAAAATCTATTTATTTAGAAGAAATCTACGCTTAATTTTAAGATGAAATATATAAGATATCTTCTACGCATTGTCCGTAGATGCGCACCTAGCTTGTGGCCTCTCCTTCAATCATTCATTGCACATATGCTCAATCGTCTGTCAGGTCAGACATCTAAAGTCAAAGTTAGTAGCGAAAGCCCCAGGAGAGTAAAGCTCCAGGAAAGTGAAAATAGCTGGGTAAATGTGTATGGAAACTAGGGCTGTACATAAAAATGAATACAAAGATTAATATCAATGTTTTTAAAAACGATTTAATACCGATATTCTGGCTTTCAATATGGATATACCTCCCAACCCCTAGGGGGCGTTATCACAGCGCAACAATTACTGTTCACAGCGAGGACGTGAGACGAATTTGTGGAACGGCCGACAGGATTTTAGAAGCACCTTCATCCCTAAAATCAGACGTTTGGCACATTTTTGGTTTCTGTGATACGTTAAATGCATTGAACCAAATGGACTTTATTTTCCTGTTAATATATCAGTGTAGGGCTGGGCGATATAGAAAAAAAGCTTATCGATAAAAAAAAAATGCATATTGATCGATATCGATAATTATTGAAAATATTTAAAACCATATTTTATGTGCAGCTCTGCCTGGACATTTTATGATATTGCTAAATGATTTGATTTAAATAAAGAACACAAACACAGAATTCCAATTAAATCTTTATTTAACCAACTTTTTTAACCATAACAGAATTTTTTTTAAGAAAAATAACTTACCTTTATATCGCGGATCAAGAGTGCCAGGTTTTTCAGCTGCAGAGAACAGCAGACATATCCATCACTATGAAGCACGTTACTGCATGCGTTATGTCCTTATGCCGCTTGGACGATTTGTCATTTTATCACAAAGAAGGGAGCCCAGTTTAGCTGCTGTACCTGCTTTGTTTTGGAAGAAGTTCCAGAAAATTCCGACGACGACGACCCGGAGCCGCGCAGCTCGCGCTGCTGCGGGTGTGAGCGGCTTACGTGATGAATACTGGTGGGTTGCGTTACCAGACTCTGCTTTTACCGGTTCCTTGCAAGTTTTACAAATCACTGTGGTTTATTTCTATCAGGCTGGCAAACTAGTAAAACCCCGTTTTGGGACCGTTTCCTCTGCCGCTCCTTGCTGCAACATATTCACATGCTCTGTGTTGTGGTTTGAGAGGGCGGCGCTTAGTGACGGCGTGCCGACTGTAGCAAGGAAGTAAAACTGTCTATCGAAGTTTTTATCGACCCTATTTTTTCCTATCGCGCCACACGTCTATCGATCGATATATATTGTTATTGAATTATCGCCCAGCCCTATATCAGTGTTCAATAAATTGAACATAAAGATAATATTTGGCTGGTTTTGGTGAATGAATGACTTTGAGCATTAATTTGAAAGTAATAAATATCGATATTGGAGTCAAATCAAATCAAGCTGAGCTACGTATCGAGAATCGTATCGGCTCATCCTAGATGATACCAGCCCTAATGGAAACGCTACCCGGGATTTGAAAAGCCCGGGCTTTTGAGTGGTGATGAAAAAGGGGCTTTTGTTAGCTCCCTTTCATCCCTACAGGGAAGATTTTCTGGCAAACAACAGAAAAGAAATTGTCTCCCACAAATGTAGATTTACTTTTTGACATACAATGAAAACAGAATGAAATCAGACCATGACGGCAACTGAGAATCAGTTTGGTTTGGGTTGTTTGGGTCGGATGCAGCGATATTACAGCGCTTTACTCACTTATGGACTCAGGTGTCTCCTCTGGCCCGCCGTCACCGATGCTCTCTGGCGGCTCGACCTGAGGGGACACAGTCAGATCTGTCAACAAAGACCCAAAGAAGAGGACACGCATGCTTTCCTGTGTACGTCTGCCAGCGGCGGGTTTTTGGAATTGGGCGGATGCCCAGGGTGGCGTTAAGAAGGGGGGCGTCCAAGCACTCTATAAGAAGATGGGACTTCTATATTGATGGGATTTTTGTCCAGTTTCGAAGAGCTTTGGTCCAAATTTAACCTTCAACCTTCTGACCTAGTTGGATATTTTCAAGTTCATAGGACATTTTGTAAAATCAAACACCTCAGCATTCCCTGCCTCTCCTCTTCCCTCTGGCATTGATCTTCTTCTCCCACTTACAAAAAAAGTCTAAACGTCACATTTTATTTTTTAAGTTTATTGGAACAGGGTTCTCTTCCTGCCTTGGACGGGGTCAGAGCAGCTTGGGAGTTCCTTGTTGTTGGAGTTATTAAAAGTTATTAACAGCCACTGCGGAAGGTACAAAGAGCCACAGGTTGCAGACAAAGACATGTCCTTTCATTTACTTCACTCATTGCTCGACACAAAGTAGTGCTATTGTGGAGGAGTAGGGCAGCACCATTGCCCGACATCTTGGCTACACGATGCAATGTCGTTTCTACATTTGGAAAATATTAAATTTGCAAGAAGGAGATCAACAGAAAGGTTTTACCAACAATGGAAACCCCTAAATGCAATATTTCAGAACTTTAACTTCCCTCTCTGCTGACGAACAAACTGGTTTTGTCCTTTATTTGATTTTTTCATGTATTTTTTTTATTATTTATTATTATTTTTCATGATTTTTTCACTGTGTATTTCTGTTCTATATTTATAAGCGAGACTCATACTGTGGCACATCTACGCACTCTATGGATGGGGGGGATGTTTGATTGTAAATTTGTAAACTCGAAAATGCTTCAATAAAATGTGCTGACATAAAAAAAAGAAAAAAAAGGAGTAGGTTTGTTTATCTGCGAGCTGAACCCTAAAGGAGCTTAATATTGCTTTTAAGCATCAGCCAGGAGTTGGCGCCACCGTGTGTTGACAGAGGGGAGAGCAGGCTGTGTTTATCGCTGCGCTCTGAGTGAGGGAAATTTGAATAAACGACATTTTATATAAGCTGGTCTGTGTTGAGGGTTGGAGTTTGGGGGGTTAGAAGCTTGACATGTGTTGATCCCTCACCACCTTCTTCCTCTTCAGCAGCTCCAGCTCGTACTGCTGCTGCAGCTTCTCCCTCTCTTGTGCAACCCTCTTCTCTTCCTCTTCTTCCTCCCGTCTCCTTTTCGCCTCCTCCTCCTCCTTCTGCTTCTTGCGTTCCTCCACCTGGGCCTCAATGGCTCTCTAGCGAGACAACAAGGATGTGGAGGAGGTCCGATAAAACGTTAAAAGAAGCAAAAGGAGCAGAAACTAAGGAGCATTTTCCCTCCGTCTTTGTGCTCCTAACCCCTGCTGCCACCTCCTCACCTGCTGCTCCAGCTGTTTCAGCCTCCTCCTCTCTCTCTCCTCTATCTGTGCAGGGTCCAGCAGGGACGTCATGGTCCTCAGATAGCTGGAGGAATCAAAGAACAAGACGCTGAATTCACTTGAGCTCAGATTTAACAGAATCTTCTCAGCAGCATTTTAAGCTTTTGAATTTTGGTTTTTATTAATGGGCAGTGCTGCCAGCTTTGGGGCTTAAAACCATCAGAAATGCACAGACAATAAGATTTTTTTAAAGGGAAAATAAAATAATGATGTGAAACACTCGACATATCTTCCAGTTTGAGGCCAAAAACATCCAAAAGCTGAAGCAGCGCGCTGTAATAGACCACAGCCTCCGCCCTGGGCTCAGAAACCAGGAAGGTTCAGACATCTTTCTGGAGTTTTCTGGCATTTTTAAAAAGGTTTTGGACTCTGAACTCTGGGCTGGATTGTTTTACATTGGATACAGATTCTTTAGATCACAGTTTATGATCTGTGGTACCTTCATTTTGTTTGTAGAAGCTCTGAAAACAGATAGACCGAGGCTTTGTGTGACATCCAAACCCGACCCCCTTTAAGAACCACAGGTCCAGTTTAAAAAAAACCCGACCTGCGACGATTTACAGGCCAAAGAATCAGTGAAATTGTGAAATTTTTTTTTGGTGCATTCTGGTGGTAAAACAAAACACAAATCCATGAACAAGTTGGACAAAAACCCAAGTTTTGATCTGCCCATATATATAAAAAATCCATATGAAAGCATTTTTTTCTCACTTATTTATGATTTTATGTTTTAGATAAATCATATCAGCTCTTTTTGGTCATGAATGTGAGAACAATTAGGGCTGGTCCATATTGATCGATATCGATAATTACAACAAATTCAAAACATATATTTTAAGTGCAGCCCTGGTCATTTTATGCAATTACATCGCAGATATTATATTTTTTACCAAAACTACAGGTTTTTAAAAATGAAAAAATAACACGTGCTCTCTGAACTCTAAAGGGTGTGGAGCTTGGTTCCTGGGTCTGTGTTGTGATTGGTTGGGAGGATGTAATGACTGTAATATGACTAGAATGCAAAAGAAAGGAAAAAAATCTTTATTCTATTGAACTTTTTTTTTTTCTATCATCAATACACGTCTATCGATCGATAAAGATTGTTATTCAATTATCGTCCAAGAACAATCAAGGAATAATTGTTACATTATGTATAATGGTGTTTGGGGGTTTTTGTGCATAGAAAACAAAAACAAAAAAACACCATAAAGATCCAAAAATATATAAAAATAAAAATAACATCTGGAAACTGAAACTTTTTTCACTTTTTGTTTTATTTTATTCTTTTATTTCCTCCTTGGGTCGCCCAGAATCTCAGCGAATCAGAAAGACGACTTTAAGGATGGATGATGCTCCTTATCAGGTCAGACAGTGTTTATCTGATGAAGTCTCTTTCTTTTTAACCAAAAAAGGTAAAAAAAAATCATGTGTGCAGATTCAACTTTTCAACATGAAGAAAAACCCAAGCTTCCTGCTGGCTGGGAACAGGGCTTAGACATCCATGCATGTTAAACAGCTTCATCTTTAGCATTTTTCTGTATTATATATTTTTAAAAAAAAGGAACATTTAAGCAGGCAGTTTCCAACTAATTTTCTAAAGATGAAATGAAATAGTTTCGTTTGTGGTTTAGATATTCTACGTTTGCTCATTTGGAACCAAAATCGTTTTGTTTTTTCAGTAAATCGAGGCAGAACGCTGCCGCTGCCTCCCGGGTTTTCCGTGCTACCTGGTTCTGGCGGTATGTCCTCTCGTGGAGTCCACGCTGGCTCCGAGGACACTCTCTGCTCCGCAGCTGCTGGCCGCCTCCCAGACCAGCGACAGGCTGGACGACGGGTCCCAGTCCTCTCGCTCCGAGCCGCTGAGCCGACCCGGAGGCGGCGCTGATGGAGCCGGAGCCCTGCGCTGGAGCGAGTCAAAGTGCGCCGCCCAGCGCTCGTGGTCCTCCGTCTGCAGAAAGGGGGCGACATGTTACCCTGAGGGGAGCGAACCGGGCGCGTGGCAGCGCGGCGCTCCCGCTGCGTCTCTACGGCACCTGTCGCCGCAGCGCTTTCTCCCGTTTCCGTCGCTCGGCCGTCTCTTCCCTCTGACGGTCCAGCTCCTCCAGCCAGCGCCTCCTCTGCTGCTCTTTCCTCTCGGCGCTCAACGCCTCCTCCATGGGAGCGACCTCCTACAGGGGGGGGGGGAGGAGGGGGACACGACCCACCAATTCTGTGTGAAACGCTTCGGGCTTTTACCGCGACTCCTCTTCCTGCGGCGGAAACGTGCAGAGCTCAGATTTACCCCGAGTCTGAGGCTGGAGCGGATGGCTGCGGGCGGCTCTCTGTGGCCGACGGATGAGGTGCTCTCTGCGTATTCCTCACCCTGAAACACAGTAGAACATGACGTTCAGGCGCATTTGCTGCAGGATCAGCGTGTTTTTATTAAAACGCAACCTTTTCTGCTCTTTGCCTTTAAGTGTACATTAATATTATCAGACCGTGGCTGAATAAATGCCAAGAAAATAAGTTTTTTGTTTGGGTTTTTGGGCTTGAGATTTGTAAGTGACAGCGTCATGTTCTGGTGGCACCAGTTACCCAACTCTAACATCTAAGAGATTTAGGCTTAAAGTAATCTTACTTTTAAGGTTTATTTTAACCTGCAGTGATCTGAACGTTTAGGAGCAGCTTTATCTTCTGTGAAGAGTTTTTTTTTATTAAATTAAGGAGCTGCTCAGTCAAACAACAGGAGGAATATTCTCAAATTAAAAGTTCTTTTTTTTTTTCAATTTCTTTGAGCAACAATACAAGCAAGATTTACATTGAGATGTTAAGACATGTTAGTAGCGCTCAAAAGGAGTACCGTAGGTAGAACTTCAAGAACTTATAAGAACCTCCCCCCCAAATACAATATTCATGTCACGTTTAACATATAAGCTCTTTTGATAAAAGGAGGCATTACAAATCAAAGCACAGTTACACAAATACAGAGTGTCTTATTTTGAAGGCAACTGTACAAAAAGAAGAAGATATCTAGTACTACTTTTTTTAATATCGAAAATGTTGTAAGTTATCACATTTAAATGTTTGGGTTATGTTGTGGAAAATATATATATTAGTTGTTATATGAATTAGCCATTTTTATGGAGAATAATAAGAGGTACTTCTGGCCTCTAAACTGTGTCTCCCCTCTGAGGCAGAAAACACACAGCTCACAGGATGTTTGCTTTAAGGTCTGAAAGCAATTTTATGGTTCTTGAGGTCATCTGGCTTGACCCCTGATAGGACATTTTGGGTACTAAATCAGCCGTACTGCATGAAAACTTTGAAAGAATATACTCCTTGTTTTGAGGACAGATAGAACCTGGAGACACAGTGCCTGGGCCCAAAACCCCCAAACTAATCGGGAGGGGCTAGTCACTATGATAAAAAGATGGGTTTGCGAAGAAGACGCTAGACAAAGAAGCTGCAATGCTTTGAGAGAAGCACATCGTAACATACTGAATTAAGCATGTAAGTTCTCTTTGTCTCTTGGAATTCATAATGAAATAAATATGCATATTTTAAATGTTTGCCTCTGATAATCTGTTTCTCCTTTACTGTCAAATCTTATTCCGGGGTAAGACGGGCCTTCAGAAATAAGCAGGAGCAGGCCCATATTAATTTCAACAGTTATCTGCATATTTTTTAAAGATAACATATTTATACATGCTTTTAAATTGTCTCAGTGTGGTACTCCTTTTTATTTCTATATCTAACCCATTCCACAACATGACTCCTGCTTGGCTGAGCCCCAGACGTTTAAGTGTGGTGCAAACGCCACATCTTCTCAACACAAATTCTCCTCTTTAGGGGCAAGAAGACAGACTGACAGCTCACTCCGGCTTTTCTTGTGAAATAACTGCTGTAAAGCCCGGATGACTCCTGTAACTCTTATTTGGGGAAAGACGATAAATAAATAAATGAAAGTGAAATACCTGCAGTCTGCTGGGAGCTGAATGCTGCTGCTGCTGCTTCAGGGCAACTTGCTCATCTATAAATAAAACAAACTGGTTTATTTCAAGTGTCTTGAATGAAATGCCCACTGCACAATTTACTGAAGGTTTCCCGTTTTTTTTTTTAAATGCTTAGAACAATAATCCGTTAATAGAACTGGGTTGAGCGACTTGCGTCACGGTCTTGTAGACAGAAAGTACTCCTGGACCGGCGCTTTGTGTCTTTTCAAAGCCCGGTCCGTCCTGGCTGGGTCTGGTTCTGCTGCACTGCAAAAAGAGAACTAAAAGTAAGTAAAATTTTCTTGAAATTAGTGTATTTGCACTTGATTTGAGCAGGTGAATAACATGATCTGCCAATGGAATAAGAGTTTTGCACTTAAAATAGGAACAACTCGTCTCCATCATCTTATTTCAAGTGAATATATCTAATGATCTTTTTTTAGGAGTAAAAATATTAATTCCATTGGCAGATAATCTTGTTTAATTGCTCAAATCAAGGACAAAAACACAAATTTCAAGAAAATTTGACTTACTTTTAGTTGCCTTTTTAGCAGTGTGGAGGCTTCTTCCCGTTTCAAGGAGTTTTTCCTTTCCACTGTCGCCACATGCATTATCAGGGTGAGGGATTGCTGCAAAGTTAGAGGCTCTTTACGAAGGTCAGCTGTGTTTTTTTTTTTTACTTTTTATCTTCTAAAGACGAATTTCAGTGATTCTTATCATTCAGCGAGTAGCTGTGACTAATTAATGCTTTTATTTTGCAGCTTTCATGATAAATGATTATGAATTAATACGCTGCTTCGTATAATGATTATGAATTTTAAGATGAAAATGTTGAGTTTTCACATTCAACGTATTTTAAAGCATTGTTTTGATGCTTCAGGGACTTTAGAGCAGGGTTTCCCAAAGTAGGGGTCGTTAGATGAGACGTTATCGAATATAGTTTTAATATAGCAAACGTTTAATCAGCGGAAATTACAATTTCTCTAATATTTATGACTTTTCTACATCGGAGAACATCCAAGTTTTAATTTCACACACAAATGTGTTTTTGGTGGAAATGTGCTCCTCTGTGGCCAACAATTAATTTTCTTTAACCTACATTGACCCTATTACCATTTTTATTTCTGTGGAGAAATTATGAGAATAAAGTCATAATATTAGGTGTACAGGAATTAACAACATTGCAAAAGTAAAGTCAGAATATTAGGAGAATAAAGTCACACAATCGTTTTAAAGTCTGATACTGATAATAATTTGAAGCTGATGTGCTGAAATGATTTAGTAGTTTTTTCATTTGTAAAAACAATAACAAAACAAAACTTTCCAAGATGCTCAATATTGCTTAATTTAACTCAGGAGGACGACTGAGCTTAGTTGGAAAAATTATTCAAAACTGTTATTTGCCTGAAATGTGTGGGAACCCTGCCTCAGAGGACCGTCTCAGGCCTTGTATGAGGATCACCTCATTGTTAAAGTGAAGGTCGTCACTCGGGGGGTTAATTTGACTTTTGCCAAAACTTCTCCTACTGGGACAGGAAGATCCGGCAGCGAGGGGTTTTCAAAGCCGGCCGCCGCCACGCCATGTGAGAGGAGCAGTTGAAGCTTCGCTCTGGTCGTGACATTTTGTGTTGGAGCCGTGAACTCCAGGCCCTTCTT
This sequence comes from Fundulus diaphanus, assembly GCA_037039145.1. NCBI lineage: Eukaryota > Metazoa > Chordata > Actinopteri > Cyprinodontiformes > Fundulidae > Fundulus > Fundulus diaphanus. The sequence goes on from CM073126.1 coordinate 5,262,831, forward strand.
GGACCAGGCGGCGATCAGATTAAGTAGAGACCTAAACACAGATTCATGAACGTCTGATGAAGTCCACCGCCTGCATCAGGGTGTGTGTTCCTCACGCGGCTACTGTTTGTAGGGAACACATGCGGCAATGCAGGGTTAAGGAAAGCTAGTTTCCACACACACGCAAAAAAATAAAATAAAAAGGAAAATAGCAACCCTGAAAATAAAAGGGTGAAGACTCTGGTTGAACCTCTTGGCTCGTACCAAGTTCTCGTTTCCACTGAGCCTTCTTAGCGTTGAGGGCGGCTCTGCTGTCTGACTGAAGCTCCTGGAGCCACGTGAACGAAGATCGAGGCAACCTGGAAACAAACAAACGTCAGATAATTCAGGGCGGAGCTCGGTGAGCACATGGATGATCGTTACGATCCAGAGCCTCCCAGAAGAACCGGGGACAGGTGGTTGTTGCTCACAACTCCTTCAGTCTCACTTTCAACCTGTTGTCTAGAGCTGGGCGATATGGCTTAAAAATAAAATATTTTATTATACCGAATCCGATTAATCGATTTATTTTCCTCCTTTTTGTTCCGCAAAAAGAAATTATTCTAAAAACTTGCATTTATGTCAAGCATTTTGTCTGGGAGTTGACCTGCACTGCTACAATACAACTAAAAATAAGATTTTTTTTCTTGAAATTAGAGTATTTTTCCTTGATTTGAGTAGCTAATGGAATAAGATATTTGCACTTAAAATAGGAACAATTCATCTCCATCATCTTATTTCAAGTGCAGGATATCTAATTATCTTATTTTAGGGGTAAAAATACTCATTCCATTGGCAGATAATCTTATTTAGCTGCTCAGATCAAGGGCAAATACATTCATTTCAAGAAAATTTTACTTATTTTTACTTCTCTTTGGCAGTGTGAAGTCAAAGTGCAACTAATTACAAGCTGTGAAACATGCTGGTAAAACAAGATGGCTGCCCTGTCGTTATAAACATTTAGTTTATAAACAACTAAATGTTTGCTGCTGGTGGTTTTACACAATGAGCTGAGAACAGGCTTTCCTTCACTGGAGTAACTTAAAACTAACATAAAAAGTAAATGAATTAAAGTATTATGGTAAAAAATTTTTTTTCCTCTTTACAATATATTGACAATATATTTTAATAAACATATGTGCAGCATTGCTGCTGTTCTCTTCATGGAAGCCCAATGAGAGCATTAGCAAAATAAAATCCAGATTTTCCAAAAAGTAAATCTTAATAAATTGTTAAATTGAATTAAATTGATTAAAGTGATTTACCGTGCAGCCCTCCTGCAATGTAGTCAGTATTGTTTTTATTTTGTGTTTCACTGCTGTCTACCTTGTAGATCTAATGCATCTTAAAATAAAAATAAAATCATTTTCACCACACATGGATTTTATAGCCATATTTTACTCTTTCTGCAATTCCTCTATTAATTTCCCCAGAATTTGCTTATTTAAAAAACACATTTCTGAATTATTTTATGAAATAAATATAACTTTTTGCTTGAAAATAGGTTGGAGCGTTGATGAGTCGAGGTACTGTTTTTATGTTTTTATTTTGCCATCATTGTTAGTTTTGATTTATCACTTGTGCTCTTTAAAATAAAAAATAAATAAATAAAAATAATAAATAAAATCACGTCTGTCTTAATGTGAATAAAGTCTTGATTGGTCGGCTGTCATCCGCAGGTTTCCCAGAATAGTTTTAAGTTTATCAGAGGAGGCGACCCAAAGGAATTAGTTTGGAATAGGGCTGGACGATAATTCAATAACTATATATATCGATGACAGAAAAAAGGCTCAATAAAAAGTTCAATAGAATAAAAGTTTTCCTTCCTTATGCATTCTATTATGTAGGTTAATATTACAGTCAATAGATCCTCCCAGCCAATCACAACGCAGACCCAGGAACCAAGCTCCGCCCCCTTTCGAAGAGTTCAGAGAGCACGCTTTATTTTTTTAGTTTTTAAAAACTTGCAGTTCTGGTAAAAAGTTGGTTGAATAAAGGGTTGAGTTTGAATTCAGTGTTTGTGTCTGTATTTAAAAATAGTTGCTAAGCAACAGCGTAAAATAGCCAGGGCTGCACTTAAATTATATGTTTTGGATTAGTTGATAATTATCTAGAATCGATCAATATGATTTCTATTTTATCGATGTGATTTTTTTCCATATCGTCCAGCCCTAGTTTGACCTGAGTCTAAACATTGTGTTTTAGTTTTTGGTAGGAACTGCGCTGTTACAGCAGCAGGATGGGAGCTTACCTGCCACATGCATCATCAGCTCTTCCTTCCTCCTGCCTCCTTTCTTCCGCTTCCCCTTTATCATCCTCCTTTACTTCTCTTTCTTCTCCTCCGTTCACAGAGGAGACCGGGTTGGTGTCGGGTTGGCCTCCTAACGGATGAACCGGGTCAGTTGGTGACATGCAGCAGTATGCATTCAGCAGACCGCGACTTGTTTCAACAACGCCACCTTGTGCCGTCTGCTCCTGTGGACCCGGCTGGCCGCGGCCGGCCGTCTGGATCGAGCTGAGGATCTGTCGCAGCTGTTCACCCGTTAGGCACACCACGCCGTCCTTCAGGCCTGCATCCACACCGGTCAGCACAAGCTTCTGCCCTGCCCTCCTCCCTCCTCCATCCTCAGGGTTTGGAGGCGGTCCTGCTCTCCCAGAGCCGCCCTGAGGTCCGACGGCGGTGCTGAGTTTGTGTTTGTTTGTCTTCACCTTGAGAGAAAACGCACAACGGCACACAGAGAGTTGCAAAAGATAAATTATTTTACTGCTCCAGAAAGCACAAACATCTGACATTCGTGACCTTCTCAATTCCATAAAATTTTATTTATATAGCGCCATTTCACAACATGTCATCTCAAGGCTCTTTCCAAAGTCAGACTCCATCAGATCCTCCAGGTTGGTCAGAAAGTTTCCTCTCTAAGGAAACCCAGCAGGTTGCATCAAGTCTCTCCAAGCAGCATTCACTCCTCCTGAAAGAGCGTAGAGCCACAGTGGACAGTCGTCTGCATTGTTGATGGCTTTGCAGCAATCCCTCATACTGAGCATGCATGAAACGACAGTGGAGAGGAAAACTCCCCTTTAACAGGGAGGAGAACCTCCAGCAGAACCAGAACCAGGCTCAGTGTGAACGCTCATCTGCCTCGACCCACTGGGGCTTAGAGAAGACAGAGCAGAGACACAGAAAGCTCAGAAGCTCACATTGATCCAGGAGTACTTTCTATGTTAGATGGTAATAGAGGATGATCTGCCTCCCCTGATGATGTCACAGCTAACAGAACCAGACCAGGTGTACCTTCTATGAAGAGAAAATGACAGAGAACAAAAAGGTAAAAGCTGAAATAACAACAAACAATGCAGATTGGAGAGCAGTAGGAGAACTCAGCAGAGTGTGAGAAATAGACCCTGATGTCCTCCAGCAGCCTAAACATATAAATCCTTCAGTCTCAATAGCAACTTAAATTGTGTATTTTTATCTAAAAGCTTTGCATTTAACTCTATGTCTATTAATTTTGCTTCTGATCCGGTTGGGACAGTTGACTCTTAACTGTGAGATGAAAATACTTCTGATGAAGCCAAACTGACTGAGCTGCTGGTAAACAATATTTACTGGAGTTTATTTAACAGCATCTGACTACAGTAGACCGTGAGTAGATTATACAAAAAATAACTTTAGTTTGTCGTCAACAGGGGATCCTGTGGTAGATGGAACCCGTTTGTATCTGAAACAGTCGTTTTACGAAACGACCAGCCCTAAAAATGTAGAACATGGCATCAACACTGATCCAAACATGAACGTCAGGGCTACTCCTGGCTAACCTTAGCCGCGGCTCTGCTGCCTCGCTCTGTGTGATGGCCCTGAGCCTTGGATGAGGTCAGGACGGTGGCTCTGCCATCACTGGTGGTGACGCTGGAGCTGCAGGACAGAGCTGCCCGTCCTGCTTTGAGCCGGGCCTCCCTCTGACTGCGCTGAGGCGGACGCTCCTCCGGCTGCACCTCCTCCACGCAGGATGGCTGCTTGGCGCTGAGGATGTTAGCGGCTCTGTGCTTGCTGGGCAGCTTCTGGGAACACGACACAAGCCATTCACTTCAACTAAAACCTTTAGGATTAACACCGGATTCGATTTAACCAGAGCTGCACGCCAATATGTGGAGACAGACTCCAGATTTTAAAGGCATACTATGCAACATTTTTCAGTTAATTAATGTGTTCCATACCGTTTTGGATGATTAAATGAGTCATTTCAGGTCGAACAAAGGTTTTCTCGGCCGCCCTGGGGGTCTGTGGGGGAAATACCGCACTTGCAATGCAAGAGCCCTCGGCTCGCACACACAGAAGTCTCGCTTTACGACGAGAACTCCATGTGTTTTTGCCCTGCCATTCACTATATGCACGCGCGAAAGCAACAACAAAGAACTGCGTGTTAACGTCAAATAAACATGCAAGCATATCGAGTTTTATTATTATTATTATTTATTTATTTTTTTTATGTTGGCAAGACGCTACCGCGGCAGCCGCGGCGAGGTGGCGGCCGCGGCTGCGGCTTGGCGAGGCGGCGGCTGCGGCTTGGCTAGGCGGCGGCGGTAGCGTCTCGCCAACATAAAAAAAATTAAAAATAATAATAATAATAATAATAAAACTGGCGAGGCGGCGGCGGCAGCCGCGGCTTGGCGAGGCGGCGGCGGCAGCCGCCGCCTCGCCAAGATAGCGCTGCGGGAAGCTTGATGTTCATACCTTCACTGTGTTAGTCATTGTTTGTACTGCCGTTTTTTCCACTTTTCGTTGCGTTCGCCTGTCTGCTAAGCTCAAAACAACCGTGCCTGTCTTGACGGAGAAACCAGAACAGCTGAGCATCTTTACGACAGTGCACTTTTACTTTCGCCCTCTGGGGGGAGCCTCGCTGGAAAATCAACCCCGGTTGCATAGTATACCTTTAATGGCGATTCCTACCTTTGATGGATTTTTCCCAACACCGGCTGTGAAAAAAAAAAAAGGCGAAACTGTGAATGTAACGCCATAAAAACAGGCGACAAAAATCCCATTGAAAGATAAATTAATTAATCCCATCAAATTTAGACACATTGCCTAGGCTAAAACTGTAATCACTGATTTGCACATGAAAATTTCTTTAAGGTTAAATGTAGAAAAGATTTAAAACTTTTTTCGGCAAAATAAATCTTGGTCATGAGCAGCAATATCGATGAAAATGACCTGAAAACAAATTCATTCATTATAAAATTGTCTGTGAAAATAACAATAACAAAATGAAGGTTGAAAGTGATAGAATAAAATCAAATTGAATTATCTGCTATTGTTTCACACAATAAAAAACAGTTAAGCAGTCACTGTCAAGATTACACAAAATAATAATAATTATCTATCTTTCTATTTATTTTTTATTTATATACATTTATATATATATATATATATACATACATATATATATATATATATATATATATATATATACATACATACACATATATATATATATATATATATGTGTGGTATAAGTGTGCTTCTGTGCTTTTTGTCTGTCTTGTTGTGTCTCTGCTCTGTCTTCTGGGATTGCTGTAAAGCCATGGACAATGCAGACGACTCTCCCTGTAGCTCTACGCTTCTCCAGGAGTGAATGCTGCTTGTCGGGACTTTGATGTAATCAACTGGTTCCCTTATATAGGAAATTTTTGACCAATCTGTATAATCTGATTGATTTGACTTTGTAAAGTGCCTTGAGATGACATGTTTCATGAATTGGCACTATATAAATAAAATTGAATTGAATATATATACACGTGTGTATAGATAGATAGATAGAAATTAATAATCAGGAATGCCTTACCATGCGCCAGTAAGATCAATCTGGGTTTTCCATTTTCAAGTTCAAACAGCAAACCATCTCTGTTCAGGAATAAGAGACATCAGAGCCCAAAGGCGACAAAAATAAATCAACATTATAAAAAATATCAGAAATAAAGATATCAGACAGAAATTCAAGAATCTGTTTAGGCAACCTGCAAGTAAAAATTATTGAAAAGAAAGTTAAAATATGTTCTCCATTTACTTTTATCTGACTAAAATTAGAATAACTACAAAGAATCTCAGCATTTTTCTGAAGCCGATTCAGAAACAGTTCAGACCAGTTTTATTAGTTCGACCTTCACACTTTATGCTGCAGCCTGATGCTGAAATCATTATGTTTTCATCAGCTGACTGCACCCAGGATCCCGTAGAGACAAAGTGAATATTTTATATGGATTTAAGAATTAATTTAAAAAATATTGCATTTAAATTAGTACTCAGACCCTTTAATTACTGATTAGTCGAAGCATCTCTGGTAAAACAAAATAATACTACTTTGAGTCTTTTTGAGTCTGGTACAACAAGACTTTTTCAAAGATATTCATCCTTCATTTATGCTCCTTCATTTATGCATGTAAAAATTACTCACACAAACCACCCAACTGACCAAATACATTATGGATACACAGAGTCTGAATGAATGAATATAATATTAAACCAAAAACATTTCTGTAAACACAGATACTACAATTAGGATTGCGATTCAACATTTCTCCAGCGCCGTTCAATGTAAAGCGAACTAAGCCGCTGCTTAGGGTCTCTCGAAATCACAAGGGGCCTTCCAGAAATGCTTCAATTTGAACACAGACCATACGTCTGACGTTTTTATACTTGCTTAGTGAGTAGGAGAATACTGCTAGGTTTCGTTTGAAAGCTTCAGCATCGATAAAAGCCTTTCAATTGTTTATAAGAATTGGCAAGTTCACTTTGTATAAATACAAAGAGGAATCTTTGATTATTGTGTTTTCGTAGTTACAATCTGATGCTACGGGTTTAAGCTTTTCTTTATGTTTGAGCTCGGCTTGTTCACAAATACGTCTCAGCATAAATAACTATCTATGATTAATCCCCACCAGATTCCACCAAATCTAATCTGCTCAAGGCCCCAGATTACCTTGGGCCAGCCCCGTGTTACTGTCAGTCAGGATGTTTTTCATAGAGCCGCCTCTCCATATGAGCTGCCTGAAGTCTAACACATTATGTGTTATTGATATTTTACATTTTTATTTTTAATATTTTTTTCTAGCAAATTAATTTTAGATGCATTTTGCATTGGGCTGCAACATCATAGCTGAACACACAGTGTGAATACAGTGAAATATTCTTACAGGTAAATAAGAATACACCTGAACTTTAAAGAGCAGCTAATGTATACTACTGGGCACTCATTAAAAAGATTATCCTTTACATTTTGTCGAAATGGGCTACTCCACAATATATTTCAAGTGAAAAACGGTGAATCGTTGTGAGTGTGACTTGAAAGATTAATATTTCTAGTTTTATAACATTTTCGCTACATCTCTCGTCGAGACGACATTAAAATCGGGCCAACTCTGATTGAGCTACTGGTGCTTATAGTTCCTGTGGGAACATTTTTACTGTAAATTAGTTTGGTTGCAAATAAAAGCTTTAATTTCTGTGTTATTTTTCTCTGCGACGGCTAAGCTCCCCGTGTTTTAGCTTAGCTAGCTGTTAGCCAGCAGACTCACCCAAGGTTCATGTCGAGGAAAAATATACACCGAGAGAGCAGTAGAGTTACGGACAAACTTTAAATAAGATAAAACGAGCAACCAAGTGATGAGTTTTCATTGTTAACTGAGCAGTCACAGCTAGCGAGCTAATTTCTGGGGGAAACGATTCGTTGCTACCCCTACGACAACAACCATGTTGCTGATTGGCTAATCGTTGTTGTGTTTAAAATTACTGACCAATCGAACGTCTTCGTTTTTGGACGTTTAAATTTGATCACGTTGCGTTGGCGGACACTCGGAATTTGTCCTGAAGCGGAATCTAAATTTGTTATAATAATTACATAGACTACATAGGATTATCATATGGAGGCGCGTTTAAAAGACAAAAAAAGATGCATGCTATGCAATATCTGCGAGAAACAAATTTATTAAATTGAAACTTTCAAAATAAAAATGCTCCAGTCATCATTTTAAGAGCTAAAGTAATATTTTTACTTTTGAAACTCGTGGTTATGGCCTTGAAAGTAAAATGTATTGCTGTTAAAATAAAGAGTTTGAATCATATATATTTTTAGGACATACCACGTACCTTTCAAGTGGTGGATATGGGAGGGTCTCGTATGAAGTTGTATAAATTCCTTAATTTCAGTGAAGGGACGGAATATTTGGGTTTTCGGTGTGCTGCAGCACCTCCTACAAACTGTAGGTGGCGCCAAAACGCCAGAGTCGCCTTAATGAACTGTAAAATCTAAACAGTCTCCGTTAACCCTAACTGTAATGACGGTCGTTAATGGGTTTGTGCACCGATAATCAAGATCGATGCGCTTCTTCGGCCCGCCTCGCCCGTCCTCGGTGACTTTCCCGGGAACGTCCAGCGTGCTCTCGGTGATCCCGAAGGTGTGTTGTTATTGTGACAGCTTGGTGCAATCTAACCGGAGAGGCTGCGTAACGTCAAGCCGTGATGCTAGCCGAGCCCCGCTAGCATGCGATGCTACTTAACGGCAAGCAGCGTCTGTGCAGCGGCAGTGTTTTTCCGGGCGAGTCAGAGGGTCAGAGCTGCGCTTAAGGGAGGTGGAGATGCGAGCGACGACGGTTTAAAACGAGGTGATGTTTTATTTTGAACCTGCGCTCTTTGTAAAGTAGTCGACTTGTTTCCCTCGCTGGCTGTCAGGCTAAGGTCAAGAAGCTGGCCAGTTCGGCAGCTAACGGCTAACGGATACCTGTCTCTATAAACGTGTAATGTGACAGCAAGCTTAGCGATTAGCGGTGTAATGGCCGAGCGTCTCGGTCACGTTGATCCACATCCAGGATGTTGTTGTTGCTGTGTTTGTAGAAGTGGGTTACTGAAAGTTTAGCTGGGAGCTAGCTCTGTAAATAGGATTTTTTTTTTAACTATAAGACCAGAGGCGTTGGCAGAACGTTTTACCACCCGGGAGGGGGGGGCTCTGCCCAGACATGTTTATTTTATATTTCACAGATTGCAGTAATAGATTTATCAGTATTTTATTTGATATCTTCGTTTTTGGTCTGATGTTGTAACTTTTTTTTAATCAGTTAATTTTGGAAATCAATAGCTGTCCCTAATATGTAAACACAATGTGCAGATAGCTTAAATAGGCTGTCTCTGATCCTCTAATTGAATTTTTTTCTTTTATTCTCCTTTGCACGCTTGCGTAAAAAATACCCTGTTTGGATGATGGCATTATATAAATTACTATCTATATAACGTTTTTTTTTTTTAAAGTTTAGTTTACGGCTGTCTATCTTACATAAGTTAACTATAAATATTTCTGAAAGTTTGGGTGTTCAGCTACGCAAATTGCTTTTTAAAGTTTTTTTTTTTAAATGAAACATAAACAAGTTAACAGTAAGAAATATTACCTATCTGGTGTACAGGAGCTCAGAAGCAAAACGACTGTTCATGTTAGTAGGAATTTAGAGACAGTTCTATCCGCATAAAATCCAACACTGTTTTATGTTCTATTTGTTTTTCTGAGAACTGTGTAATTTCACGTTATTTAGTTTTGAACCGGTACCTGGAAATCGATACCGGTACTCAACTGTACCTATTTTTGTTACTTTTGTGTGTGTGTGTTTATATGGTCGGAAATGTTCTTTAGTTGAAATGAAATCTCAAGATTTTTCAATTTAACAGATTTATTTCTCAATGTATAAACTTGTTTGGATCGACAAATGAACTTTATGAAATCATTTATGAATTATAATACATTGCTTCAATCCACACACCATATGCATGTTTACCAAAAAGACAGTGGCTGAAGCTGTGTGTTACAATAGTTCAGGGAATTATTTTACTGCAACAGTTTCAGAGAGGGGAAAAAGGCTACATTATAATTTTATCCTGCTTTGTAATTCAGGGCAGGATACAGATTCAGTGTGGAAACGGAGAGACTCTCCTCTCTGCTCTGACTGCAGGCGGGTTTCAGGACAAGGCTGCTCACAGCAGCACTCTTTGCTGCCTCAAGACAATAGCTGCAGAACGATTGGTGCTTTCACAAATAACACAGAAGAAAGGCCACTACAGGGGTCGGAAAAGTCGCTAAATATGGCGAGCAATTCAGTAAATTGGCAGCAGTGACCAGATGTTTCCTCAGAGTAGAAGTATTCCCACCGCTGGCCTTGCTCTTCGCCTCACACATATTGCAGCGAGCGTAATCTGCGTCGCATTTTGAAAAGTGGAGCCACACTGTCGCGCTAACCGCCATGGTTGCTTCGCTGACTGGACCAGCGGCTACTGACGCCATCACGCTTTTGTGCGTGCAGTGCTGTGTTCATGTCCGGCATGGAAAATCGGCCGCTCTTCCCCTCCTTCAGTGTCACAGTGATGCGTTCAGGTACCAAAACATGGCACCGTTTGATTTTATGTGAATTGGCACTGGGAAGTACCGAATTCTGTACCCATCCCTGATTTAGTGTGTTTATACGTTGTATGACAAGAAGTTCCCCAGAATTTATTGTTATTAGCACTCTGACAGATTTTCTTTCTTGTGTATTTGGATTACTTCAGATTTTCAGCATAATTTAGTTCTTTTTACTTTCTGACATGTGATGAAGGTTTGCATTTATTAATGTTTTATTTGTTAGGTATCCTGCTGTTGTTTTTACTTGCTGTCACATAGTTAATGCAGGGCTGCCTTATCTTTACAAAACATCTGATTTGAACAGACTCTGACAGTCATCAGGTAGAAATCTGCCACACAGGGAGTGTCTGGAAGCTTTAGACAGGATGCAGTGGTTTTTGTGGCTCCAGCACTCTGCCAGATAATCTATTTAAATAAACTCCTCCCTCTCAAAGGGCTTGTTTTGATTATTTAAGACTGGATTACAGCGTGAGCAGGAGAGGAAAATGACTGTTTGCTTACCCCAAGGATTTCACCGTGGAAATACAGAGAAAACATCTATCTATCTATCTATCTATCTATCTATCTATCTATCTATCTATCTATCTATCTATCTATCTATCTATCTATCTATCTATCTATCTATCTATCTATCTATCTATCTATCTATCTATCTATCTATCTATCTATCTATCTATCTATCTATCTATCTCGGCCATTTAGTTATATTTTAACACATCTGTATCAGTTTTATACATAAAACTGGCCTGATATAAATAATCAATAGCTATGTTTACATGCACAAAATTCCTTGCTCAGATTAAAATGTGTTCAATTTGAAAAAGAAAAACATAATCCGAATACAATGTTTATATGGGCACAAAATGAATTAATCCAACTGTAACACAGGCTTACATACAGCAGGCTTCATTCATGATAAAAGTACTCTGGCATGTGGAGAGTCACCACAGAAGAAGGAGTTGTGCTTTCATTTGGGCTGAAAAAAAAAGTGTTATCTTGTTCAACTTTTATTGAACCATCATACACAGATGGTGAAAATTTACAAGAAACACAGATACAAACAAACGTGGAAGAGCGCTCAGAATGGACCCGCGGCAGGTTCTAAGAGACGACGACTAACTCCTACAGGCTCAGCAACGCTGCTGTTGGTCAAGGTTAGACTCATGGGCAGTCAGAGCAGGTTGCCCCAATCCCCACGGCATGAAAGGAGCGAGTGTTTAGATGGATGCTGTTCGGAATACCATTTCATTCCCATTGAGCTTAATCTGATCACAAAATTCTGATTGGTGTGTTTATGTGATATATTTTTATTTATTATCTTTATTCCAGTTGTTTTATTTCCGTTTTGTTGTCATTGGTGTTTTTGGAGGGAGAGTTCAGGGGGTTAGCCATGTGGTATTCATTTGGTCATGTGATGCAGCAAAGGATTGTGGGGTGTTTAAAGGAGCAATAAGCGATTTTCACCACTAGGTGGAGCTTGAACACTGTCTGTAGACCAAAACAAGATGTGTAGGAAATGTTTTTTATTTATATATATATATATATATATATATATATATATATATATATATATATATATATATATCAGTTATTGGCCGTAACAGCAATACTTATATCAGGTATCGATATTGGTGGAAAATTTCATACCGATGCATTCCGATGGTAAACAAAGGCATTCTGGGCAAATTGATTAAACAAACAAGACTTGGACAGAAGTTCCGAAACATTATCTCCTCGCCGCTGATTTGTGTCCCAAAAAAGGAAAATCCAGGAAATTTATCATAAGAAAATAAACATTTTTGAATTATGTTAAAATTGTCTTTGGAGGATTTAAAAGCATAACAGCGTTAACATGAGTTATAATGGCTTCAGATGTGTAGTTGCTTTTTATTCTAATAAAATATAAAAATATAATATTCTAATAAAATATAGATGCTCAGATTGGAGCCAAATTGTTTCTGCTCAGTACATTTTTTTTATTTGCCGTTGCCCATCGATGAGCATCTCAGAGGCAGCACAGGTTTGCTGTTACTGGAGGGTAGACGTGTTGTCAGTAGTTGTCCCTTTGAAAGAGGAACGTTATTGTCTGAAACTCTGGTTGCATTCGAGCCACTAAAGTGGAAAATGTAGGAAATAATGACTCAAACTCCTGTACGGGTGGTTTCCATGTGTCCTTTTAGTTTTTTATACACTCACCACAACCGTCCTCTTGCTCTACGTTTTGTTTTTATTTGTTACATTATCTTAACATGTTTATTTCAGCGTTTAAAATGCTGGCTGGAGTCTGCAGCAGTGGCGGGGTGTACATCAGCACAGGGGCGCTCCGTCTGTGCTATGGTTTCAAAACAAACACGCTGGACGATGCGTCTGATCACTGCCAAGTGAGCCGCACTGCAAACTTTCTCTAGATGACGAAGTAGTTCATGGGATACGGGAGAACTTACAGTCGGGCGGCGATAAACTGAAGTTTGGATGATTTGTGAGGATTCTTCAGGAGCTTAACGGCCATGCTTGCGGCTGAGGAGGAGGACACCCAGAGGCAGCTGATGACGCAGAAACACAGAAGCTACTGGAAGTTTGTTTTATTCAAATCCCCTGAAGGCGCTGGATCCGTCTGCTTCCTGATCCACGTGTTTGATCGGTTCAAGCTGTGCCTGCGTGTTGACGTGCAGACTTCACTCTGGTTTTAATTAAATGCAATTGTGTAGATAATGCTAATTTCTAAAGGATGCGGATTAAAACCAAACCTCCATCCATCTATAGTTATGGTGGCTGTCTCCAGCAGTCTTTGGGCGAGAGGCGGTGTCCACCCTGGACAGACAGGGCAACGCAGAGACACACAGGACAAACAACCACGCAAACACACCTAACAGCCACCTCTGGATGCATTCCCTCTAGGACTGTGCATAAAAACAATACAAAGATTAAGATTGGTGTTTTTAAAAACGATTTAATATCGATATTCTGGCTTTCAATATCGATATACCTCCCAACCCCTAGGGGGCGTTATTACAGCGCAACCATTACTGTTCACAGCGAGGAAGTGCAAGTGAGACGAATTTGCCGAACAGCCGACAGGATTTTAGAAACACCTTCGTCCCTAAAATCAGACGTTTGGGCACTTTTTTGGTTTCTGTGATACGTTAAATGCATTGAACCAAATGCACTTTATTCTCCTGTTAATATATCAGTGTTCAATTAATTGAACATAAATATAATATTTGGCTGGTTTTGTTCAATTCAATTCAATTTTATTTATATAGCGCCAATTCATGAAACATGTCATCTCGAGGCACTTTACAAAGTCAAAATCAATCATATTTTACAGATTGGCCAAAAATTTCCTATATAAGGGAACCAGTTGATTGCATCAAAGTCCCGACAAGCAGCATTCACTCCTGGAGAAGCGTAGAGCTACAGGGAGAGTCGTCTGCATTGTTGATTAAATGACTTTGAGCAATAATTTGAAAGTAATAAATATCGATATTGGAGTCAAATCAAATCAAGCTGAGCTATGTATCGTTAATCGTATTGAATCGGCTCATCCTAGCTGATCCCCAGCACTAATTCCCGCAGCGGAGCGTTGCGTAGTGCAGCTCGAAGGAGGCCGTTTGTCAAGTTAATAAAAGCTTAATAATAGCTTATGTTGTCCTGGAGGTTTATAGCTGCACTGACGCACGTTCAAGAGCTTTACTGACTTTTCTGTGTTGCTAATTTCAGCGTAACGGTCCTTTACTCTGAAATGCGCTGGCGAGAACCCTGCTAAAAGCAATTTGGAGCAGCAGCGCATGTTTTTGGACCCGGCGAGGAAGCCGGAGTACCGGGAAAGAACACCACGTGCACAGGGAGAACATGCAAGCTCCACGCAGAAAGACCCCTGGTTGGGATTCGAACCCAGGACCTTCTTTAAACCAAGCATTTTATAAATACAAGTCATTTTAAAGTTAAAAACTGCATTATTACTTTTTAAAGTAACTGGTTGAATAAAAGCTGATTGGTTTTGGCCCCAGGAAAGAAAGCAGGCCTATTTGGTCGTTAGCGGCAGCTGTAATTATGTTATCAGTTCCAGTAAATCCACATTTTCCTCCCTCCTCTGTTTCTCATCTGTGTTTCTGGGGCTCCCCGACCTCTCTGTGACATTCAGCATCCTAGACCCACCCCCCCTGTGTCAGGTGTGGGGGGTCTGCTGCTGTGACGCTTCCTCAGCCTGGCACGCACAGCGGGAGGTTCTGATCCACGGCTGACAAATACGGCTCTCCACGCTGTTCTGTAAACGTTAGCGTCGCTCCCGCGGACCGCGCCACGATTGGGACATTCAGAGCAGAGACGGCGTCCGTTCTGGGGCTCGACGTTAACAACGGGTGACGCAAAAATCTTTGCATTAACCAAAAAGGAGATTATCGGTTTTCAAAGAGGTGTTTTCTTTTTGCAGCCAGAAGAAGATTGAGATGCTCAGAGAGAGACTGGAGCGAACCAGCAGGCCATGTATACCAAAGCAATGAGATCCGATACGTGATGCGAATGTTTCTGACTTAACAGGAGAGAGGAGGACCTGCGGGGCGCCGTGGCCGCTGGCTCAGAGGAGGCCGGACACATGGTAGCCGCGTGTTTTTAGCCCATGTGGGCCGCCTCCCCTGCCAGGCGAAGGTTGACGGGACACATTGTTCTCCTGGGTTTCTGTGTATGTGTCACTCAGCAGCTGCTGGGGCGTCGGGGGACACGGCAGCAGCTGTGTTTGTCGTATACTTATTTATTTCTTTATAGTTTATGATTTTTTTTTTATGACTAGGGTTGCATGACACCTACAAAAAGCATTTTTTATTCTTTAACTGTTTTGCAAAACGTCTATTTATTATTTAGATTGTCTCGTTTTTTTCTGCCCATTTCTTTCTTCCCCTCGTTGTCTTTAGATTATTATTTATTTTTTGGTTCCCACTTGTTCTGTGGACAGATGTTTGGGAAGATCACTGCCTAACTGAGCATCCGTCACATTTAACCTGGGATCTCCGCTCTGTGCGATTCCCAGGGTGATTGTCTGTGAGCAGCAGCGACCTCCGACCCTAATTTTGCTCCTTTTAGCCACATAATGTCGCTCTACAAAAGCACAGCTGTTCAGCAGGAAAAAGTCATAACTAAGGAGGTTAGAGACTTTGATGAGGGGCTTTAAGCCTTCAGCCTTTTCTGAAACATATTTGTTAGTGGAGGATATTATCAAAGCAAAACTTTAAATGTTTAAGATTTGTATTTGTTCCTTGTTGTCATCTCATACATACGTGTGACATCTTACTGTGAAATTAAAAGTTTAAACTTCGACACAAGTACAAATCACAAATTTAGGAGTACGAATCTACAACCGCTGATGAAACCGTTGTGCTCATAATGAGACGTGACAACAGATTTTTCATCTGTAACCATAGGTTCTGTTTTCTGCGTCTTCTTCTCGTTTAATGATGGTTGGTAAACAACTTTCAGGTGCATTACTGTCACCAACTGGAAGCTGTTTCAAAGCTTCTTTAAGGCTTGTACTCGTAAATTTGTGATTTTTACTTGTATGTATAGTTGCAAATTTGTAACTTCTAAACTTGAATTCTCACAGATGAAACATCTGGTGAAACGTGTGATTGGACAAGCAACAGATTCAAATCTTAAATGTATTCATGTTCATTGACTTGTATTTAAAAATTAAGACATCCCCGTATACGTTTATATTGACAGCTAACTTACCCCATATAGTCACTTCTTAAATAAAAAAAAGTATAGATATCTCTCTCTCTCTCTCTCTCTCTCTCTCTCTCTCTCTCTCTCTCTCTCTCTCTCTCTCTCTCTCTCTCTCTCTCTCTATATATATATATATATATATATATATATATATATATATATATATATATATATATATATATATATATAACTTATATATTCGCTCAAAACGTTGCTCAAAATGCTAAACGTGAGTGATGGAAGCACAGATGAGGAAGAGAGGAGAGAGGAGGGCTTATATGGCAACTGTTATCGTCATTGCAGTGTTTACCACTATTATTGGTGCCGCAAGGTTTTCTAATATCCACGCAGCCCTAATTATGATCCATCCTAGCCATGAATTCAAGTTGATGGTGTTTGGAAACTTCCATCTCTGGACGTATGTCTGGGATTGTTGCATCTGCCATCAATAAGTATCAGTTTATTCAATTCAATTCAATTCAATTTTATTTATATAGCGACAATTCATGAAACATGTCATCTCGAGGCACTTTACAAAGTCAAATCAATCATATTATACAGATTGGTCAAAAATTTCCTATATAAGGGAACCAGTTGATTGCATCAAAGTCCCGACAAGCAGCATTCACTCCTGGAGAAGCGTAGAGCCACAGGGATTGTCGTCTGCATTGTTCATGGCTTTGCAGCAATCCCTCATACTGAGCAAGCATGAAGCGACAGTGGAAAGAAAAACCACCCGTTAGCGGGAAGGAAAAACCTCCAGCAGAACCGGGCTCAGTATGAACGGTCATCTGCCTCGACCGACTGGGGTTACAGAAGACAGAGCAGAGACACAACAAGACAGACAAAAAGCACAGAAGCAAATCTGTTCTACATTAGATGGTAATAGAGGTGATCTGTCTTCCCTGGATGATGCCACAGATAACAGAACGCCAGACCAGGTGTACCTACTATGAAGAAAAAAAGAGAGAGAACAAAAAGTTAAAAGCTGAAATGACAACAGTCATTTCAATGCAAAACTGGAGAACAGTAGAAATCAGTAGAGTGAGAAAAATAGGCCCTGATGTCCTCCAGTAGCCTAAGCCTATAGCAGCAAAACTATAGAGGTAGCTCAGGGTAACATGAGCCACTCTAACTATAAGCTTTGTCAAAAAGGAAAGTTTTAAGATTAGTCTTAAAAGTAGACGGGGTGTCTGCCTCACGGACCAAAACTGGGAGTTGGTTCCACAGGAGAGGAGCCTGATAGCTAAAGGATCTGCCTCCCATTCTACTTTTAGAGACTCTAGGAACCACCTAAGTGGCTATCTGCAATTAGTGTAAAAAGTTTACTGCTAACGATGGCAAGTTTCATCTTTGGTATTTGTGTTTGTGAGGCTTCGACCGTATGCAGAGAGCGACGCGTTGCCAAAGAGATTGACCGTAGCGTACGGTTTTCCTCCGTTTTTCCCAGCAAAAGCTGCAAATCAGTCCGTTTACGGTCCGTTGAAGTTCTCTGTGTTGTTCCTCTGATCTGGATGTGTGCAACGTAGCTCTGGATGCCAGCATATTGTGCATTTGCTGTTACTTTGTTTCTTTTTGTATATTTTCCTCTTCTCATCTATAGCTGTTCTTATGCTCTGCTGAGGGACTGCAGATGTGAATTAGTTTAAACCCGTCGTCTGGTCTGGTGCATAAAGGGAGCACATTCATCTTGGAACGAGTGCGTTACCTTTCATTATATATATATATATATATATATATATATATATATATATATATATATATATATATATATATATATAAAGTGAACAGAGTGGGAGCTAGGGTTCAAATACTTTACATGCTTTTGTTTTTATGCCAGTAAACAATAAAATCCTAAATCCACTTCACCCACTCCTTAGTGAACCAACATGTCGAATAAATCCTGGGCTTTATAGAAGTGGAAGTAGAAACGTTCCTTTTGTAAAAGCAACATATCGTGCAGCTCTGCTGATGAAGCGTCTCTCAGCACCGATGCTGTGTCTAAAGGAAACTTGCGGTGTTATGTGCGGGCAGTTGACCTCGGGCAGATTATAATCTGATCCCCTCAGTAGATTCTAATGCAGGCATAACAAGTGCCTCTGTTGATTAACTCATCACAATCCTAATCTGGACACTTCTCTCCTATTTCTCGTGTTTTGCAGGCTGCCGTTCTCTAAGAGCGACGTAAAGAAGAAACGTTTAGTGGGCCCAGAGTGTTTAGTTGGACTCCAGACAGAAACCTTCTGTCCTGAGTGATAACGCTGCTCCCTACGCTATTCCTGCTTTTTGTCATTTACTGAACACTGACGTCCAAAACCTGTCCTCCTTTTAACCCAAGAATGAGTTCAAGGAGGGGGACAGTTATTATTTTATTTTTTTTGTTGGATGTGCCGTACGTCCGATTAGCAGCAGAACATCTGCAACTCCTCACTGAACCACTTCACTGAGTCAGTCTGACTAAAATAGAAAACGGCCTCTGCAGCAGTTTCTCTACTTCTGTGGAAAGTGGATGAAACCGTACAGGTGATAATTCTCACTACATGGTGATCCTGATACAAAACAACATATTTGAGTAGATGCACATTCATGGCTTCTTATGTCGGCTTCAGAAACACGCAGACGCTCATTCTAGCCTCAGTCTGCACAGACGATGACTCAATAGTGGAAACTATATTGTAAAAAATTGAGGGATAAACGTGCTGCAACCATTCAGTTTAACAAACCTGATAAAATTGTTTACTTCCAGCCTTGGATATTCCTGGAAGTCTCCACCCCTCCCAACACACACACACACCCATCTGTGGTCAGTCAGGTTGAAATAGCTGCTTAATCAGTCCGTCAGCGTTGTTGCTGAGCTGAAATGGGCCCGCGGCTTTGTCCCGGTGATTGCTGATGATGTAACGTATGCTCACACAGGTCCTATGAGCTGATTGGCTGTCTGCTCAGGTTGATCAGCGCACCAGGAAGGACATGAGGGCAGATTGGATATGGCGTTGCTTTGTGGGAATGTGGTGCAGAGTACTGAGGGTTGTCCTTCAAGATGACGTTATTAAGCTGGAAACTATTAGAATGACGTTTACAGAAGTGGGAGAAATCTGTATTTCATCACACTTGGCTCCTGACATGTTCAAGTGCAGTTGGATTTCTGAAACAATCCAGCGTGTTCTGGGTTAACGGACGTCTCTCCAGCGGCCTGTACTCGGTTCTCCGCCTGTTGGACTCACACCTGCTGTCTCCATCAATTCACTGGAGAGGCATAAGTCCATAAACGCCGAGGGCCTCAGCACACAGATACACACAGATAATAAATTAGCCCTGCCTGCTGAATCAGGCGGTACATTCTTCCTTTAAGCAGTCAGGACACAGAGCAGCCACACGATTCATCACGTCGTCTTATTTTTACCGGCGGTCATGATTCTGTTTATACTTCATATGCCAAGTTCAGTTTGGAAAAACCATAAAATCCATAAATGTCTTGTCAATTTGGCAGAGAATGTGAACGAGGACACTTAACCTGGTAGTCTTGCCTCTCTGTGTCTTTGGCTCAAGGGTTCAGCCAGTTGATCACATTCGCTGTCATACAGGATTAATTGTCTGGTTAATTGATTGTGGTTAATTATGGTTCTATGCCAAAAAAGTTAAAAAGAGTAAACCCATGGACTAATCCGTCTCCTGTGTTCCTTGGCGGCATAAATCAAAAATAGATCTATGTTTTGCACTGGAACCAATTCGCCAGTTTCCGCCTATTATTCACCAGAAATATATTTCTGGCTAGAGCTGCGTGATATGTGGATATTACAATCACTGTAATATCACTGTGTGCTATTATTACTGTACCCGGCATAAGAATAACGTCTTTACCCCGATGGGCAGGTTTCTTTTGAGGGCGCAGGGACGATTATTTCAATATGACAAAGCTAGCTTTAACTTTCTTGGTTAGGGCAAAACCAACAAGTTCAATCAATCAAGAATCTTTATTGTCGTTATGAGACCATAATGAAGTTTTGTTGAGATAATTCGACCCTCGTTTACAGAAATATATATTTGCCACTTCCTTGTTTAGTAAAACAGTAGACAGGCTAACAGTGATAATATAATTTTATTGGAAGGATGCACCTTTGATTCAGTTGTGCAATTATTTTATTACGATTGCTTAGTGTGCCACTGTTTGCTGCAATACAGTTTTATTGCAGAGGGACAAATAAAGAATCCTTCTAGACTAAAACAATGTGTTTCTGAACAAACATGGATCTGGCGAATGTTTCCACGAAACATATTCCGCCCCGTTAAATTTCCGCCTTTCTTTTTATGCTGCTTTAAACAGGCGGTGCCACCAGATACGGACGTCTGATAGTCAGCTAACATTTACTGCAGTCTGGGCAGTTCTTTGTGATATGATATATTACTATAAATTGGCACTATGTTGCAGACCTGCTCCTGATGTTCTGCTGTTTATTTTTACACGAAACCAAAGAATTTGAGGAGACTTTGCTTTTCAGCGTGAATCAAAAGTTAAGCATCTTTTTCATTAACGTATTAGTAATTATAAACGAGTCCCGGTTTGTCCAGCTATCGCATTCCTTATAGATGAATAAACCCGGGTTCCTTGAAGGACACGCGTGCTGAAGCGTCTCGGAGGTTCGGCTGATCCCGGAGCAGATGTGACCCGATGTTTACAGCTTGTGAGCTGAAATCCATTACTCATGGGAAAACTGTGTGCGTGCGTCTGGACACACTGCCTGCGTCTGAGGCTCGTGCTCGGTCAAGGTTAGATTGTGGCTTGAGATCTGGCAGAAGTTTGGGGTTTTTTCCGCTGCGGTTACATTTCTGAGCCGTGCGTCGCGTCGCAGCATTTCTTACCATGACTGCGTCCCATCCGATCACAGGGTGGAGGTCCTGATGGGTTTTACCTCCTGACCGCACAACACGTCGAATAAAGCTGAGAGTAGAGATCAGGACTCTTATGAGCTGCTCAAGTATCTGTTTATGGTTGTACAGACCTGTACAATAAATCAGAATATTATTAGAAATGTCCTCTAAGTGAAGCACATTATTGATTAATTACACACAGACTGGTATTTCTGTTAATTATGGGGATTTTCTGGTAACCCCTGATGGAAAAAAATGACGTTTAAAGGTTGAAAATCACGTTAGATTTAAAAAAAAAAAAACGTTTTTTAATCAAAAGCATGTTTAATACTTTTAATCTGATAGGCGAGTGTCATTGGGAGCATATTCTAGTTTTACTGAATGTGACTTTGTCCTTCAGGGCTCAGTCAGACTCAGTCAGGAGAAGATTTGGGTCAAAACTGCAGCTACGTTTAAGAGCGAAGTCCGCTGTTGAAAACAAGCAGGTTTAAGGTTTGTTTGCTGATAAAGTAAAAGTAGAATCACACAGAGACGTTGGGAGCAGCTGCTGGGAGGAAGGATCTGTGCTAACGCTGCTCTGTGCACCAAGGATGCAGCAGCTCCTTCAGTGACGGAGGATGCCGGTCTGGTGTGGAGTGAATTTTGACCCATTATTGTTGCAAATAAACAACACGCTTTGTAAATGGACAGAATTTACAGAAATTAAACTTTGAAAACCTTTTTATTCCAAAAAAAGGCTTTGACAGTAACTTTGCTGTTTTTTTTTCAGATTTCATATTTTCACATTTTATATAAAAAAATATAACATTTTATTTTCATTGTGATCTGTAGAACACAATGTGAAAAGAATGCAATTCATGAAATTCAATCTGAAAAAGAGAAATTTGAGGAAATGAAATCTAAAAACAAAATGTATGTATGTATTTAAATTAAATCTAAGAAAGCAGCAAAATTACTCTCAAACCTCTTTTTTTTTGTTTTGGATTATGAACTTTTTCAAAGTTTAATTTCTGTATTAGATTTCTTTCAGATTTCCATTTACAAACGTGTTGTTTGCTTTCAACAATAATGATCAAAATTCTCCCCCTAGTCCATCTCAGTGTAACTTCCCTGGCTGCCCAGCGGTGGCGGCGCCTGAGGAAACCCACATCCAGCCTCTTGCACTGCAAAAACGGAACTAAAAATAAGTAAAACTTTTTTAAAATTAGGGTATTTGTCCTTGATTTGAGCAGGTAAATAATATTATCTGCCAATGGAATGAGATTTTTGCACTTAAAATAGGAACAACTCATCTCCAACATCTTATTTCAAGTGCAGAATATCTAATTATTTTAGGGGTCAAAATACTCATTCCATTGGCAGATAATCTTATTTACCTGCTCAAATCTAGGACAAAAACACAAATTTTAAGAACATTTTAGCTATTTTTAGACCCGTTTTTGCAGTGTGGCTTTTCACTGTGTTGATCAGGGGAGGAAGCTGTGTACAGTCTGCTCCTTTGATATGCTAATTCCTCTAAAATCTGCATTTTCATTCTCCTGTGTTGCTATTTTGTCTGAACGTACTAATAGATTCGCGTCGAGGTTCAGGACTGAAATGTTACCCGGCAACAGAGACGTCTATTCTGCTGCTAATTGTGTTAGCGGTGAAAACGTCGTCCCTGATTTTCTGAGGAGCCGTAATCAGTCCAGCCGCCGTGTCGGCACACACAACAAAACCCGGGAAATGTTGGCGAAGCGTCCGACTTGTCTGAGCTCTCCTGGAGGTAGCTATTCTGAAGCAGGTGACCTCTGCCTCCAGGCTGATGTTTAAAGCTGGGTTCTGTGTGCAGAGGCCAATGTTTCACACACAGTGTTTCATTAGAGCTTAATTGGTTCTGCGGCTCCCCACGGAGCCACACTCAGCCTCCTTCTGCTCCTTAGGGGACAAAATCACTGAAACTCTGCTCTCTGTCCTTTCCTCCCCCCCGCAGTGAGCCGTGACCCGACTGACCGACACCCTGCGTCTCCTGCCGCTCCCCCGCCTCCTCTGCCCCACCCCCCGACCTCACTGCGCCTCGGTTCTGTCGGCGGTGGATTGGACTCTCGTTGGACGCTTTGTTAGGTGGTTGTTCGGTCTGGCGCCGCCTCCCCCTGGGGCCGGCGTGCGCTCCCAGCAGCCCGTGGTGCCCTGCGCCCCCCCCTCCCCGTCACTCCACACCAGAGCCCATGTCCAGGGTAAGACCGGGACCTCGCTGGCCCGTTACAGGACTTCACAGCGGCTTCATTGTTTTTAATCCTGCTTTAAAATGCAAGGCGACACAAAATAGGGGCGAAAACCAACCAGTTGTTTCAGTACTTCTTCATCATCATCATCATCATCACAAACGGTCGTCGTCACCACCTCTTGGATGAATCTTGTTCTCCTGGCAGGAGGAAGTGCGGTGCGTCCGCCAGGAGCCATGTGCCTCCCTCAAACCAACAACATGGACAGCAAGCAACAGGCGGCGGGGACCGGGGGAGGGGCTGTACCTAAACCACGAGATGGAGGCGTTTCTCTGGAGCCCTTCATACACCAGGTGGGCGCCGGCAGAGTGACTCTGTGTTGATTTCAAAGAGCCGGGCGGCGTTTCATGTGGACGTGTGTGTGTGTGTTTGTGTGGGCTTTGCAGGTGGGGGGTCACACCAGCATGATGCGCTACGATGACCACACCGTGTGCAAACCTCTGATCAGCAGGGAGCAGCGCTTCTACGAGTCTCTGCCCCCCGAGATGAAGGAGTTCACTCCCGAGTATAAAGGTCAGTGGCAGCGCTCTGATGTTCCGGATCAGAACCGGGTTCGTTGGGCTCCACACGCCAGCCGCACACGGTCCCACAGCACCAATACAAGACCTCACAATTCAAAACAAGTCTCATTATCGATAGTTTAAATTCTTACTTCGTCTTGAATCGGATCCTCATAGCTGGGTTTGTTATTGTGAAACTTTACTGTGATAATTATTCAATTCAATAAAATTTTATTTATATAGCACCAGTTCACAACACATCATCTCAAGGCTCTTTCCAAAGTCAGACTCCATCAGATCCTCCAGGTTGGTCAGAAAGTTTCCTCTCTGAGGAAACCCAGCAGGTTGCATCAAGTCTCTCCAAGCAGCATTCACTCCTCCTGAAAGAGCGTAGAGCCACAGTGGACAGTCGTCTGCATTGTTGATGGCTTTGCAGCAATCCCTCATACTGAGCATGCATGAAGCGACAGTGGAGAGGAAAACTCCCCTTTAACAGGGAGGAGAACCTCCAGCAGAACCAGAACCAGGCTCAGTGTGAACGCTCATCTGCCTCGACCCACTGGGGCTTAGAGAAGACAGAGCAGAGACACAGAAAGCTCAGAAGCTCACATTGATCCAGGAATCCTTTCTATGTTAGATGGTAATAGAGGATGATCTGCCTCCCCTGATGATGTCACAGCTAACAGAACGCCAGACCAGGTGTACCTTCTATGAAGAGGAAAAATTACAGAGAACAAAAAGTTAAAAGCTGAAATAACAACAAACAATGCAAATAGGAGAGCAGTAGGAGAACTCAGCAGAGTGAGAGAAATAGACCCTGATGTCCTCCAGCAGCCTAAGCCTATAGCAGCATAACTACAGAGATAGCTCAGGGTAACATGAGCCACTCTGACTATAATTATGTCTGCTTCGTGTGCCGACTGTTAGCGATGGTAAATTAATGTCCGACCTCACCTGCTGTTTTCGGCTTTATTGTGAAACACACATAAAACTAATTCATCCATACCTCCGATTCCGGGTTTCTTCATGGATTGCATCAATTTAATCGATTTTAATTTCTACGGTCCAGAGTAAAGATGCACAGTACATCACAGGTTGTCGTTATCAATGTGTTCCCGGTGCATTTATATGGTATGTTGTACATTATTGTGATTACGCTTTGGACGCCGTTGGGTGGAGGCTCACTGCTGTAGACGCCCCGATACTAAAGGTGCCAGAGGAGGAGGAGAGCAGGGAGGAAGATGTGGCTTTATCTGATATTTAACTAGCAAATTTCATCGCAATATGTGAAGAGATGACTTCCTAATATCGTCCAGAGAATCTGCAACTCAAAGTATTTTTGAGTATTTTTACCCCTAAAATAAGATAATCAGATATCCGACACTTGAAATAAGATGATGGAGATGAAATATTCTTATTTTAAGTGCAAAAATCTTATTCTATTGGCAAATAGTCTTATTTAGCTGCTCAAATCAAGTAAAAATACACAAATTTAAAGAAAATTTTTACCTACATTTAGTTCCATTTTTGTAGTCTGGTCTTTTGTTGCAGAAACGAGGTGAGAATATAAAACATTTTGAGTCACTCTAGTAAATATATGCACATGAATTAATCCGGCGTGAAGGCGACATCATTAAACTACTGGATATGTTTGGGGGAACCTTCACAAAAACAGCAGAATTTAATCAACTTTCATGGATTTTGAAACGACGCTGGTGACCTGGAAGGAGGTTCGTCCCTCTGTGGTCCAGTAACATGAGCCCAGAACGATTGCCCATTAAGCGGATGGAGTGGCGGCTGGATGGGGAGAAGGAAGGAAGCGCGGATGTTTAATGGAAGAGGAGCTATGCGGCAGCTCTGCTCTCCATCAGCCGCCGCATGCTGGATCTGTCTGACAGCCTGATGATGTCACAGCGATGATGTCACAGCGGACCCAAACAAACGCTGACAGCCGCTTCAACACGTCTGCCCACCACTTGTCCTTTCCGGCATGTTCAGAAATAAATATCTCACAGTTGATGGAGCAGGTGTCTTAAAGCACCATCGGTTCTGCTTAAAGAGTTAATGCTCTTTTTTTTTTTTTACTTTTCCCTTTGGTAATTTGAAGACTGTAGTTTTTTTTTTACTCATATATGCGGTTGATAATCTGAAACGTTTAAGGCAATTGTATTTAATTGAAATACTTTATTCTTACCGAGGGGCAGTTTACTTGCAGCAGAGTCTTCACACAACGATACAAACTCACAGGAAAACCACAGAGACTGAATAAAACAAAATCATCAAGAAAACACATTTATAAGATTATATCAGGACTGCAGACAGCAGAATTCATCCAGACCAGCGGTCTGCAACCTGTGGCTCTTTATAACTTTGGCTACAAATTATATTTTTATTATGGTATTTAAATGTAATAATGATAATAAATGGAATAATTGGGGCAGTAATATTTAATTTTAAATCAATATTTTTTCATTATGTTGGAAACTATGATTTTCTTTTTTTACATCATTATCCATAACTATCAACATCCCGTCCATCCTCTTTTTTTAAACCTCAAAATAGACATTAAAGGGTGTTTCTTTAACGACGACAACATATTTCCAACAGTAGATCTTTATCAAAAATTATAACTTGTCTTTTCTTGCTCAAAAATGTTATAAACTCTGGCAGATCCAGATTTAAGTAGATTTTGATTCAGTGAAGAAGTAGGAAGGAAGAGTGGCGGGTAGCCTTCAACATGTAACCATGAATAAATTTACACGATGGAGACAGAAAAAATAACGTATATAAATAAAATAACATATATAAATAAACTAGTGCTGTCAGTTAAACGCATTATTAACGGCGTTAACGTAAACCCATTTTAACGCCGACAATTTTTTTGTCGCCGTTAATCGCGCGTCAAAACACACACCGTTCTCTAATGTTTTTCCCCCCGCCGCGCTCTCCGGACTGTGTTTCTTTTACCCTCGGCGCTTTCCGTAGTTTCAAGAGTGCTAGAAAACTGTAGCAAAACAGACCCGCGCTGCGCAGTGAGTTTCTTTTACCCTCGGACACATTCGACTTTGGGCTTCTTTTTTCTAAAAGCGCTTCTAAATTTCATGAGTCACGGGTTGCGGTTTTTTGGGCAGGTTTCTGAAAGTGAAATCGCTTATTTGGGCTCTAAAATAAGTGACGAAACAGGGGTTATTATGAGACCT
Source organism: Fundulus diaphanus (assembly GCA_037039145.1). Lineage (NCBI taxonomy): Eukaryota > Metazoa > Chordata > Actinopteri > Cyprinodontiformes > Fundulidae > Fundulus > Fundulus diaphanus. The sequence continues at coordinate 5,289,833 of CM073126.1, forward strand.
GCCTGCACTAGACACTTTGTATCCAGCTGAAATATCCCACCGCCATAGGAGCCGACGGTAGTAAAGGCAGACAGAGCATTGGTTCTGAAGATGAGCTTTTACACGTTGATAACATTGCAGAAACCCAACACATAAACCGTACTTTAATGCTTAATAATTTGTTGTCTCTGTATTTGACAAACTAAGGCTGAATTACGTTGCCAAACGGACCTGGAGTCACTAAACAGTTGCTAAACAGTCTCTTTCAGGGTATTAAGCTCCTGCCCAGTTGCAAGCAAAGTGTAAGACTGGAATGACCTGGAAATTTAAAACCTTTTTCCAGGCTTAAACTCTATGAATGTGGATTGAATGCAAAATTGCATACTAAAATGCCCAAACAGGCTATTACACTTTCAGAAATAAAAGGATAAAATATGCGATTAATTTGCGATTAATCTCGAGTTAACTATCGACATTATGTGATTAATCGCGATTAAAATTTTTAATCGTTTGACAGCACTAAAATAAACATAAATAACATAAACATAAGCGATCAGCTGTAAGACAGACCGCTACAGGAGCTCCTTCCATCACCATCTACAACAACTCGTTAAGGAACCCTGCAGGATATGAGTTCCACCAGCATTTAATTTCCCTTTGGGATTAATAAAGTGTTTCTGAATTTAATTTAGAAATACAAATATGCATTTTGAATGAATTTAAAAAGAGACAGATGGATATATAGTAGAGAGGAGAGGTTAAGGGAAACGGAAGATTGCTGCTCGTATAAACCTGTAGTTAGTACCAGCGATCTTTGTACAGACCTCAAGCTGCCCATCAACCTTGTTTTTCTATTTGCCGTGCTGATGTTACCAAACAGCGCACCAATTATAAAGGTTAATGGATCTGATAAAAAATACACTTTTTTTTAAGGGGGCTGTGACAACAACTTAAATTTTTCTATCTCTATAATATGAGCGCTGATGAAACAGTGTGAATGTCCAAAGTGAGGACCAAAGGAGCTGCTCAGGTCAGCTTTGTTGCTTTGCTCCAAAACGGTCAGATCAGAAAACTTCCAAATTTGGTAGAGCGGCATATCGTTACCTCAACAAGAGGAGGAACATTTGGCCTGACGAAACAACGTGATGATATATTTTTTTTTAAATGAAATTCTTTGGAGAATTTACATTATGCAGCAATAACAACTACATGAAATGGTTTAGACAAGAATTGCTCAGCATTACAACCGTTCAATCTTCCTAACAATAACAGCCTGGTTGGTGTTCTTACCGATGGCATCAGCGTTTGCTTTAACAGTTACCGTATTTTTCAGGTCATAAGGCACATTAAATATTCCTTTCAAGTGTGTAATATCACTCCTCCACGTCTACAGCTCTCTATCCGTCTGTCAGGAGGACAGAGTAGCTGGACTACACTGCCCTGTTTCTAACATAAGGCCAAAATAAACGTAACTTTTATGTTGAATTAACTTACTAGGTTTATTGCACTTCTAGTTTAGACATTGCAGTCAGGCAGTCTGGTAGACAGCTCAGGGGTCCTATCAGGTAGTGACACAGTGTACCGTAATGCTCCTAATATCCACTGACCGGCGCGTCTTCGTTACTAACCAAAGTCGTATTTAAACATTTTTTAACAGATTTATGAGCGCATTGTACCACATATTCTTCTTTTTTGAGAAGATTTAAGGATTTTAATTCCTCCTTATAGTCTGAAATATATGTTAGCTTTACATCCCAGAATGGTGCCCGGTTCCTTAAACCCGCTGACGATCTTTACCACTGCACCATCAATGATTGTGACTCCAATCATAGGCTGAGTTCTGAAAAAAGCTTTTTTTTAGGCATTTAGCTGCAACCATGAGTTGTTGCAGCATTGAATGAATTGGTCTAAAAGTTAACGACGATTCCTGTTTTTGTCCTGCAGTAGGCTGACTATTACAGAATCGTCTGTGAAGTAAGGATAAACATCGACTCGATTCAGCTCTGAGGCTCGTTAGTGTGGAGCACAAACAGCAGGGGCGATAACACACACCCCTGAGGAGCGCCAGGCGAGCACCTCAGTGGCTTGTTTAAAGGGTTGTTGCTCGCTGTGACGTCTCTGTCAAGAATCCACCAGCCAACAATGATGTCAAAGTCAAACATGGCGAGACCAGTCAGGATGTGGGGCTGCAGATAAGAACACAGACATTCACGTGTTTTCATGCCGTCCAGATGTCCAACGACAACAGCGCCGTCCTCCACCGCTTTTCTCACCTGAAGCAAATTGAAAGGCGTCATTTTTGCTCCGCACCATCTGCAATAGTTTCCTCCTCTCTATCTGACTTCATCGCTAAAGATGTGATCTGATAATTATTCAGGCCTTTAGGTGGATTTAATGTGGGCTGCTTCTGTGAAAACACATTCCAACCACAAGGCAAATTTATCTGTGCAGCACATTTCAGTACAAAGACCATGCAAAGTGCTTTACATGATTAAAATATGGGAAAATAAAACAGTAAAAGCAAGTTGGAATAAAAAACATGGGATAATAGAAACTAAAAGCAAATATTAAAAGCAGTTGGACTACAAAGTTGAAATAATTGTTTCAGTAAAACAGTTTAAGTAGAACAGTTGAAGGCAATCCTGAACAAATGTGTTTTTAATCTCGACTTAGAATAACTCATAATACTGGGACTTTTTTTTTTCAGCTACAATTAATTTAAAGGTGCCACACAACAAAGAACACATTGTTTAAAATGACCAGATCCACGACTTTTCCTGATATGTAACTGTGTTGAAAAGACAAAAATAGAATAACCTCTAAGGGGGGAGGGGGGGGGGCAAATAATGAGCTTGTTTTTGGCTGACGCCATTAAAATGAGCAGTGCAGCGTTTGACTTTTTACTGATAAACAAGTAAAAATGCCAACCTGCCAGCATGTTGTGACAGCGAGCCAGAAGCCGAAGAGCCCAGACTGTCAGCCGCACACGTCGGCCCGCAGGTCCACAGCAGACGGCGAGGAAAGCCTCACATCAGCCCTCAGTCACGCTGCACAAGCCTGGCGGGGGCAGCCGCAATGACCCGTTTGGTAGAATTACTGATTTCTCTGTGATTAGTGATATTTTCAGCTTTAATACGCAGTTTAAACAAACATTGATGCTGCGAGCTTCTGTCTCATGTAAAGGATTTAAGTGGCAGGATGGCATCTTTTAACAGGAACATGTGCAACTTAAAGGAAAAACAGCCTTTGGTTTTCTCATTCCTCATAATAATTCAGATTTATAGTGATAATAAATTCCAATTAATGATCTTTGAAAATGAAAAGTATTGTCCTGATTGTTACATTTACTATTTCCTCCACTGTTAGGAAACATCAGTAAATATTTGATTAAATCCAGTTTCTTTGAGCAATGTCGTTATCACCAAAAATACCACAAAATATTCTGATGAAATTTCAAAACCATGTCGTCTATCCCAGCGTTTTAGTCCAGATCCCCCTTTATAGGAACATCTTCACCTCCTCACCTAAAAAAGAGAGAAAAAATATCATTAACATAAACTTTATTTATATGAATGCTCAATATCTTTCTGATTGTCTAAATAAATAAGCAATAAAGTAAAAATCATCTCAGCCTTAATAAACTAGAACTGTCAAAATAAAACTAAATGTTAAACCTTTTTTTAAAGTCATGGAAAGAAATCCAAATAATTTATAAAACTCAGCATTTTGTAATGTTTATTGTTAATATTATAGCTCTACTGTTTTTGTTTTACATTCTTCATCACCCGATCACAACATGTTGTTTTTAATGTGGAAATAAGTTCAGGTTGCAGCATCAGTTCCACTGCAAACAATACTAGCATAGCATGAATGCCCTCCGCCATATTGGAGCAGGACAACTCCTGGATAATCTTTAAACCGTGAATCACTTTTCCTAAATTTAGTTGTTTTTAGATATAACAGACAAGCAAAAAAAAAAGCTCGTTTATTTATTTGAGATCCAAACGACAGAAAACGCCTTGAATAATGTTTTAAAAACTGTTTGTAAAACTAAATTAATCATTGCGCTGATCTCTAATGTCACAATTTCATTGACATTTTACGCAGCACAAATTGCTTCCTGTTGTTATGACAGAGTAAAGTATCTATTTTACTTCAAAAATAAAATGGGAGTATGGGGGGGGCAATACATGTGTACAAAAAGAAACGGCAAAAACCAGACAGCTGCTTTCTGCACACGCGTATTCGTCTGAAAAGGGACTGCAGGTGAACACTAAAAGCTAAAAGGTACTCTCTGCAGCTCTGCTGTGGTATTTGTTGGCCTTTCCCCGGTGGGTCTGCATTCCCACCGGTCCGCCCCGCTGTTGACAACGCCACAGCCGGTCTATATTTAGCCCTGGGTCTGTGCCTGCTGCCATTGTCCTGCTGATTAAATAACAGCAGACAGACAGCTGCCCAGGAAGAACTTTTCAAAGCCCTCAAGGTTGTTTTGCCCGCATATTTTCTGACACCGTCTGATAAAGTCTCTCCTTGTTTAGGTGGGTTTCAGAGATGGTGGCGCTTCTGCTGATGGGGAAATTCGATTAATTGGCTGGAAGAGAAGCTGAGCTAACGTTGTTGTGACCGGATAAATAAAATTATCGCGGCTGCGTCCAGCCGCACATTACAGCTCGGCTTTTTATCCTGAGTTTCTTCCCTTTGTCTCTGAAAATGAAAGTGGAAAATCTGATTCCAAACAAACAGGCTGAGTCTCAGATGTCTTATTTAGTAGGAGACAAATGTATAATTGGTTTGATTTGTTTATCTTTGCTTCTGTGTTCATGGAAGACAGAGGTTAAAAGAGATAGTGGGCTTTGGTTTTAAACACACAGCATTTATGACTGAAACATGGTCAGTGCTTCGTTATGCTTTAATTCCTGGGAAACAATCAAAATATTCTCTTCAGCTCATTAAATGCGGAGAATAAATGCGTTTTGTTGTGTATTTCTTGACAAAAGCTTGGTTAATAGATTTTGTTTTAAGCTATAATGAATATTAAACATTGATAGAAGTGGACAGAATTTGTGCCAACAGCCTGATTTGGACCCAACGATTAAAACTATAATAAGGGGAATAAAGGCTGGAGGTGGAACATCTGCACACACCACATATCACATGTGAAAATGTTTTAAATCAATTCTAAACATTTAAGCCGCAGTTCTGTAATTAGACTGATATTTTAGTACTAATGATCAAACGGAGCCTTTTCATTTTCCTCGGACACAGAAAACACCTTTCCCTAAGACGTTTCATCTAAACCAAAGTTGGTGGACTGTGAACTATTTTACTATTTCCAAGCCATGAAAAGCAATAAATAAAAAATAAAAGACACTCCAGCTTTCTAGACGCAGACGGATAGAATGTGTTTAATTCAGATCCACAGATTCAGGAAGGCTTTCTCTCATTTCACGCGCTCTGAAAGGTTTTTTTTCTGCACAGCGCGTATTTACCAGGGCTGGACGATATAGGAAAAAAAACATATTGATAAAATAGAAATCATATTGTTCTATATTGATAATTTTCAACAAATTCAAAACATATATTTTAAGTGCAACCCTGAACATTTTATGCTGTTGCTTAGCAACCTATTTTTCAATAAAGAACTCACAAACACTGAATTCAAACTCAACCCTTTATTCAACCAACAGTTTTACCAAAACGACAAGTTTTTAAAAAAAGAAAAAAGAACACGTACTCTGTGAAGGGGGCGGAGCTTGGTTCCTGGTTCTGCATTGTGATTGGTTGGGAGGATGTAATGACTGTAATTTTAACCTACATGATAGAATGCATAAGAAAGGAAAACTTTTATCGAACTTTTTATAAACCCTCGCTATACGTCTATCATTCGATATATATTGTTATTGAACCGAGTATATCCTACAACGTATACAAATAATTTTGCGACGACTAAAATTCAGCGATATACTTAAAAATCCTCATCCTCGCCGTGGCTGAGGCATAAATTTACCCATAAAGCTCTAAATTTGAACTCCATGAGGCAAACTGTGGAGCAGATAGGTCCCGGTCACGTCTCCCCTCTCCGCTTCTCTTTGGTAACATCCAGTCCTCTGAAGGCGTTTTCATTTCTTTCAGACTTTTTTCAGTAATAATATAAAGGTGTGCAGCTTTTATATTATTGCTATTATTATATTATTATATGCTGAATCTTGGTCTCTGATGGTCCCGTCAGGCGTGGTGCTGGTGTGCTTCGAAGGCGACTCGGACGGCTACATCAACCTGGTGGCGTACCCCTATGTGGACAACATGGAGGGCGTGACGGGGGAGCACGAGGAGCGGGACCCCCAGGAGAGGGAGCAGCCCAGGCGGAAGCACTCCCGCCGCAGCCTGCATCGCTCCTCCTCCTCCACCACCGAACACAAGGAGGAGCGAGTGGACAGGAGGGAGGCGCACGACGCCGACGCTTCTGACAAGTGAGAAAAAAGAAAGGGTGCAGCTGTAGACATGATTGTTTTCTCTGTCCAGGTGTTGGTTGGGCCAGGTGAGGACGCTGAGAATTATTAATGAAAAATTCACTGGAGTGAAAGTTTCTCCTGCTTTTGCTTTAGATCTTTCTGTGAAAAAGCTTATTCTGCATAAAATCTACTTTTTTTAGAAAACCTTAAGGGAGCAATAAGCAACATTTAATTATTTTAAATAGAAACAACTAAAGGTAATATTTCAGATGAGCTATGGTCTGATGTCACACCGCAGCTCTCTGCGTCGTTCTGCAGCCGGGCCGGACCGTACATGTACGTGAATAGCTGCCACTCAGGGTTTAGCCCCTCCCCCGCCCTAAAATACCGCCGTCAGAGCAACATGGCGGCGAGTGCTGACCCGACTCTCACCAGATGGGTGTCGCTCCGCTGAGCTCCACACGTCCATCTGGACTCGCTGCCATTGGGAGGGATTTCAACACCTCATTAAATGGATGAGCCAATCAATTCAAGTAAATGTTATCTATATAGCGCCAATTAGCAACATATCATCTCAAGGCTCTTTCCAAAGTCAGACTCCATCAGATCCTCCAGGTTGGTCAGAAAGTTTCCTCTCTAAGGAAACCCAGCAGGTTGCATCAAGTCTCTCCAAGCAGCATTCACTCCTCCTGAAAGAGCGTAGAGCCACAGTGGACAGTCGTCTGCATTGTTGATGGCTTTGCAGCAATCCCTCATACTGAGCATGCATGAAGCGACAGTGGAGAGGAAAACTCCCCTTTAACAGGGAGGAGAACCTCCAGCAGAACCAGAACCAGGCTCAGTGTGAACGCTCATCTGCCTCGACCCACTAGGGCTTAGAGAAGACAGAGCAGAGACACAGAAAGCACAGAAGCTCACATTGATCCAGGAGTACTTTCTATGTTAGATGGTGACATCAGGATCAGGATCGCAGATGTGTCGTATCAGAGAAGTGACAACAATGGCGGCTTGCAGCGAGGAAGCAAGCGGTGACATTGATGCCGCTATTTCATCAGTTTTGTCTAATCTACCGAATATTAATTCTCTAAAAGAACACCAGAGAACGGCTTTGAAGGCTTTTGTTGGTGGAAACGATGGTTTCTGTTTCGACGTGAGTGGCTGAAGTAGCGCGTCAGTAAAGATGACCGACAGGTGGTTTATCCAATCATATGCGAGGACTTTTGATGAGGCCCCTCCTCCTGAAACACATCTCCAGTGGAGCGATCCAAAAGGTTAGGAGATCAAAATGTTCTCCTGCTAACAGCTTTATAAAGTTATGAGTTACTTCTTCACAGGACATGTTCCTCTGAGAGGCGACGCCGTATTTCTGTTTCTGTCCTTTACAAATATGCGCATAGAAGGCGACGGGTGAGAAGGGGAATGAGGGGCCGGGTTTTTGTTTTGGTCTACAGACGGCGCTCAAGCTCCACCTAGTGGTGAAACGACGCTTATTGCTCCTTTAAATTAGAAATGGTTGATTTCCAGAGTGTTTTACGCTGCTGCAGCAGCTTTCATAGGCGGTCCATCAGAGCATGGGGTCAGAAACAGAGAGGCGTAGCGGGTCGTCCGGCAGGGAAACAATAACTTCAGCACTTCCTGCACTCACAGTAACAATCTGCTCTCCTGTAGTGTCACAGAGCTGAAAAGTCCCAGGCTCGACCCAAAGATCCTCTCCGACGTTCCCTTCCAGATGCTGGACTGGAACAGCGGTCTGGCCTCGGAGAAGATCAGCCAGAACCCCTGGGGCCTGGTGTGCCACAAGCAGCACCTCAGCCGCATGAGATCCGAATCCAAGGAGCGCAAACTCTTCAGTATCCTTCCTCTGTACCCAGCAGAGCAGGACCGTCGGCGAGCTCCGGTTTCTGTTTCCTGAGCCGCAGCAGCCACACTGTCTAGTCTCACTTTATTAGAGACGCCTGGTTAACTAGAGGTTCAGAACCAGGTAGAAAGGCGGTTCAGGTGACTTCAAATGTGACGCGTCGGCTGCTTCTGTGTTTGGTGAGACTCTCCCGATCAGGGGGAACGTTTTGGTCCATAACTGCTGCGTCTCCAGAGTTCCTGTTGCTGGAGAACGTCGTCCACCACTTCTCCTACCCCTGCATCCTGGACCTGAAGATGGGCACCAGGCAGCACGGCGACGACGCCTCGGAGGAGAAGGCGGCCCGGCAGATGAAGAAGTGCGAACAGAGCACGTCGGCCACGCTGGGAGTCAGAGTGTGTGGCATGCAGGTAGAGTCCGCGCGGCACCTGAACGCATCGGGACGCGCAGGCGGGCGGCGGCATCCGTCGGTCCGTCTTTCATCGGCTCGGTGCCCCGTTTCACTGCAGCCCAGTGAAGCGGGCAGAGGAGCTTTAAGAGCAGGCTTCCTCCTGCCCACCTTAGACGTTACATTGAATCTTTATTCAGTTTGTAAAGATTTTTCAGCCTTCGCAGGCGTAATGCATCACATTACTCCTGCGTAAACGGCCGACCTTTGTCCAATCTGCTCTGCTTAACTTCATTTCCTCCGGCTTTAAAACGACTCAGAGCAATACGCGTATGAATAAGCTGCAAACTTTGCAGACGCTAATTGATCTGGTGAGGCATTATTTCAGCGTGAACTGAAACATTGGCCTCCTCTCTGCAGGTGTACCAGCTGAGCACCGGTCACTACCTCTGCAGGAACAAGTACTACGGCCGCGGCCTGTCCAGCGACGGCTTCCGCCAGGCCCTCCACCAGTACCTGCACAACGGGAAGGGCCTGAGGCGGGACCTCTTCGAGCCGATCCTGAACAAGCTGCGCAGCCTGAAGGTGGTCCTGGAGCGTCAGGCGTCCTACCGCTTCTACTCCTCCTCGCTGCTCATCATCTACGAGGGAAAGGTGAGCCCGGTCCTGACAGCTCCGATGATCTTGTTATTAAGTAGCTTAAAGGTCTTGGAGGACAATGTTGGTGTGAACATTTGAGAGTAATTTATTCTGGGCCTGAGTAAATGAGATTTAAATGGCCAAAGAATAAATTTTCCATACAAACCTTCTTACCTTTTGCTGTAACGGAGTAAACGAACATAATAAAATGTAACCACAACATGTTGGTTACATCTTTAGCAAGGTTGGTGTCCACACAACAAACAATTGAGAAGGTAAATATGTTTGGAAAAGAAAAATAATCCAGGTGGAACCCTGTAGTTTTTATGCCACTTTGGCACAATTTTTGAAATTTAAAATTTATTCTTGAAATTGAAAATGTGGGATGATTTTATATATTTGGTCTCAGATGAAGATCTGGTCGTATGATAAGTGCCAGTCGGTCTCAGTTAGTCCGCTACAAGCGCGTTATTGATGCTTAAGGGCTTAAAAGAGCAATAAGTAAAATATTTACTGTAAAATCAACCTAAATCATTCTTATTTCTCATCTGGGAGGGAAGTAACATTCCGTATAAACAATCAGTCCTCTCCATCAGCAATGTCTCAGTCACGTTTTTTTTGCTTTCCAACCTAGACGGTACCTACGGTCCAGAACTACTAAGGCTCAGAGTGTAGCCTGTGTTTACTTCCTGGTTCTTCAGCCAATCACATGAGAGCTGAGCGCAGTTTTTGGTATTTTATTTTGGTAAAAAGAGCAGCAGCCTGCAAACATGGAAGCCAGTAAGAGAAGCAGACCAGGAATAGAACAGGATAAAACATAATTAACCGTCCTGTTTTAGTAAAAGGTAGCGAGGTTTTACAGCAGCAACGGACCGTTGAGGAAACGGCGGTTTTCAGTTGTGTACGTGTAGTTCCTATTTTAAACACTAGGTGTCATTATTACCTATTGCTCCTTTAACTTCACTTTTCAGCAACAGATGGAGAGATTTAAATTAATTGGAAAACATTAAATTATTGTTTTGTTTAAAATTTTTGGACTTTATTCAGATTCTAAAAACTTTGCTGAACATTTCTCAAAAAATAAAAACTTTAAAATGGAAAAAATAAAGATTTCTGCAGCATTTCTACTAAAATTACAAAAAATTGTCTTTTGTTATCAAACATACAGTGATGAATGTCACTGAAGCATTAAATCCCAGGTTTTTTTTTTTCATTGTGCAGAATTTTTTTTTCAGTTTTGGAGGAGGTAAAAAGCTCACTCAGATGCTCTGTAACAGCGTCCCGGTCCCGAATCAGATCTGAGTCCCAGATTAATGTCTAAATGTAAAACTACAGGTTTGGTGTTTTCTATATTTGGTCCGTAACTCCTGAGGGAAACGAGCTTCAGGCTTTAAACGAGACGGCGAGAGCTGCGAGGCAGAACCCTAACCGTCTGCCTCTGGATGGGTCGGCTAAATTAGGAAACTCAGCAGAACTGAACAGAACCGCAGCTCAGATGGTTCCCTGTAGATTTACTGCTGAGCAACAAGGCAGTTATATTCATTTACATAGAAGTGTAGCTCACGTAACGGGAGAGCGTCTCTCCAAAGCTTGGACACGATTCATGGAAAGCAGCAATAAATCAAATGTTCAGAGGTTTAAAATGTGTCTGAAGGGTAAATTTATCTTTTTCCAGGAGCCTAAATTACGAACGTCATGAAAAGAAAGAGGAACATTTCTGAAAACCTTTTTATTCTGAAAGTGGCTGATAATGTTTCATCTAGAATCAACAATTAAACTAATAGTAATCACACTAATATCATGTTTCATTCATTCTTTGACATGACATGCCGGGTTCACGCCGCAAGATAATTACACCGATTTTTTTTTTTTTTCCCCCCGATCTTCCGCCAATCGTACGGACGCCCCGATTATCGATGAGATGTTCCTGCTGTGAGTTCAGAGCGATCCTGTCGGGACGGGGCGGGACGATGTAGAGAAAAAACGTGTCCATAAAATAGAAATCATATCGATCGATATCGATAATTATCAACTAATTCAAAACTTATATTCTAAGTGCAGCCCTGGCCATTTTATGCTGTTGCCTAGCGACCTATTTTTAAATAAAGAGACACAAACACTGAATTCAAACTCAACCATTTATTCCACCAACTTTTTACCAAACCAGCAAGTTTTTAAAAAAGAAAAAAAAAGAACGCGTGCTCTTTGAAGGAGGCGGAGCTTGGTTCCTGGGTCTGCGTTGTGATTGGTTGGGAGGATGTAATAATGTAATATTAACCTACATTATAGGCTAGAATGCAAAAGGAAAGAAAACTGTTATTCTGTTGAACTTTTATTGACCCTTTTTGTCTGTCGATTAATATCTATCGTTATTAGACTTAGACAACTTTATTTGTCATTTTGTATGCACAGAACGAAATTTCGTTTGCATACAGCTTGATAATTACAGTAAATTACAGGATAAGGTGCAGCAGTGATTTAACAGTAAAACAATTGAAATGTAAACAGTGTGTGATCACGAATTATCGTCCAGCCGTACGTCGGAAACGCTCCAACCTCAAATGGGGCATATTCAACGCAGCGGATCGTCTCGTCCAGATATCCTAGCGTGTTCCGCGAGGACAAACCAGCACGCCGCCTGCTGAATGTGACGTGTAGCCAATCAGAACGCGCGGCGGGAGAAAACCCGCCTCCACATCATGGTGCAGCGAACGTGGAGCCCCGTCTCCACTCCTTTAACCAACACCTTTTCTTTTCATGACGTTCTTCTCTGTTAAAATTAGTCGGCAAAAAAAGAGGTTCCTTCTGTTCATCCTGCATCTGTTTGCGTTTGTTGTCGTCGTCGTCGGAGCGGCCGCGGCGCTGTAGGACCAAACCCGTTAAGACTCGGCCCACAGTAACACGGAGCCATGTGGACCCGGCATCAGAGCTTTGGTGGTTTGGAGGAGTTTGTTTAAAAATGAATTTCCTTGAATGACTTTTATTTTTATAGTAATTATATTATGTTTTAATCATATCTGAGATATATCGGGTCGCCACTGACCCGTTTTAAATAATTATTCTGGTTAATTTCTGTTAATCACTCAGAATCTGGAGCCTTTTCGGCTCGTGTGGTCAAACCTGACGGTTCTGCTCGTTTGTTGTGCAGGAGCCTGAAGGCCCTTCGGCCCCCGGCCCTGGGCAGAGTGCAGCCAGGCCACAGAAGACCGCCGGGGCCCCCGCAGACCTCCACCCTCCTCCTCCTCCTCCTCCCCCCAATTCTTCCAGTGAAACGGACACCAGCCAGAGCCCGGTTCTTGGGTCGCTGTCCTCTCAGGGACCTGAACGCACGGCCCCCGGTCCCCCCGCTCCTCAGACGCCGCCCACCAAGTCAGACTGCCGCTCCTTGGCCCCCCATCCTCCGTCGCCTCGCAGGCGTCCAGAATGTCCCCCCCCTGCCCCCGCTTTGAGCCCGCTCCCTGCGGCCCCGCCGGCGCCACGGCGGCCCCCTCTGGTGGACGTGCGCATGATTGACTTTGCCCACTCCACCTTCAAGGGCTTCCGTGGCGACACGGCGGTGCACGACGGGCCCGACCGGGGCTACGTGTTCGGACTGGAGAGCCTGATCCAGATTCTGGAGAGTCTTCGAGACGAGAACCTGTCCTAGCTCCGGGAGCGAACACGCACCCGGGTCCCGAGAGGGTCTGCGGCCCCAAACAGGGCCCAGTTCTGTTTATATATAAAAAAAAAAAAAGTGCTCCCACTCTGAAAACCGATCGGTCTTTACACACACACACCTCTTACTGTGAGTCAGTTCAGGTCCCCGTCGACGCAGCCGGGCTCTCCGGAACCGAGGCGGGACGGCGGAGCCGAAAACGGCTGCAAAGACGAAAGCGACGGCCGCAGCTTGGATCTCTGCTGTCGTGAGGACCTCGGTGGTTATGAAGCATTCCCTAAACGCTACCATCACTCATCAATGCCTAACCACGGAGCGCCTCACCTTCCAGGAGGCGTTTTACCCACTGTGACGTCACCGCCGGTGTTTGTCGGGCCGCCGAGCGCCCGCTTCACTCAACCAGTTTGATTTCATTGTCATTTAGCTGAGTGTGGGGGGGGGGGGGGGGCACAGACCAGCTTCTTTCCTTCAGTCTGAGCAGAAACCGAGGATTCCTGTTTCTGAGAACTTCTAAAAGAGTCTAAAAAGTGTTAGAAATGCCATTTGCTGTCATTACTAGGAGCCCGGGCTGTGAGGGGAACCACGGGGCTGAAGAAGGGAACCTGGTCCAGTAGGAGGGCTTTTCTACGTTAAAGCGCCTCTTTAAGGGATCTTTAATCACAGAAACTTTCCAGCTTCTACAGATAAAAACGCCCGTCCCGCACCTTCTGCAGCGTGAAGCTCGAAGAGCAGAGAAACTACACGGGACGAGCTTCAGAAGACGACCACGCAGTGGTGGGCGGGGCCTCTCCGACCCGGCCAATCGGCTCGATCCGCTCCTTCACCTCCTCACAAACAGCCGGTGGTTCTGACGGAGGGAGGGTTCTTACTTTAGGAGATGTGCAGCGGAGACGGGAGTTGAATCATTTTGTTTTAAAAGTTTGGGGGTTAATCAGAAGAACGTACCTGTGGCCTGTTGTCCTGTGAAGGTCATTTGTAACTTTAGACGCATAAATGTCACTTTAAAGTCTGGTTCGGTGGTGTCCAGATGATGGTTCTGTTGTTAGCGGATCACACGAAAGGAGCCCGACGCGTTTTAGCCCCTGATGCACTAAACCAGCTCAGTTTAGATTTGCTCACATATAAAATAAATAAATAAAAAATAGGGGGGTTTCAGTCTTTGTCTGAAATCCACACAGGAGAGGTTTCCATTTCTGCTCTCTGAGCTGAGGATCCGTCAGCAGCACCAGAACCAGGAGCGTTACAGGAACTGTGGTTGTTCTTGGCTCATATGTTGCCTTTTTATGGGATTTGTTAACAGCGCCGATTAAAAACAACAGTAACACCACCCTCAGCTTTCAGGGCAGACAGAATAACTTTAGAGTCATATTTTTCTGATAGATATTATACATATAGTGATAAAAAAAATCACAATAATGGGAAATGAGACCAAAAAAAAGAATGAAATTCCTTTTGACTACGTTTTGCTGGTGTTGAATTATCACCTAGCCCTGCCTCAAAATGTATAAAAAAAAGTATATATTTATATAGAAATCCTGTACTTGTCAGCAGTAGTGGCAATAAGGTGTCTGTGTCTCATCTGACTGGTTTGGAGTCGATGTCGTTAGCCAATCAGATTGGTCCATCCGAGCTTGCTGCGCCTGAGGCTGAGGCGCTGCTGCCCCCTGCTGGACGGCACCAGCAACTCAGCCCCAGGGGCGGGAACCAAATAGAGCAAATATTCTATTTTATTTTTGGTTTATCAAGGTGATAATTTATTTTTTTATTGTACCTTTGCCCACAGAAACGGGTCAGCGTTTGATCTTTGATCTTTAACAAACCCCAGCCGCCGTAAACGTGTAAAAATGTAAAGATGTTGGCAGGAGGAGGAGTGCAGATTAGAAGCAGCGTTGTTGGCGCTAACTCAGGTCTGTCGGTTCTGCTGCCTCAGCTCCAGATTTCAGACGTCAGTCAGCTCGCCGAGCTCTGGTCCTGGAGGGAAAACTGTTTCTCCGTGTGTGTGTGTGTGTGTGTGTGTGTGTGTGTGTGTGTGTGTGTGTGTGTGTGTGTGTGTGTGTGTGTGTGTGTTAGAAAAAGACACCAACGCCATCTCTGATTGTTGGTTTGTTTCACTCTGACATCAACTAAAACAACAACCTGCATGCTCATGGAGTTGCTCCTGTGTAAGACCGTTTTCCTCGCCACCTCTAAACGCCCCTCGTTACAGATCCTCATGGTTGTTGGCTTCAGAGATTGATGGGACTTTATTTTATTTTTTGTTTGTTTGTTTTTTTGCATCTGATATCATCCTGGCTGTTAGAACAGTGAAAATAAATGAGATTAAATCTTTCCAGAAGTTTTTTTTTTGTTTTGTTTTTGTAATTCCTGACTGGACGTGATGCTTCCAGGATACATTAACCGATAAGCATTTTATTTTTGTTTCATCGTTCAAACGCAGAATAACTTCAAAAGCTTTGCAGGAAAAAACGAAGATAAAAAAAACAGTAAATGCAATTAAACACAAACTATCGTAAAAGCATTGGAACCATGGAGCATAATCAAAATAAAAGTGACAACACTACACATTTAAGCAAATAAAAATAGGCCTATGTGTAATCCACTCTTTGGCTACTTCAGCAAAGCTGCAGTTAAACACGTTTTCAGTCCATTTAAAGGAGCCAACAGTTTGTGCACATCTCAGGTGTTCAGGCGGTTACTTTAGGAGCTGCAGAGGATAAAGGTTTTGGTTCTGGTCCTGTGAACTCATGGAGCAGCTGCTGTTGTTTGAGTCCACCAGGAACTATAAATTACCATAAACCCACCAACGTCTGCAGGGATTTTAGGACTCCTGCATGTGATCCATGGTTCTGGTGACGGTCAGGACTCTGACCGCCACCAGATGTGGAAAATCTGGCAAATTTAAATGTTAGATTATTTTAATTTGACAACAAAGGTTTTGTTTCGGATAGGAAGAGATGCAATTTCTCTCCAGGGGGGGCATCAATATACATAAGAATACTGTTTTTTTTTATTCTTTTTACATTTTATGAAAAACTTTGATACATAAAAAGAAACAATCAACTGAAAAAGCTTTATAGGCCTAACCCTGGAGCAGCTTTTTTGGATGTTTCCACAGGTGTTCTGATTATTTTCAGTCCTGAGCTCCAGGCCTCCTTACCATCACCCTAATCTTTAGCTCCCTCTGCAGGTTTTCCATCAAAGTCAGGACAAGTCGGGTCAAGTTGCTGCCCTGTGATTGGCTGGTTCACAGTTTGGGGCGATGGACCAAGATCTGTCCACCGTCAGTCTTTTATAACACTTTAGAAATTAATCAGAAACCAGCTTTCTTTGCAAAGACTGAACACACGAACAAGGAAATTCACCTCGGTAGCTTTAAGTTCTCACAGCATATATGTGTAAAGTAGGAAAAATATGCAAATATTAATATAGGTTCAAGGTTACTTTGTTTTGCAGGGGTTTAAGACGCATACATGCCCACGCACACTATGCAAAAACATGTACAAAACCATTTGCATCAAGGCTTGCTCAACATGTAGCAGGACACACAAGAGGGTCTATAAAACTAAATAAAAGGCAAGTTTATTAGTACAGCATGTTTTAGTACAAACACAACACAAAGGGCTTTACACGAATAAAATAAAAACAGAATAAAAGGAAGTTGGAATAAAATGTAGAAACAAAATAAAACATGAAAATAGAAACTAAAAGCAAATATTAAAAACAGTTGGACTACAAAGTTGAACTAATGATGTTTCAGTAAAACAGTTTTAGTGGAACAGTCAAAGGCAATCCTAAACAAATGTCTTTTTAATCTTGATTTAAAGGAACTTTCAGCACTTTTACAGTTTTCTGGGAGTTTGTTCCATATCAGTGGAGCATAGGAACTAAATGCTGCTTCTCCATGTCTGGTTCTGGTTCTGGTTCTGCAGAGCAGGCTGGAGCCAGAAGACCTGAGTGGTCAAATGAAAACATCCTATTAACATACTGGGCTGTGATCAACATTTCTTTAAAAGAAATATGATAGTCCAATAAAATCTATGATAATATGTACGTGTGTGTAGAAGTACAGCCAATATTAAGGCAGGTTAGAACAGTACAAGTTTATTTTATTTTATAATAAATTAGCTGACTGTGGTCATCAGACACAGCCCTGGGGAAGAATCTTCATTTTGATTCTCACCCACTGGAGCACAAACTTTCTGTCACCATGACCGTGCACCGTGGAGCCGGACATGTCCCCACCAGGACAGAAGGGAAGAACAAGGAACAGAAACACGTCCAAGATGCTCTCCAAACCTGCGGGTACCATAACTGGGCTTTTGTCAGATCAGCAAGGAAACCCAAAAGACGCTGTAGAACAAGCGCAGAAACATTGTCATCCTATATGTTGCTGGAGTCTCTGAAAAACTCAGGAGGATTTTTTCTAAACACAAGATCCCCGTACATTTTAAACCCAACAGGACAGAGGCTGGTCCATCCTAAGGACAACCCCCCCCCCCCCCCCCCCCAAACCTAAGATGAGCTGAGTGGTGTCTGCAGTTCAGTCAGTGAGGAATGTTCTGATATTTATATTGGAGAAACCAAACAACCTCTCCACAGACGCATGGCTCAACACAGGAGAGCTACCTCCTCAGGACAAGACTCTGCTGTCCACCTGCACCTCAAGGACCAGGGACACTCTTTTGAGGACCAACATGTTCACATTTTGGACAGAGAAGACAGATGGTTTGAGAGAGAGGTGAAGGAAGCCATTTAAGTAAAGCGAGAAAAAACAACTTTAAACAGAGGAGGACGACTCAGGGTTCAACTTCCAAAAACTTACAACACAGCTGTAGGTTTGGTTCCTGCCAAGTTTCACCCGAATTCACACACTGCACAAAGGGAACTAAAAGTAAGCATAATTTTCTTAAAATATGTATATTTTTACTTGATTTGAGCTGCTACATAAGACTATTTGCCAATGGAATGAGAATTTCTACCCCTAAAGTAAGATAACTAGACATCCTGCACTTGAAATAAGATGGAGATGAATTGTTCTTATTTTAAGTGCAAAAATCTTATTCAACCGGCAAATAGTCTGATTTACCTGCTCAAAGCAATGAAAAAGACACTAATTTCAAGAGGATTTTACCCACTTTTAGTTCCCTTTTTGCAGTGCACCTCCATGCATGTGACCACAACATTCCTCCTGTGAGCCAGGCTAACGAGGAGCCTAACGACCCTCCATTGTTGGGGTGATCAGTTCCAGGTGAATCTAAACTCTAACGAGGCCTGGTCATCAGGTCTATAAAGCTGGAACTCCTCACTACTCCAGACATTTTGAACTGAGAAAGCTTCCTGGATGGGAAGCAAAACGTCTTCAGCTGCAAAATAAAAGTCCAGTTCATTTGTTTTTTTTAAAGGTTTTTTGGATTGGTTTAAAGGAGCATAGTCCAACTTCCAGAGTTTTTGCTCAAGGCTGCCCCCTCTGGCGACAGGTTGAAATCACGCCAATGTTGTGCACCTGCATGAGTGAAGAGGAAACGCGTCTGCCGCTGCGACTGTACAGGTCTTTTGTTAGAGGCGTGATGTCGTCTGAGGAAAGAAAATTATAAATGTTGAAGTCAGCCCGAGTTCTCTCGCTAATGCATCGATTACAGCAGAGACTCAACAAATTCGCTAATTTGTTGCCTCTATAGACTAATCCAACCTATGGAGGCAATAACTTGTTTTAAACGTCGGGTAATTTTAAAACCTTTCCGAGGGCTAAACCTGCACCTTTAGCCCTCTGATGCATGAATTATGAAAGCCTTGGTCAAGATTTTTTCTCAAGTGTATTTATTCTTCTTAGAGCATGAAAAAAAATTTTAAACTTTTTTTTTTTTTTTATAACATTATTTCATGAAGTTACAGATATGTCCAATGCAGTGGACTACGTGAGCCTGAGAATTCAACGTAAAACATTATGAATTTATTTTAAAAAAAGAACGATCTTGTATTCTGTTGTAAATATACAAACAACTGTTTCATTTTATGCTTTGAAAAATATTTCAACATATTTTGTTGAAATTTCTTGGACTAATCTGTAGGCAGACTTCTTTGCTGTGTTTGAAGTCTACAAAATAAATAATTGGTATAGTTACACAAACTACAGCTAATCTGCACAAAATATACACAATGTATACACAAAATATACTAAAATGTAAATTTTAAATGAATAGCTTATGTGTAACGTTAAAACACTGAATTATAAGCAAAACAATTACAAGAAACAGTAAAGCAATTATATAACTTCTATTGAAAAAATTTAATGGGTGATGCATGACGTCCACTTCATTGGACACATGGTTAATCATAATTTTCTACATTTTGGACAAAAATATTTATATTTCAAACTGATAATATCCTTCCTTAGATGTTACTGTAAATCATCATCTTTTTTTTTAACCTGTTGGGCTCTTCTACCATAGAAGGATTGAGAGGATATGTCAGCAATGGTCGACAGGGGTTGCTGTTTGTTGGCCATCTTAGATTCAGAAGAAATTTACTTGCAGTTACAATGACTGACCACTGAATTGACCTCAATGGAGTGTGGCAGCAGAGAGCATTCTAGACACTAATATGCAGTTTCACCCACTGAGCTATATTATACACTGGAGTGCTGATTTTGCCGAAAAACTGAAGTCACTGGCCGCCATCTTGCTACTCCCTATTCTCACAGAATCCCGTAGGATTTGGTTGCAACAACAAGCAGTTTTCTGGCTGTGTGAAAACGTT
The DNA here is from genome assembly GCA_037039145.1 of Fundulus diaphanus. NCBI lineage: Eukaryota > Metazoa > Chordata > Actinopteri > Cyprinodontiformes > Fundulidae > Fundulus > Fundulus diaphanus. The sequence continues at coordinate 5,309,560 of CM073126.1, forward strand.
TCACAGGTAATTCTACAGTCAGTGGATGTACTAACACTATCAACTACTAGGAAATTAGGTGCTGAAATATTTTACATGTTATTCATATTAAATATACATATATGTATATATAAATATTTGTACATGTGTATATATATGTATACATATATGTAAATATATGTTTTTGTATATTGTTATTTATATATTTATAAATGTTTATATATATATATATATATATATATATATATATATATATATATATATATATATATATATAAATGAATAAAATGCAAAATATTTCAGCACATGACTTTCTCAGTACTTGATAGTTTTAGAACATAACATAAAAGTATGTGGCATTTGATATTTTAAAAGTTTTAAGCCCCCCCTGAACATGAGAAAATCCTCGTTATTCAATGCTGTAGCGCACATATTCCCTAGTTACTGGGGGAAAATAGGGAGTACCAATATGGCGGCTGGTGGCTTCAAAGTGACTCGTTCTAACAGCGGGCAATTAGCACTCCAGTGTGTAATATAGCTCAGTGGTTTCACCATAGAAACCATAGAATTAAATAGATATTTACTTTTTAGTAGCTGTCCCCATAGACATATATACGTAGACGCGTCGTTGGGCGGGTTCTGCCTATGCTGCGATGCGTCAGAGCGTCCGCCATGTTAAATGTGGCAAATCTGTAGTTACTCAGTCACTTAAACAGTATCAGAGGGACTTTAATCTCAGAATATACTTTGTATTCGTAATATTTTTATTTTTGTAATATTACAAGTTTATTTTCGTATCCCTTTAGCTTCATTCTCCTGAATTTATTCTTGTAAAGAATAAAAATAATTAAAATAATCTAACCTGGCCCTATTACTCCAGGAGTGAAATAATTATGCAAACTGTGACTATTCTGGAAATGTTCCCTCTTAATTCTCATAATATGACGTTTTTCTCATAACATTACCACTTTTATTTTTGTTGTGTTTTTACTTTATTGTCCTAGGTCTTTTTTTCTCATATTAGGAATTTTACCTCTTTAATACTCCCCCAAAAAGTCTGTTCCTAAAGCTTCACATGTGACACGGTTTTATGAAATAATGAAGACCACAATGTTTAGATTTAACAAATTGATCCTTATATTCATAACACATACACATATACACACACAAATATATACACACACACACACACACACACACACACACACATATATATATATATATATATATATATATATATATATATAATCACACAGCTATTTATTTGGCTTATTTATAATACTTGAAAATCAATATATGCACATCTATGTCTGAATACAATAGTCTGTACTGTATGCAAGCTAAAAACCTTGAAAAAGAATTGTCTTGCACAGCTTTTTCCTAGTGTTGCCACTCTGCAGCTTTAGTGTGTCCAGTTTTGCAACATGGTGCAGCCTTATTTCATAGAAGGCAGATACAAGTAGTGAAATCATCCCGAATACATTTCCATGCAGCACAGGAATGAGGCACCTTCTCTGATCCACGTTCACTACAACAGAACTTAACTTTTTTCTGCCACATACAATATGGCGGTGACGTTGACGTGCGATCCTGCGCTCAACGACGCGTCTACGTATATGATGTCTATGGCTGTCCCACTGATCTCTATTATACACTGGAGTGCTAATAGACCCCTTGCAACCACGTGACTCCGTTACCCAGAACCCCTTGCGTGGCGGCCATATTGGTTGGCACGCCATTTGACGAAATGACGAGTTCTCCGGGTATTTTTCTTCTTTAGATAACGTATCACAAGATCGTTTTAAGACTAAATTGATGGTTGATGGTATCAGATTGCCAGATCCACACAGCAAAAGCCTGAAGGGACGGAGCGAGTCTGTGAAATGCTGCCAAGGGTTTCGTACCACGACACAGCTGCTTTATAAACACGCAGGCCAGTACGGACAAGAGAGCACGAAAGCCCCTGAAACCACTGGACGGCTGCAATTATTTTATATCAGGAAAAAGGCTCCAGCAAACGCCCGCGACGCCATGAGGGATTAAGCGGGTCAGAACATGGATGGATGGATGTTCAGACATGTTTGTGTAACATACGAACGCGGAGTCGGGCAGGAAGACCCGCCCGGTAGGTTAAAAAAACATAGTTCACTACGGATTATTTTGGTGTTTTTGTCTTGTTAAAATGGGTGGGGGTGTCGGCGACATTGCAGCGTAAACACAGAAGTACTAGCGCCCGTGAACGGGCGGAGGGGAGGTGGCGATCGTTACACTGGCCGGAGAGCCGCCGCTGTCTGGAGCAGCACCCGCTTCCTGCTGCTCCAGACAGCGGCGGCTACAGCGGCAACAGCGGCTTCTCCGGCCGGTGTAGCGATCGCTACACCGGCCGGAGAGCCGCCGCTGTCTGGAGCAGCAGGAAGCGGGTGCTGCTCCAGACAGCGGCGGCTACAGCAGCAACAGCGGCTTCTCCGGCCCGTGTAGCGATCGCTACACCGGCCGGAGAAGCCGCCGCTGTCTGCTGCTTCAGACAGCGGCGGCTGCTGTAGCGATCGCTACACGGCCCGCTTCTCCGGCCCGTGTAGCGATCGCCACCTCCCCTCCGCCGCTATTTAAGTAGAACAATGACTAGAGCAGAATTAAGTTGTATTTACCGGAGATGAAGTGTAGACTGCAAATTCTCTCGTAGTATGATGGCTCCCCCAGTCAAATAAACGACAGAAACGTACATCCAATGATTTGGAATGCCTCTGTGTGCAACCGGGAGCACAACAAGTCGTAGGCATTGTTTAGATTCCAAAAATAAACTAACTAAAAGTACGCTCTAAATCACCCGTTTTGTCATGTAGTAGATGGGCTGTCAGGCTAGCGTGCCCACCAAGATGGAGGCGCGCACCCCTGATCACGTGACTGTGACGTCAGATGCAAGGGGTCTATAGCCCGCTGTTAGAACGAGTCGCTGTGAAGCCACCAGCCACCATATTGGTACTCCCTATTTCCCCCCCAGTAACTAGGGAATATGTACGCTACAGCATCGAATAACGATGATTTTCTCATGTTCAGGGGGGCTTAAGACTTTTAAAATGTCAAATGCCATATACTTTTATGTTATGTACTAAAACTATCAAGTACTGAGAAAGTCATGTGCTGAAATATTTTGCATGTTATTTATTATATATATAAATAACATTTATAAATATATAAATAACAATATACAAAAACATATTTACATATATGTATACATACATATACACAGTGTTGGGGAGTAACGGATTACATGTAACGACGTTACGTAATTTAATTACAAAAAAAAGAGTAACTGTAATTCGTTAGTTACAATGAGAAAATATGTAATTCAGTTACAGTTACTTACGAAAATATTAAGAATTACAAATTTAGTTAATTTTTTTAAAAAATATAAAGAAAAACCTTTGCGAAATATGTAATGATATTTTTATTGCTTCGCGCCCTGTATCGCTGTTTCCCGCTACGGCTCCTTGTCTCTATCACTCTGATGATCCATCCTGTGCTGCTGGAGCCTTCTGAAAGAACAGCAAGCGAGCGGACGTTTCACGGTTTTCAGCTCAAGCAGCGCATCAAAAATGACAGCCTTCAAGCTTGTTGACAGCCACCTCTTGTTATTCACACACAACAATAAACCGTGGGAGCCGACGTGTGTTGTGAAACAGCAAAACTTTGTCTTAAGCGGAAAATCAAACGCGCGTCTACAGCTCAGCGTTTAGTGTTGCGTTCGTGACCGTCGGAAAGCTATGGTGCATTCAGGAGCATGGGACATTTCAGTTTTACAACGAAAAAGGCAGAAAACGGAACAGAACTTAACTCATACAATAATGTATTTATCCAGAAACAGTGTGGACTTTCTTACAATACTGAATGCTCTATAATTGTATTTCTGTTATTTTTGATTATGCACATCTGCTAGCTTTTTATTCAAAAAAATCTATAATATTACAGCAGCAAATTATCAAAGTTTTTCAAAGCCTGTTTAAAAGCTCCAAATGGGGCTTCAGATCATACAGCAACAATTGTGCTGTCATTGTTTTACAGGGCAGAATTTGTATTTGCTGACTCTTGTCCTTTAACTACTGATGGATATACAGGAATAGAGTCATACAATTGTCAATTCCCAATTCCGCTTTTTTAAGGTTCACATTAAGTTCTCAAAAATTAAATGTTGAACATGGGTCAATACTCATTAAAACCTTAAAGTAATCAAAAAGTAATCAAAAGTAATTAGTTACATTACTTTTTAAAAGTAATCGAAAAAGTTACACTACAATTACATTTTAAACAAAGTAACTTGTAACTGTAACGGATTACATTTTTAAAGTAACTTACCCAACACTGCATATACATATATACATATACACATATTTATATATACATATATATATATTTAATATGAATAACGTAAAATATTTCAGCACCTAATTTCCTAGTAGTTGATAGTGTTAGTACATCCACTGACTGTAGAATTACCTGTGAAACGTTTTCACACAGCCAGAAAACTGCTTGTTGTTGCAACCAAATCCTACGGGATTCTGTGAGAGTAGGGAGTAGCAAGATGGCGGCCAGTGACTTCAGTTTTTCGGGCAAATCAGCACTCCAGTGTATAATATAGCTCAGTGAGCTGTCCACTACAGTGACTGCTATGCACCAGAGGGTTAGGTAAATAGCGCTGTGTAGCTGAGGTCAGACGCTGATGCTGGATGAGTAGGCCCAGAGGTGTATCAGGCAAAATCCTCAAGTGAGCTTCATTTAAAACCCATTTTATTCAGTTGCTCTTGCTTTTTAATCATACTTGTATTCAGAAAATAGATTAAAAAGCATTAAAAACATGTTTATATTACATAAAGTTAAGGTGAGCTCTGACTCTTTAGTTCAAAGGTCAGTACAGGTAGCCCTTCGTATGACACGGTACCAATGTGGTAGCTCCGTTTCAAAAAGGTTGGTGATTCCTGATGTAGGTCATCCTCACTTGAATCTCTTCCAGGTCTTTATGCACTGCAAAAAAGCAACTAAAAGTAAAATGTTCTTGAAATGAGTGTATTTGTCCTTGATTTGAGCCGGTAAATAAGATGATCTGCCAATGGAATGAGTATTTTGACCCCTACAATAAGATAATTAGATTTACTGCACTTGAAATAAGATGATGGAGATGAGTTGTTCCTATTTTAAGTGCAGATCATTAAACTTGTTGCTCAAATCAAGGAGAAATACACTTATTTCAAGAAGATTTTACTTACTTTTAGTTGCTTTTTTGTAGTGTGGACCTTGGTTTATGCTCTGGTTTCTCAGTCATGCTGGAAGAGGAAGGGATCGTCTCCAAACAAGTTGGAAGCAGGGAGTTTTCCTGAAACTCTTGGTCTGCTGAAGCATTCAGAGTTCCTTTCACTGGAACCAAGGGTCCAAGCCCAGTTCCTGAAGAACAACCCCACACCAGAACCATCCCTCCACCAAACTTCACACATGGTGCAATACTGTCAGACAAAAACCTGCCGGCCACCAAACCCAGACCTTTCCTTCAGATTCCCAGACGGAGAACCACGATTCATCCCTCCAGAGAACGTTCCTCCACTGCTCTAGAGCAGAGGTTCCCAGAACGTTTCAGCCTGCGGCGCCCAAAATAACAGCACAAGTGACCAGGGACCCCATTATGTGGCGAGAGGATTTCTTATTTTATTTATTTTGTTGGTGCTTTTCAGGGATTATGAGAATAAAGCTGTAAAATTACATGAATTAACTAATATTTCTGGAAGAATTCTTACAGAAAAGTGCAGCCTTCCCCCTCGCATCAAAATGAGCCATCTAGTAAAGTTATACTTTGATGTCGGTTACACAAATAAACACTAAAGCTCAGCATCAAATGCGGGTCACGGCACCAGTATTTACTGGAACTTGCACTCTGAGAAGGTTGCAAGTGGCCGCTTCAATCCCCGCAGACTGCCACTGTGGTCCTTGAGCAAGACCCTTAGCCCCAGATTGTGATGGCTGCCCACTGCTCCCTGAGGGACGGTTACACCAAGAAGACACATTTCATTGAAATGTACAATGACAAAGATTTCTTCTTCAAATCATCTCGTGACTTTGGGAACCCCAGCTCTGGAGTCCAGTGGCGCCGTGCTTTACGCCACTGGGTCCAACGCTTTGCAGCTTCTCAGCCATGAAGACCGGTACCATGAAGTTCTCTAGGTTCTGTTCTGGAGCTGATCTGAAGTTAGAGGCCTGTAGCGATGGACTCTGCAGAAAGGCGGCGACCTCTGGGTGCCTCAGCAGCAGCTCCATCAGTTTATGGGCCGACCATAACCTGATGGAGCCGCTGCCGTTCCCGGTTCTCTTCCACTTTGTTCTAAAACCACGACAGCTGACGGGGGAACATTTAGGAGCGACAGGAACTTTCCATCTGGACCTGCTGCCCAGGTGGCATCCTGTCACAGAACCAGGCTGGAGTTCTGCTCCTGAGAGCGACCCGTTCTTTCACAGATGTCTGTGGAACCTGCTGCTGGATTTTAGACGCCTGTAGCCGTGGAGGCGATCGGAGCGCCTGGTTTCCACAATTTGGACGGGCGAGCAAATACTTTTTATTATAATGCGTTTTAATGATTATAAACTCTTTAAAAAAAAAATGTACTTTAAAGCAAACTAAAAGGAAATCTGCAGTCTGATGAACAACTACCATATTTAGATTATTTTTGCATGACGTGGAATAAAAGTGTTAAAAGTAAACGATAGGGTTCATTAAAAAAAAAAATGCTTGTATTTTGTCCCAGGTAGCATAAACCAGAATAAAAGATCCCAAATGGAAATAATGTCTACATTTTAAATGATTAAATTACAGTATTTGATCAGCAGAAAAACATTTTAATGGGTCCAGATGTAAATATATGTGCAGACGGACCTTATAATTAGCATACAGAGGTGTAAACATCACTGATTTATATGTTTAGTTAAAGATGTGAAAATAATCTGTATGAAATTAAAGATTCAGTTTAAAAATGTTTGCTGTGAGGAGCTTAATGCTTATAGTTTATGAAAAGTAACAGTTTTTATTTCACAACCTTGAAGGCACTTAAAGAAAAAGAAGCAGAGAAATTAGAGATGTCTTTTGTTTTGTTTTTTTTACTCGCTTTAGTTTAGTAAATCAATAAATAGAAACCAGCTTTATGAAGATGTAAAATAAGGACAGTAAAATACAAAGATGAAAAAATTATATACAAACAGATTAGTGGTTTAAAAAGGTCAAGAAAACAAACTGGGAACCCGGAGCCGGTCCAGTCGGGCCGGCTGGTCGCTCCAGTGCAGCAATCAGAACAGTCAGTGCTGAAACTGATGAGGTTCCAGCAACCGATACGATACTTTATATAATTTGCTAACAGTAAAAACTCGTGATTCTCATTTAAAAGCTCAAGATCCGTTGAGAAATGTGGAACATTTACGTAGAACAGGAAAATGTTCCGATATTTCTTCAAGTGCTGTCGGGCCCAAACGGAGACCTTTGGGGGGGGGGGGGGGGGGGGGTTCTGTTTGGGCCCCATCATTCCTGCCAGGACACCCACAGCTGATAAGGACCCTCAGACGTGCTCCTATCTGGGGGCGCCATCGTACCGGTCCGGTGAAGGTCCATTTTAAGAGCTCATGTTGCTGCTTTGATCCCCAGAAGTGCTTCGGCAGGACTCAGATCGCCCGTTTGAGCTCGGAGAGCCCAGATAAGGTCCGTTTCCCTTCAACCTCTGGGCTTCTGGCTACGAGTCCAGAACTTCTGCAGGAACGACCTCCTCTCCGCTCCCCCAGCTCCGTCGCTTTGAGAGGTCACCAACGATGGCCAGCGCGCCTCCTTTGAGGAACCGGACAAAGTTCTCGCCCACCAGCGGGCCCATGGCGTACATTCCCGGCCCGTCCGCCGCCAGCACCCTGTTGGTGAAGGGGTCCACGTCTATCGGGTTTCTCCGGCAGGAGATCGGCTCGCCTGGGCTGACTCCCAACGGGCGGCCATTATTGTGAAGGAAGGACAGATTAGGGTGGGCACCGATCAGAACCAGCGCCTTGGAGACCTGGACCACCGCCTGCTCGCCGGAGTCTGACTCGAGGATGCACTTCCGGTCGGGGTGGAAGGCGGCGACCCGGTGGCACGGAAAGCTCAGGTAGCCGGGGTAGGAGGAAGAGGAGGACGGAGGGGGGTGCGAAGAGGAGGAAGGCGTGGAGTGAAGGTTCTGGGCCTGTTCAGGTGGGGACAGGGTGGACTGATGCTGCTGCTGGGTCATCATCTGATGAACCTGGGGGGCACAGAGATTAGATCTATGTTAGGATACAATCAAGAAATCCACATCTCTTTATGGTCAAGTTGGAGTACCCCAAGGCTCGCTGTAAAAAGGGGACTAAATGTTAGTACAATTTTCTTGAAATTAGTGTATTTTTCCTTGATTTGAGCAAATAAATAAGACTATTTGCCAATGGAATGAGTATTTTTACCCCTAAAATAAGATAATTATATATCCTGCACTTGAAATATGATGGAGATGAATGCTCAAATTAAGTAAAAATACACCCATTTCAAGAACATTTTACTCACTTTTAGTTCCCCTTTTGCAGTGCTCCATACTTGGACCTCCTTTTATTTTCATTATCATAATGATTTACCGAATGTCTGCAAAGACCTTAATATCATGTTATATGCAGATGATGCTGTAATTTTTACAAATGCTCAGTCTGACATAGAAGTCTCAAAAAAGCTAACATCAGCAGTCACATGTAGGGATGAGCAGCTTTTCAAATCACGTCTTTTACTAAATCCTCAATCAACAGTCTGCGTGTTATTTTTCAAAACGTCCATCTGCAAAGTCTTGTCTGCATGTCTTGTTGAAAGGAGAGGAGCTCCAGTTTGTACATACATATAAATACTTTCGAATTACCTTGGATTCCACTTTATCTTATAAAAAAAACATGTAAAAATATATATTTAGAATTGTTAATTTTAATATTCATAACTTTGCCAGAAAATGCTGCTAAAATGTTTCCTCAACCTTAAAAACAATAGCATCACTATTCAAAAAGGCTTTAAATACATTCGATAGAAAACTTCTGTCCTTTCGTCATTGTCTCATTCTCCAAAAATACAGGATTGTTAGTTTTGAAATTTAAAAAATTGCCCGTTCAATGTTTAAGGTTTTAAATGGACTCGCTCCAAAACCTCTGGGAGAGTTTATGGAGCTAAAATCCAGCACTAGTGGAAACGTAACAGGAGCTCACAGACGCTCATTTAGTCAACAGATGTTTTCAGTCAAGGGGACAGAAATTTGGAACAACATCCCAGCTGTTAGAAGAGACTCTGCTACATTCAGTTAATTTAAAACCAAAATATGTCTGAAAGGGAAGCAGATCTGTGATCACTAACGTCAGATTATCCTCATCATGTGCAGCGTTGTTAATGTTCCCCTATCTTTTATCCTATTGATTGATTGATTGATTGATCTGTCTAGTGTCTGATTCTTTGGTGTTTTCTTGCTTTTTTATATTGACTTGCCAGGGACTGCAGATGTAAAGTAGCCTTCAGGCTACTTCTGGCATATTTTAATTTAAATGTTCATGAATACGCACTGTCCCTTTTTAAATAAAAGGAGAAAAAAGCACAAAGCTGCAAACACCACGCTGCAGCGTCAGATCGAGGCTACCCCACATGCGCCTCGGGTCTGGAGCCGGTGCCTCCTCACCTTGTGGTACTCGGGGTAGAGCAGCTTGGGCAGCTGGTTGAAGATGAGCCCGGGGTCCGTGACCGGGCGCCTGAAGGCATGGTACACCGACGTGTTGAGATGGTGAGCGGCAAGCACCGCGTCGGCCGCCGTAAGCCCCGCCCCCACCACCAGCACGGGGTCCGAGGACCGGTCGAGCTCGCCGCGAGAGATTGCCGCCTCCAGCTCCCAGAAGGAGTGGCAGACAAAGGGCAGCGACTCTCCCTCCACGCCGAGCCGAGCCGGGACGTCGTGCGTTCCCGTCGCCAGCACCACGTTGTGGGCCAGCAGGGAGAAGGGCACCTCCTCTGTGACCGAGCAACCATCTGTGGGCAGGAAAAACACACCGTCAACACTCCTTCCATCCCTTATAGCCAGTAATGGTGAAGATGTGTTTTTTTTTTTTTTTTAACTGTACCTCCTAGAATTTCGCCCTCTCGCCGCTGCAGTCCCGACACTCTCCAGCAGGGGGGAGACCCGTCCTGCTCACCAGGCTCCCGGGACACCGAGGTCACGGTGGTCCCGCAGGCAAAGTTCTGCTCCAGGGACATCTGGGAGACGTAGTGCTGGTAGTAGGAGGCGATTTCTGCAGGCGTGGCGCGGTCATTTCTCACATTCCTGCAACAGGAACGACATAAAATGAACGTTTAACGCGACACAGGGACAGATGGAGGCGAGGAGGCGACTAAAGCCTACGCCTATAGCAAGTTTTATACTTCATTATGGCATAACTCACTTTAATATACATGTGGTGAAGTGTTGAAACGTCAGACTATTTTACATTATCTCAATGTACTGCAGTTGTTCTCAAATGTTTTCTGTTGTACCCTCTCTTTGAAGAACCAAACATTTTTTAGAGACCCCCAATCCAAACAAAATGGGTCAAAATGTAACTTATATTACCCAGAATCCCTTTTAAAAATGTATAACATACATATGGGTTAATTTCTAACATATAACAACCGTTTCTAACAACTGGAGCGTCTCTACATTGCTACACCTTTTTAATTATATAATATTAACAACAATATAAACGGCTTTTAGCCCGAGTTGTCATAATAATATCAAGCCATTAATATTAAAGATAAACTTCAGCTACTGAAGTTTTGCACTTTTTTTTTTTTTATTAGGGAGTTTATTAATAGTAATCATCATACTACTGACTGCAGGCACAGACCAAACAGCGGGGGGCGCTGTGCCCTCTGCAGTACCTCCACGCCGCCCCTAGGGGGCGCGTCCCACTATTTGAGTCGCACTGATCTACGATTTCATCTATTATCCACAACAGACTCATAAATAAGCCAATTTAGGTTAGCTACAAAAATAAAACGGATTTATAGGATAATCGCTTTAAATAAAACACCTTTTAGTTGAAAAGGGTTTAGTAATCGTAATATAATTTTGAATTTTTGTGCATTTGAAACGGTTTGATCCAGTTGGAGAGCGAGGGATTTTTGGATTAATAAAAGGTGGTTATTGACAAACTAATGCACTTTTTAGAATCTAAAGGGAAATATTAAAAAAAGTTATTAAAAAGCAGAAAGCCCATAGATCCAGTTTTAAGTTTAGATCATTAAAATAGACCGGTTCAGGTTGATGAACTAATTTCTACATGTTCTGGAGGCATAGGATGAGTTATGGGAAGAGGTTTTATTGACTATAATAAATAAGCCCCTTGAGAAGTCGCAAGATTTTAAAGTGTACTACACAAATAAAAAATATTATTAGTCGGGTACCCAATCACAGATGGATGACAAATTTACTAACACAAAGAAGTACAAGTGCTAAAATAGGGAGACGGTGAAGCTCCACTTATCAAATACAAAATGGAGCTCCTCAGGGCAGAGTACTTGGTAAAATGTTATTTACTATCACGATCAATGATGTTTTTAGCAATATAAGCAAATCTATGGGTGTCTGAACATCTGAAGAGGATCGGGTTATTTGAAAAAGGGGAGAAATATAACGTTTGTTACAGGTGGGGGGGTATACGGTTCACCGTGCCAGAGTGAAATATCTCAAATTAAAGAGTAACAGGTAATTTATGACGCATCATCTATAAGTGTTGGTGTAGCCTGGAAACAGAAACTACAACATCCTGGTTCTGTGTTGTGAATATTTCCTTCGACTCTGACGGCATTTGCATGTTTTCCGTTTAATTTATCATGTTTTTTAAACATATACAAACAACAAATCAATCTGTTTCATTGCTGTGCAGATCAGGTGCTAAAAGAGCTGCTGCGTCTCAACTCGGAGCAGAAATATATATATTTCAACCAAAAATTGTGATTTGAATTTGACTTTTCTCTGCATTAACCACAAGCAACAAAAATGGCCTCTAGATAAAGATGTTTGTAAACAAGGACTATTTAAAACAAGAACTTTTAATGTTTTTATTAATCAGAATATTATTCAAGAGAACAGCTTTTAATTGATTTGGACATCAATCCTTGTTGAACATAAAGTGCAACCAACAAGCAAGTCTATGTATTAAACTGATTGACCAGAACTTAACGCTGTGGTGGGATTCCTGAAAGGTTCTGGTAAAACAGTTTGATTATATAAACTCTAAAACCAGTAATAAAATTAGATTATCTCACTGCTGCAACTGTCTTCCCTTTCATGTGGAGCAAACCCACTTTAAACATATTAACCACACACTGCAAAAACAGACTAAACTAAACTAAAAATAAGTTAAAAATGTCTTGAAATTGGTGTATTTGGTGTATTTGTGCTTTTTTTGAGTAGGTAACTAAGATAATCTGCCAATGGAATAAGATTTTTGCACTTAAAATAGGAAGAACTCATCTCCACCAACTTATTTCAAGTGCAGTATATCTTATTTTAGGGGTAAAATTACTCTTTCCATTGGCAGATAATGTTATTTATCTGCTCAAATCAAGGACAAATGCACTCATTTCAAGAAACTTTTACTTATTTTTAGTTCTGTTTTTCCAGTGCATTTAAACGACGCATCTGATCCATTTATTGTTATATAGCCAAAAATTGCAGACCTCTGCCATTTGGAAATTGTGTTTTTTAAAACTGCGATTGTATTGCAAATGTGATTAATTGTGCAGCCTCTACTTCTAACCACATCACTTAGTGATTTGTCTTTTGTTTTCAGTCAGAATTAGGCCAACCGTTCTTCATGATACAACTTAAAAGGCAAATAAACCATTTAGCTGCTTCCGTTTCGGCTTCACAACAACTGTTTTAAAATGTGTAGTTATGTATAAAAGGGGAAACATTTGGACTTTACATGGAGGGATCTGCGTTTGTTGTCAACAGAAGGCGAGTGTTTGATGGGGATCAGACCTGCGTTTGTCTCTCATCCAGTCCTTCAGCTTGAGCCCAGGAAGCTCCATCCAGTTAGCCAGACTGAGAGTCAGCATGGAGCCCTCCATGGCCTGGAATAGGTACACATGAAAACGACCATCAGAGACGCCGAAGCACGGCCGGCGTCGCACCCTCAGCTGCCCGACACACTTACGTGCCACGCTCCTCCGGGCGGGCCCTTTCCCAGAACCAGGTGAGGAACGGCGCGCTGCGGCTCGTATCGCCACTCCAGCGGGGAGGTGTGGTCCAGACCGAAGTCGCTGTCCGGCAGCAGCAGCGAATCGAACAGCACCGCCACGGGATTGGACGACCGCCCCTCCAGTCCCTCGCAGAGGTACTCCAGGTCCTGCGGAGAGGCTCGGTTCAGATTCGGCCCGGAACAAACGGGGCGCCTCACGCCGAGACCGCCTGGGTTACCTGCTCCAGCAGCGAAAGGTGAGGCCGCTCCGCCAGCTTACTCTGCAGCAGGGCGTTGGGGTGACGTCCCTCAGGCGATAGGTAGGGGGTGTAACCCGACAGCAGGTAGGACAGGCAAATGCCGGAGGGGCCGTTACCTGAGAAACAGAATGAGGTGGATGAGGAGGGGACATCCGCAGGAAGCGAACGGTTTCTAGTTTCACTGATGCTAATGTCAGCCATAACGAGCCACAACGAGCTAAAAAGAGCCATAACGAGCTAAAAAGAGCCATAACGAGCTAAAAAGAGCCACAACGAGACATAACTAGCTACAACGAGCCATAACGAGCTAAAAACAGTCATAGTGAGCTATAACGAGCTAAAAAGAGCCATAACGAGCCACAACGAGCTAAAAAGAACCATAACGAGCCACAACGAGCTAAAAAGAGCCACAACGAGCTAAAAAGAGCCACAACGAGCTAAAAGAGGCACAACGAGCCATAACGATCTAAAAAAAAAAAAAAAAAAAAGGGCGATAACGAGCCCGACCACATACAGCATTTTTTCTTAGCAGGTCTGAGCGCCTCTCGTACTAAACCTTATGACGCACATGCAAAAAAAAAAGGAAAATAAATCAGGATTTTTATTTTTATTTTCGCTTCCTCATTTTTGCACAGAATTAGCAGCAATCCCTCCTCTTCCCCTGTGGATTTATTTCCCCTCGTTCTCCAGAAAGCCTGTTGCTTTACAGTCTGAAGGCTTAGACCCAACCCTGTAATTAACTGTTTAGTAATTAAGCTTGAATAAAAAAGACAAAAAAAACAGCACATGTGCCGTGACCCTAAAGGTCACTTCCTCGTTACGGGTAAAACTGCATGAACCGTTATGGCGACACGAAGCCCTCCTCTGGGGTTTCCCCCTCAGCCGCCGGAGGTTGAGTCCTTACCGACGATCACAACGGGGATGATCTCTCCAGACGTGGTTTCTTTATCGTGCAGATCCATTTCTTCTGAAAGAGAGGGAAACAAACGGGCGTTAAGGACACAAACATGACGTCTCTCCGCTCCTGGTCGCTGCCGTTTCTCTGTGGTTGGAGCGGTTCGTCCGCCCGACCTCGAGGTTTAAGGCAAAAGGTGCGAGCTCCAGTAAACAGAGACGCTGAGAGACCACAGCGCAGCAGGAAGGAAGTGAGCACGAGATGATATGTCGACTTTTTCACCTCGTTCTGAACTCGGTTTCTTAGATTACAGACATTTGAATCCAAACTGAAGGCCTTCTAATCGCATCGATGCAAGAAATCAGTCAGATTTCTTTTATAAACGGCAGCACAGACCCAAAGAATCCTGGATTTAAACATAAAGTAGGGAAGAAAATCTTGTTTATCTTGAACATTTTGTCTTTAATTTCACCTTCGCTGCCATAAAGCAACGCAAAGTGTTTGATTTTCCACTAAAACTCGAATCAAATAGTCATTTCAGAAGGCCAGCAGACAACTCCGCAAGACGTCGCCACCATTTGCAGGACTGTGCATTAGTATTCACACCCTTCAAACTTTCTCACAGTCCAAGACGGTCATGCTGTAATCACAAAAAGCCAAAACGAGTGGAACCAGGTTCTCTGATTCCCTTTCAGCGCTTCGGATCGTCTTCTTACTGAAAAGTGCTTCATAAATTAACTTTCTCCCCTTCCTCCACATTAAAACTCCGTTAGAGGACTGTAGGTGGGCGGAGGGTTTGCACGCCAACGGCCATGAGGTCAGCCATGATCTCACTCATGCACCCCCCCCCCCTCCCTCCTCCAGAGGGCCGGGCCGGGCGCGCCGAGGGCAGCGGTGTCGGTTGACTTTCACAAACTGCAGAGTCATGCTTACACAGGCGAACGGCGACACGTGAGGAGGAGGAGGAAAGGGGGAAGAAAGGTTTGAGTAACAGCAAACTGTAAGAGAAGCAATAAAAAAAGGGAAAGAAAAAAACCAAAATGAGAGAAGGAGGATCGGATGGGAAAGATTTATAAAACAAAAAAAAAGGGGGGGGGGGTTGTATAAGTGCAAAGGCAAGGCAAATTTATTTCTATAGCACATTTCAGTACAAAGACAATGCAAAGTGCTTTACATGATTAAAATATAGGAAAATAAAAGAGTAAAAGCAAGTTGGAATAAAATGTAGAAACAAAAATAAAACGTGGAAAAATAGAAACTAGAAGCAAATATTAAAAACAGTTGGACTAATGACTTTTCAGTCACGTCATGCTTTTAGGCCCATACGTTTCAGCATGAAATCAAACTTTCCACCCTTGGTCAAACTTTGCCTTTGACCCATTATACTGACTTCTCTGCTTCCAGACCCTCTTCTTTTGTAATTTTTATTATTTTTTAAAGGTCCTGGCCAGGAGCCCAGACATGAGTGGGTCACTCAGGACTACGTGCAGCTCCAGCAGCCCGCTGCGCTCCGTGGAGCCGCCGGGACCATTAGTTTATTCCCTCTCTGGAACAAAACGCTGAACCTCTGCCCGGTCAGAAACAGTGACAAATGCGTCAGACCTCTTTCGGTATTTGTCCCCCAACAAAGAGGAATTTCAGCCCTTTTAAGTTTCACTTTGACAGCAGACGGGACGTGAACAGATGCACAGCGGGTCCCGGGCTGCAGAGACCGGTGTCAACGCCAAACCGACGCCATCAAACTCTAATCACGACAAACGCCTTAAAAGGAGCCGGTCGTTTACGTTTCGACCTCTAAGCTGCAGCCTTTACAGCGAGGGTCACCAACATGGGGCCCGCGGGCTCCAGGTAGCCCCCCAGCACCACATGTAGGGCCCTCAAGCCTGCTCAGAAAGCAGCACAATCCTCCAGTGAGCTGCATCTAAAGTGTTTATTCAACTGCTCTTCTTTTTTTGTAATCATACTTGTATTTACATAGATTTAAAAATGACAAAAGCATTAAAAACATGTTCGTATTAGGTAAAGTTAAGGTGAGCGTGGCCTCCTGTAGTTCAAAGGTCAGTACAGGTACGCTGCAAAAAGGGAACTAAAAGTAAAATATTCTTGAAATGAGTGTATTAGTCCTTGATTTGAGCAGCTAAATAAGATGATTTTATTATGTTGACCCTTAAAATAAGATAATTAGATATGCTGCACTCGAGATAAGATGATGGAGATGAGTTGTTTCTATTTTAAGTGCAAAAATCTCATTCCATTGGCAAATTATTTCAACACGTCTGCCAGAATCAAGGACTATTAAACTCATTTCAAGAAAAGTTTACTTACTTTTAGTTCCCTTTTTTGGGAGTTGCCTCCCTCCCGTCACAGGAGACGTACGTGACGGGAGGGAGACGCTCGGCCCCGTTCTCCAGTCGCGATGCAGAACCAAAGCGCAGCAGATGCCCAAACAGGAAGCTCCTGTCATTGTTAGCCGCTCAGCCGATGTTTATTTGACTCGACGCCACGTAGGAAGTCGTCCATCCACCAGATTTCCTTTCATCGCCTGCCTCCAGCGGACGCAACACAAATAATCCTTTAATGGGTGCAATTAACACCACTATACAGGAACACGAACTTTAATCCCTTAAATGCTCCTTCTTAAAAAAAAAATCTTATTCAGCAAATTCTGATCGGTGTTTATTTTTATCTAATCTAAAAATAAACATCCAAATTAGTAGATTTACATTATATAAAAGAGAAAGCGACAACATCTGTATTTGATGGTAATAAAAAATTTATTTTTAAAAGGCAGTGATTAAAAAAATAAATAAATCAGAGAATTGATTTGCAATGGTTCAATTTAAAAATCAAGTTTAGTTTGAATTAGCCAAACTTATGCAAATTTAATATAAAATAAACAAATGAATGGAATAAGGACCCAGGAGGAAGAACAACAAACGGCTGATGCGATGCGTTCAGGGACCGTAGGTTCTTTTCCTGACTGTGGCAACAGACACGCAAACTATTTCTGCAACAGTAGACAACATCAGATCAACGGAAAGCCTTCCCACCGCGGCACGGACACGTCGGCAAACATCCAGACCCGTCGAACCTGCGGCCCGCCTTCGGTCGAGTCCAAGGCCGTTCCTCTGCAGGCGCCTCGGTTATGTCACCACAGTAACCCGACACCGCTCAGTGCAGGAAGTAGGCGTGTAGCATCAGTGAGGGCACAATGAAACAAAGTCACCGCCGTGTTATGTAACCTGCAATCATGACCAAAGGCTCCTGTGCAACGACTCCCAGATCAGGGCGGTGAAAGTTTGCTGCTGCTGTAAAACCACAAATTTTCTCTTAACACCTCGTTTCCAGGTCCGCATCACCTTGGTTTGTTTAATACTTTTTTTATTTCTTGACCAAAACTTTTGTTTGAGAAACAAAAAGTTAAAACTTGGGCATCTGAAACCAAGGTTTGGATTGCATCACAACATTAAAAGTTAAAACTGTAGGAAATCCAGCCAGACAGATCAATGTTCTAAACTTTAACAATTCAGGCTGGGAGAGAGCAAGACTTTCAACAGCTAACAGGAAGGCTGACCAGAAGCTTGTTGGTAGCAATCAGCTCCATAAAGCCTTCAGGTAGCCTCACAGTTGTGTGACTGACCAACAACGACGTGACTTAAAGTTAAAAGAACGAGGGGAAAGTGAGACTACTTCCAGTAAAACGGACCGGCGTCACCGATAGATACGAAGCAATCTGAAATCCCCCAAAAATCATTGAGACAGGCCGACCGCTTTACTACTGGCTTTTCATCTTAATACTTCGATTTTTATTTTATTTGCACTGAATGGTTTCGAGTTTATCAAAAATGCTAGCATTAAATATATAAGTTTATTTTTCCCAGGCAGAACAGGTGGAGGTAATGTTGCACTTAAAAAAAAAAAAAAAATCTGATAAATTTTAAAAACGATTTTAGTTTAGATTTTGTTTGCTTTTTTTTTTTTTTTTGGTTTTGGAAAACTGAAATCCAAATAAACCTAAAAGTTAATCTGTGCATCAGTACATAAAAAAACCACATCTGGCTATAAATAAAACTATTTCACTTAAAATAAAAAAAAGACCTGAAATAAGCACTTAGTCGACTAAAATTAAAGAGAATACAGAGGATTGAAAGAAAAGCCAAATTATATGTTAAAATGAACCCCGGAGGCGTTGTCTCTGCTCCTAAAATAAATAATTATTGATACCTGACAGCGGGACACGTCGTTTTTGTTTTGTTGCTACTTTCCTGACAATTTTTCATTTTGTTTGTTTCTTTTATACTTTTAATTGCCCCCACTTATATATTTTTTAATGTGTCCCTTTTGTCTTCTGTTTTTCGCTTGCAGCCAAACTTCTCTCAAACGTATGTTTTAAATGCTCTAAGGAAGGCTTGAAATATTATTTAAGAGCTGATCAAACATCTTTTCTGCAGCTTTAAAATAAAAAAATAAAATAATAATAAATAAATAAATAAAAATATATAAATTAATTAAATAAAAAATACATAAAAATAATATAAATATATAAATAATAATAATAATAATAATAATAATAATAATAATAAAATATATAAATAAAAACAAATAAAAACAAATAATAATAATAATAATAATAATAATAATAGTATAACCAGTGGTTTCCATACCACGCTGCCCTGTGTGTTTCAGATGCTTTCTCTGCTTCACCAACAGCCTGTAGCGCAGAACCACCATCCAGTCACGCACACCCAACACGTGCACATTGCAGGGATTTGGACCCAGAACCTTTTTTTTTTGCTGCTTCTCCTCCAGCACCTTTAGAATATCTCCTCACTTAAAACATGCAAACGAGATCCTTCAGGCGAAGCTGAGCTTTAATTTATGAGCTCCCTGCCGAGGAGGAGTTTGAACACGGCTTCTGTGCAACATGGAACGTTCTTTTAGGCATGTTCCATCCATCCATCCATCCATCCATCCATCCATCCTTCCATCCACTGAGAGGCTTCCAGGCGCAGACCTTGTCCGGTCTGGTCTGTCTCCTTCACTCCATGCAGCCACAGAGACTGTTTGCTGCTTGAAAACTGCTTTATTTTAATCAAGACTAGATGATAATCACACTTCCCCATTCCTGAGATGCTTGTGAACTTTGATCTTGCTCCAACGTCTTCGCCATCATCATGAAACTCATCCAGAAAACAAAAACAATGGGGGGGGGGGGGGGGGACAAGAAAACTTGCTATATTTATGGGAATCTGAGTTGGTGAAGATTCTCAGTCAATCCAGGTCATGATTATTCCACAAAAAAAGTAAAAAAAACAAAGCAACTGGACTTTTTTCCCCGAAGTTTAAAGACGTCTCGCTTCCCACCCAGAAAGCTTTCTCAATTTAAAAGGGTGGACCAGTTTTGGTTTAATTTGCATGTCATCTAAGCCATAATAAGGCCTTTTTTGGGCAATAATATAAAGCTTGGAGCTCCACACTACTCCAGACGTTTTTAATTGAGAAAGCTTTCTGGATGGGAAGCGAAACGTCTTCAAACTTTGGGGAAAAAAGTCCAGTTGTTTTTGTTGTTCAACTTTTTTTTTTCTGGAATTTGAGTTAAAACCAAGGCCGAAAATGAATGGAAACGTACAGTATCCTGCACACGGCGTTCCTGGTGTGGCCTCCATAAGCGACGTCAAGGACGGACGGAGATAATAGAGAACAATATCAGTCCTGTTGTTGCATTATATATTTGGCTCCACAGACATGCATGAGCTGCTGGAGTATGGAAATGAGCCGGTTATCAGAGAAGCAAACAAATACTTCAGTTCTCTCTCTCTACATAAATAGGAACTAAAATCGTATACATCAGCAGGAATTCATCAGAAAGAAACCCCAACTTGTGTTATTTTCTATAAATATTAATATTAAATCTAGTCCCTTAGCTCTAAAAGAGAACAAAAACTTTAAATCTGAGCTTTTATAATAACAAAAAAAAAGATTGGTTCATATAACAGGGCATTTAAAACTAGTCAACAGAGTAAGAAAAGCAAATAAATCTGTAAAATTACTGTCTGAATTATTTATATACGCTTATTTAATAGAGCGTAACGCCCCTGGCAGTGGTCCAGCGGTGTCCTTGGATATGTAACCCTGCGTGCGGACCACCCTCCTGCCGACACGCCCACCCACTCAGCCGGCCGGTGAGCTGCACCCTCCGCTCGATAATCCATCCGAACAACGGCAGCTCCATAACCCCGCTCCCCGCTATGCGTTAGCCGCTCACAGCAGCAGACCGCTGCCACTTACCGACTCCTCCCTGTGGTCGAGCTCCTCTGCCGGGCTTTCAGACGTGTCTCGTCTCCTTGAGTCGGTTCTCGTCGCCTCCGTTGCTCGGTGTGTCACGTCGCAGCCCCACGCCAGCCTTTCATTCAGTCTCCCCTCGTTAACTCGGCCCGTCTGCTGCTCTGAGCCGGAGCAGCACGTTCACGCATTACATAGGGATACTCCAGCACGGCCCAACAGCCAATCAACGGCGGCCAGCCTGCCCCCACAGCCAATCGGAGACAACGCAGGCGAAATCTCACGGAAAACCGCGGTGTCACGAGGAAATGAAGATCGTTTATGTATGCGAGATGCTTCAATCATTAAGATTAAGATAGTAGTGATAAAAACTGATATTTGTAAAGATTTTATTGCTGAATGATTATTTTAAGATGTGATTTTCCGTGATGGGCTGTACAATTTTTCAGACTTTGTCGCACTTGTCCTATTTTCTCTCTTTTTTGTTGCCTTTTTTTTCAAAAGATGCCAGCACCACCACCGCACAGCATGAACCTGCTAGCGGTTAGCATCTTTGAGGAAGCCAAGCCCACCTCTCTCATGAAACGTGGTGTTTGCACATGTGGGTCAAGTGCGATTTAACCTGTCACTGACTCTGCTACTAACACTCGTTTAATAACCTACATTTACAAATAAACAAACAAAAAAAAAACATGAAAGCACACCCTAGATAGATATTATATATGATGAATATCTTCAGATCTACAACAATGAAATAATAATAATAATCTTTATTTGTCATTGCAACTTGCGTTCCAATAAAATCTGTATAATCTGACCCAATCTGTATAATATGATTGAACTTGATTTTGTAAAGTGCCTTGAGATGACATGTTTCATGATTTGGCGCTATATAAATAAAATTGAATTGAATTGAATTGAATTAAAATTTGTCTTCTGCGTTTAACTCATTCATTAGGGAGCAGTGGGGTGTTCAGGGACCCCGAGTGGTAGTCTGTAGAAGTACCACTAAAAGCAGATCATTCCTGATTAAACAAATAGATGGCAAACAGTCCAACATGGCCACATTATAGGGTAACACTTGTCAAGTTTAGTTAGAGCAAATGTAAAGGACAGATAAGACAATGTTTGTAACAAGAACAGGGCTGAAGGTTGCAGATCAATGACATTCTGCCTGGAACGCCTGGCTTGGAAATTGTTGTTCACCCAAAACGAAAGAAGTGAGAGCAAATTTTATAGCTCAAAATTGAGTTCACTTTTTTTTCTTTTTTTAATTTGCGACTTATCGTGCTAAGAGGAGAAACCGAGGAGAAAAGTCTGCGACTTGACAAATGGACACTCTGCCCTGGAGTTTAAAAGCCTTCCAGTCTTGTAATTCACCATATTGTAGAAAAACGACTTTTGACAGAGACTGTAATTTGAAACGCTAAGATTCTATTAGCACTATTGTTCTGACGTGCACAGACATTAGCCAGTGCATTCCTCGTCCCAGCTGTGTTACCACAGTAGTTTATTGTATTGAGGCGTGCAGGTATCGAGCAAGTGTCATATTTCTCCACATATTCAGTTGCAGTTTTACTCTACCGTGGATGATGCAGCTCCTTCCTCTTTCATAAAGGTTTTAGCCTTCTGGTTGATCCAGTTTAATTTATATAGCGGCAATCCATAACACGTCATCTCAAGTTTCCTCTCTAAGGAAACCCAGCAGGTTGCATCAAGTCTCTCCAAGCAGCATTCACTCCTCCTAAAAGAGCATAGAGCCACAGTGGACAGTCGTCTGCATTGTTGATGGCTTTGCAGCAATCCCTCATACTGAGCATGCATGAAGCGACAGTGGAGAGGAAAACTCCCCTTTAACAGGGAGGAGAACCTCCAGCAGAACCAGGCTCAGTGTGAACGCTCATCTGCCTCGACCCACAGGGGCTTAGAGAAGACAGAGCAGAGACACAGAAAGCACAGAAGCTCACATTGATCCAGGAGTACTTTCTACATTAGATGGTAATAGTGGATGATCTGCCTCCCCTGGATGATGTCACAGCTAACAGAACGCCAGACCAGGTGTACCTTCTATGAAGAAAAAAATTACAAGTTAACAAAAAGTTAAAAGGTGAAATTACAACAAGCAATGCAGATTGGAGAGCAGTAGGAGAACTCAGCAGAGTGTGAGAAATAGACCCTGATGTCCTCCAGTAGCCTAAGCCTATAGCAGCATAACTATAGAGGTAGCTCAGGGTAACATGAGCCACTCTAACTAGAAGCTTTGTCTCAAAGGAAAGTTTTAAGCTTAGTCTTAAAGGTAGACAGGGTGTCTGCCTCACAGACCAAAACTGGGAGTTGGTTCCACAGGAGAGGAGCCTGATAGCTAAAGGATCTGCCTCCCATTCTACTTTTAGAGACTCTAGGAACCACCAGCAGACCTGCAGTCTGAGAGCGAAGTGCTCTGTTAGGAACATACGGGGTAATCAGAGCTCTGATATATGATGGAGCTTGATTATTAAGGGCTTTATACGTTAGAAGGAGAATTTTAAATTGTATTCTTGATTTAACAGGAAGCCAATGAAGGGAAGCTAAAATTGGAGAAATATGATCCCTCTTGTTGATTTTCATCAGAACTCTTGCTGCAGCATTTTGGATCAGCTGAAGGCTTTGAACTGCATTTTGTGGACTTCCTGATAGTAAAGAATTACAATAGTCCAGCCTTGAAGTAACAAATGCATGGACTAGTTTTTCAGCATCACCCCTGGACAGAATGTTTCTAATTTTGGCGATATTCCGGAGGTGAAAAAAGGAAACTCTGGAAACCTGTTTAATATGGGATTTAAATGACATGTCTTGGTCAAAAATAACACCAAGATTTTTTACTTTATTACTAGAGGTCTAGTTAATGCCATCCAGATTAAGTGATTGATTAAGAAGTTTATGTTTTAATGATCTTAGATAACCTTTTCCTGTTTCCTCATACGTCGCCTGTTTCCTTTCATCAAAGACCAAAAAAAGACGAGTTACACTCAGATTTTTCCATTAAAGAAACTCAGGTTAAAGCGCCGATAAGTTTACTGATGCAGACACGAAATTACAGAAAGGTCATTCTGTTTGCAGCAGTCAGCATTTATATAGACAAGGTCTATTGCATCACACTTTACAACGTTAGCTAACGTACTATAATGTATTATGCAAACTGTCATTACACCCTTGTTCTGTTTATTTTGACCACTTATCATCTATAGTCCTTCTCACAGTTGCTTGTTGGCACAGCAGATCAAATCATAAGCCACCAGTTCAAGAAATCAGAAATCATGGCCGCTCACTGGTGCAAACACAAACGTCGACACAAATCCCAGAATAAGTCATAGTTGTCTTGTGATTCCCGTCTGATTCAACAGAATTACCTGGAACTAATCTATCAGTAGGGTGTCAGCGCCTCTGCTGCTCTGCTGGGACCGAGCTGAGTTCAGTCAGGCTCCCTTCTTTCCAGAGGACGACTCTGTTACTCTATCAATCTACTGGGTTTCCTTAGATAGGAAATTTTTGACCAAGCTGTATAATGTGATTGAATTTGACTTTGGAAAGAGCCTTGAGATGACACGTTTCATGAATTGGCGCTATATAAATAAAATTTAATTGAATATTTCCCTTTCCTTCAGCCATGAGGATGTGCATCTCATGAATCTTGCTCAGTTCAGCTTTTCTTCTGTTTCTAGGTTCACAACATGCCGTGTGATCGGGGTGGATATCAAGTCGGCCAGGAAACAATTTGACCCTGAAAACTAAATACACGCCTTCACTGAAACGGTGGTTTGTAAAGAGACTAAAAGATGAAAGTTAAAATCCAGACAGACCTGCTTGACAGATTAGGAACCTTTCCAAATGATGATCGCATATAAAGATGCCGTTTTATAATAAAAACGGTTCATCACGACTTGTATCTTTTTTTATTTTATTCTGTCCAATGTGTAATATGTTTTAATAAAAAAATGATTAAAACAATTTTAGTTATTTCGTTTTTTTTAGATAAAATAATTGGTTGCACAAGATAATGAAAGGATTAGATATTTTTCTTTAAATCCAACACATACATGCACCTTCACTGATATAAGGCTAAATGTACCACAGCTGGTTGTTCTTCAACTAAACGCTCGGACCCCTTCTCTTGGTAGAACTGGTACAGATGGTTTCCAGTGGTCAGCCAACATTGCGGGGCTTCCTAGGAAACACTCGTTAGAGGAAGCATGCAGGCTCCTTTTCCTACCTCCTTCCTTACACTACACTTGCACTATTTGGACAGCACTTATCTGTGGTTTTTCTGGTTATTTTTGAGGCTCTCTGTCCTTGTGCGCCCCCTGCAGGTGTGTCAGTGCGTTTGCGGTACATCACCGACTCTCAGGGCGCCTCCATCTTCACCCTCAGCCCAGGTATTCGATGGAGCATTAGATTTCTGCAGGTTCTCAGTCGTTTTAGTCTGGTTTTCACCCAAAAAAAAAGCAAATAAAAGTGGACTGATTGACCCATACTTTTCCAGATTTTTTTCAGGCTGCATAAAAAAACTGGTTTATTGTGACAAAGTATTAATTTGATTTGATGGAAGCTTGGACTTAATCTGGTTTAACTGGGTCTAAACGCAGGTGTGAACATGTTCTGGCTCGACTGAAGACCTCTTTACTCAGACCACATTCAAGAGGAAAACTTTAGCAGCCCGAACTCAAATGGAGGAGATGATTAAAGACATTCGGGAAGTTTTTAGCAGCCCGAACTCAGACCGTCTTCTGCAGCTGTGAAGAACTTGACCTGTCGTCCTCCTTTGGCCTCGTCTCTGTTACATAATCAGGCTCATCATTGTTCTTATGAACAACTCTGTGAGGAATGAGACTGAAGCGGATCTGCAGCAGATTAACGGTGTGGTTCAGGTGGCTCCATGTGGGGCTTTACTGGGGCTACGCAGTTTATTTACATGTAGATCCAGTAATTGGGATTTCAACCTCTTATTGGATCATGGCTGGTCTGAACTGGACCAATGGTGGCGGCTGTTGTAGTCTCTCTCCGTGGACTTCACTGTCACTTGTTGACAGCAGGACTGACTATAAGCAGCTATTAACATTTCATTGTTTTGTTTTTTTGTTGTTGTTTGATTTTGTTTTTGTTTTTTGTTTTTTGGTGGCGGGGGGGGGGGGGGAATCTAAGATGGACAGAAAGCCAGTGTAGTGAAAACAAATTGGACGTAAAGCCAGGCGTACATGGTACGATTTTTGCCATTTTTGGGCCGATTCTTCAGTCATGCAAGAATTTTTTAGATTGGGCCGAGTTTCATCCTGTGTCGTGTAGCATCCAGGGAGTAACGAGGGGCGATCAGTCTCTCACCACCACCTCCCCATCAGGAATCGTATGGTCGGATTAAAATCAAACATGTCTGACATTCAGTCAGCCCTCCTGAGGTGATGGTGAGCGCCTCCTGCTGGTGAAGCAGAGCTACAAGCTGATTTCCCCCAACCTCGTGCACTGAGCATGTGCAAACAAAGAAATTCTTCTTCTTCTTCTCAGATGAAAACACAGGAGTGGAGAGAAGCATGGCGGCGGTACGTGTGACATGGAGTCAAACTACGGAGGAGAAACTCGTAGAACTGCCAAGGCAGCGCATTTCGTTCTAGTGAGCCTCATATATAACAGAGAGCTTCGACCTTTTTCTTCTTCTACTGTTTACATTTGGCTTCCAGGTAGAAGAGTCCGAGTAGCGCCATCTCTCTACGGGGCTGAGTCCTACGTGGTTTTTAGACGTACGGTGTGAGCAGTCAGATCCTCAGAGCGTCGAGTCGTACAGTAAGAACAGAGACGGAGAGCTGAGAACTTTTAAACCCTGAGGTTTCATCGTACAGTTTGAGCTGCATCTGAGTACGACGATTGAAAATATCGTACAGTGTACGCCCGGCTTGTGTGGGAGTGTGAGTTAAACTGAACAAGTTGGAGGCAACAACAGGACGACTCAGGGACACCGACCACAGCAACAGTCGATCCTGGAACTGATACAAACGTGAAGAGCCTTCTGTTGGTCACTATGGCTTAAAAAAGGCTCAACTTTAGTTAGAAGGTCGAGCTTTCTAACTAAAGTTCCCTCATCTAGCAAAAACAGCTCCGCACACGGCACGATTCGCCCAAAGGCTTTGATTGAAGTTCTGTTCCTGCCGTTCGTTGTAAATCTGTAGATGGCAAAGATGTAAGTACTTAATGATATGTGTCTTGTATTGCTGTTCGCACATGCTTTGTCATTTAACAGGGTACTGACAGTGGTGTCCGCTCAGAAACTGTTGCTGCATCTTTGCGGGTTCTGCAGGAGGCTTCACTTTCTCTGCTTCTGGGTCTGACTCGGGGTCAAAGATGTACTGTCGGACAATTGTGAGTCTGCTTGCAGCCATTTTGATGTGTATAAAGTGTGAGTGTAAACATTGGCCGTTTCACAATATGCGTTGTTGAGCGGTCTCGTGTGCTCGTGACACGTCATCAGCCTCAGCCCGAGCACCGATTGCCGAGAACGCGCCGAATTCCCCGGATGTTGTTCTCGCCCGCCCTCTTTATCGAGCATGCATCAGAGCAGACTTGTGCGTTCTTCAGACTGACCGCTTTCCCAGAATGCACCGCGGCAAGATAATTTTTAGGCTTTTTAGAAATTAAAAATGTTGTTTTAAAAGAAAATTCAATAAGATTTATTGTGGTGTAGTATATAAATAGTTTTGAATGTTAAAGAAATGCTAAAGAACTGTGCGTCTCATGACGTCACAAGTACGCTTCTGTTCCAATACACCATACGTGCTGCGTGCTCGCGTTCTTGTCAAGTCCGATCTTCCTTTGTTCTCGCCAAGACCGGACTTGACGAGAACGAGAGTCCGTACTCGCGTTCTCGTGAATTGATAAACGGCCATTGAGTTGGAGGGGGCGTGGCCAGATACAGCTTATTTGCATAAAAGTGACAGAGCCCTAAAAACGTCTCATTCTGAAAGGAGCTCAAAATAGGTGCAACTGAGGAGGTGAGATCTCATTATCTGAGGATGATTTTGTGAAAAAAGTGTAATGAACATATTCTGTGTAGCCTGTAAACCAGCGGTGTCCAAACTTTTCGGCTATTTGGCCAAAGTTCTTCAATCGAAAGCGCTCAATGGCCAAAAAACTATTAAAAAATAGATGACATAAAAAATACCAACCCTGCCCCACAAAATATGATCATTTCAAGAAAAGATATTAAACTGTATTTAGCCTATTTTATTAGATGAATTCAATCAGATTTTGATGCACCAAAGCCTGCATTTGAGTAAAAGTCCGCCCTATTTACTATGAAATTAAAGCAAATGTAAAAAAGTGCGCCTATTAAAAAATACATTCAATTAAACATTCTAATGTAAGATTTTAACTTGTCTATAATAAATTTACCTTCATTAAAAATAAAAAGTTTCCATCTGCAAAAAGCCACCAGCGCTGGTCGACCAAATCTTTTTTTGAAATTCAGTTGGAGGACCGCTCAAAATCAGCACAGGGGCCACGAATGGCCCCCGGGCCACACATTGGACACCCCTGCCATAGACCTATTCCAACTAGTTTAAAAAGGAAGAACAACAGGTCTCCTTTAAAGCCTTGGGTTTTTGACACTCTTGCTGAAATAGCGATCAGAACTCTGAGGTCAGCTTTGTTGCCCAATAAAAACCATTCTGGCTTAGCCGCCGTTTGGTGCCAGAGGTTTTCAGTCAGAGCTTCTGTTCTCTTAGGTCGTCCTCTAGATAAAAGGCAAGCATTTTGGCGGTTCATGAAAGCACAGCTAGAAAATAAATGATAAGAATGTCTTATTAGGACAGCTGTAGGAGGAAGCGTATCAGCTCAAACACCTCATACAAGCTGCTAAGCACGGCGGTGGAGGGCTGATGATCTGGGCTTGTGTTGGGCGCCTCTCGGTCAGTAGGTGTACCAAAGTCTCCACAATGTGAGTCAAAGCTTGACCCAAACCGGGCCGTCAGCAGGACGATGATCCCAAACCAAGCAGCAGATCTACAGCAGGAGGATAACTACGATGTTGCAACGGTCTAGTCAAAGCCCGGCGCTTCCTTCAATCAGCAGGTGACCTCGGACCGAACTGAAAACCGTGACTGTTGCAGAACGGAAATGAATGTGCAGAAGTCATCGCTGCACGTCCGGATGGATGTGAAGGTGCCTTTGGGAAACTCGGTGGCGGTCCCTGGGTGACCCTGTCGCCATCGTCTGTCCCTGGACCTCTGAGCTCAAACGTCAGCGGGATCTGCAGAGATCACAAGCAGACGACGAGCGGATCAGAGCCAGACAATAGGGCTTCGGAGTGGATTAAAAGCACACAAAGCATTCCTCCTCAGCCGTTTTTCTTTTTCTTTTTTTTTCCAGGAATGGACGGAACATTTGAACAAGACGCGTTTGAACTGAGCACGGCTCAAAGAAAACACTGACGCAGGGGATGTGCTGCGGGTTTTTTTACGCACTTTACGTCAGTTAAAGCGAGCGCAGGCCGGCTGTGGAGCGAAGGCAGACGCCAAAGACAAGTTCTGCTAAAAAAAAGAAGTTATTTTGTTGTTTTGCTTTTTACTCCAGGCTACTTGGGCTTAGAAAGTTATCTCTTTGAAACAACCGCCTCTGCTCGGTAGTATCACAGCAGGGAATGTGGCTAATAATAAAAAAAGTGAAACAAAAAACCAAAACAATAGTGGAAACATTTGACAACCATTTATGAGGGATTGCTGCAAAGCCATGGACAATGCAGACGACTCTCCCTGTAGCTCTACGCTTCTCCAGGAGTGAATGCTGCTTGTCGGGACTTTGATGCAATCAACTGGTTCCCTTATATAGGAACATTTTTGACCAATCTGTATAATCTGACCCAATCTGTATAATATGATTGAATTTGACTTCCAAAGTCAGACTCCATCAGATCCTCCAGGTTGGTCAGAAAGTTTCCTCTCTAAGGAAACCCAGCAGGTTGCATCAAGTCTCTCCAAGCAGCATTCACTCCTCCTGAAAGAGCGTAGAGCCACAGTGGACAGTCGTCTGCATTGTTGATGGCTTTGCAGCAATCCCTCATACTGAGCATGCATGAAGCAACAGTGGAGAGGAAAACTCCCCTTAAACAGGGAGGAAAACCTCCAGCAGAACCAGGTTTAGAGGAAGTTAAGGGGGTAAAAGATTTGTTTCTAAGGCGATGTCCATCCTAACAACCTCACTTCCAAACAGAAATCCTACCAAACGTTGCCCCCCCCCATCTTGAATAGACGAAGGTTTCGTAATATTCAGTTAAGCTGTTTGCATGTTCAGGTTTTAGTGACATGTTAACGAACCTGAAGCTGCTTGGATTAACACCGCAGGAAAAGGGTTTAGATTAATGGGATTACACTCAGTGACCTCACTATGCTGTTGACTGTGCTGCTAATCAGAAGTGTGGGAATAGAACCCCCACCTCCCGGGTCCCGTCTCATTCTGGCTCTTGTGCTCCGAGGAGCTTGTTCAAGTGGATTAAAATATTACATAAAAAAGGTTACGCAATGCTGATTGGCAGTGATGTGACTCTCTGCTGCGAGGCTGAAAATGGAGACCACCAGGTATGGTCTGTCTTTGCCTTGCTCAACAGAACTTCACCCACTGGACTGAAATTCCCTTGATGTTCTTTTTATTTTTTTTTATTCTTTATTCTTTTTATTTATCTAAAGCATGTTTGATAATAAAAATCTGTCCTTTTAGGAAATTTTTGACGCGTGCAGGTTTAGTTTTATTACTCAGAGACCGTATGAGTTTGTTTAATTTTCGCTGAAAACTATCACGTTATAACATGATAATTATGTTGTACAAACATGATAGTTATATTGTATAAACGTGAGAACTTTATCCAGATGGTGGCGGCAGTATGCTTTTAGTCGGACTCATTTAAGAAGAAAAAGAAGAGGAAGAAGAGGAGGAATAAGCATAACCATAGACATCATATACGTAGACGCTTCGTTGGGCGTGGGTTCGTACGTCAACGTCACCGCCATGTTGTATGTGGCAGAAAGAAGTTAAGTTCTGTTGTAGTGAACGTTGATCAGAGAAGATGCCTCATTCCTGTGCTGCATGGAAATGTACCAACCGTTCTATATGTGTGTATATATATATATATATATACAGTATATATATATATATATATATATATATATATATATATATATATATACTGTATATATATATATATATATATATACTGTATATATATATATATACAGTATATATATATATATATATATATACAGTATATATATATATATATATATATACAGTATATATATATATATATATACAGTATATATATATATATATATATATATATATATATACAGTATATATATATATATATATACAGTATATATATATATATATATATATATACAGTATATATATATATATATATATATATATATATATATATATACACATATAAAACGGTTGGTACATTTCCATGCAGCACAGGAATGAGGCATCTGTTCTCCCTGTGCATGCATGTGTTCATTCCGGGTACTCCACCAGAAAGGTGATTTAAGTGATTTTGAACCTGGCATGGTTGTTGGTGCCAGGCGGGCTGGTCTGAGTATTTCAGAAACTGCTGATCTACTGGGATTTTCACCCTCAACCATCTTTAGGGTTTACAGAGAATGGTCTGAAAAAGAGAGAATATCCAGTGAGCGGCGGTTCTGTGGGCGCAAACGCCTTGTTGAGGCCAGAGGTCAGAGGAGAAAGGCCAGACTGGTTCTGATAGGAAGGCAACAGTAACTAAAATAACAACTCGTTACAACCAAGGTCTGCAGACGAGCGTCTCTGAGCATACAACACGTCAAATGGTCACCAGATCTCAGTCCAATAGGGAGCCTTTGGGATGTGGTGGAACGGGAGATTCACTTCATGGACGTGCAGCCGACACTTCTGCAGCATCTGCGTGACGCTGTCATGTCAATATGGACCAAACTCTCTGAGGAATGTTTCCAGCACCTTGTTGAATCTATGAAGGCCAAAGGGGGTCTAGCAGGGTGTACCTAATAAAGTGGCCGGTGAGTGTAGATGATGCATGAATTTTATTCTTCAGTAATTTTTTTTGGGTGGCTATTTACAGAGAGGATTAGGGCCATTCAAAAAAAAAAAAAAGTCTATTCAATTCTGACTTTATTCTCAGAATTCTGAGATTAAAGTTGGAATTGAATAGACTTTGAATGGCCCTAATCCTCTTCCGTATAAACTTTTTGATTGAACGTGAGTAAAAATATATCTGAGTAGTGCTACTCGTACTTGAGTACAATCTTTGGCTACTCTATCCACCTTTGAAATATGTGTACAGCTTTTTTTTTGTCTTTGTAATTGCATAAGCAATACTTCATTTAGAAGAGGACAATCTTCAAAAACTCAATTTATTGAACTAAATTTTAACAGGATGACATTATGTTGCCTTGAATTTTAAGTTTTTAATTTGAAAGTGTTGGAGCCCAGCATGTCTACTTAGAATCTTATACCCATTTCAGTGTATGTATATAGTGTCACAGCACAAGTCCTCTAAATACACTTTTTAAAGTCAGATTCAGTCAGATCATCCAGACAGGTTGGTTCAAATGTTTTCTCTCTAGGGAAACCCAGCAGGTTGCATCCAGTCGCTGATTTGCAGCAATCCCTCATACTGAGCATGCATGAAGCGACAGTGGAGAGGAAAACTCCCCTTTAACAGGGAGGAAAACCTCCAGCAGAACCAGAACCAGGCTCAGTGTGAACGCTCATCTGCCATGGCTGAAGGTTTGATTAGTCAGAGCAGAGACACACAAGAAGAGCAATGAAGCGCCGATCCAGGAGGAGTTTCTAGGCGAGAGGAAAGTGAAAGGACGACAGCAGCAGAATCTCCTTTAGTGGCTTTTCTAGGAACTCAAAATTGTTGCTTTACTCAGTAACGCTTCAACCGTAATTAGAACATTGTGCAAGTCCAGGTTGGGCGCTCGGAAGACAGACAAACTCGTATAATACTGGTTTGTTTGCTATTTTTTGTTGTTCAGCAGAGACGGAAGTACTTCTTCTGTGGTTTTCTTTATGGGGATTTGATAACTTTGCATGTCAGAGTGGTTCTGTTCTGAATAAAGCCATGTGCATATAAACGCACATTATGATCGGATTAATTGATTGTGTGCCCACTTAAATCTGATTATTTAATTTAACAGGCACAGGTGTTTCATGGAAAAATATCTAATGGTTGTTTTTGGGGTGCTGTTGGCACGGCTGGCCCGTTTTCTCTGCCCTTCTCCCTGTAAAGGTCGTTATAAAGGCAACTATAGTGGCAGAAAATCTTTTTTCTCAACTTATTTATTTGAGTTATTCATATGGATGAAAACAAATCAGTGATGAAGTTTTCTCAGATACAAAATGAGAGAAAACCTTGATGCTGTTTTTCAGAATAAAACATTCACTTCGTTGACCAGAACCTACAGAAACCTCAACGCTGAGGGTTGAAGACTAGGAAGGAAAAAAAAAACAGAGTTGCAGGAACGGTTATATAACAATTACACAGCTTTTTTTTTTTTTTTTTAAACTGCTTTTTCGTTTTGTTTCTTTACTCCCTCCGTGGGTAGGAGGAGTTTTAGAGTTTCGACTTTATTCCCTGCTGAAAAACAGTTTTATGTGCAAAAAGGTCTTTGTTTTTCCCTTGATAATCAGAAGTCTGAAGTCTGATCAGAAGTTTCATTAATCAGACTTAGTCAGCTAAGTCTGATTAATGAAATCTTGTCTTGAGAGGGATTGGCCTCAGCAAGCCTACCAGGCCCTAATAATGAGTTTTATCAGCTGCACCTTTTGTTTGCTTAGCGATTTGTAACGTTTGAATAGAGGGAGCAGAATCTGCAAGTCAGAGCATAATCAGTGTCAAAGGGAAGTTGATTTACCTCTAGCTTTAGTGACCCTTTAAGGGAAGGAATTAAAAGAAAAATTAATATGAAGATAGATGTACTGGATTACAGCTGCGTACGTGACGTTTGCATGAATCGAAATGTTCAAAATTAGCTCCGGCAACCCGTGTTTGTTCACAGGTCCAGATTCCTGACTGGGTTTAGTCATTGCTACAGAGAAACCTAATCAAAAATATATATATTTTTAACTAGGTCAGAAAGGGGGTCAGATTGATTCTCCGGGGGATTAGGGTTTAACTGAGCGCCAATAAGTTCATTAGGAGCTATTTTAAACCCCCCTGAGCTGTTCATTGGCATATTGTGAGCACAGCACATGTTTTTACATTTTAAACACCACTCGAAAGCAGCGATCCTTAAAATTATTCGCCAGATATTCCCCACTTTGCTATTAATAACAACAGCCTGTAAAATGGCCTGTTTCATACCGAACTACGGTTTAAGCAATTAAAACGCTTCCAGGTATCAGTAACTAACTGGTAGATTTAGAAATTTAGATGTACTTATTTAGTTTATGGTTTGTATTTGGATTAAAATTCTTATAAAACGAGATAATTTATGTCGGGCATCAAGAACTACCTGTTTAATCTGGGGATCATAAATCACAAACCGAATATGAAAATATCCAGTTGGATTAATTCAAATATAGAAGTACTTTATAAGATCAGGAATTTACATCCGTCCGTCCGTCTGTCAAAAGCATTAAAAATACTTTTTAGACATGAAATCTCCTCCTTAATAAAAGGATCAAAA
This sequence comes from Fundulus diaphanus, assembly GCA_037039145.1. Classification (NCBI taxonomy): domain Eukaryota; kingdom Metazoa; phylum Chordata; class Actinopteri; order Cyprinodontiformes; family Fundulidae; genus Fundulus; species Fundulus diaphanus. Next base: position 5,343,936 of record CM073126.1, read on the forward strand.
CATTTTAATTTGTATTATAAACACATTTCATGGAGGAAGCGAACAAAACTCCTCGCTGGACTAGATTAGATGATACAAATGAAGCCTTTTTGTTCATATAAGCACGAATATGACGACCGTGTGTTTTAGTCCTGGTAAACATTTTGGTTTGGATTTATTTTTTCCAGACAAAACATTAAACGGCCTTCAGATGCCTGGTCGTCTGGCTGCACACTGAAAGGAAAACCTTTCCTGCACGAACATACTCCACCTGTTAGCAATAACTACACTGAGGGGTGTTTATGAAACTTTATGCACATATTTTCCTCCGTTAATAATAAAAAATGACCACATTTCACAGCATGTTCTGATAACCTTGAACTGAGAACCTTGAAGGCTTTCACTCATGTGGAAAGCAAGGAAGATAAATAATTTTCTCTCGTTAATCTGGGAGGAAACCGAAGAGGAGCTCCTCTGTGAAGGAGAATTGAAAGCATCCCACAGCTTACAGTATAATGACAGACCAATTCAAAGAGATCAACGTGATGAATGCTCAGCTGTTGACGTTTCCTTAGAGACGATCTACATGCTGATCCCACCAATCCAACCTGCCAGTCAGCGGCATTGTCTCGTCTTATTTACGCCGCCGTTTGCCTCCCACCATGCAGTCGAAGGAGCCGGCAGCTCGGTTGCTGAGAAACATTCAGAAACATGCATGTTGCCATGCATGGACGTTCTGCCGGCGTCCACCACGGTCATCCTGGTCTGGACAGGGCAGACGGTGCTGTTGTCCACCACGTTGGTTGTTAACTTGAAGATTAACAGTCAATTAGTTCAGGGAACTGCAGTTAATAGACTTGGACATTAGGATTTAAAAAGAAAATAACCTCAATGCAGGCTCAGAAGACATCTACAGACTACGTTAGAGCTCCTTGGATAAAAAAAAGGATCATCGCAGTCGACCCAGTTGGATTTATTTGTACAAAACCTGATTGTTTAATGACTTAAAGGGGACATATCATGTAAAATCCACTTTTTTTACCACTTAAACACATTTTGTTGTGCATTTGGAGCCTCTAGGAAATCAAAAATTATCAATGTATTCTCTTTAGGTTATATTCTTCAAGCCATTCAGTGTTTTTTGAACTATGATGCTACAGTATTTGCTCCGGAGCTGCAAAACAACTTTGTGAATCCGCCACTTTTTAGTTTTTCCGCCGCGATTTTGTAGTCCAAGCTGAAACCTCAAACCTACAAGTGGATGAGTGAAAATGTTCGATTGTTGGGTGTATTAATCCACACAATTCATTACATCGTCCCTGAGCAGGCAACAAAAATGGCCGAACGGGGTGAAGTGGAACGCTTTGCGACCTGGAGCAAGTGGCTGTGTTTTGGTTTTCTTTTGGGTTTGTTTTCTGATCATTTTTTTTTTTTTTTTAATTCAACATTAAGTACCATAATGGCACGGCAGGCCTCAGGCAGACAAGGTCGAGAGACGGTTCAGGGTTTGGTGTCCAGAAACAGAAGCCAACTGGAGAGTTCGACCAGGTACCAGACACTCTTCGGCACTGTCAAGTAGGGCTGTGCTAAAAATTGATTTTTCAATTACGAAGCGATTCTCATATTAATTCCTAAAAATCTATTCATATAACGAAAGATATGCTGTAAAGCGGGCGCTGTACCGGTCTGTTGTGGTGAAGAGAGAGCTGAGCCAAAAGGCGAAGCTCTCGATTTACCGGTCGATCTACGTTCCTACCCTCATCTATGGTCACGAGCTTTGGGTCGTGACTGAAAGAACGAGATCCCGGATACAAGCGGCTGAAATGAGTTTTCTCCGTAGTGTGTCTGGGCTCTCCCTTAGAGATAGGGTGAGGAGCTCAGTCATCCGGGGAGGACTCAGAGTAGAGCCGCTGCTCCTCCACGTCCAGAGGAGCCAGTTGAGGTGGCTCGGGAATCTGGTTAGGATGCCTCCTGGACGCCTCCCTGGTGAGGTGTTCCGGGCACATCCCCCCGGGAGGAGGCCCAGGGGAAGACCCAGGACACGCTGGAGGGACTATGTCTCTCTGCTGGCCTGGGAACACCTTGGGATTCCTCCTGAGGAGCTGGCCCAAGTGGCTGGGGAGAGGGACGTCTGGGCCTCCCTACTGAAGCTGCTACCCCCACGACCCGACCCCGGATAAGAGGAAGAAGATGGATGGATGGATAACGAAAGATCGATTAAGAAAATGAAATAAAAAATTCACACTGTGAGCTGGCATTACTTGCGCGGACATGAGTACGTGGAGACTTTAGCTTTACAACATGTTAGTGCTTCTTCTGCTCTGAGACCTCAGCAGGACAAAAACAAAACATAGGGCCAAGCTCCACCTAGTGGTCAGAGGCATGGACGCAATAAACGAGGTGAATTTTTAATGTCATATTTTTAATAATAAACCAGGTTACTGTCCAAATTTATCTTCCCTTTTGGTTTAATAAAGTATTTTTGAATTGAATTGAATAGAAATAGCAGCTGTAGATGGTGCCTCTGTTTTTGGGTTTTCTGCCCCACAGCATGTTTGTGTCATGGTGCAGCTTTGCCTGCTGCACCATGGACATTTTTTATGGCACCTTCCTCCTTCCATAGCCTCCAGGCTCCACTTCACCTCCAATTATCTACACCTGTCGCCGCTAATGAAGCCAGGACTGTATCCACCTATCAGCACAGCTACATAAACCTCCCTCAGTCTGCTCTTCCCCGCTGGATCGTTTGCTCATTATTGCTCACCTCTGCTCTCTTCACTCATACCTCGTCCTGTCTGTGTTTCCTACGTCTGCCAGCCAGTATTTCATACGTCCGCCTGCCAGTTTCCTTCGTCTGCCTACCTGCCTGCCTATATCTCTCTCTGCTATGCTGCTGGTTCTGCTGCAACCCCTGCACTCCAAGAACTCTCCCTCTGCTGTGATGCTGGCTGTTCCTCTTCCCCAGCGCTCTGAGGACTCACTCTGTGTGTGGCTGTGTTCGGGTTCGTCAAACAAATCATGACAGTTTGTAAAAATTGTTGTCTCAGCATTCAGGGAGAAGGTTTGGTCCTTACGGCCACCATTAGCTCCCTTTACTTTATTAATTTGCTGTTAAATGTTAATATGATATGTTGTATAACCACAGTCATGAAATTCAGGTAACAGTTAAAAATTGTTTTTAATACCAGCAATCCAATTTGAGATCGGATCAGATCGAATCCAAAAGAACTGATTCCAAATCTTGAGAATCGGAAATTAATCGATTCTTGAAATTTGAATCGATACCCAGCCCTACTATCAGGGTTTTCCATTATCAGCGGTTTCATGGTACCAACCCATTTCTAGTACCTTCTTGGCTGGGGCTCCAAGCAACCCGAGTCGGGCTAAAAACACAATGTCATGTCTGATTGGGTAGAGGATGGCGACCCACATTAATCTGGTAACAACCCGAACTTAGTAGACACGAGTCGAGCAGAGTTGGCACCAATTAAAAAAGGGACGTTAGTCTTGTAATACCTTTGTGCTTTGGTTCGTCTCCTCTGTGTTAATTAGTCTCCGTCCCTCAGCTCCTCTGCTCAGTTGTTCAACATTCCCCTGATTAGACTCACCTGGTTCACACTTTTTAAAGTTTTTAAAGCTCTCTGGTTTCCATTGTTCTCCTGGTGTTTTCTTTACCATTTAAACGTCCTGCTACCCTGCTCCTGCTCTTCTCTGCATTTTGGTCCGGTTTTAAATCACAACAGCTGAAAATGTAAGGGTGGAGTGGGAGATGAAGTCATGGCTTGGCGCCTTGTCTGCAGAATTGCCATCATTGCTCTGATCTGAAGCTGATGAGCCACATTGTGAAGGTCTTGACTCACTGATCCATTCCCTTTCCAGTCCTTTTTATGAGCCTGACGTTTGAGATAAAGTGAGGAGCTATAGTCGGCTGCAGGACCTACAGATGCATCCCCTTTGGAGATTTTCCTTCCCAGCAGAAGGGGCCGCCAACGCAGATCCAGAACTTCCACAATCTCCAGAATGAGCTGGAGATGGGTGTTTTTGAATATTTTACTCCAAAGTCCTGACATTTGCTCACACATTTCTTGCCGCAGAGCAAAAACCTGTTATAACTCACGTACGAAGCACCTTTGTCACGCCAGCCTGCCCTTGTTCAGCCAGCGTATTCCCAAGGCATCAGCTGAGAACATTTCCCTGAAAGATGTTTTTGCATTTCTAAGATTAAGCATCAAGAAACCTCAGGTAACAGTTCTGTTTACCTTGGTAAAACTTTCTAAATGACAAAAAGATGAGCGACCCAGAGGCTAAACATGAGATATAACACCACAAGGGTCCAAATTTACCCCAATGTTCCTGCTGGAAGACATTGGCCTCTGAGGGGACCAAGAGTTTCTGTTGGGTCCGAACAGTTCAGTTCATCGGATCATCAAACCTTCCTCCAGAAAACATGAGCGCAGCTGCTGACTTCAGCTGAGCTTCAACGTGACTCTGGTGTTACAGCACCTTCTACGTTATAATAAAGCACAAGGCTTTGTGGATTCTGGGTTATTTTTAATCTATTTTAATGGTTTCCCTTCGTCTTATGGTCGGTTTGGGTCAGATGGGTCTTTTAATAATGATCCCAACACACATTAAAACTGGTTTTTGAATGAATGGTGCAGTGAAACCTTTAACTTTGGGAAGGTCACTAATGTTTGCCTCCTCCATCCATTCCAAGACTTGCAACTCTTTGAAACTTTATTGATTATGTTTAAAGATGATTTAATCCCAGGAAACCTACCGATTTAAATGAGCGAGACCAACTCTACAGGGAAGAGTGGATCCAGCCAGAACAATGTCAGATTTAATAGGGATTAACTAATTCCAGGTATTAGGAGGGAATGCATCCAGCATTTAAGACTCCAAAGATTATATAACATGTACAATGATGATGTTTTGTTTTGTAAAAAATATGAGCATAATTGCAATTTTGCCTGCAGCTCTCACAGTCTTTGCAGTTCAAAATCAAGCTCCTGAACATTTGGACCCTGCTCAGTTCATACAAACATCATGACTTGCAGAAAACATTCAGCAAAGGTAGCAGCAGATCAGTTTTATTGGCTGATAAAACATTTAACCCGGTTAGATTAGAGGTCTGCATAAAACTGTGACACTTGCACACCGTTTACATGAGTCAGGATAATTAGGCGCTCGTTCTTATCTGACCAAGCGGTAGTTGTATCCTGCAACAAAATCAGAGATTTCCTGAGTCATTCAGTGAGGTTGAAGTTTAGTCTGGCCACAAACACGCCGGTGACCAGATTACAGCCACACAGTGGCTGCAGAAATATACACGATTTATTCCCCCATTTCTTCTAATTAATTTGTTTTTTTTCATGTTTTTAAATCAGTTGCACATTTCCTTAATCTGAGTATGCCTTTGTTGATAACTGTGCAGTATTTTCTTCTTACATTGTAAACCTTCCCTTAATATAGTCTCTTATATCTTATTTTCTTTTAGCATATTTTATCTTTGTGTGTATCTGATGCTTCTGTATGCCTTTCACTTTGCTGCTGATACACAATAAAGGACATTTATTTTCTTTTGTGGTATTCTTCTCTTAAAATTACCTAATCTTCTTTGGTTACAGCCAGAATTTTCCACAGTTTTATTGTTGACTTATTATGATTCCCAAAGCGATTGGCGTCAAGGTGCAGCTTTAGCCTCTGAAGCTGTAAAGCTTTTACTCATGTTGTTGGTGTCATAAAACCTGAATGAACTGGTGTAATCGTTGTGTAATATTATGAGATAAAAATGTGACTTTTATCTATTTATGATGATTTTTTTGGTAGTAAGCTCAGAGTCAGTGCAGGTCAGGGCAATAAAAGCACATCACAACTCAACCACATCTCCACCTGCAGGTGTCTCACCTGTTCAGGAGGGAAGAACAACAACGGAAGTTACGCTGTATGGTTCCGTGAATTTCTGGATGACTGCAAGTGGCAGTACATAAAATATGGATGTGTCTTCTGGCGCTACGTGCAGGTCGAGGTTTAATGTAAACAAAGTCACGCACCTGACGTGTTACATCCATAAATAACACGTTCGGTCTCCTGGGATCCTCACGCTGAGAGGTTCTGAGTGACCGGTGTCACTGGCAGCCATGCAGGAATTCACGGAACCACAGTTACAGCCCAACCTCCGTTCTGTTCCTTCCTGACTGGCAGTAAACAAAGTGGATGACCTTTGTCAGCAATGTCACGAGGAACAGGGACACCCACCTGCTGCCCAGGAAGCAGAGGCAGCACCGCCGATGCCAACATTGATGCGGTAGGCTTGTGTGAATGTGGACGGAGACACCCAGAGCGGCGCTGCACAGATGTCCCCCAGCGACACGCCTTTCATCGCCAGCCAGGACGTGGTCACACTCCTGGTGGAATGGCATACAACACACCCACAGATGTATAACCCAACGCGATGGCTCCATCGACCCAACGCGACAGTCTGTGCTTCAAAAGAGCCGCCCTCTGTTCTGTCCACCATGGCAGACGAACGGCTGGTCTGGTTTGCCACCCTCTGCTCTTCAAATAGGAATGAGGGAGCTGTACGCTCCCAGCTTGGTGGCTGCATTTACATAACCTGGGGGCAGCACTTTAGGGAGGAAGGAAAGAAGGAGGAAGAACACAATGTCACCCAGAACGAGTCTGGCTTCCACCGCAGGCAGGTTGCAGCAAGAGCATGAAGCTTACTCACCTGCTTAGCTGAAGCCACTGCCAACAGGAAAGCTTTTTTCAGCAGTTTCAGTGAGGCTGCGTACATCGGCTCAAAGGGTGGCCAGCTCAGGGTCCTCAACACCAATGGGAGGTCTCATGTAGCCAGGAGGACGCAGTCTCCCATCGCCACCCGGAAACTGTGTCGCCCAGTAGTGTGCGTCCACCTGTCGGCCATCATTCTGACAATGAGGCACCAAGATTGCAGCCAGGTAAAACCTTCAAAGTTGATGCTGACCGTCCAGCATCCAAAAGGCCTTGGAGGTACCTCAGAATGTCTTGCAGGGGACAGACTACAGGGTCAAGACTCATGTCCCTGCACCACAATGAAAAGTGCTGCCAATATCTGGCACATGTTTGCAGTGTAGAAGGAGTTGTGTCATTCTATAATGCCCGACAGACATTACAGCTGCCAGCCCCCTTCAGTGACCAAAGATGAAGACGGCCCAGGGATGGATGCCACACTTTCCCGTCCAGTTGGGACAACAAATCCCTCTTGTCAAGAGGGAGGCAACAGGTGATGCCTCCCCCCCATCCCAGGGGTGGTCACCACCTCTTGTTGTACGGGAACCGCACCAAAGGGAACCCCGCGTAGCAAGTACGCAGCGTCTCTCCATGCGTGACCTTCACCTTGACCCGCCTGAGCAGTCAGGGGTCCATGTAGAGGGCATTGAACCATCTTCGCAGGGGGTGGAGACGAAGCAGCCCCAAGAACGTCTAGACTGCGGCTGCCACCAGCATCCCCATCAATCTTAGCCACAACTGGACCAGGGGTGCCGCTCTCAGATGGAATGATTGGAGCAGGGACTGAACCCGCCACACCCACTCCCCCCTGGGCTGACGCCAGGTCCCCGTCGCACCGAGGGTCTTGCGACCCACATCTCCTCAGTAGCTGGACAGGTGGTCCCATGCATCTGCAGCAACCAGCCCAAACATCTAAAGCCTGACCAGACTGCTGTCGGACTTCCCGAGCTCTCGCCGCCTCAGGCCCGAACAGTTGGCCTGGCTCTACTGGCAAACTCCGCAGGCTCTGCCTCCTGTCATCCAATATGGGCGCCTGTGCCAACCATACCTGGCGTTGTGTGGAGGACAGACGACCCAGCTTCCTAGAACCCAAATGCCTGCAAATCATGCATGTCTCAAAATGCTGCTCCAGCCGTCCCCGGCTGAAGTATCTTTGATTGAGCCAGCAGGAGCATGGCGATGGAAATGGCAGTACGAACCATATGATGTAGCCTCAGCACAGCAAGCTGTCGGTCTCCCTGGATCCTCAGACAGCGGGCCTTCTCCCTCGGTGCCTCAACTGGAGAGAGAACCATTGAGGCAATGCAGTGATCTATGGGGGGCAGCCTATGGACTCCCGCCTCACACATGGAGGCCACGGTCCTGAGACTCTGAGTTTCCAACACATGACCAACATCATGTGCTGAAACTCCCCCACCGACTCCCAGGCTGGTTCCTGGGAGGCAGGCCAAGGGGCAGAAGTGCCCACACTGCAAAACTGAACTAAAAGTAAGTAAAACTTTCTTGTAATCAGTGCGTTTCTCCTTGATTCGAGCAGATAAACAAGATATTTGCTAATGGAATAAGATTTTTGTACTTAAAATAAGAACAATTCATCTCCATCATCTTATTTCAAGCGCAGGATAATTATCTTATTTTAGGGGTAGAAATAATCATTCCATTAGCAAATAGTCTTATTTAGCTGCTCAAATCAAGGAAAATACACTAATTTCAAGACCTTTACTTACTTTTAGTTCCCTTTTTGCAGTGCAACAGGACCTTAAGCTGCTCCAGCAACTGTACATAAAAATTTCCATTTAATATCATATACATTTGTCATTGAAAATCCATTCATCCATCCATCTTCTAAAATGCTTATCCCTATTCAGTTCGGTTTAGTTTCTTGACCATCGCTTTTAGATGTGTTTGTGTTGTTGGTGGTTTCAGATCACAGCATTAAAGCTGCATAAAGAGACAACAGCTGCTGTGGATGAGCTGCACGAAGGCAGAAAGTGCAGTTTTTAAAATACACAAATGTATTTTTATCTTCACTTTTTGTCTAACTTTAACTGCCCAAAGTGGTTTAACTACTGATTTTCTCAGTGGCACAAAATATTTGTTTCCTTGAATAAAAACAATTAAAAAAACTATTTGGAAACCTCAAAGATCCTGAAAGAAATTCCAGAAATAATTATTGTGTCTGTTTTTTTTGGGCTTTTCTTATCCTGTTTTGGTTCAAATGAGTTTCTGTTTTACATTGAGGTGAAAGAATGGAAGAAATAAAGAGGCACAAAATTAGACCAAACTGCTGCAGAATGTTCTGGCAGAAAGGGACCTGACTACGAAAACTTCTCCAGCAGCTCCCCCTGCTGGTTGGTGCTAGAACTGAGCAGACTTAGATAAGACAACATGTCCAGGCTGCGAGAGAATGACATTAAAACGCCACAAGGTCAGAAAGCCTGGCTTGAAACTAGAAACTTAGTTTATATTTGTATAAAATGGAGACGAATAAAGAGGATTTGGATTTGTTTGTTCAGCCATGATTGAAATCCGACTCTTTTCTGACCGACGCTTTTCTGACCAGTTACCGGCAGCTCAAACACTAAAATATCAGATACCTGTTTCTTTTTCACTAAATACTTTCAAACTAAAAACTCTCACACTTTTTAGGTCTATGAAAACATCACAAAAACAGCCATTTTTACTTGTGTGGATAAATTAGACCAAAATAAATATTTTAATGAGAGCTTTCACATTCCCTCCTCCCTTTAATTTCCCCTACATTATGTATGATTCAACTGTAAAACAAATCTGCAAGATGGAAAATGTAAAAACTAACGAAGAAAGTCGTAATAACCTGGTTGCATAAGTATGAACACCCTGAACTTTGTGGCTTATGGATCTGGGCATTGATCATATTTCAACATTCAGTCTTCTTGGGTACAAACTTCCTATAAATGAAAGTGAAAGTAATGAGCTGTCATTTTATTTAATCTTTATTCAGCCAGACAGGACAGATAAAGAAGATCATCTTATTTACAGCTGCAGGATGGCCCAAGGCAGGCATGCAGGGCTTGTTCAAGGAAATGGAGATAATGTAAGATCAATGTTCACAACAAACAACAAAACAGTACACTGAGTAATCATATTACCAACCAAGACAAGACTAAAAAAAACTAAACTAAAAAAAATGCACAGTAAACTAAAATGACTAAAACATCATTAGACAAGAAAGACGAGGAGCTGTCTGTCTGAATGACCACATTTATAGTTAAGTTCAGCTGTTTCAGCACGATAAAATATTCACACTACATATTTTAATTTATTAATAAAGTGTTAATTCTGAGTTTATTAAAAAATAAAAAAGTCTGATTAAAGTATTTTTTCTTTACCATGTTTTACAAAAATGCCCTAAACTTCAGAAGAAACATGGCCGACAAGGCCGGCCCAAAATTGTACGGGGTCTTGAGCATAATTAGATTTGGGGCCCCCACCCACCACCACTAATAGCATTTTAATACAGATTTGGTGGAATCGTGTGTGTGTGTGTGTGGGGGGGGGGGGGGGGGGGAATTGGCTTGGCTTAAAAGCAATCAGAGATAATTGGTTATTATTTGTTAGATGTATTTGCAAAAAAAAAAAAAAAAAAACAACAACAAAAAAAACAACAACCTTAAACACAAAGAAAAGATTAAGTGCGTCACATCAGATTATAACTACAGTAACACAATAATTAAACACCAAAGATTACTTTTCACACTTTTACAAAGTAAATTAGCTAATTCTTTTAAACAGTTAAAAACCTTCAATTGATGCTGAAGGCGTTAAATGAAAGTTGAGTTTTCTCATTCTCATAAAGCAAATATAAAAAATGTTAGATGTATGGCCCCACTTAGTTCACTTGTGCTTAGGGCCGGCTCTGATGGCTGACTAAATTAGCGTCAGAATTGAAACCAACGTCGTCATCATCATTATAAAACCGATTATTATGAGCGGTGGTATGTTAGTTGAGCTATTTGCTGGTAAAATCCTCAGGGGGGACCTCTTTCCGTTGCTGAAATATGGATAAAGACGCGTGTCGGCAATCTGTGTGAAGGAGTGAATGTGAGCTCCTGTGTCAGGGTCATAAAACGACAGTTTTCTTCTGTCGCACCGCAGACGGACTCTGATCTTCTTCAACATCTTTACGTGGTGGAGCCTCACCTCATCCTGCGGAGACATCGCCGAGTATTCGTTACGCTGAAACTTGATGATCCACAATCCAGACTTTAAGTCTTTCTTCCAGTAGGCTAACCAGGCCGCCACACCCAGTCCCCAATGACCGCTGTCTCCGACTTCTACGTCCCAGGTGTGAGATCCCGAGTTAAAGCTCTCAGATCCCAGGACGCAGCGGTAGTAGTCGATCGTCTCTGGTATTCTGAGAACTTTTTTTCTCCTTCTATACCTCAGACTTGTCAGGTCTTCCGAGACGGCGAGGTGAGGATGAGCTGTGCTGGGGTCCAGGAACACAGGGGTGCAGGAGATGGTGTCCTCCATCTTGGTCCAGATCAACCTGGTCAGGTTGCCCAGATGTTCAGCAACATTTATCAGAGATCCAAAGGATGCTGGAGGGTCCTTCAGCTGGATGCACCGCTGGATGTTTTCCTCTGCACTCTTTAGGTTCTGCAGAAAAGTGAGACTTTCAGCTTGCAGCTCCTTTTTCGTGACTCTGATGGTTTCTGAAAGCAAAGCTACGTTTTTGCTCAGGTCATCAAAGTCAAGTCTGAACCATTTCCTGTTGTTCTTTCCTTCGTACCTTAAAGCAGCAATCCTCTTCTTCTCTTCCTTTTGCAGAAACCGGTAAAGTTTCTTGAACTGCTCTTTAATCCGGGCCTCTGCGTGCTCAGCCTGGGTCTTCATGTACTTCTCTTTTTCTTCAAATTGTTCCTTGGCTTCTTCAAAGAGCTTCAGCTTCTTCTTCAGGGGCAGCAGCGACACCAGGACCTTCTTTTTGCCTTCTTGTGCAGCCTCGTCAATTGGCCTGAATCTGTGCCGGCTGTGTGCGTGGGAATCCCGACAGACGACACACACGGGCTCCTGATGATCCAGGCAGAACAGTTTGAACCTTTCAGAGTGAACGCCGCACACGCCTCCAGCGTCCTCGTTTCCTTTCCTCGGCACTGCGGCCTCACACAGGTTTCTCAGTGCCAGGTTGCGAGGCGGTTGTCTCGTCTGGGAGACGCTCTTGCAGACCGGACACTCACACTCCTGCTTATCCCACCACCAGGACTTCACACAGTTATTGCAGAAGCTGTGGCTGCATGTCAGCACAACCGGATCTTTGAAAACGTCTCGACAGATAGAGCAGGTCAGATCTGCTTCTGGCCTGAAAGCCATGTTACTCGGCACACAAAAAAAAGTTTACTCACTCAATTTAGTTGAAAAAAAAAGTTACTTCAGTGTTTTTAAACTCAAAGTTTGTGTAGGAGTTCCAGCTTCTTGTTTAGGTGAAACGAGCTGCAGGCAGGTTTCATTTGTGTGATAATCACTAGTCACGGGGCTGAAAGTGGTGTGTAAAGGGGCGGGGCGTCATCACCTGACATCCTGTGTGTTGCACAACAAACAGGTGGACCATGGTCCAGTTTTAGACCAATTTATACGTGCAGCTAAACGAAAGAGAAGATTTTTTTTTCATAGAAGGTAAACCTGAAGTATAGAAAGTACTCCTGGATCAATGTGAGCTTCTGTGGTTTCTGTGTCTCTGCTCTGTCTTCTCTAAGCCCCAGTGGGTCGAGGCAGATGAGCGTTCACACTGAGCCTGGTTCTGGTTCTGCTGGAGGTTCTCCTCCCTGTTAAAGGGGAGTTTTCCTCTCCACTGTCGCTTCATGCATGCTCAGTATGAGGGATTGCTGCAAAGCCATCAACAATGCAGACGACTGTCCACTGTGGCTCTACGCTCTTTCAGGAGGAGTGAATGCTGCTTGGAGAGACTTGATGCAACCTGCTGGGTTTCCTTAGAGAGGAAACTTTCTGACCAACCTGGAGGATCTGATGGAGTCTGACTTTAGAAAGAGCCTTGAGATGATGTGTTTCATGAATGGGAGCTATATAGATAAAACTGAATTGAATTGAACTCAATTGATTTTCAAAAAAAAAAAAAATCAGCCTATGACTGTAGAAACTCTCATTAATGGTATGTTGGAGAAAAAACTGAATGGTTTCTTTGTGTAAATATTGTTTTCTTTTTCTTTTATTGAACCCGTTTAAACTCTCTTCACGGTGCGCTGTAAATTCGCCAAATAAAAAGAGACAAACAAGTGAGGTTAAGGTCTGTAGATTGCCGATTTGGATGTTTTTGTCTGCGCAACAGGTACATAATGTAAAAGAGACTATAAAGTAGATGATTACGTAGCACTTAAGATCAATACTTGCTTTGTCTCTGTTTCTGTGACGCAGGAGGAACTTCTTTCCCCAGGGGTCAAAGCTCAGGTCCAGGACCGACCTCAGTTTTATTCTAACAGCGTTCCAGTCACCCTTGCCCCACCTAACTTATCTTGTTTATCTGTATTTAATTCACAGCAGTGGCGTGGCTCACAGAAACCTCATTTGAAAAACATGAGCCTGAACTGAACCTGTAGGATGACTTCCTGATTATTGTGAACACAGAGCTCCACAGCGACATCTGGTGGAGGCCTGGCCAAACACAGAGAGACGCCACAGCAGATAAATACTGTAATTCAATTCAATTTTATTTATATGGCGCCAATTTAGGGCTGGACGATATAGAAATAAAAAGACGATATTGATAATTATCAAAAACTTCAAAACATGTTTTGAGAACAGCCCTGGCCATTTTATGCTGTTGCTTAGTGACCTATTTTTAAATAAGTGGATTCAAAGCGACCTCTTTATTCAACCAACATTTTACCAAAACTAAGTCTTAAAAAATAAAAAAAATAACCCGTGCTCTCTGAGCTCTTTAAAGGTTCTTGGGTCTGCGTTGTGATTGGTTGGGAGGACGTAATGACTGTAATATTAACCTACATGATTGGCTAGAATGCGCCATTCTTCTATTGAACTTTTTATTGACCCCTGTTTTTTTTTATATATCGTCTATCGATCGATATATATCGTTATTGAATTATCGTTATTGAATTACCGTCCATCCCCGGGAAAAGGGTTCCATCACTTTTATAGCAGAACTTATGATTTGCATTTGAGCTCACATTGTAGTCACTTGACATATAATTAGTTAACTGTGGGTTATTGCAAATATTATTTAGGTATTATATGTTTTATATATATATATATATATATATATATATATATATATATATATATATATATATATATATATATATATATGGTATGTGTGTATTACAGATACATACTTTGACTTTCTTCTCCTGTGTTGACATGCTAATCATCACCCACCCTCTTCATAAGGTCTTCTGCTTTTGTTCTGGGATATATTACACCAAAACAAATTAATCTCTGCAGCACAGAATCTGTTCTCCTCCTAAAAAATGTACAGTCATGGTTTATATAAGCCTACAGCATATAAAGCTGTGGGAAGAAGTCTATTTGGTCTCTGGAACACTTTGGTGCCTGGATCATCAGCCCTCCACCGCCGTGCTTTACAGCTGCTGTGAGGTTTTGCTGCTCATCTCTTCCTAGGGGTTGTTCTCCAAACACGGAGCTCTGTTCCAGCCCAGCTGTGCTGACCTTTTCCACTGAGAGGCCTGAAGAGGAGCTCCTGCTTGCTCCAGTGCTGGACCCTCTGAGTGTGCCTCTGAAGTTTTTAAAATTGTTTTCCACTTCAGCGACATCAAATAGTTTAGAAATGACCTTTGAACCCCTCTCCGACTGATGGGCCGCCATCGATTGCCTCTTGGAGGTCAGGTTTGCCTGCTTGGCGTTGGGTTAAAACACATGAATGATCCAGAGGAGCAAACTGCTTGAACTCCTTGGTATCAAATCCTCCAACAGCAGTAAATATGGATGTTTATAGTTCATTCACTAACTTTAGGCACATCAAATGAAAGCCGAGACTGCAAAGACGTATGACGACAGCCAACAACAACGTGTGAGTTTTATTTGTGCAATAATGTAGCTGCAGACCTTGGATGTCACATTTTACCCATATTAGTCCAAACCTTGGTGTATAATCTGCGTTTCGGAACCGAAGGAAGTGATGATTAATGCGTGCAGCTCCTCCATAGACCCTCCCCGATTACACAACACTCTATTAAAAGCCACAAAACTCAGCAGATAACATTGAAGCGTCTCATTTTGGGGCTAAATATAAACCCAACCTGGGTTTTTTTCTTCCACAATCAGCCCGGTGACGCCACTTTCCGGGAACGTCGGCC
Organism: Fundulus diaphanus; assembly: GCA_037039145.1. Taxonomy (NCBI): domain Eukaryota; kingdom Metazoa; phylum Chordata; class Actinopteri; order Cyprinodontiformes; family Fundulidae; genus Fundulus; species Fundulus diaphanus. Next base: position 5,359,019 of record CM073126.1, read on the forward strand.
CCAGAGACCACGGGAATGCCTCACATTCCTGCAGGGAGTAGGTCAGATGAACGCGCTCGTGCAGCAGGGAAGGTATGTAATCCCACCTGATTCCTTTCCACAGGGCTGTGAGATGATATACGTCTCTTTTTTTTTAAGAAATTGCTAGAAAAAAACTCAAATTCACATATTTTATAGATGATGCCGGAGATTCTTTTTTGTGAATCCAAGTTACTTCTAGTAACTTCGTTTGTTTTAAATGAAAACCATTTATTTTAGCTCCATTTTCCCAACAGGAGATGTTGGAAAAGCCTGATGTCTGTTGTTTTTTTTGTCCATTTCATGTGTGGTTTGTGGATCTGGAGAACGGTTTCATCCGTTTTCCTGGCGCCGCTCTGTGAGGGATGCTGTGGGAATATTGGGATGTCTTGGTGACGTTTTACTGACTATGTGGGTTTCAAACAGACCCTCCAGGTTTTGTCTTCATGTGTGGATAGATCCCTGGACAGACAAATGGATGGATGGTAATTTGGTTTTGGATGATGGAGCAGGAGCTGGAAGGACGGGGGTCAGCAACATTTACAGTCCAAAAGAGACGTATTTACTCCCTACTAAATAAAATTTGTCTTTAGCTGCAAAACCTGCCTGGCCTTTTGGAAAAAAGAGAGTTTATCATTTTTTACTAAATACCTACCATAGATAAAGCTGGTTCACTTTTTAAGTAAAGCCAGTTTCTTTTCCTTTTTTAGGTTTTAGAGCAGAGAAAATGTCATTTGCAAAACAAAAATCTTTAGTGAAACTTTGCGTATTTATGAAAAATCACAGCAAAGAAAAAGCACATAATGACCAAAACAACTGCGTGGACCTTTAGCCTCATTCAGTTGTGAGAATTCACTGCAGATATTCCATAAAAGTCCTTTTGGATGAAGTTATTGAGAAACCCACAGGTTGCAGACCCTGGAAGAGGAAGATGACCTGAAAGGTGGCAGATCCGTCCACGTTTCAACTTCTACCACGAACGAACAAGATGCAGGATACTAGCTAACAGGTTCTGCCTTGGAGATCAGCGAAGGAGCTCCGCCACCCATCATCCATCAGTTCAGATGATGAAGGGATCTCAGGAGTTCTTTCTTTTAAAGCGTTTACGCACACAGACCTCAGAACAGAACCAGAACTCAGAGGAACTACACCTTTAGCTCGCATTATTATGCACATCACGGTTGTACTGGGTTGCCCCCCCCTTTTTTTTACCTTTCAGAACATCCTTAATTCTTCAGAGCATCATAAACACGCCTGTGATTTTGATCCACGCCGACTCGACAGCACCAGAAAGTTGAAGCAGATTTGCTGTGTTGCACGTCCACATGAGAATCTCCTGCTGCTGCACATCCTGAAGGTCTCCAGGTGATTCTGGAGCTTACTGGACTCCAACAAACTCAAACTCCTCTTACAAGAAAGCTCTTCTGCTGTTGCACAGGGGATACTCTGCATAATCGACCTGCTGCTGCTTTTCCGTCACCTCCAACCAGTCTGCCCGTTCTCCCCGGCCACCAACAAGGCGTTTTCATCCACACAGCTGCTCTGGACTTCATATTCTCTCTTTTTCAGACCAGAGGGATGGTTTTGTGTCAAAGTCCTCGTCCCAAATGAGCAATTTCTGAAATATGGCTGACCAGCCTGCATCAGCACCACCAGTAATGTCCCATTCAAAGTAAATTAGATCGCTATTTCCTCTCGTTGCGATGCAATTTGAATTTCAGCAAGCTGCTAACATGCTATTGGCTGAGTTATTTGTATTAAAAGGCAATAAAAATGTGCCTAATAATGTGGCTGGTGGAGATGTATACATATATATGCACAGGGTCTGAAATTAACACACGCCAGACGCAAATGCAAAGTAAATTTTCCAATTGGCGAATAAATTTCAGAGGGCTAGCTGCCACATAGCGAGTAAATGTTTGCACCAAATAAGTCGTGTTTTTCAGTCGTCATCTGGGTGGATGCTTCTTCATGTTCCTCTGCTTTCAGCTCGTATGACAACAAACGTACACAAACACTTGTACATGTGACACGAGAACGACAGCAGCTACGTCACGTCCGTTTACTAACAGCTAGCGTTTAGCTCAGGCTAATTACGTAGCGGGATTATGTGGAGATATTTAGCAGGAGTCAGTCAGAATTAATATTTTGGCTGGTAAAAAAATATAAATGCTTACATCTACTGGCCAACTTGGCCGGTGAATCAGGAAGTTAACTTCGGACACTGTATATGCATGTATAAGAAAACGCGCAGGACTTGGGACTCCCTCAGGAGGGTTTCCCTCCTGGACCCGGCCTTCTTGGATTTTCTTCCTGATCAGAACAAAAACCTGACCCATCAGCCTTCAAAAGGTTTTACACTTCAACTGAACATTTAATGTTGACGCCAACGAGACAATAACTTCTGCAGGCTCGAGATCTTCCTCCCTCGTTAGTCATTTTGCAAGACTTTATTCTTCTTCTACAGTTTAACACAAAACACTTCCAGAACCAGGCATTAAAAAGTCGCTATATTCATCAGTGCATTCACTTTGAATTCACTTTGTTGATCATCCACATGGTTTATTTGTGTTTACGTTTTCCTGAAATGTCCCCTCTGAGCCTCCGTATGCAGCTGCAGGCTGAATGAGCCTCTGCACGAGGAGAACGCTTTAAGAGGAGAACGTTTCTTCGGCCACTTTAAACACATTTCTGCTACAGAAACATTTCTGGGTGAGCCTTTAAAAGCTTTGAAGACAGTTTAATGTCCTGTCAAATGTTTCATACAGTAATCAATCAGTCTTACATATCTGCTAAAACATACAGGGGTTGGACAATGAAACTGAAACACCTCTCATTTTAGTGTGGGAGGTTTCATGGCTAAATTGGACCAGCCTGGTGGCCAATCTTCATTAATTGCACATTGAACCAATAAGAGCAGAGTGTGAAGGTCCAATTAGCAGGGTAAGAGCACAGTTTTGCTCAAAACATTGCAATGCACACAACATTATGGGTGACATACCAGAGTTCAAAAGAGGACAAATTGTTGGTGCACGTCTTGCTGCCGCATCTGTGACCAAGACAGCAAGTCTTTGTGATGTATCAAGAGCCACGGTATCCAGGGTAATGTCAGCATACCACCAAGAAGGACGAACCACATCCAACAGGATTAACTGTGGACGCAAGAGGAAGCTGTCTGAAAGGGATGTTCGGGTGCTTACCCGGATTGTATCCAAAAAACATAAAACCACGGCTCCCCAAATCACGGCAGAATTAAATGTGCACCTCAACTCTCCTGTTTCCACCAAATCTGTCCGTCAGGAGCTCCACAGGGTCAATATCCACGGCCGGGCTGCTATAGCCAAACCTTTGGTCACTCGTGCCAATGCCAAACGCCGGTTTCAATGGTGCAAGGAGCGCAAATCTTGGGCCGTGAACAATTTGAAACATGTATTGTTCTCTGATGAGTCCACCTTTACTGTTTTCCCCACATCCGGGAGAGTTACGGTGTGGAGAAGCCCCAAAGAAGCGTACCACCCAGACTGTTGCATGCCCAGAGTGAAGCATGGGGGTGGATCAGTGATGGTTTGGGCTGCCATATCATGGTATTCCCTTGGCCCCATACTTGTGCTAGATGGGCGCGTCACTGCCAAGGACTACCGAACCATTCTGGAGGACCATGTGCATCCAATGGTTCAAACATTGTATCCTGAAGGAGGTGCCGTGTATCAGGATGACAATGCACCAATACACACAGCAAGACTGGTGAAAGATTGGTTTGATGAACATGAAAGTGAAGTTGAACATCTCCCATGGCCTGCACAGTCACCAGATCTAAATATTATTGAGCCACTTTGGGGTGTTTTGGAGGAGCGAGTCAGGAAACATTTTCCTCCACCAGCATCACGTCGTGACCTGGCCACTATCCTGCAAGAAGAATGGTTTAAAATCCCTCTGACCACTGTGCAGGACTTGTATATGTCATTCCCAAGACGAATTGATGCTGTATTGGCCGCAAAAGGAGGCCCTACACCATACTAATAAATTATTGTGGTCTAAAACCAGGTGTTTCAGTTTCATTGTCCAACCCCTGTAATTCAGCTCTTTGTAACTCCTTAGCAAGTAAAAAGAGCCGTGTTGGATTTGATATGTACTAAGATTCTGTTTTCTTAATCACTTTTTATCTCGGTTTGTGACGTTTTAAAGCTAAAATTAGTTTCATCAGTGCTGACAAGGCGAATCCAGGCTTTGGCCGCACTTCCAGCAGCAGTGGTGTTGACGATGCCACGTCCGTCCATCTTTCGCCGTGATGAACGACTTGCAGAAGATGAGCTGAGAATGGAGACGCATCAGGGGAGATAGTTACTGATCCAAAAGACTGGAGCTGAGGGTGCAATCTATGAAATTAACTCTCTATGGCATAATGTTGCCATTTGGTAACAAACCCATTGAGTTGAGAGACGGGATCCTAGGAGAACCAAAAGCAGTCTTTAAATTTGTCACATGACTTTCTGGAGGGAATTCTGACGCCCTTTTCTGCAGACCTCAGCATTTAACTCCTCAGAAATCGTTAAAAAAAGTTTTTTTATGACATTTGTGACTGGGAAAAAACATACTTTACAATAAGTGAGGCAAGTTCACTATTCTGTGGTTTGTTTATTTGTTGCCATATGGTAACACTGTACCATCACGATTATTCATGTTGATGCTATGCACTGACTAGAGTCCGCTATAATAAAGCATTTTGTCAGTCCTTTCCATACTACATATGACTATATTTGACATTTTTCTTCCATTTACAGAAGGAATGCAGCAATGTTTTGTGGTTTCTTATAGAAGAAAACCAAACTAGCTCTTCCTGTGGATAGCAGTAAGTGCTGATCACTGGCCTGCTGTCATGGCTAGAAAGGTTGCCGGTGCAAATACCCGAGGCTGTACTGGTATTGTCAGAGTGTAATGCACAAAGTGTGAGACCCACCTGTGCCTCACACCTGAGAGGAACTGCTTCAGTTTCCACAAGCAGTGAGGCAAAGATGGCCGCATTAAGGTACTCAAATCAAATTAAAACAAATAAAATGAAAAATTCCAATGAGATGTTGAAAAATGTCTTTTAAATAGTTTTTTAACTAGTAAATGATTTGCATTGTTAACTCTTAATGCTGCTGGGACCTTTTTTAGACTGTAACCTGAGTTGGTAACTAAAAGGTTTTTACAATAATAAACCAAACTGTTGTTTTTATTCATTTCTGCTATCGTACAGTGTCACCAAAGGGCAACGTCAATATTTTTTTTTTTGAGGGGAAATTTCTCTTATTTCTATTTAACGTCTAGCCCTGATGCCATGCAGCAGGAAGGTCTTGGGTTCGAGTCCTACCCTTGCCCTGGGTCTTTCTGCGTGGAGTCTGCATGTTCTCCCTGTGCATGCGTGGGTTCTCTCAGGGTACTCCGGCTTCCTCCCACAGTCCAAAAACAGGACTGTTAGGTTAATTGTTTTCTAAATTCTCCTTAGGAGTGACTGTGTGTGTGAATGGTTGTTTGTCCTGTCTGTCTCTGTGTTGCCCTGCCCAACAAAGTATTTTTTGGGAAATTTCTCTTGATTATGTCTATTTAATGTCTAAAAAAAACCAACATAATTTTTCTCCCCAACTGGCATAATTATGCGTACCGTAGAGGGTTAAAGGGATAAAATGACTGACATGAAGAATCAGATGAACAGATAATCATGTAACCGTCTCACCTCGTCACAGCCGGAGCATCGCGGCCACACCGACTCGCAGTAATGTCGTCCACAGAGCAGCTTCTGATTGGACCAGAAGTAGACCAGGTCCACCAGCCCATGGCCGCACTCTGAGCAAACAAAGCAGGTGGGATGCCACAAGGCGTCGTGGTAGCCGGCACGCTCTGCATAAACAACCGGGATGTCCTTCACCACCTCTCCGTGGCACCCCGTACACCGCTGGAGGACAAGAGAAGAAGAGGGTGAGTTTGTCAACAAAAACCTGCGAAGACCTTGGCCTTTAATATCACTTTTTGGTTTAACGCTCCAAGAATCTCTGGGGGAGGTTTAGGACGCAAAAAGGCCTGCTAGTTCAGCTGTTGTACCGTCCACCTCTTCAGCCATAACTCTGGTTTGCTATGTCTGGTTTTCCTTTTTTCATTCATCGTTTTCTACTTAGACTTATCTGCAACACCCTTCAGCTCAATTCTAGGGAGATCCCAAAGTGTTCCCAGGCAAAGACAGGACATACAGTCCCTTCAGCAAGTCCTGGGACCGCCCTGGGGTCTCATCCAGGGAAGTAGGCGCCCATCCAGATCAGACGTCTGATAAAAGCACGGCTCTCCTTTGAGCTTCCCCCACATAACAGAGCTCCTCTTCCTCTCTCCAAGGCTGAGCCGGCCACCTTCCAAAAAAAGCTCGGTTGAGGCGTTTGTATCCAGAATCTGGTTCTTTTAGTGCTGATCCAGACCCCCTTGAACATAGGTGAGGGCTGGAACTTCAATGGACAGGTCAAGAACTGTGCTGCGCGCTCATTACTGCACAAGAAGTCTCTAATCTTATAATTCAGTGGTGAATTATTGTCTGACAAAAATGGAATAAATACAAATCTAAAATTTTAACACCGATTAGGCAGACGTTGTAATAACTGCTCCAGTTCTGACCGGCATCATTACTCTGCACCAGAACTCTGATACTTTCAATCAGCGAGTCGTGCTGCGGTTTCAGAAAACAAAAGTAGAAATAATCTGAATTTTTCTGGGAATACAATAGCCAGCGTAAACCTCCTGTCATTCAAATCAAACCGTCACAATAACATGTCTGAACCTGAAGAGTCACTTCGAGCCAATGCTACACGTGCGCTGGTTGAAAATGTCTGTCCTTCATTTGGCTCAGACACAGGGGAAGGAAACCAGAGTTTATTCAGAGTTAAATGATTAAACAGGAACATGGAGAGAGTGGCTATCATTTTAATTCTGTAAAGCGTTGGTGCAGGAAACCATTGCGTTTCCTTCTGAGAAACTAGCTAGAGTTACCCATCCTGGCAGGAACTGAACTTCTCCCTCATCACTGGGTTGATCTTTGTCTTCAAACCAAGATTCTGATTATTTCATAATATTGGGCCACACACATTAGTTTATGGTGGCAGATGAGAAATCCATTTTCTTCTACATAATCCATTAATTAATGCATCTCAATGATCCAGGTAGGAAAAAAAATACTAAAGAAGAACCCATCCAGACGACCTACACAATTTCCTTCGTTTTTCGGATCCGCTTCTCTATTTTTTCTTTATCAAAGCCCACTTACGTTTCTATAGAGAGAATATTTGTGGAAAGTAAATCTGCTCTCTCCATCCTTTCTACATATTTAAATAAGAAAAAACTCATGTTTCAAGTCAAGAAAACTACGGCTTATTGTCTTGACAGCACGAGGCGGCCGTACTCTGCCGACACGCCATCATCCAAACAAAGGAAAAGCTGCTCGTTATAATTTTAATTATTCAACGGTTTTTCATGCTAAAGGTTTATGGGCTCTAAAAAATAACGAAATTTGCCCTTCCTTTGTTTCTTTTTTGGGAGTAGTGTTTTAGGAATTCTGGACCGATGTTTCAGCTGGGCTCTTTGCTTCCCTGCTTTCTCTTTGCATTTACAAATCTTGGTCTTTTTGACTCACATATTCAGTTTTGCCGTCGTTTCCGTTCACAGCAGAGGAGCCGGCGCTGCTGGTCGCCGTCTGGTTCTGGTGGCACTCAGCATTCGTCTTGTCGCTGCGATCTTTGACCTCCTTCGCCATCCTCTGAGCAGCTGCGTCCTTGAGAGCGCCGCCCTCCCCAGGTAGGGCCACCTCGCCCACGCCCAGAACCTCCTGTTTGAAGCGCTTCACAAACAGAATCATGGTGGAAACCTGTGGATAAAGGGGCGGGAGTTAACTTACCCCACGTTAAAAGGTACTTATTGGGGTAATGGGTTGGCTAATAAACAGAGATGCAGGTGGTACCTCCTCCTCATCGCTGAGACTCTGACACTTCATGGGGTCTTGGTCGTAGACAGGGAGCTGGCTGAGAAGCTGCCTGCGGCGCTCCAGGGCTCCGGCGGTCCCCGAGACGGGACGTTGACCTTCAGGCAGGAGCTCCATGTACTGCATGGCCTTAAGGGGACAATTATTATTACTATTATTATTATTCAGTCCCATTTAGAATAATAGAGAAAATGTGTTCCTCTTGCATGCTGCTGTGCAAACGCGTCTTTAATGTCTTTAAGTTAAAATCTTTACATTTCTTTTCATCAACGGTTTTCCAGATGTTTTTTTGGGTCATTTGCTGATGGCTTTTTCCACCAACTTTCGTTACATAAACCTTTGTAATAAAAGCAAATGAAAAGTCTCTAAAATCCACGTGTTTAATGATCGTCACCTGGATGTCACGTTTTCAGCCAGAACACTTTGTTGGACATAAAATCCAGTTTTCTGTCTGTGAACTTTTGGATTTTTCATAGGTTCAGGTAAGGTTGCTTTGTGACAGACTGCAGATAGCAAAGAGCCTGAATATCCATCGTCTATACGCGCTCATCTGTGCCGGGTCTCCAGCGGTCAGTGGGCCAGAGGTGGAGTCCAACCTGGACAGGTAACCAGTCCATCACAGGACAACCATACACACACACCCAATCCTCCCTAAGGGTAATTTGGAAAGACGACTTAAGCTAACCGGCATGTTTTTGGGCTGCGGGAGGAAGCCAGAGTACCCGGAGAGAACCCACACATGGACAGGGATGCCGGGATTTGAACCCAGGACCTTCTTGCTGCAAGGCAACAGTGCTACAAACTTAAAACTACATAGTTCATCATCACCAAATCACAGCTCAACACAAACAAAAATATGTCTTCCTGAAAAACGTTCGAAACTGTGAAAACGTTGCTGTATCAGAAGTCTGGCTGTGACATAAAGTACTGGTTGATTCGACTGAAACGGGCTGAGCCGAAAGGAACTATTTATTTATTTATGTGAGATTATTATCAGACTTTAAAAGCTACTCGGTTATGGCAACGAAAACATCGCGGCTATCATATTACAGACGGAGCTACTTCACATCCTCTTCCTGGATCACGTGTTCTGGTTTCTTGTTGCCCATCAGGATTCCTACATGTTTAAAGTTACATTTAATAAAACACATTTGAGTGTTTTTGGTGCGTTTTAGCCAAATTGATAAAGTATAAATAAAAAAAAAAAGTGAACTATAACTCCTGCTGTGGCTGGATAAGATGCAGAAACCCCTTCTCTAGTCCAAACAACATGAAAACGCCATAAATTGGAGCCGCCTGACTCTGTTTCAGGTTCTCAGCTCTGAAACCTGAGCAGCAGGTTTGGGTGTCTCTCGCTCCAGGTGTTTTCTGTGATGCAGCTGTGTGCCGTCTGCTTCCTAACGATGACTAACATCCTGAGAGCAGCGTAAGTAAATCCAGTCAAACAAAGTCCTGGATGAGGCAAACATGATGCTCCCCCCCCCCCCTCTTCTGTTGGGTTTGGATCTGCGAGCTCAGCCACAGTAATGTCTGTCATCGCTGTAATTACAGGCTGGAGTCTGTTTTTAATGCAAGGCAGACGGGTTGAAGTAATCGACTCAGAGACGGCTGCCCTCAGGCCTCCAATAGAAAATATGAGTTTAAAGAAAAAAGAAAAACACACTCCTGGGTTTATGTTGTACTTGACTTCACTCGGTCTGATTCAAGGAGCTCTGGTTTCGGCAGAAGGCGATTAAGACATTTATTCATACTTTGACCTCCTGGTTATAAAATAAGTCAATTTAAAAAAAACAATGAAAGGTGCATCTGTAACCTTGTTTTCCGTTATATTTTCAGTATGTTGGGGTTTTCTTTTGTTCCAAAATAACATAATTAGCATTTTGTTGTGCATCCGTTTGGAGTTTCACCAGATATCCAAGGCCTCCTGTTTGCGAGGAGAAGCCGGCGTCTGGTTTGGGAAACCTCGGGGTCTCATCTTCGCCATTTGGGAGTTTATTCAATTCAATTTCAATTCAATTTTATTTATATAGCGCCAATTGATGAAACATGTCATCTCAAGGCACTTTACAAAGTCAAGTTCAATCATATTATACAGATTGGGTCAGATTATACATTAACAGGAAGGAAAAACCTCCAGCAGAACCAGAACCAGGCTCAGTATGAACGGTCATCTGCCTCGGCCCACTGGGGCTTAGAGAAGACAGAGCAGAGACACAAGAGAGACAAACAAGCACAGAAGCACACATTGATCCAGTAATCTGTTCTACATTAAATGGTAATAGAGGTGATCTGTCTTTTTATGTCCTGCCAACATCTCCAGACCACAACATCCAGGCTTCAGTGGAGCGATTTGCAGCTGAATGTGAAGCAGCTGGGATGAGATTCGGCCTCTCCTGGTCTGGGTCCGTGGTTCTCAAAGCAGAAAAGGTGGACCGCTCCTGTCAGGTCAAGGTGACGCTGGAAATAAAGGACTTTCGGTCTTGGTGTCCTGTTTTGGGGGGGGGGGATTATGGATATGATGGAAGATAGACAAGTTTGGGGCTTTATCTGCAGGTAGAAGATGGCAGGGAAAAAATTTACTGTATCTGCGTTCCCACCTAAGGTCATGATATAGAGATCTATAGGGTAGACGGGGTGTCTGCCGTGAGACAGACACCCCGTCTACTTTTAAGACTAGGCTTAAAACTTTCCTTTCTGATAAAGCTTCTAGTTAGAGTGGCTCATGTTACCCTGAGCTACCTCTATAGTTATGCTGCTGTAGGCTTAGGTTGTTGGAGGACATCAGGGTCTATTTCTCTCACTCTGCTGAGTTCTCCTACTGTTCTCCAATCTGCATTGGTTGTTGTTCTTTAAGCTTTTAACTTTTTGTTCTCTGCCATTTTTCTCTTCATAGAAGGTACACCTGGTCTGGCGTTCTGTTAGCTGTGACATCATCAGGGGAGGCAGATCATCCTCTATTACCATCTAACATAGAAAGTACTCCTGGATCAATGTGAGCTTCTGTGCTTTCTGTGTCTCTGCTCTGTCTTCTCTAAGCCCCAGTGGGTCGAGGCAGATGAGCGTTCACACTGAGCCTGGTTCTGGTTCTGCTGGAGGTTCTCCTCCCTGTTAAAGGGGAGTTTTCCTCTCCACTGTCGCTTCATGCATGCTCAGTATGAGGGATTGCTGCAAAGCCATCAACAATGCAGACGACTGTCCACTGTGGCTCTACGCTCTTTCAGGAGGAGTGAATGCTGCTTGGAGAGACTTGATGCAACCTGCTGGGTTTCCTTAGAGAGGAAACTTTCTGACCAACCTGGAGGATCTGATGGAGTCTGACTTTGGAAAGAGCCTTGAGATGACATGATGTGAATTGGAGCTATATAAATAAAATTGAAAAATAGATCTGTAGCACGACTGGATGAAGGGATTAAGGTGAGGAGCACCATCATCTGGATGGAGCTCGGTGTTGAGCCGGCACCTGAAGTCGTTTATACTCGTGTGCTGCAGATATTTTGGGAACCCTTTGAATGAACGATTCTCGCTCGTCAGAAGAAAATACGGCTTTTGCTGCAGCTGCAGCCCCAACCTCCAGAATCTGAGAAGAAGAAGATGGCAGCTGGATGGACGGATAGCTGTAGAAACTCTCGGATTACTGAACCCAAATGTCATTTTACAAAATATAACAGCATTCCGATTTCACAAAAGGAGAGAATCGTCTGCTTTATCTCCTTGACCGTCTGCCGAGTCTCACCAGCTTCTGGTTGAGTCCGGCCGGCGCCCAGTCGTACGTGGTGGTGTTGAAAGTCGGGTCTTTGCGCGACACCACCGGGTTCGTCACGATCATTCGGTTTCTCTTGTACACCCGAAGGCCGCCGCCACCTTTGACCTTTGCGGTTAAGTGTGAGCAGGGAGAGTCTCCGAGCAGGCGTCCCATCCGCTGATCATCCTCAAGGTCCCCGTCAGGAGCGTGGTCGACCGTGCAGCAGCCGCACGCCACGCAGGCTTTCCTGGACAGAGGAGAGGCCCGCCAGGTAAAGCTTTCAGGGGTTTTATGAATTATTTACTGAATGTTTATGTAAAGAAGGATCAGGAACTTCCCATCTGACAAAACCCGTGTTTTTAGAAATCTCTGCAGACAAATCCTGACGTTACAGATGCAAAAACGTTGTGTACTGCTGTTCTTATTTCTACCATGTGTTGATGGGTTTGTGGGCAGTTTAGGCATGTTGTACAGATAAACAAACTGCTGCAGTTCTTCATTCCTTTCATTGTTTTTTGTTTGTTTTTTTGGCATGGTAAAATGAAAAAAGGCTGAAAAATTAAGTAACTGTACCTCCAAGAATGGGGCTGAAATCCAGAGCAGCTGCCCTTACAAACCAGACACACTCCTGCACCTCTGAGAGACATCTGAGAAATAAAAAAAAACACATTACAGCAAAATGGGGGCTGCCATGTCTGACAGCATGAGATGTAAAAATTCACTTTACCAGTTCAGAAACATCAAAACACTGAAGAATATGTAAGTTTTAATGATCAAGAGCTTGAGACTCCATCTTAGCAGAGTGCAGCACGCAGAATAACAGCGAACGAAATCTGGAAGGAAACAGAAACCTGAGAAGTTTGTCTACAGAGGTGAGTTTTCCCCCCTAATGAGCATCAGGTGTGGTAATTTGGCAACTGAGGCCAGATGTGACTCTCTAGGACAGAGACGTCTGTCCTCCAGGGCCGGCGTCCTGCAGCCTTTAGGTGTGTCCCTCTCTCATCACACCTGAGTCATGTGGTTAGGTCACTGGCAGGAGTCTGGAGAACCTGACTGCGTGAGGAGGTGATTCAGACCTCACATTCAGGTGTTTTGGACTCAGGACGCATCAGAAAGCTGCAGAGGTTTGACGCACCTGCCTGCACTCAGTGGAACTAGACCAAGATGGAGGATTTTATACAAATAATCTCCAAAAAAACAAAAGGAAAAAACTTCCAACCCTTTTAAAGTTACTTTATCAAGATTTAGATAAAACTTTTTTTTAGATGGTTTAAGTGAAAAAGATACAGCAAAGCCACATTAGAAGTTTGCTCTGAAAGCTTTTTTTTTTCCGATAAATTGCAAAAAGCCCGTTTCTGCTGAGAGTTTCATGCAAACAGGAACATATTACAAAACGCCTGCAGCCATTTGCTATCCTAACAACTCTGACTCCCTTAAAAGCCTGAGGGGACGTTGATGAAGCTGTGTTGCGTGTGGGAGTCGAGGCCGAGACACGGAGAGTTGTTTTGACCACCTTCTCTGGGTGTGGAGGTCCACATATATAAACCACACCGCCAGGACGGATGATTTCATGGGTCCGCCCAGCGACTCTTCCTGCAAACATCAGCAATCCTCCTCTGTACCGCAGACTGGCTGTTTCCTACAGCCACAATTTACATTTTGCACGTAATTAACTTTAGCTTTGGTCGTCATTTCAGCTCTTTGGACTCTTTGGTGATTTCAAAACTCTTTAAACTTTGTTTTAGTAGCAATTGATAATTTAAAATAGTTACGAGCTATTCAGTCTACTTTGTGTAAATAAGATTTTTCTTTAACTTCAGTACAAAATGCAGGTAGCTGCAGCAGGAGGCCGCTAACCTATTTAGGTTCCACTGAAGGTCTGAATCTGTCATATTTCACAGATTTCATAAATAACAACTTTTCCAACCTGAATCTGAATCGTCGAGGAAAATGGGGGATATAGTAAAGTTTTAAGATGATAATATGTGCACTTTTGTTAACTATTATATATAAGACTTGAGCAGTTTTCGAAACATCTTCATAATTCATGAAAATACCACAAATGCACACATCTCGGTTTGAAACCTTATAGAAAAATACAAAGTAAAGTTAATCCGCTCAACAAAAGGTAACATGTGTCTGCAAAATGTAAAGCAAAAGCTCTAAACTGCAGCCCTCGATTTACTTTTACGTTTTAGAGGTGTCTCTGTATCAACAAACCTGAATCACATGATTATCAGCAGGACTTTGTCGAGAATAGGGGTGATCAAGGCCAGTCCTGCAGAGCTACTGTAGCTCGCCTTTTGCAACCCTGAATACAATGGCTGCTTTCGCTCAGTCATGCAGCTCTGCAGAGGCCTGGTCACGAGCCATCCGTAAGATTTAGGAGTGTGTGTGTCCATCTGAGAGTTTCAGATAGCAGCCCTGGAGGACCGGAGTTGGGCGCCGCTGGTCCAAAACAAACACGCATATGATTTTGTACTTATGTCGACAATATTCACAACAAATTTAGTTTTCTAAAATGTAATAAGATTTACTTAAACCTTCGTCTACATCGAGACAAACGCGCTAAATTTTCATAAACAATTAAGAAAAACGTGTGTCCAGACGAGCGGAGGCAGCACGACTGAACGGACCGTAGTAGGTACGCCAGGCCCGTTGGTGGCGCTGTGACACTGCCAAAGAAACATGCATAAGACACCAGTTATGCGCAGACAACTCCTGTGAAGTAAACACAGCTCCAAGGTGGGGGATCAGAAGCAGGAGACGCGGTGTGTAGCACGGGCTTGTTAGAAAGGAAGAGTGAGAGGACGACACTAGTAGCCGTAACAACGCAGCAACAGCGGACGGCGCCATCTTTGTTGTTATGTGTGAGAATGAGGCGAAGCTACGATGTCATCGTTTAAAGTTTAAAGAAAGACCTGGCTCACATGCACACATGGAAAATAAAGTCGGCTTTTTGAAATTTATCCATCCTGGGACCCGGTTACAAAAATGATCATTTACGGACTCCCAACAAAATACCTTTGCTGATACACCTGATCTTGTCTCCTCGTGGGAACGGGGCTTAGTTCAGTTACCTTTGTGTGCATTAGTCTCCCTCCCACAGCATCCCTACTTTCGTTCTGTCACAGCCGTTCTATGTCTGCTCTGATTAGCTCACCTGGTCATTCTCCACTCGTACCTCAGTATTTAAGCTCCTGGTTTTTCATTGTTCATTGCAACATTTATCGTGCGCGCTACTCCATCTGGGTTCCATGTCCCACTCGACCCTGTGCAGCATCTTCTCTGTTTTCCTATCAAAACTGCCACCATTCATCATCCCAAGTTCCTGTCTGCATTTTGGTCCATCAAACAACGCACAAAACCCAACGGAATCAAGTTCAATTCTGAATTCTCGTCTTGATGTTTACTGAACTGGATTTTTGCCAAGTTACTGAATTTTCTCCGACCTGGAGAAGGTTCTGTTTATGTAATGTGGTTTTTTTTTATTAATGATTTTCCATGACAAATCGACGCCCATAGGTGTTCTCAGTGGAGGTAATAAGGGATCAGAATCCACAAATTTAGGTCTAGTGTGGTTAAACGTGTCATCATCTTACGGGGAAAATTGCTTTTCCTATACAGGAGTTTACGAATTCCCGCCAGATTACGTAATTTGTTATTTACGGATCACATTAGCGTTCTCCTTCACTGACAGTTTTAAGCCACGATGGAGCCACTCTATTTGGACTTATGAGGTTTTTAGAAACATACGTGCTATTTATAAACCAACAATGAGAACATGCGGGTCAGCGGGCTTCCTAAAAGCGTGAGATGACAAAGAGACTTTGAAGCGTCTGGCAGGAAACCTGACAGTACAAACAGTACAAGCCTTTTTGTCCGAGAGTCCGCGCACCTGTCCGTCTGTCACCAGGTATTACCGGGCCCATCTCTGCTGCAGGGATGGTGTTAGAGGCAACCACATGTGCTACATCATGACAGAGATAAATGAGAGCTCTTAGAACAGAGAAACCAACCCTGGACAGGAGGATTTGCTCCAGGAATACTTTATGTCAAAGAGCGGCCCTCAGAATGGGGAAGTCAGACGCTGTCCACGGGATAGGCCCAAATTCAAGCAGTACAGGGAAAGATGGAAAAGAAATCTATAAAAATAAGCTTTACATTTCGTCAAAAAAAACAACAGCTAACATTGCCATACTCTGATTAACGTTTTTCAAAGTGTTTCTGAATCTTAAAACACTGCTTTCCTGTGTGACGTAAGAAAAAAAAGTGGACATTGGGAACAGTT
This sequence comes from Fundulus diaphanus, assembly GCA_037039145.1. NCBI lineage: Eukaryota > Metazoa > Chordata > Actinopteri > Cyprinodontiformes > Fundulidae > Fundulus > Fundulus diaphanus. Next base: position 5,375,066 of record CM073126.1, read on the forward strand.
TCCAGATGCCTGACGGTGCTGCGTTCATCCTTTTATATATTTAACATAGGGCTGGAAGATAATTCAATAACGATATGTATCGATCGATAGACGTATATCGATGATAGAAAAAAAAGGGTCGATAAAAAGTTCAACAGAATAACAGTTTTCCTTCCTTTTGCATTCTAGCCATGAAGGTTAATATTATAGTCATTACATCCTCGCAACCAATCACAACGCAGACCCAGGAACCAAGCCCCGCCCCCTTCAAAGAGTTCAGAGAGCACGCTTTATTTTTTAATTATTTTTTAAAACTTGCAGTTCTGGTAAAAAGTTGGTTGAATTAAAGGTTGAGTTTGAATTCAGTGTTTATGTGTCTTTATTTTAAAATACGTCGCTAATAATCGCGATAGAAATGTCCAGGGCTGCACTTAAAATATATGTTTTTAAATTGTTGATAATTATCAATATTGATCCATATGATTTTTATTTTATCAATATGCTTTTTTTCTATATGATTCAGCCCTAATTTAATAGTAATTATATGCAAGTAAAAACAGGATATTGATGTCCACCCATCACACTCTCCAGATGTTTGCGTGCAAAATGCATGAAAACTCAGTTTAGAAACCGGGACTAATCCGCCATCAACTAAAAAAACAACAACACCAAAACAACAGACAGGTGTCTCTGAAACAAGGTGTGACTGATCAGTCTGTTGTAAAAAAAGGTCAAAGGGATTAAAGGCTGTAGTCAGAAGAGTTTCAGGAGAACAAGGCTCTAATTACATCCCTCTGGAGCTCCCTGACTGACAGCAGCAGCGTCCCTTTATCGTTCTAAGACTGTATTGTGTTATTCTGGCAAGCACCGTTAGTAGCCGTCATCCATCATGTTCTTATTCCCTCATTAGACAATAAAACGTCAGAAATAGAAATACTTGACCAAGAGTCAAAAACTCATCTCTAGTTCATGAAAGCTGCATCTAAGCAGGAAGTTTTAGCATTTTAATCTCTCGTGTGACCACGCCGTCTTTTAGGGCTGAGTTTTAAAGCAAAAAATGGGGGAAAAAAAGATTCTTTTCCTGAAGGAAATGTGCAGCGTTTCTATATTTAGGACTCAGATAAGGCGGGCATGTTGTAGGTGGGGGTCACTCTCAGCCAAGTTATTTTGAATATGTCCGCTATGCCGAGAGGAAACGGCCGGAAAACGCAGCGAGATAAGAGGCTGGAGGTCACAGGAGAGGCGGAGGAGGAGTCCTCTCCTGAATTCGAGTCAAAGATGGGAAGATCTGACTCACGATGTCCTCCCCATTTCAGGTTTGTCTATGACTGGAGCAAAAACAAGAGTTTCCTGAGGCGTCTGAATCAGCGTTGGGTGTGGGGACAAGAGAGCCAGTGCTGGGGACTTGCTTTGAAGCTTTTACTAGATTTATGCACAACTTTTAGCTCAAAAACCTGATTTAAAGGTTATCTTAATTTAGATTGGGATTTTTCTTTGTCAGCCTTGCAGTTTTATCAGTATTTGCTTCTTCAAATGAACAAGAAGGACAGTTTTATTCATTTCCTTTTGGTGCAAACACACTGCTATTCTGCCATATTGTATTTATTTTTTGCTTCTGTTGTAATTTAGTGAATCTATTGAAATATAGATGAGAGACGTTCTCAGAACCTTAGTGTTTGCTCTGTGTTTTGGTCCCAGCGAGGCATTCCCTGCATCCTTTGTGCCCCTGTGAGTGCTGGGAGTTATTTCCATCGAGGTGGTGGAACAGTTTTAAGCTTCGGGGGCTTAGACAACAAGACCGAACCCCAACAGGTGGCCCAGATCTGTCAGGTTCTCCCCCCCCACCTCCACCGGACTGATGTGACCTCTGGACAGGCAGTACTGCAGGAGCAGGATTTGCAGTCCAGCATTAAAATTAAAAAGCAGAGCGTAAAGATTATTTTTTCATTAGTATTTAATTTCTTTTCCTGATGGATAAAGTAGTCGTAGTGTGCTGCTGCCATGTTTTTATCTTTTCGGAAAAGCAGAACAAAAAGTCTTTGAATCGTTCAATTCAATTCAGTTTTATTTATATAGCGCCAGTCAGATCCTCCAGGTTGGTCAGAAAGTTTCCTCTCTAAGGAAACCCAGCAGGTTGCATCAAGTCTCTCCAAGCAGCATTCACTCCTCCTGAAAGAGCGTAGAGCCACAGTGGACAGTCGTCTGCATTGTTGATGGCTTTGCAGCAATCCCTCATACTGAGCATGCATGAAGCGACAGTGGAGAGGAAAACTCCCCATTAACGGGAAGGAAATCGTTGTGTTTAATCACCTTTCGTTGTTTTTATGACCAATCTATTTACAAAAATGTTAAAAGGGAGATGTGTTAGGCAACACGTGAAGCATCCTCAGGATGACTCAAGGTGTACCGTGTTTTCCAGACAACAGCACAGCTGTGAGGAACCATCTGCACACTCAGTTTCTCAGTTAATGACGCCGTTAACTGCCTGATGACGCCATCACTCCATCCCTGATGTCGCCACATATGCCCTCTGGTGGCCGGTCTAGACATGGCGGCTGTTTTCACGTCAAACCCTTTCCATACCCATCACCAATCTGCGAATGTGCTAAATAAAATGCCATCACTGATTCTCGCAAATAACCTTTATTTTCCCACAAATATATAAAAGCAGATTTTGTAAAAAGTTTTTATGACATTGCATTTTTTTTTGCCAACACAGTACAATTTCTGTTTTTTGTTGTTGTTTTATTACTTATTTTTAATGAGTGTCTCTGTATGCGTCATTATGCTGCTGATATACTGAAACTTACCCCAATAAGGAACAAATAAAGCACTGTTCTATTTTTTTCAGTGGGCATACTGATACAACAAAAAACAAGTATAAAAAAACAGCTCTGAAACAAATATTCAGTTCTTTCAAGTGATTTTTAAAAGTACAATTATTGCAGAGATCCACTGAATTAGGATCAAATTACCTAAACGTACAACTGTACTGATTTGTTGTCAAGATATGCATTAAAAATATTCATCCTAATTTTTAAATGTGAAATTTAAACAGAACTCACCGAGGATCAAGTTAAAAACTGCTTTAATTTTCCTTCATTAAAATTTAGATTTCTTTACATGAATCATTGTGTTCAAAACATACGGTTGCTTTTAGAAAATATATAAAAGGATCTAATAATTGGTTCAACACAGAAATATTAAACTGAATATCTTGAAATCCAGATAAAAACTGTGTTCTTTCATCTGGAAGACACATTTTAATGTTTTATTATTATTTTCATAATTTATTTATTTTAGGATTTGCATTGTTCCTCAAACTATTTTTAATTAGTACTTTTTTTAAACTACTTTGTTGGGTAAAATCTAAAGTCCAAATGGATTCAATCAACATAATCTATAATTTAGTCAAATTTTTGTTATATTGTGTAGAATAAATAGTTTTTCAGTGAGTTACAATAAATAAATCCTCAGAAATAAAACAAATTAAGATAGTTTTTACATGAATTGATGTACTTCATTGTATAACATGAATATAAATTATTTCTCAAGTTTTAAAAGGTATGAAAATGCAATAATATAACCTCATCAACTAAGATTTTTTTTTATTATTTCTTTAGATGAATTAGCAAGAAATATTCTCTTCAGTACCTTTTTAAAATGCATATTCAATCAAACCAATCAAACGCATTTTAAACAAGACGTTTAGGCAGCATCATGCTGCACTGAGCAAAAGAGCAAAACTAATCAGATTTCTTTAACTTCACCTCAAATCAACTTCACGGCGGTTAAACTTTGACACATATGGAAATGTGTGTGAATAGTTAACCCTAAAATCCTTTACACCTCTGGCAGATTTAGATTTAAAATTACTTTAATTCAACAATAAATTTTATTTATGACTGGAAACCAGAGGAGCATCTATTTAAACAATGAATCTGTTTTTACTGAAAGTTTAATTAGAAGATGTCAGGAAATGATTCATACCCTTTTTTAATTATCAATGGAAAAAAAATCTCTACAGCCTTTTTATAGTTTCTTTCACATTTCCATTGGTGTTTTGATTTTTCGCTCAAGTCTATGAGGTTGGAGGGCCTCCCTGCCATCACCCTAATCTTCAGCTCCCACCACTGATTCTCTATCAGATACAAGTCCGGACTAATATCACTTCTAGTCAGAAGAAACCTGCTGATAAAATTAAGATTACTTGAAACCCACAGCTGCTGGTGGGGTTAACTTTATTCATTTTAGCCTGTTTGGACCAGAGAAAACCCTCAATAAGTTAAAACTTGTGCTTCCAATTCTTCTCCCAGGGGAAAATTTAGAAAAAGCTCAGAGTTATTCTGACATTAATGCAGACGATGAGTGAATGCAAACTTCTGACCAGACATGTGAATTTAGCTAAAATCAAGCCGTTCATCTAAAGCAGAGGGTTTTGACCTGATTCTAGATTCTGTTGTTGTTCTCTGACGGTACACTGCAAAAAGGGAACTAAAAGTAGGTAAAATTCTCTCGAAATTAGTGTATTTTTCATTGATTTGAGCTGGTAAACCAGACTATTTGCCAATTGAATAAGATTTTTGCACTTAAATTAAGAACACTTTATCTCCATCATCTTTTTTCAAGTGCAGGATGTCTAATTAACTTATTTTAGGGGTAGAAATTCTCATTCCAATGGCAAATAGTCTTCATTAGCTGCTCAAATCAAGTAAGAATATACAAATTTTAAGAAAAATGTGCTTACCTTTAGTTCCCTTTTTGCAGTGTAAACTTCTTTCCTAATGAATCCAAATGAACATTTAGCTCCCTGGTTCAGGAAGCTAAATGTTTTTACCTTTAAATAAGATAAACGTTTCCTTGAACAGAGTTTGTGTGGCGACGGGTGGAGACGCTGCGCCCCGCCAGCCTGAATGACCCCTGACCTCCACCTCTGGACGGGTCTCTGATCAAGAACGGATGGGTGCAGCAGACGTCTGTACCTTGTCCATGGCTGCGCTCGCGTCCATGTCGTCGTCCTCCTCCTCCTCCTCGGCTCTCGCTGCCTCTGCTCCTGCAGAACAATGAGGCTTTAAATTCCTCTCCTGTCGACCACACTTCCTCTCTCCCCGCCCACAGTCGCTCCCGCTGCCCTGCAGCAGTTTTCAGCCGTCTGCGCTTTCCTCCACTCGCTGCTTCTTCTTCTTTAAATCGTTTCTGTCTCTGGAAAACTCAAAGCAACTAAATAGCCTCGGCTCCCTTGAATTTGGCTTTTTACTCTCGTTTTTTTTTCCTGATTTGTCCGGCTGCCAGCTCTTCTTCTCCACCCTGTGCAACATGAACCCAGCAGGTTTCCTTGCCTCCTGATTTTGCTCCACCTTGCTGCAGAGGGAGAGGTCCGACACGACAGACTCTCAGAGTTTCTCTGCTCTTAATTATAGAGATGGCTTGCCGTATAATCTGAGGTTTAAGGTCTTAGACACAACAGCTCTACTGTTTCCACTCAGCGGACCGGTGGAGCGGCCCTCTGCTGGACCACCTGGCCCAGTGATGCCAGACCGGACTGTTTGTGTTTTGGGGAAAGGCTGAAGGACTTCTTTCTTACATTATTACAGCCAATCAGAGCAAGTCCAAATAAGCCTCCTCAGCCAATAGGAGTCCAATGAAATCCCTCCTCCTCGTGTTCTGTGGGTTTTCAGTGCGGCCCAGAAGAACCTTGGTGAAGAAATAACTAAAGAACATCAGCTTTTTAACCATCAGGCTTAGATCTCTCTAAAATCTGCCCGGTTCTGGTTCTACAAAGGCGGCAATCTTAAATCTTCCTTCTATACATTCAAGAGAGATGTTTAGCTATCAAAGTAATCAAACAATAATTCAGATCACTACAAAACATTGTTTAAATAATAACAGGAACATGCAAAGGTTCTGACCGGTGCTGTGTGTCTTTATTTTCGCTTCCAAGCAACCAAAGGTTCTTGAAATGTTTTTTTATTATTATTTATTTATTAATTTTTTTATCCATCCATCCATTTTCTAACATGCTTATCCCTGCTGGATTCATGAGGGGTGCCGGTGCCCATCTCCATCCGTCAATGGGCGAGAGGCGGGGTACACCCTGAACAGGTCGCCAGTCTATCGCAGGGCTATTATTATTATTATTATTATTATTATATGGTACTAGTGGCCTTTAATTGGCTGTAAGCTAACAGAAAATGGAGTTGAGAGAGAGGAGGAAGGCATGTGTCAAAGGTCCAGAGGCCAGGACTCGAATCTGGGTCAATTAAGGACCTCCAATCATGTGTCGCCTTCACCACCACGGCACCACCGCTATTCTCAATAATGTTTTAAAGAGTTTTTGATTCTACCTTTGGAGTTTTTCATTGGATTTTGATTGCTTTTTAATTTGTTCTCAGCTCAACATGTGACATTTTTTTTTTCTTTACTTCTCAACCAGAGGCTCCTAAACCAGTGTTGCGTCAACAAGCAAGGACCTGTTTTTGACGTTTTCATACCGGGTCTTTGTTACCAACGCTCTGGTTTAAAGATGAACACAGAAAACACAGCTGGACGGCCAGAGAAACAGTTCCCACCCTGATGAATAAAGGCGAGAGCCCGGTAAGGTCCAGTGAAGGAAGGGTCTGATTAGATGCGCTGTCCTGACTCAGACCATTGATCTTTTGACTGATTTCATTTCCCCAAAAAGCTTAACTGTCTAAAACTAAACCAGGGGAAATACCGGGCCTTGCATAACAATGTATAATTTGTAATATTGCAAAATATTACAGCCACAAACTTTAGTGTATTGGGCTTTTATGTGATAAAGTAAATAGTTTGTTCAACCATAGTTTGCTGCAAGTATTTCTGGGGGTATATGACATATCTACCAGCTTTGTACGTCCAGACTGAACTATTTGCACATATTTCCTTGCAAAAGAGCTCAAACACAGTCAGATTATACGGAGGGCATCAGTGTGCATAATTTTTCAAGTCTGGATAGAGGTCTGGACTTTGACTAGGCCATTATAACACGTGGAGTTTGATCTAAATCATACCATTGACGTTCTGGCTTTATGTTGAGGACCGTTGTCCTGCTGGAAGGTGAACCTTGGCTGCAGTCTCAAGTGTTTATGCAGTCTCTGGTAGACTGCATAGTCTACCAGAGACTTCCAGGATTGCCAGCGTATATCGGCACTTCACCGTTTTTCATAAGGATGATGTGCGGTGTTAGTCTTCCTTCAGTCATGACGTTTTACATTTTCATCATAAATTTTTTTTTGTTTTTTTTTTTGTGTGGAAAAGTTTCCTCCATGTGGACCAGGCCTGTGGAGTGCCAGGTTGTCCAGACAACAGATTCCCCCTCCTGAGCTGTGGATCTCTGCAGCTCCTTCAGAGAAACCACGGTCTTCTTGGCTGCTTCTCTGATTAATGCTCTCTCGTGTCTTGTTAGGTTTTGTTGTTGGTCCATTCTCAGACAATGAGATTGGATTTGATTCAAAGGTTTGGTATGTTTTTTTTATACTTTATCTCTGACCTGCCTGCTACGCCCCTTGGTCTCCATGACGCTATTTGTTTACATCACAGAATATCTGTTGTTATAGTGAGATAAATACAGACAGGTGGAGCCTGTCTACCAAGTAAACAATTGGATGTAAATGATTTTAAACGGGTGGACAATTTACAGTGTTGACAATATATAATGTTCCTTCTTTCACAACTATGCACTGGTTTTTATGGTCTATTATAAAAACTCTTAATAAAACACACATTTTAAAGTGACAAAATGTGAAAAAGCTTAAGGGGATAGGAATACGTTTGCATTGAAGTGGTTGGCATCATGGGGGTTTCAGACCGTGACCCAGATTGGCGCACTGTTTGTTTTTGTCAAAATGGAATTTCCCTTTTCCGCCTTATGTATGTAAAAGTAAATAATTTCAGGATGTTTTTCAAATTCTGACTAAAAGTAATAAAGGCAGCCCACGTGTTCCTGGGGAAAATAACGTTGCGTCATGAACGTCGCCCGGGCTAAGTAGCACCGAAGAGATGAGTTCCTATTTTAGATTTTTCTCTTTGGCTCAACACATTTCCCCGAGAATTTAAATTTCTATCTAGAGATATAATATATCATACTATCCGACCTCAGATACCCCAGGTATTAATTCAAGGGGTCCAATTTTCAGACAAAAAAAAATGCAACAACCTCTACATTAGAAAATGTTGAACTGACCATTTATTCCCTGGGAGACAAAATAATAATGATATCCTGAGTAGATTTGAAAAAGATTCAGTTGTTAAACTAAGATCCTTGTGTTTGGCTTTCCCTATGGCTCCTAAAGCAAACAAAACACACTTCAAAATGATGACTAATATATATCCATCTAAAGAATTACTTAGAAGACACTTTAATATAGACGATAATACTTGCAAATGTTGTGAAAATTATACTTAAAACAAGAGATCACCTATTCTTCTTCTGTGCAATTGTTAAGAACTTCTGGAGGGACTTGCAGACCTGGTTGATTGGTGGATTTCCTTCATTACCCATTTCTTATACTAGAGATGACATTTGGACTGTTATTAGAAAACCAAGACGATGAACTCTGTATCAATGTTATTTTATGTTTAGCAAAACTTTTCATCCACAGGAACAAAATACAGAAATGTCCCACTAACATCATTCATTTCAAAAGTAACCTTAACTTGTGTATGAACTCTTTGAAACTTTTCCCCTCTAAGCAACATTTCCCACTAAGTTCTGAAGTCCTCACTAAGACTAAGAAAGTAGAGAACATGGACCCGGTTCTGAAGTCCTTCCACTGGCTCCCTGGATCTCAGAGAATAGACTTTAAAATCTTTCTGTTAGTCTATAAATCCCTGAATTAGCACTTAAATACATCACAGACTTGTTATCAGTGCATCAACCCTCCAGACCACTCAGGTCTTCTGGCTCCAGCCTGCTCTGCAGAACCAGAACCAGAACCAGACACGGAGAAGCAGCATTTAGTTCCTACGCTCCACTGATCTGGAACAAACTCCCAGAAAACTGTAAAAGTGCTGAAAGCCTGAGTTCCTTTAAAACTAGATTTAAAATTTGTTTAGGATTTTAACTGTTCTAGTTAAACTGTTTTACTGAAACATCATTAGTTCAACTTTGTAGTCCAACTGATTTTAATGTTTGCTTTTAGTTTCTATTCTCCCATGTTTTATTTTGTTTCTACATTTTATTCAAACGTGCTTTTATTCTGTTTTATTTTCCTATATTTTCATCATGTAAAGCACTTTGCATTGTCTCTGTACTGAAATGTGCGATATAAATAAATTTGCCTTGCCTTGCCTATGACTAATATGCCTGTAATGCTTTTCCCCCCTTCCACAGTTACGTTTTGTTTTCCCTCTTTAAATGTTATTTATTTTTGTTCTACTTACAGTTTGAAATATAAATCTGAGTCTCCTTCTTTATTAGTGTTGTATTTACTTTTCTTTTGTTCTGCTTATTTTTGGTAATGTAAAACTAAGACATTGTTATAAAGTTTCAATTAAAAAAAAAAAAAAAAAAAGTACCGAAGAGGTGAGTTTGTTTAACTCTGCGGCGTACACCGCTTGCTTTCAAACACGGTAACTTCACTTAGCTAGGCGGGTCTGCTCCGATCCCGCCTCACAGAAAAACTATCTACCAATAGGAAGTCATTACGTCAACGATTTGTCTTTAATATTCATGACTTTTCGCGGGCTTTGGGTGTCACGTGGTTTTCTTTTCCGCGCGAAAAGTGACTTCCGGCAAGCAGGAGCAGAAGCAGCTTCAGACACACACAAGCAGCGCAGCAATGGCGGTGAGTTGAAACTAGTAAAAAGCAATTAAATTAACCTTTTTCTGGGTTTCATTATTAATAAAAACATAAAAATAAATCCGGTGCAGTAGTTGTAGCTTGAGTTTAACTAAGTTATATCGTGTTTGTTTTTGTAATCGCCGTGAAAACGATGATAGAGGGATCTAGAGTAAAGAAAAAAAGGCCATTTTGTCCACAAGATCTCATTAAAATAATTTTTTAGCGTCGAGAATCTGGGGTATAGTGGAGATTACACGTTGTTTAATTTTAGTGGTAAAAAAATTGATTTAATTAGGTGGTTAAGTCACTTTTTTTAAAGGAGACCATGTGGTTCTGATTATAAAGTTGGGAGCTTTTATTTAAACAGACTTCGAATAATAACCGCTATAAATAAAAAATAAACGGTGAATCAATCTTAATATTTATCTCTATCGTTTTTCCCCTTTTAATTTTGTCTTATAATAGTTGCAGGGATGCCACTCGAGGGTACTTTTGTTATTAGGGTATAAAGACCTTTTACTAAGGAGCAGGTGTGTCAGGATAAAACAGGAAATAAACTTTAAAACACACAAAATATAATTTAGCAGCAGCAAAACAAAGAAAAGCTGAAAATCGTCTGACTGCTTCCTAAAGTGGGAAAAAAACAATAAAAACTGTCCTAAAACGCGTAAGGCAAACATTAATTTAACTCTTAACTTCTACTTAATCCTATTTTCTGCATAAATGACTTGCATGTTGTGTAAATGACCGGATAACAGAGGAGCAGATCAAAAAATGAAAATGCTTTAGATGTCTAAGAGATGGAAAAATAACTTAAATAAAATATAATCTGGGGGGGGTGGCGGTTTAGTGGTTAGTGCGAGTTCCCTGGTTCGAATCCCACAGGCTGCCGCTCTGGGTCCCTGAGCAAAAACCTCTGCAGCTCCCTAAGGAGCCGCAGAGGACAAAATTCATTGATTTAACAGCTAGGTAAAGCCCAGGTAGTCGCCCCGTGTCTGCGCGTTGGGGCGTGGCGTCCCAGGTGACGACTCCTGTTGTCCTCCAGGATTCCTCCGAGTCGTTCCACATGGCCACCAGCCCCAGCCGGGCCTCCAGGAGAGGAGACCTGACCTCCAGCCCCGGACGGGACCTTCCTCCCTTCGAGGACGAGTCCGAGGGTCTGCTGGGCGACGGCCCCCTGCCTGAGGAGGAGGAGGAGGAGGAGGCGGACGGGGAGGAGCTGATCGGGGACGGGATGGAGAGGTGAGGACCAGGTTCTGACGCGGCTCAGGCGCCCGTTGGGCTTTCCGCCATGACGCCGAATTGCTCCGCCGCTTTTTCCAGGGATTACCGGGCCATCCCGGCGCTGGATCGCTACGAGGCAGAAGGTTTGGACCTGGACGACGAGGATCTGTCGGAGCTGTCGCAAGGAGCCCGGAACGCCGCAGAGGAGGAGATGAGGAGGAGGGACCGGGCGCAGGGGATCAGCGGGAGGCTGAGGAGAGGGCTGCTTTACGGTGAGAACCGCCACGCCGATGGGGGAACGCTCCACCTCGGTGCGTCCGCGGGGCGCAGGCTGACGGCGTCTGCTTGGTTCCAGACAGCGAAGACGAGGACGACGAGCGTCCCGCTGCCAGGCGGCGGCGGCTGGCCGAGCGCGCGGCTGAGGGCGTTGTGGACGGCGAGGAAGAGGAGATGATCGAGAGCATCGAGAACCTGGAGGACATGAAGGTTTGTGATGCCCGAGCTGTTCAGGTTCCCCCCGGCGTCGGGTCTCCTAACTGGTTCCCGACCCCCGCAGGGCCACACGGTGCGGGAGTGGGTGTCCATGGCGGCGCCGCGACTTGAGATCTACAACCGCTTCAAGAACTTCCTGCGGACCCACGTGGACGAGAACGGCCACAACGTCTTCAAGGAGAAGATCAGCGACATGTGCAAAGGTGGGTGGGGTCGGTGGGGGTGACGGCAGAGCCGCGCCACGGGTTCTGGTTCTGAACAAAGGATCCGCTCTGTTGTCCCGACGCGTGCAGAGAACAGGGAGAGTCTGGTGGTGAACTATGAAGATCTGGCAGCCAGGGAGCACGTCCTGGCCTACTTCCTGCCTGAGGCGCCCACTGAGATGCTGAAGGTGGGTTTTCTAATCCGACTTCAGGTTGTTGGACTGTTTTTCTTGTTTTTTATTTAAATATTAATCTTCGAGTTAACCCTGACCAACATCTTGTCTTGTCAGATTTTCGATGAAGCGGCCAAAGAAGTCGTCCTCGCCATGTACCCGAAATACGACCGCATCGCTCATGAGATCCACGTCCGGATCTGCAACCTGCCTCTGGTCGAGGAGATCCGAGCGCTCAGGTATTCCTGCTCGCCGTCTTACATCAGCTAAAAACCTTTTTTCTGCTGCGTCGGTGCGTTCTGACCTCAGATCAATCAATCGTTTATTTACTTAGACATTTACACAAGCCAGTAAAGGCGACCAAAGCGCTTTACGACTAATTTTTTTTAAAATTATTAAACCTTTATACAGGTGAGATCTGTTAAGACGCGTAGAAGCTTGCACAGAATGATACCAGAAATACTAAAATGCAGTCTCAATGTTTAAAAGCTTAATTAAGCTGGCGTGGATGATCTGCCTCCCCTGATGATGTCACAGCTAACAGAACGCCAGACCAGGTGTACCTTCTATGAAGAGAAAAATGGCAGAGAACAAAAAGTTAAAAGCTGAAATAACAACAAACAATGCAGATTGGAGAACAGTAGGAGAACTCAGCAGAGTGAGAGAAATAGGCCCTGATGTCCTCCAGCAGCCTAAGCCTATAGCAGCATAACTATAGAGGTAGCTCAGGGTAACATGAGCCACTCTGACTAGAAGTATCAAAACCATCAGAACAGGTAATAAAGATTAAATATCAGGAATCAAATCTCGGGGTTGCTATTAAAAGCTAGCATGAACAACTGAGTTTTGAGGTTTCATTTAAATTGACTTAGAGTGGAGCGTAGATCTAGAGTCTGGGTTCTTTGGCTCAAAAAGCCCGATCACCCCAGCGTTTGGACCTGGTCCTCCTTGTTATATAATAAAAACTCATTTAAAGACCTTCGACGCACACGAAGGTTTATTAATTCAGACGAATAAGGTGAGGCCGGGTTATTGAGTGGTTTAAAAGCAAACAGAAGTTTGTTGCAATAAAAATCCACCATCTTGGATTTAAGATGGTGGAAAACCAGGAGAAAAACTGATTTAATTGCTGGAGGATTAAAACACAATTCGCTCTAACATAAAAGCAGATTTTAGTGTGCAGAAGTCTTACGATAAACTATTAAACTATTGTTTTACTGTGACACATTCTTCTCTAATGAATAAAAGTAGTTGCCAAATTGTAGATTACTGATATATTTGGATCATACTGATCAAAATTTCCACAATCTGATAAACTGCATTCTTCTTTTTTTTTTTTCTCACACTATTTCTGTATTGTGCATGAGGATACATTTCTTGCTTGTCCCCATTCTTATAATTATAGTGAGCAACATGAGTCCTGCTTTATCTGGGAAATGTAGGCTAGCGAGACTATACGGCAGCCAGCTTGGGGAGAGGAGCACACGCCTCCAAATTGCACCTAGGCTTAGCTGTGCTGGGAGGCGGGAGGAAACGCTCTTAAAGTTTTCAGTTCAGACAAAAAGGTGCTGCAGTCAAACAGATGCCCTGACGTCATATTTACTTAAGGTTGTAACATGATCACATGATGCTGCAATTATTTCCCGTGAAACTGACGTCTTTCTCGCAAAGCGCTATCAGGATGCTGTTAGCATGTGGCTTTGTTCAAATTTCGTTCGCTAATTTTATGGCTAGAGCTTTAAGCCAGACACTTCATGTCTAACCAAAAAAAGCTTCTTTTAAACTGTCAATTTTATTTATATATCAATTCATATTAAGTACCAATTCATGAAACATGTCATCTCAAGGCTCTTTCCAAAGTCAGACTCCATCAGATCCTCCAGGTTGGTCAGAAAGTTTCCTCTCTAAGGAAACCCAGCAGGTTGCATCAAGTCTCTCCAAGCAGCATTCACTCCTCCTGAAAGAGCGTAGAGCCACAGTGGACAGTCGTCTGCATTGTTGATGGCTTTGCAGCAATCCCTCATACTAAGCATGCATGAAGTGACAGTGGAGAGGAAAACTCCCCTTTAACAGGGAGGAGAACCTCCAGCAGAACCAGAACCAGGCTCAGTGTGAACGCTCATCTGCCTCGACCCACTGGGGCTTAGAGAAGACAGAGCAGAGACACAGAAAGCACAGAAGCTCACATTGATCCAGGAATCTGTTCTACATTAGATCAGACCTCTCAACTTTGATCAAAAGTTAAGAGTGAGATTATGCTAATTTTGGGGGCGGGGCTTGTTTGGGGGCGGGGCTAACCGGACCCTGGAAGAGCCGGTGGAGTCTCAACTCCATCTCATTTTTATCCCACCAGACATTGAAGTAGACATGTACTACTTTTGTTAAAGAGATAAAGAGAAATATTAATACTTTATTCTTCAGTTAATGGATTAAAACCCAAAAACACACATGTTCAAATAATACTGAATAAAAATAAGTAGTTTTAAGTTATTGAACGAATTATTACACTGTTACACATTCATCTATGGGTTTGTTCATCATTGTAGATCTATAACCTGATTGGTGAATCAGGCTGAGATTCATCAAGCCTTTATGGTCAACATTTTCCCCTCAGCAGCAACACTGAAGCACACAGAGGTTCCCGCTGCGTCTTTACGCACGATCCAGCTGCTGATGTCTCCCTCTTTTCAGCTCAATGCACTTCTAGATTACAGTTTATAACCATTATCATCCCCTTTCACAGCGACAGGTTTCTCAGTCAGTCGCCGCGCTGACCAGACAAATCTCTATTCATCTTGTCAGTGCGCTCTAGGCGGTGAGATGAGCTGCTTTTACCCCCGTGCGGGGGGGGGGGGGGGGGAAGCAAGCGCGGAGGCACAAATACGGTGCATGTAGTTAAAAAATGCAGAATTAATAAAAACGAAACTTATAAACAGACCAAGTGGCGTTTTAAACTGCATCTGGATATCAGAACTGTTTTATGATCCTGCGTGCAGCAAGCAAGCAGCTCCACCCCCTCCCCTCCCCTCCTGCGTACGTAGTACAGGACCTTACCGGCTTAATTTCACCACTGGTTAGGACTAAAATTATTCATAACTCTGATCACTCTTCCTGCTGCTCTGTTAACACGAACTGCAGCAGGAATTACGGATGCCCACAAGTTGTGAAAGAAGCCGAAACATCTCAGCAGAAGGCGGAGTTTTGTCGTCCGCAGCCCAGATGGGCTTTGTGATTTTTATGCGTGTGAAATGCCATGTGTTGCGTGTGAAGTGAGTGAAATGCGTGTGTCACACGGTCAATGCGTGAGAGTTGAGAGCTCTGTTAGATGGTAATAGTGGATGATCTGCCTTCTCTGGATGATGTCACAGTTATAGATAGGAATAATAGTAAGAACAGAGAGTATAACCGTTGGCTAATGGTTAGCCGCTAACCATGCTAAGGGTAGCTAGTTAGCGGCTAAAGATTTCTATCCTCTGTAGTTCTAAATAAAAAATAAAAAAAGTAGATTGATGATTTTAACATTTAATTTCTGAATTGTTTATACTTTTTTTTATATATATATATATGTTAAACGATTCAACCGGACCGAAATGTTGAATTTAATACATTTGTTCTCTTTCTCCACTCTACAATGATTACAAACTTGTTAAAACTCAGATTAGTGCCGTAAACTGGATGTAGTATCAATATTTACTGCCTTAGTGTGACTGGCTCACGTTTAATTTGTATTTTTTGCCCCATATGAAGACAAACGGGGCAAAAAAAAAAAACATGATCCTAAGAAAATTTGGTGCTTCACTTTGTAGCAATTTGTTAATTTGAGCTTTTAGAGCAGTTTTTGTTTTTAATTCTTCTGATTTTTAGTAAAAATTTTAATCTAATTGCTCAGAACATGCACAAAAAGTGTTAAATATAGCAGAAACGCTGGTTTAACGGCTCCTCCTCGTATTACCAGACAACAAACTTGAGGTTAAAATCCCGACTCTCCTCCTCAGGCAGCTGCATCTGAACCAGCTGATCCGGACCAGCGGCGTGGTGAGCAGCTGCACCGGCGTCCTCCCCCAGCTCAGCATGGTCAAGTACAACTGCAACAAGTGCAACTTCGTGCTGGGACCCTTCTTCCAGTCCCAGAACCAGGAGGTGAAGCCGGGCTCCTGCCCCGAGTGTCAGTCCCAGGGGCCGTTTGAGATCAACATGGAGGAGGTGAGTCCAAACCTGACGGCAGGACCTCCGGCGTGGGGCGTGGCCTCTGCGGCGCCGTCAGAGGACGCGTGGCTCTGAAGTAACCGGCCGTCTCCCTCCTTCAGACCGTGTATCAGAACTACCAGAGGATCACCATCCAGGAAAGTCCTGGGAAAGTGGCGGCCGGCCGCCTCCCGCGCTCCAAGGACGCCATCCTGCTGGCCGACCTGGTGGACAGCTGCAAGCCTGGAGACGAGATCGTGAGTCTTTCTGTCAAAGTATTATTAAAAAAAACATCCCACATCCACCTCGTCTCACGGCACACGGCTGCACTGCAAAAACGGCACTAAAAATAAGGTAAACTTTCTTGAAATTAGTGTTTTTGTCCTTGATTTGAGCAGGTAAATAAGGTGAACTGCCAATGGAACGAGTATTTTGACCCCTAAAATAAGATAAGTAGATAAATTGCACTTAAAATAAGACGATGGAGATGAGTTGTTTCTGTTTTAAGTGCAAAAACCTTATTCCATTGGCAGATAATCTTATTTTCCTTCTCAAATAAAGGACAGTTCCGTTTTTGCAGTGTGATTTGTGTATTTCATTTTTATTTTTTTATTTTATCTTTATTGATTCTCAGGAAAGTATCATTTACGTAAACTTAGGCCTCTACATCACACGACTAACTCCAACATTTGATTATTTGTGTATTTCAGTGTTGCTGCTGTGCGATTTGCTTTGTCTGTTGGCTCTTTTCTGTATTTTTACTTTATTTTCATTCATATGATTCTTCTTCCTTTGCTACATCCCAAAAGGTCGTTACGCTTTTTTGACCAAAAAATACATAAAACTTAATATTCTGATCCTGGGATTTCAGGAAAATGTTCAGAACGCAGCTCGGTATGCATGAAGTACGTTGCTCCTGTGCAGTCGGGATTGTTTTAGTGCAATTAGACTTCAGTTAAGTAGCTTCCAGGCTTGGAAAAGTGTAGAAAGAGATTTTATTTCTTGCTCTGCAAGATAAATCCATCTCTGAATGCAACGCCGTCTGTCCCTACATCTGTGCGTCTGACTGGCTTTGCATCACTCTCTGATGGCTAAATCCGTCAGTTTATAATTTATTTGTTCATCCACGCTTTAGTGTATCCATCTCTGGTCCGTTTAAATCCCATTTTCTTCTTTAAATCCTAACCTTGCAGCAGAAGCTGTTGCGCTCATAATGAACGGCTGTGTTTGCACCTTTTTGAGCTTTGAGGCGGGAAAACTTTGTGAAGTGTGAAGGACTCCTGCAGTCTGCTGCAGCCTAAAAGCCTTCCTGTCTGACCAGGAGTTGACCGGAATCTACCACAACAACTACGACGGCTCTCTGAACACGGCCAACGGCTTCCCGGTGTTCGCCACCGTCATCCTGGCCAATCACATCACCTGCAGGGACGAGGGCGTCGCCGTGGCGGAGCTCACGGACGAGGACGTGAAGGCCATCGTGGCCTTGTCGAAGGACGAGCGGATCGGGGAGAGGGTGAGGAGGATGGCGCCCGTTCCTTCCCGCACGGAAGCGGCGCGTCGCTCTTTTTGTCGTTTATTTTGTTTTAATCAAACCTGACTCCTTCCCGCAGATCTTCGCCAGCATCGCTCCGTCCATCTATGGTCACGAGGACATCAAGCGAGGCCTGGCTCTGGCTCTGTTCGGAGGAGAGGCTAAAAACCCAGGTACCGACTCCCAGCGGTGATCATGACTCCGTCTCCTCCGTAAGCTCCACTCACCGCTCGCCATCTCTCCCTCCTGCAGGTGGGAAGCATAAGGTGCGTGGAGACATCAACATGCTGCTGTGCGGAGACCCGGGAACCGCCAAGTCCCAGTTCCTCAAGTAAGAGTCGGCTCCTGAAGGAGCGAGCGTCGGGTTTCGGTCCCGGTCCCCAGCGGTTTAATGGCGGCGTCGTCTTTTGCAGGTACGTGGAGAAGGTGGCGAGCCGCGCCGTGTTCACCACGGGTCAGGGGGCGTCCGCTGTCGGCCTGACGGCGTACGTCCAGAGGCACCCGGTGAGCCGCGAGTGGACGCTGGAGGCCGGCGCGCTGGTGCTGGCCGACCGCGGCGTCTGTCTGATCGACGAGTTTGACAAGGTGAGTCCAGACGAAGCGCTCGGCTCCTGGATGGGAGACGGATTAGCAGAGCCACGTGTTAGCAGAGCCACGTGTTAGCACGGTGCTAGCAGAGAGAGCCACGCCTATTTTATCATGCTGTAAAAGTACAGCGTTTTTCGGTCTATAAGCCGCATTTATTTAGAAATCTATTTCTCACAATCCAAGACTAAAAACTGACATTTGATCTGGTAAACCAATTTATTAAACTAAACGGCTGCATCCACAAGCAGCTGAATAACACGGAACATTCATAGCAGGATGAACGGAGTAAATTAGCAGCTACAACCCAGAAAGCGTTACACGGAAAGTTGTCAAAATTACGCCTAAATTAGACCGTTAGCATAACGGTGCTACGTGCTAAGCTAACAGTATGACACAGATGTTTCAGAGCAACATGAAGCTCACGTGCATCAGTGAAGTTGTGACCCGCCTGGACAACAGAACTGTAAGCTAGCGCTAGCTGATGTTAGCTTCACCGACAGCCCAGTAACAGGTTCTGTTACTGTCTGGTTCTTTAGAGAACACCACTCAACGCTCTGCTGCATGAATGCAGACTGAAAAGTCGCACAATTGGCCAAACAATGAAAAAAAGTGCTACTTATAGTTCGAAAAATACAGTTGGGCAGAAACGGTCAGATTTCTTTGTTTCCTAAATCCCTCCAAGGAGGAGGCGTTAATGTTTATAAAACAAGTCCCTTATTTATTTATTTTTTTTCCCACAAATGCTTTCGGTTTTACAGCATTTTAAGTTGTAATCTCATTGCGTAACAGAGCCGACAAAAATTTCCCTGGCTGCTGCTGTGACCAATTAACAATGTAACTTTCTGCAGCGCTGTTTTTTTTTTTTTTCCTTCCTCTGTCAACATAGAGTGAACAGACCCTTCTAGCAGCACTTTAAAAAGAAATAGGTCATGATTTCTGGCTTTTCTCTTCATTTTATTGATTTATGCCGTGCACAATGGTTAATCTTAATGACAAAGGCTTTTTCATGCGCAGGAGGAGTCCTAAAATGGACATCAGCACTTTTATTTGCCCTGCTTCCCTTTTTTATAAGGTGAAAAACACATTTGCATAAACTGTGCCATAATCAGAGGTCCGCCTGGCGCACTGCCCACTAAAACCTTTGGGAAACAAATATGCTTCAGTTGATTCGGTCCAGATTTGCTGCGGCTATTGTCAATGTCATGACATACAAAGTCTGAGGCTTCTCCTTTATTTTCGTGAGGGTTTTCGTGTAGTTTTGCGGTTTGTTTTGAAAAATATTTAGGCGAGGCTCAGAAATTTTATTTATTTATTTTTTCTTGGTTTAATCACCTATAAATCAGAAATGGAGACATTTGGAAAACTGGTTCCACTTGAAAAAATAATCTTAACGTCTTAGTGTCACACAAATACTAAAATGAACATTTACACTTTAACTGTGGCGCTCTACTCCATCAGAGATGTAATTTCGGGCGGAAATTGCTCCCAAATCTGGGATTAAAGAGCAATGATGTTGCGTAATTGGATCTGACCTCTGACCTCCAGATGAACGACGCCGACAGGACGAGCATCCACGAGGCCATGGAGCAGCAGAGCATCTCCATCTCCAAAGCCGGCATCGTCACCTCGCTGCAGGCCAGGTGCACCGTCATCGCCGCCGCCAACCCCATCGGTGCGTCGCCGCCCTGGACGTCACACGACCCCAGCGACCCGGACGCGGTTCCCCTCGCTAACCGTTTGTTTCCCCTGCACCCCCAGGCGGCAGGTACGACCCGTCGCTCACCTTCTCGGAGAACGTGGACCTGACGGAGCCCATCGTGTCGCGTTTCGACGTGCTGTGCGTCGTCAGAGACACCGTCGACCCCGTGCAGGTACGGGAACGCCGCGGCGAGGCGCCTCAGAGGAAAACCGTCTGAATCTGTGAGTTTGATTGACTCCGCTTGTCGTCCACCAAGGATGAGATGCTGGCGCGCTTCGTCGTCGGCTCCCACATCAAGCACCACCCCAGCAGCAAGGAAGGGGGCGTGGCCCTGGAGGACGTGATCCTGCCCAACACGTCGGACGTCCCGCCGATCCCTCAGGCGCTGCTCAGGAAGTTCATCATCTACGCCAAGGAGCGGGTACGAGCGCGCCGAGACGTAGCGCATCTCCCGGTGTCTCCGCTGCGGTAAATTTAGAAACGTTTATTTTTTGTTATGCAGGTTCACCCCAAACTGAACCAGATGGATCAGGACAAGGTGGCCCGCATCTACAGCGACCTGCGCAAGGAGTCCATGGTGAGTCCCCCGCGCTGAGGGGCCCCTTCCTGCAGGAGCGTAAACTGACGCCTGTTTTTTTGCGCCCCCTGCAGGCCACGGGCAGCATCCCCATCACGGTTCGTCACATTGAGTCCATGATCCGCATGGCGGAGGCCCACGCCAAGATGCACCTGCGGGACTACGTCCTGGAGGACGACGTCAACATGGCCATCAGGGTGATGCTGGAGAGCTTCATCGACACGCAGAAGTTCAGCGTCATGAGGAGCATGAGGAAGGTCTGCTTCCAATTCAATTAAATCTTATTCATATAGCTCCAATTCATGACACATGTCATCTCAAGGCTCTTTCCAAAGTCAGACTCCATCAGATCCTCCAGGTTGGTCAGAAAGTTTCCTCTCTAAGGAAACCCAGCAGGTTGCATCAAGTCTCTCCAAGCAGCATTCACTCCTCCTGAAAGAGCGTAGAGCCACAGTGGACAGTCGTCTGCATTGTTGATGGCTTTGCAGCAATCCCTCATGCTGAGCATGCATGAAGCGACAGTGGAGAGGAAAACTCCCCTTTAACAGGGAGGAGAACCTCCAGCAGAACCAGAACCAGGCTCAGTGTGAACGCTCATCTGCCTCGACCCACTGGGGCTTAGAGAAGACAGAGCAGAGACACAGAAAGCTCAGAAGCTCACATTTGCTGCCGCTTCTTCCGCGTCTGGCGTGTCGGGGATAACACAGAATAAAAAAAGTTAGCACTTCCTTTAGAACGTCTGTTTGAGGGGGGGAAATGTGAGGAAATGGCGCCTCAGGACCTTGTGAGGTGTAATAACAAGAGCCGCGCTCTGATTGGTTCCTTTTGCCTCGTTTGCCAGACCTTCGCCCGCTACCTGGCGTTCCGCAGGGACAACAACGAGCTGCTGCTCTTCATCCTGAAGCAGCTGGTGGCCGAGCAGGTGGCCTACCAGCGGAGCCGCTACGGAGTCCAGAGCGACGCCGTCGAGATCCCGGAGAAGGACCTGCACGACAAGGTACGGACCGGGGGGAGGCGCTAAAACCTTCAGCGGCCGCCGACGGCTTCACGGCGTCCGGTTTGAGCTGAAAATGTGTGAAACGTGCGCTTGGAAAGACTTCAGGTCCGTTCTCCGTCTTTTGCAGGCGAGGCAGATCAACATCCACAACCTGTCGGCGTTCTACGACAGCGAGCTGTTCCGCCACAACAAGTTCAGCCACGACGCCAAGAAGAAGCTGATCCTGCAGCAGTTGTGAGGGAGAACCCCCCCCCCCCCCCCCCCCCCCTCGTGTTGCGGTTCTCCAGAAGGAGCCGAAACATCCGAACAGACGAGGAACGACGTTTCTCTGCTGCTGCTGTAAATAAATGTACATGTTTGATACGAGGATTTCTGCCCCGTGTGACCCAGTTTCTGCCCGTAGATGTTTGTAGTTGTGCTGGAAGCGACTATTAATGAAGCTTAACGATGGAAAAGGATTAAAAAAAACCCATTAAGATTAATTTTAAGAGGTTGGTGTTACTTGTTGTTGTTGGACTGGAACGGATAATAAATGTTTGCTGTTTTGCAGAAGTGTTTCTTTTCATGGCTGGTCTGTCGTAACGCACCATTGAGCTCATTTATGTTGAATTACTTTCTGGTTTACTTCCAAAGACACACTTCCCTGTAATCTGGTCCTGATCGGCGGCTCTCAGGACATTTTGTTTTTTTTACCCTCCAAATACGGTTTATTTATATGCTTAAATGCATCTTTAAATGGAAAAGCAACCGGTGCCGTTTCTCTGCACAGTTTCGGTTGGATAACTGTAAGTGTTGAACGGCCTGTTTGGATGGTCGGCAGGTTTTTATCTAAAATTCCCTGGTGTGTTCCAGCGCCTGTAGCTGCCGCCGTTGTTGGAAAGCTAAATCTAAACTGAGCTGCCCAGAAGAGTTTAACTGATTCAATAGATCTACTTTTACATAAAGTAGTTCTGAGACATCCAGTGGCTGTAATGACAGCTTTGTCGACATTTTTATAATTTTAACTTCTCTTAGGAATGGTGGCAGGATAAAGATGGGTCCTTATCTTGGTTTCAGGTTTTATGAGAAGCTTCTTGACATTTACTGAGTTTTATCATGTTCTAAAGTATTTCCCATTTTGAAGAGTGCTGTTTGGTGATCACATGCGGTCAGTAGCATGATTAAACACTATTAAACTATAAAAGTACAAAAAGGGGACTGCAGGTACAATGCGGGCTAACAGCCATTTGTTCTGTTAATGTATAAAGTATGGTAATGTTGAAACATTGCATAGACATATATGTAGACGCCTCATTACGTGCTGGAGCGTATCCTGTGGCGCCGCCATCTTGGATGAGTCTCCTACTCAAGGCAGGCATAGGAGCCAACGGGAGTAAAAGCAGAGGGAGCAACTTTGCTTGTAATTTCTGCATCTTACAATTACAATAACTGGCGATAACACGCATTTACATATTTAATAGTATGCCTTACCACATGTCTGTTAAATAGCACAAAACAAAGTATTTCAGCATGAAAGCACGTATTTATTTACATATTTAATAATATGGCATACCAACTGTCTGTTAAATAGCATAAAACAAAGTCGGCATGAAAACACGTATTTCCATATTTAATAATATGCCATACTAAATGTCTGTCTGTTAAATAGCATGAAACAGTATTGCAGTATGAAATCGTCTATTTATACATTAATATGGACGTCTGTCTGTTAAAGAGCATAAATGTATGAAATATATTGTTTAAACAACGTATTTCAGCATTAAAACATGTTTTTTTATGTGTAACAGCGTCCTGTATCATAACCACATCTCTGGAGTTGGTAACAAACCAAACTTTGTGAAAATCGGGTAATGAAAATCAAGGTTTTATGATTTATTTTAGTTGGGCAAACAGCTTCCTCGGTACAAATTAGTGCAGTGGGGGCGCGTGAGAGACCCATCCAAGATGGCGGCCGCGCTGAAACGTCAGTCCATGGGGCGTCTACCTATTTAATGTCTATGGAATCATTGTAGTTATTAGAAACCATTGCTATACATTTTAAAAGTCTATTCAGACCGACACCTTTAATACATTAAAACAGAAAACGGTAAAAGTTTCATTTTTGACCCATTTTGTTGTGATGGGGGGGGGGGGGGGGCAAACATTTGAGAACCGGTGACATAAAAGTAAGGATTAAGCCACTGCTGTAAAACATTACTGTATTTTAAGTCTTTTAACACTTTAACCAGAGGCACCGGTGAACAGGAATATTCTCCACCCTGGGTTATAAACAGCGACACCTAGCGGCCATGAGGGCGAAGCGCCAACCATCCGCAGACCCGCTCTCCTCTGCAGCAGATCCCATCGTGGTTCTGAGCGCAGCCGCTCCTCCTCCTCTCCTCCCCGCACGATCAGAGCCGTCCGTGCGGGAGGTGAACGCCGCACCCCGGCAGCCGTCAGCCCTGCACACCTGTAGGACATGAAGCGGCCGTGAAGGCGCCGTTTCCCCCAGCCACGCCACGCCACGCCACCCACACCCCACCCCACGGCGAGCATCCAGGGCAGCATCCGCGGCTGATTCCCCGGGAGATCGGAGGGGAGCTCTGCAGCAGACATGCCGGGCCTGCTCCTCGTCGCGCTGATCGGTTGGTGTTCATTTAAAAATATATATAATATATATATATAAAGACAAAACATAGCGCCTCAAAAATGTCTGCTGAGCATCAAATGCGGGTAACTTGGGGTAATTAAGCAGAACTATTGATGCTGCAGGCATAGATAACGATGCTGCCTGCACACTGCATGCATTGCGGTGTTTTTCTTTATTATTTATTTTATCCTGGATGCAGCAGACACTGCAGCTTCTGATAAAAACACTAGTTTTAAACTGTTGCATTAAAGACCAGCAGTGGCTGTGCAGCAGAAATGACGCATGCTTTTCACACCAACCAGGGCTTTACCTGCAGTTTATGTGACAATTTATCAAAAGCATCCAGCGTGCTGTTTTATTGTAGGGAAGCTTACTTAAGAATAAGAGTTTTTTTTTTTTTTTTTTTTTTTTTTACCCAGGATTCTTTGTTTTTTGCTGCATGGACTGTCTGGTTAACCTTCAAAGTTATTTATTACACTCAAGGGTAGACTATGCAAAAGCTGCCAAAAGCCATCCTTACTCTTAAAGGAAGCAGCCTGCACTGCAAAAATTGAACTAAAATTAAGTGAAATTTTCTTGAAATCAGTGTATTTTTCCTTGATTAGAGCAGGTAAATAAGACTGTATGTTAATGGAATGAGATTTTTGCACTTAAAATAGGAACAATTCATCTCCATCGTCTTATTTCAAGTGCAGTTTATCTAATTATCTCATTTTAGGGGTAAAAATACTCATTCCGTTGGCAAATAGTCTTATTTAGCTCCTCAAATCCAGGAAAAATACACTAATTTCAAGAAATGTTTACTTACTTTTAGTTCCCTTTTTGCAGCGTGATTGAGTATGTGATTTAGATTAACCTGATCGTCATCATTTAATGAATGTTATACTTTATTTTACCCACATTTTGATGTTTTTTCTAATGGATGGAGCCCTTCCCTGTTGCCTAATCAGGCGCTGTCACCTTACGTCGTAGTGAAAAAAAAAAATCACATGCGGGGTTCCCCAAGGTTCCGTCTTGGGGTCCCTCCTATTTAATATCTACGTGTTCCTACTGTCTCAGATAAGCCTTCCGTCCTTTCAGTCTGTTGTGCAGCTTTCCTTATCCTTACCTAGTCCGAGTCTTAGTTTTGAGCTAGTTTTTCATGGTCGATCCTATCAGGGGCCAAATACCGAGACAAAGTGGCCCCCTGGATGTCAGAGGTGTCCTCAAACCCCGTCAACAAACACTGGGACGATGCTCCCTGCAGGTCAGAGGTCAGTCTCTGGCTCCAGCACAGACGTTGAGGTATCTCTGTGTCCTGTTTCCCAATGACAGAGCTGGAGATGGATGGATACGGGTCCATCTGCGTTCTGACCCTCACCGATGGTCACGAGATGTGGATCAGGGAGGAAACCTGTAATCCGTGGGATGGTTGGGGTAGAACCACTGCTCCTGTTTTGGGAAAGGAGTGCGAGGAGGTGTTTCATGGACATGGTCTGAATAAAGCACCTCCCTTTGGAGGTTTTCCAGGCATGTTGCACAAGGAGAAGACCCAGAATTTGTCGGAGGGTTTGTATATTCATCGATACAAAGATCAATATCGATGTTTTTAAAAATGATTTAATATCGATATTCTGGCTTTCAATATGGATATATCCCCCAACCCCTAGGGGGCGTTATCACAGCGCGCCATTACTGTTCTCAGCGAGGAAGAGCAAGTGAGACGAATTTGCGGAACGGCCGACAGGATTTTAGAAGCGCCCTAAAATCAGACGTTTGGGCACATTTTTGGTTTCTGTGATACGATAAATGCATTGAACCAAATGCACTTTATTTTCCTGTTAATATATCAGTGTTCAATAAATTGAACATAAATAGAATATTTGACTGTTTTTGGTGATTGAATGACTTTGAACATTAATTTGAAAGTAATAAATATCGATATTGGAGTCAAATCAAATCAAGCTGAGCTACGTATCGAGAATCATATCGAATCGGCTCATCCTAGATGATCCGATTCAGATGATCCGATCCAGGTGTTATCCCACGACAGGTTGAAGAGGAAGGTCGGACGGATAAAATTAACTTTATTGATTTGGTTATTAACTAAATCTGCTTTTAAAAGCGCCCTATGAAAAAGCATAAACTGCTAACTTTGTCTTATTTTAATCTCCTGGGTTTCCTTAGAAAGGAAACTTTGACCAATCTGTATGATTTGATTTGATTGACTTTGTAAAGAGCCTTGAGATGACATCTGTTGTGAATTGGCGCTGTATAAATACAATTGAATTACATTTTAAATAAGGGTAAAAGCTCTTAATGTTTGTCTGTCATACACAGCGGACTGCACTGCAAACACTAGTTGAAATGAAGGGAAATTCTCTTGAAATGAGTGTATTTTAGGGCTAGACGATAATTCAATAACAATATATATTAAATCGATAGACGTATATCGATGGTAGAAAAAAGGGTCAATAAAAAGTTCAATACAATAACAGATTTCCTTCCTTTTGCATTCTAGTCTGTACATTAATGTTACAGACATTACATCCTCCCAACCAATCACAACACAGACCCAGGAACCAAGCTCCGCCCCCTTAAAAGAGTTCAGAGAGCACGCGTTCCTTTTTAATTTTTAAAAAACTTGCAGTTTTGGTAAAAAGTTGGATAAATAAAGGGTTGATTTTTAATTCAGTGTTGTGTGTCTGTATCTAAAAATAGGTTGCTTAGTAACAGCATAACATGTCCAGGGCTGCACTTCAAATATATGTTTTGAATTTATTGATAATTATCAATATTGATCAATATGATTTCTATTTTATCGATATGCTGTTTTTCTATATCATCCAGCTCTGGTGTATTTGGCCTTGGTTTGAGCAGGCAAATAAGATGATCTGCCAATTGAATGAGATTTTTCTGCATTTAAAATAGGAACAACTCGTCTCCATCATCTTATTTCAAGTGCAGTAAATCTACTTATCTTATTTTAGGGGTCAAAATACTCATTCCGTTGGAAGATAATCTTATTTACCTGCTCAAATCAGGGACAAATACACTAATTTCAGGAAAATTTGTTCTTTTAGTTCCGTTTTTGTAGGGAACTAAATGTAGGGAGAGCTGCTCTCCGCCTGAATCCTGCACCTGACCCATTCATGATAACAGACATTTCTGTGAAAATCTGAATTTTATTTTAAAGGTTTATGTAGCCAAACCAATATGCCTCATTAAATTAAGAGTAAATTACCAAATGTGTTTCTTCACCGGTTGTTTCACCTTCTGGAAACGTCTGATTAGGGTCCGGTGGAGATAACGGGATGAACTCCTGGGGGGTTTGGGAGACGTTTGGGGGAGGGTTGAAGAACCGCATAATCCGATCTGAGGGGCTTTACGGCTCGGAGACGGGGGGGGGGGGGGGGGTGCTTTAAGGCCACCCCCCCCAGTGTCACATGAATCTTTATGGAAACATATCTACTGTAAAACAATTAAATAACTGAGAGGCACTATAAAGTAAAAAGAGAGTTACGACTACACTGCCAAAAATGGAACTAAAAGTAAGTAAAGTTTTCTTGAAATGAGTGTATTTGTCTTGCTAAATAAGATTATCTGCCAGTGGAATGAGCATTTTGACCCCTAAAATAATATAATTATATATGCTGCACTGGAAATAAGATGATGGAGATGAGTTGTTCCTGTTTTAAGTGGAAAAATCTTATTCCACTGGCAGATCATCTTATTCACCTACTCTAATTTGAATAGGGACAAGTTACAAGTTACAGTAAATTTAACTTATATTTAGCTCTGTTTTTGCAGTGTACAGGAAATAAAGTAAACAGGTGTAGAGCATCGCATGATTTGCAGTAGTTCCTGTTCTGTGGATTATGTTAAACTTCTCTTCTGTTTTTGATGAATCACAGCAAAAAATAAATAAATAAAAATTATGGATATGTGAAATTTATAAACTGGGAGTGTGTGACCTTGTTTAGCAGCTCCTCAGTAAATACTTTGATGTAATTGTAAAAAAAAAAAAAAAAAGAAACAACGTAATAAAGAACAGGGAAAACTTAACAGCTTGAAAAACATGACCCAAACAGAATATAACGATATCTACGCAGCTCCTGGACAGACTATTAAAACTCTCTGCACTCCTACAGACTCCAAGGACACAAAGAAAATGTATTTAAGGGCTAAAAAGTGGATTTTGCATGATATGTCTTCCTTAAGAGATGCATCCAGATATCAGTAAAAAAGTTGATATTTTAATGTATTAATATTAAAACCACCTACAAGAAGGTGTTCTGGTCAGATAAAGCCCAAAATTAGACGCAAAACTCTGAGCGCAGCTTCAAGCGGCGTCATCCTGAACACACGGTGGTGGCAGCATCATGGTGTGGGGGGTCTTTTTTTTTTTTTTTTAAATCAGCAGGGACAGCAGGTTGGCTGGAGGACGGATGGAGCTAAATGGAGCAAAGACACCCTCAGAAAAACCACATTTGGATCATCATGTGGGTCCACTGGTCGTTCATTTGCCCTGGCAGGTAGCAGCCCCCGGGTAGACGACGGACGGATGGATACGCATCCGTCCAGGTCGTTTCCTGTAGAATTCCTTCCCGCTAACGGGTGTTTTTTCTTCCCACTGTCGCTTCATGCTTGCTCAGTATGAGGGATTGCAGCAAAGCCATGTACAATGCAGACGACAATCCCTGTAGCTCTACGCTTCTCCAGGAGTGAATGCTGCTTGTCGGGACTTTGATGCAACCAACTGGTTCCCTTATATAGGAACATTTTTTGACGAATCTGTATAATATGATTGAATTTGACTTTGTAAAGTGCCTTGAGATGACATGTTTCATGAATTGGCGCTATATAAATAAAATTGAATTGAATTGAAAATAGTTTTGGGGGGGGGGGGGGGGGTCGGTTCCTCCCTGGTGTTGGATCTGAGAGATTAACGTCTTCCAGACGTCTTCCAGACGTCTTCCAGACATGTGGGACCTGATGGTGTAATCAGCTCAGACTGCACCACCCGTGGTCCCAGACAGAGACCGCCATGGTTTATGGGATTAATGAGGTAATGAAGCAGGGGTGTCGCCGATAAAAAATGTCCACACAGCCTCCGTCTGTTGTTGCAGGAACATCATCTCATGTTAATAATGTGTAAAAAAAAATTAATGTTAACCAACATTTTTTTTTACAATTTTTGGCTCACCTAACCCATCGTGTAAAATTAAAAGTAACCTAAGCAGTCCTTCAGTTACAGACCCAGCACTGTCGCCTTGCAGCAAGCAGGTCCTGGGCTCAAATCCCGAGGTCTTTCTGCATCCAGTTTTGCATGTTCTCTCTGTGCAGACAAAGAAATCCTTGACCAGACCCTAAATCCACCTTCCTCCAACCATCTCAGTCCCCAGGATGCAATAAAAGATGAATGCATTTTAAGGATTTTCACAGATCTCCATCATACTTGTTTATGATGCTGTTCATACCCGTCTATAAAGAAGTAAGAAGACACACGTTACATATAAATCCTGTTTAACGCTTAATCGTACATATTTAATATTAATAATTGTTGGATGCTGATGCTCTGCGCTGCAAAAAGGTAATAAAAAGTAAGTACAATTTTCTTGAAAAGTAAGTACAATTTTCTTGAAATTAGTGTATTTATCCATGATTTGAGCAGGTAAATAAGATAATCTGCCAATGGAATAAGATTTTTGCACTTAAAATAGGAACATCATCTTATTTCAAGTGCAGGATATCTAATTATCTTATTTTAGAGGTAAAAATACTCATTCCATTGGCAGATAATCTTATTTACCTGCTTAAATCAAGGACAAAAACACACATTTTAAGAACATTTTACTTATTTTTAGGTCCGTTTTTGCAGTGCAACGCCACAGGAAAGCCAAAAGGGTCTGCAGGGAGCCTCTCATCCATGCCAGCACCTATTTAAACTGCTGCCATCTGGGAGGAGGTACTGAGCTCTCCAAAAACTCCCAAACATGAAGGAAAATCCTCATTTTCCCCCAGAATCGAGGCTGTTCTGAACAGATGTTGTGGAATTCCCTCAGAAGTCGCTTAATAAACTGACCTGTGCCTACACTGAAAAAAGGGAACTAAAAGTGAGTAAAATTTTCTTGAAATTAGTGTATTTTTCCTTGATTTGGGCAGGTAAATAAGATTATTTGCCAATGGAATGAGTATTTTGATGCCTAATATAAGATAATTAGATAAACTGCACTTGAAATAAGATGGTGGAGATCAATTGTTCCTATTTTAAGTGCAATTGTTCCATTGGCAAATAGTCTTATTTACCTGCTCAAAGCAAGGAAAAATACACTAATTTCAAGAAAATTTTACTTACTTTTAGTTCCCTTTTTGCAGTGTACTTTGCTCAGGATGACGTCTACGTTGCTACTATGTTCACTCTTGTTCATTTCTGCACAAAACGATCGGCGAATCCTGTTCCCCTCTCTGTTTTTTAAATAATTCGTATTCCAATCTCTATTTAACTGTTTTAATCGAAGCGCTTCACTGCACAAATAGAACTAAAAATTAGAAAACATTTCTTGAAATTAGTGCATTTGTCCTTGATTTGAGCAGCTGAATATGATTATCTGCCACTAGAATGAGTATTTTGACCCCTAAAATAAGACAATTAGACATCCTGCACTTGAAATAAGATGATGGAGATGAGTTGCTCATATTTTAAGTCCAAAAATCTTATGCCATTGGCAGATCCTCTTATTTACCTGCTCTAATCAAGGATAAATGCACTAATTTCTATAAAATGTTATTTGTAGTTCAGTTTTTTGCAGTGTTCTTGCTGTTATACAAGAAGTTATTGCCACTAAACAGTTTTATTGCTGCTGAAACTGCTGTTGCACTGCTTTTAATTTGTTAAGTTAGAGT
Source organism: Fundulus diaphanus (assembly GCA_037039145.1). Classification (NCBI taxonomy): domain Eukaryota; kingdom Metazoa; phylum Chordata; class Actinopteri; order Cyprinodontiformes; family Fundulidae; genus Fundulus; species Fundulus diaphanus. The sequence continues at coordinate 5,406,031 of CM073126.1, forward strand.
TATATTTATTTTGGGGGGCTGCGTAGACGAATTTAGTGGCCTTGTGTAAAAGTATCTCAGACGATTAGTGCAATGATCTGATCCCTGCACTGCAAAAAAGGCACTAAAAGTGAGTTAAATTTTCTAGAAATTTGCGCATTTTTCCTTGATTTGAGCAGTTAAATAAGACTATTTGCCTGTGGAATAAGATTTTTGCACTTAAATAAGAACAACTCATCTCCATCTTCTTATTTCAAGTGCAGTTTATCTAATTATCTTATTTTAGGGGTAAAAATACTCATTCCACTGGCACATAGTCTTATTTAGCTGCTCAAATAAAAGAAGAATATACTAATTTCAAGAAAATTTTACTTGCTTTTAGTTCCTTTTTTGCAGTGTGATCAGCGCGTCAGATCTATTACAGTTTCTGAATTATTGTGGGTTAAACCTTAACTCTCAGCTCTGAGGGAGGAGGAGACGTGCAGCGGTGAATAAAGACGCAGATTTATTTATGTCTCTGGGGCTTTTTTAAAGCCCCAGAGACATACTGGGACTGGGAAAATTAAAGACTAACAGAAAGAGACCCAGAGCTCTTTGCTGTTAACGTTTACGCAGCGGATTAAATCATTTTCATTAATAATGCAGACAGCAGAGAGCTTTTTATCCTCTCTGCCGTTACAAGCCGTCTCTGTTTGTCCAGACTCTCATGGACGTGATGCGTATTTTATCATCAGGCTGGTTTTTGTTTGTACCGTAGAGTTTCAGCCAGCTTATTCATTTTCTGCCTGTTTGCTGACGGCCAGATTTCTGCCTCCCTGCATCGATCTGTTTGTTTGCTGAGTTTTACATCAAAGCATAACTTTAATCCTCATTAACACAGTAAAAAGAGACGTTTCTGCTGCAGTGCATGAGAACAAATACCTGCTTTTTTGGAAAGGTTCTGTTATGTTTTTTGATTTCTTTAAGATTTTACAGACAGGCGTTGCTCAGAGTGCCTACCAAGCACACGTTTTAAATCTTAATCTGTGTCGCAGATGAAATATTAAATGAATAAGATTAATCTGGAAGGCTTTTAGCTTGATAACAGAAAGAAGAAAACAGACATAAAATGTTTGACGTTGGGAGAAGTCTCTGTGCATTTTCATTTTCCAGGATCCTACGTTGCTGTTTCTAATCATACGAGGACACGGTCGTCTCTTGTCCTGTTTTTTAAATCTCTTTTAAAAACACACTTTTATCTCCTGGCTTGTAACACACTGTGATCTTGTCTTGTACGGCATTTTAAAATACTGCTGTGAACCTGATTTCTATCTTTTGATGTTGTGTGTGTATATTTTATATGTTTTTAACTTGTTTTTTTAACCTTTTCTTGTTTTAATGTACAGCACTTTGGTCACCCATGTGGTTTTTAAAATGTTAAAGCTGAATGATTGATTGATTGATTGATTGACTGGGGAGTCATTTTGTCTGACCCAGTCCTGTCCAAACTGCAGCTGGGGGTCACATCTCCTCACATTTAACTAGAATAATTTGCACTGCAAAAAGGGAACTAAAAGTAAGGAAAAATGTATTGAAATTAGTGTATTTTTCCTTGATTTCAGCAGCTAAATAGGGCTATTTGCCAGTGGAATGTGTATTTTTACCCCTAAAATAAGATAATTAGATATCCTGCACTTGAAATAAAATGACAGAGATGAATTTTTCTATTTTTAAGTGCAAAAATCTTATTCCGTTGGCAAATACACCCATTTAAAGAGAATTTTACATACTTTTAGTTCCCTTTTTGCAGTGTGTTATACGGTGGAGTTTATGATCAACTCAATGAACGCACGGTTCTGTGACAGCAGAACAAGCCCAAAGCATCAGCCCTCACCGCCGTGCCTGACAGTCAGTGGAAAGTTTTAGTCCAAAAATACGTTATTTTTAAAGTGTTTCTGTTCATTCAGATCCAGCTAATCCTGGTGCCAAATTCTTTTTAATGAAAAGGGGCTTCCTCCTTCTTCCCGACCCGTTCTTGTTTTTTTTTGTTTTTTTTCCTGTCCTGTCATGAAATGTAGCATGAAACATACGAACTGAGGCTTGTAGAGTCTGAGATGGAGCTCTGGGCTCTCAGAGATGGGAGCATCTGGCGGGACGTCGTCCATTCCTGCAAAGACCAGCAGCTGGCTTTAATCTTGTCTACTTGTTAATGGCCGTACAATCCCTCCCAGACTGACGTGCAGCAACAGTTGCTTCCATCGGGAGATTGCTGTTGCCTTTCAGCCTCGGCATCGTGTCGACTCAAACCAGCAACCTGCCAAAACGTCCTGGTGCTCAGTTCAGTTTAGCAGATTGTTTCAAACATGTAATGCAACAAGAATATCTAATAATAAATACCCATAAACACATTACAAAACAAGAGGAAAAGAAAGATCTGAGACCATAATGTTGTATTTTACTTATTTCAAAAGGAGTGGAAAGAAGAACAAAATTATCTAATCCCTCTTTATTCTAAAGTTCAATAGCATTTAAATCATAATCAGTGTAATTCTTTATTCTATATAACTAGAATAACAATTAAAAAATAAAGTTACCTCTGATATATTACTATGAAGAATAATATTGGTTAAAAACACACTTTTCTGCCATTTTACATACATCTACACCTTCTTACATACATACACAACTTTATATACAATAAAATAATTTAAAAAAAATAATAAAGAATGCCCTGCTGCTCATGATCAATTAATCAAAACATTTCATTAGCAGCACCGGCATTAGGCTTTCCTCTTTAACCATATAGAAACTAGCCAGGGTGTGCTTACTTTTTACCATGGCTGTATTAACAGTCACAGAAAAATAGTTTTCCCATGACCAAACATTTAGTTCAGGCATTTGAAAATTATTATGCATTTCAATTTTTTTTTACCATATAGTTTAGTTGTAAGTGAGTTATTGATATTATTGGTATTTTTTTTTTTACAGATTATGTTTTAAACAGTGATACAGTAAATAGGTCCGACATGAACATGGACTAGTTTTTCAGCATCACTCCTGGACAGAATGTTTCTAATTTTGGCGATATTCCGGAGGTGAAAAAAGGAAACTCTGGAAACGTGTTTAATATGGGATTTAAATGACATGTCTTGGTAAAAAATAACACCAAGGTTTTTTACTTTATTACCAGAGGCCAAGTTAATGTCATCCAGATTAAGTGATTGGTTAAGAAGTTTATTTTTTGAGGACTCTGGTCCAAAGATTACAACTTCTGTCTTGTCAGAATTTAAGTGCAGGAAATTTAAAGTCATCCAGCTTTTGATGTCATCAAGACATGACTGCAGTCGAAGTAATTGATTGGATTCATCAGGATTTATGGATAAATATAGCTGAGTGTCATCAGCATAACAGTGGAAATTAATCCCATGCTGTCTGATCATTTTGCTGATCGGAAGCATATATATAGTAAAGAGAATTGGTCCAAGGACTGAACCCTGTGGTACTCCACAGGTGACCCTAGAGTTTGAGGAAGATTTATTATTAACATGAACAAACTGGAATCTGTCAGACGGATCTGATTCAATGAACATCAGGTTTTGTTGCAGTAAATCTTTGATTGATGTCTTTTCCCTCTCTGCGCCTCAGCTCTCCTGTCCGGCTCTGAAGCTCTCAGACGGGGCCCGTCCCAGCGCGTCATTCCCCTCGGACCTCCGCCGGCTCCTCTGCTTCCGGGCGAGCGCCGGGTCCAGTCCCTTTTCATCCAGGAACTAGTCAGAACCAAGCGCCACTCGGCCCGTGAGCTGGTCCGTGCTCAGCCTCATCTGGTTCATGACATGGGCTGGCCGGAGATCCAGGAAATGTCCCGCTCACAATCCAAGATGGAGGCAGCGAACTCCTCCGCGCCGCCCTCTGGAGACCAGGATGTAGCCAGGACCCTTGCTGCTGTGGACGAAAGCCTAAATGTGGAAGATGTGATGGAGGTGGGGAGTCAAAGCAAACACACACCTAGTTTTATTCATCTTTAGAGCAGAGGCTCCTGAATCTGACTTTATAATAGGGCTGGACAATATAGAAAAAAGCATATCGATGAAATAGAAATCATATTGGATCAATATCGACAATTATCATCGAATTAAAAACATATATTTTAAGTGCAGCCCTGACCATTTTATGCTGTTGCTTAGTGACCAATTTTTAGATACAGACACAAACACTGAACTCAAACTCAACCCTTTATTCAACCAACTTTTTTACAAAATCTGCAGTTTTTTAAAAAAATAACGCGTCCTCTGAACTCTTTCAAGGGGGTGGAGCTTCCCAAGTCTGCGTTGTGATTGGTTGGGAGGATGTAATAATGTTATATTAACCTACATGATAGACTAGAATGCAAAAGAAAGGAAAACTGTTATATTGCACTTTTATTGACTCTTTTTTCTATCGGTACATATCGTTATTGAATTATCGTCCAGCCCTAGTTTCAATTTAACACACTTAACTCATGATTTTCTCTTTTTTTTGCCAGATTACAGCAAACAAAACAAAAAGTTTAATGTGAAGCACAAACTATTCATACCCCTTCTACCCCCATGTTTCCTTGACTTGGATCTGATGAAGAAGCTGTGGAAATTTTATATATATATATATATATATATATATAGAGAGAGAGAGAGAGAGGCAAGGTTAGACTGCATTATTGCTGAAAATATCAATGATTTTCCATTGATCGCTGTGGAGGAAGTGCAAACTGAAAATACTTTGAAATCTAAATCTTCTAGGGGTATGAATAATTTTAGACTTGTGTGTAATTGTGAAGGGGAACAACAATAATACGAATAAAAATGGACAACTTCCCCCCCAAAGTTTGATGTATCTCTTTATCTCTGAAAATCTGGTCCCCACAGGATGATGCTGCCACCACCATGCTTCACTGTTGGAAATGTCTTCCAGGGGGACACATAGAGGCCAACTCCAGACGTTCAAAGGGTGCGAATACTTTTGAAAGTCACTGTAGCTCACCTTATCCGTCTTGACGTTTCAGCGGATGGTTCACCTGGCGGTCCCGCTGGATGCAGGAAGCAACAGAGGACGCCCAGAGCCTCCCGAGCCAGACAGAGGACCTGACAATGGGCCGGGGGCCGGCGACGCCTCCGAGGAGACGTCTGGCTTCGACGGGACAGACACAGAGGACAGAGAGAGAGGAGACGAAGGAGGAGAGGACCAAGAGAGGAGAGGGAGGGAGGAAGAGTGGGAGAGATATGTGGGCGGAGACAGAGACGTGAGAGGAGAGGTCCCAGATGAGGAAGACGACAACGGACGAGGGACGGATGAGCTCAGCGTCTCTGAGGCCGTGGAGGTTAATCACACGACACCAGATCTGGATGCTTTAATCGGTTAGTAGCAGAGTTTTACCTTCCAGTCAGGCTGCTTTGTGTGGGATGTTTGTCCAAAAATCAGTTGGTGAAGATTCTCAGTCGTCCAGGTGATGATTGATCCAAAAAAAAAGTTAAAAAATAAAGCAACTGGACTTCTATCCTGAAGCGGAAGACGTTTCGCTTCCCATCCAGGAAGCTTTCTCAGTTCAAAATGTCTGGAGTAGTGAGGAGTTCCCAGCTTAATAGACCTGATGACGAGGCCTCGTTAGAGCTTAGATTCACCTGTAGATTCACCTGGAACTGATCACTCCAACTATGGAGAGTCGTTAGGCTTCTCGTTAGCCTGGCTCACAGGAGGAATGTTGTGGTCACATGCATGGAGGTGTGAATTGGGGTGAAATCTGGCAGGAATCAAAGCTATAGCTGTGTTATAAGTTTTTAATGTTGAAACCTGAGCCCTCCTCCTCCTCTGTTTAAAGTTGTTATTTCTCGCTTTACGTAGATGGCTTCCTTCATCCCTCTCTCACACCATCTGTCTTCTTTGTCCCAAATGTGAACATGTTGGTCCTCAAAAGAGTTTCCTTTGTCCTTAAGGTGTAGGTGGACAGCAGAGTCTTGTCCTGAGGAGCCATGCGTCTGTGAAAAAATTGTCCAAAAATGTCCAAAAATCACTTTGAAGCAACATTTCATCTGTGGATGTCCACACTGCAAAAACAGAACTAAAAATAAGTAAAAATTTCTTGAAATTCGTGCATTTGTCCTTGATCTGAGCAGGTAAATAAGATTATCTGCCAATGGAATGAGTATTTTGACCCCTAAAATAAGATAATTAGATATAATGCTCTTGAAATAAAATGATGGAGATGAACAGTTCTTTTTTTTAAGAGCTAAAATCTTATTCTGTTGGCAAACAGTCTTATTTACCAGCTCAGATCAAGGAAAATACACCCATTTAAAGACATTTTACATACTTTTAGTTCCCTTTTTGCAGTGTAGAAGCAGGTTGAATCATTTCTGTGTCGATTGGGACTTTTGTTTCGGTTCGTTATTCTGCTGAAAGTCGTGTTTCCAGTTTCTGTCAGAATCCACCAGCAATATTAAGAGATGAGTGATAATTAGCGTCTGTTAATGTGGTAATTCAGGCCAAAGGATAAACCGTACAGATTTGTAATCCTAATTTACAGTGACGCAGGGTGGAAAGTGATACAGATGCTGAGGATTTGATTGGTTTCAGTCGTTAGAGACTTGACTCTGACTTGCTGTCAATTACTTTTTTTTTTAAATTAAACTTTTATTTAACCAGGTAAGAAACCCCTTGTGAGGAATACTTCTCTCACAAGGGTGACGCGGCCCAAAGGCAGCGGCACACGTCATGAGGAGGTCAGACAATGACAACGAAACAACTATTAAAATATATAAACCGGCAACTACTTCACAGACAAAATGCAGGAGAAATTGTTACAGTAATAGCAGCAAATGTAAAGTCTTGATCTTTTAAGTTTTAAAACACAAGCCCTGTTGGGAGGAATGTCGGGTTGCCAGGTTCAGAACTGAAAGCTTTCTTTTCTGTTTCAGTTCAAAAAACGAGGAGCAGAGAGATAAAAAATGTAGTTTTTTAATCATAATGCCAAAAATGGTGCATAAATAAGCAGGAAGCAAGCCAATGAGAACCAGCCATCCAGTGTTTATGTTGCACATTTTCTTATGATGCCCCTTTGTCTAAATCTAGGAGGATCCGCTCCACCTAGACTCGTCAACATATTTGTATTTTTTAGGGAAAAAGGAAGTAAATTAAAAACTGTCAGACAATCTGTCCAACTTAAAAAAATAAATACAGGTAAAACAAAAAAAAGGGGTTTCAGTTATATTTATTTTTAAAGCTGTGGTTGTAGATGCTGGTATGTGTGGAAATTCTGAGGAAAAACAACTAAATATAAAAACTATTTTGTCTTTGCAGGTGAATTTGTGAACACTGATTTTTTTTAAGGCTTCTTACACATCTTTATCTCACCTAACTAATAAGTTGTGTGGCTAACACTGGTGAGCAACAAACAGAAGGCTAATTAACATTTGATGACAAAAGGACAGTAGGGATTAGTTTCTCAATTTATCTTATTTCCTATATTAAAGTATTTTAATATTATGTAACGTATTTAACTAGGAAGCTATTTTTTTGGACCATATGTACTTGTTCATGAGGATTTGTTTCGTTGTGAGTTGTCTTAATATTCACTAACTTTGACCACCGGCTTCATTAATGTTCTGAATCAGATGATTATTCTCCCTGAAGCACTTGTTAAAAACCCTTGAGCCGTACGCTTGTGTGAAACACGTGTTTTCCACATGTGTGTTCCTGACGCAGGCTACACGTCCTCTTTCCACCCGCCCAAGGAGCCCAGCAGGCCCTTCCTCACTGAAGCGCAGGATTTGGCGCCGCGAGAGCATCGGGGTCCCTCAGTGTTGGAGGTAAGGACAGAGGAATGAGGCTGCATCCTTTTTTAATTACCAATAAATGCTTTATGTTGTCGGTAAGCAGGTTTTTCTTCTATTTCTCTTCTTTACTGCGACAAATCTTAACAATAAATCCTACATATAAATGAAGTCGTGCAACAAACTGTGTTACGGCAGATTTTAACCCTTCAGAAAAGCAGATTTATGTCGGGAAAACATCCCGCTTATTTACCAGCTCAAATCAAAGAAAATACACCCATTTAAAGAAAATTCCACATACTTTTGATTTCTTTTTTGCAGTGTAGAAGCCGGTCGATCTGGTGTCTGGTGAATCATTTCTGTGTCGATTGGGACTTTTGTTTTGGCTCGTTATTCTGCTGAACGTCATGTTTCCAGTTTCCGTTCAGAATCCACCAGATTTCTGTTGTCTTCTGGTATTTTAAAGAACGCAGGAGACCCGCAGCATTACACATCCTCCACCATACCTGCTGCTTTTTCCACGTAATTCATCAGGCTCATTAGAGAACGCCACATGTTTATGTTTGTGACAGTAGGACAGAAATGCCATTTTTTTTCCTGTCGCTCCTCAAAAACAACAGCCTGGCGTCCAGATAGCATCTTATTGATGTCAAAATAAAAGCACTTCCTGTTCAGCCCTTTCAGACGTTTAACACTCATTTACTTACTACTGTATATGTTGCCTCTTACAATATGTTGTAATTTATACTTTAAATCTAAACATCTTTACTATTTAGAATTGGGAACAAATGTTTAAAATGTGGATTTAGAAAAGGGTTTCCAGATATTATTAGAAACTCTCCAGTTTAGGCAGACGAGAAGAAAACCCTCTAAACCAGATTTAGTGCAATAAATTACGAAGTATGAGGTAAAGATATGAAAACAGGGATAAATATCTGTTCGTTTTCTCATTACAAAGAGAAAAAAAGCAGAAATTCAACATCAACAGTTTTTAATGTTCCGTTTTTAGTTTTTAGCATAAATGCCCATTTATCTTTCTAATAGGGTAAATAGTATATTTGATATTTTTTTTTGATTTTCCAACATTGAGGACCCCCAATGCTCAATAACAAAATGTTTCACACTTGTTAAATTTAAACGCACTCCCTGATTTTTCCCAGGTTATGAAAGACGTTTTAGGATTTATCTTCTAAACGGGACAATGGGGTGTTTTGATTTGGGAAAAAAGGAGGTCAGAAACCCACTTAATCTAATCAATAATAAATTAGATTCCAGAGATCCCTAAATGTTTTTTTTTTCTTGACTTGAAGTAGCAAAGACAAACTGTTTTACAGCCTGTAGATTATATCACTCTGGTGCAGGAGCATCTTGCAGCAAACTGTTAGAGATCGTCTCCTGCTTGTAATAAACGTTCTGCCTTTCATGCTGCACCAGAAAAATGTTGAACTTTATAGAAACAAGTCGGCTGAATGGATTGTAACTGATTAATCCTCAGCATGAAAAGACGTTAAGATTTAACATTAATAACAACGTCATAGTTTTCTTCAGATACACTAAACAGGTTCCCCTGAAATTAAAAAGTACTCTCCTCTTTGTCTCATCTCACACCTTTTGGAGATTCATCACACTAAGTGATAGGTTTATTTTAATCTCCTAACCTTGAAGAGAAAGACCAGATAGACAATGTAAGTTTCACAAGCTTTTGTAAAAGAGGAGAGAGAGCCGTTAGAAATCTAACAGAACACCAAAGTGTCTCTCCAAGGTCTCTCTGCTCAACTCCAACGGTACGTCCCCCTGCAGGCTTCTTTTACTTAGATCCATCAGGAGGCGGTTACACTGTCACAAGATTACACTGACACACAAGATACTCCGTTTGGGATGAGAGACAGCCAACTCCTTATCCGGGCTTCCTTTCCGCTGTCTTCCAATCATAATCAATCAAACGGGTTCTGGCACATGATCCTTCTTTGTGGAGTCAGCAGTCATGAGTTACTTCCTCCCCCCAAGGGTCAGACGAGCACATTTTATCTCCACACAAACATATTCACAGGCAGAGAGCAGCAAGACTATAAGTATATAAAACGGTAAAGGATTAATTCATCCAACACTAAGAGAGGAATATTACTTGTCGTTTTGATGTTTATGGGTTACAGATGATGAAAACCCAATGATAGTTTTACATTAGATCAATAAAAAATTTGATTTCAAGCAGAAATGTCAGGTTGCTGAAATGCATGTTAGTCTGGGCTCCTTTCTGCATGAGTTACTGCATCAATGCGGCACGGCATGGAGGAGCTCAGTCCGTGGTTCTGCTGAGGGGTTCTGGAAGCCCATTTTTCTTTGATAACGGCCTTCAGGCCATCTGCGTTGCTGGTTCTGGCGTCATGTTCCTTTGGATAATACATAGATTCTCTATGGGGTAGAGAAATTTCACACAGGACTTCAAGCGACGTGGATCCTGTGCATCTCCACTCTGGGGCCTTGATTTCTAAGTTAAATGCAAACGATTTTGGACCAGAACTAAGAACCAGTCCAGTTCTGTTTGTCCTTAGTCCAGGAAATGCTGGAGTAAGGAGGACTAACTTTTTCCTTCCACTCAATTTTCCCTGGATATGCTTGGATGCAGCACTCTGTGAACAACCATCTATTTCAGGTGTGTGTGTGTGTGGGGGGGGGGGGGGTTCTGTCCAGTCAGCAGCAGTCGGTCCAGACTAAGACCATTTAGAGGTTCAGGTGTTTTGAGTTAATTAGCTGATTAGGGTTTCCACTTTTTAAGTTTTTTTTTTGACATTGAATTTGGGGTTTTTGTTACCTGCAAACCACAACCATCAAAATAAGTAGAAATAAAGGCTGGAAATCTCTCTCTGTGTCAGTAATACATCTATACTACTCATAGAGAGAGAAAAGGTGTTCTAGTTTTATTAGATGAACCTGTAGATAAAAATGAAAGCCAACGTGATATGAGGCACACAGAGCTTTATGTTGCTGGATTACCTGCGTTGTGGGAAAGCAGCAGCGGCACTGAAGGCGTTTAAGTTTAAGCAGGGGGTCAACCGTCAACAGCAATGGATCGAACTGTTGAAAGGTGAGGAGAAGGAGGAGGATTTCTTTCTCTCCATAGAAGGTACACCTGGTCTGGCGTTCTGTTAGCTGTGACATCATCAGGGGAGGCAGATCATCCTCTATTACCATCTAACATAGAAAGTACTCCTGGATCAATGTGAGCTTCTGAGCTTTCTGTGTCTCTGCTCTGTCTTCTCTAAGCCCCAGTGGGTCGAGGCAGATGAGCGTTCACACTGAGCCTGGTTCTGGTTCTGCTGGAGGTTCTCCTCCCTGTTAAAGGGGAGTTTTCCTCTCCACTGTCGCTTCATGCATGCTCAGTATGAGGGATTGCTGCAAAGCCATCAACAATGCAGACGACTGTCCACTGTGGCTCTACGCTCTTTCAGGAGGAGTGAATGCTGCTTGGAGAGACTTGATGCAACCTGCTGGGTTTCCTTAGAGAGGAAACTTTCTGACCAACCTGGAGGATCTGATGGAGTCTGACTTTGGAAAGAGCCTTGAGATGACATGATGTGAATTGGTGCTATATAAATAAATTTGAATTGAAAATTGAGTTGAATGAGTGACAGGGCGATAGCTGTGAGCGTGACAGGGAGCCTTCACAAGATGGTGCTCAGACCTGCTGCAGTGTTTTTATTTTTTAAGTGTCAAAGAATGGTTGTTTAGAGAACCTTCAGTGAGAAAGCATCTAAAACCACGGCCTCCATTGTCCTTCCCCCCGTTTGTCTTCCTTTAATCTGAACCCGGCCCTCCAGCTGAGCCCTTCACAGAAAGACCTGTTGACAGCAGAGAAGGACCAAGACGTCCAGTCCAGTGGCTACGGACTCCATCGTTCCTGGGTCACTGCAGCTCAAACATCTCCAGCACCTCCTGGTGCTCCGGCTGCTTCTGCACACGCCGACGGAACGGCCGCACCAGAAACCGACACCGGCACCGACTTTGGACTTCTGGGAGGTTTCACAGCAGGTAGAATCAAACGATCCCAGCAATCACAGAAATGAAAGACGTACGGCCCCCTTTTCTCCTGTTTTTGCTTTTATCTTTGTTTTGCTACAATTATGTTTAACATAATCAAACAAATTTTAGCATCAAACAAGGCAAGGCAAGGCAAATTTATTTATATAGCACAAAGTGCTTTACATGCTTTACATGATTAAAATATAGGAAAATAAAACAGAATAAAAGCAAGCAGGAATAAAATGCAGAAACAAAATAGAACATGGGAAAATAAAAATTAAAAGCAAACAAGTAAAAACAGTTGGAATACAAAGTAAACTAATTATATTTCAGTAATACAGTTCAATTAGAACAGTCGAAGGCAATCCTAAACAGATGTGTTTTTAATCTTGATTTAAAGGAACTCAGGCTTTCAGCACTTTTACAGTTTTCTGGAAGTTTGTTCCAAACAAGGTAAATGCAAAAATAAGTTATCATGGGACTAATGCCGTCCAAACCAGCCTGCATCATCAAGCAAAGGTGATAACCGGCACTTTCTGTCTTTTCCATCACCGCTTTTATTTCTTTTCATTCAGTCAAACTGCAGGGTCCTCGCTTTGACTAGGCCACTACAAAACATTCAATTTGTTATCTTTTTGAATAATTCAGAGATAAACTGGTGTGCTTTGGATAATTGTGTTGGAAATTAACGGGGGCAAAAACATAAAAAATTGTCTTTCTAAAAACGATTACTTCTGTCACTGACTTGTTCAGTGAAAATCAAACATATTTGCACACATTTCGGATTAGATTTTGTGTTGCTCCCGGAGGGGACACTAAAACCGGTTCAATTATGTAACAAAACACGTTTAAATGAACGATAATCATTTTGACCAAAAAATAATAAAATTAAAAAAAAGTCAGATTAAGCTGCTTCCATCCACTAATCTCTACTCCTATATATTTTTTTGTTCACACCAAAAGGTTGGATTCCCCGAGCTCTTTTTTTTTTAATGAGATAAAAATGTCTGACCACTCAAACCACAGTTCATAGCGACACCGCAGCTATTAGCATCCTAGTTTCACAGAAGGAACTTGTCGGTCTTAAAGGAACAGCTCTGTCTTGGTGTATGTAACTCCAAATAGACAAAACGGGCACGGCTTCCTTTAGACGGGCTCTTTATTAAACGCTGTGAAAACTATAGAAATAAAAGATAAAGCTTTAGATATAGATACATTTATAGATATAGATACATTTACAGACAGTCAGGTGACACGTGCTTCAACAAAAGTTACCTCGTGACCGCCTGCCACGTCGGAGGTCTTTAACAGATTAATTCTTCGTCATCCACTCTAAATTAAAATATTAAGCGATTAAAACACCATAACCAATAAATTTACAAAATATTACAAACATAACTACAAATACCGTGACAGCTACAGGAAACACGAGGCTGCTACACGCAGCTCTGTTCCAGGCTTCTGCTCCTTCTCTGTTTATTCAAGTCTCGCAGCCTTTTCACATATACGCAAACCCCGCGATAACTTTCAACAAAAAAATAGTTTGACACGAAATAAAATACAATCATTTTACACAAATCTCAAAGCGTGAACCAAACAACTTAAAATACATTATCTTAACTGTTTGAAATAAACATAAACTTTTTCCAAGAAATAAATTATTTCAGTGTAAATCAAACCTTCTTTCTGCTTATTCCTCTTCGTTAACCTCTTCCATGAATGGAGACCCTCTGGGGTCCATATTGGGCCCAATGAATTCTGGTCCATGTGCCAGAAACCCAAAGTGCCCTTTAATGAGGTATCTGAATGAAATTAAAACAACGACGCGTGAATCTTAATAGAAACAAGCCATAGGCACTGCTCAGGGGTCTCATTTATAAAACTTGGAATCCATACTAAAAGTGTACATATGCCAGGGAATAGAAAATGGCGTAAGCAAAGAAATTAAATAAATTCAGATTTATAAAACCATGCGGCTGCACACCAGCACGTAATTTCCCTTTATAGATCACAGCTGTACTTGAACCTGGTTCCGCCTCAGGTTCAGCCATAAATGGTCAATGCAAAGCACCTCATAAATGTTAACGTATATTTAAAATGGGTCAGCTGATCTTTTTTTCCCCCATCATGGTGAAATGGCAGCAACGGAGAAAAGACAAAGAAACTTCAGAGAGTTGATTAAGTGTGAAAATCAGAGGTAAAAGCACATCTGATGCCCACATTAAAGTAAAATGTTAATAAAAAGTAAACGAGGCCGCGCTCCGTGTTGAAATCCTCCTGCAGATCGACTTTCAGAGGAGGGGAATGAGAAGTTTCCCCTGCGATTATTAACACGGCGGAAACTTTTACACTTATGATTTAATTTTATTTATTTATTTGATAGGGACAGGTTCCATTAATTAGCATTGCTGCAAATGCAGCAGAATTAGCCAAAAGGCTATTTCTCATCTGTTGTCCCTGGACAGATCTTAAAATTGTCTACCTAAAAAACACAACAGTAAGAGTTTTACAGCGAACAATACAAATATAAAAAGAAATAAAACAGATATAAACTCTTCAGTGATGAAGTCAGTCTATGATTAAATGATATGGAGAGAAATTGAACGTCTGAGAGGAACCGTCATTCAGTTTGGCTCCAATTCACCATTTCACCATCTGTGTTGCCAATTTCCCCTCGTCTCCAAAAGGAGCGTACGCCTGGGTCATCGCTGCCGTGATTTTTGTTATAGATCACAATTTTTGCTGGGAAAGTAACGTACGCACGTTTCAGGCCCCAAACTTCATAAACGAGACCCCAGGTCTGTAAGGGGCTGTGATGATGTGGTGGTACAGAAACAGAAATATGTAAGAGACACACTGCAAAAAGGGAACTAAAAGTAAGTGAAATTTTCTTGAAATCAGTGTATTTTTCCTTAATTAGAGCAGTTAAATAAGGCTATTTGCCAATGGAATAAGATTTTTGCACTTAAAATAGGAACAATTAATCTCCATCAATTTATTTCAAGAGCAGGATGTCTAATTATCTTATTTTAGGGGTAAAAATACTCATTCCAATGGAAAATAATCTTATTTAGCTCCTCAAATCAAGGAAAAATTCACTCATTTCAAGAAAGGTTTACTTACTTTTAGTTCCCTTTTGCAGTGTGTAATAAGATATGATCTAATCTGGGGGGATGATTTGGTATTTTGAATAAAAGTAGCCCAAGAACCGAGCCTTGAGGAACCCCATGTGATCTTAAAACCCACCTGTCCCACTTTGCCACAGGTAGAGCATCAGTTGCCGGCGTTTTATCTCTGGTTTGTCATTGCAGATGAAACAGAGGAGGAAGAAACAGGTCTGGCACAGAGAGGCGTAATTACCCAGAATCCCACAGTTCCAGAGGTTGGCTTGGCGCCCAGCAGAGAACCTCTGCAACCCAGTTTGGAGCAGGAGGGACGCTGGGAAGGAGGTGACAAGGGAACTAAAAGTAGGTAAAATCGTCTCGAAATTAGTGTATTTTTCTTTGATTTAAGGTGGTGAATCAGACTATTTTTCAATGGAATAAGATTTTTGCACTTAAAATAAAAACATTTCATCTCTATCATCTTATTTCAAGTGCAGGATGTCTAATTATCTTATGTTAGGGGTAGAAATTCTCATTCCATTGGCAAATAGTCTTATCAAATTAAGGAAAAATACACTAATTTTAAGAATATTTGACTTACTTTTAGTTCCCTTTTTGCAGTGCATACACCTGTCTGGTAAATTCACATCATTGTTTTCTGTATGTTTGAAGAACTTTATGGATTTCTGCGTTGTTTTGCAACAAAAGGTAAAAACGAGGAGACGGAGGACAAAAGGAAGGAGAAGGAGGGACCAAGATTCAGAGAAATCCTCCCGCTCACCACCGATCCTTCTCCCACGACCGGCTTCCCTGAGACGGAGTTTGACCCCGGCGTGGAGGAGCCGCGGCAGGTTGGCGCTCATTCCCTTCAGACGATGTAACCAGAGCAGGAACAGATCTTAAAAATTAGCCGCCGTTCTCTCAATGTTTCAGGTTGTTTGCTTAAACTGGAGCGAGCTGGCGGGACGCGGCTACGTCATCCTCAACATGACCAAGAACATGAACTGTGTGAGTAGCAGGAGTCCATAATCCTCCCAGTTTGGCCCCATCCAGCCTAACGGGCTCGTTAAAGCAATTCAGGCAATCCTGAATAATAAGAACCTTTAAGTTTTGCTTGAATACAGAGTTTATTGTGTCAAGCACCTAAAAGCTTTGCTTAAAACAAACAAGTGTTAAATTCTCTGGTCGAAAGCTGCAGTCAAAAGAAGTTTTCAGACCCGATTTAAAGGAAGCAGCAGTTTCTGCACCTCCCGGGTTTTCAGGGCGTTTGCTCCAGAGCTGAGGAGCGTGGAAACTGAACGCTCCCTGGCCTGGTTTACGTCTGATCCTGGGAGCACCAAGGAGCAGGTCTCTGAAGACCTGAAGGGTCGACGTCAAGGGTGTCCAGAGTGTGGCCCGGGGGCCATTTCTGGCCCCTGGACTGATTTTGTGTGGTCCTCAACTGCAATTCAACAATTATTTGACGTACCAGTGCATGCACTGCAAAAAGGGAGCTAATAATAAGTAAAATATTCTTGAAATCAGTGTATTTTTCCTTGATTTGAACAGATAAATAAGAGTATTTGCCAATGGAATAAGATTTTTGCACTTAAAACAGGAACAATTCATCTCCATCGTCTTATTTAAGGTGCAGTATATCTAATTATCTTATTTTAGGAGCAAAAATACCCATTCCATTGGAAAATAGTCTTATTTAGCTGCTCACATAAAGGAAAAATACACTAATTTCAAGAAATTTTTACTTACTTTTAGTTTCCTTTTTGCAGTGTGTGAGTAATGTAGGTGGATACTTTTTATTCTTAATTAGGGCAAGAGTGTTACAGATAAGTAAAAACATTTCTTACAATGGAAAATGTTAGGTGCAACACAAAGTATCTTTAATTTCTTTGTATAAATAGGACCACATTTGTTCAATGAATTTTACTGAAATTCAGACTTTAGCGCACCAAAATCGACTTTTCATTCATTTTTAAAAATTAGCTAAATACAGCGACTGTTTTCTGACTCAAGTCTTAAGTAGGGTCCAACAGAATTTGCAAAAGGGACGACCATCTTTTAATTCGACAAAGGATTTAAAAGAAACCCCTTTTAAATTTTCAATCTGAAATGATTTAGACATCTGTTTCATACATAAAATTTCACAAAATAGTTTAATTAAAATAACGCATGATCATAATTTGTGGAGCCGGTAAAAGGAAAAATCCCAAAAAAAGTGTTTTGGGGATTTTTAGTTTGTTTTTTATTTCCATTTTTTGGCCCTCAAGTACTTTTGACGAGACAATTTTGGCCCAGGTGATGAAAAGTTTGGATACTCCTGGTCTACATGGTTCCTGCCTGACGAGCGACTCAGAAATTTCTCCCATTCCAAGATCGTTTGGTGCTTCATGGACCGACAGCCGGATCTTAAAATCTACTCTTTGACTAACAGGGAAGCAGGGGAGGGATTTAACAACCCGTGTGATGTGATCCAGTTTCCTGTTGGTCGGGACTCTGGCAGCAGCATTTTGGTTGAGCTACAACTGCATGATGGGATTTTAGTGAAGACACTGTTGCAGCAATCTAGACTACTAAACAATTAAAGAATACACCAGTTTTTCTGTCTTAATCAGGTATTTGTTTTGTGCACATTTAGTACACATAGGTGAAATGTTGGGGAACCGGCTGTCTCTTCCAAACATGACCAAACCAATGGGGCTACCCCACTCACCAGTGTAAGTCGTAGTAGCATCAGTTTAGCATGTCAGCCGCTCTTCTTGACCTTCTATCGCGCTTTTATTTGTATCTGCCGGTAGCTACTTTCCCCTAGTAATTGCCTTGTGTTTTAATAATTGTACACCTTATTCCTAATATAATTACACAATTGTAAAAAGGTAATGTTGCACATTAGATCATTAGTAACATTAAAGATCAAACAATGGAACCAAAAGATATCAGTAGGCGTTTACTTAAGTCTTTAAGAGCAGGCAGCTTTACTACAACACTAGAATAAAATCCTGAAATTGTGGCTTTTAGTTTCAAATTTCTGCAAACAAAAACGTAAAATAGGTCTTTTACAATTCCCAGTGACAACCAAAGCATATCCGTACAAAACCTGGGGCCCCAAGTCAAAAATAATCTGTTTAAAGTCTGTTTAAAGCCGCCTTCTGAAGCATCAGCTTCTCTGTAGCCACGCCGAGTTTCAGAGAACAAATAAATAGTGTTGAGGTTTTTATTTCCTAGTCAATAAGCCACCCCAAGAGTTTAAGTGCCCCCCCCATGAGACATTTCTGGAGGCGCCACTGATCGACCAGGTTTTCTGCGGCCTGCATCAACCTCACCAGGGTCTGTTTCGCTGTTTTAGATAGATCTGCACCTGAATATTTAAAAAAAGAAACTTAATTCTCCACAGTGTCCTCATAAGAGTCGTCTGTTTTCAGTCGTTCCTGCTGATTCTTTTCTGCAACGATCTGCTTTTGTGTCAGGAACAGATCAACAGTCGTCACTGTTGCACCCGTTGCGTCTGCTTGTGAAGGAAACTGAAGCTGTTCCACCGAGAAAAGGGGAAAAAATTTAAAAAAGCGTGTTTGTTTGTGTGACAGGAGGAGTTTCGCGTATGCCAGGGCGTCCAGCTGCTGAAGATCATCGAGCGGGAGTTTGCGCGCAGAATGAACAGCCCCGAAGGATCATGGGTACTTTACCTGAGCAAGCCGACGCACCAGCAACACCAGCTGCTGATGAACGTGGCGTCTGGACGAGGTACGCACCAAACACACGTGAACATAGGCTCACCGTCTGAACGCTGAGGAACTCATCTGTTACCCTTTTGTTCTGTCATTTTTTCTCTTCATAGAAGGTACACCTGGTCTGGCGTCCAGGGGAGGCAGATCAACTGCTATTACCCTGTTATTCTGAGCTTTCTGTGTCTCTGCTCTGTCTTCTCTAAGCCCCAGTGGGTCGAGGCAGATGAGCGTTCACACTGAGCCTGGTTCTGGTTCTGCTGGAGGTTCTCCTCCCTGTTAAAGGGGAGTTTTCCTCTCCACTGTCGCTTCATGCATGCTCAGTATGAGGGATTGCTGCAAAGCCATGAATAATGCAGACGACTGTCCACTGTGGCTCTACGCTCTTTCAGGAGGAGTGAATGCTGCTTGGAGAGACTTGATGCAACCTGCTGGGTTTCCTTAGAGAGGAAACTTTCTGACCAACCTGGAGGATCTGATGGAGTCTGACTTTGGAAAGTGCCTTGAGATGACATGTATCATGATTTGGCGCTATATAAATAAAATTGAATTGAATCACGAAGCTCTGAGCCTGAACCGGGTTTCCAGATCTCACTGGCACCTCCAGTCAAACGTCTTGAGACTCAGAGACGCGCTGTTGGCCTGTCCGACTGCATGAACTCTGCTGATCATCGTCTCCTGCTGTCTTTCAGGCGTCATCGCCACCCAGGACGTTCTGGACATGTTGGGGGAGATCAGGAAAAGCCTCGATGAGGTGCAGAAACATTTCCCGACCTTTGCTCTGTGCATCAAAACCAGCCTTCTGAAACAAAGGTTGCATGTTAGTTCGGTTTCAGGAACGGAAACGTGCCCTCAGTTGTTTCTCTGCGTGCGCATCTCCTCAGGTGGGGATCCAGAACTACAGCGCCGCCAGCTTCTGCCAGTTTCGGCCCAGCAAGACGCGCAGCGACTACGGCAAGCTGTTCGTGGTCCTCGTCATCATCGGCTCCGTCTGCATGGTGATCATCACATCGGGGTTCATATACATCTGCTGGCAGAGACGGCTGCCCGGGGTCAAGAGCATGGTAGGTCGGCGCCCAACGGTGTCCTCTGAAGGCGACGGTGCGGTCCGGTCCGGTCCGCTCATCTCTGCGTTTTAGGCTGCAGCACATTTCCAAAAATGTTGCGTCGTCAAAGGTTTCCCACTTTGCGCTGTCCTTGTTCCTTAGCTTAGCTCTCAGAGCTCTCAGGATACCGAGACAGGAAGAGTTTCAGGCGTCCAACAGAGCTGGCGCCGCTGGTTCCTCTTCTCCCTCAGTCGTGCTTTTGGATCTGTGCAGAACCTGCATTGATGCCCCTAAGGAGACGTGGTGCAGACGCTGCTCCAAAATCTCTACTGGACCTTCCTGCACCAATGCAGCCATCAAAGATGTAAAAATCAGCTTTTGCCAAAGGTGCCCATATAACCCCATTCCAGCACACAGTCTGGCGACAGCGACGGGGTTCTGGTCAGTCTCTGCTCCATGTGAGGATCCGAAATGCTGATCCGTCTAACCACAATCCTGTGGCCTCGGGCTGTGGAGACGCTTAATAAAAGGCCTTATTTCTGCACGGCAAAGTTCGTGGATGTGTCCTAAAGTAAACCGTCTTGACCTCATGGTTTTACCAGTGGTTCTGGATGCAGTGATGTCCGACTGGTCAGAGTTCAACTTGGTTTCCCGATTCCCTTCCTGCCGTAGAGGAACGAATATCCGACCCCCTTCCAAACTTTCTTCCAGGAACTTTGTTTTTAATAAGTTCAGAGCTTCTGTCGCACGTTTGCTGTTGAACTGGAGATCCTGTGAACCTCTTTGCTCCTCAGAGACTATTTGCACAGAAGCCTGTGCACCGAGCAGTGATTGCAATCACTTCCATGAGAATTGTTATATATTCATATATTTCAGCCATCCATTCTGGGTCGTGAGGGCTGCTGGTGTCTATCTCCAGCGTTCACTGGGCGAGAGGCGGGGTTCACCCTGGACAGGTCGCCAGTCTGTTGCAGGGTAACACAGAGACAGACTGGACAAACAACCATTCACGCTCACACTCACACCTAAGGAGAATTTAGAGACCAATTAACCTAACAATCATGTTTTTGGACTGTGGGGGGAAGCTGGAGTACCCAGAGAGAACCCATGCATGGACAGGGAGAACATGCAAACTCTAGGGTGGACTCAAACCCAGGACCTTCTTCCTGCAAGTCAACAGTGCTACCCACTGCTCCACTGTGCAGCCCTATATTCATATATTATAGGTCTTAAATGAGGCTGATGAGATAAGAGATGAAATCTCTTGAATTTTTTCTCCTTTTCTAATGAGGGAAAATGTAAAGAAAGAGCAGAACACCGATTTCCCAGTTTAGCAGCGTCTGTAACCTCACTTGGTTCAGTTGCATGGCTCAGATTAATAAGCGCTGAGCTCTCTGCCTTACGTTTGTTGTTTCCTCTGATTGTCGTTTTTTATTTCGCTCCCTCTGTTTTAGACCTTACCGTGTCCTGACGCGCTAAACGTGATAAATGCTCTAAAATCTGACCTGTGCTGCTGCAGTTTCCGGCGGAGGAGCTTCACTCTGTGGAGAACGGTTACCACGACAACCCCACGCTGGACGTGACCAATGACAGCCAGGCTGAGATGCGGGAGAAGAAGCCGAGCACAAATGGGCTCACGGGGGCAGGAGGAGGAGGAGGAGGAGGAGGAGGAGGAGGTGGAGGAAGAGGAGGAGGTGGTGGTGCAGCGGAGGACAGCAGTCGCTGGCAGGTGATTGGACAATAGATTTAGCTAAAGAGGAAGATGAGGAGTAATTTATCTGCAGTGAATGATGAAGATAAAGTTTACATGGATGGTTGGCATCAGCATTTAGGGAAGCGATACGCCTCTAAACGGTGGTTAATTAACCATAGCAATTGATTGACTACCTAATCATCTTTATCTAATCAATATCCAACCAGTCTCGTTAAATAAGAACTGTTATTTTTATCGGCCTCCAATCTTTATGATAGAAATGAGAGGAAAATATTATGCAAACTTATACGTCTGAGAAGCTAATTAACTCCCAGAATCAACATTAGCTGTTAAGTTTGAAATTCTGTTGAATTAAATGATTCAGTTGCTTCTCGTCACCCGAAGAATCCGTAGTCAGCCCATCTGAAATCAGAAAAATACGTTCTAATGATTAATTAATTAACAAAACATGACATGAAGAAAGAATTAAGAAAGTCAAAGTATCTTTATTAGTCTCCCTTGGGAGAAATTTGCCTTGGATACAAGGATCAGCTGCATTGTACTAGATGTTCAATCACTAATAAGAGGAGTCTCAGTAAAATTCAGGAAGAATTCAGCAGACGAAGGCCTTCGAGGTCCAGCGCACTTTTCCGTCACACGTGTTTGTTTTATCTGGGATGTAAATGAATTAGCAGAGCACATGTCATCAAAAGGCGGGTAGGGAATCATAATTATTTATTTAACATAATCTCTTTTGCATGTCTGATAAGTTTGATTTGGTTTTTTTTTCTTGAACTTCTTTTCAAAACAAACAAACATGTTCTGTGAACATGTTAAGTATTTCTTTGTTAGCGCTTGTCGTTCTTTTTCAGGCCTTCGTCAACCAAGCAGCGACTGAGGACGAGGAGGAGGAGCAGGACACGCATCTCTGATTGAGGAAGAGGAGATTTGTTTCGTGAAACGATCGATGGAGTCTAGCAGGGAGATCAGCGTGATGGCAGAGGGCGAGGAGCAGAGGAGACGAGGCTGGAGGAGTCACTGAGGTCAACATCAGTATTAAGCATTAAAGCTTCATCGAGCTTTGGGTATTTAACCCAATCACATCAAAGCTCTTCTGTTTGGTGTGCCTTAAGCTCTCGGCTCTTAGGACCGCGGCTGCACGAGACAATTTCAGATTTAGGGACAAGTCATCTCTCCACCTGCAAGCTTTCAAGCAGCTTTAGCAGCTTCACAGCTCAGATCTGCGATTATCAGCAGCAGAATGTAACCGTTTTCACCGTTTGGTTGACATTTTACATTTTAAGCACGACGTTACCAAGGAAAGTACGTTATTACAGTTTAAGACGCCAGTCAGTCCGGTAAAGATGTCACAATGGTGCACACAGAAAGGCCGGATACCGAAACACGTGCCTGATTAAATGCCGGCTTGCTGCAAATCACTTTTCAAACGTTTTACAGCTTTAATGTGACATAAATCCTTTACTAAAAAGGGATCACGCCTTTAAACTAATACACTGTAGAAGCCCACCTACACAGGACTCCTTGTTAATTCTGGAGGCATCAAGTTACCAAGAACCTGATGGTATCATCAAAGTAGCTACAAGAGTTTCCAATAAGTCGCCCAATAGTTCTGTTTTACATGTGAGAAGCAGAGACGTCTCTGGCATGATGAGTTAAGTGGGGAACAAAAACTCAACACCTAATTAGCAGCAACTAATTTTTCTGTGATGCACACAACCTGACTTTGATCAACTTTAAATCAAACAGATAAATTAGCGTAAACCAACATGCTAGAAATGCCATTTTATATAAAACAATGTAATTTGATTTTTACATATAAAATTACAAATAAAGGCTCACTCCTAATGTTCATTTATTGAACAGAAAATATTCACATCAATCCTTCAATCATCCAGCAAGGACAACCAACACTAGATTAATATTTGATTTTAGTTTACATTTTCCTACGTTTTAGTGTTTATTTACTTTATTTTCCAATTATTTAATCATGTAAAGCACTTTGTATTGTCCTTGTACTGAAATGTGCTCTACAGATAAATGTACCCTGCCTTGATAGTCGCACACTATCCAGCAGAACGTAAACGTAACGTGTGCAATTCCAGCATTTTGATTGGACGATCAGAGCTTGGAGCCGTAGGATTTGTGCCCCACGGCTGTCTGCTGAGAGCGTGTTGGGCATGCTCACTGTGATTTCAGATGTTCATTGTGTAAACAAACGTTGGTGGGCCGGCCCCAACATCAAGGCTCCTCAGGAGGATTTAGCTACTGAGCTTGTTACTTTTCTGGCAGACTTAGACATATAGACACACATGTTTATAACTGAATTTGATTGGTGAGGGAATCTACCTTTTTTACAATATTGCTCGTGTCCCACTGATTATTGCGAACATAGAGCTCTACAGCGACATCTGGTCGTTGGTGTGTCCTGCCCTCCCGGGTCCGTTAGGACTCCCTGTGCAGGCCTGATTTTCTATTTTTTTTGTACGCTCGGCAGGAACAATAAAACTCCCAACACACAGCGGGTACGAGTCCGATCACGAGCAAGATTAACAGTTTGTTTTCTTCTTTTCCTCCTCTGAGTAGACGGTGTATAAACCATCAAGTTAGGGTAGATTATACAAGAAGATAGGTTATGTAACGGTCAGAGAAATTTAAACTTGGGCGCTTGTGCCGCAGTTCCAAACGGTCTGTTTGTCTCAAAGCAACAACACAGATCCCGAACGGCACGGAAATGTGTAACGTAATGCATGGTGGGGGCAGCATGATGCTGTGGAGATACTTTCTTCTGAGGAAAATCACGTCAGTTTGGACCCAAAACCTGGTGTCTGCTAGAAAGTTTAAGATGAAGAGAGATTTTATCGTTTGGAGTCCAACCCCAGATCCAATTTTGGCAGATTCAGAGTCCAGAACTAAGCTTCACCGTGATTCTGCTGTTAACCCCACAACGTTTGCCAGATGTTGCCAAGTCGACATTTGTCTTTTTGTTAAATCGTAAACGATGTATGTCGCATTAAAGGGGTAAAAGGATTTTAAATGACGCATCATGGTCTCGCTTTTAAATGATAAAAGTTGGCATTTATCAGGTGAGTGGACACTTTTCAATCCACTGCAATGCTTAACAGCACCTCTTTTTTTTTTTTCAAACCCTGCTGTATTTTCTTTTATTGCGATGATTTTAATAATAACCTGAATGTTATAATGATAGTAAAATATCTGCTGCTACCCATGCATCACTCACACCAGCAGGAATGTCCCTTAAGGTCCGACAGCAGTGACTTCTCCGTGGTACCGGACAGCAGGCTTCACCTCTGATCAACTGTGAAAGAAAAATTTGGCACTTTATTCATTTTGGAAGAAGGACCTGTGAGATGCTGCATCTCGATCGTTGCCACACAGAGACTGGACTATCTCTATTTTGCTTTTAGTAGTGGTTTTAACTGCTAAGGATGTTTACTGTTTGCTGTGCAACACTTCACACGAAGCTTTACCTGTGCTCTGTTAGCCTGATGTGCTTTTATAAATAGTGCTGGAATGGTCGCTTTAGTTTGCTCCTGACTTACTGTTGAGGCTGTGACACATGGATATATATATATATATTTATATATGTACTTTAGCTGTAATGTCCAGGTTGAGTCACCAAACCTTAGTTCCAGTAAAGGATTTAGTTTTGTCATTTAACTGAGAGGCTGGGATGTGTTGCAGTCATTTTCACGTCAAACCATAACAGGCTTATGTCAGAAATGTAAAACCTGACATTTTTAGGTGCAGTTTTGCCCTCTTTATTATAATCCATTCACTGTAGTTATTTTCTGGTAATACCTCAGCTCACAAACAATTCCTCCGTCAGGAGATTGAAGCTCCTGTGCTTTATACCAGCAGCCAGCAGGGGGCGACTGCACTGGTGGCCAAAATCAAACATGGAGCCATCTTTAAACAGAATCATTTCCCCTGCAAATTTACATCATTTTTTATAAGTCAGGAAGGTTGCATTAAAAGTAGAGTCGGTAATGTAGGTAAGAAACACCCAAGTTGGTTTTTGAATAACTGCGGCTATGCAAGACGGTCCTGCCTGCTATTCCGCTACTCCCAAAATTCCCGAATCCACTCTGGTCTTATTTCTTTTTACTGAGGCCTTCCTCTTCTTCTGATAAACTTGTGAGACAGTTTGCTTCTTGCGACTCTCAGCCATTTTCAAAGTATATGTTGAGAGCAGTGGAGCTACAATGAACGGCTAACACCAAAGCTAACCGCTAAGCTAGCCGGATACATAAACACTAGCAACACAGCAACACAGCATGAGCGCTTTACAATGACTGGCATGTGGGACAACCAATAGATAAAATTATCCCCCCCAAAACTCTAAGTCTAAAGAAGGTCGTCCGCTAAACCTTTAAAGCTACATAGCCACGGTATATGCTTATAAAAAAGACCAGAAATCGTTTGATCATGATAAAATAAAGTTATATACACCAAGCCTCCATCTTGATGGTCCTATTTGAGCCTAAATATAACCCAGTACCAGGCAAGATGATCAGATATAAACATTTATGAAGGTAAGAACCAATAAATCAATTTAAAATGTAAATTGTACTGAAGACTGTGGAGGCTAAGAAGAGCATTGCTACTACTATTATCACAGTATTAATAAGGATGTGTATTCACGTCAATCAACTCTGCGTCACATCTGAGCCTCGGCAGCTTTAGATTCCGCTTCTGTGAACACCAACGTTCAGACTGTATTCCCAGAGCTATTCCAGTCTTTTCCCTCTTGGAATCATATATTTTTTGCGTTTTTTTTTATACTGGATCTTGAACCTCTCCTCATTGTATCCACACTTAGCTGGGAGATAATAGCCGTTATCTGTTTCCTTGTTTATCCACTGCTGGTCATGCGCAGTGTTGTACTTACGTTGTTATTATACATAAACACAAAAGGCTTTATTTACTAACAAACTGAGCAAAAACAAAGCATAACGCCGCAAAATAACAACTAATACGCCAGCAGGACATGATAATCTTTCATAAAAACTTTGTATGCAACCAGAGTGAGCTGCTGAGGTATATAAAAAAAAGAATTCAAATAACGTGGCTATGCACCTTTAAGGTGTGTCAAGACAGAACTACTAGTTTTTATTCTTCTGGAAGAGCCGAGGAGAACTGCAGGTTGCTGTTCTGTGGCATGCCAGAGGACAGCCAGGCGGTGCATTTTTGGTTGGTATGGCTAAATCATTCAGCCATGAAGTATTTTCAGTCACTTTTTAAAAAAATTTAACTTCTCGGAGCAGTCAGGATTTCTAAGATTGCTTTCGCAAAAGAAAGATATAATTCTGTATCAAATGTCCCCACATTTTGGTTGAAAGTGGTCCTGATCATTATTTCCTCCAAACTGTCTTAAGGTCATTCAGAGTTTTACTTTAGAATTTGGCTGCTTTCTAAATCCATTAACAGTCCAGTTAACACCTAGGACACACGTAGACCTAAAGTATGTCTGTTTGGAAGGCAAATAGAAAGAAATAAGGGGGAGTTTAAGGTGTTTGTAAGGTTATGTATCTTATTTTATCAAATCATATCAGTCACAATAAGTCAAAAAGTGAGACTCAGTTCCTTGAGGATAACTCAGACCCTTTATCACACTGACATGGCCTTAAATCTCATGTTTGTCTATTTTCTGATTACCTAAACTCTCCATTTAGCAGGCAGTGCTTATCATTTACATGTTTCTTCCCTGTTTCTTTTCATACAATAGTATATGCTGATTGCATTTTGCCAGATACGCAGTATAAGTAAGGCATTCACAAAGTAAGATCAGTTTGAATCTATTTATACGACTCCCTGCAGCGTAGATCGGCCTCGTTTTGAGCACAAAACTCAGCTCGGGCGGCCATGTTAGTTATTAATAAGGGAGAACAAACGAGCATGTAGCTTTCGGCACGGCAGCGCCAAAAATAACAAATTAAACAGCTGGTGTTGCTTTTTTATGTCTAAAAGTTTTTGAATAAAATCTGTTTTGCTGATTTCTGTGACTAGTCTGATCCTGATTGGTTTACTTTAGTGTAACTAAGGATTTTCACTGATGTTTGCAGGTATTTGGGCATTCAGTTGTAGCAAAAACAACCCAACTTAATGTTGATATGGAGATGAATGTGATGTCAGAGTATTTCTTATCCATTATTTTCTTTCTATTTGTTATTTTATTTAGTTTATTTATGATTAATCTGTGTTTTATTATGCTTTTGTTCACCAATAATTCTCCTGTTCATTGGCTGTAAAAGTATAAAATATACATTTAGAGAAAAATGTATGATGGTCTTTCACTCTTTTTTGCTTTTATATTATTATTTGTAATAAGGGAGGTTAAATAAAATATAAAAAACAGGTTTAAAATCAAGGTAGATAAACCAAAATGAATAAAACAAGGTAGAACCAGATGCACTACTACAGTTTTAAATAATAAAAGCCAGCCAAAATAAAAAAAGTCTTAAGCTTTGATTTAAAAAGGCCAATTTCAGGTATACATGGAGGATCTGGACGAAGCTGAGTCCAGAGTTGAGGTGCGGTCACAGAAAAAGCTCGGTCACCCCAATGTTTGGATTCTGTCATACTGCGAGTAAATGTTGATTTTTCTGCCATAAACCTCGAGGAGAACCAGAACCAGGCTCAGTGTGAAAGGCAATCTGCCACAACCAACTGGGTGTTTAAGAAGACAAAGCAGAGACACAAAAAGAGCGCAGAAGCAGAGATTCAGGAGTACTTTCTATGGGAGAGAAAGTAAAAGGGTCAGTACTAGCTCCATCTAGGAAAGAAACAGCTAAGGTCTGATCCAGTTTTCAACAGTTGGTTGTGGTAAAAACTCAGCCATTAGCTATGCCTAGGAGAGAAACAGGGTTAAGAAAAGACAGGGCGTCATCTATAGGAGATGAAACTGTTGCACCGGCAGCAGTAGCTCAGCCGAAGGTCCCCTCCAGGATGGTGTCACAAATAAACAGAAAGGCCAGACCAGAGTGGCTACGAGGGGAAAAAACAGAGCACAAAGTTATACATTGAAACAAAAGCAAACAATTCAAAATTGGAGAGTAGTAGGAGAATGTAACAGCGTGAGGGAAAGTGGGCTTCATCTGAAAATGTCTAATTTTCCTTGACCTTTCATGGGGTCAAGAGTAAGAAGTCTGTTGTGAGAAAGTAGCTTCGGATGGCCATGAAAGCATTTAACTCCGACGTTATTACGTAACGAAATTGCACATGGATGATGCAGATCAAATGCAAAGGATTGTGGGATTCCTGATCCATCTTGAGGTTCCTATCTTAAATTAGCTGCGAAAAAAAGCATAGAGGTTACTTTTCCTACCTCCTTCCTTAATGACTGCACTATTTGGACAGCACTTATCATGGCATCTGCTGACCAACGTGTATGCATCATACACTCATTTCTATCGGTGCTTGTCTTCTCACAAACAAAACAGATCTGCATTCAAGTGTCAAATAAGGAGTTAGCTTGATACATTTTTGCCAGATGTTTCTAGGAGTCTACCAAGATAAACACTGAAGAACAATATACAGCTTTTAAACCATAAGCCTTCTTGAAGGTTAACTCTTACTTGCCCTGGTATCTGTTATTGGAAAATGGTCTGTCTCTCTTTTGTCTCACGGTAAAGCCACTGTCAGGTATTAGGAGAGGCGAGAACGGAGGGTGGGGAAAGGCCCTGCCCGCCCTGTGGTGCCCCCTACTGGTACTCCTGAATTTGTAAGGTATGGAAGTGATGGATGTTTGTCCATGGAGTGGAGAGTGGAGGACTGAGTAGGAGGTCTTCCGGGGTGGGGGTAGAGTAGATGGATCTGACCTTGGTTACTGAACAGGTTTAGCTTACCTAGTCTAATGTAAAATTTAAATAATGTGCGCGTAGGAATCTAAAACATGCATAACTCAATTAGTCGAACCCTAAATTATAGACAAATGCTAAACCTTTGATCCTGTGTGTTAAAACTCTATGGTGAAGCATTCCTACCACAGTATCCCACAAGGAGGTTCACTGCAAAAAGGGAACTAAAAGTAAGTAAAGTTTTCTTGAAATTAGTATATTTTTCCTTGATTTGAGCAGCTAAATAAGACTATTTGCCAATTTAATGAGTATGTTAACCTTAATATAAGATAATTAGAAAGCCTGCACTTGAAATAAGATGATGGATATGAATAGTTCTTAGTTTAAATGCAAACATCTTATTCCATTGCCAAATAGTCCTATTTACCTGCTCAAATCAAGGAAAAATACACCCATTTAAAGAGAATTTTACATACTTTACATAATTTTACATGCCTTGAGTGGCCCTGCAGACTCCATCCCATGTGAACTGCCAGACCACAAAGTTAACAATAGCAATTAGAACTTAGGGAACTCTTACTGCTTAAAGAAAAATACATGATTAATACAAAAACGGATTATATATTTCCATAACACATTTTAATTGATGATACTTTTGGAAACAAACTGGCTGTTGTTTTTTTCCCCTCCACATTCCAGTCCAGCTGGTGGCGCTAAATACGCCAGTTGGTTGGTTTACCACAGAAGAAGAAGAAGAGCAGCAGGACGGTGACGAGGAAGAAGAGGAAGCCGTTGGCAGCTAGTTAGCTGTTTCTTCATACGCAGTGCAGCAGCTGTCAGAGTTTAATGCTGGAGGTTTCCACTTGCTGAGAATGAACCCTACCGATGTCAGGTTTGTCCGTAGTTTTTTTCTGACGTTCTCTGTGTTACATTTACGCGATTTTTACGGACGGGTTCCTTCGGGAAACTGTTTATGAAGCCACGTTAGCTTGTTGTTAGCTCCCCTTCAATGCTGTTGTTTCGTTTTTTTACTCCGAGTTTTAAAGGCCCCTGTTTATGGTTTATAACCCCGAGTCGGTCAATGAATTGAAAGCAAACACTTTATTTGGCTCCCGGCGGGTTTCGGAAGCTGGAACATTTTATTCTGACAGTTAGCGCTAAGGCTAACGCCCCAGAGCTTCTTTCTGAAGGTAATCTCGTCCAGCAATAAAAGGCTCCGTAAATTCAGCTAATCAGAAAATGAAAACCTGTACTCTGATGTTAGTTTATCTAACACGCTGTGGCGCAGTTTACTCACACTGGCTACGTTTTTGAGATGGTTCCTCCGTTCAGGTAAACGAGGACTGCTGTAAATACAACTGTTAGCTTCTCCAACGCGTGTAAAGAGGTGGATAAAGAAAGTGTAACTTTAACTTCCCTTCAGGTTCTCACCACAGCTGGCTGGCTGGTGAGCCCAGGATCAAACCACCAGGCTGTGTTTAATGTTAGCTGGTCATGTGGCAGTCAGGGAAGAGCCAGCAGCTGCTTCTGCCAGAAATAAATCCGCCTTTGTCCTCCTGCCAGCCGCGTCATGTTTCCCTGTTACAAACAGACTGAAACTGACAACCCAACAGCCACGACTGTGCGTTTTAAACAAGTTTATGCGTATCAACTCAAATTTTTTTATATATATATATAAAATCAGTTCAATTAAATCTGCAGGAAACCCTGCAGGGTTGCATCGGGTCGTTGACTTGCTGCCATCGTGTGGTTGACTTTGCAGCAATCCCTCGTGCACAGCATGCATGTGGCGACAGTAGAGAGGAAAACTCCAGCAGAACCAGAACTTGGCTCGGTTTATAAACGACCGTCTGCCACGGCCTACTGGGGGGTTTGAGAAGACGGAGCCCAGAAGCACTGAGTCAGGAGTACTTTCTACGTCGGAGATTTTTCCACATCTCACTGTGAGCCAGTTAAGGTGGACCTCCTCAGTCTGGTCTGTTTTTAAATGGCAGCAGCAGAGCCGGGTTTCAGCGTCACCCCTGGCAGAATCTTGGCCGTTTGTAGTTTTCCATAAAGGTTTGTGAGGAATTTAGTTCAGATTCCTACATATGTTATTTTTGTGGTGTTAGTTTTAAAGTTGCCAGTTTTATTTCAGACATGAGGGCAGAAATTTACAACTCAAACTTTTTGAGTTGTGGTAAAAGCTTTTTTTTCCCAGCTGGTTACTTTGTAGGAATATAGAATTAAAATTTGTGATTATCTTTTTAAAAATATTTATTGCAATGATGCTAAAATATATGTAAAACTGTTTATTTTTTGGCTAAAGGTTCCCTCTCTACTGTCTTAACCCTAACAAATGCTGCCGCTGTATAAAAGCAGTTTTTTATAGGGGGGCCTTGCCAACAAAATCGCTTGCCCCACCAAGAAGATCACGATAGTAAATTATTATACATCTGTAGGTGTTTACTGTTCATTTTGTTAGAATTAGCCTTTCTAAACAGCGCCAGACCGCATCCTGAGCTGTTTCTGTCGCTCCCACAAGGCGGACATGAGTCTGCAGACGGGTCAGAGGTCAATTTTATGAGCGCATACGCGGTGACGCGCTATAAACCGCTCAGCGAGAAGAAGTCTTCACATCCAACAGTTTTCTATGTCCTAAACTCTGGGAGATTTTAGAGGTTTTCATTCAATCAGAATAAGGAAGGAGCCGAGATAACATTCATTATATAACCATATGTAAAGTTACATTACAGACAGAAACATAAAAAGAGACAGAAAGATGGCTGCTCATATGAAGCTGCATTCTGGGATATTAATGGAAAGTTAAGTTGAAGGATAAACTTCCTCTCCCTAACACAAAATGTCTATTAGAAACCCTGAAAGCCTTTTGTCAAAAGTGTCTTTACATTGATGCATAGCTGTAATTTTAAAAGGCAGACGGCATTTAGTGATCTGATTAAAACGGTTGAAAACGACAGTTTTAGTTTAGTTTTTCTTTTTTTTTAGGTTCACAAACATTATTTAGGCTAGGATTATTACAGGATTACTACTAATCACTCATTTAAACTACTGGGTCAATACTGCTAAGTCAAGAGTCAGAAATATATCAACATTTATTGTACAAACTGAGTGTGAAATACTCATTTAGAATCATCATGTACTTTATTTTGATCTTTTTTACATGAGGCTTCTGTAAATGTGCACAAAGTGTTGTAGACATTTTAAAAAAAGAGGAAGAGAGGACTGAAAGCAGAAGTTTAGGAGCCGACTTTTGTCTGCATGTATAAATCTAATTAACGTTTGTTATCAAGAAGGCTGTAGATATTTAGTCACAGCCGCCTTGTTGTTCGGTTTTAAAGCCGATTTTCCTCACAATCATGTTTACATGGGAAATATTTAGTTTTCAAACATGCACTGGCTGGACAGTTGCATTTAAAACTTGAGGACAGCTACTGAAAGTGCAGTTTGCTTTGTAAGGCAGAGGCGGCACATTGAATGTTTTAAATACATTTAATAACCCATAATTTTATGTGTGAAGTCTTAAAAGTATTGCACCCTCCCACAAAAAGGCTTTAGAGGTAAAACCATCACCGTAGTTTAACTGACGCCACGAGAGTCAAATGGGGTCATTCAAGCTCGCCGAGGAGGTGGAGGGCTGTTTATACACGGAATATTTAAATATACAGATATTATTCTCTGGTTAATCCACATTAAGAGGCCCAATCGTCCCTCTGGTTGCAGGCTAGAAGTAGACGGGGAATCCTGCGTTCTCATTGGTGTGTTTTTAACACGGGGCAATCGGCACCGTGAAGGTTTTATGACTGTGAATGAAACGAGTATCCAGTGGTGGTGTGCATAAAAATCGATACAAAGATTAATATCAATGTATTTATATCGATATTCTGGCTTTCAATATCTATATGCCTCCCAACCCCTAGGAGGCGTTATTACAGCGCACCATTACTGTTCATAGCGAGGAAGTGAGACGAATTTGCGGAACGGCCGACAGGATTTTAGAAGCTCCTTCATCCCTAAAATCAGATGTTTGGACACATTTTTGTTTCTGTGATACGTTAAATGTATTGAACCAAATGCACTTTCTGTTAATATATTAGTGTTCAATAAATTGAACATAAATATAATATTTGGCTGGTTTTGGTGATTGACTTTGAGCATTCATTTGAAAGTAATAAATATCGATATTGTAGTCAAATCAACTCAACCTGAGCTATGTGTTGAGAATCGTATCGAATCGGCTCATCCTAGATGATACCCAGCCCTATTATCGGCCACACAGTTATCAAATTTCCCTAAAAAAGAAAACACAGAAGAAGAACTTCCGTCTTTACTGAACAACAAAAAATAGTAAACAAAGCAGGATTATAAGCGTTTGTTTGTCTTACTAGTGCCCAGCCTGGACTTGCACCACCTTCTAATTACGGTTGAAACGTACTAACATACAATTTTGAGCTCTTTTATTTATTTATTTTTAGATCAAAAGGTCGTATCGGGAGCTATCTGGACAATTAATCGCATCTGGAATATAATCTCAATTTTAAAAAGCATAATTTATAAATCGTAGAGGTCTGCAATTTTTGGCTACGTAACAATTAGTGCATCAGACGTGTCCTTTAGGTGTCAGTAAAATGCTTAAAGTGGGTTTGCCTCCACCTGGAAGGGAAGAGAGTTGCAGCAGTGAGATAATCTAATTTTATTTGTTTTAGAGTTTTATATAATCATACTTTTTGGCCATAAACTTTCAGGAAGCTTATCATAGCATTAAGTACTGGTCAAACTGTTTAATACATAGACTTGTTTGCTGGTTGCACTTTATGTTCAACAAGGATTGATGTCCAACTCAAAAGCTTTTCTCTTGAATAATTCAATTTTATTTATATAGCGCCAATTCCCAACATGTCATCTCAAGGCTCTTTCCAAAGTCAGACTCCATCAGATCCTCCAGGTTGGTCAGAAAGTTTCCTCTCTAAGGAAACCCAGCAGGTTGCATCAAGTCTCTTTCCAAAGTCAGACTCCATCAGATCCTCCAGGTTGGTCAGAAAGTTTCCTCTCTAAGGAAACCCAGCAGGTTGCATCAAGTCTCTCCAAGCAGCATTCACTCCTCCTGAAAGAGCGTAGAGCCACAGTGGACAGTCGTCTGCATTGTTGATGGCTTTGCAGCAATCCCTCATACTGAGCATGCATGAAGCGACAGTGGAGAGGAAAACTCCCCTTTAACAGGGAGGAGAACCTCCAGCAGAACCAGAACCAGGCTCAGTGTGAACACTCATCTGCCTCGACCCACTGGGGCTTAGAGAAGACAGAACAGAGACACAGAAAGCTCAGAAGCTCACATTGATCCAGGAATCAATAATGATAATAATAATATTGTGATTAATAAAAACAGTTAAATTTCTCTTTTTAAATAGTCCACGGTTACATCTTTATCTAGAGGACATTTTTGTTGCTTGTGGTTAATGCAGAGAAAAGTCAAAATTAAATCGCAATTATTGTTGAAATAAATCGCAATTTTGATTTTTGGCTAAATCGTACAGCCCTAAGCTTAGCTAATGGCACCGATTACATCATCGGTCTTAACCCGGCCGCTTCAGTACAACTTCCTGTTTATGTTTTAATAATAATAATAATAATAATTGAACTTTATTGATCTCACAATGGAGAAATTCACTTCTGCATCCCATCCCCTTGGGGAGCAGTGGACTGCCACTGTGCGGCGCCTGGGGAGCAATTGGGGGTTAAGGGTCTGGGGGTTAAAATGGATCACACTAATAAGGGCTGTAAATTTATCTGGGTTTTAATTTAATGATATTTATATAAACAAATGTTTTTCTTCCGGATAATTTAGGATACGCCTGACGTCAGTCTGCATCTGATGGACTGTTTTTCTGATGAAGACGTTTAATATAATTCTTTAGCTTTGGTACTTGTTTGGTCTGACCTAGAGTAGGACTGGACTACATAGGAAAAAAAGATAAAACAGAAATCAAACTAATCGTAATCGATAATTATTAATAAATTAAAAACCTATTTTAAGTGCAGCCCTGGTCATTTTATGCTGTTGCTTAGCGACTATTTTTAAATAAAGACACGCAAACACTGAATTCAAACTCAATCCTTTATTCAACAAACTTTTTACCAAAATCGCAAATTTAAAAAAAATTAAAAAAGAACACGTACTCTCTGAATTCTTTGAAGGGGGCGGAGCTTGTTTCCTGGATCTGTGTTGTGATTGGTTGGGAGGATGTAATGATGTAATATTAACCTACATGATAGAATGCAAAAGAAAGGAAAAATGTTATTCTATTGAACTTTTTATTGAACCTTTTTTTTCTATCATTGATATACGTCTATAGATTAATATATATTATTATTGAATTATCGTCCAGCCCTAACCTAGAGTCCATTTCTCCCCCCCCAGGGATGACCTGATGACTTCTGGCAGCTTTCACCTCTTCCTGCATCATCCCAGTTCTGTCGGATAGAACCGCCTCTGCTTCGGCCCGCTTTCCCTCCTCCACGGACCCCCGGTGAACCCACCAGCCACCCAGAGACCCCCGGCGGAGCCTCCGCCCCAAACCCGAGGCCACCATGTATTGCCTGCAGTGGCTGCTGCCCGTGCTGCTCATCCCCAAGCCGCTGAACCCGGCTCTCTGGTTCAACCACTCCATGTTCATGGGCTTCTACCTGCTCAGCTTCCTGCTGGAGAGGAAGCCCTGCACCATCTGTGCCTTGGTCTTCCTGGCTGCCCTCTTCCTCATCTGCTACAGCTGCTGGGGCAACTGCTTCCTCTACCACTGCCAGGACGCCGCGCTGCCGGACGCCGCCCACGACCCAGCCATCGTCGGGACCTAAGAGGAGACGCCCGGCGGAGGAGGAAGAGGAGGCGTAACAAGGGATTGGTTGGGATTTGCTGTAGAATGACACTGCCACGCCATGAGGAGGAGGAGGAGAAGGAGGAAGAGGGCCGAGCGCTCAGCCAAAGACTGCAGGAGGCTGTCGGGAAGAATTCGGCGAGCCTGAAACCTCCTGGAGGCGACGACCCGAGCAGATGAGCAACCAAACTCCAGTCAAAGGGAATTGTCAGCCGTGCGCCGAGAGAATTGTCGCTGTTTTTGGTCTCGGCGACGTTTGAATTAAAAGTAGATGCTTCGCAGTAGAAACTGGGTTTCAGTGTTTTTGTTTTTTTATTATTTTTTAGGATGAAAAACGTTTTGTTCCTCAGGACGGGCCAACTGTCTGGAGGCGACGCTCCTCCAGACGGACTCCGGACAATCACCCCGTCGGATGGTTCTCCTCCTCGTCAGATAAAATGCTGAGCTTCCTTCTGTCCCCTCGGTGTTTTAGCCTCTCTTTTGTGATACAAACTCTACCCCCCCCCCCCCCCCTCGTTCTTTTTAAACGTTATTTTTCCTCATGCATGGTTTGCTGGTTTTCAAAGCATTTGATTCCCAGATTTTAATGAATTTGAACAAAATGCTGAAACCTTCCAGAGGGTCCCGGAACCCGGCTGAAATGTGCGGCGTGTGCGTTTTGTTTGTTTGTATTGTTTTCCTGCTCATGCTGAAGTATGAAACTGGCGATTTTTGTGTTCTGAATCAACCGTAAGCAATACAGGAAGCTGGCTTCGGACCTTCAACCTGCGGCGGCGCCTGGAGATCCTCGCCGTTTCCTCGCGTCTCACCGCTCCAAGTGTTAACGTTTAGCCGTCGGACTGGCTTGTTCTGTGTTCCTGCTGGGAGTGTGAGGGATGTGTGCCGCCTGTTGCAGCGCTGAAAGGGCCTACTGCAGCACGGTCACCTTGGTTTTAATTTAAATAAAGTCTTCTGTGTTTGGATCATTGAAACAAACTGTTGGTGTTTATGTAGCCATGGTTTCCCACACACATTACATCCCATTAAATCGGTGACTGCCATCATCATCATCCACAGTGTACAGATATGAGCCCTACAATAGCCCAGATACTCCAAAAGAAACCTAAAAATGCACATTATAGTGTGCCGATGCCCGTCTTTTATCCTTAATGGCATCCTTTATTTTATAACTTTTTAATGACCATTTTTGTCTACATTCTTTACCTTTTTAATATATCTCTAAAGTTATTATACACAGCCCACCAGATATATATATTTTTTGTACTGACAGATGCTGCAGATGTTTTACCAAATGAAACAATCACAAAGTGAAAACCACAGAAACAAAATAAGACAAGTCAGAAGTTTGTTTTAATCAAAGCGTGAAAATACTTTTTCAAACCAGTATCCCCGGTTCAGCCAGTAGGGGACAGCACTGATTATTTTCTTTAATCAAAAATTCATGATCAGTACTTTTATTTTTATTTACAATTTGGTACCTTCTAAAAATCTATCGGTGGTCTAAATTATCAAGAATGTTTTACCCCACATCAGCCGGTATATTTGCTAAATTTAAAGGTGCTATAAGTAATACTGACACCTGCTGGATCAAATCGATACAACAGCTTGCCAATCACAACAATCTAATACGGCGTTTTTAAACGGGTGTTGCTGTTGTGAATTTGTACTTCATCAGGACATGTTTATGATGTTTTATTCTGTTTTATTTCGGGTCCGCTTCTCTTACTGGCTTCCATGTTCGCAGGCTGCTGCTTTTTTACCAAAATAAAATACCAAATGCAGCTCTCTGTTTTGGGAACCCTCTCATGTGATTGGCTCAGGAACCAGGAAGTAAACATGGGCTACACTCTGAACCGAAGTAGTTCTGGACCATACCTCTGGATTTGAACGTAGAAAAACGTAACTAAGACGTACTTCCATCCCGGGTGAAAAATGACAATGATTTAGGTTGATTTTACAGTAAATATCTTACTTATTGCTCCTTTAACAAGCCTTAGTAAATGCTTTAATAATAAAATTACACACTGCAGCACATGGAGCAGTGAAACTCTTTAAATCCTGTTTGATACCTTTTGAAATATCTCAGCAGCAAGACTCAGTTTGGTAACATAAATCTGGATTTATTCAGTCCGCCGGGGCTTATTACACTCAAAAATATTCACTTTTACTCATTATGTAGCTTAATCGTAAACTAAAAACATCAGCTATGATGCCATAAATCTTTCCCCAACATTCAACTTTTTTATTTTCTTAAATGTCCCAGCCACGTAAAAGTGATTTTGAAGCTGCGTTTGTTGTCCTGTCAGGTTAAATAAATGTTTCTCCAACAGAGCATCTTTTCAACAAAAACAAGCTTCTGACAAAAAAGGAACTCAAGTTCTGCAGGTTAATCATCACTTCCGCTGGTTTTGGTTAAAGTTTTATCCCAGTCAGACATGAGCCTGATTCTGATCCAGTCTCTCAGCGGTTCCTATAAAATGGTGATCTCAGTCTCTTGGTTCTGGTAAACCTCCTCCTGCATCTCGACCAGCATCTGCTGCATCCTCTGGAAGGCCTCGTATCCCTTTTTACCTGGAGGGCAACGAAAGAGCAGAGACGCGTCACAAAGTGCAGACGTGGAAACGGCCCCAAACATCTGGATGAAGAGTACGGAGCTAAACCAGTGACAGCCTGCAGCGACATTGAAAAGAGATTTGGCATTGTAAAATCAAACATTGTAAAATTAGACATTGAAAAGTCAAACATTGTTAGAAAGTAAAACTTATGATGATATTCTCATTTTATGCAGCAGCTTTTATTCAGTGAGAGATGTTTTCAGTATTACTATAAGCTGGCGCTGTTTTGCCGTTGGGGCAGGGCTTTATTGAAGGCGCCTTCACGGGTCGTCCGTTTTTCCGGTACTCATCATCATCTACCTGCTGTTAGTGGTTTATCTCCATGTCACTACGATCATTAGCTGTATAAGCTAATAAAGATATTAATAAAAATAATTCCCTTTCTTGTGGTCGAGCAGCGGTACTTGACCGAAGCTTTCCATAAGTTTACTACAGGTAGACGATGAGTACCGGAAAAAACGAAAGGTCCTTGAAGGGGCCTTCAATTTAATCCCGACCCCTACGGCAAAACAGCGCTAGCTTGTAGCGACATCGTAGCTGAATGAACTCCACAGTGACAATGAAAACATCTCCCATTGAAAAAAAAAGCAGCATAAAAGGAGAATATCATCGTAAGTTTTTAACTCTCTAACAATGTTTGACTTTTCAATGTCTAATTTCTCAATGCCAAATCTCTTCAATGTCGCTGCAAGCTGTCACTGTTTTAGCTCCATACAACTACAAGTCGATGAAGAAACTTTGTGATATGAGTTACACCTGCATTTCATTTATCTTTGGGATTGATAAAGTGTTTTTGAATGAAATGATTTGAATTGAAATGAAGCTAATACAGATATTAATGAAAATAATGCCCTTTCTTGTGGTCGAGCTTTCCATAAATTTACCGCAGGTAGATGATGAGTAGCGGAAAAACGGAGGGCCCATGAAGGGGCCTTCAGTTTAGCCCCGCCCCCAACGGCAAAACAGTGCCAGCTTTCAGGTACACTGAAAACATCTCTCACTGAATAAAAGCTGCGGCATAAAATGAGAATATCATCATGTTTTCACTTTCTAACAATGTTTGACTTTTCAATGTCTAACTTTACAATGTTTGATTTTACAATTCCAAATCTCTTTTCAATGTCGCTGCAAGCTGTCACTGTTTTAGCTCCATAATGAGGAGACAGGTTTTTTACCAAACGACAAGATGGTTTCTTTGGCGGCACTGCGAAGGTCTTCATCCATCGATCTCCACAGGTCTGCGATGTGGTCCACGCTCTCAGTCGCCTGACAAACACAGAGAGGGTCAGCGGTGAGCCGCACATGAGAACCAGCGGAACCAGCGGACTCTTTACCGGGTCTGCTCACCCTGAGGGCCTTCAGGGCCAGACAGGAGCCCTGCTGGATCAGAACATCAGAGCTTTTCAGACTCTCCGTGTAGAAAACCACCGCCTGGAGCGAAAAGAGCACACAGTGAGGGGAGAAAATCTAAAAAACTTAATGTTTGAGGTGAAACTTAAAAACGTCTGAGGTAAAAGTGGAAATAAAAGTCAAAGATAAAAACTTGGAGAATAAATGTAAGCCAAGAAAAGATAAAAAAAAATGTTTTTAACATAGATTAAGGAATATGAAAATGTGTTTTTTGGGGGGGAAAATTAAATCATCTCATGTTGAAATAATAGTATAAGACTAAGGTAAAAATCCAATTAAAGTTAAAACTTTTTACGAATATATGTCAATTATTTAGTAAATACTTTTTAAAATGTAAA
The DNA here is from genome assembly GCA_037039145.1 of Fundulus diaphanus. NCBI lineage: Eukaryota > Metazoa > Chordata > Actinopteri > Cyprinodontiformes > Fundulidae > Fundulus > Fundulus diaphanus. Next base: position 5,446,443 of record CM073126.1, read on the forward strand.
CAGAGTTGATGGGAAATGTTTTGAAATAAGTACTTCATACATTTTAATATTTAGAACATTTCTGAATTTCAAAAATTATTGATAAAAAACTTATTCAAACCTTTTAAAAAAATCAACTCTGGTTCATCGGTTTCATCAAACACCATTTTAAAAAAATTCAACCAATTAGATATTTTTTTAAAAACAGTGACAAGATCTTAGAATGGACATTTTAAATATTAGAAAATATGAAATATTTAGGAAATTTCAAGAGTTTTAAGACTATTAAAAGAATTAAAGTGAAGCAAGAGGATAAAGTAATCTGGAAAACAAAACTTTTTAAAAGCAAATACATGAAAACTTAAAAACAAAATTAAATAAAACCTATTAAGATGTAAATACTATATATATATATATATATATATATATATATATATATATATAACATTTTTCAGACAAAAATTCTATTTTTGATATTTTAAGAGTAATGCAAAATAAATCTGAAAGTAAATGCAGAATAAAGTTGGGATTTTTAGAATCAAGCTGAATGGGGACAAGATAAATCGCTGAGCTTCAATAAAAACCAGCATCAAAAAGTTGCCTAAATCTGTAAACAGGAAATAATAAAAAGTCGTTCTTCCAGTGCGGTACTTCAGAGCGGTTCTGTTCGGGTCACCTTGCTCCTGAAGGCCTTGCAGCCTGCAGCTCTGGTGATGCAGCTGGTCGCAGCTTTGCAGACTTTATGGTTGGAGTCCACCAGCAGGGCGGCGACAGTCTGCAGGGTGCTTTGCAGGGGGAGGAGCTCTGATATGCTCCGCCCCCTCAGTTTATTTAACGACCTCCTCCGTTTGGGGCTCGTCAGCGCCGACAGGATGTACTCTAAAACCAGACAATAGGTAATAACAACATGAAACCTCTGGTCAGCAAGTTCAACGCACAGTTAAGAGGACTTTCCTCATGGCTAAACCAGAAATGTTGAGGTTTTATTGTGGACGTTCAGAAACGAAAGCTGTACCTTCTTTGGACAGGCGGGAGATGTGCTCTCCCAGGTCCTGGAAGCTCCAGCGCCTCAGGTAGACTGAGAGCTGGAAGAGGGTGACCCTGTCTGGGCTGCAGACGGAGCGGCAGCAGGGCAGCAGCCTGCAGGGCGACTGCAGCTGCTCCAGGAGTCGAGCAAACACTGGAGAGAGGAGGAGTTCGAAGAGATCAACGCCAACCCGGCTTCACCACACAGGTTTCACTCCCCAGCGTTCGCTCTGACGCGGGCCGGGGGGGAGGGGGCAAACTTTACGCCATGGGGGCCAACAATGTTGTGTAGAAAGTACTCAGGGGCCACCAAATTAAAAGCTTTTTTTTCCCCATTCTTATCGACTCAACAATAAACTAAACACACAAAATACTTGAATGAAACAAGCAAATGAGTCAGATTTCTGTGGAAAAGGAATCTGTAAATTATTTTGACAACAAACAAGACAAATGATATCCTAAAGCATTTGGGTTCACTGCAAAAACAGAACTAAAAATAAGTAAAATTTTCTTGAAATTAGTGTATTTGTCCTTGATTTGAGCAGGTAAATAAGATTCTCTGCCAATGGAATGAGTATTTTGACCCCTAAAATAAGATAATTAGATATACTGCCCTCTAAATAAGACGATGGAGATGAGTTGTTCCTATTTTGTAAGTGTAAAAATCTCATTCCATTGGCAAATCATCTTATTTATGTGCTAAAATCAAGGACAAATACAATCATTTCAAGAAAATTTGACTTATTTTTAGTTTTGTTTTTGCAGAGTGAGCTGGCAAAACCAACTGTAGGCCATTCTTCAACTGTGATTGCCACCAAAAAATCATTCTGAGGGCCCCAAATGGCCCCCGGGCCACAGTTTGGGCACCCCTGCTGTGACGTGACGGCGCGCACCTTTCTCTGACTGTCCGGGCAGCTTGGCTTTCACCTTGTGAGTGAAACGGTTCTTCAGCGACCTGGAGAGGCTTCCCACGCTGCAGCGGAACGGAGACCCGCTGTCCTTCACGCACTCCTCCCAGAACAGCAGGAGGCTCCTCGACCTCTGGGCTTTGGGCAGCACTGCAGGTGGAAGCGAGGAGCGGCGGGGGAGGAAAAAGGAAACAGTGAGTGAACCTGAGCAGACCCGGGTCCAGACTGCGTTTCGTTTCCCGCTGACCGTCTCGCGGGGTGAGGTCGTCGCTTCTCTCCAGCAGCAGACTGCTGACTCTGTCCAGAACCTCGGTCTGGTTGGACATCTCTTTCAGCAGCTCCCTTCGAGAAGGACCGAAGTCGCTGGTTTTTATCGTCTGGAGGAAACAAGGAGACGTTAGGGGAGGTGATTGAGGTCCGTCCCGTCTCGACATCAGGACGGACAGAAAACAGAGACGGTTCTGTTGCATCTCAAACTTGTCCCAAAGATCCTCCTGTTCAACATGTAGGAAAACTGTTTCAAAGCAGCTGGAGCCGCCGGGCCCCTGAAGGGTGGCCCTAACGACCATTTATTACTGCCGTAGCTGATGCTGCAACAGAGGAAATTAAGGCTGTCATGTTGGTTTTTGCACAAACACGCCAGTTTTCAGGTTGTTTTAGTGAAATTAGTGTTTTTTTTGTCTGTGTTTTGGATCAAAGGGTGGCGACAGATTTGTCCGCACTGGGAAGCTTCCTCTCATGATTTTATCCAAGCCAGACTGAAAACCTCCCCCCAGAATCGCAACATCCCCCGTCTTGGTCCAGGATATGAGATTTCCAAAGCCATCAACAATGCAGACGACATAGAAAGTACTCCTGGATCAATGTGAGCTTCTGTGCTTTCTGTGTCTCTGCTCTGTCTTCTCTAAGCCCCAGTGGGTCGAGGCAGATGAGCGTTCACACTGAGCCTGGTTCTGGTTCTGCTGGAGGTTCTCCCCTGTTAAAGGGGAGTTTTCCTCTCCACTGTCGCTTCATGCATGCTCAGTATGAGGGATTGCTGCAAAGCCATCAACAATGCAGACGACTGTCCACTGTGGCTCTACGCTCTTTCAGGAGGAGTGAATGCTGCTTGGAGAGACTTGATGCAACCTGCTGGGTTTCCTTAGAGAGGAAACTTTCTGACCAACCTGGAGGATCTGATGGAGTCTGACTTTGGAAAGAGCCTTGAGATGACGTGTATCATGAATATATGTAAGGACACGAGTGTTCCTCCATGTTGTCTGGTAGTTGGTCCAAAAACACGTTTACAGTCTTTTGTTGTGGAAAATGTTATTGACGTATGTAACTCTGATCATATCTTGTCTGGATGCACCTGCATAACTTTCCCATGTGAAAGAAGCTCACATGCTTGCAGATTTACTGTGTTTCCACATCCAAGGACACAGAGAGCACTGCAAAAACGGATAAAAAGTTCTTAAAATGTGTGTTGTTGTCCTTGATTTGAGCAGGTAAATAAGATGATCTGCCAATGGAATGTGTATTTTTACCCCTAAAATAAAATAATTAGACATCCTGCACTTGAAATAAGACGATGGAGATGAATTGTTCCTATGTTAAGTGCAAAAATCTTATTCTATTGGCAGATCTTCTTATTTACTTGCTCAAATCAAGGACAGATACACTCATTTTAAGAGAATATTACTTATTTTTAGTTCCGATTTTGCAGTGAGGAGTTGAGTTAGATAGGAACTGGATCGTACCGGTGGCTGCACTCTTCTGAAGATTACTCCCACTTCCTATGTTAACCCAGAATTTAATAAAAGTGTAGTGTGCCCTTTTCCTCTCGCTCTGTTTCCTGACTGCCTTGGGGGACAGAGACATTCAAACGCTCATGCCTTTCAATTAAACTTACAAACACAAAGATGCATCTTTTGTTCTCATGAGTGGCGTGCTCACTTAATTGATAATTATTAATATCCGCTAGAATTTCCATCCAGGATTTGAGCTTTAATCTGACAACCAGCTCGGTCCAGATCCCGTACCTGCTGCAGGATGCAGCAGATGTCCAGGTGCGTCTCCAGGGCCTGGTCCAGACCCCAGTTCCCAGAGGTCAGTGGGGCGATGACCTGCTCCTCCTCTGAAGCTGATTGGCTGTCTTTGGACAGGCGGCCCGGCGTGTTCTGCTGGAGCGAGCTGATGCTGAGAGAGAGAGAGAGAGGAGGACCTGTTATTTTCAGAACCAGTCGCTGGTGATTAGAGGTCCGGCTGTCTGTGGACTCACCCGCTGTCTTTTAGCCTCACGCTGCCCAAACAGGAAGTGCTGTCATCTGTGGTGAAGATGTTTGACAGGAAGTCAAAGCTGCCCAAGACTTCCTCGACGGCCAGAGTTTCCTCCGACGACGAGCTTCTGAGCAGGGAGAGGTCGTTCTGGAGGAGCAATGGAGCAACGTCAGGCCCGGTTCTGGCTCAGCTGCTTCACAGACTCGCACACTTACCTTCAGGATGGTTCCCAGGTGCTGGATCTGATGCTCCAAAGCTCTCAGCTCCTTGTCAGTGCTCCTTTCGCCGTGAAAGGACTTCTCCAGCTCGGCCATCAGCGCTCCCAGCCTGATGGCCTGAGCCCGACGCTGGGCGGCGCTCACCTCGGGTCTCCCTGAGGCCGGCGCTGCTGCCGGGGGCGGAGGGGGTGGCGCCGGTGGGAGGCTTTCACAGGACGCGGGTATTACAGGGGACTCCTGAAACAAGTGTTCAAAACGAAGCCTGATCACAGGAGGAGCCATGAAAGAAGTGGGAAAAATCCAAAGGTAACGCAGCGCCACCCACCTGCTGCAGAGCTGCACTTCCTGCCTCAGGTTCTGGTTCTGACGGGCTCTTTCTGAGGATGTCAGGAGTGCTGCACCTGCAGAAAACATCAGCAGTGCATTTAGCATTTTAAGTGTATTTAATGCATATTCTGCATGCTGATAACATTTTGCATGTTTTCACCGGCCCTGATGTCCAAACCTGATGGTTATCGTTACTAGTAGAAAGTACTCCTGGATCAATGTGAGCTTCTGAGCTTTCTGTGTCTCTGCTCTGTCTTCTCTAAGCCCCAGTGGGTCGAGGCAGATGAGCGTTCACACTGAGCCTGGTTCTGGTTCTGCTGGAGGTTCTCCTCCCTGTTAAAGGGGAGTTTTCCTCTCCACTGTCGCTTCATGCATGCTCAGTATGAGGGATTGCTGCAAAGCCATCAACAATGCAGACGACTGTCCACTGTGGCTCTACGCCACACGTGTCAAACTCAAGGCCCCCGTGCCGAATCCGGCCCGTCAAGGCAATTTATCCGGCCCTCAAGAGCCAAAAAAGGCACATCATGTCATGAAGTAAAGGCATATATCCGTTTAAAGTCTACAAAGTGGCTAAAACTGTGTCTCCTATAGCGAATGTTGATTTCTTTTAACTGTGTAGTAACAGCATCCTGCCACTAGGTGTTTTCCACAACACAGTAAAACAACCCAGGAATGTCCAAAAATGCAGAATGATGAGTTTAAAGTTTAACTCACCCCAATATCAACTTTTTTTTTCAGATAAATTGTTCAAATGGGCCTATGGGTGCTAATTTTATGTTACTGTGAAGTTTATTTTACATCTTTATGTAAACTGGAGTCGACGCGGCAGTTAGAGACGTTTCCTGATACAAACAATGTCGCTGCGATAAGAACTAATGCTTTTCTCCATTTTTTCACTGATTGAGGTTGAGTTTGGATATGTGGGGTAAAAACGGTAACAGGACGCCAGCAGGGCGGGACAGAGGAGATGTTCAGTGTGAAGACAGGACCTTCCCCGGGTATGTTGGGTGTTTTGTTGTAAAGAACCCTCCTGTGGAAAGATTCTGTATCTGTTTTCCTCTGGGAATGATCTGGGATCCCTGAGGGAGCGCGGTAACGGCCGGGCTTCCCCTCCTGGGCCTGTTTCTGCTGCAGGTGGACTGGGCGGGGACGATGGGAATGTCTGAGGAACCTCAGTGCTGGGACAATGGCTCCAAAGAGATGACGCGGCGCTGCTGTTCCCCACAGATGTTTCCTCTATAAACGTTGGTTATTCTAACAGACAAATATCGCTCGCTCTCACCTCGGTAAGGCCTGAAGAGAAGCCGTTTTAGTCGTCTCTCCCGACGACGTCTCCAGCACGCCTCCCCACTCCTCCTCGTCAAGCTTCTCGTCGACCCTCTGCCTCGTCTCCTGCTCCTCTTCCTCCCCGAAGGAAAGCTGGGTGTGACTTCCTCCCAGGCTGGTGGAAGGGTAGCTGTGAGCTCGGCTGAGACTGGAGTCACATTTTACACCAGAGGTTGTTTTGGTCACGGAAACGTTTAAGTTCCTTCACTGCAAAGTTAAACTTCCTACTTTTTTTTTTATATATTTTGAGGCAATAGCTCTTAAAAAAACGTCCTGATTGGGTCCGTTTAGCAGTCTGAAGCTGTGTTAGACTGAAGGAGCCAGAGACTGGAAGGTTTTTTGAGTAAGGAAACCCTTTTAAGAACAAATGTTAATCGTGTCAAACAGCAAACAAAGAAATCCTTCTTCTAGAGCAGGGGTCTGCAACCTGTGGCTCTCTGGACCTTCCACCATGGCTCTTAATAACTGCGGATAAAATTATATAGAACCAAGTAATGTTTTTTAAATACAGATATAATAAAAAATGCAGATTTGAGCAGTTTACTGAATTTCCACAGGGGAATGACAGTAAAAGCACCAATGATATTATTTTTAGATCAATCTTCAGATCAGGTTTTCTTGTCTTTAGGTTGGAAACTTTGCTTTTCCGACGTCATTTTCCACAAGTATCAACATCCCATAAAAAAAAAGATCCATCCTCTTTTTCTCTTAACTTTAAAACCTAATAAAAATTCAATGACAGCAAATTTCCTGTTGTAGATATTTATCAAAACTGATTATTATCATTATTATAGATTATCATGCGGCTCTAAACTAGTTTTAATGAGGTGGACTTAGGGGATAATTGGCTCTTTGGATTGTTGCGGCTGCAGACCCCTGTTCTAGAACAATAATCAACCTTTTAGTGACATTTATCTGGTCTCTGGCGCCTACCTGGGGATGTACGGGCTCTCAGGGCCCGGCGTGTGTGCAGGGTGGGGCAGGTAGCTGAGCAGGGACACGCCTCCTCTGTTGGGACGACTTTTAGACACCAGCGACGGGAGGGAGCCCTCCTGCTTCTGCAGCTCACGAACCATCGACTGAAGAGGAAGAACACCAGTTTGCACAGAATTCGCGGCAATAAATGTCGACTGGGTAGATTTAAATGTCTGTTTTGTCTCTGTAAAGATTGGCTGTAAAGGAGAGCAAGAATCGTTATTACTCGTTCACCTGAAGTTTCACGATAAGTGATAAAAAGAAACGCCTGTTTATTCAGGGGGAGAAAAGAGACGTGACGATTTAGATCTGGTCACGTTACAAAGCGCATTAGTTTACAGCTGATTTAGACCAAAGAGAAATTAGAAACATTTTCTTTTACTCTTGAGGTTTTGCTCTTCCTTTAGTTTGTTAAATATTTAAGTTCCCGACAAAAGTAACGAGTGACTTTACTCTTCTTTTAATCTAATATCTTAGATATATCGTCATTAACATTGTTAAAATGCTGTAAAATGTATTTGCATTGTAGGGGCCTCTTAATGGATTGTGGTCATGATTCTCTCTTTAGTGCATTTAAACACACACATACACACACATATATATATATATATATATATATATATATATATATATATATATATATATATATATATATATATATATATATATATATGATTAGGAAAGCAGCTGGTAAGGTCCTTTTCTCAAACTGGTCAGATCTTCAGACAGGAGGAGTTCTGAACCAGCAGTGTTTGGGTCCAGAATGAGAGGAGTGTAGGAGACCATGTTCTCCATGTTGCTCCAGATGTTGAAGGCCAGGTTGCCCAGATGTTTGGCCTGGTCTATCAGAGCTCCTGAGGGCAGCTGTGGATCCTCCAGCAGGGGGCAGCGCTGGACTCTTTCCACTGCAGCCTTGTAGTTGTGCAGGAATGAGACGTCTTCAGCTCTCAGCTCCTCCTCTGTGGCTCTGACTGTGTCTGAAAGAGCTGTTATCTCTCTGCTCAGAGCCTCCATCTTCTCCTTCATCATCCCACTCTTCTGCTCCTCTTCCTCTGCTGTAGCATCTTAATCTCTCTCTCTCTCTCTCTCTCTGGACCTTCATCGGTTCTGCATCTTGAACTTTCTTCCTGAGCTCCAGCTTCTTCTTTGAGGGTTCCACAGATTCCTGAAGTTCCTTCTCGTGTTGCTGGGCAGCTTCATAAATCAGCGGCTGCTGTGTTTTTCTGACTCTCCACAGACGAGACACGCTGGCTGCTGACGGTCGAGAGACTAAAGAGTTTTAAGACCCTCAGATCTGGAAGCCATTGAGTCTCCGAGTGAAACTGAAAAGGCGAGACAGTGAAGCCACTCCTTCCTTTCCCAACGTCTCTGTGGAGATGTTTCAGCTCCCCCTCAGTAAATGGAGCAGCTGGACTCACTGAGAAGAAGCATCTTGTTTGTTCTGAAGGTAAATCTGCTACAGCAGGTCATGTTGACTTGCAGACAGACGTGGCAGAGTTGCCCTTCCTGATTCAAACAGGTTCCTCCTATCAAAGCTGTTGAAACCTTGGGTCTGATCATCTGCTTGGGCGCATAATTAGAATGTCACATCAAGCTGCTTTTCAACATTGCCACACTTTTATAACCCTACATTATTAACAATATAAAAGGTTTTTAGCCGCACTTGTATTGTTTTCTACCTGTGGAGACAACTCCTTCTCTCCCTCGAAAAACGTTTACTTTTATCTAGCCATGAACGTCTTTATCAAGAACACTCAGAGACCCAAAATAGACGAGCTGAAAATATGGCAAAAATAACATCAAGCCATTAATGTTAAAGCCAAACTTCAGTTACATTAACTTCTATGTTTTCTTTAGGAGTTTATTAATAGAAATTGTCTAGACAACCATACAATACCTCAACGCAGAGAAGCCGTTGCTCTGAGGATTACAGAGAATCCCGTCCTATTCACATTGGGTGGTGCCAGAATTTTATCGTTGCAGTTGCTTAGCAGTTGCTGTATGACAGACAGGAGTTGCTGGCCCCACAAGAAACTTCTCCATTTTCAAACTCACCGTTATCCTACAAGTTTAACGTTTTACCGCTTTACGTTAACCTCCCTTACATGATACCGCGAGATTTGTCTAAAGCAGGGCTGTCCAAACTTTCCTCCACCTGCTCAACACCGTCATTAATTAAGTAAATGAATGACGGTGTTGAGCAATCTTTGTATTTGACATTAAAATGAACCCATTACTAAATTATTACAGGGTATTTTCTCCAAGCCCCCCGGTGTCAATATCGAGATTTTAAAGAAAGAGGTGTAAGATTAGACTATATGGTTTATATCAAGAGGGTTTTATGTATTCCAGTAGGTTATTTTTCAACCGGTATAAAACTTACATTTTGAATGTTGTTTAGCTTTTCAAGAGAAAAATCTTTACTTTGAAACGCCCTGATGAGGTTTCATGTTGGTGCGCTGTAACCCATTTCTCCACCTAGTACGTATTAGTACTCACCATAAAGTACTTTTCTGTGAAGGAGGGGGTGTTTGGCGCCGTCCAGCTGTAAATTGAACCCTTTCTGCTCGACACCGACTGTTTGCTGACGGACAGCGGCTTCATCTTCTCACCGCCGTCAAACGGGCTGCACAGAAAACAGATCAGATATTTGATCCAGGGGAGGCAGATCATCCTCTATTACCATCTAACATAGAAAGTACTCCTGGATCAATGTGAGCTTCTGAGCTTTCTGTGTCTCTGCTCTGTCTTCTCTAACCCCAGTGGGTCGAGGCAGATGAGCGTTCACACTGAGCCTGGTTCTGGTTCTGCTGGAGGTTCTCCTCCCTGTTAAAGGGGAGTTTTCCTCTCCACTGTCGCTTCATGCATGCTCAGTATGAGGGATTGCTGCAAAGCCATCAACAATGCAGACGACTGTCCACTGTGGCTCTACGCTCTTTCAGGAGGAGTGAATGCTGCTTGGAGAGACTTGAATTGAATCATATTGAGTCTTTGAGCTCATCCTTTCTAAATATCCAACCTGCAGAGTTTATTAAAACTTGCGTCTTGCTGCTTATTGAGGCGTTTACTGTACTTGCGGTACTACAGGATGCTGGCGTAAAGTTACGCCTCGCAAGTATAAAACAAAGTAGATGCTGTTGTTTCTGTCGATAACTGAATTTTTGTCATTGTGAAGCTAAATTTATAGCGACTCGTAAAAACGCGGCAGGAAGTCGAGGTCTCATCATCTTTTAGAAGAGAAATGAGGGAAACTCTTCAATCTGGAGCCTCTAAAGTCTGGGCAGGAAAATCAGGAAATCAAAGCCACAGAAAAGACCAAATTACAGGAAAAGGTTAAAAATCTTGATTCAAACTACAAAGAAATCAGCTGACTTTAAATCTTTTCTGCTTTAGAGCAGAACCTCTACATTGAAATCAGACTGGGTGGAATGATTTCAATGTTTCTAATAAAATATTCCACTTGCATTGAAACCTTTACATTCCTGGCTGTCTTCTAGTGTCTAATTTTTATGTTTTTTTTTATTTAAGCAGCAAAATAATTTCTAGAAAAGTTTGATCATGTTGTAGAGTTTGCATATAAAATGTTCTGCTGAGTTGTTTAAACATGACCTGTGATTGGACTTAAGGGAGGAAGTGGTGTTTTAAAACGAAGGCTCTTTCTAACCTGCAGGAGTTTATTCCCATTTCTTTGTCTGACTCCATGATAATTTAACAGATAATTTAATGGATGACACTGAGAAATATCAGATTATACAGATTCCCTTGAATTAAATAATTTGTTCTGTTTTTTATTTCTGCTGTGAGACTGTTTCTGCAGCTTTTGTTAAACAGCTGCACTGCCACGCGGAAAGAGACGCTCACAAGGCCAAAAACAAACATTTTGACCAGTTTAACATTTCTTACCCTACAAATAAGATCCAGCTGTTCTCACCGGCTCCCTTAATCTGCGGTTCCTTCTTGAAATTTTACTCCACCCACCTAAATCTTCCTCCTCTCCCTATTAAACCGTCAACCCTGGCATGAGGAACAGATTAAGACACGTCTTTGCTTGCTTCGCCCGCCGCCCCGGCACCGTTGCACACGGAGGGCTTTGATTTGCGATGCGTGGGGAGATGCTTGCGTGGCCCCGTACCTCCAGGTGACCTCCAGCTGCAGCTTGATCGTTCCCAGCTCCGTGATGTCCACCAACATCAGCTGCGGCCGCGCCACGAAGAAGTCCACGCTGGCACACGTTATTACACCCACCAGCAGCCAGCCCAGACCCTTCGCCTCCATCACCTGAGAGAGAGAGAGGGGGGGGGGGGGGGGTGAAACGCAGGTTTCAGGATCACTTTCCTTCCAGACGAGCACAGAAACTGGTCCTTTAGAGCTCAGCCTGATGCTGAACATTTCTTGCACATTGAGCCGTGATCACGGGTGTTGCTTTTCAAAAGACGCTTTTAAACGTGTTGCTCATGTTTGCATTTGGTCTTCTGCTTCATATCTAAATGTTAAGATGTTAACATTTCAATGGGCTTTGCTATTTGCAAGGTCAAGAAACTAAAAAAAAAAACTAAAACAAAATAAATAGTAAATGAATAAATTGATTAAACTTAACTGCAGGGAGAGACTGTATTAGCTGCTGCTGCTCTGTGAGCGACTCCGTACTTTGCACTGCAAAAAGGGAACTAAAAGTAAGGAAAATTTCTTGAAATCAATGTATTTTTCGTTGATTTGAGCAGCTAAATAGGACTATTTGCCAGTGGAATGAGTGTTTTTACCCCTAAAATAAGATAATTAGATATACTGCTCTTGAAATAAGATGATGGAGACGAACTGTTCTTATTTTAAGTGCAAAAATATCACATTAACAGTCTTATTTACCTGCTCAAATCAAGGAAAAATACACCCATTTAATTTTTTTTATATACTTTTAGTTCCCTTTTTGCAGTGTGACAGTTGTCTGTTAAGGTCCGAGAGCAGCTAAAACATCGTTCTTTTGTTTTTATTCTAAGAAAAGTGCAAAGTTTTTCCTCCAAAGTGAAGAAAATGTACAGGACAAAAAAACTATTATTTTTAAAGAACCACGATTTTACTTCTATTTTGAGGTTTAAAACTAAAGAAAAACAAAACATCTGCAAAGAGGATGGATGCACTTTCTTATTAAGAAAATGAAGAATTAACAATAAAACCCCGGATCAGCACATCTGTAGAGTAAATATGAAAGAACGCAGCACAGCCTTGCTGACCAACCACACAATCAGGGATTTTTTACAACTTGAACCTTGATAATTAAAAGAACGGAGCAGCTTTCCACTTACAGCTTCTGATTCATTACGGCGATAAATTAAAAATATTTCTTGTCTTATTCTCACAGGAGGCCTAATATTAATCGGCTTTAGTTTCTGCAGCTATCAGCGTTAACGAAGCTCACTGCTGACGGCGGAATGACGCGCGGTCCTTGAACGCCACAGGTTGAGCTGCTGTCTCGCTGCTCCACCAACCTTGATTTCAAAGTTGTGGTATATGTGGGGGAGGAAGACCATCTCCTCTTCGTCCCAGGACTGAGAGTCGTCTGACTCGATCCTGCCTCGGATTTTCCATCGCTGCCGGCCCAGCCGCACCACCACCTGGCCAGGTGACAACACAAACACATCAGGTTTGACCAAGTCCAGCTTCCCCACTCGAAAAAGTGCTTAAAAAGTGGACTCGGATTTTATATTTGAGCATTTTTCATATTTTGAAATCCTTTTTTTGTTGTCTTTTATAGATTTCCAACAGGTGACCCATGCTCTTACCGCAGGACGGCTGTCGGTCCAGAATGCTGCAGCTCTCCGTCTGACACGAACTACACTGCAAAAAGGGAACTAAAACTAAGTCTAATCTTCTTCAAATTAGTGTATTTGTCCTTGATTTGAGCAGCTAAATATGATTATCTGCCAATGCAATGAGTATTTTGTCCCCTAAAATAAGATAATTAGACATCCTGCATTTTAAATAAGATGATGAAGATGAGTTGTTCCTATTTTAAGACATCTTATTCCATTAGCAGATTATCTTATTTACTTGCTCAAATGAAGGACAAATAGCTACACTCATTTCTAGAAAACATGACTTACTTTTAGTTCCCTTTTTCCAGTTTGAAAGGCATTAACAGACGGTTTTCTAGTCTTTATGTCGCTTCACTGGGTCCCTGTTCGTTTTATTGTTGACTTATAAGACCCTGAATGGACAGGCTCCTGGGTCGGACCTTCCACATCCTTCTTTATTTTCTCCCTTTGCACTTTGCTGTTACCTGCAGTTGTTTCTAAACGTGCTGAAGAAATAAACCTGCACTTGAGGGAGACGTGCAGCAGATGATCTGAACCCAGAGTCCAGACTCTTAGTCTAGTCATGTGCACGCGATTCCTTTCATGTACAAATGTTTTGGTTGCTAAACGGTGGAATAAGCCGCCGCCGTACATTAGAAGCTCTCCTGTACGAAGCGTTAGCAGAGCTGGAGATCTCCATCGGCACCGTACTGCCAGGCCTCATCGCAGACCCTTCCTCCCTGCAGCCGTAGGAGTCTAGAGCCATCTCTGCCCCCAACAAACTCGGTACACTGCATAAATGGAACTAAAAATAACTAAACTTTTCTTCAATAGAATAAGATTTTTGCACTTAAAATAGGAACAACTCATCTCCATCATCTTATTTCTAGTGCAGTATACCTAATTATCTTATTTTAGGGGTCAAAATACTCATTCCATTGGCAGATAATCTTATTTATCCCCCCCAAATCAAGGACAAATGCACTAATTCCAAGAAAAGTTTACTTATTTTTAGTTCAGTTTTTTGCAGTGTAGATTCTTTCCCAGATGTTTGTTCACCGTTGTTTATCATTTGTACCGTTTTCTTGGCAATAGCTGTACTTATTTTTGAGCCGATGTAGAGCACAGTCAGTGCTTTTTAAAAGCATCTTTCTCAGTTGCACGTTTCCTAAAAGTTTAATAACTGTACAGTTTTTTTCTCATGTTGTGAATTTAACCTCATTGTAGAGTTTTGCATTTTTTGCTCTTTAGTATCTGTATGTGTAATTGCGTGCTTCCATTTGTCTGTCACTTTGCTGTTTATAGACCTGCTCTGAGGGACAATAAAGGATGTTTCTTCATCCTTTTTTCTTCTGCGTTCTTATCGTCAGTATTTACCGTATCCAGCTCTGGTTTTAGTCGTTCCTGTTATGGAGGGAATTATGGAGGGAATGTAATTCCTGCACCGCTTCCCCGCCTGCAGCGTTATTTTCACTCTAAGCCCAGATGTTTGTGACCCAGATGTGGAGACGTACGGCCCGCGGAGGGGCAGCTCACCTCGTATTGGTCTCCGGGGCAGAGCCGGGCGAAGCCGATCAGTCCTGCAAGCGAAAACACATTTTTGGACGAAGGACAGAAAGATGGCGAGAAACTGATAAGCCGCTCGCCGCTCGGGGGCTTACCCTTCATTTTGATGTGCAGCTCTCCGAGGAGGATTTCCAAATCTTCCTCCATGGTCGACATGTCCTGGACACAGCAGCAGGAGCAGCGAGAGGAAAAAATTAAATGTTTCTACACTTCAATCAGATGTCAGTGCTGGAACGTACAAAATAATTCTTCTGTTTAAACTCTAATCCCTATACCTGAAGGAAACAGCACCATAACGTTTTAAAAGTATATTAAATAGGAGAAATTCAGCAATTAATAATGCAAATTCAGATTTTAAAAATAAGAAAGAAAAGCCTAAATCAATATTCCACAGACTGACATTCACTGAGGTCCATCACATAAAATCCCAGCGAAATGAAATGAAGTTTGTGGTTTTAACGTCGTGAAATGTGGAAAAGGTTGAGGGGTGTGAATACTATTAGAAAGCCCTGAGGTAAAAAACGGACGAAACTTTGGCTCGAAAACAGAAAAAAAATCAGCTTGAAAAAAAATCGATATCTCAGATTTCCGTTCAATTCAATTCAATTTTATTTATATAGCGCCAAATCATGAAACATGTCATCTCAAGGCACTTTACAAAATCAAGTTCAATCATATTATACAGATTGGGTCAGATTATACAGATTGGTCAAAATGTCCTATATAAGGAATATGAGATCTGTTATTGACAGGATGTATTCGTCAGGGGGTCAGAGGTCAGTCTCTGCCTCCAGCGGAGCAGTTTATATCTTGGTGTCTTGAGAGACGGACCAGGGATGCATCCGCAGGGATTTCGGTGCTGATCCAGTCGTTTTTGGTCAAGAAAGAGCTGATTCAAAAGCAAAGCTCTCGATTTACCGGCCCGTCTACGTTTAGACCCTCACCTATGGTCACGAGGTCCGGATCAGGACCGACAGAACCAGATCCTGGGTACAAATGGTTGAAATGAACTTCCTGCAGAGAGTAGCTGAGCTCAGCTTTAGAGTAGAGCCGCTGCTCCTCCACATCGAAAGGAACCAGTTGAGGTGGTTTGGGCTCATGAGGATGGATAAGAAGACATTTTACGACTCAGCGTGAGATGAAAATGTGAGGAACCAGGTGACCCCAGCGTCTTAGGATTAGTTACCAAAGCAGCCTACCAACCAACTGCATCAGATGCAGACAGAAAATAGTTCTCCACTGAAAGGAAGGCGATAAAAACAACCGTTTAAAGACCTGAGTGAAAATGACCAGAGGCTCCTCGCAGAATTCAAAAAGTCGTGATTTACACGTTAAATGTTTGAAAAGCACCAGAACTCAGCAGAAACATGCAGCCGTTTATCAAGAGCGGTTTAGGATTAACCTGAAAATCATTTGTTTTCACTTCAATATTATATTATTAATACAAAAACACCTGATTCTGTGCTAATAAACTAAAGAATAAAAATTAAAGGAACACTTTTCAGTCAGAGTATATTAACGAGACAAACCCATAAACAGGATTGTTGTTTTTTTTCCCCCCCAACGTCTTTAGCATTTGACCAGGGCCAGCGTCACTGTACCGTGAGGCGATATGCAGACCCTACAGAGGATGAACAGGCGGTCCAACTCCACCAGGACGGCCATCAGAGGTCCTGAACCCATCGGCAGGACTGCTTCGCCTTTTCTTTCAATAAGGCACCGTTTCAGGTCCACAACGACTGACGGACGCCTTTCCTTCAAGACTCAGAGCACCCAGTGCGGTCCGGTTACCTGCAGGCTGTGCCGATGGTTGCGGCTGAGCTCCAGCAGACTCTCTCTGGAAGCTCTGGTGGACGGAGAGAGTGAGAAGGCCCTCTTCATGTTCACTGCCCCCTGACACATCTTCCACTGAATGCAGTAGGTCTCATAAAGCTCTTCCACCTGCGGAGACGCAGAGAAAAGCCGCTCAGTGGTGACGGTCCAACAGTGAAGACACGTCTTCGTGTGGATCTTCAGAATCCGTAACCTGCCTTGCTGATCTGAAACTCTAATCGTCGGATGTGTCTCTCCAGCGCTCGGATCTCCTGTGAACGCAGAGATTTCGTACCGCAGGTCATTTTGATCTTTGCCACTGAATTAGAACATGTGCCGAGCATTTTAAAACATCTTTACCTTCTCCAGATCATAAAGGAACGCCTGGAAATGAGGGAACAGCATCATTAACACCATAACTGTTGGCAACTATTCCTGAGAAAAACAGTAACACGACATTCGGGTCCAGTTTCCCACCAGTCTGGAGTTCCTCTTGGTTTCTCTCTGCTGTGAAGACAGGAGCTCCATCTCTGCCCGGTGGACCTCCAGATATTCCCTGCACACACGTCACATGAGCAACATGGGAGAAAGCCCAAATCGGACCAGAACCACACAGCTACGCCGACTAGGACGTCACAAAAGCCAGTCAACCCATACGTGGAAGTAGATATTAAACCTAAAATGTGCTTATTTTTATCTCATTTGGGGTTATTTGGCAGCTTTTCTCCACATCTCACCTGAAATGGTGTAAACTCCTACCAGCATTGAACAAATGAGCCCACAGAACCGGAGCAGTCATGGTGAAAGAATGAGAGGAGGGTTTAGATCAGGGGTGTCAAACTCATTTTGGTTTAGGCGCCGCATTCAGCTTAATCTGGTCTCAAGAGGGCCACACGAGTAAACTCATTGCAAGATTAAATAGAACTAATAAAAGTGGACTTGCTGTTGATTTTTATATTAAATGAATTTCACTTTTACACAATATATTATGAATAACCTCAGCGTTTTTAAGAAAAGTATGTGCAATTTCAACAATACTTTTACTCAGTTAAACATTTACTTAAGTGCATTATGCATAAAAACTGATCACAGTGATCGTACAATGTTGAAAAACTTAAAAACACTGTCCTGTATGACAAAATACATCAAACAGATAAAAATTAAGAAATGATTTAAAATCAATTTTCCACATCTGAAGCTCAGTGCTACCATCTGCTGATTAAAACACAGCGCCCCTCGTGGACAATATAGGAACTGCAGATTTCCAATTAAACGAAGTACATGTTTTTTTCAATAATTGTTTTATCATTCTCTTCCTTTTATCTCCCCTTTCTTTCACCTTTTCTTTTTTTCTTCTTATTCTTCCTTTCATCTCCTACTTTCCCATTGTAGTGTCCATATCATTTGAGATATTCCCCGCATGAATCATAATAAAACTATTCACATTCATAAATCAAGCGGAGCACTATGGCAAAAGCAGTACTGCTCCACTTGT
The DNA here is from genome assembly GCA_037039145.1 of Fundulus diaphanus. NCBI lineage: Eukaryota > Metazoa > Chordata > Actinopteri > Cyprinodontiformes > Fundulidae > Fundulus > Fundulus diaphanus. The sequence goes on from CM073126.1 coordinate 5,464,126, forward strand.
GAAAGTAAAATCTGATGAGCTCTTTTTGGCATTAAGACAACAATTCTTATTGCCAGCAAGGACACTTGCAAGGACGTTTTTTTGTTGAATAATGATAATGCATTTAGCCACCGGGCCGGACTAAATTGTTCGGCGGGCCGGCACCGGCCCGCCGAACAATTATGTCTGACACCCCTGGTTTAGATGATATAGTGCCTTGCTCAAGGACATCCTTCGGGCTTCTGGGGTTCTGGTTTCCCCTGAAGTCGGCCTCGGTGCTCTGGGAGCGGGTCTTTGGCTCAAAACATCTATTGAGCATTTTTCTCATGGATAAACCTTAAATACACAAGCGCACTCTCACAAACACCTACAGGTGCTTCTAGACTCACTTTTATGCAGAAAACCCATATTATTATCTTTAGCTGTCACTTCTTTAAATGTCAAATTAAATAATCCTGTATATTCTTCAGTCAAGGCGTTGGTTGTTTGTACCTGTAAAACTTTATCGGCTGGTTCTGATGTACTTTTTATATCTCTCTTTGCAGGTGTAGAAGCAGACTCAGAGGATATTATACTGTTCTCTCCTTTCCTCTCCTCTTTTTTTAAACTTCTCTCCCTTTTAATATTTTGTCTAATCTTTTTGTCTCCTTTTATTCTCTTCTACCTTCCCATTTTTGTGTCCTTTGAACATGAAATAGTCCCAGAATAAAACAAAACTATGGCGAAAGCAGTAATGCTCTACTTGTGATAGTAAAATCTGTTGGGATGTCTTCGGCATCAAAACAGCAATTCCTAATCCTACACTGCCACACAGGACTGTTAAAAAATGTAAAAAAGTAAAATAAAATATATAAAAAAGGACCTATTTCCATTTACTTGTCAAGCAGGCAGGTTAACAATAGACCTTTGTTGCTCCAGGCAATCTCTCGAACGCCCAGACGACACAGACTGTTGCAAACACGTGGTCCATACTCTGGACTCTGGACTCTGGACGTTAAACTGGACTCTGCACCACATTTGCATCATTATTTGGCACTACCGACGTTGCCAAACTTTTATAATCCATTTAAATAGTACATAACTCCACATTTTTGCACTCGTACTTCTGCACACTGTTTTTCTCCTGCATTGTTACAATCTGATCACTGCTGCACTTTATATTGTAATGTTGCCTTATTCCACCTACAATCTCACTATACTGTCATAAACTGTATGCAACGAAATTTCGTTCTGTATGCACTCTGTACATACAAAATGACAATAAAGTTGTCTAAGTCTAAGTCTAAGTCATAAAACCGATCCACTGATAGAAAAACATTCTTTGCAGGTATGACAGCATTTTAATTGGGATCTCAGACTGTGCGGGTGTTTATTTTCTTCAAGAACAACAGAAAAACTAACAAACAGCCATGGTTTAAGAACGTGGCATCACAAAACTATCAATCAGCGGTTTGCGTTGGCTTGCAGCCGACCCAAACGTAGAACCAAACCACTGGAAAGGAGTCAGTTACCTGCTGCTGTTCAGAAACCGTACGGTGGTGAGCTGAACCTCAGATCTGTCAGATTTCTTCTATGTACCACAGGAGGATGTCGTAAGTCCTACTGGACCTAAAGTTTAGTTTGAGAACCATGGTCTGCCAATCCCACACCCACCTCTACCTGTCCATAGGCATCGGTGCAGAAGAACATGTGGTGCATTCGGTTGACCTTCTAGGACAATACATACAAACCAGAAGTCCTTAAAACCTAATTACGTGTAAACATACCCAATTTATTTAGTTATTTACGTTTTAATGTAAGAGTTATGAGTTTAGTTCAGGCACCATTCCTGAAACCCATAAAATATTCAGCAATAAGTGCCTAAAATGAGCCACTTTATTGATTCTGAACAGCTGGCGGTATTTATGGCGTTGCCCATTCCCTCTAATTCTTAGTTTTTATTATCGTCAGCACTTTGAAACATACTTGAGTCCGTTGCGGAGCGCTTGGAAGACCCTGTCCACCTGCTCCGGCTGCGACCAGGTAGCTGCTGACTCTCGGCGAGGGGAGAGGTGCATTCTGGGAGGTTTACCTCCCATCAAGGCTTTGGAGCGAAAAGAGCCACGTACAGAGGAAGACCTAAAAGCCAGAACAACCAGAAAGACACACATTTTCAGCCGTGACTGTCGTGATCGCTTGTTTTTAATTAACCTGGATGTTTTCCAGGAGGCGAAAAGGAAACTGGTGAGAGTTTAAGAGCATCCGTGTTGTGTGACGGTTGTGACGTGTTCCTGTTTCCCACCAAAGCCTCACTGATGGGTCCTGTGAGACAATCTGGAAGGACTGGAGCAGTTTTTAAATCCTGCTTCTGTCTTTGATGGAAAAATGGACGTCAGTGTTTGTGCACAGTGTAAACACACAGGAAGTGGCTAACAGCACTGGGATTCATGTTTGATTTTATTACATTAAACCTCCCCGTGTCACTAGTTTCCTTTAAACATAAATATTCCAGTTATAACCTCGTCTCAGGGCGAACAGATTCAAACAGGCTAAACATGATCAGAGGAGGAATCCTCCAGCAAAGTTTCATAGTAGGACTTCAATTTGCTAAAGTTGTACAGGAATATAGGCTGGAACTGACTCGAACGATATCATCGACTATGATAAACAGATATTTTACATTACGTTCAGTTCATTAGGAACTGATCTGGTCCATTTAAGCAACGTGGCGCTTATGTACCAGACCAGCTTGCTCTTGCATGTTTAATTCAAACTTAACTTAATCAAACCCCCTGTAGATGTGAGACAACAGAACTAACAACACAACTGTCCTGTGGAGGGTTAAACATGCTAAATTAGATAAATAAATATGTCAGGAAATAAATAAATGTACCATGAAATAATGAAAAGTTACAATAAAATGACGAGAAAATGAAATGAAATAAATAAATGCACCATTAAATAATTAAATGTACCATTTATTTATTTAATAAATCATTAAATAATTAAATGTATCATTAAATATACCATGAAATAATGAAATGTAAAATGAAATAAATGTACCATTAAATCTTCCATAAAATAATTAAATGTATCATTCATTAATTCAATACATCATTAAACAATTATTATGTATTAAATATATCCTTTAAACCATGGCATGAAATAATTTTATTTTATTTTTGTTAAATAAATTCATTTACTTGTTTCACTCTGTATTTAGTATTTTATTTCATGGTGTTGCGCAGCAGACTCGTCATAAGTGGAGGGTTATTGTTTGCTTTCTCAAGCAAGATTTCTCTCAAAGTTTATGTTTGTACACATACTAGAAAAATATAATTGTATAAATCCTTTTAACATTAATTTCTGTTTGCTCTATATGTCAAATTTACGTACTAATTTATGTTAAACCTTTATTTAATATTTTCCTAAATCCTAAACTAAATCGTCTTTCATGCTTATGTTTCTGGCATACCAATATAAGAAGTTCCACTGTTTCATCCTCCCCACAGTGGACACAACTCCCTGTATTATCGTTTTTTATTTTAAAAAGTACAATGAAGTATAGTTATAATCAGGCTCAAATATTTCCTGTTTCCTGTCTTTTTAATCCTATAAAACCATCTTCCTGTTCTTCACCTTTCCTCCAATTCTCTCCTTTCATTTTTTTGAGTTATACTTTGTTTATCATCTAATTTACTTTTATCTACTGTATAGTTCTTCCTCTAGTTGGATTGCAACCATTTGTGTTACATAAGGGTCCATTGCCCACCGGCCCCCCTCTAGCTCCGCCCCTGGGCGGGGCTAATGTTGATCCTGTCCGTCACAGCTTCCCCCACGCTGGACCACAGCGAGCTCTCTCGTGAACTTATTGGAGATATTTCAGACCAAACAAGGGATGTAGAGGCTGTCCGGCCCCACAGTACTTCTAATAACAGTTTCACGGAACCACAATGGCACGCAATTTACATTTTGACCACTAGATGGCAGCAACGTTCCTCCAATAAGATTCCTGGTGTGTCTATAATACCCATCAACAGGCAACACAGTGGCGTTAAGGCCAGAAGCAGCCTGAAGCAATTTTACTACAACGGTTTCAATGGTGTTAAATAGAAAAATGAACTCCTTACTAATTTGAATAATATTAAAATAAAAAAAGAAAAGGACAAAGCTGCTGCCCTTTTTTGTTTAGTTATGCAAGCCATGCACACTAAATGCGGATGAGATTTTCGGAACTAGCCCTACAAAACACAGCCACACAGCTTTCTATGCATGCAAAACACATGAAATAGTGGCAAACTGGAACATTGTTCCTTGAGATAATCTGATACTCTGATAAATGTCTGAGCTGAAACTAAAGCTTTACTGCTCAGATTTATGACAATCTCACCTCGAAAAGCTGCTCCACTCAGTTTTACTTCCTGACTAAAGTCATCAACAGCGACACAACAAGGTCAGCTCGTTAGATTAAATTTCTCTGGTCGTGTGGCAAAAATAGGGACAAACAAACACCTACTGCTACGTTTTCCTTTACCCTAAAACGAGGAATTGGGTTTATTCCCAATGCCCGCGGTGTTATAACACTCACCGTTGTCGACCACTCAGCGAGCTGAACCCTGTGAAAGAGCGGCTTCGGTGGACCAGACCTCCGTCCGACGGTGAGTTGAACCGAAGCTTCACTGACATCCTGCGGGCCAATGAATTACGCAAAGTAAGACAGAGAAAAAATTTTGAGAAATATTCTAAATAAATAAAACCGCACCCACAGAGACTCCAGATCAGCTCAGGAGCTAAAGATGATGCTACAGCCATTCAGAAAGCTGCTGTTATCTGTTTAATGTGGGGTTCCCCAAGGGTCCATCCTGGGTCCCCTCCTGTTCAATATCTACATGCTCCTCTAGCTCAGATCATAAAAACATCAGCTACCATCACTATGCAGACGACACACAGCTCTACATCACCATGTCACCAGGTGACTTTAAGCACTGAACTAGTTCATAGTCCACTGCATGGATGTGCCAAATTTTTCTTCAATTGAATAAAAACAAAACAGAAGTAATAATCTTTGGACCAATAGAGGAGAGATCAAAAGTTAGCACACAGCTTCAGCTGCTTCAGTTAGGAACCACTGATCAGGCCTGAAATCTGGGAGTAGTGATGGACTCAGACCTGAACCTCCAAAAGCATCTAAAGACAATTACAAGGTGGGCTTTCTATCACCTGAGGAACATTTCCAGGATTAAAGGACTAATGTCTCAGAAGGATCTGGAAAAACTAATCCATGTTTATCTTTAGAAGAACTGATTACTGCAACGTTGTTTTCACAGGTCTGCCTAAAAAGTGGATCAGACAGCTGCAGCTGATCCAGAACGCTGCTGCCCGCGTCCTCACTAAGAATAAGAAAGTAGAGCACATCACCCCAGTTCTAAAGTCATTACACTGGCTCCCTGTATCTCAGAGAATAGACTTTAAAATCCTTCTGTTAGTCTATAAATCCCTGAATTAGCACCTAAATACATCACAGACTTGTTATCAGTGCATCAACCCTCCAGACCACTCAGGTCTTCTGGCTCCAGCCTGCTCTGCAGAACCAGAACCAGAACCAGACAAGGAGAAGCAGCATTTAGTTCCTATGCTCCACTGATCTGGAACAAACTCCCAGAAAACTGTAAAAGTGCTGAAAGTTCTTTTAAATCAAGATTAAAAACACATTTGTTCAGGATTGCCTTCGACTGTTCTAGTTAAACTGTTTTACTGAAACATCATTAGTTCAACTTTGTAGTCCCACTGTTTTTAATGTTTGCTTTTAGTTTCTATTCTACCATGTTTTATTTTGTTTCTACATTTTATTCCAACTTGCTTTTATTCTGTTTTATTTTCCTATATTCTAATCATGTAAAGCACTTTGCATTGTCTTTGTACTGAAATGTGCTCAATAAATAAATTTGCCTTGCCTTTAAACCAGTGGTGGTCAAACTTTCTGTCACATGGGCCAAAAGAATTATCAAAGGAAAATAAATAAAACAACCAAAAATTACATGGTGCTTTTTTTTCTCCTTCTCAATAATAAAACTTAGTGTGCAATGTTTTAATCCAACAAATAAAGCAGTCTGATTTCTTTTTGTATTTACTGAAAAAAATAGAATTAAATCTTTAGCTTTAAAGCCAAGCCAAGTTTATTTATGAAACGCTGATCCAAATAGCTAAACAAAAAGACAAAAATAAAAGGATAAAAACGTTCAAACCGTTGAAAGTAAAGCTAAAATCTAAGTAAAAGTAGTAACAAGAAAAAAACAACAACAGACGGGAAGAAAAATAAGAACCAACCCCTTTGATCAGGTCAAAAGCCAAAGAGAAGAGGGTAGGTCTGAAGAATGAATTTAAAAATATCCATTTAAGAGGCTTTTTTAAAAATGTGCAGCGGAAAAGTTTGGGAGCTGCAGCAACTCCTGGTCAGCTCGTCTGAGGGACCAAGAATGGGAGCAGGACCAAGGTAGGGAGGGGCAAGACCATTTTAAGACTTAAAAACAATTAAGAGTTTTAAAATGAACTCTAAAATGTACAGACAACCAACCCAGAGAGGATAACACAGGAGTGATAAGAGCGACTTACCAGCTCTACGGCACAAAGAGTTACAGCCAGCCAAGTAGCCAGGAAGGCATGGATTACTGTTTTGAAGTCACTGTTTGCTTTTTCTGTTGCCTCAGATGTAAAAAGCTGGATTTCACTACAGCACTGATCTGCCCATCCTGTCTAAAATCACTCTCCACTTTAAAACCAAGGTTTGGGACAACAGGCTCTCTGTAACCTGCCACTTATCCCTCGCCTGTGCGAGACGAAGATCCACTAATGACGTTCGGATTAAAAATAATCACCTCAGTCCGGTTTTCATTCAAATTTAAAGGGATGGAGTGTAACTTATGTGGCTTTTAATTGGCAAAAATCAAGTATTGCTTCTATAAATACACATTGTGGCAAAGTCTAATATCATCACATCAAAAATCCTAACTTAGAATGAGTAGTTTATAAATACATAGGCGTCGCCGTTTCTGATTTCAGTAACAGAAAAAGGGGACAAACATGTCAGCCAGACGCGTTTTCCCTTCCTGCTATGTGAAGATACGTTGTCATACAAAGACGACCGTAGATCTTTGGATTTGCCGTTTTCTGTGGAAATGGAGGTCCATCCATACTCTTCGCCCAGCGACAGGGAAGATAATGTAACCAAGAAAAGAAAAATAAGTACCGTAGTTTTCAGGCTATAAGTCGCTCCGGAATATAAGTCACATAAGTCAACAATGTGTCAGAAAGAAAAAAAATATATATATAAGTCGCACCGGACTATACGCATTTATTTAGAGATTTATTTCACAAAATCCAAGACTAAAAACTGGCATTTAATCTGGTAAACATACCTGAGAGCATGAATGGGGTGAATTAGCAACTCCAACCAGCAAGGTAACGGCCCGTTACGCTGAAAATTTTCCAAATTACACTGAAATTAGACCGTGAGTATAACGGTGCTGTACGTGGAATATCTACAAAATGTTCAAATACGTCATAAAGTGACGGTCCACTGTGTCGAAAGCTGCTGTTAAATCTAAGAGAACCAGAGAATCTCGTGCTCCCAGGAGGATGTCATTAAAAACCCTCAACAATGCAGATTCTGTGCCATGAAGACGTTTAAAGCCAGATTAAAAAACGTTTAAAGGCTTCCAGTTGGTTATAAACCATGTTCTCCAAAATCTCAGAGAAAAAGAGAAGCTTTAAAAAGGGCCAAAGGTTTGATCAAGTTATATTTTTGATCAGTGGTTAAACTGTTGCCCGTTGCACGATCAAGGAGTCTGACTTTGGTTAGAAAGCTCACAGTGTACAGACAAATATGAATGTATAAACATTATGTTTCTTCTGCAAAATGAAAAAAAAGATAAAATGGTCTAAGCAACGGGAACAGGATCTGCGTCACTCTCTTTGAATACTCTTGCTTTATTTAGCCAGGGTTGAAGCACTAAAAGCAGATTTGGGTGCTTTTAAGGAAAGGTCACTGGATGGATGTGGTTGCTACGTGTGTATCTACAGAGAAGTGTGACTAGCATAAAGAGACAAATATTTTCGAGTTGTGCCTAAAATTCAAAATTAAATAAAACGTCTCCATCTGCATAAACCACCTGTGCTGGCAGGCCAACATTGGCCCCAGAACCACATGTTGGACACCCTTGGTTTATTGCAGCAGCCTTAAACCTTTACAAAGAAAAGCTATGAGCGTTACCAAGATTTTTAGTGTAAAACCTTTACCACGAAATCAGGGTAAGTCCTGCAGCTTCAAAAACATGCTTTGCTTCTTTATTGTTTCTCATTGGTTAACCCCATCTTCACCTCATTACAGTCACGCCAAAGCTTTAGAGTACAGGACCACGATGGTGTCAGATGATCCAAAACAGGACAGAGAGCAGCGTTCAGCATCTCCGGACCCCATTAGCGCAGAAGAACCCTGCAAAAGTCTCAACTATGGGACCAGGCACACAGTTCTGGAGGCGTGCAATGACAGAAAACCACATTTTCAATGTCTACAGTGCTGGACGTTCTACTTTCTGAATATTAAACCAAATGTCCCAGAGAGTTTTGGATGAGCTGTCATAAAAACGTGGAGCATTTGGCTGCTTCCTCTTATGTTCGCAAGGAAGGTAACCAATACATTTCAAGAGTACATTTCATACACAATGAGGATAACCCAACATGATTGGCTCAAGATCAAAACTGGATGCAACGGAAAAAACAAAAACGAGAGAAAAACTAAATATGGAGCCGAACGAGGCTTAAAATCAGGACAGAGAAAAACTGTATTGATCTGAAACAAACATAACAGCCTAGATTGTAAAATCCTGAAGGAGTTTAAACCAGGTTCCCAAATAAAGAGGATTTAAAAACAGAAATGCATAAATAGAATGGAATTAAGCTGAAATCTGTAGTTTATTTAAAAAATAAACAATAATAACAGCAATAAGAGTTAAAGAAAAGAAACAGGCAACATGTTGCATCAACAACATTACAAATTAATTCAATCAAACCAGGAATTACTCTGTAGTTGTTTCTCCAACTCTTTTAAAAAATCTTCTATAAATGTCCAGCTGAAGATTAAAAATAAATAATAATAAACTTTATCTGTATAGCACTCTTTAAAATCTTGAGACTTCTGAAGGTGCTTCACAGTTCTAGAACAAACGAGGCTTAAAAGAAATCTAGACTAACAAATCCTAAAACAATCAAGATTAAAAACATAAATCTAAAATATTAGTATTAAAATATGGCCAACAGTTGCAGTAAAGAAGAAGGAAATCATTGGGGAAGTCTTGTTTGTTGAAAGCAGCATGAAACAAACAAGTCTTCAGGCTGATTTTGAAAGTTGTAAAGGAGTGAGCCATCCTGACTGATTCAGGCAGCTGGTTCCAACAGACTGAAAATAAAACGTTTCAAGAACTCCTGAACGTGGATTGAATCATACAAATGGGATTTTGTGTGCAAATCCTTCAACGTTTTGCTTAAGAGCTCCCAAGCAGATAAACTAAACCAAAGCTGTCCCAAACAAACGTCGTGGCAGAAACATGGCATCCCGTCAATACAAGCAGCTCAGAGTAACCCGGTTTGGCGTCCTGACCCAGAATCTGAACCCAGCCTGGACCTGAGGCCAGAATCTACCGTTTTAAATAAACAACTAAAGACAAGCTCTTCATTTCAGTCTAAGCCATGCGAGAGCACCTAAACTGTGCAGGGCCTTGTAAAAGTTTTTAAAAGCCCCCAAAGCTTTGTTACAACCACAAACTTTAATGTCATTTATTGACCAGATGAACACAAAGCGGTGCTTAGATGTGATGTGGAATAAAAAGGATGGATGCTTTTCAACACAAAAACCCCAAAAGGTGAGACATACCGTTCTGTTCAAAACACAAAATGTTTACATCATCGCTCGGATTCAAGCAGTTTTACACCTCGACTCATTTCTGCAATTTTAATCTGGGCGATTTAAGTGAAGATTTCTGCCTCAGCAACCTTTTCAGGAGCTCAACTTCAAGATTAAACACATTTGAATTTGTGAAGTGAGTGTTAAAGGTGTATAGCCAGGTTGTTTGACTATTTTTTATTTAAACGTCAGCAACTCACTCCGTTTGCAAACAATGTTTTTATTAAAGATCTTCATATCCTGCTGGCGTATTAGTTATTATTTTTGTGTTTTATGCTTTGTTTTTGACCAATTTGTTACCAAATAAAGTCTTTGGTGGTTATTTACGATATTAACAGAAGTACATACTGCGCATGTGCAGCAGGGGATAAAACAAGGAAGCGGCTAATGGCTATTAGCATCTCCCAGTGAAACAATGCAGAATGTTCCAAGATCCTGTGGAAAAAAGCACAAAACAAATATGATTCCAAGAGGGAAAAGCCTGGAATGTCTCTGGGATGATGATGATGATGATGATGATGATGATGATGATGATGATGATGAACTTTATTTTCCCAAAGGAAATTTGTCTTTGGGTACAGACTCTGGCTGCTACATAGTGCAAACTATGTGTCACACTCCATTCACACATTAAAACGCTACTATAGAAATTCCATTATAAGAAAAATAAATACATAAAAGAAGCATGTTACATTACATTCACAATAAAAAAAAATTATATGATGATAAAATTAGGTTATATACACCAAGTCTCCATTATGATAATGTTTTCATGGTCCTTTTTGAGCCAAAAAATTATTTACTCTTGAGCTCTATTAGCAGATATAAACAGATGTGGCGCCATCTAGTGGCAGTATCGCAGAACTACCATAATGTCGTTTTGCCTAATTAATAAATCAGTATTTAATAATGCCGGACTGAGCCTGACCCTCTGCAATGCCTCGCAGTAAAGCAGCAGCTCGGCATGATGAATACCAACCGTTATCAATTAAATATAATGATCTACAGCAACTTTAAGAGCCTCATATCAGAACATTTACTCACATCAATCAACTCTGCGTCACATCTGAGCCTTGGCAGGTTTAGCGTCCGCTTCAGTGAACACCAACATTCAGACTGGATTCCCAGAGACATTCTAGGCTTTTCCCACTTGGTATCATATTTGTTTCGTTTTGTTCTACTGGATCTTGGACCTTTCTGCACTGTTTCGCTGGGAGATGCTAATAGCCGTTAGCCGCTTCCTTGTTTTAACCTCTGTTGTGAATGCTCAGTACGTGCTTCCATTAAAATCTTAAATAAACACGAAAGGCTTTATTTACTAACAAATTGAGCAAAAACAAAGCATAAAACACCAAAATAACAACTAATACACCAGCAGGACGTGATAATCTTTCATAAACACCATAGTGAGCTACTGACGTATAAATTAAAGAAAGTCAAATAACGTGGCGATGCACCTTTAATGATGGGCAGGAAGTGTTTTTCCACATCATCCTTTGTTTAGACCGGACCCAGAGGGAGTGTTTGTTGCAGAGAGGCCGCTGCACCCCAACAGGATCCACAGGAAGTAAATAAGATTTAAAAAAATGTTGCAACAAATGCACTTTTAGGCGTTCTCCAGTTGTATTTTGCAGAGGATCCAGGGGGTTGAATGGCAGCCTAATGTTTCCCTTCAGTCACAGTTCAGCCTAACATCGACACAGAGGCTCTGCGGTCCTCACACGCTGAAGTTAGCACATGATTTGTAGCTGCTTAAAGACATTTCCTCCCTATTTTACCATGGAAATTAAAGCTTCACATCATATGTTAACTTCAGTGGGCTTTTCCACCAGAAACAGCTGTGAAGTGTTTGAACATAAGAGTTCAGCAGCTGAGAGGTTGCTCAACTCTTCTCCTCTGACTAGGGGATCACTGGGATCAACGGCTCGGTTGAAAATAAATTAATGATTGTTTCTAAAAAGCTGAAATGTCTATTAACTGTAGATCAGGTTCATTCATTTGCATTTTGTGTCCTCTAGACGCAAAACAACCACAAACATATTTTTAAACTGGAGTCAAAATGTCATTAATTTGATCCTTTTATATACAGACGAATCAATAAGACCGACTAGAAACATTGAAATTGCATAAAAATCCTCGGAGAAGATCCAACTCTCATTTTATTAGATATGATTCACGAAATAAACCGATCATCACTTTCTTGCTGTCACACGGAGGACAGAAATGTGAATAAAAGGTGAAGAACTGTTTTCTCGCCACATTTGAATATTGTCTTGACAATAAAGGACATATTAAATTATTGGACCATGCCTTTGTTGCTGGTGAGGATCAAAGTTGCTCCAGTAGGAGCCTCTTTGTTCTACTTGTGATTTTTTTTGTATGCAGCACAATGTGCAGGTCTGCATATTGAGGGTGTGTTTTTTTTACGTCAGCTTTTCTCGTCAATCATTTCTAATTAAACGACGTGACTTTTACCCTTCAACATCTGTGCGTGGTGACAGTATGAACACCGATTTTTACAGTTTCAGTTAGAAATCTTAATAACAGCTCTAAGATGTTTAGGTAAATTGCTCTTTCTCCAAATGTAGCCATTTGCTAGCTTTTGAAGACCAATACACAGCTACCTTGACATGTTCTCTTGTCTTTCCCGTTTTGAAGCATGGCCGAAAGGAACCAGGCTTACTGGTACACGAGGGAAACAGGAAGTCATTAGCTCTCAGTCAGAAGTTTAGAGAACTTCAAGTACAAACAGGAAATAAAGTTTAAGCTATTTTTATATTATAGGAATCCAATTGGGGCAATAATTACAGGGGGCACTCTAAGAGGATATTTAGCTTTCTGTTCACTTTTTAATCAAAAGGCTTTTTATTGTTGCTCATTTGTGTAGAAAAAAAAGGGGGGGGGGGGACTTTGTTGTTCACTTTGTGTTGGTCCAAAGGAATTTGGGGGTTTCCTGCAAACCAGCCCATGTGGTTCTGAAGCAAAGCCGAACAGACAAGGGGAGGCGGAGCTGTGGTGCATCGCATGGCACCAGATGAAGCAAAAGTTTAACGCAAGGAACGTACGAAAGCAAAACTGGTAAAAAAAAAATATCACGAGACAAACATTTACAGACAGGTTTTGCAGGAGTTGATTTGCCCTCCAAAAACGTCGGAGGAAAACAAATGAAAGCAGCGAAAAACAAAGCGTTTAACAGGCCGACCCAACCCCAACAGGCACAAACGCACACAGCTGAAGCCGTGTCGCTGAAAGAAAGCAATACAGAGACCTTAAAAGCTTCGACAAATGGGTAAATCTGCAGGAAACAGACAAAAGGTGTCAGCAACAGTATGATCAGCTACTCAAATTGGAGCTTTTGTGGCCACAAAGAATGGATAAGTTTCAGAACATGGAGGAAACATGAGAATCATTCAGGTTCTTCAAAAAGATCTATTAAGAAACGCATGAAATCATATATTGTCAGCATTTTTCCATTTGGTCCAGTGCTGTTGAACTGCCATAAATCTCTAGAGCTCTCCCACCAGATCTTGAGTCAACACGATACAATCAAGTAAGTGCAACAAATAAATGTGGAAAACAACTATTTAAAAGTGTTTTTCCGTCCCACAAACAGGAAATAGTTTTGCGACTTAAAGAATTTTGCCGACTTGCACCGGTGCAGAGTGTGAAATGAGACAGGAACATTCCTCAGGTGATGAAAAAGGGCGGCCTTAGAGCCGTGGGGGGCTGTCTGGACGAAAACTGGGGGGAGAGAAGTGAGCGAATGAGCCCTGACCTGTTGATTTACAGGGTGAGGAGGTCAAAGGTCAGGGCTGAGCGTGTGGGTTCGTCAACGTCTTGCTCGATGTGTTTGCAGGCGTGCATGTCCATGTGTGGTTCCCACCAGGTGATCTAAAAGTGTCCCTGTGAGGTTCTGCTGCTCCGTGCGCACAAACACACATTATCCACTAAAACGGAGGCACTTCAGTTTCTCCCTCTCTCTTGTTTTCTTTTCTTTGTCTGCAGGGTGTGGGATTTTTTTATGGGTTCTCTCACCTCCACGTTTCAGATTTTTGGAAAGTTTCCAAGGTCTTTATTTTGCTCTCTAGGCCGTTTATAATGTTTGAATACAAAGATTAACGGAGCCCTTTAGGTAAAAACAAGACGGGTTAAAAGTCAAACATTCCCAGAATCTGTCAACGTGTTGCAAAAACCTCATTTTTGATTAGAAAGAAACATTTTACTATGTGCTCTATAGTAACATTTTTTACACCTTGTATAAATACAGCCAGGGTTTTGTTACCGGTACCAAGGTTTACTAAGGTTTTAAAAGTCGTACTCTTTTCAAACGGCTAAAACTTTACATACATTTCCTACTGTGTCTTTATTTATTGAGATGATAACGTGAGCTCCCAACTAATAAACCGGTTTGAATCAAATTGTGGGTTATTTTATATTATACCATGGTCTGGGTGAATACTCGATTCTGATTGGCTTCAGGGTGTCCGATAAAAAGGGATCTAGGACCTAAATAAAAATTTTGCTGTATGTATTATTATACAGAGAGAGTAGATGGGGGAGGGGGGTTTGTAGCTTGTTTTCTTAATCAAAACATAATGTATGTTGTACACTTGCTGATATATATATAGTTATAGGTCACCTAAAAGAAAAGCTCTGGTCAAATAGACTGATTGTTTTAAATTATTGCATTGGCTTAAACTTTAGCTGGTAACAGCCAGACAATTGACGCTGCTTACCATGGCAGCTCCTCGCAACGCAAGATATTAAATAGTTCTTTCTGAATAACATATTGATTTAATATTTATTTATTTCGTAAGTTACCATGGTATAAGCGCCATAACGCTACTTGAAGCGCCTGCGCATCCAACAATAATTTCTAATAATGGACGCCTCATCGGGCGTTATTCCGTACATATTCCACACAATAATCACTTGAAAACTTCTACCAAATTTAAAGGGTGTCTATTTTATATTCTGTATGCCGCTTCTCTCCCCTAGGTGAGGCGCTGATAACCGGGGGCTCGTCCGGGATTCCCAGGCTGTTGTGGGGAGAGGTTGGTGCTGAGACGACGGTATTTGAAGCTTCAGGGATTGATGTCAACATTACTCCACAACGAGGACTGACATTCAAGATCCAGAACAAGGTTTTGCACACTGAGTGCAGAACAGCTGCAGACAGTTTATATTAAACGTGAGAAACGGAGCATTGGAGAATGAAGCCATGGTCCAGCTCCTTCTCCTGGAGGATCTGCAAACATCTTGCAAATATTCACAGTTCTCCCTAAAAATGAGGTTTCCATCCTCAGAATATCTCCTGCTCCTTTACAAATCCTGCACCCTGCATTTTAACGTCCTCCATCCGGATAAAAGTTTTTCTAAAGTAGGTTTTCTCTACTGAAACAAATGGGGAACTCTGCCTGTAGTTCCAGCCAATAAAATTACACGACTGGCCTTCATGAAGAGTTTGTTTTGCATGAGAACAGAGCTGAGGGCTCAGGCTTTAACTGTGAGAGGAGGAAGTTTGAGCGTGAGGAGCGGGACACAAATGAGAGGCATTAAATCAAACAGAAGGAAGATATTTCTGGGGAGAAATTAAGCAAATTTGCAAACAAATAAGACGAAAGCTGTGTGATGTTAGAGTTAAAAGCTAATTTTCTCTCAAATTGAAAATAAACTCATTGATTTTCAAAGGAAAACTCCTCCCCGTACAACCGTTTAATGCCCACAACGAAGACATCTGCAGGGATCATGAGAACTATCAAGGGATCGTTGTCACACTGTCTTCCTGAACTTCCACAGAAACTTAGAAAAAACAACAGAGAAAGGATTAAAATATTATTGGCATCATTTCTAGTCATGTAATGAAGCGTCTGTTACAAAACAAGCCGGCTCTGCACTAATCTTTTATAATCAGATCCAGTTCTAGCACAGAAATCAGGATTGTCCCGGTGGGGTGAAAAGCAGGATAATAACCCTTACTGTTTATCTCCGCTTGTTTAAATCTATGCAAGACAAAATAAAAATAAAAACATCTTGAATAATTAACAGGGAGCACATTCCTTAACTCTATTCATAAATTATTCTTCAGCAGGATAAGTCAGAGGCAGCCCAGCTGTACCATGGAGTATTTACCCTTCATCTAAATCCAATAAAACACTTATAAATTAAATTTAGATCTCTGGTTTTTTATCATCTCTGACACTCTCCACCTCTGGTTCAGGGCCCGCTGAAACATGACTCCCAGCCCATACTGGCGGAGGTCAGAGGTCACGGATGACTCACGGTCTCTTGGGTGAAGAACTATGTTGCTCCAGTTGGACTCAGGCGCACACAAACGAGTTTTCTGACAGCCGATTCAGCAGATTGTGCTTTGTACTGTAAACAGAGGATCAGCTTCAATTTTACAGAGGCTTTTAATGCGTCAGGGAACACGAGCCTTTTCTCTTAGACGGGTTTCTGTTGGGTTGTTGAGAGCACGCACAGTGAAAGTTGCAGGACTGGACTGGAGTTTGAGACCGCGGCACTGAAGCAAAAGGGAGATGAAGACACAGAGATCGGTTTCCACAGTAGTCGCATTTCCATTGAGCAACAAACTGCGAAAATTGTAGTTACGAAAATAAATTTGTTTAATGGAAACACTGGAATTTCAAAAATACTCCTATTTTTCGAATAAAAGGTTTTTGCGCTAGGATGAGGTGTCTTTTCAGCCATGTTGAAATTGGTAGATTTCGCAAAACTGCAATGGAAACAGTTTTTTCACATCACACGAGTCACATGACCAACAACGTTTATACTGGTGAAATAGACGAAGAAGAAGGCAGGAAGTAGTAGCAGTACTAGATGCAAAACAGCAAAGAAATGCGAACATTTACCAAGATCTTGAAGTGGCCATGAAGTAAGCGGGGTTCCACAAGCCGTGGAAACAGAAATAACTGGCGGAGAAGAGAAAGCTCGACAAAAGTGGCGCCGGTGGAAAAGATAAAATTTGTTTCAAATACTTCTTTGGACGAGAAACACACCATGAATAAATGTATTAATGTATGATTTTAATTGCATCTCTCGTTTAATGGAAACACAGCAATTGCGAAAATGTGTTTTATCGAAATTAGCAGAATATCGACAATGTTTTGCGCACATTTGTAACGGAAATGCACCTAGTGATGCGCTCCGTCTCCTCGCAGAGAATCCACATGTGTTTCCAGGCCAGTGGGGATACGGTAAGTTCTGGACCTGCTGCAGGTTCTGCACCCGGCACTGGGATATCTCTGGGGCTCTTTCTAGGTTTTCACTCCTTTGCAGGTGCAGATTTCAGGAGCATTTTTTCATTAGTGCATCTGCAGAAGAGTCCCACATTCAAACAGTAAAAAGGGAGTAGATAAGATCAGACACATTTTTGCAGATTAACTTATCAAAGTAAAAAATAAATCCAGTTTCAGCAGCAGATTCCTTTAGCAGATTTTTAGGAGAGGCTTTCTGTCCATGGATACCTTCCTTTCAACATGGCGCTTCCCTTCCCTGCATCGTGGGGATTGTAGGTTTGTCACAGCTAAATTAGCTGACTTGTTTCAAGGACTACGAATCCCAGAACAAAGGAAAACCACCAACGTGTCTTTTAAGAGTAAGATTACTTTAGAAAAGGAGAAAAATTCAATGGAAGATGAAGCAAACAATTAAATCTACAGATTTAAGACATGAATAAATCTGTTTCAAGCCACAGTATTAGACGGGCTGGTCATATTTAAGATAATTACAGTACATTTAGGAATTTAAGATCCTGCTGAAATAATGTGTAAATAGATTCTGATAAAGATAAAGATTCTGAACTGTAATAGACAGAAATCTTAATAAAGAACCAATTTTAACTGTCTTAAGACCAGAATTATATAAATGGCTACATTGAATATTTAGATTTTTAAGGCTGTACAAACATCGCCAGCTCTGAGTATGAGACAGTTATTCAACATTTATGTGTTTTTGAATAAAAAAAAAATGTTTAAAAGAAAAACATCCCTGTGTCGATTTGGCCGTCTTTTAACTCCTTTTCTGTCTCAGTCTGTCAAAGACACAGATTATTCCTGTTGGCTAAATTAAATCTAAATAGCGTCGTTTGGCAGCGCTCCAGTGGGTGAAAACTGGTCTACGGTAGTTGGTCTGAAGAAACCTTTGAGAGAACTTTAGAAAACCCGGAGAACCGTTGACCAACATCACTTTTATGAGATTACAATAAAGAAGCCTACTCAAAAAGATTAAAGGAGCACTTTGAAAACAGTTTGAACAAATGGGAAACAAATCCTGCTGGGTCTCCATACTGAGATTTGTAGAGTCCTGCGTGTCCATTAATGTGAAGACGGACCAGGAACTCTTCTGTCCTGTTCTCTGTCATCTTTCTTCATTTATTTAGATTTTCCCTTTGTTTCCCCTTCTGCTTCCTGCTTTCTTCACCATATGAACCAAGGCTTATGGTTTCCTTTTCAAGACATCCCTTAATTTGTGACTCACTATGCAGACTTCTCAGCGCAGCATGTTGTTAATCCCCCCCCTCTTGTCATGCATGTTGTTTGAGCTAATAACTAAAGATCCTGTGTTTTCAGGCCAAGGCAGTCTAGAAATTAAAATGGCTAAAATAACCAAATACGTCTAATCTATTTACACAAACCTTTTCTCACGCAGAGTCCATCTCAGTCTTTTTGAAACGATCCAAACATCTCAGCAAAAGTAAACTAGATTCCTTTTGTCCCCCCCCCCCCATTTCCAACACAAATCCAAACTACTCCGCACAAACATCCATCTTTATCCTCCAAGGATGAACATACCGACACACTACAGCGACCGTTCACATCTGTTTGCAAGTTGATGGGGATAATCAATGTTTATCAATAACAATAGAGGAAAATATGTGAAAAATGTTGAAAGCTTTGGTGGTGGATTAAAACCAGACTGTACGTGTTTATCAGACCAACGTCCAGACATTTAGAGCTACAGTGTTAGCGAGGGAGCGCAAGTTACATCAAGCTAAGACCGTTAATTTCCAACGTTAGGTGGAAACCATTTCAGTCAAAGCCTTTTAATTTCTGTTCTTACCTTGTTTTTATGCTCCGTCTGTAATGATGTCAGGGCTCGGATCACGTTGGTGTCACTTCATCTCCTGCAGAAATAAAAATCGCATGAAAAACTGACAGAAATGAAAGATGTTTCCAAACGAATGAATATTTATATATAAGCTCAGGTCCTCTACCAGAGGCCTTGGAGCTTAAGGGTTCTTCTTAGGATCTTAGTTGTTCCTAAGGTTGCGCTCTTCTGGACTGAGATGTCTGATGTTTCTCCAGGTTTCTGTTGAAGCCACTTCTCCAGAGTGGGGGTTACTGCCCCGAGTGCTCCGATGACCACGGGTACTACTATTGTCTTCACTTTCCAGGCTCTTTCTAGTTCTTCCCTTAGCCCTTGGTATTTCTCCAGTTTCTTGTGCTCTTTTTTCCTGTTTCCACATCGATCACAACGGCTGTCCTCTGCTGCTTATCAATGATCACAATGTCCGGTTGGTTGGCCGTTACCATTGTGTCTGTTTGTATCTGGAAGTCCCACAGGATCTTAGCTCTGTCGTTCTCCACCACCTTGGGAGGTGACTCCCATTTTGACCTGGGGGTCTTCACTTGGTATTCTGAACAGATGGTTCTGTACACTATAACAGCCACTTGGTTATGGCGTTTCATGTATTCCTTCCCTGCTAGTATCTTACACCCTGCTGTGAGATGCTGGATGGTTTTTTTGCATAGCCTGCACCTGGTAGATCAGGGCCTCTATTGCTCTGGTTTCTCAAGGCCTGCTCCCACGCTACCATGATCAGTGCTTCAGTCCTGCCCTCTCTAGCCATTGGTAGGATTTGGTCATATCAGCCACATCAGCTATCTCTCAGTGGTACATCCCATGCAGGGCTTTTCGTCCCACAATGGTTCCTTCAGTTCCTTCTCTTCCAGTTTCCATTGTCTGAGCCATTCACTGAGCTCTTCTTCTGGGGCCATCTTCCTGATATATTCTTGGAGCTTGGATGTTTCATCTTCAATGGTGGCTCTGATGCTCACTAGGCCTCTGCCTCTTTCTTTGCGCTTAGTGTATAACCTATGGATATTGGATTTAGGGTGGAATCCACCAGGTATGGTGAGTAGCCTTTGTGTTTGAACAACAGTGGTCTGGATTTCCTCCTTTGGCCAACTTATTACCCAAGCAGGGTATCGGATTGCTAGCAAGGCATAGCTGTTGATTCCCTGGACCTTGCCTATATATGTTTATACACACACACACTTTTTCTGTTTTGATGCAAATGAAAGCTGCGTTTTCAATGTAAATTAGATCCTTCCAAGTCCAAACGTAAATTTTAAGATGTCTCGAGGTTTTATTGAATTTGTCTGCTAATTTTTCCCCCACATATTTTAAAACACATTATGTCATACATACTGTAAGCTTTTTTTGCCATTGAAACTACTTCAAGTGTGCGATCAGAGTCTGAGACAAATGTTTCAGCCCACACAGCATCTGGGAATCACATGAAGTGTCAGAGAACTGCAACAACTTCTTCAGGACACTCAGCATCTAGCCAAGCACACTAAAAAATGCTTACAAGAGTTTTATTCACCCAAACACACATTCTACATTCAAACCAACAAAAACTCACACATCAAGCTGCAGTGTCCTGGATGATGTTTGGTCAAGTCTCTTATCAAAGCCAAAAATTAGGTAAACTTAGTCTGGTACATTCATAACCTCTGTCTTTTTTAAGAAATCAGACTCCCAAATTACTTTAAAGGAAAAGTAAAGCATCTGTTCTTTCTCAGCTTCTTTCAGTACAGGAACGGCTGACAGCTGATTAAGATTTATTTGGCTTTTGGATGTGAGGAACAGGATGTGGACTGCAGAGGAAGAGGAAGACTATCTGGGTTTGTAATCACAGCAACTCTCTGTGGTATATCCCCCCCTTCATTAACCTGCCTGTCAGCGCCAGTTAACCTGTGCCCAAAACATGCCGAACACACACACAAATGCAATAAAAATGAAAACAAATCACAAAACTGAACAACCAGAAAATGGCCTCAAAACAGATGTTGATATGTACATTTTTTTAATAAGTTTGTCGCAGTAAAGTCTTCAAGTTTTCATTGGCCCAAGATTACGTTGGCAACAATGACACTCTTGAGCAACAAGCACAGTAATTGACATAGTTCTGTAAAGTGACCGTTATCTACTCAATTCAGTTCAGTTTTATCTATAGCGCCAATTCACAACACACGTCATCTCAAGGCTCTTTACAAAGTCAAATTCAATCAAATCCTCCAGGTTGGTCAGAAAGTTTCCTCTCTTGCATGGATGTACCAAAATTTTCTTCAACTGAATAAAAACAAAACTGAAGTAATAATATTTGGACCAATAGAGGAGAGATCAAAGGTTAGCACACAGCTTCAGCTGCTTCAGCTAGAAACCACTAATCAGGCCCGAAACCTGGGTGTAGTGATGGACTCAGACCTGAACCTCCAAAAGCATCTAAAGACAATTACAAAGTGGACTTTCTACCACCTGAAGAACATTTCCAGGATTAAAGGACTAATGTCTCAGCAGGATCTGGAAAAACTAATCCATGCGTTTATTTTTAGTAGAACTGATTACTGCAACGGTGTTTTCACAGGTCTGCCTAAAAAGTGGATCAGACAGCTGCAGCTGATCCAGAACGCTGCTGCCCGCGTCCTCACTAAGACTAAGAACGTAGAGAACATGGACCCGGTTCTGAAGTCCTCACTAAGACTAAGAACGTAGAGAACATGGACCCGGTTCTGAAGTCCTCACTAAGACTAAGAACGTAGAGAACATGGACCCGGTTCTGAAGTCCTCACTAAGACTAAGAACGTAGAGAACATGGACCCGGTTCTGAAGTCCTCACTAAGACTAAGAACGTAGAGAACATGGACCCGGTTCTGAAGTCCTTTCACTGGCTCCCTGGATCTCAGAGAATAGACTTTAAAATCCTTCTGTTAGTCTATAAATCCCTGAATTAGCACCTAAATACATCACAGACTTGTTATCGGTGCATCAGCCATCCAGACCACTCAGGTCTTCTGGCTCCAGCCTTCTCTGCAGAACCAGAACCAGAACCAGAACCAGAACCAGACATGGAGAAGCAGCATTTAGTTCCTATGCTCCACTGATCTGGAACAAACTTCCAGAAAACTGTAAAAGTGCTGAAAGCCTGAGTTCCTTTAAATCTAGATTTAAAACACATTTGTTTAGGACTGTTTTTGACTGTTCTAGTTAAACTGTTTTACTGAAACATTGTTTGTTCAACTTTGTAGTCCAACTGTTTTTACTTGTTTGCTTTTAATTTTTAGTCTCCCAGGTTCTATTTTGTTTCTGCATTTTATTCCTGCTTGCTTTTATTCTGTTTTATTTTCCTATATTTTATTCATGTAAAGCACTTTGCATTGTCTCTGTACTGAAATGTGCAATACAAATAAATTTGCCTTGCCTTGCCTCTAAGGTACGGAAGCCGAGAGAGGCCGTATCCCTCCGATACATTTTCACGGTGCTTTTCTCGAGAAAACGAGTTAATCATCTAGTTATCACGAGATAACGAAAGCCGTTTTCTCGTGATAACAAGATGATTGGTGTGTGTTAAAACTGATTATCCCGGTCATTGGGTGCAATTACACATACAACCGATTGGGGGCAGTGGTCACTCTGGTGGCATAAACAGGAGCGAGCACACCGAGGAAGATTACATTTTCTGGTTGGCTTTCAGCTTGTGTGTCTAATCTGTTTTATACTCCAGGTCAGTATTAATGCATTTAGAAGCGGTATTTAAGTTATCAGTAAGAGCTGACAAAGTTATGAAACCTAGGGTTGAGTAATACAGTATTCAGTTTGTGAAAAGTATTGAGTTGAAACGGGACATGTTAATGAAAAGCTAACTAATGCTAATGCTAGCGAACTTTCTGCTTGTGTGAAGCGTGGCAGATTCAGTGTTAAAGGGACAGTACACCATTTTCGGGTTTGGAGTTAAAGAGTAGCGTTGATTCGGAAAATGTGAGATGGTTATTCTGTTTAAAGACTGGAAACAGTTAAAAGCTAAAATGTTTGTGCACAGAAAGGAAAAAAAAAATATACAAAATAGTTACTTTGCTGATATACAGTACAAGTGGTCTGAGGAAAAAAGAGAAAAGGTATTGAAGGTAAAGCAATGAATAAGGAGATTCATAATTAAAGGATTCATAATTATTAAAGAATTAATAAGTCTCATTCAAACATTCCTAATGTTAAAAAAGAAAGTGTTCTCTTGTTTGGATGAATGCCATGGTATATTTAAAATTTGTGCAACAGAAAAAGATCAAATCTTCCAGTTGGTGCTAAAAGGAGCTCAACTTGTTTGTCTCATCTGTTTTATACTCCAACCACACAGGTCGAGGGAAGAAATCATTACGTTACCTGCGACCTATCCAAGGTTGCAGGGCAACACATTAACCCCCAAAATGAGTCCAGATCAAAGTTTTTCATTAAAAAATAGTATTATTAGTATTTGCGCACACGCAGTACTGCGACTGCGCAACTACGGGCACAACAGGCATGGATGGACTGGGAATCCAGGGCTGTCGGTCAGCCTCATTCATCACTCATACAGGTTTACAGAAGGGGAACATGGCACATTTCAGTGTAGCAGCAGCAGATTTTATAATATTATATTTTTAAACCCAAAAGGTTGACATTTATTTCTCTACAGAAAGTGTAGTAAAAAGTAAAGACTGCGGTTCTACACAAGGGTCAACAGGTGCCAGTGCCCCTGTAGAAAATTTTTTGTTTGATCCACAGTAATTAATATTTAATTAAAAAGCATCGGAGGGAGAGAACTGAAACATGTCCTATATCAGTTTGATTTTAAATTAAGTATACAAATGAAAATTAAACTATTTGGTCCCGGGCCAAAGTTTCTAGATCCTACCGACCCAGCCCCCCCTCCCCCCGGGGCTATTTTACCAATGTCTTTGTAAAATTAGTTCAGGTTTTCTCTCTTGTGTTGTGCAGTAGGCAGTCACTGAGTGTATAAACCTTAAAAATTAAATTTATTTAGTTTGCATTAAAAAGGGGATAAAAATGGGTCAATTTTTGCCAGTGTTAGTTTGCATGCTTAAGATGAAGATCCATTGTGAAGGAGACTGCTTATCCCTGTGAGATTAACTGTACAAGTTAAGGTTGAGTTAGATAATGCTGGAAGTTTACCATTTTCAGGCAGGAGTAACTCCCATTTTCTCACAGCATCTTTCTATATATAACCTCTGTTGCTAAAAACAGTGTCAGAACTTAGAGCATTAGATGTCTTTATTGTAATAAATGTGGTATTTTAAAGCGCAACATTTGACAGCAATTAACATGTGTTGTTCCTATTATTTTCCCAGATTACAATGGACCAGTTTCTCTCAGCTTTAAGAGAAAGAGGTGTTCCTGAGGTAAACCTAACAAAAATGGCAGAGGACAAGGTCAGGCTCACCTACACGTTCCAAATCAGTACGCAAAGGCAAAATCTGCCTGTCTGTCTGTCTGTCTGTCTGTCTGTCATACATTCATACATATTAAATTAAACATTTTTTAAACAACATTTACCAGTTAGCTAATAATAAAATCTCATGACTGCATTTGTTGTTTTAGGTGGATCAAGATATTGTAAGGCTGCTTGGTGAAGAGGAACTCTCAGTTTATATTCCTCAGTACGGTGACCGTGTTTTTGCCAAAAACTGGCGGAATTCCTCTTCGGCTGAAGCAGGGGAGACAGAGGAGAGGAAAAGAAAGTTGATAAATCGCCTAAGAGAGAAAATGAAACTTCCCTCTACACCCTCCCTCGCAGGAACCAGCAATAGCCAGTCAAGACCTGGACTTGGAAATAAGAATGCAGAGACAGACTAGAAAAATTGAACTTGGCTGGCTTAACTACCAAGACTGTGTGTACAAGCAAGTAAGAAGGCCTACTGGAGGCGGAACAAGAGAGATGATTGTCAAAAAAAATGACTTGGTATCCAGCCTTCTTGAGAAGGGTAAAACATTATTTTTTCCTAATGGTAAGTCAAAGAAAGGAAAACTAGAAGACTTTGAGTTCATGCTTTCTCTCATGGGTTCTGAGGAGCCCCTTGAGGACAATTTAACAATTGGAAGTTTGTATGAGCAAACAAACCATAAGCTTCTCAGGATTTATCTTTGTACAAAGTCAAAAAACTGTAGTGATTCTGATCCAAGCATTGATACAGATGAGCCCATTTTGCCTCAAATATCCAGCCATGCTGAGCCATCCTCATCCAGCTCATCAGTGTGTGTGTCAAGTCCCTTGCCTTGCAGCAATTTACAAAATGCATCAACACCCCAAACTACTTCTCCTCAGGCACAAGTCCTGCCACAGTCAATGCAACTGTTGATTGGTGATGATGATGAAATTATCTTTATTGGATCAGATACAAACTTACCTATTGATGACCTTGCAGACACACTGGTGTACTCACCCCTACAAGTCAGTACTGACCAAGCAGTAACCTTACTGACCACTGAAGCTTCAGATTCACCTCAACAAACAGTGGCAGCAGACATGGTTGAAAATGAAGATGGTATTGGTCCCATGATGGATTTTGGACAAGTATCCTCTCCTCAAGCAGTACGGGATTTCTTTGAAAATCCAGAAAATATTGCTGAAAAGCAGACTCTTGTGATTCGGCAAGTAAACTGTGTTATGGATATGGTTGAAGCATTTGCTGATGAGAATATCTTAGATGCTAATATTTCATTCCGACGTGTGCTTGAGCATGGCGAGGTTGAGGCTGGAGTGGGAAGTGGGATCATTAGAGATATTCTCACTGATTTCTGGAATTTGTTTTATGCAACAAAGACATGTGGAACAACCTACAAGATCCCTACTCTGCATCACAGTTTTCAACAAAAAGAGTGGGCTGCTGTTGCTCGTGTCTTGGCCTTTGGATGGCACAAATTCCAGTACCTCCCTATTCAGCTTGCCCCTCCATTTCTAACAGAGGCTCTGTCACTCAGAACTTCAGAAAATAACCTAATGGAGGCTTTCTTTAATTTCATCAGTCCCACTGAGAAGGATGTGCTAACTGAAGCTCTTGAAAACTTCAAAATGGCTGATGAAGAGGAACTTCTCAGCATTCTTAGCAGTCACAACTGCAGGTTGCTCCCAACCAAAGAAAATCTACAAAAACTAGTGGAAGAAATAGCTCACAAAGAGATGGTGCAAGAACCAGCTTTCATCATCAAGTGCTGGCAGCCAGTTCTTAGATCTGTTGGAGAATCAATGACTTTTCATGATCTGAACAAGATTTTAGATGATCTGAAACCCAGAGCAAGAAATATTACCAAGTGTATTCAGTTCCCTGCAGGCATGTCAGACGCAGAAACAATCACTTCCAACCAACTCTTAAGATTTATAAGAGAAAGAGATGAGAAGGAGCTTGGCCTTTTCCTCAGATACTGTACTGGGTCTGACTTGTTCCTGGCAAAAACCATTAAGGTCACATTTTCAAGTATGTCTGAGTTTACAATGCGCCCTGTGGCACACACCTGTAGTTGCTCATTGGAACTACCGTGTAACTACGGCAACTATGCAGAATTCAAATCAGAATTTTGCTCGGTATTAAAAAGTGGTGTGTGGGTGATGGACATGTTCTAAAGAAAGTTTGGTTACACTTTGGTGGAAGAGAAGATTCCAATGCTATTCTGTTATGTTCAAAACAGCCTGTAGATAGTTATGTATATGTGCTGGACACTTTCACTGTAGCAGGAGAAAAAATTTGCTTATTTTTGTTTATATCAAACGTTTTGTAATACTGAAGGTTTTGTTTAAAAAAAACAGTTATTAAGCTGTGTTTTACTTAAAGTATTCAAGAAAGTAAGAATGAACATCAGCAGGCTCAACTCTGTTCTGTTTAGGATTTATTACAAGTTACATGTTTTATTTATGTAGCTACACATAAGCTACTTAAAATATGGATTTACTTTATATGTCAATTTCAGCAACAGCACTTGTTTGTGAGATATGGACCTATGGCATAATGTTGTGAAAAATGAGTCCAAGTTTAATCAATAAAAACATTTCTCTTCTGTTACTTGAATATCCTTTTAACAAATGACAATTAAAAACTCAGTAGTACCTAGGACATTCAGTTAATTATGTCACTGGAGTCATAACTTACTGCTACATGTATTACAAAATGGCTTCTATTAATGATGTGAAGATTTTTACTGATTAGTGTAAACTATTTACAAGATCTCATTGGTGAGGATGTTCTGATCTGCAGGACCATGGATAGTGCCTTAGTAAGCTAACAGTGTTTAAACACATTCTGTTAATGAGTCTATCTTTAGCAGGTCACTAATCAGGCAGCAATAGGTGTTCCTTTATCAATGGTCTTAAGTCTCTGTAAAGTCTTATTGCCTCTGGAGCATTCTGAGCAAGTATCATGTTGTTTTCCCCCATCACCAACAAACAAAGCTCATGCAGGTCAGCATCACAGGAAATATCTGTCTTCCAGAGACAGACATCCTCTTGCAGAAGAACCTCTACTTTGTTATAATCTACTAGATGCAAGTAATCTTGTGTAAGATACAGCTCAGGGAGATTATACATCAAAAACGGTTTTCCATAAAACAAGTCTCGTCCGTTTCCTCCTGGTCGAATCCTGTGATCGTCCCACATTCTCACTACGGTGTCCAGTTCATTCTGCAACAAACACATACACAATTATTTCCATAATATTTAAATAGCCTACTATTTACTTGTTTAGAATTCATTTGATATGTCCTTGATTGAAGTTAGTCATCAATAAGGCTAATAAGTAGTAATAATTTTGTCATGTAAAGTAGTTACATTACTTACAAATACTTTTTCCATCTCAAATCCACATGAAACAAGCCTTCCTCTTGGATATAATTTATCATAATTGCATAAGAATGAAAAACAATAATGCCGTATAAAACAAAACATGCAGATTATGTCAGAGCAGTCTTTTTCTTGTGTTTTCCCCCAATTAGCTTAATTATCAAGCACCAGGTGAGGTGATCTAAAGGTTAGGGTTCAAATTAGCAGCACCAGGGTAACAGTTGTTCTACATCTAAACCTCTTTTTATCCACTGCACTTCCAGTGACCATGGACACAATGCTTGCAAATGTAGAAACCTTAAAAGATTGAAAAATCTGAATGGTAATTATTTTGTTAACATAAAAAACTGTCATGGTTTAGTTTTCACTCGGCTTTTGTTTACCATTAGTTTTCAGTTTTTCCTCTTTAGGTTCTAGTTATGATTTGACTTTATTTATTGTTGGTTTTGGTTTCCTCCTCCTTCACTTCACTCCCCTTGCAGTCAGTCACACCTGTTGGTAGTTAGTCAATCAATCAGTCAGACTCGTTTCACCTGCCAGCTTCCTTATTTAAGCATCCTTTTGTTTCACTCTAGTGCCGGTCTGTCATCATTCAACACCTACTCCTCGCTTGTCTGCCTGGTTGGCACCTGCTGACCATTTGTTTTCTGCCTTAGTGTTTTGATTTGTGTCTCTGCTGGTTTCTGGATCCAGCTGTCTCCCCTCTGCATCTCAGGCTGAGTTTCTGGACCGTGTTGACTCATCTAACTCATTCTCTGCTGGTGCTGGAGGGCCTGCTACTGTGCTCTGGCAAACTCTTTGCCGAGCTGCAGACTCTGTTGCCTCCCTCATTCATGGACTATTACTCCGCCCTGTACCTGCCAGTCAGCTCCTGCATCCTACATCTCCACCTGGTTACAGACTTTGGTTCATCATGTCATCATCATTCACTGCTTGCAATAAACTCTCTTAAAACCAGCTCTGTGTGTGCGTGCTGTGTCCAGGTTCATCCAAAGACAAATCATGACAAAAACAATAATAAAGTACTGTCTTCATCCCTTTAAAAAAATCATTTATAATTATTAAGCTCATTCAAAATAATCATACAATATATATATTATATATAATCAAAGATAAAATGTATAAATATTCCAAACAATTATCGATGTAAAGAAAAGATTTAAAGGAAACATTTAAGACCAGACTTACTTGGATTATTTTAAGGAAACAGAACTGAATGAGACCTTTATCTATGAAGTCTCCATTAAATTCTCCCGATGCTTGGAACTCCTGGAACACATCTCGCCAATAGTTTGCATTCTGTCTTCTATAGATTCCCCACCAGCTTTCAATCCGTTGATTAGATGTACTTCGTCCTTGTATAACACACGGCCCGTGTAATGCCCCGCTGTCATCCTCTCGCAGGAACTGTTGCAGTCTGTTTACATGGACATTTTCCGTTCCAAAATCAGATCTGATAATATTTGGACATCCCCCTAGTTCTATGACAGTGCTTAAAAAGTACGATGCGATTACTCTGGGGTTACTGTTTGTTGTATTCGCTTGCATCCAGATAATATGACGCGAAAATCCGTCTATGCAGCCATTTATCCCGATGCCAAAAGGAGTCAACTTGTCATAAGAGTCCATATGCCACATGTAGTTAGGTCCAGGAACACTATATGTCCGTCTCCGAAGTCGTGTCCCTCGCCGTAGCTGTACACCCTCTGGATCAAGGCAGGACTGAACTTCATAAACAAGGTCTCTAGTGACACACAGCCCTGCTGCTCGGCACCTCTCATACATCATTCGGTAACCATGAAGACGGCCTGGTCCTCTCAGCTGGTCACCGATGAAGTTTACAATATCTGCAGGATCATTTAAGTGTAAACGCCTGTTGAGCTGCAGTCGGGCTAGTCTTCTCCTTAAATGACGAGGGCTGATATGAATGTTATCTCTACAAGATAAACAAATTGCAATTTCAGCCTGTGTTAGACCCCGAGAGAAGTAAAGTCTGATGCGTTGATCAGTGTCGGGTTCTCCATGATCTGACATTTTCAGCTAAAGCCCCTTCTGGCAAAGCTTTAATCACTGAGAGACTGAACAAAGGCTAGTAATAAAAAAAACACTATCCGTTTTCTCATGATAATTATCTCGTTATCACGAGAAAACAATAACTGTTTTCTTGTGATAACGAGATAATTATCTCGTTATCACAAGAAAACAATAACTGTTTTCTTGTGATAACGAGATAATTATCTCGTTATCACAAGAAAACAAAGTAAAAAAAAAAAGTTGAACACGGCCTCTCTCGGCTTCCGTACTAAGGAAACCCAGCAGGTTGCATCAAGTCTCTCCAAGCACCATTCACTCCTCCTGAAAGAGCGTAGAGCCACAGTGGACAGTCGTCTGTGTTTTTGACTATTTGCACGCTTAAACATTATGTCTTGATTTGCATCTGTGTGTTATGGTTGAAATCTGAGCTTATATCTGTCCAGAATTTCATTATGGTTACATAATCCCAATAAAGACTATGATTCTTGACCCTGTGGTATTCTTAGGATTCAGGGCTAACTAGCATGTTAGCATCAATTAGCAGCTTAACATGCTAACCTATAAATAATGGTGGGAATTGTTAATGTTTTTCTGTAGCCAAATTACACAGGGGTCCTAGTTTATAAAACGTAAACTTTATGTACACTGCCTCATTTTAGGTATGAAATAAGTAGGCTGTACTCGTAGTGCACTTGAATAACTACTTTATGCTAAGGGCACTTATATATTACTCCCTGCAGTTGAGTTTTTGATTTAAGGCACTTCAGGATTCAGCAGCACTTGGAAGAGCTGATCGTTCCAGAAACTGTTTAACATTACACTTGAGAGTTGTTAGAGTATACCTGGGCTCATTTCTAATATTTGTTCCAGTGGAAAGCTGATATATCACAGAATCTCTTGAGAAGACCTAATGGGGCTTCCCAGACTAAAGCCTTTACTTACTTCGACAGGCATGTTGCTCATGAGACGCCGTATGGGAAGGGCACCAAGTGGACTAAATCAGAGCTAACTCATATTTTCACGCCACCAGGGCTATTTTTTCTGAATCCCCTTGTTCACTAGTGCCACAGTGCAGAACAGAAAACTGTTCTAAATAGAAAACAGCTGAGATTTAAAATGCGTCTAATCAGTCAGCTGATCAGTACCTGCATGCTCACCTGTTCCAGCTCCCGCCTCAGTCTTTTACTCAACCCATTTCAGATACATTCAAACTATAATCATTTTAATATCTGTATAAACTTTTATACTAATCTATGTCTCTCTGCTGGCCACAGCTACATATGTTATTGCACTGAGATGGATTTTCTATAGACTCTTTTGAAGGATCGAACTCTTGTGATTACAGCCAGTTTGTGATCTCATCTTGTCTTAATGTTATTTCTCTTGGAGCCTTTTCCCTTTTTCAAAGACCTGAAGCATAAATCACACTTGAACAAAGCCCAATTTCTCCCCTAAATGTAACTTCAGGCTCCATACTGCAGGACATAAACAGGAGTTGTGTCCAAGAACCAAAGTTTGTGTTCTTAAATAAACAGTTCCTTGTTACAGTCGCTCCTTTTACTTTTTAAACATCACTATAAATCACAACAGTTTGAGCCTTAAATAAATAAAAGCTTTGATGACTCTCATGGGAACTGCAGTGATTATTTTTCAAATGAGTGTTTTTGGGAAAGTGTTTGATGGAGATGGCAGCTGGTGAAGCATCCGGACGACTGAATGAGTCGCATAACTTTAAGCAACTTCCTTGAAGTTTATCTCAGCATCTGCAAAAATCTCTCATGACACTGGGACGATTTCTTGTTGCGCATATTAAACTGAAATTACAGCTGTTACTCCAAATCCAAGGAGTACAGGTGGATGTGATTATGTAAAGATGTCAGGAATTTGGGAATTCCCTAATTCATATTCGGACCTAAACTCCCTTCAGCCTCCTTTAAGCCTACAGTTCGCACATTGTTCTCCTCAGAAGCCATGGGGCAGTTTTGCTTTTATATCCCATAAAGCCCAACCGGAACAGGGGAAAATAAGAACGAACAGATAAAGAGAAAATGGACGTTACAAAGATAATACCAGGTGGGTGTAGTAAGGCAATGTTTAGAATTAGAAGGGTTTAATCTGAAATACAGGGATCCAGAATGAAAGACATTAGCATTGATCTTAGAGGAGCAACTGCTGCTGCTTGGGTTCAATCAAATCCTCCAGACAAATTGATTAAAAGGTTTTCCATCTAAGGAAATCCGGCAGGTTGCATCGACTCATTCACTCCTGGATGAGCATGTAATGAGTCATTTATGTTCATAACAGGTGTTATGTCATGTTTATGACAGTGTAATGTCAGTCTTATGTAGACCCCTTCAAATAAAGTGTTACCGCATGGAGCCACAGTGGACAGCCGCTGACGTTGTGTCGTTGACTTTGCAGCAATCCCTCATACTGAGCATGCATGTAGGGACAGTGGAGAGGAAAACTCCCCTTTAACAGGAAGAAACTTTCTGCAGAAAGCTCCCAGAAACTTAAAACAGGCTGCCAGTTGTCGCAGGCGTTGAGATGCCGGTTAAATCATTACAATTCTCTGACCATGTGGGGAATTTGCCTTTTTTTGTGTGAATCTGGAGGAGAAACCCTCTTTTCTCCTAGAAAGAACATGGCAGCACAACTTGGGTTTGCAACATTTGGGCGGACCCAACAACAAACCCATTGTTCAAACACCCCAAACCAGCCGTCAAACATGGTTGTGGCAGGCTCATGATTCGAGCTTGTTCAGTCGCCATCTTGTTTTTTATGCCTGCTGCTGGTGCTTGGCTCAAACTGGGATTCCCAAACGCAGCAGCAAGTGTGCAACAGCATAAAAGAGGACTGATATAAAAGATGTGCTGAATCTAATGTCTGCAGACCTCAATGGACTGAAGCAATACTTTAAAAAAGAGTGGAAAGTTTCATCAGCAATGTGGGTGTCTGATAAATACTTACAGTAAAGTGCTACTGAGGGATATTGCCGCTTAGGGGGGATATTCAAACTGTTAGGGGTGTGCTGAGATTTCCCCACATTGAACATGCACTTTGGATTTTTTTTAAAGCCCTATGGGAAAAAAAGTAAACCTCATGTCCAAAGATGCCTGTGCAAATTATCAGTTATCGCAACAGCAAACAGGCTTAAATCAGAGGCAAATGGACTTTCTCTCAGTTCTTTGTGAAGTTTCCACACCTATCCAGGAGTCTTTGTCAGTTCTGTTGGCTCGCTATTGAGCAATTTGTAGTTGGAGCGCTGCTGTTTTTTAAGGACATGGAGGTCCATCATCCTAGGCGCATTCTCAGTCAGATGCAAATCAGGCGCAGGTAGGGAGCAGGAATGTGGATGACGCTTGGGTCAAAATCCATTCCATTGACCAACCACATCAACTCAGTGGACAGCAGCATCAGGTTTACCAGATAGGAGGCCAGGAACAACATGTTGGCATTTTCTGGACTGTGCGGTACACATCGAGGAAGATGGGAGTCCCAAAACTGAGGTTTACTGGAAGCCCCACATTTTGATTCCCATCAGCCACTGGAGCACAAACTCCCTGTTATCAGAGCTCTGAGTTACGGCTGACAACGTTCCCTCTGCCACAGAGGAGAAACAACAAGAACACAAGCAGGTCAGGAAATCACTGCAAGCTTGTGGTTACCCGAAATGGACCTTTGTCAAATCAGCCAACAAGGCTGGCAGAAGAAAGCAACACAGCGTCGAACACAGAGGAGAGAACCGAGAGACGCAAGAACATTGTCGTTCCAGATGTGTCAGGAGTCTCTGAGACACTCAGGAGAGTTTTCTCCAAATGCAACATACCGGTAAATTTAAAACCCAATAACACTCTCAGACAGAAACTGGTTCATCCCAAAGACAGAACACCCAAACCACAGCTGAGCGGCGTTGTGTCTGCGGTCCAATGTAGCGAGGACGGCTCAGATTCCTACATTGGAGAAACTAAACAACAGCTGCATAAACGCATGGAGCATCACAGGAGGGCCAGCAGCTCGGGGCCGGACTCACCAGTCCACTGGTACCTCCAGAACAAAGGAGACTCATTAGACGACAATTATGTCCGGATTATGGACAGGGAGAACAGATGGTTAGAAAGAGGGGTGAAAGAAGCCATCTTGGTCAAAAGAGAAAAGCCAACAGAGGGGAGGATTGAGCTTCCAGCTTCCCAGTGTTTACAGCCCAACACGTTCCAGAGAGATTCTTTCAGCATCTCACCATGATTCAGGTGACCAAACACTCCACTCACTTCAAGCAATAGCTTCTAACGACCAGGACGGTGACAGGTGGGTCATTTATCTGCATCTGACTTAAAATGCACCAAGGAGGATGGGCCTCCATGTCCTTAAAAACAGCAGCGCTCCAACTGCAGGTTTCTCACTGCGAGCCACCAGAAATGACAAAGACTCCTGGATAGGTGTGGAAACGTCTTCAGACAGAACTGAGAGAAAGTCCAGTTGCCTCCGATTTAAGCCTGTTTGTTCATGTTTAAAGCCTTTAAAAAAAAAAGCCTCACATGTTTCAGCAGCTTTTTGCAACTTGCTCTCATTTCTTTTTAAAGGGTCACACTTTGCAAAACTTTCTCTAGGTATATAATCAAATGTAAAAAGAAGACTGAAAGAAGTGCATTACTGTATGTTTCCAGTTCTTATGATTGATTTCACTTGTCATAATCTGAGCCGCTGAAAAGCTCATGCTGTAAACTCGGTGGACCTGGAGCTTCACCCGGGTGTGAAATGGAAACTCTTACTCTGCCCACCAGGCCACGAGGGTTTCACCTTCATCGCAGGCGGCATCCCGACCCACAAGATCTACTTTAATCCAAAGCAAACCAGCTGTGGTTCTGGGTTTAGGTCGACACAGACCAGCTGTGATCTGCGGCCCGGAGTCAAGGCAGAGAAATAAATGTCTCAGCCGTGTTCAGAGAAGGCTTTTCTTCTCAGCAAGTCGAGCAACGAACGGACATATTTAGAGTTGGAAGAATTAGAAGATTTAGAAGTTTAACGTTGTAGTTGCTCCTTACAGCACGGCTACAGCTTTGTACGCGCACAGCCCCGTTAAATGTCCAGCTTTTTGAAAATAATTTCCTAACTTTTCTCATCTTTAGACTGAACAATTCAGCAGAAAAACAAACAAATGTGAAAAGCCGCAAAATATACCAAAGGTGAAAAGTTGCAAGATCTTGGTTGAAGAAGTGCCCAAAACCCTTAAATAAAGACTTTGTTGAAACCAGAATTCAGTATTATTTATTTCTTGTCTTTTAAAACTGAGTTCCTGTAATAAATTACACTTATTTTAGAACCTGCTGGGCATCAACACTGAACACATTTTAAATAAATAAGGAATTCCCAAATTTCTCTGGCAATAAAATCTGATTATTTGGACGTAAATGCTCTGAGCTCTGCTCTCGCACATATATGACAGAATTATAGCAGCAATTTGCACCTAAACAACTTTTCTCCACGTTAAAGTGAAATTCAATGTGAGCCTTGTTCCACAGTCTGCCCATAAATGCTAGAAAGCTTTTAGTCGCTGTGTTCTGCAGTAAAGATTTTCCTCTCATTTGAAGGCCATAAAATCAGAGGAAATAAGAAAGATTACTGAGTGATTTCAGCAGGAAAATAATTAGGAGTCTCATGAGATGCTGAAAAACTCTGTATTTACTAATAAACAATAATTTTAAGAGAGCTAATCAGTTCAATATTAACATTGGCAGAAAGAAACGTTAATATTACTGCATGTCAGATTCATACATGAGCATTTTCACCAGAGCTGCAGTTACTGTAGCTGTATTTACCAAACCGTGCCTCTGTGCTGCTTTTGGTTGTAATTTCCAAACTAAAGGAAACAAAAGCTCTGGAATAAGTCTTCATTGTTTTCCAAAGGAGAGACGAAGGAGCGCTATCTGGCAGAAAGCTTGTCAAAGATTGTTTTTAATGAATAAAACTTTTTTTTAAACGTAACTGTAAAAGAGCAACGGTTCTACACCGAAAATTTTCTTTTTTTCATTAATTATACAATGGTAAACTTGATATATAGTATTATCACCAGCGATTTTTTTTGTACTAACGAGCATCTAAAAATACAATAAAACTTTATCCTTTTTCTGCTTTTCACGGGGGGCTGCCATCTTGGCATCCTCAACGACTTAAATAACGCTCAGTCACTCAAGTCATATGAGAATATTCATAATCATGATGTAATAAATGCACCAGGTCCCAGTTATTATTAAGTTTCAACTCGGAGAAATCTGCTGAGCTAAAGGTGGAAGACCCAAATGGAAAAGCCAGAGTGGGAAGTGCTGAAAGAAATCATTTAAAATTCATAAAACTGGATCAGCATTGTTCTGTTTTTCTATGTTTAGCGCTCGTAGAAAACTCCAACCGATTAGCAGAACAGCTGAAATAAACATTAGAAGTCTGTGTGAAAGACTTTCTCAGTCCATTAATAATAGATCATCGTAGACTTCAGGAAGAACCGGCCTCACCACGCTCCACTGCTCATCAACAGCTCAGCTGTGGAGGTGGTCAGCAGCACCAAGTTCCTGGGGGTGCACATCACAGACAACCTCACCTGGTCTGTGAACACCACATCACTGGTGAAGAGGGACCAGAAGCGACTGTACTTCCTGCGAAGGATGAGGAGAGCCCACCTGCCCCCGCCCATCCTCACGACTTTCTACAGAAGCACCATAGAGAGCATTCTGACCAGCTGTCTCTCCGTGTGGTGTGGAGGCTGCAGTGCCTCCGACTGGAAGAACGTGAGGAGAGTGGTGAGGACAGCAGAAGGGATTATCGGGGCCCCTATTCCCTCCATTAAGGACATTTCATCTCAGCGCTGCGTGTCCCGAGCCCGTAACATCATAAAAGACCCCTCACAGCCCCACCATGGATTGTTCTCCCTGGTACCTTCTGGGAAGAGGTTCCGCAGCATCCGCTGCAGGACCACCAGGTTCTGCAAAAGCTTTTTCCCTGTTGCCATCAGACTGTTGAACTGCTAACCCTAACCCTAACCGGACTCTGTACCACATTCGCATATTTGCACATTTGCATCATTGCCTCCTTATCTAGCATCACAAATGCTCCCGAACTCTCAGTTCCTAAAATGCATTCTTGCACAAATGCCCTTTGCACAATCATTTCTGCACATACAAATGGCTTCTAAAAATACTCACCTGTAAACTGTGATCACACACTGTCTCTTTCTCCTGCACTGTTTACATTTCAATTGTTTTACTGTTAAATCACTGGTGCACCTTATCCTGTAATTTAATGTAATTTACTGTAATTTTCAAGCTGTATGCAAACAAAATTTCGTTCTGTACGCACTCTGTGCATACAAAATGACAAGTAAAGTTGTCTAAGTCTAATAATAATAATAATAATAATAATAAAGTCTATTTATCTTCAACTGGAGGTTTTATTTGCAGGAATTCTTACGACATTCTTGTTTTATCAGTCACTGCATCAGCGTCCCTCGTATAAAACACAACCCAGTTAATCTGACAATGTTTCTGTGGCTGCTGATCTGAAACTATCATGGAGGGAAACCCCAGAAACACAACTGCAAGGTATAGTTGAACTGTTGAATTGCATTTAACACGCGGCTTTATGACTGGCACACCTGAGTAAAACCAGTTTACAGACCAGTTGAGCTGATCTGCGAGGGAGTGGAGAGGCTTTGCTACAAGAGCTCCGTTTATGTAATAAAAAATACCTTCGCAGACTTTAGACCAGAGGTCTGCAGCTCCAGTCCTCAAGATTTAGAAAAAGAGAAAGCCAATATGATTTAAAAAGGAAGTGAGATCTTTAAAAACAATCTAATTTAGAACAACGGTGATGGAGCAGCTGTGTTTCTGTGGAAGGAATCATGGAACAATCTGAACAAAGAAACCAAAGAATCATAATCAATATTCGCATTAAAAAGGACAATAAAAGCTGCTGTGCTGGGTGAATTTATACCTGATTATTATGATCATATTCAGGCATAATCATGTCAAATTTTATGTTTTGTGAATATACAGAAAATCAACCTAAAGTAAAATGTGTATTTCAGTTTTGGAGGACAGATATTTCATTTCATTATCTTTTGTTTCTGTTATGTATATTTTGTTGCTTATTGTTTTAGATGTAGATGGTCATCGTTGGAGATGATTTTGTAATTTAAGTTTTGTTTTGTTTGAACACAATGAATGAAATAAAAATTTTAAATTTAAAAAAAGTGCCACAGTCCAGCAACTTTTGCATACATCTCTTCTCCAACACACACGTATCAATTAATGGTTAACGACCGGGTCTTGCTGACATGTCAAGCAGGTAATTCAGCCTTTGCAGGATGCATCTGAAGGTTGCAGACACCGGCTTTAGGTTGTGGATAAATATTTATATCAATGCTAGACAGAAACTATAAAAATGAGATCTGACAGCGAACTGGAAAATTTGGGAGAGAACTTAATGAGGTTTTTTTTCTGTAATCGTTGTTCAGATAAAGTCTGGCTGACTGATTATAACAACAACAGCTTACAAAGAAACGACCAGAAACACCAACTGTCATTCATCATTTTACTCTTTATAGAAGGTACACCTGGTCTGGCGTTCTGTTAGCTATGACATCATCAGGGGAGGCAGATCATCCTCTATTACCCTCTAACATAGAAAGTACTCCTAGATCAATGTGAGCTTCTGAGCTTTCTGTGTCTCTGCTCTGTCTTCTCTAAGCCCCAGTGGGTCGAGGCAGATGAGCGTTCACACTGAGCCTGGTTCTGGTTCTGCTGGAGGTTCTCCTCCCTGTTAAAGGGGAGTTTTCCTCTCCACTGTCGCTTCATGCATGCTCAGTATGAGGGATTGCTGCAAAGCCATCAACAATGCAGACGACTGTCCACTGTGGCTCTACGCTCTTTCAGGAGGAGTGAATGCTGCTTGGAGAGACTTGATGCAACCTGCTGGGTTTCCTTAGAGAGGAAACTTTCTGACCAACCTGGAGGATTTGATGGAAATGACTTTGGAAAGAGCCTTGAGATGATATGATGTGAATTGGTGCTATAGAAATAAAATTGAATTGACTAAATACAAGACGAACCAGGAGGAAAACCAGAACATTTAAGACCAGATGCAAATTTGTCGAGCAACGTCTGAATTTCTCCTCCACTGTCTTCCCAGCTGGTAAATCCATCAAAATCCTGCCGTCAGCATCCGGTAAAGAGCGACACACGCACGCATCCCTGGACATTTTCCTCCCCTTCTCCTGACATCCCTGCATTTCAGGAGCAATTACTCCCTCTGGTAAAGTGCAAAGGACGCATCCACAAACACAACAAACAACGCGTGTCAGAGCGGCAATAGAAGTGAGACAACACTACTTAAGATGTGCACGCTTCATTAGACCACAATGGCACACGGTGATAACCTCATAACGGGCTCTGAAGAGAAGTCCTCACCTCTAACTGGAGCTTTTGTCGAGACGTCTGAACCGATTTGTGGGAATCCGGTAAAGCCGAAGAGATCCAACAAAGGATCTACCGTTCCATCACAGTCCTTTGACCAAAACCTCCAGCTGGGATGATCCAACTAAAGCACAAACTGAGCCTCACAACATGAACGCAGTGTCAGGGAGAGACGATGAAAAGCAGAACCAAGAGCGGAGCGGCTGAAGAGGGCGCTGGTTCTGACCCGGCTCACTGCGCTGATGTTTGCTCTGGCAGCCCGTCAGCTTTAGCTGCACTCACTGAGGGGTTCATGAGAAACCGAGGCTCTGGGACCGAAACCTCCTTCTGACGCGAAGGAAGGAGGGATGATGGAGAGGAGGAGGAGGGAGGAAACGTTACATGATTAAAGGGCAGGACGACTTTATACTAAAAAAGATCTCAGCCTGAAAGAGTTGCTTCTGTAATATGCTCAATAACCGAACAAAAGAGTCTGTTATTTGGAGACATTTATAACCAGAGGTGGGCAGAGTAGCCAAAGATTGTACTCGAGTAAGAGTAAAAAAGTATTCTGTTAAGAAGGCTACTCACATCTAATCATAACAGCTGATGATTTAATATTTAAAGATTATGTAATCGGACAGACAGAAATATAAGGTTGTGTGGAAATCCCGGTATTTTAAAAAGAAACACTTTTCTAAATCAAATTTTCAACATTGACCTTGAAAGCAATACTTACAGCCGTTAATGTATGTACAGTATGTTAGAACAGGACAAAGTACTTCCAGTGACAACATCTACTGTTTAATGTACGTTTATTTGACCTCCAAATGGCTCAATGAGCTCAGCAGATAGAAAATAACATTAAAAAAATAGTTTGTGTACAAATAAGAAGTCTCACTTTAACATAAACTGTAAGTTTTTGTCTCTCTGGTGTATTTCTTGGTTAAAACAATTATGTTCTATATTCATGAAGTTACTCACAGCAGGTAGAGTAGCCAGAAATTTTACTCAAGTAAGAGAAGTGATACTTGAGTAATAATATGATTCAAGTAAAAGTAAAAAGTACCTTGCAGTAAAACTACTCCTAAAAGTACATTTTGTTCAAAAAGTTACTGAAGTAACTGTAACCGAGTAAATATAACTAGTTACTACCCACCTCTGGTTATAACACAATAATTACTTGACTGAATGACTTTGCCTCTAGATATTTCTTGCCAGTCGGTACGAGCTGAAGATGTCTTTGAAGTGTTTTAGGGTTTGATAAATGCGCAACAATTTAAAAGTAAAATCTTCTGAACAGCTGGAGAATTTCGCTGAGCCGCTGTGTAATTCTCCCCACCTGTAAAATTACGGATTAGCTGTGATTAACCTTTTTCTCTTTTAAAAGCATCTGTATGACAACACAAATTAAGCAAAAAGATCTAAAAAAAAAAAAAAAAAGTAAACACACCAACCCCCTAATCTAAAGAAATTGTCAAACAGACAAGAAACAAAGTCACTGACGTCCATAAATGCATAAAAGGCTGTTATTAAATCTCGGGACTCCAGCCAATTAACATTATCGTTAACCCGAGAAAACATGAACCTTCCCAGGAGTGGTCCATCCACCAAAATGACTCCAGGATCAGATCTACAGACTCAGGTCACACTCAGTCAAGGTCAAAGTTCACCATTCAACAGTAATGAAGCGAGAGAAAAAGGCCAAAACCGCTGCTGACAACAGCCCAGAGTCCAACATGGTGGAGGTAGGGTCATGGTCTGGGGCTGATTTGCTGCTTCAGGTGTGATAAAAAGCAGAAACAGAAGAATTCTGTACGGGGCTAAATTATAGTTTTTTTATATAATACTGTATGTCGCCGTGTGTGCTCCATCCAAACGGGTTAATTCATGATACCTGCCAGTCAAAGGTCACCAGCCCACCTTAGACGTCCCTCACACATACGGAGGCAAACGGAGGAATCAGAAGAGGACAAGACGGGAGAAAATGGGTTCATTTATTTATAATTAATAATAATTATTTCACTGGAGTTAAAAAAACAGACAGATAAAAGGAACTTGGACTGGGCCGACCTCGTTCACCCCACAACCACCACTGCAAATATATATTTTTTTATCACCAGCTGTCGCTGTTTAGTAACGAATGCTGTCATAAAGGATTGTATCTTGCACGAATGATGACAAGGTGAAACATTTGAACCAGCTTTTCCTTCAGCTTGACCCCCGACGGGAATTTATCCTTAATTCTCCAGAGGGGAGTTTCCTGACTAGGGCTGGACGATAATTCAATAACAATATATATCGATCGATAGACTTATATCGATGATAAAAAAAGGTTAAATAAAAAGTTCAACAGAATAACACTTTTCCTTCCTTATTTATTCATAGTTATGTAGGTTAATATTACATCATTACA
This sequence comes from Fundulus diaphanus, assembly GCA_037039145.1. NCBI lineage: Eukaryota > Metazoa > Chordata > Actinopteri > Cyprinodontiformes > Fundulidae > Fundulus > Fundulus diaphanus. Next base: position 5,505,843 of record CM073126.1, read on the forward strand.
TCCTCGAAACCAATCACAACGCAGACCCAGGAACCAAGCTCCGCCCCTTTAAAAGAGTTCAGAGAACACACGTTTTTCTTTTTTAAAAAGTTTTTAAAAAGTCGGTTGAATAAAGGGTTGAGTTTGAATTCAGTGTTTGTGTCTGTATCTAAAAATAAGTTGTTAAGCAACAGCATAAAACGGCCAGGGCTGCACTTAATATATAAGTTCTGAACTTGTCGATAATCATCAATATCGATCAGTATGATTTCTGTTTTATCGATACGCTTGTTTCTCCATATCGTCCAGCCCAACCTCTGACTGCTGTCCGTGGCAGGTAAGATACTGACTGCTTCAAACTAACCCATCCCTCTTAACCATCCAGCACAGTTTTGAGTTTAAGCATCAAAACACCAAAACGTCAGTAAGGCAGCTCCCCATGAGTCACGGCTATTGAAAGCAAAGGAAACCTACCGTGCAGGATGAAGAACCAGTTACTGCCAACTGTCAGAGCAGGTCCTCCACACCGAGCGGCCACAGCGGACAAGTCATATCTGCATGCAGTGTGTGTGTGTGTGTGTGTGTGTGTGTGTGTGTGTGTGTGTGTGTGTGTGTGTGTGTGTGTGTGTGTGTGTGTTGGTGCTGGAGGGTTTGGCAGCCGCCTGCTCGGTCCTGATAGCGTTCAGTCTTCCAGCAGCAGCAGCTCAGCAGGGTTTTGCCATGGAGCTTTGGAGACGTGCCGTTTCTCCTTCGCCTCCTCGTTTCTTCTGTCAGAAACTTTTATTTTTTTCCAGCTCTGCCTCTCGGCTGGCCCTCCACTCCCTTTTCTGGGTTTCTCTCCTCCTCTTTTCGGCCCTTCCCACACTTCTCATTCTCCCATCTTCACATATTTTAATGCTCTTTTCAGTTGCTGACACATTTCTGTTGTTGTTGTTGTTGTTGAGGTTTTTTTTAGCCTTTTCTCTAACACTTCTTGTAGTTGATTACCATTACTAAATATTTTTTTCCTTTTCTGACACAAAACATTGCTGTTTTCTTTCTTTGTCTCTCCCGTCGGGTTTCTCCATTTCTCCATTTGAGCTCTTTCCCATCCTCTGTCTCCTCTTTTCTCCTGTTTTAGAGTTAGTAAAGAAGTCCCCATTCCTCCCTTCCTCCTTCCTTTCCTTCCCCTTCCCCCCCTACTCCGCTTGGTGAGTATCATGTTTGGCTTTAAACTAAAGAACTTGGCCCCGGCGCAGACCTCCTACATCAGTAAATTGATTGATGGCGAGGCATTTTCTCCAAATAAATATTGCACCCTGGAAGGAGGGTCGCCACCTTCGTGTGTTTGGATCTAAATTCAAACGAGAAGTAAAACACAGAATCTAAAACCTTTTTTTTAGCCCCTGACAGGAAGGAGTTTGAGTTCAGTTACTAAGAAAGGAAAGAGTTTATTGTTCATGTTACACATCTAATTATTTGGGGTTTTACGCAGCGTTTTTATCGCAGCCAACTTCTGTGGTTCACACGGTCATTTTGCAGAAATGTAAACCCACATCCAGCCCCCTTCTCTCTTCCAGCTTGGAGAAAACCAGGCTGTAAGTCTGGGAGCTTTGCAATTAAACTTAAAGCTTTTTTGTGAAATCCTCCAGATCGTCACCCTGACAGTTTTTCTCATCCAGACTCTTGAACGTCAAAGTTTTGTCTCCAGAAAACACTTCTGAGGTGCTCTCTGGTGTAACAGGAGGAATCCCACTAACCTGCTGGTTTTGTTAAGCGCATCCTGCTTAGACCGGGTTGGACATTGGCCTTCAGAACTGCTTTGTGGCGTAGATTCAACAAGGTGTTGGAAACATTCCTCAGAGATGTTGGTCCATTTTCACACAGTTCCTGCAGATTCAGGGGAAACTACTCTCTTGTTCAAACACCTGACAGTGTTCTGTTGGATTGAAATCTGGTGAATGCGGAGGACAGCGAAGTCAAACCAGTCTGTGGCGATTTGGGCCTTGTGATCGACATAATGCGTTGTGCATTCATGCTATGAAGCAAAGGCAACCGGTGAGCTGAAATATTGACGCTAGGGGTGAAGAAATGACGAGCAAGCTGGAAGAGAAATCAGCGATGTGGAGTGGCGGCAGCAGCAGGAAAGCGAGGAAGCTGCCGGAGAGAGACTAATTAACACCGATACAGCTGAGCAGGAACATGAAGAACTATCACCCTGGGGGAAAAGATATGAGATCTAAGAGAAATAAAATTAAAATGGACAAAGCACAGCACACAAATAAAGTAAGAAATAAAAAGGCAAGACCTGTGGGACATAAATAATAAACAAGGAAATACTGAGAAGCCAAACGACTGAAGATCAAACCTTTTTAGAGAGTAAGATATTGGATGTACCTGATTGTATTTATACACAAAGTATATATATATATATATATATATATATATATATATATATATATATATATATATATATATATATATATATATATATATATTGTGTATGCTGATTCTGAGAAATGTGCCATTTTTCTACTATAATGGTATTAAGAGCCACCGTGACACACTCTCATTTTCGCATGAAAAGTTCATTGTGTTTGCAACTGCACTGACTACACTCCTTGAAAAAAAAGGGATCTGTGATCTAAACAAACATTTTGTTGACGCGTACATTGCATTTGTCGAGCGACGTGACCCTGTTTGTGTTTTTCAGGGAATGTTACAGAAGCGCAGCATGGGTCGGTACGACACGGACAGAAACACACATGGCATTCACACATGCTGCATCAGCTGGCCTGCCAGCTCCACGCCTCAGCTGGCAACGTTCACAGCCTCACCAACACATGGCCAGCAGAGATAAGGGCGCAGAGACACCGGCATCCTGTTTATGCCTCTCCACTCCCTCGTCTCGCTGTCGCTCTAACAGCTGATGGTGCATCAGGGCGTGTTTGTGCTGCACGTGTGTTGCGTATTTCAGAGGAGTTTGCTTCAATGCTGAGCCACGTAAGCTGCAATGACAAATAAAGATTATGATTATTATTTTTATTAGAGAGTCTACTTAGAAGAACCAGTCAAAGATCGTCCATGTTTTAAAGAAATGTATTAATCCTTTTTTAAGAACTTCTCTGATTGTTAAAATGTGATGAAGACGAAGTTCCAAAGCATTGCATTAGCAACACTTGTGCTGTTTCAGGAGGTAAAACATTCAGCGGTCTGATCATTTTCCAAAAATATTTAGTGTTTATTATTATAAGGACTGTATTCAGAAATAAACTAGAAACATAAATATATCCTTTGTTGTTATAAAGGGTGATCTTCCTGAAGGGAGTAATTGTTTATGGCATTCAATAGGGCTCAGTTTTCGGATCAGTTTCACTTTTTATAGTCTACTTTTTTCTGATTTCTCCCACTTGGGTTAATGTAGGGGTTCTCAGATTGTTGGGCTCCCACCCCTTTGGGTGGTGGTGGGGTTGGAGAACAGCCCTGCCTTTTTGGGATCCGGAAAATACAGAAATGGTGTCACACATTGTTTTGTTGTGTTTTTTGTCCAGAAAATACAGGCCTAAATGTGACAACAGCGCCTCCTGTTGTTCTGTCTGTACATGCGGTCAGTAGTATGATGAATACTATTAATAAACTCGTAAAAAGTAAAAATCTTAATGTAACTGAAGTTTGTCTTTTTTTTTTCAATTTCATTTTTCAATTTCATTGAGCAACAATACAAGCAAGATTTACATTGAGATGTTAAGACATTTTAGTAGCGCTCAAAAGGAGTAGGTAGAAGTTCAAGAACTTATAAGAACCAAACCCCCAATTACAATATTAATGTCATGTAACATATAAGGTCTTTTGATAAAAAAGGAGGCATTACAAATCAAAGCACAGTTACACGAATACAGTGTCCTATTATGAAAGCAATTGTACAGAAAGAAGAAGATATCTAGTAATACTTATCGAAAATGTTGCAAATTATCACATTTAAATGTATGGGTTACATGCATATTTTTAAGGATAACATATTTATACATGCTTTTAAATTGTCTTAGCCTTGTACACCTTTTTATTTCTATATCTATTTTATATCTTTAATATTAATGGCTTTATATAATTTTTGCCGTATGACGTTCATAGCTAGTTAAAAGTAACGTGCGATCTTTCCAGAGAGAACGTAACGTGTCCGCAGGCTTTGAACATTTTTGTTTCATTCTTTGTTCCGACTGCAGGTACGAGTCGGGCTAAAAGCCATTTATATTGTTATTAATATTCAGTTTAAAAAAAGTGTGGCAATGTTGAAACATTCTGGTTGTTAGAAACTGTTGTATTGCATTGTATGGTGTGTATTTTAAAAGGGGTTCTGGGAAATTTTCTGAACGACAGCTTTAATTAAAACAGAAAACGATAAAGGTTACAATTTTGACCCATTCTGTTGAGATGGGGGGCCTGAAAACTTTTCCCTCTTCATTGTGGGCCACGATAGATAGATAGATAGATAGATAGATAGATAGATAGATAGATAGATAGATAGATAGATAGATAGATAATTACTTTATTGATCCCCGATAGGGGAAATTCATCTGCCCGATAGCATAGATAGAAACATATAAATTAGGATAAAAACATAAAATTGGATTAAGAAAAAATAAAAATAAAAACGCAGTACTTCAAGAGGCATTGAACTGTCTAGTGGCGGCCGTGACAAAAGATCTTCTGTACCTCTTCGTTCTGCTCTCCTCTCCACAGCTTCTTCCCATGATGGAGTTCTTACTGTTGACCCTGTGAAAGGTCAAGGAACAGGAGGTATAATTAGGCGTTTTCAGATGGATCCTTGTGAAAATTGTTGGTAAATCCCGCTAAATGGGACAACAGCACCATCTGCTGTTCGGTCTGTGTCTGCGGTCAGTAGTATGAGTAGCAAGGGATTCTGGGTAATCGTCTGAGCAGCGACTTCACTTCATTGAAGCAAGTCCGACTGCAACATGCAGTATGTGTGATGCGTAAGTCGCGATGGTGGTGATAAGGTTTGTAAATTCAGCATCACAAGCTTAAATAAGCACCTCCAAAAGCACAACGCTAAAGAATATGCAGAACTTTTTTATTACAGGCCTGATAACTCACATGGGAAGGTACACGGTTTATTCATTCAACAGTAGTACCGGATCGGTATCGGCCGATACGCTTAGCCCAGGTATCGGACTGGAAAAAAATGGATCGGTGCATCTCTGGTAAAAACAGAATGAAAATAAAAACAATATTTAGACTGTTTTACCCTGAGCTACTTTTTTATGCCCCGACAACCTCTTATGTGAACCGATCTGATGAACAGGGAGCCCATGAGGTCCAAGGGCCGAGGGCCGATGGCTCTCGGTAGCAACTGGGGGAGAGCGTCTGCTCAGACTGGGCGACTCTGCAAGCTGCGGTTTCACTGCGCTCTCCTCTCAGGGAGTGGGGAAAACAGCTGATTAGGAACACTGTCTCTTCTTGGGGATCGATAAAAGCTTTCAGATCCTTTCCTGCAGGAGCTCAGGACTAGCCGGGTTCCAGTCACCAGGTGTACAAACAGCAGACTGTTTTTGGATCTGAAGGTTCTTGGAAGATGCCGTCTTTAATCTATTTCTCAGTGCAACTTGTGGATAACTGCATGCAAAGAGGAAGAGATGTATGCTGACACTCCTCCTTCCTGGAAGCTGTGCATTCTGGGATTCAGAGTTCTTTGACGGTCTCTTTGTTCTCTGTGTGCAGTTCAGTCCTCTTCGTTTCCCGATGACTCGGTCCCAACTGGTTTCTGGTAACAATTGGTCCAAACTTCTGCAGACGTGTGCAAAAAAAAAAAACACACCCGATAACAGCAAAGCAAACAAACAACTTTCAAAGGCTGAATCCAACAGGACCTTACCATCCCAGTTTTATTTATAGAGCACTTTAAAAACCTGCAGGGCCAAAGTGCTGTACATGGAGGAAAGAAGCAGCAGTCAATACTAAAATCAACTAGATCTGAATAAGTAAACCAGCCCTATACTAACATAATAGATCAATCATGATATTCAGGAATCAAGTTTAAAACTCTTCTAATCACATGACACATTAGATTAGAAGCAATTTTAGTCATTTTTTCATCTTTTGGAACAACTTTACTCATTTTATTGATGCAGCATGGGGTTGGGGCTCCTTGACGTATAAACCTATACTTTACCCACAAGTTTTCCTAATTTCTCTTATTATTTATTTTCAGCAATTGTTTCAGTGTCCATTTAAAACGAAATATTCCCTGCATAGATTATAATAAAACTTCTGGCTTGGATAAATCAAGAGGAGAACTACGGCAAAAGCAGTAAGGCTCCACTAGTGAAAGTAACATCTTTTGGGCTCTTTTTGCCATTAAGAAAACAATTATTATTGCCACATTGCCAGATGGGATACTATATATATATATATATACTGTATATATATATATATATATATATATATATATATATATACACAATTAAGAAAAATTGCCTCATAGGTTTGCTATATAAGACATGAAATGCAAGTTTTGTTTAGGCAATACAACTTTTTAAATGTTAATAAGTTAATATTTGTTGACCCAACCCTCTAAAGCATGTCATACTACGTTGATAAGAATTGATCAGAAAAGGTGTATTTGTCATTTTTGATGTAATTTCTTTTTGTTCTGCTGCAGAAACACAAACATATTTCTACCACTGTAGCATGATGCCCTCTGCTGTTGGTACTCTGCCACTAGATGACACGTTTTTATCATCAGACCAAAAGTCTTAAATGCCAAGAATTTCAATTATTTGTCAGGAATCAATAAGAAAATGGTTGCATATTCTTCATAACATTTAGATTAGAAATCATTTTTTTGGGCCACAGTTGGCTGAGTTGAACCAGATTCACCAAATGCATCAAAGTGTACAATAGAAACTCAACCATCAGTGCCGTTAGGCCTAGATTTAAAAAAAATTACGCTTCTGATGTTTAGGTCAAATATTTTTGAGTTTTCGTCACAAGCTAAACAATTTCTGCAAACTTTATCTATTTTACGTAAATTTCAGTCACAGCTGTATTTTTATTTTGTTGACATAATCACTTTTCCTATTTGTCAGTGATTGCAACGCTCTGGTGGCTTAGAAACTGGCATAATTTTTGACAGCTGTACGAAATCATAGCAAAAGTAGTGAAGCTCCAACTGCAACACCAGGTTTACTTGTCTTTAGCTTTGTAGGGTTTTTGGATTTAAAAGGGTCTAATTTGCACACATTATAGACAGGATCCTTTTTGATTAAAGTGGCATTCCCTGCAGACAGATTAGACTTTATATAGAGATGCGGATGGAAAAGTGAGGCTGTTTGCAGCATGCTTTAGGAGGGAATAAAGTCCTGTTTTACTGGTTTTACACACAGTTTAGATCAAGGGCGTCCAAAGTGAGGCCCGAGGGCCATTTGTGGCCCCTGGACTGATACTATGTGGCCTCCAATAACAATTAACTAATGATTTGGCCCAACAGCACAGGTAGTTGATGCAGATGGATCCTTTTTATTTTGAGTTTGAGCAAAATTATTACAGACAAGTTAATCTCTTCTTATAGTTTAAAATGTTAGGTACACAAAGTATTCATCTTTTAATTCTCACACCCTTTGCATTCTCTTTGAATTCATAATGTATAGGACCACATCCATCCTATGACTTTTAGTCACAAGCAACCTTTGGTTCACAAAAATCTGCTTTTAAGTCGTTTAATAAAATTTGGCTATGTACAGCAAGAGTTTCAAAAAGACAGGCTGACCCAGTTTTTAATGCTGAGAATAGACAAAAATGTTTTTTTTTTTTCAATTGACATAGTCACGCGGGTAGCAAAACAATTTGTAAACTGGATCGGCATCTTTAATGAGGCAAATGTGCCTAAAAAGTGACATATCAGCAATGACTAACGCATCCCTTCAGAAAATCTGTCTAATTTTTTTACGTAAAATATTGCATAATCATATTTTCTGGAGCAGGTAAAATAGCTGCATTCAATTTGGGGTAATTACACCCAGTGCTTTTGAGTTGAATATTTTGTCCCACCTGACACCCCTGGTTTAGTTAGAGAAACCATTAGTGATCATCATCATCATCATCATCATCATCATCATCATCATCATCATCATCATCATATTCATCATCATCATCATCATCATCATCATCATCATCATCATCATCAAATGTTAGAAGCTTTTGATACGCAATATGATTTGTGGTCATTTGTGGGTTTCTGATCGATTTGCTCCTACAGCTAAGAGTGAACAAATAAAACTGAATTTGTGCTCATTTAGTAATTTGATAGTTTTGATTACATGTAAAAGACAAAGCAGTGAAATTAGTTTACTGCATTTTTGCACCATTATTATTTTGCACTGCCAATATTGAACTTTTCACATTAATGCCTTTTTGCCCCATTATCCTTGCTCTATAAACATGGTTGAACATTCTTCTGCACACTTTTTAAAAACTGTCCTCCTGCACTGTACATTCTTATCACTGCTGCACTCTATATTGTAATGTTATTTTATTTCAATTGCAATCTCATTTCATTGTCGTAAGCTGTATGCAACAAAGTCTAAGTCTAGTTACCTCCTTAATAGGGGGTGTCGGACTTCGCTCCCATCAAAACATCAGAAAAAAAAGCATAGACATAAATTTAGAACTAAAAAGTCATTTACATTTGTTCTCTCATAAAATGTTTCTGACTTATGAATTTTCAGCATTCTAGTTCCGTCCGTCCGTCCGTCCGTTGTCTTCCGCTTATCCGGGGTCGGGTCGCGGGGGTAGCAGCTTCAGTAGGGAGGCCCAGACGTCCCTCTCCCCAGCCACTTGGGCCAGCTCCTCAGGAGGAACCCCAAGGCGTTCCCAGGCCAGCCGGGAGACATAGTCCCTCCAGCGTGTCCTGGGTCTTCCCCTGGGTCTCCTCCCGGTGGGACGTGCCTGGAACACCTCTCCAGGGAGGCGTCCAGGAGGCATCCTGACCAGATGCCCGAGCCACCTCAACTGGCTCCTCTGGACGTGGAGGAGCAGCGGCTCTACACTGAGTCCTCCCCGGATGACTGAGCTCCTCACCCTATCTCTAAGGGAGAGCCCAGACACACTACGGAGAAAACTCATTTCAGCCGCTTGTATCCGGGATCTCGTTCTTTCGGTCACGACCCAAAGCTCGTGACCATAGATGAGGGTAGGAACGTAGATCGACCGGTAAATCGAGAGCTTCGCCTTTTGGCTCAGCTCTCTCTTCACCACAACGGATCGGTACAGCGCAGGAGTACAGTGGAGGAGTTCAAGTATCTTGGGGTCTTGTTCGCATTCTAGTTCCATTTTGTGTTTATTGGGGGTTATTTCTTTTTCTGTAGGCTGCCTTATTATAAAGGTTCTATATCATACTTGTTTTAAGCCATATATATATATATATATATATATATATATATATATATATATATATATATATATATATATATATATATATATATATATACTAACACACATGAATCATATGAATGATGAATGTTGAAATATTGCCTCTGGCACTACGGAGGATTAGTTTATTAGGAAATATTAGTTGATTTGTGATGTTATATTTACAACCAGGTGTTCTGTCAGTGTGGCATACTGGTAGTTGATTTTTAGATCTCCGTCTGTCAATGCAAATTATTTTATCGAGACAGCATATGTTTGTGAAGCTGATGGTGCTTGTTGGGAAATACAATTAGTGAAGGGGTATGCTGTTTTGACAGATGTTGTTTCATATCAAATATAGCTTATCAAGAGGAATGCTGTTTTTTACAGAATGCTATTTTTTATTTATTTTTTTTTTTACAGATTTTAACATGAAGGGGCAAAATGCAAATAATTCAATCCAACACCAGAGTGAACGATTTAACAGGAGATAAAATACTTTTACTTGGCAAAATAATTATAGAAAACTTATAGAAAACACAATATAATACACATAAACCACTCCTTAGCCAGAGGTTTGCTGAAATGATGAATGGAATTCAACGTGCACATTAACCAAGGAATGCCGTTCTGATGGGTATGGTGAACCGTGAGATCACTGGAAGAACGACGCTCGCCTTCCCTGCGACGCCGCCTCTCTCCACGTGGGGTCGCCCTAGAGCCGTTGAGCATGGTATCAAATAGTTGTTACTGTTGCTGTACAGATTAGGTGCTAAAAGAGCCACTTCGTCTTAGCTTTGAGCAGAAATGAAGAGCCTCTGCCTCACGTCACTATTTGCTGGGCGTGTCGTCTACAGGGCAGGGGCGACGCCGTAAAGGTAGGTAGGGTGATGACCGCTCTACGTAGACCGGTAACGGACCAATCGTTTTCCAGGACAGGGAGGGGCTGCCGCTCAGAGAGCTGAATTCACAAGGATTACTCAGGCATGCAAGAATCAGGCAAAATACGACTTTGGGGATGATTTTGATGAAGGAATAATAACATAACGTAGTTAAGAGCTCAAAATGGTTGATTGTACATGATGTAAGTCCTTTAATGCTTCAACACCGAGGGTACGTAACTGTAACCTTTTGGCTTCCATGTGACTTCATACTCATCTCTTATTGGCTGCATAAAGATTCTCCTCTCCACTCTGCACCCAGTCAGATTAATTCATCATAGGTGTCAAACAAAGTCACTCAAAAATCCATGATAATCCCTCAAACGTGATGCAAACTGTAGAGTCAGATAACAACACCAACAAGACAGGATAGAATGGTGCAGAGAAAGAATATTTGGTCATCTAGCCACAAAAATAACAATTTCACGCGGATAAAGGAACCTGGACCGGAGCGTTTTACTTAAAAATCCAGCAGCAGGCAAGTGATTGTGGACGTATTTATTTTCAAGCAGAGTTTATTGTTGTATGGTAATCTCCTTCCTCTAATGGTTATCCCCAGCCACTGTCAATCACATTCACCTATTTATTTTTACCATAAAAATATTTCAAGAGGGCCACAGCAGTCTTGTGAAAATTCAAGTTTTGCAATGACTGGAAACCGAGGACCTAGAATTCAGCCAGACAAGATTAGATGCAATTAAGAAGTTTATTGAGGTGAAAACTGCTGCAGGTTGAGACTGAATCAGGGTCCGATCAGGACAGCTTGAATGGCAGGTGCTCGGAGGTCGAAGAACTGGCTCAGGGTCAGGCAGGATAACCAGGGGGAATAACCAGACTCCGAAATCCAAAGAAAGTCCAAAGCAGAATCCGAGGGCAGAGTCAGGGCACAGAAACAGGTCAGAAATCCAGACGGTACAATAATCAGGTCCGACGGGCTTGGCAGGCTCAGCAGGTCAAGAGGCAGAAACAGGTAGACAGGATTCAGGATGCTGGATTAAATTTACAGATGGCTCGTATTAATCTGGCACTGGTGACTGGTCTGAGAGCTGGTTTTATAGTCAGAGGAGCAGGTGGATCTGATGAAAACTGATGAGAAACGGGGCGGAGCTGCACAGGTGTGTCAGATGGAGAATCAGACCAGCACTAGTGCCCAGATCAAGACAAATTTCAGGATTCAAGCGTTGTTTCTAACCGCAAACCCCCCCTAAAATCCTCCTGGAAGTCGTCGCAGGACCGGCCGTGCCTCTGAATCAGAGAAGGTTGGTGTGATGTCAGCGGCTCAGGAACGGCAGGATCTCTCTGACAAACAGTTTGTCCTCTGATTGTTGGTCTGGATACGTTTCAATCCCCCGTCACAGCAGCGCCATGGCGACATGCCCAAGTATCTGTTGCCATGGCAACAGAGGTGGACCAAGCCGAGGGGCCAAACGAGGAGCATCTGCAGCAGCCGAGCAGCATCTGTCTGCGCGGCTTCAAACAGGAGCGACAAACGCGGCCTCTTTCCCTTTTAATCCTCCCGTTTGTTAAGGAAGCGCAGGCCAGCCGTCTTCAGTATGCTCATGAAACACTTATTCCACTTCCCCCGACTTATCGCTGGCAACGTGCACACTCTGCAAAAACGGATCTAAATATAAGTAAAATGTTCTTAAAATTTGTGTTTTTGTCCTAGATTTGAGCAGGTGAATAATCTTATCCATCTGCCAATGGAACGAGTATTTTGACCCCTAAAATAAGATAATTAGACACTTGAAATGAGACGATGGAGATGAGTTGTTCCGATTTTAAGCACAAAACTCTTATTTCATTGGCAGATGATCTTATTTACCTGCTCAAATCAAGGACAGATACACTAATTTTAAGAAAATATTACTTATTTTTAGTTCTGTTTTTGCAGTGAGTGGCATTCTCTCATATTTCTGTAAGCCACGTTTGTCTTTCCGTCCTGACGTTGTGTTAACTCGCCCAGGTTTGCTCCGGAGCAGCAAACCGCCCTCCTGCATTTATGGAGATTCTTAAGTTGGTTGTGATTACGTGCATTTTGTAGCGTGGTTTATTGGGTGTTTATATTCTGAAACAAAAACTCCCGAGAGCGCCAAACCAGCCAAATAAATACAATTTCTCATCTTTATAGAAGAAGCTAAATCAAATACCTAAAAAAACTGAGCAATTTAATTTAATGAATTATATGCAGAGTTTAGGTTTAAGGCTGAGTTTATGGTTATAAAGTCACCCTGAACCCTGTAAAGCAGAGAAGGTAAAAATAAAGTAGGCCGTCAGGGAGATGCTCGAAGCTGCAGCAGCAAACTAAAAATACTGCAATCATTTTTAGCATGTGAACATGAGAGCTCATCCTTGCAGGTTAAGCATGTTAACTCCTAAACATGCTCAGTCAAACTAAAGCTGTGGCCAGAGCTCACAGCCCCTTGGCTCTGTGATTCTTCCGTTTTTCTGCCACTGAAGCAGAACAAAAAGAGACTTTATCGACTCTTCTTCCGGGATCCCTGCATATTTTTCTGTTAATTCGTGCAATTTTGATGCTAATGTGCAGGAACAGGTCCCGACAGAAGCTGACTGTTACTTTGTCGTCTCTATCCTGAAACATGACTGGTTTAAAGCGACAAGTCATGTCAAAACATGGATGATCAACACCCTCCCATGAAAATACAGTGGAGGATTGCTTCAACTGACATCTGCAGTGTTTTATATTACTCCTTAATTCTGTATATATATCTGTTTTGTTTTGTCTGCACCATCAACACCAAGTCAAATTCCTTGTAAGTGCAAACCTACTTGGCAATAAACTAGCGCCAATTCATGAAACATGTCATCTCGAGGCACTTTACAAAGTCAAATCAATCATATTATACAGATTAGTCAAAAATTTCCTATATAAAGGAACCAGTTGACTGCTTCAAAGTCCCGACAAGCAGCATTCACTCCAGGAGAAGCGTAGAGCCACAGGGAGAGTCGTCTGCATTGTCCATGGCTTTGCAGCAATCCCTCATACTGAGCAAGCATGAAGCGACAGTGGAAAGAAAAAACACCCATTAGCGGGAAGGAAAAACCTCCAGCAGAACCAGAACCAGGCTCAGTATGAACGGTCATCTGCCTCGACCCACTGGGGGTTACAGAAGACAGAGCAGAGACACAACAAGAGAGACAAAAAGCACAGAAGCAAATCTGTTCTACATTAGATGGTAATAGCAGGTGATCTGTCTTCTCTGGATGATGTCTCAGATAACAGAACGCCAGACCAGATGTACCTACTATGAAGAAAAAAAGAGAGAGAACAAAAAGTTATAAGCAGAAATTATGACAAGCAATGCATAATTGAAGAACAGTAGAACTCAGCAGAGTGAGAGAAATAGACCCTGATGTCCTCCAGCAGCCTAAGCCTATAGCAGTAAAACTATAAAGGTAGATCAGGGCAACATAAGCCACTCTAGTTAGAAGCTTTGTCAAAAAGAAAAGTTTTAAGATTAGTCTTAAAAGTAGACAGGGTGTCTGCCTCACGGACTAAAACTGGGAGTTGGTTCCACAGGAGAGGAGCCTGATAGCTAAAGGATCTGCCTCCCATTCTACTTTTAGAGACTCTAGGAACCACCAGCAGACCTGCAGTCTGAGAGCGAAGTGCTCTGTTAGGAACATACGGGGTAATCAGAGCTCTGATATATGATGGAGCTTGATTATTAAGGGCTTTATACGTGAGAAGAAGAATTTTAAATTCTACTCTTGATTTAACAGGAAGCCAATGAAGGGAAGCTAAAATTGGAGAAATATGATCCCTTTTGTTGATTTTCATCAGAACTCTTGCTGCAGCATTTTGGATCAGCTGATTCTGATTCTTAAATGTAACACACTTTATGAGGACCTTAAAGGGAGCCAAATGGGGGAAACATGAATTCTGTGTCAGGTCAGACTGATGTCTTCAACTACACACCTTCAATTCACACTAAAAAGGCTTTAAACTAACAATAGAGCAAAAAGATCCATCCTTATAGCTAAACTAACCAGTGAAGGGATGGAAAAAATGGGTAAAAGTGAAATCAAACTATCATCGAGAAGAAATAAGTGTCCGTCAGGTAAGTTATATTCAGATCAGAGAGGAGAAAAGCTTTAAAAAACAAACTTTAAAGAAGAGAAGAGTATATCTACAATCTGCAGGTTTTAACAAAACCACAAAGTGCTGTAAAAAGCACAAATGTGTTCTCTTTAGTTTTTTTAAAACACTTAAATGTTTTAGTTCATCAAACAAATGTTATCATTTATTTAATTAACTATGGGAAAAATTAGTCCTTTAGATCAATGTGGAAGAATATTAACTCACTCTTCTTTGTAGAATTACCTTAATTCAGCCACATTGGGCTGTTTTTCAGCCTGTCATCTAGACTTTGACTATGCCACTCCAAAATCTGTTTTTGATTTGTTTGTTTTCAACCATTCAGAGGCTGACTTGCTGGTGTGCTTTGGGTGATTTCCCTGCTGCATAAATCCCAATGAGCTTCAGTTTAAGGTCACAAACTCATGGCTAGACATTCCCCTGCAGTACTTTTTTGTTAGAGGGCAGTATTCATCATGGCAAGTTGTGCAGGTGGTGTAAAAACCCTCGCTCTACTGCTACTCTTCTACCCATACATGTCACTTACTTTCCAGAGGTAAGGTCCCACGACTTACAGGTTACTTTCCAGAACTTACATAAACCCAAAATGTCACATTAATGGAAGTTAGACAGAGATTAGCTTGATAGAAATTATGATATACTCTCCAGAATATGCAGGTTGCTTTCTGGTGCTAGAAAGTTACTTTCTGTAATGAATCCAGAACTTACACTCAAAATTAACTCGTACACTTTGCTGTAATGAAGCTAATAGGATACGGTTAGTTTGTTTCAGCCACACTTGGAACCGCCCACTTTG
Source organism: Fundulus diaphanus (assembly GCA_037039145.1). NCBI lineage: Eukaryota > Metazoa > Chordata > Actinopteri > Cyprinodontiformes > Fundulidae > Fundulus > Fundulus diaphanus. Next base: position 5,521,084 of record CM073126.1, read on the forward strand.
GTGGCATTTTTCAAAACCTGTCTGGATGGCGGGGTTCTGCCTTCACGTCGGGGTGAGTTGCACTTTAAAATTATTTTAAAATTATTTTTTACAGTTTAAAAGTCACTTCATGGATTTTATCAAAAACAAGCAGGTTCTAGGCTACTTTCTGGATGTTATTCAGAACGTTTGTGTTACTTGCAAGGAACTTTTTTTGAGAACTAATCCCAAATTTGTCACTATCACAGAACATACAGATTACTTTCCCCCCAAAAAAGGGTAATTTCAAGAACATATAAAGTGCTTTTTATAAAGCCCAGGGGTTGGGGTTACCTAACCCAAACTTCTCAAAAGACCTACAGGGTGATTAGTAGATTAGTATTATATTCTGCTAGGTTATGGGCAATTTCAACAGAATAACCTGTACATTTGGTAAAGTAGTCTGTAAAAATCCATCCTCTCCCCTGTCGCTTCATGCAATTCAATTCAATTCAATTCAATTTTATTTATATAGCGCCAAATCATGAAACATGTCATCTCAAGGCACTTTACAAAATCAAGTTCAATCATATTATACAGATTGGGTCAGATTATACAGATTGGTCAAAATGTCCTATATAAGGAATCCAGTTGATTGCATCAAAGTCCCGACAAGCAGCATTCACTCCTGGGGAACCGTAGAGCCACAGGGAGAGTCGTCTGCATTGTACATGGCTTTGCTGCAATCCCTCATACTGAGCAAGCATGAAGCGACAGTGGGAAGAAAAACCACCCATTAACGGGAAAAAAAAACCTCCGGCAGAACCGGGCTCAGTATGAACGGTCATCTGCCTCGACCGACTGGGGTTACAGAAGACAGAGCAGAGACACAACAAGATGCATCATGCATGCTCAGTATGAGGGATTGCTGCAAAGCCATCAACAATGCAGACGACTGTCCACTGTGGCTCTACGCTCTTTCAGGAGGAGTGAATGCTGCTTGGAGAGACTTGATGCAACCTGCTGGGTTTCCTTAGATAGGAAACTTTCTGACCAACCTGTGTAATCTGATTGAATTTGACTTTGGAAAGAGCCTTGAGACGACACGCTTTGTGAATTGCCGCTATTTAAATAACATTGACTTGAGTTGAATTGAATTAGAGAGCAGTGTTCATGGCAAGTCTTCCAGGTGCTGTAAAAACAGAGCGATCCCAGACCATCGCTCTACTGCCACCTTGTTGTCATGAAGATCCTTCATGAAATCCTGTAGTTCTGCTTTAGTTTCAAACCAGATGCAGCAGGACGCTTTGCAGAAAGTCAACTTTTTCCTCACCAGGTCAAAGAGTAATTTACCCAAAAGTTGTGGATAAACAAGTTGTTTTCTTTGGGTTAAAGTGAGATGGGCGGTTTTATCCTTGGATCTCCCCTGTGGAGGCCATTTTTGCCCCAGTCTCTCTTTCCTATCGGTGACCCTTGAACTCTGACTCGAACCGAGTGGAGTAAAGTCTGCAGCGCTTTAGATGTTGTTTTGGGTTCTTTTATGATCTCCTTATTGAGCTCTGGGAGTGTTTCTGGTCGGCCGGCCGCTCCTGGGATGCTGCCCCACTGTTCCATGTTTTCTCCATTTGTGGATAATTGCTCTGGCTGCGATTTGCTAAAGCTCTTACCAGACTGACAAATGTCAGTGACTTTGTTTCTCATCTGTTGTTGAATTTCTTTTCATTTTAGCTCTTAAGGCCTACTTCATGTTGCTAGACAGGTTCATTTGGTGATTCAGCAGGTCTGGCAGTAATCAGAGCTAATTGATTATATGAGGGTAATTATTTTCTCACATAGGGGCCAGGCTGGGTTAGATAACTTAAAAAGAACTGAAGAACTGTCTTTTGTATTTACCTTTTGTATTTTTTTTGCTTAATATTTATGTGATAATCTGTGAAGCGTTTGTCAAAAAAGCAGAAACAGACAAACGTTAACTTTTACTTTTAAACACTCAAAAAAACGGCTGTAGGTCCCTTTTCTGCATCTTTAAGATAAAAAAACGTCTCCTGCTACAAAATGAGAGAAGTGCCGAGGATTTTGCTGCTACAGAATGGATCAATAGCAAATTATGAGCAACCTGGTGAGTTCAGAAAACGTCCTCACCAAACACCAGCATGCAGGAACGGTTTTATGTTGTAGCTTATGTGGACGTCCTGCTGGGTTCAGTTGAAGAAGAGGAGGAAATTCAAAAGGAAACAGACTGAAACTCTCTGAACTAATCTGGACATTTTTGGGAGTGTGGCAAGGGGAAAAAAACCCTTCCGTCTTCCAGCTCTTTCTGGGCCCGGGGCCAAAGCAACTGGAGGAAGGAAGGCGGGAGGCAGTGGAGGAGGGATAAAGAGAAGGAGCAGGGAGGAGAGGAAGGAGAAAGCAGACTGGATCTGCAGGGATTGCAGGGGAACATGCAGAGCAGATTAACTCTTGCTTGGCCAGAAGCTCGCTTCCGCCTTTTCTCGTTTTGCAACTCATTTTTCATGCAATTTGGTGATTAAAATGTCTCTTGTTCACAAGGAAGACCGTTATACTCCAAAAAAATCACAATTGCAGTCCCAGGTTACATCGTAAACGCTTCTCAAAATCTGCAAACACCTGCCATTTTCAGCAGGGCTGCAGCAATTATGAGCAACTGTTTGTCCTCTGTTGGAGAACAATGGCCATAAACTGCAAAGGGAGAGGCAGAGATGGAGGGGGGGGGGGGGGGGGGGCAACAAAGCTGACTGAAAAGGAGACGATAATGGACTTCAGGGGAAAAGAGAATTACCTGAACGCCATTTCCATGCTGAAAAAAAAGAACAAGCCAGAGGAGAACCTGAAACCGGGCTTCACCTAGAGACCAGAAAGGCCCAGAACAAAGCAGACTCTCCTGATGGAGGAAATTTTGCAGCAAACTACTGGAGGAAACAAGCTAATATAAAAAAAATAAAAACATCTCTCTGATTAAAACAGCAACTCTGATTTCAATAAACGCAACATGAAGAGCAAATAAAAACAGCCATACAGATAACTATCAACCAGAAAGGCTGAATAAAACTGCTTTTATCTGGATCAGCTCTGTTCCCAGATCCTCGGCTAATCTCCAGGCTGAGTCAGGCCGGCCTGCAGGGGAAGCGTGGGAAGCTGCTCCTATTCGGGATCTTCTTCTTTACGTCATGGTCCACATCTCGTGATTATAGGTGAGGGCTGGATCCTTGCTGGACCAGTAAACAGAACCACAACACACCTGTGCAAGGGTCTCAGTCCCAATCCCTTTACCTGTGCCTCTCCCTCCGTCCTGCCATCACTCAACACACCTGAAGTTTTCTTCTTCAGGCAGGATTTACGTGACGAAGAGTGGCCTCGGCAGAGCCCAACCCACACAAATCAGCTTGAGTTTGTGCCAAGAATGCTGACACCCTTGGCAAAAACTGTGGCAAAACACACAGAATATCTCAGAACAAAACAGGCAGGTCTTCTGCAGATGCACAAGATGGACGTAAACCTGCAGATAGAAGCTGCTGAAAGCAACTTCCTCCACAGGGCGGCTGGATTCAGCCTCGGAGATAAAGGTGAGTCTGTTGGGGTGGTTCAGCCATCGGATCAGGATGCCTCCAGGACACCTCCCTTTGGAGGTTTTCTGGACACGTCCAACTAGGACAAGACCCAAAAGTCTCTGGATGGACTTAATATCCCGTTTGGGATTTCCCCTCCTGGACCTGTTGCCCCCCCGGCGACCAGATCTTGGAGAAGCAGATGGATGGGGGAAATCGGACGAACGAACACCTGAACTTCAAACGTCAAACTCCCGTGACCCTCCATGGAGGTAAAGATCTGGAACAGAGCTTCATCTTCTGACCTGACAGAAAGCCACGCTCTAAAGCTGGACCAACCAGCCGAGCCTTACCTCCAACACCCTGGAGCAAACGTACTCAGGAATGCTGAAACCGACGAGGATCCCATGATTGTTGGAATACACACAAAAAAATAGGATCAAAGCTGTTTGTCCTTTCTGTCACATTTCAAACTTCTAACAAAGATGTTTTAAGTTTAAATCTGCATTCAACGACAGATTTTTTTTTCCTCACCTGCGTGTTGCAGCTATCCTTCCACCTCCAGAAGAGACGCCGTATAAAAAATGCAGAAAATACTCAGGTAAACATCTCCATCGGCCGCCATGCTAATTATGTATGCAGAGACGCTGTCTGCAGGAATCATTTGCTGCACCAGGACTGCCGCAGCGTCTAACCGCTGCATGTAAAGAGTTAGAGCACATGGCGAGCTTTACGCTCAACTTCCATTATTTTTGTTTAATACAAACATGTGTTTACATGACACAGTGATTCACTTTTTCCTCTCCAGCGGCTCTGCAGAATCCCAAATACCTGCTGCTGTGTGTTTGGTGCTCATGTAGAAGTTTGTGGCTGTTTGCAGCGTTTGAAATTTGGCTTCTGCAAAAGATAACCTGCTGCACCGGAGCAATTTACTATTCTTGGTTAAGCAGGAGCTCAAAACTCATTAAAATGCTAAAAAAAGAAAAAAAAAAGAGTAGTATGCATTCACAGAAAAGCAACAAGATAAAGAAAAGGCTGCTTGAATCACTGCATAATGATTCTAGGCCTTGACCAATTTATTCAGTGACATAATTTTAGAGCAATTCACCAAAAACAGGCAAACACAGTGTTTCACAACTATAAATGCTTAGATATAGAAAATACTTAAAAAAAAAAGGCTGATAAAGATCCTGCAGCTCTAGCGTCTGGATTTAGACTCCAAAACCAGATAATTTGGTGAGGAAGAGACATAATTTACATGAACTCATCAATTAATTATCCATTCAAACCAGGTTTTCCAGTTGGGGAGGATTATATAACACATATACTGCATGTAATGCCTTCTAAAAATAAAAACTGGATTTATAAATTTAATTTATGGGAGATTTTGTTTTATCCACACATGATTAAAGTGATACATACCGGCTCAAATCCAAACATACCCCCCCCCCCCCCCCCCCCCCCCACACACACACACACACACACACTTCTATATAGTTGACTGCGCCTTAAAGAGCTGCAGCTTAAACACTAAATTGTTGCAGCAGTCAATAAGCTTCTGGTATCATCCTGGCTGGATATGGTCTCGTTTATCCTTATTGAACATATATGAAACGGTCTGGGTCGGGCCAGTACATTTCTATCTAATCTGCAGAGAATACTGTTGCTCCAGAGGAGATTTGCTACATCAGCTTCTTTTTCTGGAACAAATTAACCAAGTGAAGCTTAACAGCAGTTGCTGCCTATATTTGATATTAATGTCCTGCAGAGTTGGACCAGAGTTGGACGTCTACAGAGTGAGAGTTTTTTTTCCAGACTTACCTGTTGTTTTACTGCATTTTTTGGTCAGCAATTCATCAATTCAGAATTACTCAACGAGACAGGCCAAGAATCTCCATCTATTGTTTTATAAAACATTACGCTGTCTGTTTTATTTTAAGTATCGTTGAGTTTTTCTTTGGAATCAGCTTCTACATCTAGTGGAGCCCTTGGTCTCATGGTCCAAGAACAAAAATAAATAAATAAAAAACGCCCTCAAGTCAAAGGACTGGGGATCGCCTTCATTAGAAGGAGAAACATAATTCATATCCACGTTTTCTTACGTTATCTATCTGTCTATCTATCGGGTATATATGTATGTATGTATATATGTATATCTCTATCTATATACAGTACAGACCAAAAGTTTGGACACACCTTATCATTCAAAGAGTTTTCTTTATTTTCATGACTAAGAAAATTGTAGATTCACACTGAAGGCATCAAAACTATGAATTAACACGTGTGGAATTATATACTTAACAAAAAAGTGTGAAATAACTGAAAATATGTCTTATATTCTAGGTTCTTCAAAGTAGCCTCCTTTTGCTTTGATTACTGCTTCGCACACTCTTGGCATTCTCTTGATGAGCTTCCAGAGGTAGTCACCTGAAATGGTCTTCCAACAGTCTTGAAGGAGTTCCCAGAGCTGCTTAGCACTTGTTGGCCCTTTTGTCTTCACTCTGCGGTCCAGCTCACCCCAAACCATCTCGACTGGGTTCAGGTCCGGTGATTGTGGAGGCCAGGTCATCTGGCGCAGCACCCTATCACTCTCCTTCTTGGTCAAATAGCCCTTACACAGCCTGGAGGTGTGTTTGGGCTCATTGTCCTGTTGAAAAATAAATGATGGTCCAAATAAACCCACACCGGATGGAATAGCATGCCGCTGCAAGATGCTGTGGTAGCCATGCTGGTTCAGTATGCCTTCAATTTTGAATAAATCCGCAGCAGTGTCACCAGCAAAGCCCCCCCACACCATCACACCTCCTCCTCCATGCTTCATGGTGGGAACCAGGCATGTAGAATCCATCCGTTCACTTTTTCTGCGTCGCACAATGACACAATGGTTGGAACCAAAGATCTTAAATTTGGACTCATCAGACCAAAGCACAGATTTCCACTGGTCGAATGTCCATTCCTTGTGTTCTTTAGCCCAAACAAGTCTCTTCTGCTTGTTGCCTGTCCTTAGCAGTGGTTTGCTAGCAGCTATTTTACCATGAAGGCCTGATTCACGCAGTCTCCTCTTAACAGTTGTTCTAGAGATGTGTCTGCTGCTAGAACTCTGTGTGGCATTGACCTGCTCTCTAATCTGAGATGCTGTTAACCTGCCATTTCTGAGGCTGGTGACTCGGATGAATTTATCCTCCGCAACAGAGGTGACTCTTGGTCTTCCTTTCCTGGGGCGCTCCTCATGTCAGCCAGTTTCTTTGTAGCGCTTGATGGTTTTTGCGACTGCATTTGGGGACACATTCAAAGTGTTGGCAATTTTTCGGACTGACTGACCTTCAATTCTTAAAGTAATGATGGCCACTCGTTTTTCTTTACTTACTTACTTACTGCTTTTTTCTTGCCATAATACAAATTCTAACAGTCTATTCAGTAGGACTATCAGCTGTGTATCCACCTGACTTTTGCACAACACAACTGATGGTCCCAACCCCATTTATAAGGCAAGAAATCCCACTTATTAAACCTGACAAGGGACACCTGTGAAGTGAAAATCATTTCAGGTGAGTACCTCTTGAAAAACATCAAGAGAATGCAGAGTGTGAGAAAAGCAGTAATCAGAGCAAAAGGTGGCTACTTTGAAGAACCCAGAATATAAGACATATTTTCAGTTGTTTCACACTTTTTTGTTAAGTATAGAATTCCACATGTGTTAATTCATAGTTTTGATGCCTTCAGTGTGAATCTACAATTTTCATAGTCATGAAAATAAAGAAGGTGTGTCCAAACTTTTGGTCTGTACTATATATGTATATATATATATATATATATATATATATATATATATATATATATATATATATATATATATATACCACGGTCTGGATGAATACTCGATTCTGATTGGCCGCAGGGTGTCCGTTTAAAAGTGTTATCGGACGCCTAAGAAAAAAGTTTTGGTCAAATAGCCTGATTGCTCTAAATTATTGTGCTGGCTGAAAAGTTAGTGGACACAATGAGAGGTATTAAATTGTTCTCTCAGCCGCTTCATGTGACAACTTACACTTTTAACAGTGAAAAAAAACAGAGTATTAATAACTGATTTAATATTTATTTATTTCGTATGTGACCATGGTATAAGGGGGATAACGCCCTTCAAGGTCCAGCTAACAGAACGCCAGACCAGGTGTACCTTCTATGAAGAGAAAAATGACAGAGGAAAAAAAAGGTAAAAGATGAAATAACAACAAACAATGCTGATTGTTGTTATCCATGACTCTCCTGAACACACACAAAAAAGTAACCTTTGTTCATTGCCTGTTTGGTTGTCATTCTTGCCTCATTATGTGTAATGTGAACCGGAGTGGCCAAAAATAAATTTCGCCACGGTGACATGAGGTGACAAATAAAATATTCTTCACTCTTGTTGATATATATATATATATATATATATATATATATATATATATATATATATATATATATATAGTGTGTGCATATGTATATAGTGTTATATGATGAGAGGGCATAAACAGAACCATAGCGGCTCAGACGTCGTCAGAATTGGCTGCACAGAAAGCAGCCATGGCTCTGGGGTTGTAACGGTTGCTGACCCTTGTGCTAGTGCAACCAAGCTTGACAGATGGTGCAGTGTTTCATTGAAAGCCTCACCTTGACTCCTGCATACCTGAATCTTGTCACTGAGGCCAAACAACTAAATCTTTGTCTCGTCTGTCCATGAAATCTTTCAAAATAAAACAAATAAATTGTGTATGTGGGCGATTGCAAACTTCAGTCATGCATGAAAGTGTTGATTTTTGTGCTGGGGCCTTCATGGCGGTGGATAAAACTGGCTTTACTGAGAACTTTTGTGGGTTGCTGTTTTTTTCCATCCAACTTAAATTCTCCTGAGGGAGACAGTTTGGGTCAGATGGTTAAAGCGTGGATAGATTTGAGAGTTCAAACTGGTGAATAATCCCACACACAGAACGAAACAGGTTTTGGATTAGATAAAATGTGCCATGGTTAGCCTTTAAAGCTATAGTTGTTAATCCTGTTCAGAAACACTTTTTGTTATACTGGGTAAAATTGTCCTACTATCCTGAAAGTAGTTAATACATTATGTACTCAGAAAAAGGAGGTGCAGGGAGCAGCAGGCCTGTAAAAAATGCTCTTCACAGTGAAGGGCAGGGATTGGTCAATTTTGGTCCTGCTCTCACCCCCGTCTTTCTCTTCTTCTCATAAACATGAACGTGGTCCGCTTCATCCGACTCTCAGCCATGTTCAAAGTCTACAGTGAGAGCAGCGGAGGTACAATAAACGGCTAGCCGCTAAGCTAGCCGCTAAGCTAGCCGCTAAGATAGCCGCTAAGATAGCCGCTAAGCTAACCGGATATATAAACACTAGAAGTGCGCATGCGCAGCCAGCAAGCAGAAACTAACAAGGAACAAGTACGCGCACTGGCGTTACGTGAGCCAGTCAGAATGACTGGCATATGGGACAAACAATAGATGAGGTGATACCCCCAGAACCTGAGGGACAGAGTCGAATGAAAACAGGAACAAAACTCTGTCAAATCCCTGCCCTGTGGACCGAGGGACATGGATTGGTAGTTAGAGCTTTTACATGCCTGCAGCTCCCACAGAGAGCGATTTTTTTTAACCTCCTTTTTTGTGAATACATAATGTATTTACTACTTTCAGGATGAAAGGGCAAATTTTACAAGTATCACAGAAAAGTGTTTCTGAACAGGATTACCAACTATATCTTTAAATGTGCATTTGGATCTACAAATTACATGTTTTTGCTTAGTGATCTGACTAACCATCTGTGGCGTCTCTCCATTTGGGGCCAGGCCCCACCAGATGTGGCTGTGGAGCTCTATGTTTGCAATAATCAGCGGGACATTATCTTTTTTAGAGAGCAATATTGTGAAAAAGGCAGTCAAGTCCTGCTAGAAACATTTGTGTGTAAATATCCAAGTCTGCCAGAAAAGTAACAAGCTCAGTAGCTAAATCCTCTTGAGGCGCCTTGATGTTGGGGCCGGCCCACCAACGTTTGTTTCCATAATGAACATCTGAAATCACAGTGAGCATGCCCACTGCATGCCAATGTCAAAATGCTTGAATTGCACACGTTACGTTTACGTTCTGCCGGATAGTGTGTGACTATCAAGACCAGGCAGATTTATCTGTAGAGCGCATTTCAGTACAAGGACAATACAAAGTGCTTTACATGATTAAAACATTGGAAAATAAAAACAGAATAAAAGCAAGTAAAAAAACAGTTGGAATAAAATGTAGGAAACTTTATACAAAATAAAACATAGGAAAATGTAAACCAAAAGCAAATATTAATCTAGTGTTGGTTGTCCTTGCTGGATCATTGAAGGATTGATGGGAATCTTTTCTGTTCAATAAATGAACAATATGAGTGAGCCTTTATTTGTAATTTTCTGTGTAAAAATTTAATTACATGTAGCTTATATAAAATGGCATTTCTAGCGTCTTGGTTTATGCTAATTTTTCTGTTTGATTTAAAATTTATCAGTCAGGTTGTATGCATTACAAAAAAAATTGTTGCTGCTAATAGATGTTGAGTTTTTGTGCCCCACTTAACTCATCATGCCTCTGCTAATCACTACAAGGAAATCATAACGAGCTTCTCTCTGCATAACGGGGCTCTAACAGATGTTTTGTAGATGTTGAACAGCGGTTCAAAGGGAAGGAGTCGGCCATATTTGATTGTTAGGCCTGGGTGGTCAGAAACGTCCAACTTTGGACGTCCCATGTGCATAAGAAGGTCTGTTTTTATGCTAAAACCACCAACTTCCAATTCCCAAAAAACAGCAGCTAAAGTCCTGCAAGCAGGCTGAGCATCCGGGAAACGGAACCGGGTCGGCGGAGGAACCTGGAATATGCCTCTTTCTCGCCTTCCGCCCTTCAAACCCGGTAATGATGGAGGAGTTTTAAAAAAAGCCTCATGATTGGTGGATGCAGCAGCGGAGAAATGTAAACCCCTCGGCTTTGTTGTATTAGGGGGGGGGGGCTGGAGACTCCGCGCTCCCCTCTATGCATGCACCCGGAGCCTGCTCAGCCCGCTCGGTGCGGTGGCAAGCGGACTGGACCCTGCTGCAGCTCTGCGGTAAGAACCGAGACAGAACCCGGAGGAGAGGAGGGAGGAGGAGAGGGTGGAGGAGGGTGGGTGGGGGAGAAAAAGAAAACACGGGCGCACATCAATGCGACCGAGCAGGAAGGGTGGAAAAAACAGCCCGGGGGTGCCGCGATAGCTCTCAGACAAACCCGACCAGAGCCAGGCTCGGCGCGGCTTGCGTGACAGCTGCGGGACCAATGGAAACATGCGGGGAGCCAGCTGCGCTGACGGCGGCAGCCAATGGAAAATGTGAAGCTCCGGAGAGCCGAGGTTAGGCTGGCTGCAGCAGCCAAACTTCCCAGCGATCCTTTTTTTTTTTTTTTTTTTTTAAAGAAAAAAGAAAAGAAAAAAAAAAAAGAAAAGAAGGGGCTGTTTGTGTTTTGGCTGCTGCAGAGGCCATTTTAGGTAAGAGTCGTCCTTCTGTAACTTCAGGATGCGGAGATGAGCTTTTGCGGATGCGGGACAAAACGGAGCCGGAGTCCCCGCATCCAGACTGGAACCAGTCCGGGTTGCTGCTGGGAGCTTTATGTGGATTAAATAGATATTCCTCCTCTTTTTTTCCCTCCTCCTCCTCCTCCCCATCCCTCTCCTCTCTCTCTCTCTCTCCCCCTCCCTCCCCTCCTTGCGTGCTAATTTTTTATGCATTTTTCTAAACTGTCATGGCGATTTTGTGTCCTTGGAAATAAGAAAAAAGGAAAAAGAAGCACCAGGCGTATTTTTCTCTCCCTTCGCTCTTTTTTTGTTGTTGTTGTCGGGCTCGCCGGGGGTGAGACTGCGGCCGGGAGTCCGGGAGCAGGTGAGCTGTGTCCGCTAGGGGAGGCTTTTCTGTGCCCGGGAAGAAGGCGCCTTGTAGCGGCTGTCCGTCCACACGTGTAACGGAGACAGGCGGCTGCTGGGATGTATTTACAGCAGCGATGCGGTGACATTACAGCAGCTAGCTACGGAAGCTAGCTGCGGGGGCTAGCGGCACACGGGACTCTCCGTCTCCGTTTCTCTTGCCGCCGCGTCCCGCTGCTTCTCCGTCCCGGTTTTCTGCCATTTTTTTCCCTAAATTTTTATTTCTTTTTTTTTTGCTCGCCGGGGAACTTCTCTCTCCATCCTCGGGCGAGCTCTTCCAAACTTGTGGCAGCCCGTCGGAGCTAGCCGCGCTAGCCTCTGCAGCTGCTAGCATTCATTTAAGGAGGCTGGAAGCAAGCTAGGCTCCGATTAGCCTCCTAGCCTCCCGGCTCCTTCCAGCAGCCAGGTGTGCAGGAGGAGCCCACCGAGGCACCCAGGTACAAGCGCTGGATCCCCGGCCCTGAGTCACACCTGGCCAGGTGTGACTCAGGGCCGGAGACAAAGGACGGCTGCGCAGCTCTTGAGTGCATGATTGTAGAACTATAATACTTATATTAAACGATGCCCCTGTCTGTTGTGGTCAGTAGACATTGTCCTCTGGTGAATTTTTCTTGTCTTCTTCTTCCAACCCTGTCCTGCACGTTTCAGACATTTTAGCTCACGTGTTTTCTATTGATGGGCTGATTAACAGGCTTCTGGTGAGCTGCAGTCATCAGAGGCAGGTGTGCTTAGACCAGAGAAACACCTGGAAACATACAGCAGGGCTGTGCACCTGGAGCAGCGCTGCTCTGGAGGGTTTCTGGCAGATTGTTTCTAGGTATGTGACGACCAGGCTTTTTTTTTTCCTGACCCATATAGGCAGTGGTGGACTCAGGGTTTTTAATTTGGAGGGTGAGGCTTCTTCAGTTTTTGATTGAGACTTTGTTTGTGCTCTAATTTACTGTAAAGTTCCTCCTCCAGTTGGTTTGGATTGTGATTTTTCAATTCAGTTTTACTTATATAGCTGCAATTCATAATACGTGTCGCCTCAGGCTCTTTCTAAAGTCAGACTCCATCAGATCCTCCAGGTTGGTCAGAAAGTTTCCTCTCTAAGGAAACCCAGCAGGTTGCATCAAGTCTCTCCAAGCAGCATTCACTCCTCCTGAAAGAGCGTAGAGCCACAGTGGACAGTCGTCTGCATTGTTGATGGCTTTGCAGCAATCCCTCATACTGAGCATGCATGAAGCGACAGTGGAGAGGAAAACTCCCCTTTAACAGGGAGGAGAACCTCCAGCAGAACCAGAACCAGGCTCAGTGTGAACGCTCATCTGCCTCGACCCACTGGGGCTTAGAGAAGACAGAGCAGAGACACAGAAAGCACAGAAGCTCACATTGATCCAGGAGTACTTTCTATGTTATATGGTAACAGTGGATGATTTGTCTTCCCGATCATTTGGGTTACATAGAGCCAACTACTGTACAGTCGTGACTGGGTGTTTTTACACGTCAATAAGATTTCAGGGGGGTCCATTTCCCCGTCTCTAGCTCCGCCCCTGCACAGGTTTCCGGTTCTCATTGAGGTCTGACCTGACAAATTCTTATTTCTATTTTTTTTTAAAGGACTATAACGCATAAAAGAAAGAAATGTGCCGCTGATTCTTTCATACGGATACGCAATGAACTCAAAGCCTTCACAAATTCAGCAGATTTGTGAAGGCCATCCCCACAGCATGATGCTGCCGCCACCCGCTTTCTCACAGTGAGCGCGGTGCATTCGGGGCACTTCCCGCCACACCCAGCGTCTTGTATGTAGGTCAGGATGTTAAACTTTGACCTCATCGGACCAGAACTCCTGCTTTGGCTCGTCTGCTCCTACGTTGGTTGCAGTGAACTGCTGTGGCGACGTCCTTGTTTTGGTTTTTCCAACAATTCAGCAATCTTGGGTATCGATGTGCTTTTCGCTATAGTTGTGCGGGCAGATTGATCCACCTGAGCGGCGGTTCTCTGCAGCTCAGGTCTGATCAGAGCTCTGGGAGATGTTCAGAGTTTTTAGGATGTCGTTTGAGAACCTAGCCGTGCTCTAAACTGGACCAGAACTTTCTCCCTGACCTGATTGCCGGGCTCCTCGGTCTCCATGATGCTGCTGTTGAGCGCGTCTGAGGCGCGTTGTGTTCAGGTGACTCCCGTGGGCGTCAGGTCTGAAGATCAGCTTCATTTATGCACCGACGCATGTCTTTGATCTGATTTAAAATGAGCTTTTAATTTAGCTGGACTTAATGCGCAGGGGGACGATCTCTGGCGTTGACCGGCGCTCCTGCTGCCGTATGTGTTTTGGGAGGAGATCCCGAATCTGACGTTTGCCCGTAGAGCCTTCTTGGTTTGCGGCACTCTACAGGTGTCAGTGTCCACCCTACTTGTGCAGCCTGTTTTCGTCCCGTCGTGTTTGCATGCTCTCCTGCTTCTGGTGTCTCTCCTGGCTGTCTGAGCAGCTGAATCTGCAAAAAAAAAAAAAAACAAGCTGTTGTGACATATCGGTATATTTTCTGTCCATTGTGGAAGCGGCACTTTAACGGACTTCTTATGTTGTCGAGCCAGCTGGCGGACGATCATGTCTGAGGGTTTTACAACTCATTTATTTGTTCTTTACTATTGAATCAGGGCTTCTTCAGAACCGTAAAACTCATAGAACCAAGTTTTATGGTTCAAATAGTTTATTGTCGACATGCGGCCTTTACTGGCGTATTCCTGATTAATTCTCTAACTGCTACTTGGTGCCTTTTTAAAATGTCTTCATGTCCCTTGAAATGTTTTACATTTTCAACTGTTGGCATTTTATGATGATGGATCAACACTAAAAATTGGATCATCACTCGGAAGCTGAAGGGAAAAAAAAAAAAGATGCACGGTTTTCAAAATCCTTAGCAGATAACGATCTGAAATGTGTGCCGGCTGTTTATGTCAAGACTCTCTAGACCAGGGCTCTGCAACCTGTGGCCCCGGAGCCACATGTGGCCCTTTAGACCCCCTACTCTGAATGACTTTGGCTAAAAATGCTGTTTTTATCGGGTTTTCCGCGGCATTTTCATGCTGCAGATGCATAAAATTTCCACAAAGAATAACAATAATAGAATCAGGAATATTATGTTCTGCCAGTAGGTTGCAAACGACGGGCTTTTTGGACGTAAAGTGTAGTAAACCTAAATGCAAAAATATATAAAAACAAATTTCCTTTAGTAGGTAGTCTAAAAACCACTAAAGCTGGTTTATTTTGTAGAGTTATGTTGCTTTTATTTGTCTAAACCAGGAGTCGGCAACCTTCACAAACCCGAGAGCCTTCTGAGCCACACAATGAATGAAAACGAATCTTCAAAACATAACTGCTTGTTTTTATACCCAGTTAAAGGAACTTTGTTTAGATTTTAGAACAACACTCTCGTTCTTTTAGTTTTAATACATTTCCTTGAATGGAACATTCCATTTTTATAGAAAATGAGACAAAAAAGTACATAATTTTGAACCTATTGACTAAAAAAATAGCTCATCAAAAACAATATTCCTTTAACTTTTTAGGGCCTTTCTTTGTGAAAAGCCTTTGCATTCCTTATATTGCTTGGAAATGCCTAAGATAAAACCCACTACAGCGAGCATGTTTATTACCTGTACATCTTAAAACACCGCTCTATTCTTTAGCAATTTTGACCAAAGTTATTAAGACAGTGAAGGGTCTGAAGAGCCACACCTGCTGGAGACCCCTGGTCCAAACAAAGTCAGATTAGCTATAAGGAAGATTAAAACGGCTCTTAGGGTTGGAAAAGTTGCGGACCCCTGCTCTAGAAAACCATTTGCTGCAGATACAGCCTCAGGTTTTTTTTTTTGGGGGGGGGGTTATCTTTACCAGTTGTACATATTCTGCAAAAAGGGAACTAAAAGTAGGTAAACATTTCTTGAAATGGGTGTATTTGTCATTGTTTTGAGCAGCAAGTTTAAATGATCTGCCAATGGAATAAGATTTTTTGACTTTTACTGTACTTGAAATAAGATGACAAAGATGAGCTGTTCTATCTAATTATCTTATTTCAGGGGTAGAAATACTTATTCCATTGGCAGATAATCTTATCTGTCTGCTCAAATCAAGGACATATACAAAAATTTCAAGAAAAAATTACTTACTTTTAGTTCCCTTTTCGCAGTGCATCTATATCTATATAAACTTTTTGTGAAATGGCTCCAGCTCAGCCAGACTGTAAGGAGAACTTATTGCTACACATTCTCAAATGGATTTAGGTCTGGACTTTGACTAGGCCAGCAGATATATTATGAATACGCTTTGATCTAAACCTGTGGTGTCCAAACTCTCCTCCAGAGTCCTCTTGATTGTTTCTCTGATTGTCTAGGTAGGTCTGCAGTTGGTCCGTCTTCTATGTTCAGATGATGGACTGGACAGATCTCTGGGAGATCTTCAAAGCTTGGACTGCTGCTTTAGAACCCAAACCTGCCTAAAACTGAACCACAACGTCCTCCCTAACCCATCTGCTAGGGTTCCTTGGTCTTCGTGATGCTGGTTGTTGTCTAACAAAACCTCTGAGACATTACAAAAAGCCATCTGCGTTAATGCAGACATTAAATCCCCCAAATGGGGGAGTCGGTTTACTCATTAGGGGACTTTTGTTGGCAACCGGTTGCTCTGGATCGTATCTGGTTGTATCCAAGTAAAGGGGGCTTGAATATGGGTCAGCTTTTCACATCCTTATTTAAGAAAAGATGAAAACCTGCAATGAGAGAGACTGTTTAATGAGATCCTAGAGAGTGAGAAGATGCTCGAAGAACGGAGGGGAGGTTTGCTGGTACCAATTTTCAAGAACAAGGGTGATGAGCAGAGTTGTGGCAACTACGGTGGAATAAAGTTGATGACATGAAATTATGAGAAAGCCTAATGGAAGCTAGACTGGGGTCAGAAGTGAGCATCTGCGAACGGCAGGATGGTTTCATGCCAAGAAAAAGCCCTACAGATGCACTATTTTCTTTGAGGATGTTGATGGAGAAGTACTGAGAGGGTCAGACCGAGCTGCGTCATGTTTTTGTAGATCTAGAGAAAGCAGATGACAGGGACCTGGGTTATTATATGATGAAGTCTGAAGTAGCAGAGACATTTGTCAGAGTGGTGCAGGACAAGGTGGAAGACTGCCTCAAGGATCGGCTCTGAGACTCTTCTTGTTTCTGTGGTGACGGACAAACGAGGTTAGAACTACGATGTTTGCAGATGACATTGTGATCTGTGGCGAGAGCAGAGGGTTAGGTGGAGGAAAACCTAGAGAGATGGAGGTTTGTCCTGGAAAGAAGCAATGAAGCAACAGTGAGCGTGGAAAGGAGGAGAAGAAAAGTGTGAGGTGTGTTGAGTGATAAGAGTCTCTGTGAGAATGAAAGGAAAGGGGAACAAGACGGTGGTGAGACAAGAGACGTCCGGTTTAGAGACGGTGGTACCGAGGAAGAGAGAGGAGGCAGAGCTGGAGGTGGCAGAGATGAAGATGCTGAGGTTCTCACTGGGAGTGACGAGGATAGAGAAGTTTAGGAATGAGTCCATCAGAGGGACGGCTCTGGTTAGATGTCCTGGAGATGAGGCCAGACTGAGATGGTTAGGACATCTACAGAGGAGGAATACTGAGGACATTGGTAGCAGGATCCTGAGGCTGGAGCTACCAGGCAGGAGGCCTGGAGGAAGACAAAAGTGGAGATTTATGGATGGAGTTGGTGCTGGACGATGTGGCTGATTAGAAATAAAACTTCAGGTTGTATTATGCCACATACGATTAATCGTTTTCTTTTTTTTTTTTTTTTTTTTTCGTGTCACAAAGACAAAAATTATTTTGAAAGCTTGCTTCTATTTCAATCATCTCGTCTGGGAGTAAACCTGGAGGACTTGACCTGAATTCAAAGCGTAACTAAGTAAAAGCTGTGAAACATGCTTGTAAAACAAGATGGCGGCTCTCCCGTTGTAAACAATGAAAATATAACTAGATGTTTGCTGTGGTTTTACACAACGAGCTGAGAACAGGCTTCACTTTGCTTGTGTAACTTCAAACTAAAAAAATAAGTAAATAAAAATGCCTCGTCTTTTTAAGTAATTTCCCTCTGGGATTATTAAAGTATGTCTGATTCTGTATTCAGCGTTGAATGCCATAATCTTCAAGGAAGGCAAATGAGTGGCAAATAAAATCCAGATTTTCCAAAAATAAAATCTTAACGAACTGTAAATTCGAATTAATCGATGAAATCGATTTATCGTCTGACTAGATGGAGTGAAAGAGGACATGACAGTAGTTGGTTGTCTCAAAAATGACATAAATTAGACGGAAGTTTGTTCTGCGAGAACACCTTGACGGGTTGAAAGGGGCTTTTTCAAGGCCCAGGTAAGACGTTCAAACTGATTTTTGTAAACCTGGGACGTCCAGAGTGGCCCGGGGGCCATTTATGGCCCTTAGAGTGATTTTCTGAGGGCCCAGAGCAAAGTTCAAGGATGGTAGAAATTTGGCCCGCCGTCACATAGGTGGTTGATACAGAAGGGCAAAAATCTGACGTACCTAAAATTTTCCAGTTCCAGAATATTTTCATTCAACAAGGTATTTTTCCTCCATCTGACTTACTTTTTGTTTGCACTCTAATTTAGTGGTAAAAAAGACCACAAACATTCAGCGGCTTCTACTAAAAAACAGGCTTTTATTACGTTTTCAAAGAAAGAAAGAGTGACCCGTGTTCAGGAGTTCAGCCTTTCTTCTAATATGGCATTTGTGCAAAACCCACTTTATTTTTTACATTAATCTGTTTCAGAGATCACATTTTGTTCAACATTCAAGCTCTTTATTTTCGTAAAAAAGTTGCATGTTTATTGGATGTAAAAAAGAAAATTTACAATAAATTTACTCTTAACTAAACGATATCAGGTTTTTGTGGCCCTTGCGTACTTACTGCTCGACAGTTTTGGCCCTCAGGGCAAAAGTTCTGGAAACTTCTGGTGAAAATGTTGTTTTAATCCAACATTAGACTATAACAAACATCGATAAAGGGGGGTAACAGTGCTGCGAGTGTTGATCTATCAGAAAGTGTCTCTTCTGCATCACAGCGAGTCTCTAATTTACAGGCCAAAATGTAGAAGATTGCAGTTTCGATGCGTTTGATGAACCTGGGAAAAGAATAAATTGGCTGATTCTGATCTTCATCAGTCTGACAGTCGCTTCACTTTTTCCTCTTTTTTTTTTTTTTTTTTCACTTTTTCTCTACTAACGTCTCTGTAGTGCAGACTGTCCCGTCTGATGTGATCAGTAGAAACTGGTTTCTCCACATAGTTGATGCTGCTTGTTTGAGAATCAGACGCTTCTGTAGTCCTTTTGCACCTGTATTGTTTTCATGCTCACCTTGTCGGTGTCTTCTGTCTTCCATATGCATGTTTTGTCTGTTTGTCATTGGCCTGAGTGCCTGAAGAAGAGCTTTTTGTTGTTTGGGCGTATTAAAGCTCACCTATTTTTCCTTTATTACTTTTATTGTAGGATCAGGGTTCCTACACTCTTTTTAAAAGGGACCTTGGGTTAGTTAGTTTCTTTTCTTGAATTATAACCTAGGAATATCTACAGACTGTATTCACACCACTGCAGGATATGTACTTATGCTTAAATGGAGAAAGCCTTTATGGTCAATTTAGGTTTATTGAAACAGTTCAGATGTCATCTTAAAGCACCTAAAATAGACACATGGGTCCAGTTTATGTTAAAATATGTACTTGTACACTAATTCTGTCAAGGTGTTGATACTGTGTTTAAGAAACATGAAATGCAGTCTTGTTGGCAGACAGAGCTAGCTGCAGTTAGCGTTGGGATTAAGCACTATAAATAAAAAATCCCGCTGGTTTCCCGACTTTAGCTGAAACAGATTTAAGTACTGTATGCTCTGGACTATAAGTTGCTCTGGACTGTAAGTTGCTCTGGACAGTACGCGTTTATTTAGACATTTATAACATGAAAAACATGGAGCATACCTGGGAGGATGAATGGGGTAAATTAGGAACTCCAATTAGTAACGTTTTATGCAGACGCATTAATCTACTCAAAAGAGTAGTTGTAGTATTTTCTTAAACTTTGCACATGCCTAAAGTGTCGATCTGAGTTCTTATAAAATATGCTCACAAGTTTGAGTTGACCTTAACTACTCCTTAAGATAAGTCTTGAATTGTTGCAAATCTTGAAGCCTCCCTGAACTGTTAATGAACTTTTTTTAAGTTTAGTTATTTGTAAAACAAACGTCAGAAATTTCTCAAAATGTTTGTTTGTTTAAGTGTATGTGATGGACGGTTGTACTGGAACTGACTTTTCGATTGCAATGTAAATTGTAATTGACAAAAAATTTGATTAAGAAAAACAAACGCAGTCATTTGAAATTATGGATTGCGTGAACTGTATTTCAGACAGGATCATAATTATACATACAGGCTCAGTCAATCAAGCTTAACGTGAGCCTGTTTTTTTGATGAGTGTTTGGGATCATTGTCATATTAAAAAAAATCCAGTTTTGTCCAAGTTTCAACCATTTAGCTGTGGCTGTGAGGGGAAGTTAAAGATTTTGGTAGTAGTAATCAGCTTTGAGGATTATTGATTATCTGTACTACTGAGGGTGAACCAGCCCTTCAGCATGATGCTACCACCACCATGCCTGACAGTTGGTTCTGTGGGGTTAGCTCTGAAAGCTTCACGTTCACTTTGAACATGAAACATTTCTCGGGAAGTCGGCTGCCTTCTTCGCGGGGACAGCTGCAGATTGCAGTTGATCTTGAAGGAGAACATTTTGCTTGGAAAATTACTCAAAACTGCAGCAAGTTTTTTTTTTTTTTTTTTAAATACGGGGTTATTTAAGTTTAAGAGCAAAAATAATACGACAAACATAACTTTGACCTCCTAATTAGGACAAAACCGATAAGTAAGGGACAACTCAGCCCTTAAATGATATATTTCTCACTTCCCTGTTTGGTAAAACAGTAGACCAGACAACATTAATAGTATTTATGTTTATCCTAAGTGGAAGTATATACCTTTTGATTCATTCATGCAGTTATTTTATTATAGTTGGTTACCTTTACAGTGCACCTGTTTGCTTCCATTTGCCTGTTAATACACTGACGATGCAGTTAGATGTTACTACTGAGAGATAAATAGCATCATTGGATACTAAAATAAATTGTGCTTCAAAACAAACAAGCTTCTGGTAACTTTTCTTTATTTTTAAGTGCTCAACTACAGCACCAGGGTAGGCATCTACGGGTTTCTACTTTTTTTTTTTTTCTGCTCTTAATTTTCAGCTTCCGATTGAACCTGTGTTATAATTAGCCACACAAGCCTCAAATAGCTTTAAGATAAGCAGAGAAGTTATGGTTTGTTTTGGTGGCGCAGAGCTTCACGCCTGGGAAGCACATCTCGACAGAGAGCTTAGACCGACAGACCCTTGTCATTGGGCTACCTGTGTCCGTTAAGCTAACCAGATAGTATTAGCTTATGTCCTCTGAGAGGTTTACTACTTCACTGGTTCAGATACGTTTGCTGACCTTTTTTTAAAGCAAGGTAAATTTATTTATAAAGCACTTTTCAGTAATAAGATGATTCAAAGTGCTCTTTTTAAGTTGCTCTTAACACGAGTGTTATGGCATTAGCTTGTAGCATTAGCTTAGCTTGTAGCATCGTTCAGCTTTTAGCTGTTTCTTGTCCATATGCCTTATAGGGAAAGCTCCTTTGAACAGTGCTGTTGTGTTTGTCTTGTCAATAAAGAGTCTTTATGTTTTTCTGGGTGAATTTGATGTGTTAGCAGAGTTTAAACTTTCAGCTGCAGATGCTTGTTGGGATGAATGGCTGCAGGGAGGTTCAGTGTCTGTTATTACAGCTCTGCGATCGGAAGACGTGCCACAGTTTGGACAGTTTATACGTCAATTAATTTCTGTATTTCATTTTTTTAGTATTGATTATGTCAAGATATTGATTACCATGACTTAGTTTTGCTGTTTTTAGCATTGGCTATTAAGTAGAAAATGCTAATTGGATGTGGAAACTTTGGTAATGAGGTGAAGGTGTCTGTAAAATCCATCGTCTGTCATGCCTGAAGAAACGTTTTGTCTGTAAACTCAATAAAAGCAGCAACTTCAGGAGTATTTATGAAGTATGGTTTATTGTCCATATTGCAAACTACCATTTAAAAATGCAAGCTTACATGTAGGCTTCCACTGAGGACGTCCCTCTTGGTGATGTAGTAACCCTGTCTCAGTTTAATGGGTTCAGAGCACGAGTTCAAGTTAAAGCTCATATCAGTGTTAATTAAGCTGATCGGGTCAACCGGGTTCAGAAAACCTGGAAAATTATATCATTAGGAAACGCAGCAGGGAATTGGAGGCGATATGTTATCAATGAAAGCTGGACAAGGGCGTTTCCTGACATGATGGTCCGGTCCGTCGTCTGGGTCCAATCGGAGGAATACCAGCGAGCCGAAACAGGTTCATGTTTAAATACTGTCCTCCCTCTGGTGAATCTGGATTTAATTTTAAACCGTTGAGTCTCTGCCGTCTCTCAGGCAGGTTGTCTCCTGCTGATTCTCAGGTCCATCCACAGTTAAGCTCCTTTTATGGGTCGGGGTAAGCGATGGCGCAGCGGGACTAAAGGTCACTGACAACGGAGCAGGTGAAGACAAATTATGACTGCAGTTTCATTTAGTTGACGTTTCAGTTCGCAACACGAACCAATATGAAAACTGACTTTAAGAATAGTTTGTGCTTTGTTTTGAGATTTTTTTTTTATCTGGAAAAGGAGCCAAATGGCAGCAACATGGGAATCCACGGATGCCTTCGTTTAAGGCGTCCATTGCTGCAGCATCCGGCTTTAAACGTGATCAACAGGGTGTCGTGTCATTATGAAGGTTCCTGCAGGAGATCAGACGAGCCTGGAGCTGTTTGAACAGTTTCCTGTTCATACAGCATTTTAATATTAAAGTTACATTTGTTAGGATTTTTTTTTAACAAACATGATTATTTAAATGCTCACTGAGTGTGGATCTCTGCATTTATGGTTCTTAAGGAACAAGAGTATGCTTGCAAAGCATTATTTGAGACCAAATAATGTAATTGTACATTTTTGGTTGATTGCGTGACGTCTTTATTCTACAAGAAAGAAAACTGGAAGTATTAACCTTCCAGATATTGATATATCTACTGGAAAATGTAATTTTAGTACTGTGCAGTGATGGACTAATGAATATGTAAGATAAGCTTTGAGCATCTGTGAGAATGTTTTCCCGTTCATTAAATGCATCAAAACAAACAAAAAACATCTTTGTTTTATTCCTTGAGGGTATGTCTCTAAACTCCTCAACAAATGGCGCGTCCCTAAGTTTGTTTTGTCTTTTCAGTTATTAAAC
The DNA here is from genome assembly GCA_037039145.1 of Fundulus diaphanus. Taxonomy (NCBI): domain Eukaryota; kingdom Metazoa; phylum Chordata; class Actinopteri; order Cyprinodontiformes; family Fundulidae; genus Fundulus; species Fundulus diaphanus. Next base: position 5,543,997 of record CM073126.1, read on the forward strand.
ATAAGAGTTAGAGTCAAACGCTTTGATGCACAAACGAGGAAAATGGTGTAATTCTTTCTGTACATTTTCGCTCGTTTGATCAACGTTTTTTGCTACTTTTAGCTTTTTAAAAGAGAAAATCTGAGTCAGCAGGTCACGCCTCTCTAAGCAAACTCTCGGCCTGGTTGTTGCATCTCTTGTGCTGCCTGCAAGATGCATTAACCCAGCAGAGAAAAAGCTCTGATTATGAAACGGTTCATGTAAATCAAGGCAAAGCAAAGATGGCAATTAGTTTCCAGCGTTACACGCGCGCTACCTTTCCTGTACCATGAAAGTTCTCAATGCCATAGCCAAATTGGATCCCTGCTGGTATATTTAACATAATTACAGCACGTTATTCTTGTCCAGACGCGTTTCGGGTGAACTGTCCAGAGATTTTTGATGTCAATGAAAGTCTCCATCTTCACTGAATAATGAAGCGTTTTTATTTTGGAACTGGCTTTGGGTCAGCTGGTCCCAGAATTCACTCCCTAGGGGGTAAATGTCCTTAAAGTGCTCACCTGATGGGGCTTATTGGGCCCATTTCAGTCTTCACCTGTGGGTTTATGGATGTCTCATTTCTGCACTCCACCACCAACAGATTCGCTGTCTGTCCATCAACAGGGACCGATGTTTTGTTCTGATCCGTCGGCTTTGTCTGTACTGCTACTAATATATATACTTTAATGATGAAGTAGCTTCTGAAGCAGAGTTTTTAAAATAAAACAAGTAAAAATTTCCTGTTTTTAACGTGCATGCCTTCTGTGGGATAGCAGTGGGAGAAATATATGTATTTCTGTTCATTAAATGTGTTAAAACTCACATCTCCAGCTTGTAAACTCATCAGCCAGCAACGTCTTTGGTGCATTTTGTTTTCAGTTGCGTGAAAATCAGCTAAAGTTTAGTGACGTGTGTTTTTAATGCACGGATGTATTTAAAACTGCTGCCATCATCACTGACGGTTCTAGACCAAATTTACCAGGGGGGCCAGGGTGGGGCCAATGTTTTTTCCATGGAAAGAATTAAACCAGCAAAAACTGGGCAAAATCTGATCGTTTTTATATATTAAGTGCGCCAAAGAGCCACTTGTGTCTCTGGAACTGCAGGTTGCAGACACCTGAAAACTGTGATCCTGTCTCAATACGGCTGAAACTTTAAAATTATTCTTAAAATAAAAATGTAAATTAAATGGGCCCAAGTGACCAACCAGCTACAATTTCTATTCCAGCACATATCATCTTAAGAAATCTATTGAGTTTTATGTGTTCAGGGCAGGGGCCCTGACCTGTTCTACAGGGGCACTGGCCCCTGTTGGCCCCCGTCTAGAACCGCACATGGCCGTCATTGTGGGACCTGTTGAACTTGATGCTTGTTGCATTAATTGCTGCATTAAAACAAAGTAAAACCAGAAACTGGTAATCAGCCAATAGAACTGTGTCTATATATAAAAAAAATAATATTAAGGCAGGTTAGAACATTGCAATTAAGCCGACTACTGAGGCTGACCTGAAAGTTAAAGTCGGAATCATTTGTGCGGTGTGCAGAGATGGTAGCGGCAGCATTCCTGACCCCAGACCTGATTGTTGTAGTTTGGACCGGTCCTGTTTTCTGGCTGAGCCAAATCACGCAGTTATGGGCGAACTAGGACAGCCTGAGTGACGGGAAGGTAGAAGATGACCAGCAGCTCCTGTGGAAGTTGTACTTGTTGAGTTGCTGCAGAACGTCCAGTCTCTGCTGGGCCTTCTGCACTCACCCCTATGTGTGAGGACCATCTGAGGTCATGAGAAAGACTGCTTCCTAAGGTAGGTTAGCTTCTGCATTTGAGGCAGAAACCGATCCCGGACCTCGGTTCTGTTTTAATGGCCCGACTACTATGATCCAACACTCTAGATATCTCCATCACCCAAGGGAGCTGGGGGTAGAGCTGCTGCTCCTCCACAGCGAAAGGGCTCAGCTGAGGTGGGCTGATCTCGGATAAGCAGAGGAAAATGGGTGGATGGGTGATTTGTTTTAAGTTATATGAAAATTAAGCTTTAGCTTCATGTAAATTCAGTTTTATGTAAACTTATTTATACAAGTTTTATTGTGGCTTTACTTTCAGAACACATTTAACGCATAAAAATATCCAGATGTTCTGTTTTTTTTTTTTTTTAAAGACAGGTTTGTAACTGTTCACATGCGTGGAACTAATCAGATTTTATTTGTTTTTGTTAACAGATGCTGTGAACGGATAGAAGATGAAAATCCTCAAGAAGGACAAGCAGCAGGTTTGTACCACCAACACGCAGACAGACGGCCTGTCAATATGAATTTAACCTTCAGACCTGATATGAATTATCAGGTAAATTTCAAACACATTCACTTTAATCCAATTTAACGCTCAGTTAAACCTGGATTACTGTTGGGTGTTTTTTTTTTTCCTGAAGAGGATTATGAGAACTCACCAGATCACATGATTGATGTTTTCGGTTGGTAAGAATCCCTCTGGTGGATCTGTAACACCACAGCTTGACTGCTGGTGTCACAGCTTCATTGTTTTGCTGTTTTCTGCCAAGCTATTGATATTCTGCTTTGGATGATGCTCGTTTGTAATCATGAGTCAGGCTGTGCTAATAGATGAGTCAGATTTCAGAGGGTTTTCTGGAGGTGACGCCACAGAGTTTTAGCCAGTCATATTTGTTTATTGTCGGTATTTTCTGGGGGTTTTACCCTCCATGGTTGTTGTTTTATGTACTCATAATTATTTAAAGACATCAGGTGAGGATTGTGATGTGAGGCAGCTCTCAGGCTCATGCATTGCTATTGATAAATAAGATGTATTAAGTAAAGAAAAGAGTGATGAATTTTAAAGTTCAACAATTGGAGGAAGGTGGAGCTGGTAAGAATAAACCAAAAAATATGTAATTATATTCAAATTCAGGTCTTTATTTACACATTAACAAATACTATAAAAAGGAGTGGACTCACAAATGTGTATTTTACACCATATACACCAACTTCAGTTCTTTTCCAATATTATTAAAGTGTGAGGTTCATGGCGCTGGAGCCAACCTCCAGGGTTGTGATTGCTGCAGGAAATGGAACCGCTGGTTGATCGGACAGGAAAAAAAAAAAAAAAAAGCAAATGAAACCCACTGAGGCTTAACTCCTTGGAGAAGCTACAGCACTTTCTGGTCACAGCACCAGTCATGTTTAAACCCTAGTGAGCTCCTTTTCCATTGCATCGACTTTCAGCCATTACCTGGGATTTTGAAACTCTCCTAGTGATTCAACAAAAATCTCCCAGGATTATTTCTGGTTCCCAGGTTCACGCTTTTCTGTATAAAATATTCTGGTCGAGAGAAAGGACTTTCAGACTTCCCCAGGATTGTTGAGGGGCGGGGTTTTCTGTTGAGAAATGGTGATTAGTGGTCCTTTTTTTTTTTTTTTGCATTGTTCTTACTTCCGCTAAACCGCCATATTTAAGACCTGCGTGGTGTTGTTTTCTACTTTAGACCAGATTTGTATCTTAAGCGTACGTTTTGTGATCCCGAATTGATCAGAGGAGGAGGACATACCCCAATGGTGCGCTCTCCATCTTGGTTTGTGAACAATTCGGGTTTTCCTTATTTGGCTTTTGGGTTCTTATTACCGCCACCTGTTGGACTGGAGGTGTAGTGCTGTTTTTTTTCACCACTTTCTTCATACGTCATTAGTCTGATTTTAAATATATTTTCTATGACCTTTCAGAGCATTTGAAACAGAAAGCACAGAATTTATCCGGGTAAAACATTTGTGAACAGAAAAACAAAATGCCAGACTGGAATCTACCGAAATGCGTAAAGACAAGACCCAAAGTTTAGGGGAGGATATCGATTGGACTGATGAGGAAAAAACTGCACATTTTTAGCCAGCTACTTCAGCTTAATGTTGATATTAGAACAAAGATGGAAGGATGAAATAAACTTCCCACATGCTGTATACATCATTTTTATGTTTGGAAACCCAAATCTGTTTCAAGACTACCAAGACATCCTGGAGTGAACATACTGTGATCTTGTTCTTCATCTTCTTCATCCCATCCATAAATCTCCTCTCTGGTCTTCCTCCAGGCCTCCTGCCTAGCAGCCTCAGCATCCTGCTACCAATGTCCTCACTATCCCTCCTCTGTACACGTCCAAACCATCTCAGTCTGGCCTCTCTGGCTTTATCTCCAAAACATCTACCATGAGCCGTCCCTCTGATGGACTCATTGTCGATCCTCTCCATCATCGTCACTCCCAAAGAGAACCTCAACATCTTCATCCTTGCTACCTCCAGCAGTTCAGCCTCTCTTCCTTATTAGTGCCACTGTGTCTAAACCAGACATTGCTGGTCTCACCACCGTCTTCTAGATCTTTTCTTCCATTCTCACTGGTGCTATTTTATCACTCAACACACCTCACACTTTTCTCCACCCGTTCCAACCTGCTTGGACATGTTTCTCCTCCTCTCCACACTCACTGTTTCTTCATTATTATTATTCTTTCCAGGGCGAACATCCATCTCTCTAGGTTTTCCTCCACCTAACCCTCTGCTCTCACCACAGATCACAATGTCATCTGCAAACATCATATTTCATGGAGGTTCCCGTTTAACCTCATCTGTCCATCACCACAGAAACAAGAAGAGTCTCAGAGCCGATTCTTGTTCCTCCTTGGACTCCTCTGTCACGCCCACAGCACACCTCACCGCTGTCTTACAGCTCCCATACATGTCCTGCACCACTCTGACAGATTTCTCTGCTACCTAAAATCCGTCACCTTCTTTATCTCCGGTCCCTTGCTGCAGCTAACCTTCACTCCTCTCCTTTCCAGGGCAGATCTCCATCTCTATATTTTCCTCCACCTGCTCTCGGCTCTCACTCTAAATCACAATGTCATCTGCAAACATCCATGGAGAAACTCGTCTGACTTCATCTGTCATTCTGCATAACGTTATTGACTTGCATGGTAAATCTGGCAAAAGTTTTTATGCCTGACGCAACCCTCTGTATTTATCTGGGTTTGAGACCGGCCTAAAGTAGGACACAGGACACCGTGCCCTCTTTGAGGCTGCATTACCCTATATGAAAAATAAAGCTGATAATGTTCCTTAAATTAGCATTTTACTCAGTTTTCTGCATGTGACCTTGCACATTCACCTCTAAATAACTGCTGTATTGGTGTCTTGGAGGCGTAAATAGGTGACATTTACCAGATTACTTTAGTTTCCTAATAAACCGGAGTTAGCAGCTGGTTTTAGGAACCTTGGGGGAAGATGGTTTTTGTGCCTTACGTAGCTGGTTTATAATACAACATAAACCAGCCGTCTGTTTACATTTCCTGTGGGTTTTTATTTTGGTTGTTTCTTTTTAAAGCATAAATGTGATGAGATTTTGGCTGATATCTCCTTTGTGTTGTTGCTGCGCTGTTCATTCAGTCGTTTATCTACCTGCAACGTCTTCAAACAGTGATAATGTCATCACCCCGCAGTGTTCTGTCGAGTGTGGAAATGTGTCGAGACGGCTGCTGCGCCACTTTAAAACAATAGCAAAGGGAAGGTTTTTATGACGCTGTGTTGCCAGAAAAACAGGACATCTAGGTTTGTTGGTTCAAAAGGAGACAACAAAATGTACCAGTTGCCTCAATAATGTTTTTTGTTTGAAGCCACAGGTTTTTTTTTTGGGTTTTCTGTGCAAATAACTTGTATGAATCACGAGTGGCTGAATAAAAAGTTTTGTTATACATCATGCATGCAGTGAAATGCATGTTGGTTCATCTAGGTTGGTAAATAAATAAGAAATGCACATCTATGACATTGCAATAGTGACGATGTGCAGCTTTGATTCCAAATTTTATCATATTAAAAATTCCAGTTTTGATCTTTCATCCTTATACATTTGTCAGAAGTAGGGCTGTACGATTTTGCCAAAAAATCAAAATTGCAAAGTATTTCAACCATAATTGCGATTTGTAATGTAGACTTTTCTCTGCATTAACCACAAGCAACAGAAATGCCCTGTAGATAAAAATGTTTGTAAACAAGTACTATTTAAAACGAGAAATTTTACTTTTTTTTTTTTTTATTACCGTATTTTTGGACCATAAGGCGCATCAAATATTCTTCCCAAGTGTGTAATATCACTCCTTCACGTCCACAGCTCTCTATCCGTCTCTGTCAGGAGGACAGAGTAGCTGGACTACACTGCCCCCTTTCTAACATAAGGCCAAAATAAACATAACTTTTATATTGAATTAACTTACTAGGTTTATTGATGCTAGTGAGTACTCTGGGCTGCCTTACATGAATGCACTTCTAGTTAAGACATTACAGTCAGGCAGTCTGGTAGACAGCTCAAGGGTCCTATCAGGTAGTGACACAGTGTACCGTAATGCACCTAATATCCAAAGTCGTACTTACACATTTTAACAGATTTTTGAGCGCATTGTACCACATAGAATCAGTCAGTAAGCACAACTTTAATCATATATAAGACGCACCGTCAATTTTTGAGAAAAGTTAAGGATTTTAAGTGCGCCTTGAAGTCCAAAAAATACGGTAGTTTGGATCTGCACTGAGATCAGCTTCATGCAGAGAACTGCTGGTTGCTCACAACTATTCAGCTAATGACCTGAACACCACGATGTTTCCTTCCTCTGTCTCTCTACACTCATCCCAGGACAGCTTGCACCCTGTTGTCTCTTCAGGTCAGTGTTGCTCCGTGGGCGGTTAGAAATCATACCCTTGAGTCCGCGTATTCCTGGTGTTGCCCTTTTTTTTTGGCATTCATCTATGAGCACCCCGCTGCCTGAACTCTGCCTCTGCTGGATGCCTGCAGTCATTCGCCTCCTGCCGCTCTTGAGGACCACCTGTACAGGTGCCACCCCTGTTTCCTGCGTGGATTAGCGGGTATAGGCGGTCGATGCATAGATGGATTTCATTCCCCTCCATAGTTTTGTATTTTCTTCTCATTGTTGACGAAAATGTCAACCATTTTCATTACAGCTGCTGTGTTTCTAAATAATGTTTTATTCTGTTTTCGTATTCTTTTGAATTGCATCATTTAAAGAAATAACGCCTGACGCTAATGATGAATGCATTGTCTTGGTTTTATTTCCTGAAGTGAGAGAACTTTAAGTCAAAAGGAGGGTAAAACTGTTGGCTGCGTTCACTAATTAATTCAGCAATTCATTAATTCAGCTTTCTGGAGCAACTGTGAAAGGAGATTTTTTTTTTTTTTTTTTTTTTTGCATTGATGGAGCTGCAGTGTTCACGGTCTGCGTTTGTGAAGGGGAGACGGACTCTGTGTGTGTGAGCGCTGCTTTGTGAGGCAGGATTATTGATTCATAGGGGATGTGACTACAGGCAGCCTCTCTCAGCTGCGTTCGCTCGACTTTTCTCCACCATCAGGCTTAACTGCTGCAGCTCATCTCTGCAGCCTGAGTTTTTTAACGTGAGAATGACAAACACAGTTTGAGGATGCAAATCAACATTTTCAATCAGACCTTGAATCCTGGATCTTGGGGTTTTTGCATAATTTACAGACTTTAAAATATACATATTTTACGTCCTCTGTTTCTGTGACATTGCTGGGAGTTCAGGGTCAGGACTGAACTGCTTTTTGTGTGAATTAAAGTTAAGTTGCATTACTAACTGGATGAGCGGGCTGTTTTCTTCGTGGAAAATACTCTGACCTCTGTAGAAAAGCTCTATAACCTTTTCTCAGCCTTTTACTTGTTACTTCGCTGCTCATGTAACAAAGAAGAAGAGACGTGATTGTCTGACTTGGACTGGCTTTGTGGAGGCTTGTTCTCGCTAAAGAAAGCTTGTTGGAAAATAACGCATGCTCTGACATGTTTATAGTGGAGAGATGGACACACTTTCTCCTTTTATCTTAAGTCAAACGTGACGTCTCACCTGCGCTCCTCTCCTCCTCTCTCTGGTAGCTGCAGAACTTTTTCACAAACGTTTAGCAGCTTTTTGTTTCCTTCACGTTCATTTTCAAAGTTTTTACATTCATTGCAACTACAAATTTAGCAACAAATGCATCAAAGAAAGCAAAATATTTATATTTTTTTAAACATAGAAAAGGGGGAAAAACCCAACTGAAATTTAAATATTTATCAGTAGCAATACTTTTTTTTTTTTTTTTTCTGTTTCATCAAAAATGATCAGTTAATCCAGATCTGGGGGGGAAATGATTGATTTGTTTGTAGTGATACATTCTAGAAAATGAGATTGGCTACCTTCTACCTGAGAAAAAATAAACTTGGTGGTTACTATCTCTAATAAAAATAAAGTTTATATCTCTGTCTACATCTCTCTCTGTCTATCTATCTCTATATATACATCTCTCTCTCTATCTATATCTCTCTATACATCTCTATATCTCTCGCTACCTCTATCTCTCTATCTATAATGCTTCAGTTGCTGATTCATTCACAAACTATTTTTAAAAGAATCAACTGAAGCGTCTGACATCCAGGTTCACGTCAGAGGCACAGAAGGAGGGAGTCGGTCCACATTGGCGGCATCGAAAGGGTTACCATGGTCACCACGTGTTTACGTCTGTATCCCAGCAGCGCTGGGAGCCAGTTTCCATGGCAACAGCCTTGATACCCGCTCCTCAAACGGACTGATGATGAGGCGGCTAAGCTCGCTGTGTGTCTGTGTTCCTGTTGATGTTGCCTCATTAGGTCGTTATTTATTAAAATATTTTTTTTGGGTTTCCTTTTTCTGGTCTAATCGTTGACCTTGTTGATATGGGACAGGTTTGTTTTCGGCTCTGGTCTAATGATTGGGGTCCTGGTTGGATCTACGGTCCAGGGTTAGGTCAGGGTTAGTTGTGAGCTGGTTGGACGTAACGGTTCAGCCATGGGTTCGACAGCTTTTGACACGAGGCCGGCTTTTAGGAGCTCACTCACGTGTGTCTGTGAGCGTCGTTGGGATGATATGATATCCTTGTGCGGACGTCTGTTTGCGCATCTGCATGGGGCTCACGACACCAGGCAGTCACACTTTCTGCATAAATGCAGCCGTTCGCCAAACATGCAGCTGCCGCACGGGACGATTATCAATAAGATGACTAATTAAAGCAAATACGTAAGAAGGTTTCATGTGACGTTATCATAGAACATAGCAGAGGAAGCGGTTATAATCTTTATCGCTGCCGTGTTTTGGCCTCTGGTTAATCTTTGGTGCTTTCTTTATTGTTTCTAAATGGTCTACACTCTTTGATGACCTTGAGGAAAAAATCCTGGGGTTTCCTAACATCGCATTTTGACATACAATAATTTGAAGAAACTTCACAATTACTTGTATGTAAAGTAGAAAAGCAATAATTATCCCTATTGCTACTAAGAATTTTTAAGTAAAGGTTTCTCCTATGAATGCATTGTTGTTTATGTCCAGGTGTTGGAATAAAAAACTTAATAAAAAAAAAAAACTGGTAGAGGAAATATCTCCCAAACCGCTTCAAATTGTGCTCAGTTGTATTGGTATCTGCTAATTGCGTAAAAATGCCTTTCATGCCTATATTAACATTATTCTGAAGACCGCCATTTCTAAAAACCTACTCAGACTTCGTAAGGGGGCTAGGTGCAGTAATGGAGCACGACTATTAACTCTAGCTTTGAGGCGTATGGCCTAACTATTAGCTCCCAGCCTGCTCCACATTCCCCTCTGCCACAAATCGCGTATGATGTAAATTTGTTCTGTATCTGCACACGATGGTGAAATTCAGGTATCACCTTATCTACTGGTTGTCCCACATGCCAATCATGCGTGTGTGCTTGTTCCTTGTTAGTCTCCACTTGCTGGCTGCACATGGGCATTTCTAGTATTTATGTATCTGGTTAGCTTAGCAGTTAGCTTAGCGGTTAGCTTCGGTGCTAGCCGTTCATTGTAGCTCCGCTGCTCAGACCATATACTTTGAACATGGCTGAAAGTCGCAAGAAACAAACCACCTACAAGTTTATGAGAAGAAGAAGGAGGACTCGGTAGAAAGAAATAAGACCAGAGTGGATTTGGGAGATTTATTTATTTTTTCCAAAAAAAGCAGAAAGTAGCGGGGAAAACGGTCTTGCGCATGCGCAGTTATTCAAAAAGGGACTTGGGGAAACTTCCGGAACAATCGGCAACTCTACCTTTAACCCGACAAGACAAACAAAAAGTGTTGTTCAGAGGTACCTTCCCTATTAACCGAGGAAAGGACAAAAGTGACTTGAAAAGGATGCAACATGCTAGCTACGCTAACACTACAAGCTAACAGTGAAGCCATAAATGGTGGCCACATTATCGCCTAATGCCATGTCTATTCTTCTTCCATTTAGCTTTAAAGGCATTGGAGGCTAGTTTGGCTAATAACACAGGTTATTATGGAGCCAAACTGAAGCTGACGATTAGGACAAAAACAAAAGTAGGAACTCAAATCAACCTGCCCTGCTTTTGTTGTAAATCACAAAAGTATCGGTATTATACAAAATGACCAGAAAGGCAGAAATTGTGCAGGACTGCTGCTGAATGTTTTACATGGTCCAGATCCTTGTTTACATTGCATTTAAAATGTGCTTTGTATGTGCAAGAACCATGTTTGTTTTGAAACACTATTTTAGCATAGAATGATCCTTTATTTGTCCCTCAGTAGTATAATTGAACTGTTATCAACTGCAAATGTTAGAGGAAAATGGAACCACACAGTGGCACATTAAAGATAAGCAATCATGATTTTATATATATATATATATATATATATATATATATATATATATATATATATATACACTTTTATAAAGGATATTAAAACCTTTACAAAGTGTTATTTGGTTAAATTATTATCATATTGTAATCATATCTGTATCCTGTGCCTTTCAAACATGGGGCCGCGCATCAAAAATTGCACAGAGTAATTTTCTGAGCATCGTATCGAGTTTGAAATTAGTGGACGGGCAACAACAACAACAATCTCCACCAGAGGTTTTGTGGCGAATACACAACAGATGAAGAAAACATTAAGTTAGATCATGAGCGGGAGTAAAAATACAATGACTTATCTGGAAGGATAAAAAAAAAAAACACAGCAAGGGGAGAAGTTCGGTTTTCTCCATTTTGATAATTCATCTCCTGGGAACCACGAGGACATAAAACTGCATCGCTGTTTCTGAACCGCCTGCATCAAATATGTTGAAACAGAAAATATCGATGAGTTTGGAGAGCCTTGGACCCCCTCTGGCCCCCTGGTCCGGATAGATATCCTTTTCATCAGCTGAGTTCAGAACTTTCTGATTCAGTCGTCCATAACATCACCCGCTGGCTCCCGTTCAGAGCAGATTCGCTGGATTTGCCAAGTGCAAAAAACGTGCCGCAGCTTGTGGTGGCGACATCGGAGCAGGAAGCATACGGCCGGCGAGCCGCCTCTCACTCTACAAACAGATGGACAGAGCTCACAAACGGCAAACATAACCGGCTCTGACCCGTTTCATTGGCTTTCTGGCTGCAACGTTTTTGTTATATTCTTTTATTTATTTTTTTAATGCATTTCATAGGTTTTACAGGCTTTTGTTTGGAAATGTTTCCAAATGGCTGTAGAAGAGTTATCGTTTCCCGCTTCTTTTCTCATTTAATCTGAAATGCTGGTTTTGGGTTGAATCTTGACTGACTGAGACCCATTTTGGTGTCATCCTTTCCGGTTCTGGATACGTTTTTAACAAATCAAACAGAAGATTAAAAAAGGTTTGTGATGGCAGGGTATATTTTCCGTCCGATTCTCTACATCAGGGGTGTGCAAAGTGATTCGAGAACGATTTGCCCCCCCAGGACAGGTGTGTGTGCTGCAGATGGAACCTTTTCGTTTTTAAGTGAATTTGAAAATGTTGGTACCCACAGAAATAGGATCACATCTGTGCAGTAACGTTTACTAAAAAGCAGACCTTGGTGCACCAAAATTTACTTTTTTTTAATTAGTTTATTGAACTTGGCCAAGTATAGCAAAATCTTTTGAAGATGGACCCAAATCCTTTTCTTAGAGCTGAGAAATTGACGCGTTTACTTTCCATTTCTTTTTTCAATCGACCCCCAAAACATCTAGTAAACTGCTTGATCATCTATTGAGGCAAATTTGTTTAATCAAATTACTGCATGCATGCTCATATTTTGTGAAGCACGTAAAAACATAGTTGAAAATATATATTTTTGGTATTTTATTTTTTTTAAATAATTCTTTGGCCTTTGACTTGACAATTTTGACCCACAGGATGAACACTTGTGGTCTGCATGATAATCATCTGTGTTCCTAAGAATAAGTTGCTCTAATCAAAGCTGTTTTTCTGGATTATTTGTAGCATTTTGGGCAAAGTCATTTGCGACCAGTGTGAGCGTCTGCTGCTGTTAAAACAACTGGCCAAATATTACATGAACATGTAGATATAAATATCTGCCATAAATTATTCGCAAACTTTTGTAAGAGCCCTTTATAAGTGTCCCAAAAGCTGACTGAGAACACAGGAAAAACCTTTTTAGCTTGATAATTAAGATGCTTAGTAAATTTTTCCATTTCTATATTTAGTTTTCAGATACTTTTGAATTCAGATGCGTTTGTTACAGTTAAGCACAATGCGATTCATACCCCTGGCAGATGTAGGTTCTAAAATACTTCTTTTAAGTCTTACCAGCATGTTTCTTCCAAAGGTAAATAATATTAATATTTTAGAGCAGCCCAGCCGGGATCCTGGTCTTAATCTGTGGAATAAATTGGAGGTTAGGGTTATGGCAAGGAGGCGTTCCATCCCACAAGGACTTGGAGCTGATCGTCAAAGATAAATCAGTAAAATGATTCTCTGGATTGAAATAAAACGATCTAAAATCTGTTTGGGGAATAAATATTGTTTTAACCGACTGGATTTGGTGGTTTAGTTCTGATGGGTTCTTTTTTTTCTCTGTTATTTGTATTTGCAAAAAAATAATAATAATAAAAAGAACATCTTCCAGAATAAAAGAAGGAAATCAGTACAATAGTTCCTCTTTTTTCACATCCAAGAATATGGATAACAATGCGAATATGCTCGCTGGTGAACGCAGTGGGATGTCTGTCCGCTGTACAGTAAGACGACGGACTGATGGTGAGATGGACCTGTGCTTAAACGTAAAGTGAAAGTACTGTTGCTGCTGTGGTTTAGGAAGCTAAATGCCCATCACTGCCTGAATGTAAATCAGATTCAGATCCGCTGAGGTTCATCTCATTGACTTTCCTCCCTCAGCTGCAACTCTCAGATGGAGGTTACTGACACTGGGCGGTCGATCAAACATCAACTTTGCTTTCTGGTGATGGAAAACCTTCAAGCTGATTGCTTTGTGGTGTTTTCATGGACTGAAGAGGGCCTGCGTGTTGGATAAATTGCTTTGTTTTCATTTTAAACTGCCTTCTGGTTTTATTTCTACCCTGGACATTTTTTTTTGGATTGGTTGTTGCAACACCCTGTTGTGTCCTAAAGTTCCTGCCCTCTAGCTGTTGATCTGAGAGCAAGTTGAACAATACAAAGTTAATGGTTGTGCGTTATTTTCTGTACTCCATGCAGTATAACAGCAACAAGCCCCATAGCATGATGCTACCACCACCATGCTTGACAGTCTCTACAGTGTTCTTGGGTTAGAAAACCGCAACCCCTCCAAATATTCTTGATATTGTGGCCAAATGGCACAATCTTTTGCTTCCTTCGACCATTAAACGCTTCTCCAGAGAAGCGTTTGGCTTTTCCATGTGGAAAACAAGCAGATTTCACTTGAGTGGAGATTTTGGAGCAGGGATTTTGTTTTTAGTCTTTACTGCATTAGGAGAGAAAACAAGAAACGTTAAATTGCTGGCCCATTTTTGTTTGGATGTGTGGGGTGAGCCTAAACATTTTCAGCATTAATGTGATTGACTTTTAAGGGATTTTATGCTTTTTGTTTACCTTTAAATAGGAATGTGGTGCAAAAGTGTTATTTTAATTGAATTTTCACTGTCAACATTTCAGCTGCACGCTCAAATAAATACACACGTTTGACCCAAATCCTATAACGGCACCGAAGGATCTAGAATAGAAAATCAAAATTGGTCGCTGTGAAATAGAAAATGCTGCCACTGTCCATCTTTTAGCCATGAACCTCATCATCAATAAAACACAGGGACCTAAAATAGTCCAGCTGAAAATATCGTCAAAATAAGACGAAACTAATAGCATTTTTATACAATTTCTTTATTTGTCCACAAACATTTGCAGTTATTTGAAATCAATGCAATGAAGCCGTTGCTCTTAGGATTACCCAGAATCCCTTGCCGCTCATACTACTGACTTCAGGTACCGAGCAAACAGCAGACGGCGCTGTTGTCCCGTTTAGCAGGATTTACCTATAATGTCCCCACAGACCTTTTTAATTGTTAATTAAATCTGCGCTGCCCCGTCAACCACTGGATTAAGCCACAAGTTAATCATCTGAACTTTAGCTTTTGTATTTGAGAATGTGGAAATATTGTCCATGGTGCAAATTCATGATTAGGGAAATAATATCTGGTTATTTCTAGGCTGAATGCTGATATACGACATTTATCTTGATGCTTTTTTTTCTTAAAGTAATTATAAAAACGCATCTGAATCAAATCTTTTCCCCAAATGTCACATTTCTGTTTAACAAAAAACTGTAGATATGAGAAACGGCTGAAAACTGACCTACTGGAATACATAAAAGTGTAATTATAATGCAAAATAAGCCATCTTGATATAAATCATTTAGTCTCATCTTATATCTCTTCTTTTTAAAAATCTCTGTTTTTTAAAAACTCAATCTATTTCCCAGCCCTAAACATGATGTAAAAAATAATGCAAACTCAGATATTTCAGTAATTTCCAGTGGTCAGATCCTTCGTCCCAGATGAATCAGGGTTCATCTTTGAAACAGGTAATCTGTTACATACAGCGGATACTAACATTGCACAGCAACTCTCAGTGAATATATATTCATATATATATAATTTTTTTGTTTGTTTTTATTTATTTTTTGTCAGTCACACACACAAGAATGAGATGACGTCACATTAGTGATTTAAGAAATGAAATAAAAATTAACCTGAAACTACAGCCTGGAGGAACTGTAATTCTGTAAAACTAATTAGCTAAAAAATTGAAACAAACAGAATAACAGCAATAGAAACATTTTATTTTATCTTCAGTCAACCCCACTTTATATCAGTTAGAAAAACGATGTAAAATGAACAAATTAAGCTGTTCTGGGTTCTAGTAAAGGGCTGGAGTTTTTATTTTGAAACCAGGGTTTTGTTGTACATTTCCACCACTTGTTTCATGGTTTGTTTTGGATCTCAGATGGAGCCTCCGTGGAGGGCTCTGCCTCTGACTGAAGTGCTTCTATTTGCACTCGTATAACGGGCTGAAACGATGCGACCTGGGTTCATGGCAGACTCAGTTTCTTTTTAGGGCTGCTGAGCATCGGTGGATGCAGGGCTTCAAAAGTTGCACGTTTTGAACAGAACTCCATTTCATTTAACCTTGCAGGAGTGAGAGCCGTACTCTCTCTTTGATAGCATCTATCTTGTGGTTATTGAGGCTTTTCTCTGCATGTTTGATCCAAATGGATGTTTGCCCACATGCTGCACTGACCTTGAGGTCCACCCACTGTTCATGAATATTTATGATTGCAAGTATTTATGCAGATGACGGAGACAATGCGGCGTTCCGATTGGAGTCAGATGGATGAAGGCCCGAGTTCCTACTAGGTGCATCGATTCTTTTTGTCTTACCGCTGTGAGCTTGCAGGACGCACTTGGGCGGTCTCCTGCAACGCTGCTGCAGAATGTTTGTCATGAAGGTGCAGGAACATCCGGCAGCAGCTGAACACGTCGTCTTGGGTTCCTACGATTTATTTTTTTCATGCTTCAGGTTGGAGTCTTGCTAAAAGGTTGAAGTGCGACTCTACACCTGCCTGGCTTCTTCTTTAGGTCGTTGCGGTTTGAAAGCGCGCTAAACATAAATGCCAAGATGAATGTTTTACCTCTGCTTAATAAAAACATTTTTTAAGGCAAAATTGGGACCACAGATTGCAATATGAACGTTTTTTCCTTAGAGATGTGGAGAGAAGGCTTCCCGACACTTTTGTTTTGATGTTTATTGTCTAGTAAACATGTTTGTTGTGCTGCTGAACTGACACTGGTGACAAAATATTAATACAACTGCGCGTACATAAAAGATGGAGAACTTAGTCATTCTTCCCTTTGTGAAGCAGCCGTCTTCAGTCTTTTTTGCCAGCAAAAACACAAACTTTACTTGTTTGGGGATCTTAATTGATGGCATTCTTAACATTAAATGTCATATTGACCATTTAACAAAGTTTGCATAATATGCTACTTGCTTTGCTACTTGGGGTATTTTCTTCCACCTTCTGCTAAACCTGGCATCGCACTGATCAGACTGCAATAAATGTTGTCTAGTTTCTTCAGGGCAATGCATTCAGACTGTCTGTTCCTGTGTTTGTTGTAACCTGTTGTGCAACGACTGCATCATATCAATGTTTTAGAAGCTAAAGATATGCTAAGGTGGTAAAATCGCTGAGAGACTACAACTAAGTTGTTTTATTCACCAAACAGCAGAATTTGCATTTTTATATACATTTTTCCAGTAACTGGAATCTGTTTGATGTAATAATAAAGCAGAAAGACATTAATACTTATTTGTTTATTTATCGCAAGTCTTATGGTTATTGCGACATTGCCTAACTTTAACATGTTTTCTTAATATCCTGCAGCCCTCTGCATTGCTTGTTTTGAAACTTTATTTGAGCCGTATTTCCATGGATCCTGTGTCATGTGGTGCAACACATTTCCAGCTTATCTTAAAACGGTTGTGATTTCCCCAAAGAAAGTCATTCTCTCCGTGTTTTTCTCTGGGTTTAACTCTCGTAGCAGAACACATTTCTGCCGCTGAGGCTTTGCTGAGTATAAAGACTGTCAGAAGGCTTGTGTGCTGTACCAAGTTGTTCATAAACTCCACCAGATATGGTCTAATTCCAGTCAAGGAAGTTAAACCAAACGACTTGAAAAAGATGAAAAAGTCGCCTTCATTTGAAAAGTAATGTATAGATTTGTCTGATTTATCTTGATTGTACCGACTTCAGAAGATATTTGTCTGAAATCTTGACTGTAATCATGTAATTTACGGGAAGCCAGGCCCCAGTTGAAGCTTAAAGCTTTACTGTGGGGCTCTTTCACTAATCCAGTCTTTGTGAATATCTGTACATCAGTGTTTTATTTCAGACCTGATGTTTGAAAATTATATATATATATATATATATATATATATATATATATATATATATATATATAAAAATCACTCAGCGTTTACAGGAAACCTTTGGAGATGAAGCAAGGTTTGGCCCTTAAAGACGTAGAAACATCTGGATTATTTGCGACATCCGTGTAACCTGGTGAGCCAGATTTATATTGTGGCATGTAACGGCATTTAATAAAGAACACTAGACCGTATTGGAGGGGAAAATCAGTTGATAATTTGATGCCAGTTGGTAAAAGGTTATTTAAGGACATTCCAGCATCAGGTCGTCGATATCAAAGCAAAACCCCATCTTGAGCAAACATGTGGCGACAGTGGAGAGGAACAGCCTCGATTTAACAGGAAGAGACCTTCAGCAGAATCAAGATCCGGCTCAGGATGAGAATTTGCAGCGTCAGCCAGCTTGGCAGAAAAGTGCAGAACCACTGGGTTAGGAGTAATTTCCAAAATAAATAACATAAAATTATTAGCAGAAAGTCTAAATACAGAAAGTCCAAATTCAGTTCAATAGAATACAGACTAAACTATTCAATTGGACTGAATTTGGACTGAATTGGATTCTATATAACTAGACATGAATTGGACCTGCCTGTTCTGTAAATGGCCTTCAGATGGAACCTGCTATGAACTGGTGCCGTATAAATAAACTAGGTACAAAACCAAGAACACAAAGGAGCATCCAGTTGGTGTCAGAACCCAACTACAGGTCTTGTTTTCTTCTTAAACCCGATCGGTAAACCCATTCATTCCCGTGTAGCTCTGTCCTCTGTTGTGGCCTAACCTGACGTCTCTGAGGGAACCGACGACGCTTTGAGACGTTAGCTTTGGCTGCTTTATTAGCGGCTAAATGTAAAGCTAGTTTGCAGTAGTTGTTTTTTTTGCGTGAGTTTAATGCACGATTGCAAAGCAGCTGGAACAAAACATTCCAACATCCAGGGTGTTTTTGCACGATGGGACCTGCAGATCGGCTTTTTGGTTCAGTTTTACTGAACTGTGAAAATCTTAATCCCGTCTGGTTGGTGGCACCCTGGTCTGGCTCTCGTGTGTTTTTGTTTTGTTGACGTGTAACAGATGGTTTTAAGGGTTTTTACACTCCGTGTTGTGGAGCCGTTTAGGCCGTGCACTAAGAGGCTGCGACACCCTGCAGGCTGACAGATGAATATTCTGCATGTTGTTTAGTCACAGCATGATTCACACAGCAAAAACAGCACATGCTCAGTTTTCTTCCTCTTTTTTTTTCTGACAGATATCATTGGTTTTCTTTATCTACACCATGTAAATATTCCTCCTTTTTTACCAAAGAACTGTAAATATTAAGTGCAAAGTGATGACGTATATAGGAGCTATATCAATTCAATTTTATTTAATAGCGCCAATTCATGAAACATGTCATCTCGAGGACCTTTACAAAGTCAAATTCAATCATATTATACAGATTGGTCAAAAATTTCCTATATAAGGGAACCAGTTGATTGCATCAAAGCCCCGACAAGCAGCATTCACTCCTGGAGAAGCGTAGAGCCACAGGGAGAGTCGTCTGCATTGTTGATGGCTTTGCAGCAATCCCTCATACTGAGCAAGCATGAAGCGACAGTGGAAATAAAAACTCCCCATTAACGGGAAAGAAAAACCTCCACCAGAACCAGGCTCAGTGTGAACGGTCATCTGCCTCGACCCACTGGGGCTTAGAGAAGACAGAGCAGAGACACAACAAGAGAGACAAAAAGCACAGAAGCACACATTGATCCAGTAATCTGTTCTACATTAGATGGTAATAGCGGGTGATCTGTCTTCTCTGGATGATGCCACAGCTAACAGAACGTCAGACCAGGTGTACCTACTATGAAGAAAAAAATGACTGAGAACAAAAAGTCAAAAGATGAAATAACAACAAACATTGCAGATTGGAGAGCAGTAGGAGAAATCAGCAGAGTGAGAGAAATAGACCCTGATGTCCTCCAGCAGCCTAAGCCTACAGCAGCATAACTATAGAGATAGCTCAGGGTAACATGAGCCACTCTGACTAGAAGCTTTGTCAAAAAGGAAGGTTTTAAGATTAGTCTTAAAAGTAGACGGGGTGTCTGCCTCACGGACCAAAACTGGGAGTTGGTTCCACAGGAGAGGAGCCTGATAGCTAAAGGATCTGCCTCCCATTCTACTTTTAGAGACTCTAGGAACCACCAGCAGACCTGCAGTCTGAGAGTGAAGTGCTCTGTTAGGAACATACGGAGTAATCAGAGCTCTGATATATGATGGAGCTTGATTATTAAGGGCTTTATACGTTAGAAGAAGAATTTTTAAATTCTATTCTTGAAACTATTAATGACAGTTTGTTTTAAGTGCTGTACCCCTCTGTATCCTGTAAAAAAGAACTTAAATTTGAAGAGTTTAGCAGAGATATCTGACCGTTTCTGGTTTTATTACTGAGTTTTACACTTTTATGCCCCATGTAGATGTTTTTTTTTACTTGTTTTTCTGTGTAAACCTCAACTATAATAGTTCCTGATCATTAATGTTTCAGGGATCCGACACCAGTTCAAGTTCGACACTTAAAATGAAGACAAAAATGTGTTGGGGGCCAAACTACTGCTCTTTCTGGAGTTAAAAAAGCAAACGAAATGTGAACCAACTTTATAACAAATAAGAAAATACGATCATACATTAGGCCTTTATTTAACCACTTACTTTGACTTGATCTGTAACCCTTATCCATTTTAAAAATTGTTCAGGATTTTCAAGAACAGCCCAGTAAAACCAACAAGCTTCAAGCTGATCATGTACTGGAAACTGCTCACAGTAAAGTGAGTTTAACGTTGACTTTAGAAGGAGCGGACCAAGAAAGAAGGCCAAAATTCACACCTTCTAGTTCACCTGAAATCTGTAGCTGGCCTCATTCTGGATAAATTAGATCAATGCTAAAAACCCTGATAAAGAATCAGTTTATTATTGGCATCTCTGTTGCCACCAAGGATGGCTTTACCAAGTTTTATGATTAACTGTAATAGGAAAAGACGTACACTGCAAAAACGGGAAGAAAAATAAGTCAAATTTTCTTGAAATTAGTGCGTTTGTCCTTCATTTGAGCACATAAATAAGATGATCTGCCAGGGGAACGAGTATTTTGACTTGTAAAATAAGATAATTAGATATATTGCACTCTAAATAAGATGATGGAGATGAGTTGCAGTGTTTCCCGCAGGAATTTGGTTATGCGAGGCGGGGGGTTGTTGGACGACACGTTGCCCGCGGACCGACTCGCGGAGCGGGCGGGGGGGGGGGGGGGGGGGTTGTTGGACGACACGTTGCCCGCGGACCGACTCGCGGAGCGGGGGGGGGGGGGTTGTTGGACGACACGTTGCCCGCGGACCGACTCGCGGAGCGGGGGGGGGGGGGTTGTTGGACGACACGTTGCCCGCGGACCGACTCGCGGAGCGGGGGGGGGGGGGGTTGTTGGACGACACGTTGTCCGCGGACCGACTCGCGGAGCGGGGGTATCCATGTGTTTTTTCCCTGCCATTCACGCACGCGCGAAAGCAACAACAACAAACCGCGTGTTAACGTCACTTTTTTTTTTTTTTTTTTGGGAATGTTGGCGAGGCGGTAGCGTGAGTTTGGCGAGGCGGCCGCCTCGCCAAGATAGCGCTGCGGGAAACCCTGAGTTGTTCCGATTTTAAGTGTAAAAATCTCATTCCATTGGCAAATCATCTTATTTACCTGCTCAAATCAAGGACAAATACGCTAACTTCAAGAAGATTTGACTTATTTTTTATTTTGTTTTTTTCAGTGTAGAAGTACAATCTGCACATAAAATTGGCTTAAAAAAAAGAAAAATGAAAATGAGAAATGACACAAAATTAAATGCAATTTAAATGAAAGCTAGTTTTTAATTATGCTGAAAACTGAAACTTAAAATACGGAATAATGTTTATTGGAGTACAAAGGAACAAAATGCATTGTCAGTAATATGAATAGATAAATAAAATAGCGAGTTTTTATCAGATTTAAGTGATTACCACATTGCCGTTTATCAAGCAACTCCTTTTTGACGTAGAGCTCAGAGCTGTAAGCGTGGGGAACTTGGAGAGGAACGATCAGCTCAGTCGCTCTGGTTTTTCTGATTCCAGATGTTCACTGGCCTCCTGAAGCACACACCCCCTGCTGCAGCCTCCTCCGCCGCTGCCTCGGAGCAAGGCAGCAACGCACAAACCGCAGGTCCCACAATCCCTCGGGGACACCTGGTCGTTGGCTCCAAGGACCAGCTTCGAATCCTCACGCCTGTGGGCAGCACATCGACGGCCAATCACTGTGCCACGGTCGGCGTTCACACCGCCAGGCACTCCGCCGGCGCTCCGAGATCCCACACCTCCCTGAGCGAGGAGGATGAAGGAGGAGGAGGAGGAGGCAGAGTGAAGAAGAAACGGAAGAAAAAGGACAAGAGGCAGTGGGAGAAGGTAGACGCGGAGGAGGAGGAGGAAAAGGAGAGCAGCAAACCAAAGAAACAAAAGGAGGAGAAGGAGACGACCGTGCTCACGCTGAGGAGGAGCAAAGAGCCCAAGGAAGGCAAAGAGAAGAAGGAACGGCGTTCGAAGGGAAAGGGGGGCAGGAAGGATACGGAAACGAGGAATGTGGCCGGCGGGAAAACATCGGACCCTGCAGCGGCCTCCGGACCGGCTCAGGTCCCCGTCAAAGTACCCGGGAAGAGAGGACGGAAACCCAAGGTCAAAGTCCTCCCTCCAGTGCCGACGAATCAAGGTTAGTTGTAACGTCTCAGTTGGGTTTTTTTTGTGCGTGTTTAAATTGGTTGTGGAGTTGCAGGTGGATTGAGGTTGCAGGGGAGAGCTTTTAATGTTTGTTTGTTGGACTAACGGAGGTGTTGACAAGAGCTCCTGTTCCTGTGGAGCTGCTGTTTACACGCTGCGCTCTACCTGAACCTCTGCTTTTTCAAAGAGTGTCCCATTTCATAGGGAAAGAGTTTAATCACCATCTGTGTCGTCTCCAAACAAAGAGCTCAAACATCCCATCATTACTGACACCGTTTCTCACATGCTAGTGTCTGTTTGCACACTTTTAGCTTCTCATGGGGTGTTTTTTTTTTTGTTTGTTTTTTTTGGACATCCATGCAATTTGCACAGTTTTTAACTAATCGGAGATCGTCTTGTCTTATACATTCATGCAATTGCCCTGGATGAGAAGTAATACATCGTCTGTAAACTGACTGCTGGCTGTCTCTTATGACTAGGATATTTCAGATATATCAGATGCTCAGGACCATTTGCATGCTGTTAGCATGTCTTGTTGTGTGTCTGTTTGAATTGTGAGCCGGTGTCTCACCAAACTGTCATTCTAGTCCCATAATGACAATAAAGATTCTTGATTGATGACGTATCATCAGATATAAGATCAGTTGTTGCGGCTTGTTCTGAATTTGATCAGACGAGTTGACCGACCAGTTTAGCATCAAGAGTCGGATTGATTAATTAATATCCAGCAGCTTCGCAAAGATACCCCCCACAAAATGTCTTAATGGCTTTAACGACCGCCCATTACTAAGGGGTGGACCTGTTTCTGTTGAATTTGCATGTTATCTAAGCCATTACAAGGCCTTTGTTGGGCAGGAGTATAAAGCTTGGTACTCCACATTACTCCAGACTTTTTGAATTGAGAAAACTTCCTGGAGAGGAAGCGAAACGTCTTCAACTACGGAAAACAAGTCCAGTTTCTTTGCTTTTTACTTTTTTTTTGGAATTTGGATCAATGCATTTAACGTATCACAGAAACCAAAAATGTGCCCAAACGTCTGATTTTAGGGACGAAGGAGCTTCTAAGATCCTGTCGGCCGTTCCGCAAATTCGTCTCACTTGCTCTTCCTTGCTGTGAACAGTAATGGCGCGCCGTGATACCGCCCCCTAGGGGTTAGGAGGTATATTGATATTGAAAGCCAGAATATCGATATTAAATCGTTTTTAAAACCATTGATATTGATCATTGCATGGATTTGTATGCACAGCCCTACTTACTGTGACCTTAATTGTGGCTCATTCTGACAAAACTGGTTTTAAAATGTATGGGTAGACCTCGATGGACGAGTAGCTGAGGTTTTAAATGTTTTTTTCCCCTCTTCTTCTTGAAAGGAGCGGGGCGTGGCAGGGTTACGGCGTACATGTGCGCTGTGCCAACGAGCGAATATGACTTCTGTTATGATGTGTTGCCAAAATCATGAATAGATAAAAAATGTATTAAAAACCTATTTCTGATATGAGGTGAGAGCTTGGAGAAGAGCCACTCTAATATCAGTACTTAATGTGCTTTTACATTTCTGATGCATGTTTCCTCCCCAGATGCAGCTGCATAATGTCCGAAAGTGTCTCCATGTCTATAAAATGGACTTGATCGGGCTAACGAATTTCTCTCTCCCCTTTCTATTTTCAACCCTTGCAGCAGGAACTCAAGTGAACAACACCCAGGCTGACCAAATCCATGGAAAGAGTCATGGCCCGGCCAACAGCAAGACTGCCGTCCCCACGGCGCCTAAACAGAGGGGCCGCAAACCCAAGTAAGAACAACCGCTAGCTAGGAAATGCAGAAGCAAGCCGTATGCCTCTAAAAATAGACAAAAGTAGAACTTCATCAAAGGTTGGTTTCAAGTGCTGACTTTCAAAGCTTAAAGGTGGTGTTGGTGATGCCTGGTGCTGCTGCAGTTAAAGCTAAGTTTCTCAGCAAATGTCATCACAGTGCACTTCACAAGACAAACAGAACCGATTCATACCCAGTTACACATTATCCACTTGGTTCTACCGTATTTTTCAGACCATAAGGCACATTAAATATTCTTCCCAAGTGTGTAATATCACTCCTCCACGTCCACAGCTCTCTATCCGTCTCTGTCAGGAGGACAGAGTAGCTGGACTACACTGCCCTGTTTCTAACATAAGGCCCAAAATAAACGTAACTTTTATATTTAATTAACTTACTAGGTTTAATGTTGCTAGTGCGTACTCCAGGCTGCCTTACATGAATGCACTTCTAGTTTAGACATTACAGTCAGGCAGTGTTGTAGACAGCTCAGGGGTCCTATCAGGTAGTGACACAGTGTACCGTAATGCTCCTAATATCCATTGAGAGGAGCGGCTTCGTTGCTAACCAAAGTCGCACTTACACATTGTAACAGATTTTTGAGCTCATTGTACCACATAAAATCAGTCGGTGCCTTTATAGTGCGCCTTATAGTCTAAAAAAAATACTGTAGTTCATTTCTGTACAATCCAACATACAGATTCTGATCCAAATACATGCATTTCAGCGCAGGGATTTTTTTTTTTTGTACCTGCACTCACCCCCCTCTGTCCCTCCAGTTCCAGAGGTATAACCTTATCTATTGGTTCTCCCACATGCCATCATTCCGGCGCGCTCACGTATTACCAGTTAGCTTAGCGGCTAGCTTAGTGGTTAGCTTTGGTGTTAGCCGTTTATTGTAGCTCCACTGCTCTCAGCGTAGACTTTGAACATGGCTGAGAGTCGCAAGAAAGGAACTGAGTTCATGTTTATGAGAAGAAGTGGAAGGCCTCAGTAGAAAGGAATAAGACCAGAGTGGATTTGGGAGATTTTTTTTCATGCGATCCCCCTGAAGAGCAGGTAAGCTGGTCTTGCGCATGTGTAGTTAATCAAAAAGGGACTTTGGGAAACTTCCAGAAAAATCACAGACTCTAGCTTTAATGCCTAATTTATACAGTTTATCAGCACAAAATGTTGATTTGGGGTTCAGTTACTCTTTAAGGACTAAAATTGACAGCTTCTTTTTTCTTGCATTCCTGCTATGAGCAGTCAGTCATTTTCGTCACACCTAGTCTGAGAGTAAATCAGCGTTTACTGTAATTTTAAAACAAAATATGATTAGAGTTGATATATCAAGCTAACTACAACCACAGTATATTAACTGTAAATAGGAGGTTCTGCATCTTTTTCCTTGGGAACAAGAACCCATACGTTTGCTCTAAAATTTCCAACAGGGCGCAACTCCTCCATCTTCTATGACAGACTGATTTAACTGTAAACTACGTGGTCATTTATTTATTTTTTGTCCTGCCCAGACAACCTGGACATTGGTAATTTTTAGTAACTAGTCTATAGTGTCAGTTTTAAAGGAAACTTAAAGTGGCCAAACCCCTGAACAGAAACCATCCCACTTTAAGGAATCAGATACTGGGACTGGATGTGCTTGGCTAGAGGGATGCCAATTTTTATTTTTTCCAGTTGGTGAATAAAACAGCTCAGAACATCATTAACACATAAGTCATCAGAGATAATGATGATCTGCCTGCAAAGAACCTGAAGGATCCTAAAGATGAAACAAACCCAGCTCCAACCGGTTCAGCCAGTTGCTGTTTGAATTACCTGATGCTATGCTAACAGATTTAGGAGCAGTTTGTTTCCTCAGGCTACAGAAACTAATAATTTTATGACCTTATAATTTATTTTCACACCTTACATTTTACGAGTGGTGTCATCTTTAATTTAGCAACCTTTATTTGATTTGTCTGAAGATAAAGCTTGAAAGTGATTAACTCAAAATAAAGGAATCAAAGTAAAATGAGCCTCCGTGAATAAAGTGAAGATCCCACAACATTAAAAACTAATTAGTGTAATGAAAAGAAGAGACAGGAGATGAGAGGAAGATGAATATCAACAGAAATGACGATCTAAAGAACACCAGCATTGTTAAGGCAGAGAGGGGGCAGAGGAAGATTTCCACTGGGTCGTTTTTTTAAAGTGAAGTGCTTCTATCAGGTCATGTTTTAGATACATTCAGTTAAGACATTAGAAATCCCCCATGTGGCTCAGATTTAACTTCATCTTCATCTGCTGTTTTACCTTTTCTCGCTGTTCTCTTTGTGAGGGTTTTGCTGCGTTATCTTGGACAGGAAAAGGAAAAATCTGACGATGGCTGCCCTCTACGTCTAAGTCGGTCTCTGCCGTTCTTCTTTACAGAAAATGTTTTTAACTGTAAAGCAAGATGCTTTCCAGAGCATCTGGATTATTATCAGAAAAATAATAAATTTTACTTTTACACCAAATTTGCTGAACTTTTACTAAGTCAGATTTCTTTGTAACAGGGCTCACCAACCTTTTTGAAACTGAGAGCTACTGTTTCTGGATGCTGACTGGATGAAAAGAATCCTGCTTCTAAAAAATTTTAATTTCCGTCCCTTCAGAGATCCTGGTGCAGCGCCGGTGGAGAAGAAGAAGAAAGGGAAGAGGAGAAACCAGGAGCAGGCAGTCCACGAAGGGGCGGAGAGCGATGACACCACCTCAATGTCCACTCTCAACATGGGAGGGGACGACAGCCAGGACCCCCTGGATAATGCTGTGAGTAGGGGTTTCAAAATAACTGATATGTTTGTATAACTGATACTAAGAAAATTATTATTTCAGGTACTCATTTGTGTTAAAATCCATACAAACCTAGCCATTCGCATCTGCCCAAAATGTCAGCACTTCTTTGGGCGGCAGAAACAGTGAGCCCCTCCCCTGTAGCCGCTCACCTGACCAAAACAAAAAGCTGATTTTAAACTCTGTTAAAATGGCGAGTACATCCTGCGAAAAAGACAAATGGGTCCCATCTTAGCCGACAAGTCAAACACTAAAACGTTGTTGAGAGGAACTTTGCCTATGAGGCAGACGGACGGTAAAAGAACAAAATGTTGTAGGAAACATGTTAGTGACAAGCTAACGCTACAAGCTGACGCTTCGACTCAGATGTTTGAGAGAAACTTAAAAAGTCAGTAAAGCTAGGGCTGGACGATATAGAAAAAAAGCATATCGATAAAATGGAAATCATATTGATCGATATCGATAATTATCAAATGATTCAGAAAATACAGTTTAAGTGCATCCCTGGCCATTTTATGCTGTTGCTTAGTGACTTATTTTTAAATAAAGAACTCACCCCTTTATTCAACCAACATTTTATCAAAACTGTAACAGAAAGAAAGAACACGTGCTCTCTGAACTCTCTGATGGGGGCGGAGCTTGTTGACGGGTCGTTCCTGGGTCTGCATTTGTGATTGGTTGGGAGTATGTAATGACTGCAGTGTTAACTTACATGATGGGCTACAATGCAAAAGAAAGGAAAACTGTTCCTCTATTGAGCTTTTTATTGGCCCCTTTTTCTTCTGTTGAACCACACGTCTATCCATCGATATATATTGTTATTGAATTATGGTCCAGCCCCAAGTAAAGCTCCTGTATCTGCAGCAGTGAAGTAGTAAACCTCCCGGAAAACACAAGCTAACGAGTCAAATATTAGCTTCACGGACTCAGACAGCCCAGTGACTTGGTTCTATTGGTCTGAGCTCCCCTGTCGAGACGCGCTCCCCAGATGTGAAGTCCTGATTCATGCCACGCCCTGTTCTACTGTGGACCTTAGAAAAATGTTAATGAGCTGATGGCTTAGTAGGCTGCTTAATAGTGAAGATGTAAAAAGACCCAAAGATCCCCCTCCTTACTTCTTAGTTTAGTTATTAAGGCACTGGAGGCTGTTGTGACTAATTATAAAACAGGCTTTAGTGGATCCTGACAATTAAAGCAGACAAAAAGTAGGAACACGTAGCACCCTACCCTGCTGCTGTAGTTGATCAGTAAAAAAATATGTAGTAAAATTACCAGAAAGGCAAAAATTGTCCAGTGCTGCTGCTGGATATATCTCCATGGACCAGATCCTTGTTTACACAGTAAATATGTTTTGTATGCTCCAGATCCATGTTGGTTTTGAAACACAATTTGTTTTAGTATCAAATTAACCGTTTTCTGTCCCGTCAGTGGAAAATTTTATTTGGATCAACAGCAAATTAACAGTAACATGGAAGCAAATTAAATAATATGAAACAATTGCATGACTGAGTTAAAGGTACATACTTGAAACACTTGTACTGTTATCCTGTCTGTTGTTTAGCCAAATAGGAAAGTGACACTTAAATTATATATTTTTTCCTAAACAAAAATCAATACCCATACTAAGTTTTTTTCTCCCTAATTAAGGACGTTACATTTTTGTCATATTCCAATTACCTAAAAAAAACCCCAAAAACTTTTGGCTTCCTTAGCTGCGATATTAAAAATGGTATTGAATGTTTTTCTTTTCTTTTTCTTTGAGTTTAACATTTTTGTATCGCAACAACCTTATCTGTTAACGTATATTTAAAAAAAATTAAAAACAGTAGTTGAAATGTA
The DNA here is from genome assembly GCA_037039145.1 of Fundulus diaphanus. Classification (NCBI taxonomy): domain Eukaryota; kingdom Metazoa; phylum Chordata; class Actinopteri; order Cyprinodontiformes; family Fundulidae; genus Fundulus; species Fundulus diaphanus. The sequence continues at coordinate 5,572,571 of CM073126.1, forward strand.
GATTAAGTAATTAAAAGGTGCATAAAGTAAATCTATGAATAGCCTGACTTGGTCATTGAGGTTGTATTGAAACTGCCATCAATACATTTAGCACAAATATATATAGAATAAAGCTCATAACCAAAAACTATAGCAAAACAAGCTTATTTTTCTTTTTCAAATTTATGCATTAAAAAGGTTTTATATATTTTTATATAAAGCTCCCGATAGTTTTGCAAAGTGCACCTTGAACTTAATCTCCGACAAAAAGTGTGCAGATAAAATATCAAAGAATAACTAAATCCAGCTGGTGGAAGAAATTAAATGGAAACACCTGAACCTTTGCTTTGATCGAAAGAGATTTCTGTGTAGAATTTGTATTAATTTCGTAAAAAATGTGTTGTTTCTACTAGAGATGGCGACTCCAAGTTTGAGACTTCAACATGAGTTGCACTTAAGTGGCAAAAATAAAAGATTTTAAAGTCGACCAGGACCTGAGACCTGTTTAGGAAGATTAGTCGATTGAAAGATAATTATTAAATGTTCATGTGGTATTTTAGGCCAAGGGGACAAACAATACAGGTATGGATTCCTTTCTAACAGTGATGCAGGGTTACAGATGACCTACATGTTGTGGACCTGATGAGAAAATGTATGTTCCAGTCATTAAAGACTCAAAACTTGACGTAGACTTGGGGCATCGGATGTCCTTACTATAATACATTTCATTTTTATGCACCTTCCTTTGTCTCACAATGCTTTTCTTTTTCCAGCCTCAGTTTTTCCAGAGCTGTCCTCTTTTTTCCTCCTCGTCTCTCTGGACACTGTGATTGAACCACCTTTCCCTCCCGTTCTGCAGAAGCGGCGTTCAGGACGACAAGTCAAAAGGAGGAAGTATAACGAAGACTTGGACTTTAAGGTGGTGGACGACGACGGGGAGACGATCGCAGTTCTTGGAGCTGGACGCATCTCGGCGCTCAACGCCACCGCCCTGGCGTGGCAGGCTGAAGTAAGTGTGGACAAAGAACCTTCGCTGTCTCGGCAAAATCTGTTTGGGGAAAACAAGTTTTATTCAGTTTAATTCAATTAAATTTTATTTATATAGCGCCAATTCACAACACGTCATCTCAAGGCTCTTTACAGAGTCTAATTCAATCAGATTATACAGGTTGGTCAGAAAGTTTCCTCTCTAAGGAAACCCAGCAGGTTGCATCAAGTCTCTCCAAGCAGCATTCACTCCTCCTGAAAGAGCGTAGAGCCACAGTGGACAGTCGTCTGCATTGTTGATGGCTTTGCAGCAATCCCTCATACTGAGCATGCATGAAGCGACAGTGGAGAGGAAAACTCCCCTTTAACAGGGAGGAGAACCTGCAGCAGAACCAGAACCAGGCTCAGTGTGAACGCTCATCTGCCTCGACCCACTGGGGGTTAGAGAAGACAGAGCAGAGACACAGAAAGCACAGAAGCTCACATTGATCCAGGAGTACTTTCTATGTTAGATGGTAATAGAGGATGATCTGCCTCCCCTGATGATGTCACAGCTAACAGAACACCAGACCAGGTGTACCTTCTATGAAGAGAAAAAATGACAGAGAACAAAAAGTTAAAAGCTGAAATAACAACAAACAATGCAGATTGGAGAGCAGTAGGAGAACTCAGTAGAGTGTGAGAAATAGGCCTTAAAAGTAGACGGGGTGTCTGCCTCACGGACCAAAACTGGGAGTTGGTTCCACAGGAGAGGAGCCTGATAGCTAAAGGATCTGCCTCCCATTCTACTTTTAGAGACTCTAGGAACCACCAGCAGACCTGCAGTCTGAGAGCAAAGTGCTCTGTTAGGAACATACGGGGTAATCAGAGCTCTGATATATGATGGAGCTTGATTATTAAGGGCTTTATACGTTAGAAGAAGAATTTTAAATTCTATTCTTGATTTAACAGGAAGCCAGTGAAGGGAAGCTAAAATTGGAGAAATATGATCCCTCTTGTTTATTTTCACCAGAACTCTCGCTGCAGCATTTTGGATCAGCTGAAGACTTTGAACTGCATTTTGTGGACTTCCTGATAGTAAAGAATTACAATAGTCCAGCCTTGAAGTAACAAATGCATGGACTAGTTTTTCAGCATCACTCCTGGACAGAATATTTCTAATTTTGATGATATTCCTGAGGTGAAAAAAGGAGACCGACACCTAAACCCAGGACAAAAAAGGTTTTCTCCTGTGTTTAGGTGCTAGTGCTGCTGATTGTTTACCGGGCTGCCTGGTGGAGCTTTGCATGTTCTCCCTGTGCATTCAAGGGTTCCTTCAGGGTACTCTCTCCAACCGTTCAGAAATATGCATGTTAGGTTAGTTGGTCTCTCTAAATTGGCCTTTATGAGTCCTTGGTCGTACTCCGTGTCCTGCAAGGATGAGCGCCTGTAGAACGGATGGATGGATGTTTGTTTACGCCCTTCTGGGAGTTTCCAGGTCTAGTTTTCATCCTGTATGTTGTCGTTCTGCCTCATTTAGACACATGTTCTTGTTATCTCGCTGACATATGAAGATAGATTTTCTGAGATGATGGCAGCTCCTCTGTTTCTGTATCTCAGGAACCTCCCGAGGATGAGGCCAACATAATCGAGAAAATCCTGGCTGTCAGAAAACTGAAGACAGAGGTAAAAAGAGAAAATCTATATTTACTTTAAATCCTAAATGCATCTGGGTTTTGAATTGCTTTTGATCTTGTTTGTTTAACTTTAGCTGTAAAGCACACTGGTAACATTTTAGATGCTGTAAATTAATAAATATTGTTAAATATTCCTAAAAGTGTCCATTTGATCTTGTCTCCTGTCTCTCTTTAGACGTCATCAGAGGACCAAACGGAGGATGCCGAGGAGTTTTATGTCAAATACAGAAACTTGTGAGTGTCTTCATGCCCGTTTCTTCACACACTCAAGCTTGTGATTGCAAACCGGGGTTGATTTTCCAGCGAGGCTCCCCCCAGAGGGCGAAAGTAAAAGTGCACTGTCGTAAAGATGCTCAGCTGTTCTCCTGGTTTCTCCGTCAAGCCAGGCGCGGTTGTTTTGAGCTTAGCAGACAGGCGAATGCAACGAAAAGTGGAAAAAACGGCAATACAAACAATGATTAACACAGTGAAAGTATAAACATCAGGGTTTCCCGCCTCGCCGACATTCCAAAAAAGAAAAAAAAACTAACTCGATATGCTTGCATGTTTATTTGACGTTAACACGCGGTTCTTTGTTGTTGCTTTCGCGCGTGCATATAGTGAATGGCAGGGAAAAAACAGGCAAAAACACATGGATACGTCCTACCCCCCCCCCCCCCAAACCCGCTCCGCCCGTCGGTCCGCGCAAAACTTGTCGCCCCGCCCCCACCCCAATTCACCACCTCGCCTAAGCAAATTCCTGCGTGAAACACTGAACATGCACACAGAGAGAGAGTAACCATTCCAATGTTACTTACAATCGCATCAGCAGAAACGCGAGGTCCGCGTCAGCCTTGCAGCCTTCTCTTTCTTTTACCTCTCGCCATTTGGAAAAAGCTTGCCTGATGTTCACCGTGTACGACTCCTCTCTCTGTCCAGAGCCCTTTTCCTCTTTCTTGCCTGCTCCAACATGGACTTTCGCTGTTTTCTCGCTGGTTCCGCCATGATAACTGCACAGATATCGCCACTGCGCTAGCACCGAGCATACGTTTCACTGGGGGCGTGTAGCAGTTCTCGCCATAAAGCAAGACCGACTCTCGCGATGCACGAGATTCTGAGCCTGTGGGCGCGGGCCGAGGGCTCCTGCAGTTGCAAGTGCGGTATTTCCCCCACAGACCACCAGGGCGGCCGAGAAAACCTTTGTTCGACCTGAAATGACTCATTTAATCATCCAAAACGGTATGGAACATATTAATTAACTGAAAAATGTTGCATAGTATGCCTTTAACTTGAGTCTTTTTGGTCTGCTTGTCTCCTTCTGCTGAGTTTATTTACCGTACTCTGCGCTTATAAAATGAAACGCCGTTAACTTTAGTCTCAACCTTTCAGTTGTTGTAACTGAGCTGTTCTTTTCCAGATAATAATGATTATAAAACTAGCAACTTCTGGGTCCAAACTTTAGGTCACATGGGCCAAAAATCATTACGTCAGAAGAATCTATTTTATAAACTATTTCTTGAGCTGCTGCACAATAAACTATGCTTTGAAATTTTTTAAGCATTTACTGTATTTTTCGGAACATACGTCGCACTTAAAATCCTTAAATGTTGCTCAAAAATTGATGATGTGCCTTATATCTGATCACCGTTGTGTTTACTGACTGATTTTATGTGGTACAATGTGCTCAAAAATATGTTAAATGTGTGAATATGACTCTGGTTAGCAATGAAGCAGCTCTTCTCAATGGATATTAGGAGCATTACTTCTAAGCTATAATTTGCATTTAAACTTTATTAAGACTTTTGTCTTTATTGCATATTCAGGATTTACATTTTACTTTTTTAACAATAAACTGTAATATTACAACGTTACTGTTTATCCTGCAACCAAACATCTGCCAGAAGGTTGGATGGTCTAACAAATCGATACCAAACCTTCGTTATTCTTCTTGCATGATTTAAAGTAGAGCCCTGTCTGCACTACTGGGTGAAAAACCGTGACATTTTCACCCAGTAGTGAAATGTTGCGTCTTACGTGTGGGAAGAAACGCGTGGTTTATGAGTTGTTTCCCCTCGTTCTTTTTCCGCCCTTTCAGCTCCTACCTGCACTGCAAATGGGCCACTTTGGAGGAGCTGGAGAAGGATCCCAGAATCCACCAGAAGATCAAGCGTTTCAGGACCAAACAGGCTCAGATGAAGCACCTGTTCACTGAGGTAAGACCTCCAGCCTCTTCGTCTCCCAATCTGCCGCCGCCGCCGTGCTCACCAGACGGCGATGTCCGAAACCGGTCCGTCTCTGATGCAGCGTCAGAGACGTGGCTGATGATTTAACCGTTCTTATTTTCTCGGCTCTCCGCGTCTGAACTCCCACTTCACACAAATAGGATGTTGGAAATGATCGTCAACTCATTTATTAATTGGATAACTGGAGCTTACAGACTCTAAAACGGGCCATTTGCTGAAAGAACAGCCCACTAAGAGCATTAATTAAGCCAGAACTGTACAAAAAAAATTATATATTTTGCATTTAAGAAGAAAAACCTTCCTTGTCTGTAAACAATTCTCAATCCAAAACTTCTCAAGGGGCAGTTTTATCTTCAGCTGGTTCAAAGTAATAATAATAATTACATTGCTGTGTTGTGAGCATTGAATTTGGTTTAAAACGGTTATTTTTTGAGGTATGCTAACTTACTAAGTTACTCTATTTTTAGATCAATTAATCAAAAAAAAAAGCAACTGATTACCAAAATAATTGTTAGTAGCAGCCCTACTTCTTATTGTCTACCGTCTTGCCAAACAGGTATGTGTGTGTGTGTGTGTGTGTGTGGGTGTATATATATATATATATATATATATATATATATATATATATATATATATATATATATATATATATATATATATATATATATATATTTAATAATTACATTCCTACGTTGGGAGGATTGAATTTATTTTTTAAATCATGTTTTTGCCAATAAATGTTTTTTTTTTTAAGTTCAAAATGTTTGTTTATTGAGGTATTTACTAATTCAGTCTCTTTTTAGATTAATCAAAAACTAATCGATTACCAAAATAATCGATAGTAGCAGCCCTGAAGTAATCTAAAACCGTTTAGCTCCGCTTTAACTCTCCGGCCGACGAACACAAACGAACAACTTTAGCTTCCAGAGCGTCTCTTTGGACGGCGCCGTCGTCACGGACACTCCTTTATTCTCCGTTTGTCCCCCTCAGCCCGATGAAGACTTGTTCAACCCGGACTACGTGGAGGTGGACCGCGTCCTGGAAGTGGCCGTCACAACGGATACGGAGACGGGGGAGGTACGTCCCACGAAACGCTGCGTTTAGCCTGCGGAGGGGGTCAGCGTCGCCCATGCACTTCCTGTTTGTGTGGCTGCAGGAGGTGACCCACTACCTGGTGAAGTGGTGCAGTCTGTCGTACGAGGAGGCCACCTGGGAGCTGCAGGAGGACCTGGACCCGGAGAAGATCAAGGAGTTCGAGGAGATCCAGAAGCTGCCGGCAGGCCTCAGACACATGGTGAGTGGAACGTATGTTTCCACCCTGAGAATAAAAACGAGTCCATCAGACATCTCTGCTCCTAAGACTTTAGAACGGAGGCTTATCTGCTGCAGGAGAGCAAACGTCTCTTCATTCTTGTCCTCCTGTCTCCCAAGTTACCAGATGTGGTCCCTGAAATCTAAATAAGTCGTTTAAATGTTCTTAGAAACCTGCTAGCTCCACAGTTAAGTATAAAATTGGTCAGATTTTTGAGTTGTTTTCAGTGATTCACCAGTCTAGCTAAACTTAAATATTTAGTTTTAATAGCGGAGAAGTCTATTAATTCCCCAAAACACTTAATTTATTCTTTTTTTTTTTTTGCTTTAAACCAGAGCACTTGTTTCCCAAAAAAACATTTAAGAGACGTTCACAGTTGGGGGTTAAATCTAGTCCAGGGATTTTTGTGAGAATAATTAAACAACAAGTGATGCGCATGCAAACGAAAAATGTGTAATAACTGTGTAAGTAGATTGGTGAGGATATAAAGTAAGGGAGAAGCTGTTAAACCATTAAAAACTGCTAAAATTAATTGTTGGGTAAAGAAATAAATTTTGTAAAAGAAATGTAAGTGAATTGCAAAATAAGTATAGATACATATTAAGCCCGGGCAATATATTGAGATTTAAAATATAATCTCTTTTTTTAAGAGATATAAAATGAGACTATATAATTTATATAAGATTATCTATGTTGCCTTATAATTATGCTTTTATTTATTTATTCCAGTAGGTTATTTTTCAGCTGTTTCTCGTATTTATCTACAGCTGTTTGTTAAAAAATGTTCCTGTGAGACTTTGATCCAGAGACACCTTTTTATAATTACTTTAAGAACATAAAAATATATTGACACAATGTTTTAGGCATTCAGCCTAAAAATATCAGGATGTTATTTTTTGTTCTAATAAATATAAACAGATAAATCAAAAATATTAATATAAATCAAAGAAAACATTAAATGAACGAATAACTAAACTTTGCATTGGAAATTATGTATAAAAAGTTCAACTTAATCAATCCTTACCGAAGGATAAAAATAAATAAATGGTCAAGTAAAATAAATAAATGGGAGCTACCAAGAAACAGTTAATAAAAACTGCTAAAAATGGTAGTTGAGTGAATAATAAAACATGATTATCTCATAAATTGGTTAATTAGTTGTTAGCTAAATGCATATTTATTGTCACATAAATACATTTTATGATTGTTTTTAAATAGTCAGATTATTTGATGGTCCTGCTGGGTTTCCTGTTATTTTGCTGAAGTTGTACTTATTTCTGGACCTGGAAAGAAGATAAAGTGCATTTTTGTTTTTTTGCAGGAGCGTCCGCCTCCAGAAAAATGCCAGAAAGTTGTTTCTTTACTTAAATGCATATTTATTATCACATAAATACATTTTATGATTTTTGTTTTTAAATAGTCAGATTAATTGATGGTCCTGCTGGGTTTGTTGTTATTTTGCTGAAGTTGTACTAATTTCTGGACCTGGAAAGAAGATAAAGTGCATTTTTTTTTTTTTTTTTTTTTTGCAGGAGCGTCCGCCTCCAGAAAAATGGCAGAAGTTGGATCGCTCCAGAGATTACCGCAATGGAAACCAGCTCAGAGAATACCAGCTGGAGGGCATGAACTGGCTGATGTTCAACTGGTACAACAGGTGAGTCCCTGTTTCTGCACAGAGAGCGAAGGACTTCCTGTTTTCGGATCTAACCTCCCGCCTTCTTCCCGTGTTCGCCGTCAGGAAAAACTGCATCCTTGCAGACGAAATGGGTTTGGGGAAGACCATCCAGTCCATCACCTTTCTGTACGAGATCTTCAACCTGGGCATCCGCGGGCCGTTCCTCATCATCGCGCCGCTGTCCACCATCACCAACTGGGAGCGGGAGTTCCGCACGTGGACGCACATGAACGTCATCGTGTATCACGGCTCGCAGATCAGCCGCCAGATGATCCTGCAGTACGAGATGTTCTACAGGGACGCGCAGGTAACCCTGCTGCCTTTCTGCAACACCCCCGTGCTGCTCGTCGTGTCTGTAGCCGGCCTCACGTCCCCCCCCCCCCCCCTCCCCCTCCTTCCCGCTGCAGGGTAACACGGTCTCAGGCGGGCTGAAGTTTCACGGCTTGATCACCACCTTTGAGATGATCATGGCCGACTGCCCCGAGCTGAAGAAGCTGCAGTGGCGCTGCGTGGTGATCGACGAGGCCCACCGACTGAAGAACAGGAACTGCAAGCTGCTGGAGGGACTCAAGCTCATGAACCTGGTCCGTGCGTGGAGAAAAATAAATGAATAAATTAACAAAAACAATCTCCTGGCTTTGTTCCCAGCTGGGCGTGCACTAAAATATGTTCCGGTCCACTTCCTCGCAGGAACACAAGGTTCTCCTGACCGGCACCCCTCTGCAGAACTCTGTGGAGGAGCTGTTCAGCCTGCTGAACTTCCTGGAGCCGCAGCAGTTTCCCTCGGAGACGTCCTTCCTGGAGGAGTTTGGAGACCTGAAGACCGACGAGCAGGTGAGCCGGGTCGCTCCGGGCCGGGCGGCGGCAGACGAATTACCGAGCTTACGCGCCTGATTTCCTCTCTGCTCGCCCGCCAGGTGAAGAAGCTTCAGTCCATTTTAAAACCCATGATGCTGAGGAGGCTGAAGGACGACGTGGAGAAAAATCTGGCGCCCAAAGAGGAAACCATCATCGAGGTCTGCATGCCGTGTCTGGTGAAAACCCGTCTGAATGTCTTGCATCTTTTCCGCGCGTCGCTGGTCCGGCAGAACCGAGCGGCTGAGAAACCTCCAAAGTGCTGCCGATGACCTAAATGTCGGGTTCGGGCGTGAAGCCGACATTTAGGCGCGGTGGCTCAGGAATAGAGCTCGCGACCCACGTCCGCAGGGCTCAGTCCCACCTTTCTCTCAACCCCTTTTCCTGTCAGCTCGCTGTCATATAAAGACGTCTGGTGGAAAGAAACAAAAAAAAAACAAAGTTGCAGGATATCACCTCTTTGACTCCTGTGACCCAAATCGTTGGTGCCAAAACTTTTCACACCCCTGCTGCCACACTCGCCTATTAGTCTTCGGTAACATTTCGCAAGGTTGGAGCACACAGAGAGACGGAGCTTTGATTATTCCTCGCCGCATGATAGTAGCCCTCCAGAGCTACTATGCTGCAACCTTTAGATCAGGGGTCACCAACATGGGGCCCGTGGGCATCACGTAGCCCGCCTGGGGACCACATGTGGCCCCAGGGGCCTGTACTAAAAAGGAAAACACAATCCACCAGTGAGCTGCTTCTAAAACTCTATTTTATTCCGTTATTCTTCCTGTTTATTCACATTTGCATTTATATAGATCTAAAAATGACAAAGCGTAAAATAATGTGTTTATTTTACATAAGGTGAACTCTGACTCTTCTAGTTCAAAGGTCAGTACAGGTAGCTCTTCGTATGACATGACACCAACGAAGTAGCTCTCAGTTTGAAACAGGTTGGTGACCCCTGATTTAGATGCGTAGCTGCTCCAACACACCAGAAGCAGACGGACGGCTCGTTATCTAAACCCCCACAGAGCTGAATGACTGGATGCCGGTGAGGGAATCCAGGTGTGTTGGAGAAGAGATGCATCTAAAGTCCTGGAATCCTATCCTCGGCTCGCCTCTCTGTTGGACAGCATGTTGTGGATCAGTACTAGGGCTGTGCATAAAAATCGATACAAAGATTAATATCGATGGTTTTAAAAAAGACTTAATATGAATATTCTGGCTTTCAATGTCGATATACCTCCCAACCCCTAGGGGGCGTTATTACAGCGCACCATTACTGTTCACAGCGAGGAAGAGCAATTTGCTGAACGGCCGACACGATTTTAGAAGCACCTTCGTCCCTAAAATCAGACGTTTGGCACATTTTTGGTTTCTGTGATACGTTAAATGCATTGAACCAAATGCAGTTTGTGTTCAATAAATTGAACATAAACATAATATTTGGCTGGTTTTGTTGATTGAATGACTTTCAGCATTATTTTGAAAGTAATAAATATCAATATTGGAGTCAAATCAAGCTGAGCTACGTATTGAGAATCGTATCGAATCGGCTCATCCTAGGTGATCCGCCGCTCTAATCGGTAACCTGTCGAAAGACCCCAAATCACCCCATCACCAGTTTTGTGGCAGAGTGCAGAAGAGTTTAATTTAACCCTGCTCTCAGCGCTCGGCCACCACTCCCCCTGTAGCCTCTAATAATGCTGGTGAAGATTCTCATCCAAGTCATGATCGTTCCAAAAAAAGTTAATGAAACAAAACAACTGGACTTTTTTCCGAAGTCTGAAGACGTTTCGCTTCCCATCCAGAAAGCTTTCTCAGTTCAAATGTCTGGAGTAATGTGGAGCTCCAAGCTTTATATATTATATTGCTTTGGGCAATAAGTCCAGTTGTTTTGTTTTTTAACTTTTTTTGGAGGCTTCTAATAATGTTTGAAGGACTTCTCCTTAGCGGTATAGTGACTTTAGAATTTATTTATTTTTTGTCCAGGTGGAGCTGACAAACATTCAGAAGAAATACTATCGGGCCATCTTGGAGAAGAACTTCTCCTTCCTCTCTAAAGGAGCAAACCAACACAACATGCCGAACCTCATCAACACCATGATGGAGCTCCGCAAGTGCTGCAACCACCCCTACCTGATCACAGGTGCGTCCGGTTTTTAGGGTTAGGATGATTTGTGGTCAAAGCGTCGTTGGATTCGTTTATTTATTTAAGTGTTGTCCATTTCTGGGGCGGAGAGTTTCAAAACTACGCTGATATAAAAACCAAAAAAAAAAAAAAACTACCTTCCACCCGCTTCTGTTTTCTCTTCCAGGAGCCGAGGAAAAGATTCTGGAAAGCTTCCGGAAAAGCTACAGTCCAGACTTGCCGGACTTCCAGCTGCAGGCCATGATCCAAGCGGCTGGGAAGCTGGTTCTGATCGACAAGCTGCTGCCCAAGCTGCTGTCGGGGGGGCACAAGGTGCTGATCTTTTCCCAGATGGTCCGCTGCCTGGATATTCTGGAGGACTACCTCATCCAGAGACGGTGAGCAGGAAGCAGAGGTTACAGCCTCAATCTGGCCTCAACCTTAATTTCAATTCAATTTTATTTATATAGCAGCAATTCATGATACACATCATCTCAAGGCTCTTTCCAAAGTCAGACTCCATCAGATCCTCCAGGTTGGTCAGTTTCCTCTCTAAGGAAACCCAGCAGGTTGCATCAAGTCTCTCCAAGCAGCATTCACTCCTCCTGAAAGAGTGTAGAGCCACAGTGGACAGTCGTCTGCATTGCTGATGGCTTTGCAGCAATCCCTCATACTGAGCATGCATGAAGCGACAGTGGAGAGGAAAACTCCCCTTTAACAGGGAGGAGAACCTCCACCAGAACCAGGCTCAGTGTGAACGCTCATCTGCCTCGACCCACTGGCCTTAATGACATTTTATATGACAGACCGACACAAAATGAAACAAATCAAAGTCTAAAAAGTCTGCCAGTTCAGCCTGGAATAATGTTTTATGACCTAATCTGGCCTTAAATGCCTCCCTGATCGGATCACTGAGCCACCAAGGCTTTACCAGACCAGCTGCGTTCATGCTGTGATTATTTTCATTTCGGGGTTTTAGAGTAAACGAGTAAAATGCCGGCAACACTTTTGAGGTGTCATCTGTAAAATACTTGCTTTCCTTCCACTCTGCTTTGAGTTTCTCTATCCAGCAAAAATGCACCAAACTAGTGATGGGTCGATGAGGCGTCATGAAGCGTTTCGACACATTGCCAAACTGTATTGATACTGTGTCACTGAATACTGACACCTGCTGGACCTTAAAAATCCCTACAGGCAACCTAGTTGACAGAGTTAACTCACGCTGATTTGATGACCAAGTATACACAATACAATTTAAATCATTGTATGTTGCATTGTGTTATTTTATATTTTCATTTGAATTAAACATATATTTGTTTGTTTTTTAGATGCAGTCAATAAATAATGTGAACAAGGATGCTTGTGGACTGGCTTTTTTATTTATTTATTTTTTTACAAATTTTTTGCTGCCATGTCCTTTCAAACGACGCTCAGAACAAAGACGCACAGCGCAACCCGCCCAACCATAAAGGCGTCTGCCCAACCCATCCATCAGTGGTGCGCTCCGATCAGCACCTGGCGCTCACAGAGCAAGACTGTGGTACACCATCACACCAGAGTTGCAAAATGATTAAAAAAAAACTTGGTTTATTATTATTTTGTTTACAGTTCAGCTTGGATTTTATTTACTGCGCAGCATAGCTTTGCTGTGTGCGCTGCTGTGCGCGAATGCACACGCGTGCAGCTTAGAGGGAACAGAAACAGTTTGGCGCGTCAGTCAGTTCGAAACAGTTCCTGTATCGGTCACGTGACTTTCCCGTGTCGATACGCGCATCGACACGGGTTTTGCTCTATGAGCTCGACACATGCGCCGACGCATCGGTGTTGCCGGACCCATCACTACACCAAACGTTCGGGTTGCAACATGTTGAAATGTGCAGAACTCCTGGGGTGTCGACCGTTTCAGCCATGCGGTGCACAAAAGCGCGCGGATTAATGCCGATCTGTTCGAATCTGCGCTTCACTTCTGTTTGTTTCTGTCTTCAGCTACACGTACGAACGCATCGACGGCCGAGTGCGAGGGAACCTGCGGCAGGCGGCCATCGACCGTTTCTGTAAGCCGGACTCGGACCGCTTCGTGTTCCTGCTCTGCACCAGAGCGGGGGGGCTGGGGATCAATCTGACGGCCGCCGACACCTGCATCATCTTTGACTCGGACTGGAACCCGCAGAACGACCTGCAGGTGGGTCGGAGGGCCGGACGGGTCAGCCCAGAATTTATTATTATTATTATTATTCTTAATAATGATGATGATGATGATGATGATGATCATCATCATCTGCAGGCTGGGAGAGACGTTTGAAAGGCGTCTTCGGCTTTGCTGACAGTCGCTGCTGGTTTAATTTAAAATGAAGGTTGGGTACGGCAGCAGAGGAAATTTATGCGTTGAAGGGTGAAGCGAAATCTCCGTCTACCCTGTGCAGCTCCAGTGTCACTTACAGAGAAATTAAGCCTTTAATTTTAACGCGGAGCGGAAGAATATGCACTGCAAAAAGAGAACTAAAAATAAGTAAAATTGTCTTGAAATGAATGTATTTGCCGTTGGTTTGAGCAGGTAAATAAGATTATTTGCCGATGGAATGAGTAGTTTTACCCCTAAAATAAGATAATTAGATATAATGCGCTTGAAATAAGATGATGGAGAGGAGTTGTTCTTATTTTAAGTGCAAAAATCTTATTCCATTGGCAAATTAATGTATGATGCTGGAAATGTCTTAGTCAGAGGACAAAAGCAGGAGTTAGCAGGAAGTCGGGTGTTAGTTTGTCAAACTTTATTTAAGTACACCGCGTTTTGTTTATCCAGCTGAGTTTTTAATCTCTTAAGACCAGCATTTAGATTTAACATGCTTAAATCTAATCACACTATATTTAGCAATTGCAAGCTAAATATTTTTGGTTTAATCTTAGATAATCTAGATACCAAATTAGGAAATTTACAGTAATGAAACTAAAAGAAATGAAGGTTCAATTCCTCCCCCAGTACTTAAGGCTGCTTGGCTTAAGAGGTTAATTGGGTATTTTTATTAAATAATGCATATTAATTCTGTATTTAATTTCTTTTTTCATCTAATTTAATTTAAGTTTATTTTTAATATCTGTGACTTTTAGGCCAGTTTCTGTCCAGTAAGCTAAAAAAAAACAAAAATCTAACTTATATCCAAGTTATATTTTATCATAGTAAATGATTTCATGTTGTTGGTTTTTAAAAGACGTTTTGTATTTTACATGCTTTTTTTAATAAGATTTTAACGCCACTTTTAACCAGGTTCCCCAACGTTATGGTCCTCCTGTCAGAAAACGTGAATAAAATTGCAGATTTGCTTTGATTTGAGGTCTATTTGAACTTTTTTCAAAAAGTTCTTCAAAGTTTTGGACTTGACACCAATGTCTGTCTGACCCAGGCTCAGGCGCGCTGCCATCGGATCGGCCAGAGCAAAGCGGTGAAAGTCTACAGGCTGATCACCAGGAACTCGTACGAGAGGGAGATGTTTGATAAGGCCAGCCTGAAGCTGGGCCTGGACAAAGCCGTCCTCCAGGACATCAACCGCAAAGGAAGCCTCAATGGGGTAAGAACGGGCCACGGTTTCAGGGAAGACCCGCACGGATCACGGCTCGAGCTCAAGAGTCTGCCCTGCGTCTGTCTGCCGCCTGCAGGTGCAGCAGCTCTCCAAACTGGAAGTGGAGGACTTGTTGAAAAAAGGAGCGTACGGCGCGCTGATGGACGAAGAGGACGAGGGCTCCAAGTTCTGCGAGGAGGACATCGATCAGATCCTTCAGCGGCGAACCCAGACCATCACCATCCAGTCCGAAGGGAAAGGCTCCACGTTTGCAAAGGTCTCCAGCTCTAAATGTTTCTGCCAAACGGATTCTGCTTCTTTTAAAAATGAGAACGGCCGTTAAAACGTTTGCGCTCTTATAACCGTGTCGTTCTCCAGGCCAGCTTCGTCTCGTCCGGCAACCGAACAGACATTTCTTTGGACGACCCCAACTTCTGGCAGAAATGGGCAAAGATCGCCGAGGTGGAAATCGACTCCAGATCAGAGAAGGTTTGCATTTAAAGAAATGAAAACGGCAAAAATAAAAAGGTTGCTCCGAAAGGGTAATTTAGGCGGGATTGGCGTCTCCTGTTGTTGAAAGTATCGGGAGGTTGAGGGACTTGGACTGTTTTCTGCAGTTTGTAAAATTATGGAAAGTTAATTAGTTAATTTCCAGCTTTGGAAAAGTATAAATTATAGAAAAGAGAGCGAGAAAGGATTAGTATTTTCAGGATAAATATCTGAATTCCTACAAATGAGTTGCTCCCCTCAGAATCCAGCCGTCTGTACAGCAGTAGATCTATCCATGATGTACATTCAAGCATGATGCGTCTAACCTACGTTAAATCCTTCCATCCCCACTGTTTTCCATCTGTCCACCTTAAAGTGGCCAATTTTTTTCAGTAGCATGACCAGGAATATTTGTACGGAAGAGGATTAGGGCCATTAAAAAAAAATAAGTCTATTCAATTCTGACCTTTTTCTCAGAATTCTGAGTTTTATTCTCAGAATTCTGAGTTTTATTCTCAGAATTCTGAGTTTTATTCTCAGAATTCTGAGTTTTATTCTCAGAATTCTGAGTTTTATTCTCAGAATTCTGAGTTTTATTCTCAGAATTCTGAGTTTTATTCTCAGAATTCTGAGTTTTATTCTCAGAATTCTGAGTTTTATTTGCAGAATTCTGAGTTTTATTCGCAGAATTCTGAGTTTTATTCGCAGAATTCTGAGTTTTATTCTCAGAATTCTGAGTTTTATTCTCAGAATTCTGAGTTTTATTCTCAGAATTCTGACTTTATTCTCAGAATTCTGACTTTTATTCTCAGAATTCTGACTTTATACGCAGAATTCTGACTTTATACGCAGAATTCTGAGAATAAAGTCAGAATTCTGAGAATAAAGTCAGAATTCTGAGAATAAAGTCAGAATTCTGAGAATAAAGTCAGAATTTAATAGGCTTTTTTTTTAATGGCCCTAATCGTCTTCCTTATATTCGCCTTAAAGTTTTGCATTTACACATAAAAAAAAAAAAAACTGACCTCTGGCTATCTGAGTCTGACAAAAGACTGACTTTTAAAAAAATCCAACCCAAAACGTCTCTACTTTTATTCCTCCCGTCCTCTCAGGAGTCCCTGGTGATCGACACGCCCCGCGTCAGGAAGCAGACCCGTCACTACAACTCCTTCGAGGACGACGAGCTGATGGAGTTCTCGGAGCTGGACAGCGACTCGGAGGAGCGGCCATGCCGGACCCGCCGCCTGGGCGACCGCAGCAGGCGGTACCTACGCGCCGAGTGCTTCCGGGTCGAGAAGAACCTTCTCATCTTCGGGTATGGCGTCCAGCATTTTTAGACGGTTTGGCCTTATCTCGTCACTCTTGAACCAATCGGTGCGTCCAGACCTCTAAACGAGGCTCTAACTAACAACAAGACGCTGTTAGGACCGACGTTCATAACAGGCTGGAGCAGTTGGTACTGCCCTCAACGGCAGATGTTCACGCAGGATAACTCAGCTGTTTCTCTTTTTTTTTTTTTTTTTATTAATTTAAATCTTGTTTTCCAGTTGGGGTCGGTGGAAGGACATCCTGAACCACGGGCGGTTTAAATGGCACCTGGCGGAGAGAGACATGGAAGTGATCTGCAGGTAAGAAAAGCTGCGGAGGCTCTGAAAGCCCGGCTTGCAGAAAGCACTTTCAGCTGAGAAACCCACAAACATTGCTCTTTTTATACGCCAGGGCTCTGCTGGTTTACTGCCTGAAGCACTACAAAGGAGACGACAAGATCAAGAGCTTCATCTGGGACCTGATCTCACCTTCTAAAGACGGACAGGACCAGGCGCTGCTCAACCACTCGGGTTAGGTTTTGTGCGACCCGCCCTGGTCTGTACCGGATCAGCAGCTCGGCTCATGCACGGTGTTTGTTTGTGTGTGTGTGTGTGTGTGTGTGTGTGTGCAGGTTTGTCGGCTCCGGTTCCTCGGGGCAGGAAGGGCAAGAAGCTGAAGAACCAGCTGAACGTTCCTGACGTTAAAAACGCTGACTGGCTGGTCCACTGCAACCCTGAGGTGGTGCTGCAGGACGAGAGCTACAAGAAGCACCTCAAACAGCACTGCAACAAGTCAGTTCAGGAGCGCACACGGACCAGGGCCGATTAAATGCTGGCAAAGGGTTCTGCCATCTTAGATTAAGCCGTGTAGAACCTATAATTCAATTCAATTTTATTTATATAGCTCCAGTTCACAACATGTCATCTAAGGCTCTTTCCAAAGTCAGACTCCATCAGATCCTCCAGGTTGGTCAGAAAGTTTCCTCTCTAAGGAAACCCAGCAGGTTGCATCAAGTCTCTCCAAGCAGCATTCACTCCTCCTGAAAGAGCGTAGAGCCACAGTGGACAGTCGTCTGCATTGTTGATGGCTTTGCAGCAATCCCTCATACTGAGCATGCATGAAGCGACAGTGGAGAGGAAAACTCCCCTTTAACAGGGAGGAGAACCTCCAGCAGAACCAGAACCAGGCTCAGTGTGAACGCTCATCTGCCTCGACCCACTGGGGCTTAGAGAAGACAGAGCAGAGACACAGAAAGCACAGAAGCTCACATTGATCCAGGAGAACTTTCTATGTTAGATGGTAATAGAGGATGATCTGCCTCCCCTGATGATGTCACAGCTAACAGAACCAGACCAGGTGTACCTTCTATGAAGAGGAAAAGGGGGAGAACAAAAAGTTAAAAGCTGAAATGACGACAAGCAATGCAAATTGGAGAGCAGTAGGAGAACTCAGTAGAGTGAGAGAAATAGACCCTGGTAAATGGACTGAACTTTTATAGCGCTTTTCCAGTCATGCTGACCACCCAAAGCGTTGTACACTATAGCCACATTCACCCAATCGCTCTCACTAACAGGCACAGATTTATAGACGAGACGCAGCTCTGTAGGCAACTGATGTGATAATGAAGGGTCTCCATCCTTTTATGTTCCTTGAACACCTCTGAATGTCTCGTTCTCTTTATTTTGTTTCTATTTACTGAAGCCCTATTTAGTGAGATATGTTTTGGTTTGCTTCAATAAAAGGATAACGACTAAAACCAAGTAGCATCAATTCAGACACAGCAGTTTGTTTTAATTACAGTCAGGCCTGCGATTTTTTTTTTGTCTTAATGGCCGGAAAGGACAGAGTGACGGCGAACAATGAGTATGTTAGGGCTGTGAATAAAAATCGATACAGAGATTAATATCGATGTTTTTAAAAATGATTTAATATTGATGTTCTGGCTGTCAATATCAATATACCTCCCAACCCCTAGGGGGCGATATCACAGCGCACCATTATTGTTCACAGCGAGGAAGAACAAATGAGACGAATTTACGGAACGGCTGACAGGATTTTAGAAGCGCCTTCGTCCCTAAAATCAGACGTTTGGACACATTTTTGATTTCTGTGATACGTTAAATGCATTGAACCAAATGCACTTTATGTTCCTGTTAATATATCAGTGTTCAATAAATTTAACAAATATAATATTTATTATAATATATGATAATATAAGCATTCAATCCTGATTTACCTCAATCTTCAAAATCCCGCTTTCCATCAATGTTTAAATGCAGTCAGTTGTAAATTTCCCTGGGGAAAAATTTAAAGTGTCATAAAAATGAAATTTCTGGATGTGTTTTTAGGTCTTTTGTGCAATAATTGTTGGAAGTCACAACAGTTTTTTGATTTAAGACATTTAAACATAAGATGCTTAAGGCACTTTTCCCATTTGATAGAATATTAAGATAAAGCCGAACCTTTCTCACCCTTTTCCCATCTGTGTTTTTATGTCTCAGGGTGCTGCTGAGGGTGAGGATGTTGTACTACCTGAAGGTGGAGGTTCTGGGCGAGGTCGCTAATCAAGCTCAGGAGGGGGTGCCGGCCAGGTAAAAAAAAAAAAAAAAGCGTTTAACGAGTCCGAACTTGACCGTAACCGCTTGATTGTTTGTGCTTTGATAGTAAGCTGGAGGTGTCGCTGCCTGACATCGACTACATTGAGATCCCAGTGACGTGGTGGGACGCAGAGGCGGACAAGTCTCTCCTCATAGGGGTCCACAAACACGGTGAGACTCACAATCTGACCGCGGAGGCTGGAAATTCCTACGTCCCCATAACATTTAGCTGAGTTTAGGCTCCCCCCCCCATTGATTCGTCTGAACTGCGTCCTTCTGCTGGTGTCCCCTGACAGGTTACGAGCGATACAACGCCATGCGGGCCGACCCAGACCTGTGTTTCCTGGAGAGAGTTGGGATGCCGGACGTCACGGCTCTGTCTGCTGAGCAGGGAGGATCGGAGGCGGCGGCTGAGCTGACGGACAGGTGAAATGTGGATTTAAACATAAAAATACAGCTTTTATATGCATTTAAATCTGTCAGAGAGGAAAAAAATGTCACATAAATCCACTTACAGCCCCTGGGGGGTAAATAACTCAGTAAAATGCTGCTGGATGTGTCCCCTCAGTAATTTTTTTTTATGAAATTCTCTTTTAGATTAACTATTATATTTAAAAAAAAAAGTTTAATACTTGTTGCCTTTTAAATTGGCAGTGGAACTTTTGATGCTTTTCCCACTTAGACCTTAATTTTATTGCACATCTGTGTTTTTAAGCTGGATGTGACTTCTTCTCTTTCCTTAATATCGATATCTTTGAGCTTAAATTCTCTTTATTGAAGAGCTTGAGAGTTTCTCTCGTTTGGTGGGTTTCTGATCTGCCGTTTGTCCTCCGTCTTCCGGTCTTTTCTGGAGTCGTGCTTCCAGATTTAACGCTGCCCATCTCTGGCGTTTGTGTCGGTCGCTGCTGCCACCTTCCTGCTCACATTTCCGTTTCGCACACCGGCTGTCGGCTGTGAAGAAAGAGCACACGGTTATGTTTTAACACCTTTTAGTGATGCATCCTGGGCGCTGGATGAAGATGACGCACACGTTCAGGGGCTCCCAGCTGAGCGCAGGAGCCGAAGACAGACGAGATCTCCTCTGGAAAGTCTGCAGGGTTCTGACTTTTAAAGGGTCAGAGCGGTGCAGAGAGACGGTGGGACAGCTTCAGCTCCTGCTAACGGCTGTCAGTGATGCCTTCTGAAAAGTTTACATTCTTTAAAACCCCACAGATGAAAACAGCCGTCGTAATCTGAGCGTTTGGAAAGAGCAGCTGCTGCGAACATGTTGGGAGGCTCGGTGAGCCGTCGGCCAGGCAGAGCTGGGTTCATGTGCTGCTCTTTGGGCTTTTAGCTGAGTTTGTGCTGGTCCTGAAGATCCTTGAAGATCTTTGCTTTTCTCCATGTGGTGCGTAGCAGTGTGGGCTGGTGATAACAGCTTTAATATAGATCAGTCCACGGTCACTTGCCTACTACTGGACTTTTAAGTCTGGTCGGTCCAGTCCAAGTTCTTTTTATCCACTTTTTTTTTCCTCCATTGAATTTAGGGCTGAACAATTAATCGCATTTGCAATATAATCGCAATTTTTTTTTATCTATCTATCTATCTATCTATCTATCTATCTATCTATCTATCTATCTATCTATCTATCTATCTATCTATCTATCTAATAATATGGCGTTGATGTCGACGTGAAAACCTGCGCCCAATGAGGCGTCTACGTTTATAATGTCTGTGATTAGAGGCCGTGCTTTTCTGTGTAAGTAAGGTACAGATGTAAGAGGGCAGTAATCCAAGAAGGGCCTTGTAAATAAAGGTCTACCAGTGACACTGCCTCCTCGTAGAGAGGGAAGGCCTCCTTGCCATCGCCCTAATCTCCTCCACAGATTCTCTATCAGATTCAGGTCTGAACCTTGAAAAAAAATGGATTTCAGCACCGTTTTCACGTTTGTTGCGTTGTCTTCTTTCTCGATGTATTGTTTTAGATTTACAGACCAATTTTTTTTTTTATCTCTCTCCTGAGATTGCAGTGAACTTGGTCTGTACAGCCTCTCCTGCTGCATCTCTGATGACGTGTCTTTGTTGTTTTTCTCCATGGTTGCCTTTAAGTGTTGTCATCGTTATTTAACGTATTTCCCGTCTTCAATGCTGTGTCTTTTTTTCCGTCAGCAGCTGTAAAACCGAGGAGGCGAAGGAGAAGCCGGAAAGTAAAACCAACGGAGAGGAGGATCAAGACGAGAACAGACAGGTAAAGCTCTACGGAGAGATATCTGATCAAGACACGCTTTGGTAACACGTGTCTTCTGGATACTGTCAACAAAAACGATCCTGTTTGATGTTTTTAACTGATTTACAAAGGCAACTCGTTAAAAAACGATCGTACTGTTTAGAAAGATCTAATTCCCAGCATTGTTATGGCTTATTTATGCCGCCTGAGAGAGCATGAGGCAGTGCAGCTGCAAGAAGACAGATGGAAATGGGAGGAAAGCGGGGTACAGATTGTGGCTTTTAATTGACAGAACCGTGGATTTGGAGGATTTTAATCGTCTGAGTGATCTGTAGGTTGGAGACGGAGGCAAAGATGCCTCTGAAAATAAATGCTGGGCTGTAAAAAGCAACCAAAGTCTAAAAAGAACCGTCAGAAAACGTGGAGAAATATTGATCGCGGCGACTTGTTTTCCTCTCAGGGGGAGGAAACCTGCTCCAGCGTCGAGGCGTCAGAAAAGCCAGACAGCACCGCTCTGGGTGAGGCGGCTGACCACCGGCACAAAGACGTTCCAGGTGAGCCTTCGGTGGGAAGGTAATCTGGAGATTCGCCTGTTTAACGTCACCTTCTGCACACTTGTGCTTGTCGGGACAGCGCCTGTAGTTACAGCCGCTTGGAAGAGCTTTTAGTTTTGATGTGAAAGTCATGTTCCGGTGCCTGGCGTGTGAACGATGCTGGATAAATCTTCAGCATCCAGTCTGATCTTTTATTTATTTTTCCTCCACAGATTCTCAGACGTCAGCTGACCTCTGCAGCCAAGACGGACCCCTGGTCACCACGACGACGACGGGAACAGGGTCCGGGGTGGCGTCGCTCCACGTCGTCCAGGCCCGGCCCCTGTGGCCCACGGGCCCCGCCCTGACGGCTCGTTTCCGCCGGCTGATCACGGCCTACCAGCGGTTCACGCTGCGCAGGGAGCCCCTGCTGAGGCACGACTTCCTGGTGCACGACGGCCTCGTGGGGATGGCGATGGGAGGCGCGGGACCCGCCCACGGCCACCACGCCGGCGGGCCGCTGGCCTGGCAGCTGGGCGAGGAGCTGAGGAGGTGTTCGGTGGTCTCCACGGAGGCGGACCCCCTGTTTCTGGAGTGGCAGAGGAGGTGAGGAAGCTGCGTCGAGACGCGGGCAGAATTGACGTTCTGGTATTCCCGGCAGAGACTTCACCCTGTAACCGCTCTCGTTCTGTCGAAGGTGGACCCGGCGCGAGCAGGCGGACTTCTACCGCACGGTCTCGTCCTTCGGCGTCGTTTACGACCCGGAGAGGAAAGCTTTCGACTGGTCCCAGTTCAGAGCGCTGGCCCGCCTGGAGAGGAAGACGGACGAGAGTCTGGAGCGATACTTCAACTCGTTCGTCAACATGTGCAGGACGGCCTGCAAGCTTCCTCCGAAAAGCGAAGAAGGTACCGAGGGGCTCGGCAGAATCGGCTGGGGTGGTTAATTTACGTTTAAAGCTCAACAGGGACGGAAATCGGTAGAACTGATCTTATTCCCACGATTTAAACAGCGCCCCCTGCTGGTTGGACAAACCTCAGCATGTTTGACGACCCAAGTGGGGAAAATTGCTCTTTTTCGGCTGAGCAACAAAGGATGAACTAACGTTGCTCGTTGGTTGCAGCGTGGCTCATCGATGTCTTCCAGAGGAAGGACACGCGCCTGTTGTGGCTGCTCTGTGGGTGTGGACAGCTACCTAAAGCTCTCCACACCAAAGCAGTGCACAAGCTGATTTTTATTCCCAGTTATCTACAGCAGCGGTGAAAAGGGGGACTTCAGACGGCCAGAAATATCTGAATTTAAAGCCCCGTGTGCACCAGCTATTGGTGCACTAAATTAATTACCAACAACCTCCCTGTTAAGCGCGTAATAGCTACTACGGAAGCCGCGGAGTATCATAAATGTGATAATTTAAACATGTATTAGCTACTGCTAATAGCTGCTAATAGCTACGGTCATCGTGTGAAACGATTTTTGGCGCTGTTGCCAAGTCCACTTGTTTTTTTTTCTAAAATCAATTGTTTATGGGCTTGTTTCTGAACGTGCCGTCGTTTGTTTGGGGTCTAATATAAGTGACTTTAAACACGAGATGTGATGACGTTATTTCCCTTTCCTCTCCTTTTCTTTCACCTTTTCTCCCTTTTAGCATATTGTCTCATCTCTCCTTTTACACTGCAAAAAGGGAACTCAAATTCTTCAAAGTTGTGTATTTTTCATTGATTTGATCAGGTAAATAAGAAAATTTGCCAATGGAATAAGATTTTTGAACTTAAAATAAGAACAGTTCATCTCCATCTTATTTCAAGTGCAGGATATCTAATTATCTTATTTTAGGGGTTAAAAATACTCATCCCATTGGAAAAAGGTCTTATTTAGCTGTTCAAATCAAGGTAATATACATTTGAAGACAATTGTACCTACTTTTAGTTCCCTTTTTGCAGTGCATTCCTCTTCTACCTGTTCCCATGTCCATTGAACATGAAATGGTCCCAGAATAAAATCTAATGAAGCTTCTTGCATATATAAAACAAGTGGAGCACTACGGCGAAAGCGGTAAGGCGCCACTTGTGAAAGTATAATCTGTTGGGCTCTTTTTGGCATTAAGACAGCAATTCTTAATGCTACACTGCCAGACAGGACACAAAAACAACAACACGAGTAAAGAGACCCGGCCTTGATGCTGCACTACAGACCTTACGTGTCCAGCAGAAAACCTGCAACCTCCACATCTGTTTAAATCCCCGCTCCCTCATGAATTATCTCCACCTGGTAATAATAGCTGCACTGATATAGACTCTAATTCCCGGGTATTACAACTTTTTTCTTTTGTTGGTTACTTTCTCTTCCCTCTCACTGGGAAAAGAGTATGGATGGTCCTCCATTTCAGCAGAAAACATGCTTGTTTATACTCCTCCTCCACCAACGGCACGTCTTCATGTAGAAGACAGAAAGGGGAAAACGCGTATGGCTGACAAGTTTGTCCCCTTTCTGCTACTGAAATTAGAAATGGTGACGCAACATGCCGCCTCCCAGTGGGCGCACCGGCACCTATATATTTATAAACTAACTCTAAGTTATGAGAACGCTTTAATTTTTGATGTGAGGTTCGTTAGTATTTCCATGTTTGCAATTATTCCTGACAGGACAAATAATCCCTCCATTTGCAATTAATATTGATGACTTTTTGGAAAAAATATTCCGTATATCATTTATATCTGTTTTTATGTCTTTATGTTGTTGTGCCAGGTCGTCGCTGTAAATCAGAATTAGCTCTCAGCTGACCTGCCTGGTTAAGATGAAGGTTGATGATGATAAAATAACTGGGGAAGGTTTTCCTGAACGCTCTTCTACGTGTGTCTTAATCAGGGCTGGTCGATCCCGGCGTCCTCGTGGAGCCTCTGACTGAGGAGCGAGCTGCCAGGACGCTGTATCGCATCGAGCTGTTGCGCAAGATTAGAGAGCAGGTCGGGTTTTTTTTTTTTGTTTTTTTTTTAAAAAAAACAAACAAACACGGACCAGAATGAGGCCCTGTGAGGCAAATGTTGTCAGAAATCTGTGTGTAAAGCTCCGTTTCCTGCAGGTTCTCCGTCACCCGCTCCTCTCCGCCCGCCTCCAGCTCTGCCGCCCCTCCCTCTACCTCCCTGTCTGGTGGGAGAGCGGGAAACACGACCGGGATCTCCTGGTCGGCGCGGCGCGCCACGGCCTGAGCCGCACCGACTTCTACATCCTCAACGACCCGCAGCTCAGCTTCCTGGAGGCCCACAGGAACTACGTCAGGCGGCACCCTGCCCATCTTCATCACCCCCACCATGCAGGGTTAGCGTCCCATCCTGGGATGTCCTCCTCCTCCTCCTCCGCCCACGGGCAGCTGCCTCACTGCTGCCTGTATGAGTCGGGCCTCGGCCATCACTCCCCTCAGCCTCCCGATTATCCCCACCTGGCCTCCAACCATCACCACCATCAGCATCACCAGCAGCCCCCGCCCACACCGGCTCCCTCTCCGTCCTCATCCTCCTCCTCCTCTTCTCACCCCCACCTCCACCCTCCGCCCCTGGACGCCCAGGATTCTGGCTCGCCAAGCCTGGGCATCGTTCCCGGGTCACGGGTGGACTTCCTGGACTGCGCTCCGCTGGATGAGAGCCTGGAGCTGGGCGCCCTGCAGCACGACGCCCTGTCTGCCGACGCCTTGCACGGAGGCAAGGCTTCCAAGGACGCCCTGAACGGTTTTCCGTTCAACTCGGCCACCGGGGGCCAAAGCATGCTCAACTCGTACGGCGTGGGCGGAGCCGACCTGGACTCCAAGCTGAGGAGCGACGTCCTGGTCGGTGAGCAAGGCTCGTCGGAGGAAACGGGGCTGATGGCGCCGTCCGTGGAGCTGGATCAGTTACAGGTGTGCACCGCAGCTTCCATCGTAGTTGTTGTTTTAGGTTTTAGGAAAGTTTGCTTGGATTCAAAGGAACGTTTTTGCTTTTGATGGGTTTTTTTTGGGTTTTTTTCCTTCTTCTTCCGCCAAATATTTGGGAACAGCTGTCATTTAAAAAAAAGACTTTGACGGCAAACCTTAACCAAGATCTGCAGAAAAATGCCGTAGCTGCTTTCCTTTCCGAGGTTTTAGAGACGTTTCAGTCCGATGGCGATGTGCCCAACATCTGTGTGTTGTGAGGGACCTTATGAAAATCAGCAGCTCTTTACTTCTATTTCTATTAGGGATGCAAACAAATATTCGACTTATTAATTGTCATCCATACATCCATTTTCAAACATATCTATCCCTTGTGGGGTTGCGAAGGGTGCCTATTACCAGCTCTCAATGGGCGAGAGGCAGGGTACACCTTGGACAGGTCCGATTAATTGTCAATTAAAGGTTAATTAGATTAAAGTTTGTTACATCCGATTAACTGACAATGGCCGCTTAGACCTTCTTTCAGCCAAAATATTAATCCTAACTGACCACTGCTAAAGACCCGCTACGTAATTAGCCTGAGCTAAACGCTAGCTGTTAGCAACCGTACATGACGTAGTTGCTGTAGTTCTCACATCATGTGCAAGTGTGACTGAAAAAATAAGATTTATTTGGTGCAAACATTTACTCGTCATGTGGCAGCTAGCTCTCTGAAATTTACTCGCCAAACGGAAAATTTACTCATATTTGGCGTCTGGCGAGTGTTGATTTCAGACCCTGGTTGCAGTACGGCCGCCATCCAGCAGAGGGCGCTGACTGTCATTTTAAAGTGGAGCCAGACTGCAGCATCAGGAGAAAAAGTAGTGGCGGACGCAGCACGAAGCGGTCCAGATGGAGTAGGATTACTTTTGCAATGTTTAATGAGGGTGCAAAATGCTCTTTATGTGGTTCTGTTCTTAAATATAAACGGTCAATCAGCGCCATTCATCCAGGCTGCCTGGCGGAGCAGAGTCAGTTTCTCAACCAAAACCCACCGACGTGACAGAAAAGTGGAGGGGATTATTAGTTTTCCATATATTTTATTCCCTTCAACTTGTTTCTGTTCGGTAACCCAATAAGTTTCTGTTTTGTTATGTTTTATAAATGGGTCCAAGTTTAATCATTTGTGAGAAAACCACAGTTTTTTGTTTATTCAGTCAGTGTTTAATACAGTGTGGCACAATAAACTGTTAAAATATAATCACGTGTCGCTTTTAAAATTCAGCCTATGGTAAAAAAAAGAATGTTATGGAGACGAGAAAAAAAACAGGGTTTTTAAGAAAATGGCCGCTTATCAATTAAACTTTAGTCGATCAATGAGTTCAGTCAACTTTAGATTAACTCATTAATCGATAACTTGCATCCCTAGTTAATATAGATTTGGTTTAAACTTGTCAGCAGTTAGGACTAGAACCCTGGTTTGACTTTAGAAAACATGTTTTTAAAGAAAGGTCAGCTCCGTCTTATCACATTTTCACCTGTTCTAACAGGTGGGTTGTTTGCTGCTCTTGGCTCTAAAGCTCTATTTGCTGTTTTTTCTTCACGTGCCCATAAATAAATCGACCTGGCTTCCTGCAGGCGCCCTGGGACAGCACCGATCACACCAGTCCGGCCGAGCACATGTTCAACGAGTCCGATCCCATCCTGGGTCCCTCTGGCCTGGAGCCGGGCTTCCTGGAGGAGGAGGATGAGGAGGCTCAGGGAGGAGACAGAGGAGGAGAGGAAGGCGGGACTCTGGAGGAGTGTTTAGGCCTCCCTCCTTCATCCCCTCCGTCTCATCCCTCCACGAGGGATTCAGTCGAGCCGCTGTCCTCCAGCTACATGCTCTTTAAGGTGCGTTTTACCATCACGGGTCATCCGACTCGTATTTTTCCACTTGTTATTAACGTGATCAGAAAACGACTAATTAGCTTAAAGCTATAGTAATTCCACGTACGTTCAATTATTCAGGACATCGGAGTGAACGAAGAGGCCAGTCCGGATCAAACTGACCTGTCAGCAAGTCCACCCCTTCCCTACGTCCCGCCTCCACCCCTGTCGTTGTCCGAAATCACCACCCACGGGCCTCGGGACGGACTCGGGCACGCCGGTGTCCATCCGGGGGACGAGGGGGACGACCAGGAGGGAAGCGCTGGGTTTGAGTTTGAAGACAAAGAGGAAGCTGAGAAATCAAGGCAGCCAGAAGAAAATGACCGGAACGAAGGTTTGTTGAGGCGGAAATGTCAACCTCGTTAATTATTTACCGTGTTTTTCGGACTATAAGTCACACTTTTCTTTCATGGTTTGGCTGCCTCTGCAACTTATATTCAGGTGCGACTTATATGTCAAATTTAAATAGTAATTCATCTTGACCAGCATGAACCAAGGAGTAAAAATTACCGTCTATAGTATATATATATATATTCATTATATCATGATTAGATTAGTCTTAAAAGTAGACAGGGTGTCTGCTTCACGGACCAAAACTGGGAGTTGGTTCCACAGGAGAGGAGCCTGATAGCTAAAGGATCTGCCTCCCATTCTACTTTTAGAGACCCTCATTATGACTCATTTTTTGACTGATGCGACTTCTATTCCAGAGCGATTTATAGTCTGAAAAATACGGTAATCGTTTTTTTTTTTTTTTTTTGGCCACTGCTGAGCCATTTTGTAGAGAGTTCGGACTTTTAGCTTCTCAATTGCTTCGATTTGAAGAAATCCAGGTGTCGGCACGCAGAGGCGTGCCTCTAATAATCGTGGTTTTCATGGTTTCTGCTCAAAGGTGCAAACCGTGCCGCTGGTGTCCTGAATCCTGACGAGCCCCAGGGGGAAGATGGAGAACCACCACCGGGACGGGACAAGAGGAAGGAGGTCTTAAAACGCGTATCCCTGGGCCTCCAGGAGAACTTTGAGCGCTCGGATGACAATGAAGATTTATCCCAAGAGCTGCAGCCTTACCTGGGAAAGCTGGAAGAGGAGGGCAGCCTGGTGTGTCCCGAGTCCATCGAGGATCCTCCTGAGGAGGTCGACGGGTTGATTTTGTATCAGACCGAGGAGGAGCGGTCAATGGATAGCTCTCTTGACGCCGAAGCGTTTATTCGTAACGAGGCGGGCGACTTTTTGGACGTGAAGGAAAACTCGCACACGTCTGGAGGTGGTTTGGCCGTCGTGCACAGCAGGGAGCCTGCAGATCAGGTTAATGAGATCTCTGAAGGCCAGCTGGATTGTGCCTCGCTGGGTGGCGACGAAGCAGCAGGGAAGGCGGGGAACCAGGGGGCTAAAGCTGCAGCCATGGAGCTGGGAGAGTCCGAACTAGCAGAACCCTGCAGTCCCTCTGGTTCTGCCTTAGGAAGCAGCAGAGAGCCTGATGGCGCCCCGTCCAACGCGTCGGTGGGTCAGAACCAGAACGAAGCTTCGTCTTTCCCTCTGGATCAAGACAACAAAGTCGATCTCCTCGATCAAGACGAAATGAAAAGCAATTTGACCTTAAGTGTAAATGACATCGACACAAAGTCGGCGGGTCTCAGATTCTCCATCCGACCAGCCGGCGAGGACAAGAAACCGCTGCAGCTCATGGTACCGGTGAAGGTGGAGGTGACCAGCGCAGAAGCGTCTGAGGGTGTCTGCCCGGACGGCTCCGAAATCAAACATTCGCATTTTCTTTCCTTCCCCATAAAGTCCGAAGGCTCGGAGACCAAAGCGGAGCAGCTGGAGTGTCCTCTGAGAGCGCCGCTGCTCGACGTGAAACCCGAAGACCTCAGCATCGCCATGAAGTCCGAGAACTTCGCCGTCAAACCCGAGACCCTCCGGTTCATAGCGTACTCGGACGGCGGCAAAGTCAAACCCGAAGTCAAACCGGCCGACCTCAGGTTCGCCGTCTATCCAGGCGGTGGAGCGTTTAAGACCGAGGTTAAAGCGGAGGGCTTACGGTTGGCCGGCTTTCCAGACGGGTCTGCCGTCAAGCCCGAGCCGAAGCCCGAGGCTCTGGAGTTCACGGCGTACCCAAACAGCTCTGGGATCAAACCCGAGGTCAAGCCCGAGGTCCTGGAGTTCACAGGCCTGCCGGAGGTCAAGGCTGAGATGAAGCGGGAGACGCTGGAGGCGGACAGCACGGTCCTGACGCCGAAGCTGGAGCAGACGGAGGGGACGGTGGACTCCTCGGCGAGTCTGCTGAAAGGCCACGTGAAGGAGGAGAGGCCCAGCACCCCAGGTACGAACGTGCTCCTCTGCTTCCCAGGTACGCAGAGGCGTCTACGGTGGCTTTGATGCATCTCTGCTGTCCTCCCCAGTGCCTGTGGTGGACGGATATCCCGGCAGTCCAAGGTTTGCAGCTCCTGCTTCCATGTGTGAGATTCCCGACGGCCTCCACGAGAGCAGGGAGCCGACCATCGCTCAGCTGCTGCAGGAAAAAGCTCTTTACTCCTTCTCCGAGTGGCCGAAGGTAAAAAAAAAAAAAAAAAAGCTTTTCTAACACCAAAGCTGTGCTTGTGTTCTGCTTCTATCTCATTTGAAGACGGACGCCCCTCGTTTCTAGTTTTATCTACGGACAGAAGCGGATTTATCTCAGTTTGAACCTGCTTGTGGATCTACCCCCTTAGGACAGAGTTATTATCAACCGCTTGGACAGCATCTGCCACGCCATCCTGAAGGGGAAATGGCCTTCATCGAGCGAGCAGTACGACTCGCCCGGGTCCCTGGCAGCTAACTCGTGTCTGGCTAACAGCTTAGCCCAGCACCACCATCACCGAACCGGTTTCCTCCCCACATCAGCCTCTGGCACCATCCCAAGCCAGCCTCGGGTCCAGCAGGGCGGTCATGGACTGGGGTTCCCCGTGCCGCCGCCCCTCACAAGACTACCCAAGGTGAGAGCTTGTGTATGAACCAGTGAACTAATTTAATCTTCCCCTTTTTTACACGTCTGTCCACCTGTCTACATTTTCCTGTCTTTCATGTCATGGTTCACACAAGTTGTGTCCAGTTCTGTTTTTGTTTTTCTGTCCCTAGAAGTGCTCATTGTCATCTGCTGTGATGTCCAGGAAGAATGGCTCTAAATCCAAGTTTTACTCTTTTTACCTTAAACACTAGCACAAAGTTACCACAACTAGTGCAGCTAAATGTTGTGACTTCATATCCAACGCTTCGCAAAAGTATTGACAAGTTGTTGTTTTTTTTGTCTCGTTAAAACTGCAAACTTCAATGTTTTTTTTTTTTTTTCATTCGCAATTTTTGATAGATGAACACAAAGCGGTGCACATTTTCAAATGTGAAGGTAAAAGAATGTTGTTTCTACTAATAAAAGTCCTAAAAGTTTGATATTAATTAGCATTTTACCCACTATAACAGCAAACCTAGCCAGAAACGAGCTGTTTACTTAATCGGACAAGCGGGGCGAGGCGAGAATCAATAAAGAAGTAGCAAAGAGGCTCGTGGTTACTTTGGAGGAGCTGCAGGTCATGGTTGCAGTTTGCCTCAGCCACGTGAGACACTTTAAACCTGGTTTGTGCATCCGTGCGGCCATATTACGTATTTTTGGCTTTCCTGGAATAAAGAAGTTTAAATGTTGGAAACAACTGTGTTTTCTACGTGTAGTTGGGTGTAGTGCGCCTAGCATAGGAGCGCAACGCTGCCCTCTAGAGTCTCAGAGAAAAGTGCTACTTCAGAGGAAAAGCCGCACGGAGCATAAATGCTGCAGACCTTGGGTCAAATGAGACCAAGATTCAACTTTCTGTGTATTCCAGATAACACCAAAGACACCATACTAGCTGTGAAACATGGTGGTAGCAGCATCATGCTGGGGGAAGGCTTTTCCTCACC
Source organism: Fundulus diaphanus (assembly GCA_037039145.1). Taxonomy (NCBI): domain Eukaryota; kingdom Metazoa; phylum Chordata; class Actinopteri; order Cyprinodontiformes; family Fundulidae; genus Fundulus; species Fundulus diaphanus. The sequence goes on from CM073126.1 coordinate 5,603,821, forward strand.
AGAGACGGGGAAGAAGGTTAGAGGTGACAAGGAAGACGAGATGAAGCTAAATCCAGGACCATCCCAGAAGTAGACCTGTTAGAGGCAGGCGACTTTAAACTGGACATACAACTAGAGCCGCGATAGGACTGTTTAGGTCCAAACATAGTCACGAGTTAGAATGGCCTAGTCAAAGTCTGGGCCCAGGTATAGACCAAAATACTTGCTGCTGTAATTGCATTGAAAGGTGCTTCTATAAATCCTTAATTCTCATAGTTTCCACACTTTTAACAGTTTTACATGTAAAAATTGTTAATAAAATATGCAGAATTTTTATTCAACTCTACAGTTTGGAACTTCTTCTTGTTTCTCCAACACATAAAAACATGGAAGTTTGCTGTTGGAACGTGACAAAATGTGGAAAACCTGACGATGTACGAATACTTTTGCACTTTAAGTGAATTAAGCATAAATCAGTTATTTTCTGGGATTAAGTTGCTGTGGTTATTTCAGAGGCCTCCTGCAGCACTGGGCACCTCTTGTCAACACTGTTGCATTGTTGCTTATTTTGTATCGTGTGCTGCTTTTATATATATGTGGACATTAGTCTTGGGTAGATGATCATCTTCTCCACTTTATGTCGTTAGAGCGTCAATTGAGCCCAGTTAGACCAAAGTAAGTCTTTTTTTTAGGCTTTCAGTTACTAAATGGTTGTTTTGGAAGAATTTCTGAAATCTACCATCCAAATCTTTATCTTTCCAAGAAAGTAGAAACAAAATGATTAATGCTCTTAAAAACATCGGGTCTAAACCTTAGAGAGTTCCAATTGGATTCAGTTAAAAAAAAAGATTAATTGGTTTAAACTGGATTAAAATGGTCACAAACTGAACTTTAAACCAGTTTTATTCCAATTTGGATCAATCTGGATTATATTAGGTTATCATTTATTTAAAATGACTGAAACATAATATAATATCCCTAATGGGTTTATTTGGCACCGATTGGGCAAAACTTATGTATTATGATCTCAGACAGTTTAAAGTTATCTGAAATGCACTTGTACTTGATTGTAGATGAAATAAACGTGTGTTCTCTGTGAGGTTTATTGGGATAATTGTCAGAGCTGAGCTGCGTTGCTCAACCCGAGCGCCTGATGCAGCTTCCAAACCTGCCAGAAACGGATAAAACCTTGAAAATCTTACCCAGGTCTGAATCCACAGCAGCCTCTGTGTTGTGTCTCGGTCCATATGTGTGTTTAACCAAAGCCGTCATCTCTCTCCCATTCTTGTCTCACCCACCCTGTCCACCCTGACAGTACGTGCCGCGGGGCGGGGCATGTGGGCGCGGAGCTTGGCGCCTCACCTCCTTGCCTCTCTTGCAGGAGAGGCTCGTGGCTCCTCCCTTCCTCCCTGAGCTCAAACGAGCAGGAGGTCGCAGGTCCTTCGACTACGAAGCCGCCGCAGCCGCGGTAGCTGCTAAGATTTTAGCTGGGAAGTCCGCGTCGCCGAGCCACACCAGCACCCCCGCCGCCAGCAGCTCCAGCGAGGAGAAGGTGCCGGTGGTGGCGCCCGCCTCCCACCGCTCGGGGGCCGCGATGAACGGTTGGCAGGAGGCGGCGATAGATCTAACTAAGCCCTCCGGCGAAATTAGCACCACAAGCGGTGCGGGGACGAGCGAGGCACCGGGAGTTGGCCCCCATAACGCCGGAGCTGGAGGCGGCCACAAGCTGCCGCCGCTGCCTCCCATCACGGCCCCGCTGCCCGGCTCCGTGGCGATCGACATGTCCGGGATACTGCAGGCGGGACTCATCCACCCTGTCACAGGACAGATAGTCAATGGGAGTCTGAGGGGAGATGACTCCCTGAGGAGGAGAAGAGGGAGGAGGAGAAACGTGGAGGCTCTGTACTCCGAGTTCGCCAAGAGCCGAGGACTGCACCTGCCTGAGACACAGGTGGGTTGGAGGGAGGCGGGGCTCAGCGTCAGAACAGGTAGAACGCTTTTAGCATGAGAGCGAAGCTTCACTCAGGACATCCTGAGAAGAAACAGGGCAAAAGAAGCAGAATCGGATCTTAGCGGAGAGTCGTTACCCTCCGCGGCATTTCACCCCCCTGCGTCTGTGTGTCCGTCTGCAGGCTCGCGTCGAGGCCATCAGCCAGTCCTCTGTGTCCTCCTCCACCTCCTCACCGTCCCCGTCTCCGTCGGAGCGGCCCGCAGGTCCCCCCACGCCCTCCTCCTCCTCCACCCCGACGCCCGCCCAGACCCCGCCCCAGCCGGAGATCGTGGCCATCGACAGAGAGGCGGCCAGCAAAGGCCTGATCGAGTGGCTGAGACAGAACCCCGGCTACAGCATGGATCTGCCTGCCTTCGCTCACGTACGTCTCTTTGTTTTTTTGTTCACGTGCAGTTTTACTTATCGTAGGCTTTAAGGAGTCACAAAAATTTTGTTTTTAGTTGAGTGGATCCTCATTAGTCTCTCCAAATTTCCTCTGACTAAAACCGCAGTCATTTTTAGATCGTTATCATTATATTTTGGCAAACTTTCTTACACATCTGAGACTTGTTGGATAACCTGGTGATTCCTGCCATGGTTTATGGTCACCCAAGTACAGAAAGGCCACCGTTCACTTTCTATTTGAAGACCTGAACTGCTATAAAGGCCAAATAGTGGCAGCGTTGGTAAAGATGTTTCCTGCCAATCAGACAATGGTTCTTCTGTTCTCTAAAATCAAAGAAAAAAAAATCACCAAAGTGAAGAAGAGAGTCTCAAGTACAACTCTCCTGGAAGGAAGGATAAAGGAGTTAATGACGGGTAAAGAAAAGCTGCCGGGTTGGGAATTTGGTTCCAACAGGAAGAAATTCTGTTTTATTTTTGTAGAAATATCCTGAAAAGAGTGGATGACAGAAGTGTGGCGGTGAGCTGGATAGAGTCGGGTGTCATCTGCATAACGGTGGAGTTGGATGCCATGCTTTCTGAGAATATAGGGAGAATTTAGATGATGAAAAGGAGAGAGCCCAGGACAAGCAGTGGATACAACCAGATAGACACGACCTGAACCAGGAGTAAAACCAACGAGAGGGTAAATGATTAAGGGCATGGCGTGAAAAGCTGCTGTCGGGTTTCACAATAATGTGAATAGAGAGAATTTGTGATCTTCGCCAGAACTGTTTCTGTGCCTGTGCGATGGACGGCAAACCTGGCTGAAACTGTTTGCAAAGATTGTTTAAAAAGACGGACGATGGCGAACAAAACAGCAAGGCGGCAACTCCATCTCCTCAGGCAATTGAAGAGCTTTAATGGCAGTAAACAATCCAGAACCCTGCATTTGTTCTGATGCCGTCAGGAAGGAGGTTCAGAGTTCCTTTAGCTAAAAAAGCAGGGTACGAGAAATCGTTTGCGCCATCTGCAGTGAATACTCTGAACCAGAGTATCTTTAAGTGAACTCTTATCTATTCTTTGTATTGTGATTATTTATTGATTGTATTTAGTGGCTTTTTTATGTGCTGGCTGACTGTCAAGGTGCCGAAGGCAAATTTCCACTGTGTGGTAAACCGCTGGACAATACATTTTTTTTCCAAGATCTTTGACAAAAGAGGAGGATTTGAAATGGCTCTAGAGTTATTTAGCTCATATAGATTCGAACCAAATTTTTTGAGGAGTGCTGTAATTATTGCTGTTTTTTTTTATTTAAGGGGTTCTGGATCTCAACCAGATGAGTGTGGAGAAATAGTCTGAGTGATTCCTTCAGCAGACTGAATGGGTTGATGGCTTTAAGTTATGTGGATTGTTGCAGTACATCTTGTGAATTGTGTGTCCAGCTTTCCTCCACAGGCGATCAAAGCAAAGTTTAATTTTGTGTAGTTGCTGTGTGTACTAGGGGGCAGAGTGAGGGAAGGAAACAGTCGGGGGGGGGGGGGGGGGGTTTAATGGTGCCAGGGTATCTAGGATGTTATTGAGGCCATGGTTATATTTATATACCAGGTTATGAATAGAAAGCAAGTCGTCATGTTTGTTTTCGAGAGGGATGATTAATTGCAGAGGAGAGAAATTGTAGAGCTATGGAGGGAATTTTGTTCCATTATTGTTGCAAGCAAACTACATTTTATTAATGCAAATGAAAATAAAAAAAAAACATGTTTTTTTAATAGAAACTTAAAAAAATATATAATCCAGCAAAACTTCTTAACCAAAAAGAAGTTTTCAGAGTAACTTTGCTCTTTACTCAGAATTTATACGAAATTAAATTATAAATATAAATTAAAATTATATTTTTTTTATTTTTACTTTTTTACAGATTCTATATTGTCAAATATTTTTTTTTACAAATTTCTATTTTTCAGATTGAGTTTTACAGATCTCACTCTCTTCACTTCTCGCTCTTGACGTGCACATTTATGGGATTGATTTTGTTCCATTATTGTTGCAATTAAAGAACATTTGTAAAAAGAAAATTGGAAAAAAAAATCTATCCAGAAAATTTGCAAAACTTATTTACAAAAAACAGTTTTGAGAGTAATTTTGGTCTTTTGATCTTTGGTCAGATCTTATATATATTTTTTTATTTCTATTTTTCAGATTGAGGTTTTAAAATTGCATTGGATTTTACAGACCACATTCTCTTCACTTCTCGCACATTTATGGGATTAATTTTACTCCATTATTGTTGAAAGCGAAGAACACGTTTTGTATGCAAAATTTTAAAAAATGCAATTCAGAAATTAAACTTTTGAAACTTCTTAATCAAAAAAAGGTTTTGAGAGTAGTTTTGGTGTTTTCTCAGATCTTATAAATATTTAAAAAAAAAAAAAAAAATCTATTCTATTATTGCTGCAAGCAAAGAACACCTTTTGTAAATGAAAAATATATTTAAAAAAATGCAATCCAGAAATTTAACTTTTAAAACTTTGAGAGTAACTTTGCTGTTTCCTCAGATTTCTCAGGAACAAAATTCACTCCATATAGATCAGTTGTCTTGTTGTTCATGTTATCAATCTGAGTCACTTAGGAATAGGCATTTGCAGATACTGCAATGCTTTGTTATATTGGCTTTAAAGGCACATTAAAAACACCATATTTTATCAAAGATACAACCCTAACATCCTACTATAGCCGCGGTTCTCAAAGTGTGTGGCGCGACCCACTGGTGGGGAATTGAGACGTGACAGGTGGGGCGCGCCAAGTTCCGGCGTGTGTGTGTGTGTGTGTTGTGTGACTATAAATGTAGAACGTGTGAGAGCAAACTGTCCTTATAGCTGTCTGTTGCCGCTTATTAGACCAATCAAACCCACAAAGTAATCATTACTAGCCTACATGCAGTCTAATTAAAAGAACATTAGATATGAGAAAAATTTCACCTGGAACTGAAGTGCCAAAATAATGATTGACATGACGTCGGCATATTATTTGTAACGGGATAACCTTTCGCGCCCCAGTGTTGCCAACTCAGCGACTTTGTCGCTATATTTCAGACCCCTCCAGCGACTTTTTTTAAAAAAAAGCGACTAGCGACAAATCTAGCGAATTTTGGAGACTCTTACGTGAAAGCACGTATCGTTCATACTCTTGTCCTCCAGCGGCAGCTGCTGCCGTGAGGCGCCTCCCCCCTCCCAACCCCGTTCTCCCGCTACCGCAGGAGTCCCTCTCAGCGCTGCAGTCAGAGACACAGCATGTTTACCCTCAGCGTCCAGACTGCAAATAAAGCGCACATGCGCCGGGATTGACGGCGCAGGTTGATCATAAATAACAGAATTTGAAATATTTTATCTTAAATAAATAACGGCGTTTGATTCACACAGCCACATGTTCGTGTTTTACCGTGATTTGTAGGCTCCTTGGTGGACCACAAGGGAAAAAAGAAAATGTTAAAAAAAATTTAAAAAATTGTAACTCCGCCATAGTGTCTCTTTATGGTTCATTTTGCCGGTCTCCAACCCGGGTAAAGGAGGAGGGTTAGTATTGAAATAAATTAAACATTAATTAAAAAAATAAAATAAAAATAATAATTATAATAATAGTAATAATAATAATAATAATAATAATAAATAAACATTAATGGACAGAAAAAAGTAGCTCTATATATTCTGAGTGTTTTTACTCACTTTTTGTCTCTCTCTAACAACGTTATTTCTCTCACAGCGCCAATAATTTACACATCACATCGTGTGGCAGATTATGCAAATTAGGCGATGATGTCATTCAGCGACTTCTAGAGACTTTTAGCACAGCCAATAGCTACTTTCCTTACTGAGGAGTTGGCAACACTGTCGCGCTCATATATCTGTATCTGTATACATCTGTTTCGCGCCAATGGGCAGGCTGATGCTTCACTGAAAACAAAATACAGATCTCAGCTGAACATTGAGCATGACTTGAGAGTGGCAGTATCAAGCCTGCAACCCCGTTTTGAGAAACTGTGCAATGCAAAACAGGCTCATTGCAGCCACTAATGCAGGGATAAATAGACCTGTCTTGCCAGATGGATTTTACTTCTTTTCTTTTATTAACATATTGCAGAGTGGCACTTAAATTTTTTCTATCTTTGAGCTTGATACAAATTTTGACACAGCTGCATTTTTATTTTCTTTATTTGTGAGCTTGCTGTTATTTGATGTAGATAGTTTGTATTTAGATACTACTTGTTACTTCAATAAAATTGGAACATTTTAAGATTGTTGCATATTTCATTAGCATTGTGTTGGGGCGATGGGGACAGGTGGGGCTTGAAAATTCTCCCTTGTCCAAAGTGGGGAATGACAGAAAAAGTTTGAGAACCACTGTACTATAGTGAGCGTTGTTTAATTCAAGTTAGTTGGCATTTGTTTAATCCATTGTCTTCATTTAAGAGTCACCGCAGGATGCTGTGCAGGTTCTCTGCAGGCTAGCGGCTATTTTAGCATTCTGAAGCAGAAGAATTGGGTCAGCATCTCCATCTGAGGCCGAGCTGCCAGTTCTCAGTCCAAAGTAATAGTAATAATAGTAGTAATAGTAATATCGTCTTTATTGTCATTGAAACATACATTACAATGAAATTTGCTTTCTGCATTTAACCCATCACCCTTGGGGAGCAGTGGGCTGCCATGTGTGGCGCCCGGGGAGCAATCTGGGGTTAAGGGTCTTGCTCAGGGACCCAGAGTGCAGGCGCTGGGGATTGAACCGGGTACTTAATAATAATAATAATAATAATAATAATAATAATAATAATTGAACTTTATTGATCTCACAATGGAGAAATTAATTAAAAAGACGATGAAAGTCAGAACTGCCGTGTTAAAGTTATTTTTAGTAAAGTGCTTTCTTCAGTGTGTGTAATTTCAGGACAGATCTGATGTTCATGCATGAACCCTTCATTTTCCAGTTGATAGTCCATTATTGCCTGTTTTAGTCGTTGCAGACGTTGTTTGTCTGAGCCCAGTGGACCGGCAGAGAAACCCCACCAGAGCGGACGTTAACGCTGATATAAAGATGCAGTCTTGTTGTGACTCTCGCATAGAAATTCTTGTTTCTTTTCTCCCTTGTCTTTTGTGCTGTTCAGTCTGGAGCGAGTCTCCTCCACGGCTTTGTGGAGCGTCCCAAGCAGAGGAGGCATCGCTGCAAAGATCCCACCAAGCTGGACATTAACACTCTGACGGGGGAGGAGAGAGTCCCTGTTGTTCACCGGGGCACAGGACGCCGGGTACTAAACACAGACACACAGCAGACGGTCTGAAAAACGCAAAGTAGACGAGACTAAACATTTAAATGGTTCAAACCTGAGATGTTTTATGCTGTCAGAATCAGCTTTATCGGCAAAGTTTGTCACACAAAATGGGGAGTTTGTCTTCAGTTCCACTTTTTCTCAATGGCGACATTTTAAATTTCAACAAACACAAAGGGAAATAATTTATTTTGTAAATGTGTGTGCATATATATTAGAGTTGGGTATCATCTAGGATGAGCCGATACGATTCTCGATACGTAGCTCAGCTTGATTTGATTTGACTCCAATATCGATATTTATTACTCTCAAATTAATGCTCAAAGTTATTCAATCACCAAAACCAGCCAAATGTTACATTTATGTTTAATTTATTGAACGCTGATATATTAACAGGAACATAAAGAGCATTTGGTTCAATGCATTTAACGTATCACAGAAACCAAAAATGTGCCAAACGTCTGATTTTAGGGACGAAGGAGCTTCTAAAATCCTGTTGGCCGTTCCGCAAATTCTTCCTTGCTGTAAACAGTAATGGCGGCCTGTAATATCGCCCCCTAGGGGTTGGGAGGTATATCGGCATTGAAAGCCGATATACGTTTTTAAAAATATCAATATTAATCTTTGTATCGATTTTTATGCACAGTCCTGATATATATATATATATATATATATATATATATATATATATATATATATATATATATATATATATATATATATATAGTGTTTTTACAAAAGAGGAAGACGTGGTTGGATTGGTGCAAATACTCCTGGTCTGGATCTGGGTCCTCTTACTGTTCAGTGTCCATCAGAGTTACTGGGGGGGGGCTGTCTCTGTGGCGACTGGTTTAAGCCTCCACAGGTGGCTCTGTAGCGCCACCTGGAGGTAAACGGGTTGTGGCCAGGATGTGTGGGGTCTGCAGAGATGTTAGCCGCCCTTCTCCTGACCCTTGACCTGTACATATCCTGGATGGAGGGAAGGTCCGCCCTGAAGATCCTCTCTGCAGACCTGATTGGTCGGTGCGGTTTGGACCGGTCCTGTTCTGTGGATGATACAGAACCACACCATGATGGAAGAACACTGAATGACCGCCGTGGAGAAGATGACCAGCACCTCCTGACGAAGTTTGGACCTTTGGAGTCCAGTTTCTGCTGGACCGTCTTCAGAACAGTGTTTCTTTGTGAAGACCATGTCGGGTCCAGAGGCGGCGCGGTCCTGGGAAGGACCGTCACACGATGGAAGCCTAGGCTCTACTCACAGACCTCTGTTGGAAGAAGTGGAGCTTAGAGGAAGAGGAACCAGGCTAAGTTCTCAGAGCTAACCTTGATTTCCACCTCTGTGATGGCAGCTTTGATGCAGGAAGTCTGTCGGTTCATTTGAAACCAGATCTTTTCCTGGGACGTCCATACATTTGTTATTTTTCTATAACCAGGACAGCGGGAAAACACGTTTTAGACCCAGAACCAGGAGGAAGGGTGAGGAAGCTGGATGAGTAGAAACTGATGGGGAAGAAGAAAAGTTGCACATTTCTGGTCTCTAGATTCTACACCTGAAGATATGTGGGCAGCAAGAATGACCCAAGGCCAGAGCATATTTTAATGGGAAAATGTTTTTATATTTTATAATGCTCTAAATTGTGGGATTTTCCCTTTACAAATCTTTCTATTGGATTCATTTCATGGCCTTCAGACATTAGCTCATGTTGTCTTTACCCTGTTTGTAACCGTCTCCGTCTCCTGCAGCTCGGCGGCGCCATGGCTCCGGCTATAAAGGAGCTTTCCAGGTGGCTGGACGCCAACTCGGAGTACTTTGTTGCCCCAGACTGGGCCGAGGTGGTCAAACACTCTGTGAGTCTCACCGGTTCTCTGTTGGTAGCCTTCCACGTGTTTACAGCTTTTAGCTTTGACTCCCTGGTTGTGTCGCTCTCCTGCTCCAGGGCTTCCTTCCCGAGGGAAAGTTCTCTCGCATCCTGACGGAGCCGGTCAACAGGGATCCGGGTTCGCGGCGCCGCGGACGCCGGCCTCGTAGCGAGATGCCGAAGCCGCTCCTCTCCGTTTCGGACGCCTCTTCCACGGGCCTCGGCCCCCCGCTCTACATGAACGGCGGTTTAATCGGCAGCATGGAGTCCATAGTGACCCTGCAGAACCTTCGCGGCGCCATCCCAGGGATCCCCATCTCTGGGATCATGGCGGCCGGGTTCCCGCATGGATTCCCCGCGGCGGTGTCGGCAGGAAGCGCCGGATCGTCGGCGGACGACGCCAAGAACGGTTTGAGCATGCTACCCATGATGCTGCACGGCATCCCGCACCCTCACGGCGCCGCCATCCCTCAGCACGCCCTGTTCAGCGTCGGCACCATGATGGCGCACGCCCCGCCTCCCCATCACCCCGGCTCCTCCTCCACCTCGCCCTCCTCCTCGGCTTCTGCGTCGGCGTCCACCACCAACGTCACCACCACGGCCGCAGCGTCCGAGGCGGCAAGTCCGTCCTCCACGACCGCCGCGGACCGCGAGAGCGCCGCTTCCTCCGCGCCGGGCGGCGACAAGGAGAAAGCGGCGACGGAGGGAGCCAAGCGACCTGCGGAGGCGGCAGCCGTCATCACCTCCACCAGCAGGGTGCACCTGGGGCCCGCCGCCGGCAACCATCACACCTTTAACCCTTTCCTGATCCCGGGCATGTCCCACGGCCTGCTGTACCCGCACATGTTCCTCCCTCACGGCGGCATCATGACCCTGCCGGCCGTGCATCCCGGCGCCCCCGCCGACGGCTCGCCGGGCAGCCCCAAGCGGAGGAGGAAACGGGCGCGGGAGGACGAGGAGAGGGAGAAAGGGAAGGTAGGGATGGGGGATGCGGAGGAGAGGGAAAGTACAGTTACAGCCAGCGGTGGCTCCCCCCCTGCTGCCTCCTCATTCATCCCCCCTACCTCGCCGTCTGAGCCGGGCGCAGCTCCCACCGAGGAGAGCCAGGCCGGGCGTGGAGCCGCAGAGGACGGACCTTCGCAACGCCCGGACCCGGACTCCGATGAGCGCGGCGAGAAAGCCGCGGCCGAGGAGAAGGAGGAAGGGTCGGAGGAGACGGGAGACGAGGTGGACAAACGGGACAGCGAGGAGCGGGAGGTGGCGTAGAAGAAGGAAGCACCTCCTTCCCTCCCCTCCCGTCTCCTCCGATGCTGCTCTCTCCTCCGATGATGCAGCAGTGTAAAGTTTGTGCCGAGTCTGTAAGTCAACGTCCATGTAAAGACTTTTGTTATGATGATGATGATGATTATATTCGCCTTGGTCATGTTTATATACCAGGAACCCCGCCCACCCCTCTCCACTCCACCGTAAACGAAAAGAAAACACCAGTAGAGTAAAACAATCCCTGTATTCCTCCTCATCTTTCCGCGTCGGGACTGATTCAGGAGCAAAAACGACCAGAGCGATCCGAAGACGGGGAGCGGCCCCGGTGGTCCGACGCCGTCCGAGATGGTTGCTGCACACTCCTCTGGTTCCTTTAAAACTTGTGCAATACTGAATTAATCTGAAATCAAATCACTCCCAGATTCGGTCGCCGCTGAAGCAAAAGGGAGACTTAATTCCTTCGGAAGTTCCTGCATCCTAAATTTTTAAATGAAAATGAGTTTTACTGCATTTAATAGTAATTTCTCTCAGTTTTATAGCTACCGGGTAATAACACTAAAAGTCTGCACCTTAGAGTCGATCTTGTTGTTTTGGTCGTATTTTAACGTGGCCGTGTGCGACGTCCCACCGCCGCCGCAGCGCCTGTAACGGTGCCGACCGTGAAAAGCTGAGCACAGCGCAGGTTCTGAGCAAAAGGAACTCCTGCTTTTTAAATTGTTTTCTTTCTCCAAAAGCAAAGAACAATCATGGGATTTGTTTTGGGTCATGCCGTTCTTAAACTCCCTTTTTTAAAGTGCTCCAGTCCAGTGAGCAGTCCGGCCACCAGGGGGCAGCGGGGGGACAGTTTTAACCTGCAACCTGTCCTGCAGACAGTGAGCAGCAGAGGGGTTTGAGTGTTTTCTCCTGAAATCATTGGGAAAAGTGCAAAGTAACTTAAATCATGATCTGAAGCTCCAAGTTGAGGTTTTGTCCTGATTTTAGAAAAAGGAAAAAAGGGGACGAAACTGAAAAAAAAAAAGAAAAGATGACTGAAGCCTCGCTGTTTCCTCAGATAGCAGGTCACACGTGTAATATTTCATCTGTAAATCTATCGCTGTACATTGCTGTCTTTTTTTAAGTGCGCCATGTATTTCTCTCCTCTTGTTTCCACCGAGGGGGTGGAATCAAACGGACCGTACTGTACATTGAAAGGATGCAAGTCGCTGGTTCTACTCCCAGTTGTGTCGACGGGGTTGGAAAGGTTTCCGTCGACCGTGTTGCGTGTATGGGTCACCTTCGTCTTCTTCGGGTTTTCATCCCTGAAAACATGATTTTTTTTTGCACAGCGTCTTTGTGTGAACCCGTGTTTTAGTTTCCGTTACACCGTGTGAGCGCGTGGGACGAGGGGAGAAAGTTTGGATGTGTGCATGCATGCGCACACGTTTTTTTTTTTTTTTTTTTTTTGCCGTGTTTCGTCCTGACATGTCACATTTTCTTGTTGATAAAACAAAAAAGAAGAAGAAGAAAAAAAAATCCATAGTTGTTGCCTTGTCACAAAGTTTGTGGCTCCGTATAATTTATTATATTTTTCTTATTTTTGCCAAACTTTCACCAAATATGACATTTTCCTCTCAGTTTCATCGTATTTTTCAAAGTAAAATGCCTTATTTCTAGCTCTGGTATCTTTTGTACAGATGGTCTGTGACATCTCCCTGTAAGGTGGTGTTTTTGTGTTTTGTTTTCGGTTCGTCTCCCGTCTGTCTGTGTGCACGGCCTTGGTGATGGAGAGCCAACAGTAATGGAAGGTACCTCAGTTTATTACTCACTACATTAATTCCTAAAAGTCAAATCAGTCGTCCCTAAAAGCACAAACATTTGCGTATCAGTGCCTCTAAAGTTGGGTAAAAAAAACTTGCACATTTCGTCCCATTTCCATAGTGATGCAACCACCTAATATGGGGGGTTTGGTGTCTCAGTCGAGGAGATTTTGCACCAACAGATAAATTGTTTTCGCACAGATTGACTTGACTCGTTTGTTTTTGAGTGGGATTGTGTGGAGTAGTCCTGAGCAATCAATATCTTCACCGCAGTGGACAGCAGACAGAGCTAGCTTCTCATGAAGGAGTCAAGGTAACGGCTACTCAGAGGAAACGGACATTTATAAATATTACTGTCTAGGACATCCCAGTCTTGTCAACAACAGCATGCCGTTCCAATGGAGAGTGAGCACACATCTGTCAAAAGAAACAGTCGTAGCTCCCTTAATCCTTATCAGATTTTTTTGTAAATATTTTTCTCTTTCTGAGGCTGTCACAGCAGCAGAGACGGATACAGCCGAAGGGGAAAGGAGGAGCAGAGAGAAGTAGAGGATAGAAATAAAACAGCTCTGGTCACATGTAAATTTATATTTGTTTGTAATGACACAAGTGAGACATAATAAGTCAAAACACTAGCATAGTCTATCCAGCACAGCTAGCTTAAAACATATTTAATGCTAAGATGTCCAGAAATTCATATTCTGTGTACCCTTAATAAAATCCACTAATAAATTAAATCCTTGTATTATAGTATTTTATTTAGCCTATATTTAACCAGATAAAATGTTTTGTTGCAGTATTTTAAACTCTACTTTTCATGCCATACCTGTGTGCATCACTTATTTTTCATAGAACGTCTCGGAAATTACATTTTATGAGATTTCAATTACATTCAACACAACAAAATTATTTTATTTCTAATTATAAAATGTTACTGGGCTTTAGAAATAACCAAAACTGTTTTTCTGATCCTGCATCTGCAGCTGCCCTGACTCTATGCATAGCAGTGACACCTGTGTGTTGTGCTGTCATATCCAGTAATATATCAATGGGAATGTCCATCATCTAAGGCAACTCAAAGAAATAAATGTTCATTAAGAGCCAAATTAAACATATCATTTATTTTGCTTCTTAAACTTGACAGTTATTTTCACAACCACATCTGGATTGCTAAACTAACCTAGCATAAATGTTTGCTAAGTCCACCTAGCATAAATGTTTGCTAAGTGTCACCTAGCATAACTGTTTGCTAAGTCCACCTAGCATAACTGTTTGCTAAATCCACCTAGCATAACTGTTTGCTAAATCCACCTAGCATAACTGTTTGCTAAACTAACCTAGCATAAATGTTTGCTAAGTCCACCTAGCATAACTGTTTGCTAAGTCCACCTAGCATAACTGTTTGCTAAATCCACCTAGCATAACTGTTAGCAAACATTTATGCTAGGTTAGTTTAGCAAAGTCCACCTAGCATAAATGTTTGCTAAGTGTCACCTAGCATAACTGTTTGCTAAATCCACCTGGCATAATATGAGCCGTGTTTGCCAGTTGCTCTGGTTTTCTAACCATCGGTTCTTAATTTTTATAAACTGCCTCATACAGCTCGTGTCTTATTTCACAGCAGATAAGGATACAGGGTGTCTAATTTGATACAAGATTTCTTTTGTTTATTCTGTAGCTGTGACGGAATTAGCTTGTCAGTGGCAAGATGTAGATGTTCATTTGAGAAGCTAGTGACTTGGTCAACATGAGCCAAACCCGTAGAAGGGATAAATATTTAGCTCCATGTTTTCCAACTAAAAGGAAAATGACGCACGGAATCAAAGGTCCAACTGTGTGCGACGGTCCATTTTCAGCTTGGTTACTGTGAGAAGAAAGCCACTGGAGAATATCGTTAAGGAGTTATCATATGTATACCATTATCTCTTCATTGTGTCAAGAGGGTATGGATTCAACAGATTATTTATAAATAAAATGCATTATTATTATTAATAATATTTTAAGTACCACAGAGACGAGGAGAACAACGATGGTTCGGTTAACTTTCCAACCATCTGTAAGAAAGCTGAAGCCAGCGCAGCAACACAGATGTTTGATTAACAGGATTGGACATTTTGTCGGCTGCCGTGTTTAAGCGATCCGGATGAGGCCCAACTTAGCAAAGCTTTAAGAGTCTGCGGTATTAAAAATGTAGTCTTTAGGAATTTATTTCACGTTTCAGACCCGTTTTCCTCTCCAACACCTAAAGCAGAAAAACTTGTTAATGACCGCAGCTTTTCAAAGAATTTGTCCTTAATATGATGCTGTTTATGTGAGCAAAGATAACGGGAGAGAATTACATAAATAACGCTGGAGAAGTCCAGGGTTGCAAATAATTAAAATCATCAAATTAGAATATTATTGAAAAATTCATTTTAATTAGCCAAGTGAAAAACATTACATAGATTAATCACAAACGGATGTTTTCAAGACTTTTATTTCTGTTAATGAGTATTTTCTGCTTACAGTGAACAAAAGACATTAAAGATTAGAATATCACACCAGTTCAATAGAAAGTATATTTTTAATACAAAAATGTGGATTTAATGAGAATTATGTTCATGAAAGGTTATCTTCAGAGGCTACTTTTAATTAGACAAATGAGCCTCGTCAGATCGCATATTTCTGTTTACTGAGATCTACCTGTAAGGAAACGTGATCTGTATATTTTTAGAGTTTACAGAAAAATGTTGATGAATCAACAGTTTGGTTAATTTAGTTCAGAAAAGTTTAAAAAGTGAATCAGTTTTAATCTCTGAACTGAATTAAAACTAGTTCTTCTTGCACACCGTTGGTGGACGACATCACGTCACATATTAAGGGTAAGATACTAACTGCTCAGAACTACTCCAGACAAGAACACTTAAAATTAAATAAAAAAAATCTCGCTTTAAGGTTAAATTCAGCTCCCAAACTCCAACCTAACGTCTGTAAGCAGGAAAACTGGGACACCATGTAGCATCCACAAAGGCTGGAAACAGAAATAAATGAGAATTTAAAAATGAGCTTTCCAGTGAAATGTTCCAGATGTCGCTGTTGGATTTTATTTCTGTAAAAGTAACTCCGGGAGAGGCTCTGGCGGCTGTACATCACTTCCTGTCCCCTGTTTCCGCGTGGAGACTTTAAACGGACTCGTGGGCAGCGAGTGCGAGCTTTTGGCAGCGTTTGTTTTGTTTTTGTTTTTTCATCGAGGTCACCTCAATGTGTAAAACTGATCAGAAACGATGTATTTATTGTACAGTTCTAGTCTTTACATTGTTGTCTCACGACTAAATGATGGCTGTTTTTGTTACTCTGGAATCGACCCTGAAATACCGAAGCATTTTGGTTCACATGGAAATTAACCTGGTCTGATTTTCCTTTTGCTTAGTGACTTCACGAGAAAACGAAGCGCAATCACTGGATATTTCCCTAAATTTACCATCCAGTTTGGTGCCGTCATGCTCCGCCAACATTTAGGCGTCAAGATGGCGGCGAGTGGTTTCCTCAAACACGCGTAGCTTATTTAATTTCAAGATAAAGGCCGTCCAGACCCAGAGGGTAATGCTGGATGATTTGGCAGATACAACAACGTGAAGTCAAACATATGATTTTAAACTTCCTAACCAACTCTGAGTTTGCTTTTAAAATGTTTAAATTCACTTCCTGCAGTTTCTCACTTCGACTCACAAAGGGATGAGATCTCCACTCAAGTCCACTTTACCTTCAAGTATTCCTCTGATCGGGTTATTCTATGTTTTATTTTTTCTTTCTTTGTAAACTTAAATGTTCTTTATAATGTTTGCCTTATAAAGTCGGTGGACAAAGGTCAAGTGTTTTCTGCCTAAATGACGGCACAGACTGAAATGTTTTCCTGCCAGAGTTTTACCGATTTGGATCTGGATTAGTTTTATTCTTCCGATGTGAAATCTATGTTTTAAAATGTACTCTTTTAACCCAAGCCTGGAACGGTTTTATCATTTCATTGTGCCCGTTTGTTTTCTACCGACGTCTACCTGGAAGCTCGACGTTACAGCAAACGGCTCGACCATAAAACCTCCGGACAGACTGAACGCGTCAGTGAGGTGATGAACTGCAGGTTTTAGGGATTATTAAGCGGGAACTTCATCATCGTCACCCAGTGTGCGTCTGAATCCACCCACCTCGCAGCCAAGTTGTGAAATAAAATCTGAGGCGCCGCTGGACAAAGTGCAATGTAGCTTCGAAGGTCACAGAAGTGGAGAAAGTGTCTGATCCCGACGCTGCGAACCCATCGTAACTAAAAAAAAAAAAAAAATAAAAAAAATGGATCACACGGATGGGTTTTTTATCTTTTTGGTTCCTTCTTTTCTTATTTGTATCTATAGCGCTCTATATTCCCATGTGGACCAATCTGACAAGTCAAAACATGGTATGTGTGATCTTTTATTGTGCAATAAAAGATGACTTTCAAGTTCCCCTTGTCTGCCGTAGATCATTCGGTTGACACGGAGAGCCCTTTTTGTGGAGGAAACTTCAGGTTTGGAGACTTTCCGAACGTTTAACCTGGAAATGTTCTTTCTGCACTTCAGATCAAACAATCTGCTGAAACGGTTCTTGTTTTAGACGATGAAGAACCAGAAGTATGAGTTGTAGTATTAAAAACAACTTATTCCTACATTTTTACCTATAAACAATCCTTTCTCCGTGTAAAGTGTGTATTACTGAAGTAGAAGGAAAATGGTGGAACTTTTAGATAAAAATATGAAGTGTGGTAGCATGTGTAGCAGGTAGCATGTTAGCGCCCTGCAGAGGATGGTGAGGGGAGCTGAGGACATGTCGGAGTTTCCCTATCGTCCAGCGGCTGGAACAGGGAACTGATCCTAGTCAGAAACTCCTAAAAAAACAACAACCAATCTTTATATTAATTTTATAAGGCGGGCACAGAGTTTTCACCCTCAGCCAGTTACAATCCTGAACCGCACACTGCAAAAAGGGAACTAAAAGTAAGTGAAATTTTCTTGAAATCAGTGTATTTTTCCTTGATTTGAGCAGGTAAACAAGATTATTAGCCAATGGAAGAAGATTTTTGCACTTAAAATATAAACAATTCATCTCCATCTTATATCAAGTGCAGTATATCTAATTCTTATTGTAGGGGTAAAAATACTCATTCCATTGGCAAATAGTCTTAATTAGCTCCTCAAATCAAGGAAAAATACTAATTTCAAGAAATCTTTACTTACTTTTAGTTCCCTTTTTGCAGTGCATCAGTTTTTATCTGCTGTTGGGTCTGAAGATCAGAGAAGCGCCGTGGTTTTTGTGGAGACTTGGTCATAACTGCTGTAAAATAGGAAAAAATAACGCCACACCAAGGTTTAGAACATTAGCAGCTTGTTTTAATCTGACAGCTTAACCCTCGGCGGTGATCAGAAAACGAAACATGTCCGAGCAAAAGATGCATGAGAGGAGAGGTTCATAGAAACATCAGAAATGTGCAGTTTTTATCAAATCAACTCAGTCGGCTGTATTTGCCAGTTTCTACATAAAGTATGCCAGTTTTTGCACATCTGAACTCAGAAAAACAAGCGAAGACATCTTGGATAATATCAAAACATCTACATTTACTGGGTGATACGTCCATTTTGTGGAATAATGTCCCATGTCGTCACTGAAAAAGTGATAAATATGCAGTAAATGGGGGTGAAAAAAGGCAAAAAGATTTAATTCACTCTGGAATATGCAGAAGGAAAGCTTACATCTTGTGCAACCTCAGCTAAATCATCCTGGATGAAAATAGTACATCATTTCATGTATACATCAGTTATAAAACAATTGCCTACTAAAAAGTCTGCAGGAACTTTTAAAAATGAATAAACTTTAGACTGAACGTGCAGTTTCTTACTATCAGCCATTTTTAAAATCCATCTGAAAGGCTTCTTTTCCTTTATCGTTGGCCAGAATTAGAGAAAATAAAATAAAAAAACTATACATTTAATGACAAGATGAAACCACATTTTTCTTTTTGCCTTCAGAAACAATCCAAATTGAGTCCTGCAGACATTCTGCTGCTCTACTGAAGGACTTTTAGAAATAATTTCTATCCAGGTTTTAGAAGAATTTGCTGGAAATGAGACGAGAAATATAATGTTGTAAATCTGAGTTTTGAAACTTTGTCAATCATTACAAGGAAAAAAAAAAATCACAGATTCAACATGTTTTACAAAATTTTCAATAAAAAAAACACCCCATCTTTAAAAAAAAAAAAAAAAAAGAGACTATTTGCACTTTTGCCCATTCTTTCTCCAAAATATTCAGAATTTAAACATTTGACGTTGGACAAAAACAACTGGAAAAACCTCACAAAGTCATATTTCCAATCTGGAAAATCAAAGGGATCCTGACCCTCTAAACTAAATATGGCCGCTGTGGCAATAAAATGCAGAGATTACTGCAGAACTTCAGCTGGTTGGTAATTCAATGTTTTAAGATGCTGAGAGATGCATTATTTCTTTTAGATGTCGGCAGCAGACATCCTGCTGACGGGGCGTCGCCGTCGGTAAATCATGTTGCCTCTCTGACTCCCGGCTGGTGGACAGGAGTCATTCACAGAGCCGCGTCCCAATTTTCCAACTAAATTGAACGCATCATTCCTCAGGTTGAATCTATTCAATAAAAAGCCACCGACTCTGGGTAGAAAAGTTTTCCCCACTTTTTTCATTTTCCAGATGTTTTCAACATTTTTCAACAAGGTGGAGGTCTGGACTTTGACTAGGCCGTTGCAACCCCTGGCTCGTTTCAGGCAGATCTGCCGCTGTGTTTAGGATCGTTGACCCGTCGATGACCCACTTTGAGCTACAGCTGTGTTTTGATGCAACCAGACCCAATTTCTCCCAGATCAGGTGGACAATATAGGGGTGGACTAGGGGTTAGTTCCCTGGTTCAAATCCCACAGTTTGCTCCCTGTGTGGAGCCCTGTGGCAGCCCACTGCTCCCTAAGGGATGGGTTAAACGCAGAGGACACATGACAAGATGATTATTATCAATGTTTCATTTTCTTTTTTATAATATAATCTAACCCAGATGAATTGGTATTGATGGTATTTAACCGGAGATTTAATTAGGAATAAATTGGGCCATATTGACTTCTAAGGACTTGAATCGGGCCTCGTTGCTACATTCTGGTAAAACTAGCTGCAAATTCAGTAGATAAACCAAATTGAATCGAATTAAATATAATTTTCGATCAGTGCAACTTGGGAGTAACGTGACTCAACAGATCCTGCTTTGATTGGGTTTTTTATTTTTTCTTATTTTTGTAACACATACACAGGATAATTTATTCTCACATTACGGGAATAAACTGAAGGGAAACCCGCTCGTCACGTGTGTTAGTTTTCCTCCTTCCTACTGATTTTGGGATCTTCCGGGCTGAATGCGGGTCGGAGAGTTCTGCTGTCGGCCGACCAACACGTGCTCCGGCGGGTCGGCTGGATGCGTTTCAGGGACCTCTGCTGGGGTCTGTCGTTGCCTCGGGTGAGACGCCGGGCCGGCTGCTGGCGAGCAGTCGCACTCGTTTTCTTTCCCTCTTCCTTCCAAGTCCTCCTTTTTTATTCTGTCTTCTTTCTGACAGGCAAGAAGAAAAACGGCGGAAAGGAAAAGCCGTGAACATCACAAATAGTTTCCTTTTTCATTTCTCTTTGTGGTTTACCTCAGGTAAACCTGGGGTTTGGTCTGTTCTCAGCATCATTTACTGTCATTTTGTAGTTATTTAAATAAACCATAAATTAAAAACTTAATTTTGTTTTGAGTGAAGGAAAGCTTTGCCCTCATCCACCAGCTTTTCCAAACCCTTTGTGTCAAAGTTCGCTGTTCAGTCGCTTTTATAGGTGGTGTTCTATGGAGCAGCTATGAGCAGTCAGTATCTTACCTCTCTGACCCGTTTCAGCCTCATGTTTGTCCTGCTTTTATCGTTTTTCGCCTTTTTTATTATTATTATTATTATTATTAGCGTGTTGGTTTGATCTCTTTTAGTGCTGCTTTATAAATAAAATTAATTTGGAGGTCCGACGGTGAGATGAGGCGCGGTTTGAAACATGGCCCGGCAGAGACTCATCATCATCATCATCATCATCATCATCACCATTATGATGTAAAGGGGCATCCGTCTCCACTGGAACGTGTTACACACTCCTGCAGGGAGGGGCTGTTATCATGTTGTTTAGTGTAATCAGGGAAAACACGGTTACTGTGATGGAAGTTCGACTCGTCACCATAACAACCTGACTCTAATGTTAGGACGGCTCAGCAGTCATTGGACGACGGCTGGGTCACACCTTAGTCACGTCGCCAGTTCATTGAATATTCAATTTAAATAATTCTGAGGTAAATCCTTCTTAAATATTGACTAACTATATATTTTTTAAGTCCTTCCTTTTCACAAAGAAATCCTTCAGCTGCGGTCCTGAGGTGTGTCTGAGAGCGACTCGTTTCGGTGCTGTCTCTTTAAATCTAAAGGAGGCACCAGACACGCCGCCGTCCTCCCAGTCGCAGAGCGCTCCTCTTCACCCTGTTCGGCCATTTTTGTAGTCCACTGGGGGACGGTGTCATGAACAACCCAACATTTGGACTCCAGCTTGGACTACAAAATCGCAGTGAGGAATAAAAATGACAAATTTGTGAAACTGGTTAGCCGGACGTCCATGACGTTGTTTAACAGCTCCGCTTAAAATAATAAGATATAACTTTTTAAAGAAAATACAATAGAGAAAACTGAAGGGCTTGGGAAAAAAAAACGAAACAAACAGAAAATAAAGGCGTCACCTGGAGACGCCTTTAACTGTCTGCACTCCTGGAGTTAAAAAAGTGGATTTTCCCTTTAAACTCCAGAAACAGAAAAGTTTTCCATAAAGGTCTACGTTTTACATTTTACGACAGCATTTTCATGGCCCTTTTGTTTAAACGATACAGTTAACGGTTCAGATTGTCAGTTCGGTTCGTCTGGTCGTATCTGACCCGGACCAGGAGTTTACATGAATTTATAAAAAAGAGCGTTTATTAACGTCTTACCTATAAAATACCACGTGTCTAAATTTGCTTTAGGTAAATAAACGTGACGCGGTGAGTTTCTTTTTCTCCGCCGACCGTTCAAATGTTGGGAGGAAAAACATGTTTTCGGGTTTTGCTGATGCATCTCAGGTGTGCTGTAGCCTCAGATTGTGGGCCAGGGCCGTTACGGCGAGCATTTTTGGGAAGTCAGCCTCCAGATCGAGTGTCAGCTAAATATTTTGGGTGATGTATTGTTGCTTTGATGGGAGAATGTTGGCTGCACCTTTATAGAGGCGGCTTTTATCGCTCCGCATCGACCTCTGCTGCACCGCAGGACCTGCGAGTCAAATTCTGGGATGTTTTTAAGGCCAGAGGACTCCATATGACCGGGGTGCATATATTTTATCTATAGTTTGCTTACGTCATGACTGGTGGGGAATAGGCCGGGCTCAGATGGAGAAGGTGGTTTGGACACTGGAAAGAGCTTCACCTCTGCTGGCTGCAGTTTAAAAAGAAACGGATTTGAGCATTGCTTCACTTCACAAATGTGTTTTTTTTCTCCCTTTACAATCAGAACAATGTGAGTCTTTTTTTTCTTCCTTTTAACCCTGAAAGGATGTGAATCCTTGCAGGGCTGGAGAAGAATGCAGGTATAAAGCTGGAAATGTCAAATCTCAGATCTGGAGCTGCTTTTTCAGCTCTGCAGGTTCGTTTGATTTGAGGCCAAACAGCCACAGATTGATGGAGAAGATAAGGAGTTTATCCGACCAGATAGCATCACTGTTTACATCCAGCCGTCTCTTTTTAAACCCTCAGACACAAGACGGCCACACCAGCGTCTACCATCTGCTCTTCATTAGTCAAAGAAGTCAGTCCCCCAAATTGGACTTTTTTATGTCCCTTCAGGCCGTCTCTCCTGTTCTTCTTCTTAAAATAACCCATTTCTCTTCCCCGTCCCCATACGTCCGATTTCTTGCCTCTCCCTGACGTCTTCGTGGTCCTAATCTGTCCCTCGTTAGAGCGGCTGGGACAAAGGTTTGTCTTTTACACGGTACACTGATGATAAATTAAGGCTGGCTGTCTTGCAGAGCCTCTGTTTTTTTTTTATTTACATTATGGGAAACATATTCTGTGCCGCCTACAGAAAGCGAGTCCTTCTTGCAGACCGGAGCTGGTCGTTCTTTATCTTTCGCGCGTAGAGATGTTAAAATACCTGCAGCCACCTTCCTGTGCCTCGGTTCTCAGGGACCGTCTCGCTTTCCGCGTCGCCAGAAGGTTTTCTCGACTGAACATCTGTCAGATGCTCTATTCAAATCTTTATTTGTCATCGCAGCAATGAAATGCGTCCTCTGTTGTAGTAAAGCAACAGCTGCTCTTTATAGTTCACTTTTTCTAAACCATAACGAGTTACAAACTTCCCACAACTCTGACTTGAATGCACAAACATGATCAGACGCTCAGGTGGTAAAAACCTCAACAACCAGGATCCAGCACAACAAAACCAAGCTTTACTTTTTCGGACATATCAATATTTGCTTGTTTCTCAAAGGCCCAATCACATTTCTTTGTTTTCTGCACAAATAAAATGCAACAATAGGTCTTACATTTATGGGGCGCTGTGACTTAAGTACAACAAACTCCAAAACCGTGGCTGC
This sequence comes from Fundulus diaphanus, assembly GCA_037039145.1. Taxonomy (NCBI): domain Eukaryota; kingdom Metazoa; phylum Chordata; class Actinopteri; order Cyprinodontiformes; family Fundulidae; genus Fundulus; species Fundulus diaphanus. Next base: position 5,627,112 of record CM073126.1, read on the forward strand.
TTTTTTAGGCATGGATGGCGTGAATTACTTTGAATTACGGGACCTAATCTGTTTTCCTATAAACTTCCTGAAATAAAACTTGTCGCTCTGTTCAAAGCAATCCCAATGATTTCCCTCCTCCTCTGGACCACAAAGCAAATGTCTACACAATTAATCTACGGAGGTTTTGGCTGCAGTGACAAAACGGAGGGATGGATAAAAGAGGAACCAAAGCCCGGCCATAAATGAAGAAGGAAAAAGGAGCAGTAATTGGATTTTAGACATCTTTTTCTAAAAACTCTATTCTTTCTCTGGGCACCAAATTTCTGTTCTTCAGAAAAGTTGCCCTGCAGTGATGCAACCCAGAAAGCGTCTGTGAAAAGTTAGGATGTTAAGAAATGGCATCAAGAAGGAATATGGAGCTCAGATGTTGTGCTTCTAGATCTCAGCTCTATTTCCCAGCAAACCCTCACAATCCGTTTGGGCCCGCCAGGTCTGACCGGCTTCCTCCCCCGCCATCGGAGCCAGCTCACCACCAGGTAGTGGTCGGTGGAGACCTCCGCCCCTCTCTTCACCCGAGTGTCCAAGACATGCGGCCGCAGATCAGATGAAACGACAACAAAGTCGATCATTGAACTACGGCCAAGAGTGTCCTGGTGCCAAGAGCACATGTGGACACCCTTATGCTTGAACATGGTGTTTGTGATGGACAATCCATGACGAGCACAGAAGTCCAACAATCAGGTGGGCCGTTCCTCCCAATCACGCCCCTCCAGGTCTCACTGTCATTGCACACATGAGCGTTGAAGTCCCCCACCAGGAGGGGCACTCTTCAGTATCCTTCTAAGGACTCCAACACTGCAAAAACAGACTAAACTAAACTAAAAATAAGTTAAAATTGTCTTGAAATGAGTGTATTTGTATTTTATTTGAGCAGGTAAATAAGATAATCTGCCAATGGAATAAGATATTTGTACTTAAAATCTTCTCTAACCCCCAGTCAAGACTATGATGCAATCAACTGGTTCTCTTATATAGGAAATAATCTGACCCAATCTGTATAATATGATTGAACCTGACTTTGTAAAGTGCCTTGACATGACATGTTTCATGAATTGGCACTATATAAATTGAATTACATTGAATTGAAAAATAGGAAGAACTTATCTCCATCATCTTATTTCAAGTGCATTATATCTAATTATCTTATTTTAGGGGTAAAATTACTCTTTCCATTGGCAGATAATCTTATTTACCTGCTCAATTCAAGGACAAATACTCTCATTTACTTATTTTTAGTTCCCTTTTTTGCAGTGAAAAGCCAGCTTCTGCAGCCGAGGATCGGAACACAAAGGTCCCCGCCCTCGACTGCCACCCACTGTACAAAGCACCCGACCGCTTTGGCCCCTTTGGCCCCTCCGACAGGTGGTGAGCCCATTGGACGGGGGACCCATGGCTCCAGAGTGGGGCCCTGGTCACCCGTGTCTGGGCGACGGGAACACTACATCCATTTATCGTACTCACCATAAGGCGTCATTAAACAAAAGAATAATTAATTTTCCCTTTTTTTAACTAATAATTTTAGATTTCAAATTTCCTTATTACTAAGTTGATTTCAGAGAGATTTTTAAGATTTACTGTAGTCGTATATCTTTTTCATCTTTTAAAGATCAGAAAACCTAAAAAAGACCAAGTAAATGAACTTGGTCTTTTCAGAATAAAAATACAAAAAATAATAAATGTGCAAAAAAAAGTAGCCGGCAGAAAAATTCAGGACATTCATGAAGTCTTTTCAGGACTATTTGATGCTCATTTTTTATTCCCTTCACAACACAATCCCAACATATTCCTAATGCACTAAAATACCAATCAGAGGTGGAAACACAAATGCTTTCCACCATCTGTATTTTTCTTGTTCTAAACCTAGAGTTTACAAAGTATTCTAGGTTTCAATCATTTTTAACACCATGTAAATAAAAACACGGGGTCCTACAGGAATGCTTTGACCCATTCTCATTAGCACATTAGGCTGATGTTACGCTGATTTATGGATTCTGCACCGAGGAATTAAGCACTTTAAAACATAGTTATGGGTTCTACTAAGAATATTTGCTGTGTTGAAATGTTACATTTCACCATTAACGGCTAGTTTGGACCCCAGCCATGTAAAGTGTGACGATGCTACCTCAGGTTATTTTAAACACCAACACGTCCTAAATGGGTCTGAAACAGCTGCAGCAGCAGCGTTTTCCCCCAGTTTGAGTTCATGTTTTCTCTGTCGCTGTTTTCTGTCGTTAACGTCTTCAGCAGCAAGTTTAATCAAACCACAGTCAACATAAAGTGAGTCTCAGAAACAGCTTTATGTCACTGCTGAAAGCTACGGTGAGAATATGTAAAGAAAAAATAAATAAATCTCCATTGTGGAAAGAGTTTTTTTTCATCCTCCAAAAATCAGAAGCAGCAACTATTCGTGTTGAAAGGAGTTTGATTTTTCTGCGTAGCTCATTTTTGGGCCGTAGATCAACAAAGCAGCAGCGTTTTCCCGTTAAAACTGTTGTTTTGAACAGAAAATTTCCTTAAATTCTCCCGTGAATCACTGAGCTCCACTTATCGTTTCTACCAACCCTCCTTCCCTTTGAAATGCAGCTTTCTGCTGTGGAGCTGCACACGTCTGACCGGCTGTTACCCAACCTGTTAACCTGCCTGCTGTTGTCACCTGGGGCAAGTCTCAGATTTAATCAAACCTTTAATCTTTACACGATCTTAGCCAAAATCAGTCAAAAAAAAAGTTTAAAAGAGCAACAGCGCCATCTGTTAATTCATACAAACCGATAAAAGAGTCTTTTATTGCATTTTCCTGCAGCCAGTGAGCATAAACACCGTCAGCGGTTAGAGAGATAACCTAAACCAACCGTAGAAATCCGGATAATATCCAAGCAAGACTCCAAAAGGACCAGAACTTAGAAAACAAAGATGAAAAGTAGGAGGATTTTTTCCAAAAATGGCGGCGTTATCCTCTCAATCCGTCTGACTCCCTGCACAACAGAGCTATACTCAGAACCACATGTTGCGGTGGAAGAAAAGAAAATCACTGTACATGGGCATAACGGGTGATAAATCAGCATGGAGCTTTAAACGGCACGGAGCCATGCGGGCGCGCGCAGGAACAGGGAACACAGGAACCGACTGGTGGGCCGTGCAGAACACCATCCCATGCTCGGGTACTGAAACAGAACTTTAGGGAATGCGCTCAGACATCTTTCCATCTATATAGTGCAGCAGAAACAAGACGGGAAGCATCATGATCTGTCGCTGCATGTTTGAATCCAGGTTGGTCTTTGGTTTGTGTCGGTTCCCTGAAGTTTAAACCAAACTCGAGGCGTTTTTAGCCCACAGTTCACAAAGAGCCGATTTCTGGCTGCCAGCTCCAACAGAAAACCTAAGCCTTCACATAAGGAGCTAAGTCTGCGGGCCAAACATTATCACGTAACCAGAGCTGGGTCATGATTAGCCCCGTTTGTACCACCAATCGCAGCTCTGCTTTGATTTGAAGTTTTTAGTATCTCCCACAGAAAGACAGGATGACAGGGAGATCTGTCAGGATGCACGGTCTGATGGCACCAAGAAAAGAAAACTGCAGATGGAGCTGAAGTTCACGTTTTCATTAGCAGCGCATATTTATTTTACGAAAATACAATATCTCCTTAGAACAGTGACAAAGCTCAGTTGAATTTTATTTAAGACCTGTAACTAAACTGTTAACCTTTTTTTTTTTTTTTTGCTTCTGATGAAGAGAAGAAACATGTTCCCAGTAATTTTTGCATATTTATTTTCTGGCATCTCTGTATCATTTATAAAAAGCCTCAAAATAAATGTATATATATTTTGTGGCTAAAAACTAATATTTCATGGGAACGAATTAGTATTTTGTGCGCACTCTTTATTCCCCCTATATCAGTTCTCGGGCACTGTATAAATGTAAAGTTTCATTGGAGTATTATAATCTGACAGTAAGAAGACTTAGACAACTCCAACTTTTGATTTGACTACGTTTATGCAGTAGAGGAAAATAAAGATCCTACTTTATGAAATATAAATGTATTTCTTCACAAAATCACCAATTACACAATTACTGGCATCCCTAATGATCTATTTAAAAGAAAAATAACTGAAGCATTTTTTATGAAGAACACTTGAACTACAGTACAGTACAGGGTTTTTAATGAGAAATACTTGAATTCCTGTTGGAACAGGATATAACAATAATGTGATGCAGAGGCCGGTTTCTCAGAACCACTTGCTGCTCGGTGAGACGAGGGCCCAAATGTGTCTTGCTACCACGCAGAGTCGAGTGATAAAGTCTGTAAAATGATCTCCAAAGCTTAGTGAAGTGCAGCAAAGAGCCATTCTGGGGTCACCAAGCATTAGTCTCTATCTATAAACTGACTGGTAGTTTATGAAGCAGGTCCTGACATCATAGATGTAAACATGTGCAGTTTGCTAACTTCAACTGGAACCACATGTTTTGGTCAGACTAGAGTAAAACTGAGCTTTTCTGTAAAAAAACAACAAAAACTCCAGCTCTGGTGTTTCTGCAGGGAAACAATGGATGAATATGTGGACTAGCGCCTCACGCTCGCTGTTAAGCACAGTGGAGGTTCTGTGATGCTGTGGGATCATTTCTATTACGAAGTCCCTTGGAACCTCGTTAGAGGTCATTGTTTAAGAACTTCGCTAAATGCAGGATTTGAAATAAAAATCTGGTGCCATCTGCCAAAAACAACAGAAAAAATGAGGTTTTCATCGGTTTGTTGCAAAGATACTTATCCAAAACATACAAAGAAGCAACACAGAGAGGGAGAGAGATCTCTCTGTAAATGTGGACTAAAAAATGTGCCTCATGCGAGTGTAGAATAGTCACAAAAAAAATCATGTTTCAGTTCCATATGCTGATTTGTTAAATCTGAATATTTTGTAATATTTGTTACTACAAAATACATCTCCTCCCCTCCAAGAGCTGAAGCAAAGTTCTGGCGAAGCCAGCAATGGAGCAAGATTATGGCTCTTTAAGGGTGAACAACAGCTTCAGCTTGATTCTGATCAAAATCAGTGAGCAGCTGTGGTCCAGAACAAATAACCAAGTTCTTGATGAGTTGATGAAAACAGTATAAAAGTAAATTCAAATGGAAAAAATTCCAACTGAACAGAATCGCTCATGCAAGCTCAAAACCTCAATCCAAACGAAAATGGTTGGAATTTGCTGAAACACACTTTTCTCATCTCTGCCCGCAAAGTTTAAAGCCGTCCCTCAAAGAAAGAAGAAAAAGCGCCGTTACTTGCTTTCTTCCCTCGGACGTGCCTCTAAATGACATTAAAGATGTTCACGATAAGAAAATGAGCGCGAAAAGAACAGATGCGGAGTGAACTCGTTTTGTAACGAGCAGCCGTGGTCCGGTATTCTGCTGTGCCCGAGGTTCTGTCTGCGCTGTCAAGACAAACATAACGCTTATTGTTTTTGTTGGGTAACTCTGTAATGTCATTCCTGATCCATGTGTTTCTGAATGAGAGGGCCACTGAGTTCTGGGCTCTAAAGTAGCTGCATCTGAGAGCCTCTAATCTTAAATAACCCCCGTTCCATCAAGGAGGATTTGTACGCTACCGTACACACTGTTCATATGGTCCCAGTTAAAGACTACTGGTCTTGGAAATGTGACTTGGACTGATCAATGACCACTGAGCTGCTGATTAATTTACAGGTTCCCTTAAAGGTAGAGTCTGCGATTTTTCCAGGAAGTTTCCCAAAGTCCCTTTTGAATAACTGCGGATGCTTTCTACGAAAGCCTTCCTCTTCGTCTCACAAACTTGTAAGACAGTTTGCGTCTTACGACTCTCAGCCATGTTCAAAGTCTACGTGGTGAGAGCAGCGGAGCTATAATGAACGGCTAACACCGAAGCTAACCACTATGCTAACCGCTAAGCTAACCGGATACAAAAACACTAGAAGGGCGCATGCGTAGCCAGCAAGAGGAAACTAAGAAGGAAAGAGCACGGACACTGGCGTTATGTGAGCGGGTCAGAATGATTATGTGGGACAACCAGTAGATAAGGTGATGCCCCCAGAACATGAGGGACAGACAGGGTGAGAGAAGAAACAAAACAATTCCCCGCTATTCGGACCAAACGACAAGGATTGGTCAGAGTTTTTACAGGCCTGCAGCTCCCACAGAGATCTAATATTTTTTAACCTCCTTTTTCTGAATACATACTGTATTGACTATTTCAAGGATGGAAGGACTATTTCACCCAGTATAACAAAAAGTGTTTCTGGACAGGATTACCAACTACAGCTTTGAAGTTGTTGACAACTGTTTGGGTAGACTCGGAATTTTGTTCACAACCGCGCTACAACATAAAAGCTTTGGATGTGCGTTTGGGTTTCACATGCCTCAGCCTCCCAGGGAAAATGTATGCAGCATAACTGAGTGATGGGGGAACAACTCTGATTTCATCCTTTATAGGAGAATTGGACCAGCTCCTTACTATCTCCAGGGTATTCCAGTGTTGCATGGAAATTTGCCTCATTCCTGATGTGTTGTTGGGTATTTTGGAAGTATAAGGTCCTTTGCTAAGGGCAACTTTGTTCCTGTGCAGCAGGAGTGAATGTTTGCTTCCAGTGAGTTGGGTTCTGTCAGTTTTTTTTTCTTCATTACTTTTAAGAACTTAATGTCTGGGCATAGAAGAGCTCAGGGTACATCCAGACTATTATCTCACAACTTGTTGGCAATGGTTCAGAGTCCTCCCATATCATTCGGAGGTGGTGGTGATCTCTTAAGCTCTTACTACAGTGACCAAATCTCGGACAAGCAATGGGGATGGATAGATAAACATATATTGAAAAAAGCAAGACTTCTTAACTGCTGTCTCCAACTAGAACATATCTTGACAAAATGTCCCAGTTCCGCCAAATAAACCACAAAAGCTGCATCGTTCAGCAGCTAAGTTCCTCCTCCTGCTGCCTTGATGTTCTACTCACAGCTTTTTAAAGAAAGTCTTGCCTGTCATAGCGTCTGATTTGAGTCATAATAAACACCTTCCTTCTATTAGGAGTTTTACTCCAGTCCCTAAAAATGGCAATTATCAAACCACTGCTGAGAAAAAACAATCTAGACAAATTTCTACTGCAGAACTACAGGCCCATCTCAAACCTCCCCTTTATCAGTAAGATTATTGAAAAAGCTGTTTCAACAATTTAACACCTTCTTAACAATGACCTTTTTTGACGTTCAGTCAGGTGGCTCACCACAGTACGGAGATCGCCCTTATCAAGGTGTTTAATGACATCCATATAAATACAGACTGTGGAAGAATCACAGTGCTGGTATTATTGGACCTCAGTGCAGCATTTAATAATGTCGATCACTCCATCCTGTTAGAACGCCTGGAAAACTGGGTCGGCCTCTCTGGTACAGCTCTCCACTGGTTTAAATCCTACTTAAAGGACAGGGACTTTTTTGTGTCAGTATGCGAGGTTCCCCAAGGGTCCATCCTGGGTCCCCTCCTATTCAATATCTACATGAGATGAGATGCTTTTATTTATCATTATACATACAAGGTACATACAACAAAATTTCATAGATCAGATGGAAGGTTAGCCTGAGCTGATGACCACTAATGGCCGACCTGACCAGCATGTCTTCAGTGGTAGGAGAAACTAGAGCGCCCGGAGGAAACCTACGCAGACACGGTGTCATCACTATGCAGATGACACAGCTTTACATCACCATGTCACCAGGTGACTATGAACCCTGAGTAAATGTTTAGAAGAAATCAATGCGTGGATGTGCCAAAATGTTCTACAGTTGAAAAACAAAACTGAAGTAATAAGTTTTGGACCACTAGATGAAACATCAAAAGTTAGCACACCGCTTCAGTTGCTTCAGCTAGGAACCACCAATCAGGCCAGAAATCTTGGTGTAGTGATTTAGTTCCTATGCTCCACAAATCAGAAAACAAACTTCCAGAAAACAGTAAAAGTGCTGAAAGCCTGAGTTTTTTTGTTTAGGATTGCTTTGACTGTTCTAGTTAAACTGTTTTACTGAAACATCATTAGTTTAAGTTTGTAGTCCAACTGTTTTTAAAATTTGCTTTTAGTTTCGATTTTCCCGTTTTGTTTTTGTTTCAATTTTTCTTCATTTTATTCCAACTTGCTTTTATTCTGTTTTTATTTTCCTATATTTTATTCATGTAAAGCAGGGGTCACGAATTAAAAATCAGCGGGGTCCGAATAAAGAAAATCAACAACCAGTAAAGGTCCGGACACATTTGTAATTACAATCCGTTACTTCAAACAGTATTTAACACTGAAATAAAATGTTTATGTATCCACAAAAAATAACATAAAAATAGAACGTTTTTCTATTTTAAAATCCAAAGTGCTTTTTGAAATAGAGAACCACAATCTTTCACAGTTTGGTATATAGACAATTTCCTGACTTTCACATCTTTTATAAAACAACTGAACTTTTTTTAATTTCTTTTTTATGGCTTAATGAGACAAGTGAGCTTTAGGCTGCCCTGCAAGGGTTTTAAACCTGAGTTTGATTGGCAACAAAGCCAACCTCAAGCACATATCAAGGTGCTCCCTGTCACATTCAATGTAAACCAATTTTATGAACATACAAGGCCAAACACAACCTTGGAAATGCAGGACACATCACCAACACTATCATGACATAATACATTTTAATTTGACACAGATTGCTTTGCCCGTTATTGTTCACCAATTAATAATTACAGTTTATAAAAAGGCATGATTTAACTTTTTTGAAGTTTAATAAAATGGTTATATTTTAGCCCAGTGACTGGAGACCTGTCCAGGATGAACCCTGTGTCCACGCTCCACTTTAACTTCATAAAAAAACTCTCTGAGAATCGCCTTTCTCTGGCCTCACCCAGGTAGAACCCGTTCTCCAGTCCATGTTGTAGCTGCAGTTTATTTATTTTATCTTTTTGATGTAGTTTTCTTAACAATCTGTAAGCATCAAAATCCTTGTCATTTTATTTAGTGTCCTGGAGCGCAGCTGCTCATCAGGTGAACACTGCTGCATACCGACAGCAGATGCAGCTCTGCCTTCTTTGTTTCACAACAGCGCAGGGTTTTTTTTTTTTACTTTTTCCGAATCGGACCCAGTCAAATGCGGGACATTATTTCACATTCCCACTCTTGTTCTTCAAGGGTCATGCTAAATTAGCCTGAGCTAGCGCGTTACTCTTCTTTGTGTTTAAATAAAACATAATAGCGAATCACGAGGAGATCCCTGGTTGGTCGCCGCGTTTATCAGCGAGGGAATAAACGCTGACAGACGACTTGGCCACAGGTGGAAATAACTCATTAATTAACAGCCGGAGCAGATTGACGCTTACCGAGGGAAGTTGTTGTCAGCTGCTGAAGTTTCTGACCTGCTGGTTCGCATAAATCCATAGAAACCTTTGACCACCGCTACTTTCATTCATACCATCTGTGGCCAGTTTAAAATGTTCTCCCAAAGGTTAAAATGATGAACACCGATAAACCTCACACTGGCCATGTCCGCTTTGGAAAGACCCGCCCTGCTCTCATTCCGATTGGCTAATGTCCCGGCTCTGCCAGGTTTGATTGGTTGAGAGCAGCTTCAGATTATAACCTTGAATAAAAAGTCTAGACGGAAAGTTTTGCGCTCAATTTCCAAATGACGGAAATCCGTCGCAGCGACGGAGAACTTTAACCCCTGAGTTAGACACTGTCGTCGGACAACATGCAGTAATATATAAATGTTTTAAATCAGGTTGGGTCCGGATTAGGTAGCAGCTGGGTCCGGATCCGGACCGTGGTCCGCTAATCCGTGACCTCTGATGTAAAGCATTTTCCATTGTCTTTCTACTGAAATGTGCTATGCAAAGAAATTTGCTTTACCTTGCCTAATAAAATGATGCTTGAAAACTGTCTGTTGGAGCCTGAAACAATAGAAAATACAATGACACCTGCTTCTCTTTGCAGGGTTGCGGGGAGGCTGAGCTGATCTCCAGCAGTCATTGGGCAACAGGCAGGGTACACCCTGGATGGGCCACATGTCCACCACCGGCCAGAGCCATGCACAAACACACTCAGACCTAAGGGCAATTTAGACACAGCTGATAACCTAACATTCATGTCTCTGGACAGTGGGAGGAAGCTGGAGTACCCAGAGAGAACCCACACATGTACAGGGAGAACATGGAAACTCCGTGCAGACTCTAGGCTGGGGTTCAAACCAAGAACCTTCATGACAACAGTGCCAACTTTTGCGCCACTATCAATAGAAAGCAGTTTCAGCACATGTTAATTTGTTTTTGTTTGAATCACTTTTCCCACAGAAAGCCCCAGTATTATTTTTACTGAAGAGGAAGATTTAAGCAACATCCATCCTGGGTGATCTGATTAGAAAAGAAGCTAATTTCAGCTGCTTGTCTTCACCATCTCGTTGCTTTTAGTTTTTAAACAGTTTCATGACCTTGGGTTTGTGTTGGAACAGATCGACTTGTGGATCGAAACCTTTAAATTATGATTTTTCTCCCTGACAGACTATTTTCCCTCTACTTGGAGTAGTAACCTATTTCCAACTTGAAGGTGACAACCCAACCTTTTCTGCATAAGGCCCACGATCTCAGACATGCAAGAAGGATTCATTTTTCAAAGCCGTTCTAATCCTGAAGCAGAAAACCAGCTCTAGACAATCACACTACTACAAACATGTTTCACTGTTAGTATGATGTTCTTCTTCTGATGGCAAGTAAATTTTCTACAAGATGTACTTCTGGCACCGCACTCAACCCTAGATTTTTCTTTTCTCAAACTATTTTTAGATGTGTTGTGTGTTTCTGATTTTTCCACCTTGCCTTTAAACATCACAAAGCCGACTTTGTTATTTAGTTATTCATTTATATATGCCATTTATGTGTGGAGACTGCAAAAGAGGCAATACTTTTACCATCTAAACCAGGGATCAGCTCTTGGTAACTTCATTGCGGAGCCCCCTACCAAGCGACCCAATGTTCCCTACGAGCTGAGAAGGAATCAGACGTCACAACTGGAGAGAAGGTACGGACCAATCATCCCGTCCATCATTATGAGAAATAATAGACCTCTTCTTAACAAAGTGGATGAATTAGCAGCACTAACCTGGCTATAGAGATGCCACCGAGAGGTATGCTGAGACGTGGCTAACCGAGTTAACTCCGGAAACACACAGACATGGAGGTTTTCATTTACCTTCGGCTGATAGAACCAAGGCAAGTAGTAACAAGGGAGGAGGTCTGGCTGAGCGTATGGATGTTAGATGGTGTAACTCTGGGCATTTACCTATCAAAGAGATGTTCTGCAGTAAGGACACTGAGCTGCTAGCTGTTAGCATTTGGCCATACCATCTACCGTGGGCGTTTATACGTTATCACGATAACTGTGTACGTTCCTCTCTCTGCCAATGCTGCAGCTGCATGCAATGTCCTCCGCACCGTGACCCGCAGACTCCAAACACAACATCCTAAAGGTCCTTTATCTGATCTCTGAGTGTTTTAATCCTGCCTTCCTTTCCTCCACTATCCCCACCTTCACCCAGTTTGTTACCTGCCCCACCAGAGACAATAAAACGCTGGACTGATTGGTCCAAGGAGGCTTACAGCTCATCACCTCTCCCTCACCTCGGGGGCTCAGATCCCAACCTGGTTTATCTCTAGCCTGTGTATAAACCCCTTGTACACAGAAAACCAGCTGTGAGATGTGCAGTGAAGAGATGGTCTGAGAAGACTGTTTCAGCTTCACTGTGTGGGAAGAGCCCTGTGCTCGCCATGAGTCTTTGATATTGCATCAAGTTGCTTTGGTTTAACCATCCATCTTCTTCCGCTTATCCGGGGTCGGGTCGCGGGGGTAGCAGCTTCAGTAGGGAGGCCCAGACGTCCCTCTCCCCAGCCACTTGGGCCAGGTCCTCCAGGGGAATCCCAAGGCGTTCCCTGGCCAGCCGGGAGACATAGTCCCTCCAGCGTGTCCTGGGTCTTCCTCTGGGCCTCCTCCCGGTGGGACGTGCCCGGAACACCTCACCAGGGAGGCGTCCAGGAGGCATCCTAACCAGATGCCCGAGCCACCTCAACTGGCTCCTCCCGATGTGGAGGAGCAGCGGCTCTACTCTGAGTCCTCCCCGGATGACTGAGCTCCTCACCCTATCTCTAAGGGAGAGCCCAGACACACTATGGAGAAAACTTATTTTGGCCGCTTGTATCTGTAACAGTCTGGTTTACCTCAATAGATTTTATCCTCTTGAAAACTCAGTTTTATGTCTTCTAATGTTATATATCTCTGATATTAAAATCTGTCCGATCAGAAACAATAAATTGGGAGTAAAAGAAGAAAAAATTAAATCTGTAAAAATCTTTACAGTGCTGTATTAACAGACCAAATGACCATTAGTAGAGGGCCCAAAAACCAAGAGTACAATCCACAGACCACAATAAGAGAGAAAGGACATTTCCAGTTTAATAAAACATAAAATGTTTTGTTGGACAAACTCCATAACACTCTTGAATCTTGTCATAAAGATAAAGAGCTGGTCTGATGCTCCACAGCCATAATGAAAACCACATTGTTTCTTCTGAATCTCGGGTTTGACCGTCACGGACTCTCCTCTCTTGTATCCTGCCACAGATTTTCCTTTGGAGGGGGGGGGGGGGGCTGAGAATTATGACTTCCCCTATAACTACCTCTCAAAACGTTGTCATGCAGTTTTTTGAGCCTTTGTAACACACTTGGAAACTTTTGGCTTGTGAACAACTTCTTCTGAATGAGTGGATCACACATTTCTGAACCCTATGTAAATGCAACCCTCAACATCAATCTTTACACCATTTATTCCTTGAACAATGTAAAATAATATGAAATCTAGCTCATTGACATTTTTAAAGAGAAGGTTTTTTTTCTGCGGGATCTCCTGTTTGTTTTTCATTTAATTCATCATTCGGGATTCACCAGGATGTGAGTCAGAGCTGCAGGTCAGAGGAAAGATACGGTATTTTAACACGAAAACTCAGGGATATCCAGTTCAAATAACCAACGGAGGCCCCTTGGCTTGACGATTTCAACAGAAACTGAGGAACACTAGTGTTTGTGGTTACAGAAAAAAAAAAAGATGGGACTGAAAGAAGAGTGTGGTGTGCTGGCACAAGTACAATGAGCATGTTGGCCTCCACATGGTATTGATCTGATCTGTTTCCCCTGCAGATTTGAGAATGATGCAGCCGCTTGCACACAGCCCATCAAAGAGATCGCAGCTTAATCTGGGAGGAATCAGTCATACTTGGGTGTGCATGTGACAGCTTCACCCTTTTTGCAGAAACATGCAAGTCAGTAGGATTCAGTGTTTTAGAACCGTGACTGTCTGCACGTTAAAATTTATACAGGAAAACAAATTGTAAATTTCATGACACAGACTTGCAGAAAAATAAAACGTCAGTTTTGAGGAACTGCAGCTACGTTACTGATTTATTGATAAAACCTTTAAAAGATATCATGTCAGTGATCTAATTTACTTTCAACAGTAGGAGGAATTGCCTGAGAAATGCAACTCTTAGAAAATTGTCCTCCATTGCCTTCATTCATGCTTGTTCACTCGATCCTTTCCCCACTGCTCTGCTGAAAACAAACATCTCTCTCATCAGTCCTCTGATCACATTTGTGATGGACTGGCTCTGTTCCACGTAGATAAACAATTGCCATCATCCAGCCTCTCTGGTAGAACGCCACCCTTGATCCAGACCACCTTATCAACTACAGACCTATTACCAACTTCTCATTTCTGTCCAACGTCCTGGAAAATCGTTGCAGCCCAACTTTATGACCGCCTCATAAACGTCTATGAGATAGTCCACTCTGGCTTTCGCTCCCTCTCCCTACACTGCAAACATGGAACTAAAAGTAAGTGAAATTTTCTTGAAATCCATGTATTTTTCTTGATCAGAGCAGGTAAATAAGACTATTTTCCAATGGAATAAGATTTTTGCACTTAAAATATGAACAATTCATTTCCATCGTCTTATTTCAAATGCAGTATCTCTAATCATCTTATTTTAGGGGTAAAAATACTCATTCCATTGGTTATTAGTCGTATTTAGCTCCTCAAATCAAGGAAAAATACACTCGCTTCAAGAAATTATTACCTACTTTTAGTTCCCTTTTTGCAGTGTAATGATCCTCCAAGACCGGAGTGCAGCCTCCTCCACTGGCTTCAACACTCTGCAGGATTGACTGAGAAGGCTCTGGAACGGTTCCGGTCTTACTGGACCTCTCGGACCATTCTGTGCATCTCTCCATCAGGGAAGCAAGATCCCGGACTCACGCAGTCACCTGTGGTGTCCCTCAGGGCTCAGTCCTTGGGCCCACTATGCTTACCCTCTACATTCCTCCGTTACGTAACATCATTGCCCAGCACAGGGTTTCTATTCATTGTTATGCAGAAGACACGTAGCTGTACATCAAGACAGACCCCCACCTCTCTGCAGGTTCATCACCATCACTTTCCATTCTCACCTCCTGTCTTGGGGGAAGTAAAAACCTAGATGAATGCAAAACTTCTCCAACTAAATACGTGACAAACAGAAGCTGTTCCAGCTGGCACGTCACATCAGGTTCCCTCACCATCTATTTCAACCATAATCGTCTTTAGCCACAGCATTCCCTAGTCTACAGTGACTAATCGTGGTGTAACATCTGACCCTCATCGGACATTTGAAACTCAGACCGTTATTCAGACTCTCTCCATCATTCTCCCTCTCTCGATGCTGTAAATGTTGTTCAGGCTTTCGTATCCTGAAACCATGCATTTCGACCACTGGAATGCATTTTCTTATGGAACTCTATCTAAATACCCTTAAAACCTTTAATATGTGCAGAACAGTGGAGCCCAGATCCAGATTAAGCCCAGGAAACATGACCACATCAGCCCAATCCTTAGATCCCTCCACCGGCTTCCCATCTTACTCTGCATTCAATACAAGATTTCTTTACTAACTCGCCAATGCATCTATGGTGGTGCGCTATACTAGCTCAAAGGACTCCCCGCTGCTCAGACATCAACACAAGCCCTCTGCTCAACTAATTCAAACCAGCTCTTTCCCTCCAGGAGAAAACTGCACACCATAAGCGACAGGGCGTTGTCTGTGGACCTGACCATCTGAGAATACCACAGACTACAGGGATTTAAGAAATGACCGAAGACTTTCCTTATGGAAAGGTTTTATCGTATTTAAATATATTTTTAAGTCTGCTGCTTGTAGTTCTTGTTCTAATTTCTAAGTTTTTTTATATAGTAGCACTTATAGAGGCTCAGTACAAATTCGAGAAATTTAACGTTGTATACCATAACCATATGTAGAGTAAGAGGAGTTGTAATACTCTATAATATGAGCTGGGGGTGCTTATAGATCAAAAGCATCAAGTTCAATTGAACAATTGAGCCTAAAATTGGAACATGGACTATTTCATGGACCAAACGATTAATTTTTAAAAGTAAAAGTTCAATCTTTTTCTTTCTGTTTAAAACCACTAAAGTCCTGCAGACTTGTCATGCAAATGTCTCACCTGAACCAGGGTCTGGATTCCCTGCATGTTTTAGATGTTTTCCTGCCTAAAACACATTTAATGCAACAGGTTGAATAATATCTTCAGGTTCTGTTTGAGTCTCTGGATATTTCAGTCAGATAAAGCGGGTGTTTGCAAGCCGACAAAAGCATGCAGGGCACTGACCCTCTAGAACCAGAGCTCATATCAGTTTTCATCACGTGAGCCAAAATTGTCAAATCAAAAGTACTCGAAGGCCAGTATGTATATATAATAAATAAGCGAACATTATCCAGAAATAAATTATGGTTTTGTTTTTCTTTAACTGCCCTACTAAATATGAGCTGTGGCATAGAGGTGTGTAAATCACTGTAGATCCAAAACTTCAAATGGGTTTTTAAACATGGGCTCGATTTTAAATATGGGCTCGATTACATTTTTATTTTATACATTTTTTATTTCTATTTTTCCAGCAATGAAAACAGGATTTTGGTATTTCTTTGAAAGTGCTTATTAAATTTAGTCAATTTCAATAAATTTATTGAAAACAGATTTTGGTGCAACAAAATCTGCATTCGAGTAAAAGTAACTGGAGAGTTGGGGTCCGATTTACTATGAGATTAAAGGAACTGTAAAATGTGTGGTTATTAAAATACAAAAACTTTGATGTTGTG
Organism: Fundulus diaphanus; assembly: GCA_037039145.1. Classification (NCBI taxonomy): domain Eukaryota; kingdom Metazoa; phylum Chordata; class Actinopteri; order Cyprinodontiformes; family Fundulidae; genus Fundulus; species Fundulus diaphanus. The sequence continues at coordinate 5,643,384 of CM073126.1, forward strand.
CCTATCCTTTTGAGTTTTAAGCAGATCTAGACTTGTCTGTAATAATTTTGCCCTAATTAAGTATAAAAAGTCTCCATCTGCAGCTACCACCTGTGCTGGAGGGCCAAATCATTCATGAATTGCAGGTGGGAGCCTCACAAAATTGATCCAGTGGCTGCAAATGGCCCACAGGCCACAATTTTTACACCCCTGATATAACGATTAAAAAAAGCAATATTCCATTAAAATAAAACAACTGATCAGGGTCTGTGTTAGACTTCATTTGGGTGTGAATTCAGTCTATAGTCTGCCATTTGGTGGCCTAAAATCCTGGAATGTGGACGCCCATGATTAGTTTCATCGTGAATACATTTAAATACATAAAAAAACACTGAGGTAAAGCTGCTGTTGTCCCATATTCCCCATCCAAGAAGAATCACTAGTACAAATTAATCCTTGTTCTGTTTTTGATCAGCCAAGAGAACAAAAGTAACGACCAGGCAACAAGCCACCAGAGACATCAGTTTGGTATTACAAGTCATGTTTTTTCACTTCTCCTTCACATGGAAGAGAAAACATTGCAGCACAAATACAATAACAATGAAAAATTGACTTGCTGGAGTGCTCAGTCACAGTTATTAGAGCAACAAGTGTTTCCTATAACAAACCTCCATGAGTCTCTTTGAGTTCTGCAGTGGGGGGAAATATTGCCCTAAATGGGAGCCACACAGTTGCTCTGCTTTGTGAAATGCAGTCTGAGATAATCTGTTTCACTATGGGAGGTCATCATCCACATAAATACAACTTAATAAGCTGTCACACTAACACTAAACATGTGCAGCTACAAAGAGATTTTACAAAAAAAGATGCTGTTTGACATTTCGATAGATGCAACTTATTTAGTATAAGACTTGATCTTGACTTTCTCCTCGGGCCAACTAATGGAGGCTATTGGAGCAGCGTAGGAAATAAAGCCAAAAGGGAGTTTCGGCTCATTTAGTGCTTCCCTTTGAAATTTTAGGTTTAATACACATCACTAAATCAAATATTCTTATTCTCTCTGAGATGGCAGACCTTAAACTTGGAACAAAGACAATGTGGGGAACGTTTATGTGTTCCTCTTACTGTAATATTTCTGCAGTAATTTAATGTGAACACAATTCTGATGTTTACCCTCCACTCCCGTTTCTAGATTCCCGTTCCCTCTGATTTTGAAGTCGCATTAAAGAAAGCAGTCTAACTAGCAACCTCCAAACAAGGACATCTTTTTGTCAGGCTCATTGAAGGCAACTAGACAGACTGAACCGAAAGGTCCAGATGGGGTCAGTCTCCAAAGTCCAAAGGAAAAGGCCTTAAATGTAGATACTTCCTATAGTTTCTGAAAGTAGAATGGGAGGCAGAGCCGTCAAGCTTTCTGGCTCTGGATGCTCTCAGTTTATGCATCAGTTGCAACTATTTCCTAAGAAACAGACCTGATTTTACTGTTGGAGCTGCACCTGGACTTTATTTAGAAATGAGACACTGTTAAACTTAAAACCAAGTCTGATTTAGAGAACAACTGCCAGGTCAAAAAAGGGGTCCAAGACAAAACAATTTATGTTGTCTGCAAAAAAAACTCTGGAAATAAGCCAAAGGAAAAAGTCCAAACTGAAGCTTAAAGACAGTTTAATTTGATTTAGTTTGAGTCAATTTGATCCTTTTATCATTTGTGACCTTTCAGTAAAAATATCAATGTGTGGAAAAAGACTTAATGTTTTGCCTCTGGACGCTAAACATTGAGGGAATAGTGAGAATTATAATGACATGTTTATATACTTGTACTATACTAATGGACAACATGCCTTTTTAACTCAAGTGTTGGTAAACATTCAGGCTGTCCTTTGAAAACAAGATTATGTCTTCAGTTGGTTTTCATAAAAACAAATGTTTTCACTTTTTTTTTTTTTTTTTGGCAAGAATCGAAATTTCCAAACAGAAAACCCTTTGTGACCAAGTTGCTCTCAACGCTGAGATGATGGAGTGTTAACAGATTTTCTCCAGAAAAACAAACAAAAAAATCATTAATCTCACAGAACAGACAATAAATCCATAACTGGGCCACATGAACAGTCCTGGACGTATCTACCAACTACACAGGCATGTAATTTATGTTGCGCGCCCAGTATAGGAGCTCTGATGGTAACTGAGAAGACCAGAGTTGGACTTCTAACAGACCAAGTGCACCGTCTTTCCAGTAGTCATTATTTTATCCCCCCAAATGAGGCTTTCCAGTCACTTTCATGTCCACAGGTGTAAAATCGTAAAGATACAGACTGTTTCTGCAAGCATTTGTGAAAGAACGGGTTCAGGGAATTTACCGTGGTACCATGTCAGGTCATTTGTGAAACTTCCTGACTACTGAACAGTCAACTCTTATGCTGCCTTCAGACCGAACGCAATATGAGCTTCAAAAAGACGTCCAAAGCGTGGCCAGACTGGTCTGACGTGCGTTGGGAGGAGCTACCCTGTTTTGATAACTCACCCGAGATCCCAGCTTCCTCCCTAATCCTCCTCCAGGCAAGTTTCTCTGTCTTGGAAGCCAATTGTACAAGGATTGTGAGATGAGCAGCTACCTGGAGAACGACATTTTCCTGACTGCAGTGTGTCAAATGTAAAGTTTGGTGCAGAGTAGATTATACTGTAGGTTTTTTTTTGTGGAGCTGGGCTCAGACTCTTAAGGCTCCCATATACTTGCGTCTGCGCATACAGGTACATGCAGCAGAGCTAAATTTTTACGTACAAGTTCGCAGTGTCACACTATAAACCGCTCCGTGGACAGAAGTCTTCACATTGAACTGTTTTCTATGTGACACTGAGCTTGATACTCTGAGCTGCTCCAAGCAGGCGGTCTCCAGGACGCAGCATCACCGTCCCTCTCTGTTCTCACTGACAGGTGGGAGCCTGCTGCAGAAGAAACGGCTCTAGGTGCTCAGCTAGCTAATCACACGTTACCATCCGTTCCGCCTCTTCGTCCTGCTGACAGGCCTGGTTGTGGTTCTGCCGGAGGGATCTTTGCATTAAATGGGAGTTTTCTTTTCTTTCCACTGTTCCCAAAGACTTCCTCAAGATTAGGAATTGCTGCAAAGATCCGATTCTGACTATATCAGTGGATTATTATGATGGAATTTAGTTGATTTGAAGTTAGTTTCGAACGAGTTGGACTTACACTCAACAAAAATATAAACGCAAAAATATAAAGGCAACACTTTTGGTTTTGCTCCCATTTTTTATGAGATGAACTCAAAGATCTTTTTCCACATACACAATATCACCATTTAACTCAAACATTGTTCACAAACCAGTCTAAATCTGTGATAGTGAGCATTTCTCCTTTGCTGAGATAATCCATCCCACCTCACAGGTGTGCCGTATCAAGATGCTGATTAGACACCATGATTAGTGCACAGGTGTGCCTTAGACTGCCCACGATAAAAGGCCACTCTGAAAGGTAAGTTGAACTCAGTAAGTTGTTTACATTCCGGCTGTTAGGGGTGTTAACAGCCTGTTAGGGTTAGATTGAAATTTATAGTTTTTCCAATCTTTAATAGTTCATACAAAAAATGTCAATGTTACCCAACAGTACAACATTTCAGGTTACTGAAATTTTCAGAAGACGAAATTACATCCGAACTTTTAGCCCATTCTAGAATCAGAAACAGTCAAAAGGAGTCAACCGATATTGTTCCTCTTCATCTGAAGACAATAAGACAGCAGGAGATGGAGGATTAAAAGACTAAAGATGTGTAATCTGGGATCTCAACAGAAGAATGTCAGGGGAATGCCACGGGACTCTTTTATCCCAGATGTGTACTATTAGACCCGCGGGTCCAATCCCAGAACCATACGCTCCTGGATCAGATTTCTTCCCCTGCTAATCCCACAGGACATACGATATGACAGTGATAATCATAATTACTTCCAATGACAAGCCTTACATTGTGGACAAAGTTTAAAGTCTCAGGCATGCAGGCAGGAACTATAAAGACAAGTAGGGTATCTGCACCTTTCAGCAGATCCCTGTTTGGCTGACAAAAGTTCACACTGCTGTCCCTTCCTCTGTGTCGTGTCACAGTTTATTGTTCAAAAACAACTTGGTTGATGGGAAAGCCAAAACCCGGTGCCAAGTTTGATTTTAATCAGTCGGAAGTTTTATTATTAATCAAATCCAGAGTTAAATCCCGAGCCAAGCCCTGTCACTACAATGTTTCTGTTGCTGCTGAAGACACTGAGTACACGCTCTGTTTTTTTTCTCCTTTTCGCAGCCTAAACTGGGTTTGACAGCATTTACACAACAAGAGGCTTTCAAAATATTTGCACTTAGAGCCTCCGCCACAGAGCACAAGATCAAAGCCAATCATGAGTGAGAAACAGCATGCAGGCATCAAACCTGAGAGAAACCTCGTTGCTTTAGCCCTTAATGTACTAGAACAGGTAGAGAGGTGCAAAGTAAGCATGTTTTTGGGTGTGTCAGGCAGTTTTTCGGAGGAAGCGAGGGAATCCCTCGTCCTGCTAGCATTTCGAAGGCTGTTCTACCATCATGGAACCACAAATGAGAACAGTCTGGACAGATGGTGGTTCCAGATGACGCTCCAGAGAGGAATGCAGTGGTTGAGAAGGAGCGTAATCCTGTTAGACTGAATGTAGGCGGATGGATGTGCCGCCCGCGGTTACCCTGTAGGAACAGTATCAGTGCCATTAGACGCTGAATGCAAAGTACTTCACACCAGGTCCAAGACGCTGGACAGCCTCGGGCGGAAGTCAAGTTTAGAAAGCCTGAATAAATCTAGTTTAGTTCAGCTGTTTTGATCCAATGCCTTAGTTAACAAGACAAACCTATGTTTAGACCCTCTTAGCAATGAATACTGTTTGCACATACAGAGCATTGCGAAACTATCCACCTCCCTTGATGTTTCACCAAGTTCAAATACGATTGATTTCATTATGATTTGATTTGATAGAGCAACAAAGAATAATTGCAAAGTAAATGCTAAATTGGTTTCAACTGTTTTTATCACAGAAAATCAGCGTAAATCTGATAACAGCTGCATGTTTCTTTACCCTGTGGAGTGTCGGCTAAGCATGCTGGTGAAGATTCTCAGTCATCCAGGTCATGATCATTCCAAAAAAGTTAGAAAATCCAGTTGTTTTGTTTTTTAACTTTTTTAGAATGTCAGCTAAGTAGCCCAAGCTCAGTAGGCTCTTATGGAGCATGTCTGGACATAAAGAATTTCGGTTTGACGCAGATTTAAGCCTGTTTTCCTGGTCAATTTCCACACATAAATATCCTCTGCGTACTGTTGGATGTAATAGTTTTAAACTCCTGGCTTCAGTCGGTTCCTTCGTCTGGAGAGATGGTGTCCAACCAAACGAGGAAAGCTCACACAGCGCTTCCCTAGCACAGTCATCATCTGTGATTGTGCTGAATGTCTTCCTGGTTGTGCCGACCACAACTCGCTCTCCTGCTGACAACTTGGACGTTTTTCAAATTCCACTTTATTTGTCACCCCGTTTCATGTGAAGGATACAAGTGGCTTCTTTCGGCATACGAGAACACAGAACCTTAAAAAGATGTTTGTGAGTTATCTGTCCACAACCATCTGTGATAAGTCATATGTCTGCGCGCGCCGTTAACTGCCTTTTCTTTGTCCAGCAAATCCTCTAATGAACTTTGATATTTAACTTTTTATTTCCTATAGAAAGATGGAGGCAGATTGGGGAATTAGGAGAGAGAGAGAGAGAGAATAACAGTAAATTCTGCCAAAGGAATATGTTGGTGAAGATTCTCAGTCATCCAGGTCATGATCAATCCAAAGAAGGGTAAAAAAAAAACAAATAAAAAAATAACTGGACTTCTATTCTGAAGTTGAAGATGTTTCGCTTTATAGACCTGCCAGCTTTTTAGAGCTTGGATTCGCATGTAGATTCACCTGGAACTGATCGCCCCTCACATACATTGCATGCAGTGTCTGAAAAACTCAGGAGGATTTTCTCTAAACACAACATCTCAGTACATTGCAAACCCCACAGGACCCTCAGACAGAGGCTGGTCCATCCTACGGATAAGACCCCAAACCCTAAGATGAGCTGAGTGGTGTATGCAGTTCAGTCAGTGAGGAATGTTCTGATCTTTATATTGGAGAAACCAAACAACCTCTCCACAGACGCATGGCTCAACACAGGAGAGCTACCTCCTCAGGACAAGACTCTGCTGTCCACCTGCACCTAAGGACCAAGGACACTCTGTGAGGACCAACATGTTCATATTTTGGACAGAGAAGACAGATGGTTTGAGAGAGAGGTGAAGGAAGCCATTTACGTAAAGAGAGAAAAAACTTTAAACAGAGGAGGAGGGCTCAGGTTTCAACTTCCAGAAACTTACAACACAGCTGTAGGTTTGGTTCCACCCCAGTTCACACCTCCATGCATGTGACCACAACATTTCTCCTGTGAGCCAGGCTAACGAGGAGCCTAACGACCCTCCATAGTTGGGGTGATCAGTTCCAGGTGAATCTACAGGTGAATCTAAACTCTAACGAGGCCTCACCTGCAAGTCTGTAAAGCTTGGAACTCCTCACTACTCCAGACATTTTGAACTGAGAAAGCTCCCTGGATGGGAAGAGAAACGTCTCCAGCTTCAGAATAGAAGTCCAGTTGCTTTATTTTTTAACCTTTTTTTTTGGATCTGCCAAAGGAACACCTGTCTGTGCGAATTGCTTATACATTTTTTATGTCAATTGTATTTCTTAATATAGATTTCGTTAAAAAAAAAGAAGTATGCATCTGTTATAGTGGGTGACAGCCTAGGCATGCTAGTCACTAGCCTCTCCAAGGCTAACACCAGCCTAGCTCACTACGTGGTCCATATGATGCTGTCTGTCCTGTAAAACACGTCCACTGTCTGTAGGGTTAGGGTTAGAGGACACGGTGAGGCGCATTTAGCGACTACGGCCGCAGCTAGGCCCGTCTCGTGCCGGCTGATCAGTTACTAGTGCTGGCCTATCAATAATCAGATCAGCAGTTGGACGCTAAATGTATATTAGCTCCTGAGACAAAGAAGTAGCCACCACTGGGTGCGCTATAGTCTTAATTTGGGCAAGAATGCCACGCCGTACATTTGTTTTTACGGTGTCTTGAGAGTCTTGACTTTTCATTCACATTTTCTTAAGGTATTTTAAAATTATGTATTGTACTGTTTCATTTATTGTACATTTGCTATCATTAAATCTGCTTGTTTACTTATTTTTTTTCTGCTCTGTTTTCGTAAAGCAGTTTTTGATTTTTATCTGTGAAAACTTGATAAAAATGTGTGTGAAAAACAAAATTGGGTTACTTTTAATTTCCAGATGGATTGAACAGAACGCTGGGAGATAACCAAAGCTTGGGATGTTGTTTTAGAACCTGACCCGGCTTTAAACGGAACCAGAACGTTCTCCCTGACCCGTCTGCCGGGTTCCTGGGTCTCCATGATGATGGTTGTTCTCTAATATTAACCCACAAACCTCTAACCCCAAACTAACTTCTGATTTAGAGAACGGCTGCATTTCACTGATATTAATTTACAGTAGATGTGGATTTTTATCTACTAACAAGAGGAATCTTACAGAAAACTTGTAATTAGCACAAATTGGGCTGAATTCAAATAAAAACATTTCACATTTTAATTTGTTAAACTATATTATTTCTTCCACTTCACAATTATTGCTCTATCTTGGTTTGGGTCTCTGTGATGGACTGGCTACCTGTCCAGGGTGTACCCCACCTCTCACCCAATATGACGCACTGCAAAAAGGGAACAAAAAGTAAGTAATTTGAGCGGCAAGTTTAATTGATCTGCCTATGGAATAAGATTTTTGCACTTAAAATAGGAACAACTCATCTCCATCATCTTATTTCAGGTGCAGTATGTCTAATTGTCTTGTTTTAGGGGTAAAAATACTAATTCTATTGGCAAATAATGTTATTTACCTGCTCAAATCAAGAACAAATACATTAATTTAAAGAAAAATCTTACTTTTAGGTCCCTTTTTGCAGTGATGGCGATACCAATCCCATTTTACCGTGCGGGTGGGGTCCATACGGCAATATCTCAATATAATTACGCCAATCAAATCTTGATATTAATATTTAGGGTTGCAACCTGGAAATATTTGCAGGGCGTGAGGACAACACACTGGGGCAACAGTGTCTTGCAATGGGAAGGTTGTGAGTTCGGTGCCAGCAATGCGCTGGGACTGAACCCACCGATCTGTGCATCGCTGTACGACTGTGGGTCCATTTACTGAACACAGAGATGGAAAACATTTTGGTCTGACGGGAGGAAAAAGTAGGGTTACTGAACGGACAAGTGTAGAAGAGACAAAGACCACACGCAGCTCTATGAATAATGGCGGTTAATTAGCATGTAGGAATTATCGGGTTGTTGCAGCCGCTCTATAATTACAACAAATAATCTTTGTGTAACAAAAACGACCCAAAAGCTCACAACAGAGGATTAAGAATCTAAAGATGTACACTCTTATGAATTAATCTGTTATGATCATCTGTAAAAGAAGCCCAAACTGCTGTTTCCTGGCGAAAAGCTGTTTATTATGAAGAAAAGTTAGTTTAAAGAGATTTTTGTGAGTTTTACAACGCTGGCTTTAAAAAGAACAAGGTTATTGGATTTTTCAGTACTTTTTATTATCTTTATATTTGCCTGTGATGTTCGCAGTGCAGCAGTAATAAAGACCAGCTGGACACAACCTTTTTATAGGGAGGAAGCTGCTGTTACGTTGTGTGTTTGCGTGGCTCGACTACATATCAGTAATCCAATCCTGAAGTTAGCAAACGTTATAACTTTGCTTTTATAATACCAGACAACCCAGCCTGAGCTTTGAAAGGTTTGCAAAACCAACCACAACAAAACCGGGAATATTTCTGCTCTTCTGCAGTGTTTCCACTGATGCAGAGACACGATATCTATAATCTTGAACCTCATGGTGCTGCTTAGTTTGGATTTTTTTTTTAAATGGTCCAATCCCCCCAACTTGGCATTATTAATTGCACAACTGTTTCAAAACATGACTAAATCGCAGATGTTGGCAGTTCACCGAAACGACAAACAAGTTGCAGGTTTTTGCTCAGTTAACACAGCTGCTAAAGGCTCTGGGCTCTTTCTGTCTCACCTGTGGGACATTTTTTCTTCATCCTGCACCTCTGTGTTTCACTTTGGGGCGGACAGACCGACGCTCCTTTTTCTTCGGCCTCTCTCCCACTCTGGCTGCTCTCCCGGGCCCTGGTCTGCTTTCCCCATCTGAAACCACAGGTGGCGCCGTCACGGACACAGACGCTCCACTCGCTCCACTCTCCCAGTGGAGCCAGGGAACAGTCCTCTAGACATAACAAGTAATGCAAATAAAATAAAAAAAAACAGAAAGAAACAAAGGGAAATAGTGGTAATGATGGACAAAGAAGAGAAATGGCTGTTAAACGAGGAGACTGAGGCCCACAGGTTACGGCATACAGACCGAAAGGTCCACGCAGACGCAATATAATCAAATTCCAATTTAATTTACTGGATTTCACACATCTAAGAAAAACTTATTTTACCTACAAACAATTACAGTAAAAAGAGATTAAAAAATGTTGTGTATCAGGTAGGGCTGGACGATATAGAAAAAAAGCAGAAATCATATTGATCCATTTCGATAATTATCAACTAATTCAAAACATCTATTTTAAGTGCAGCCCTGGCCGTTTTATGCTGTTGCTTAGCAACCTATTTTTAGATACAGACACAAACACTGAATTCAAACTCAAACCTTTATTCAACTGACTTTTTACCAAAACTGCAACTTTTAAAAAAGAAAAAAGAACGCATGAACTCTGAACTGTTTCAAGGGGGCGGAGCTTGGTTCCTGGGTCTGCGTTGTGATTGGTTGGGAGGATGTAATGACTGTAATATTAACCTACATGGTTAGAATGCATAAGGAAGAAAATCTATTATTCTATTGAACGTTTTATTTACTATTTATTTTTTATCATCGATATACGTCTATCGATCGATATAAATTGTTATTGAATTATCGTCCAGCCCTAGTATCAGGACACAAGAACTAGTGGCTGACCAGATTGCTAAAAGATTTGCATGGGTTAGATGGATGGATGGCTAAAAAGTGCCTTTAATCAACTTAATTAACTGATCTCCATCAATGTTTTCAACTCTAAACGCAGGAATCTTTGGTAGCGTTGCTTACGTCGACTGCGGTCGGGTTTAAAACTCCACAAATTTATTTTAAATTGCAGTTTCCCAGTCAACAAAACAGAGAACGCTGAAGGTGGGGGGGAAACTTTCGCAGCTCGCTGTAGAGCTGCAGATGAAACCAGAGGTTTACATTCACTATAAACAGTCACAACTGTCCCTCTCAGAATAAATCAGAATAAACTAAATAGAATAATAGAATCATCACCTATTTTTTATTCCTAAATGCCAAAACAAGGTCCTATTTCTTTTTGTTGTCTACTTTTTCATACATTTCCTTTCGAACTTTCTTAGAATTGTCTTTTAAATTGTGTAACTGGGGTAAAACGTATCGGACGTTCTTCCACAACCTTTTCTGGACTCTTGGTCCATTTCTACGACACGTTTCCAAAAATTAAGATCTTGGTCCCTGGATGCTGTGATCTGTCTGTTTATGTCGCTGTCGGAGTAAAAGCTTCATCTTCAGTCTTCAGTGCTTTCTGATGTAATTTTTCCCTGATGTCACACAAAGAAGCAGTGTGACGAGTTGTTTTAACCTATCAGAAGCTTACAAAGCCGTGACATCATCATCTGGGCTTTCCCACACCGATTAAAGGCGTGGTGATCTTAGTGTAAGTAACTTATGATTTGGAATAAAATAGTATGATTTCTCTGGATAAATCTGTGATTATTCTGGCATTTAGTCAATGCAACAAATTTTCAGCCCTAAGTGACATGAAACAGGAAAGTTTTAGTTTGATTTAACATCAAACAGTAAGACAGAAATTACGTGTCTTTTAAACAGTGCATGTAAATATCTGCTGTCTTCCAAATCATAATCATCCAAAACTGACATCAGCTTTATAATAAATCAGAAAGCAGAGTGTTCATTTATACTTTTATGTGAATGTGTTTTTTTAAAGCCAGGACAAAGTGATAATATCCGTCATGTCCGTGAGAAGTTTATGTGTGATGCATTTCCAACCCACAGACGACCGGGAAAAGCCTGGTTGGCTAAATAGGACACATTTCTGTAATGAATTTAATTGGGCAAGTTCATAAAAGAGCATTTTATATAGATAAAAACGAGCTCAGACACGTAAATGTTTTTTCTTACGGTTGCAAACCTGCAGGCGATCACCGATCACAACGAGGGAAAGTGGCAGATAAAGATAAAACGATAAACCGGGACCAGCTCAGCAGATGTGTCCTGGATTCTCAATGCTGATTTCTGGCAGCAGCACTGCAATTATCTAAGCCAGATGAATGCCAATTGAACATTAAAAGGCTAGTCAAGAGTATCGATGTCGACTACAAAGGCAAACTTTTTGCCACGGCAGTCCACTTTAGAAGAATCCGCAGCTTCCGCCAAACGGTGCCGGTGTGTCTTTGCGATTGTCGCCGCGTTCCTCAGGTTTGAATGAACTGCTTAAGGTGTGTACCAACAGTGAGACACTAAACCGTGACAGCACCATTAGTACCAGATGTGGCTCCGCTGCCAAAAAAAAAAGAACAGTAGCTGCAGATGTTGCAGGTGGACGGTTGAGGAGGAACGAACAGCATCAAATGATGACCGAGTTCAATCATATATCTCACTTACTTAGAAGGGAGGGATGGATTGTATGCAGCACGACATGGAGATAAATCCTAAAACTTCTCTGAAGATTTTTAATGTGTATCATGTGTTATGTTGGGAGCCTGGCCCCATCAAAACGGATTTATCTCAGATAAAAGCCAGATAAAAGAAAAGCGAGTGTTTCCAGGTGAAGTTAGGAGTCCTCAAAACAAAAACAAAAAAAAAAGGGCTAAACTAAAAGCACATTAACAAGTCCCATAAGGCTGCCACTTAATGGGATTATGAGTCATTAGAGTCTGATAAAATCAACAAAACAAGAACCTGCAGGTGAAGTCACACAAATTGATCAAGATCAGCTGGGTTTAAGATGAACAAAAACACCGTTTAATGCTTTGAAGGGTTGTGAGAGAAAAAAGCGTCCTGCTGCGATGCAGCCACGCTGATGGAGAGGCACAAAAGGGAGCAGGCCTGCTGCTAATTACGCCACCAGCTTTAGTTTCACTGACGTCTCTGCTGGAGACGACTTACTTTTTATAGGTGGCTCGGCTCAGGTCAGCTTTTTCACAACATACTGTTTCCTGAATGGGTTTTTAATGTTGCTGATGTAGATACAGCTCAGTTTCCTTGGTTTTTACCTTCCGCTAGATTATATAGAATATGTTTACATGGCGCATACTAATACCTGGTTACTTCTTCTGCTTCATACGGTGTTCTGACATTTCTATTTATGCATTTTCTTTCTGCAGCTACATCAAACCCTCATGTAGCAATGACACAGGAAAGGTAGGAGTGGTTGAGAAGAACTGGCTGATCAAAAGGGTTCGCGTTTTTGTCACTGAAAAAAATAAGACGAACTAGAAAACTTTGATAAAATAATCTACGGTTGTTTTCACACCCGATAGTCCAGTAGACTCGCAAATTTTCTGCTGGTGCGGTTTGCTTTCACGCTGCACTTTGTCAAACGAACCAAACCTTTTGAGCACGCTGTTCAACCCCTCGCCAGTGGTGGCGCTGTGGTGGCGCTGCACCAAGAACCACAGAAGGAAAGAGGTCGGTCAGCAACACCATAGACATCATATACGTAGACGCCTTGTTGGGCGGGGTCTGTCTATGCTGCGGATGCGTCAGAGCGTCCGCCATGTTGAATGTGGCAAATCTGCTGTTAGACTCAGACACTTAAACAGTATCAGAGGGACTTTCATCTCAGAATATACTTTATATTTTTGTAATATTACGGGTTTATTTTCATATCCCTTTGGCTTCATTAATTGTTTTAACATGTTTTGTTGTGCTTGCCTATTTTAGTCATATAAAGAGAAATAAATCATATTTTCAATAGTCTGCAGCACTGATCTTGTGTTAGGTGAATTTACCATGTTGTATATTTTTTTACTTTCTCTGTGTGCTTCGCTTACAGTGATCTAATCACTGAGAGGCAGAATTCTTAAAAGTGTTTTAAGTAGCTGGTGCAAACTGAATTAAGCCTTTTGAAATGAGTGAGTGTTTAATTTTGCACAGGATCTGAGGTGTTGTGCATGTTGTGAAATTCCCAGCCCTGTTGTCATAATCAGCTTAAGCAATCGTGAAAAACTGTAACTGGTTGAGTCGTACAACTCAGGCCGACCTCAGACCACCACTATCAGCTTGTCTTCACGCAGCTTCGCCTCCGCTGCAGTTCTTCACCCACATCCAGTTCCTGATTGGTTGTTGCAGCGTGACAAGACACAAAAGTTAAGTTTTTTCAACTCCAACAACTGTCGCTCCGCCTCCATCGCAGGTGTCGTGTCGCTCTGGCTTCGATTTAATCGCTGAAACAGAGCCTTGTGCCAAGCTAGAAACGTGCCTGTGGCCTCGCTTTTCGTCGCACCTGTACATCAGGATATGATGTAAATCTGATGTAACCACATTGGCGCTCGGTGTGAACGCACCTTTATCGCAAACCTCCGGTTCAGAAGCCAAACGGTGCCGTCGTCCAATCAGCAATGTCTCACGTTTCCATTGGTACCTACCACTTCTGATATGTTAATATCTTTTTTAAATTGTTGTGGGTTTGAAAATGCTGCTGTAATTGTTTTTTATGTTGTTGTGCTTTTAATTTGCTGTCCTGTTTTTTTAAATATTTTGTTGTGTTTTCATTGTGTTACTGTGTATCTCAAAGTTTAGTTGTGGTCTTTAATTTGTATTTGTTTCAATGTAATGCTGTTGTGTTTTTCAAGATGTGTTTTTTTAATTTGTGCATGTGTTTAGAGATTTGTTGGTGTGGTTTTCACTTCAGCGCCACAGTAATCGTTGTACGTTACGCTTTCTGTGACACAAAAGGAACATTTCTGATGTTTTTAGCCATGAAAGTAGCTGCGTAAAACCCAAAAATCTGCTCGATCTCGCTTAAACGAATTAATGCTCTGATATTTTCCGAGACGCTCGCTCTGTTTATCATGAAAATCTGTTGGTGTTAATCTTTATTTATCTAGTTACCAATTATGACCACAGAGGGCATATATTAATTTGAAAATGAAGGCAAACACCCATTTTAAAGCTTAACTTTTTTATGTCTCAAAATACTTTAACAGCAGGAACCATTGTGGTAATATATTCACAATCAGGGTTCAAAAACATGAAAACATCAGTTATGGATTATGTGAACATACTTACTATAAAAATATTGAATTATGGAAAACTCAAACTGTGTTTTAAATGCTTTTATTTGAAAAAAAATTATCCTAAATCTAGAGTTAGCAATATTGAGATTAAAAGTAGTTTTTGTTTTAATCTTAATACTGCTAACTTTATGATGGCTCAGTTGTAGTTATCAATTATGACCACAGAGGATATAAGCTGCCTTAAAAACTGATGTGCACATCTATTTCGAAGGGTTAACAAGATTTTTAACTATTCTTAGGATCAGGATTATTATTTAATGAGCTGTTTATTGGGATCTTATTGCATTTTTATTAAATTTAGTGGTTGCATTATGTTATTTTTGACTAAACCTTTTTTTTAAGGAGTTGGAATCTCAGTTTTTAGCTATAATAACCATTGCGAACATTTGATTAGATTTGTGCTTTTAAAACCTGAGAACATCTGTAAATTTGATAGACCTAAGAACAAAAATCTTTGCTGATTTTAATAATTTTTTGTACTAATCACCATATTGCTGAGTTTATATTTTATGCCAACCTTATCCTGACTTCATACTTGCAGCCATTGCATATTTGTCTGGTTTAGATGCGACCATGCTCATATTACTATTAAATGCCCTGAGTTGTTGTACCTGTTCCCTTAGGAAACTAAATAATAAAAAAAGAAAAACATATTTAGTTATTGTCCTTCTTCCCAAGGCAACAAGATCTGATTCTTGATATTTATTTAGAGGAAATTAACCTGCTCTGGACTCCATTTTGTTTAATAAAGGTAATGCATCAGTTATCTGTAAATATCTCCAAATATTGCAGTTTTTTTCACTTACCAAGGCAGTCTGTCTGGTGAGCATAGGTTCCCTCTGGGCAGTGGATCAAACATTTGCCTTTGTGCAGCTTGAAGCCAGGCTTACACTTGGTGCAGAAGTCCCGACTGAAACAATGCTCGCAGTCCAACGAGCGGCATTCTGGGAGAAGGAAGAGCATCGGGAAAACATCAAAAACAGCCGCTCTGAGTTTTACCAAGAAGGTCATTAAGAAATTAAATCAGGGTTTGTTAGCTTGTGAATGTGGAGCGGAATGTAATTATTATCCAAAGGTAACATTGGGATTTATATTCTGCCTGGATTTAAAAAGAATAGACGAGAAAGAAATAATAAATCAAAGCGGAAGTAGGCCTGGTTGTTGGCATATACACTTCTCAGGTATATTAGGGCGTCAGCTCACTGCAAAAAGGGAACTAAATGTAAGTACAATTTTCTTGAAATCAGTGTATTTTTCCTTGATTAGAGCAGGTAAATAAGACTATTTGCCAATGGAATAGGATGTTTGCACTTAAAATAAGAACAATTCATCTTATTTCAAGTGCAGGATATCTAATTATCTTATTTTAGGGTTAGAATACTCATTCCATTGGCAAATAGCCTTATTTAGCTGCTCAAATCAAGGAAAAATATGCTCATTTCAAGAAAACTTTACTTTTTTTTAGTTTCCTTTTTGCAGTGCAGGAGAGGAAATGCCGAGATGATTTGCAGGCGCAAGGACAGCGAAAGGATGGTGGAGATATTGGATAAATGATGTTGAATGTGGACCTATTCAGGATAAAAAGGCCAAGGTGCCTGGATTCGGGGAGGAAGGATGCGCAGAGAGTTGATGTGATGAGATGATGGGTATAGGGTGAGGAAGAGGTAGAGGATCCGCTGCGGCGACCTACAGCAGGAGCAGCTGGAACAGAAAGGAGCAAAGGTCTGAGTGCGCAACTTTCTACCCTCCTGCACCGGGTCGATGGAGCATCCTAGAGCTTTCTGATGAGCTTATCTAATAGCAGCTTCCTCTCCGCTGAAGATAAGCTGTTGCACCAACAAACGTCACCACAGAAGACGGCTGATGCCACAGCAGAGTTAAAAAAAGGATCTTCAGCGGCGCCGCCTGGATTCCCAGAGCTCTCTGTCCCCTCAGCAGGCAGAGTTTGATCCGACCCTCCCTGTAAAGAGCATCCGTGCTGAGACTCCAGCCCAGTTTATTGTTCAGGTGAACACCCAGGAGGTCATGAGAGTTATCTCAACGTCCGGTCCTTGGCTGTTCATGGTGTCGGTGTCGGTGGGTCTGCGCCTCAGAGAATCCACCACCAGCTCAGCTGATCAGGAGATGGCTCTGCTGGCTCTTACAGCTCCCACCTCCCGCGTCGTCTTGGTGTCGGTCCACTCCTGACACCTCCAGCTTGTCCTTCAGAAGTCCCGACTGGATGGTGTTAAAAGCCCCGAAGAAATCAGAGAAAAATGACCTTCACAGCGCCTCCAGGTGGCTCAGAGCTGGATGCAACAAGTAGATGATGGGGATATCCATCCTGATGCCAGGCTGCCAGGCAAACTGCAGCGGATCCGACGTAGACCTCCCCAGGGGGCGGAGATGGTGGACGACCAGCTTCTGGAAGGTCTTAACCAGATGCCAGGTAAGTGCTACCGGCCTGTAGCCATCGAGGTCTTTGGCACTGGAACCACCCAGGAGCTTCAGGCTCATGTTGAACACGTATCCCATGATGCCGCAGCCCTACTTTAAGTTGAAAAACAATTGTACACAGGTGGATTTTTTTGTTTTGATTTTACCAATAACTGTTTTACAGGACTTTATTTTGGGGTGTAAGTTTAAAGGGGGCTGAGTTAATATGAACTCTGCACTTTTCTCATTCTATTTTTGTTGAACATTTAAAAATAACGTATTTTCCCTTCCACTTGTTCCAATTATGATCTAATTTCTGTTGGTCTATCCGATACCATTTTGCAAAGGACTTTATGAATGTGAAAAATACCAACACAAAACAATAAGTTGAAGATTTGATAAACATCTATTCATGGTTTTATAACGGCTTTCTTCATATAAATCATGGAGTTAAGCAACAGATGGAAGGCAGAAGCAAAATCTGCTTCATGCAGTTCCTGTGATTAATCTCATGTGCATTTAAAGAGTTAATTGTGCATTTCAAAAGCTTGTCACCGACGTTCATTCTTTAGTTAAACCAGGAACAACTTTCTGAGCAAAAAAAGTCGTCTAAAAGTAAAAAATTTACACATTTCACATTACAGTTCCCTTTTCAGTTCATCTCTTAAACATTTTTTTGAAAAGTAATATTCGGTGGTGAGAAATTATTATTCGAAGACTACAGTAAGATTTTAGAATCAAAATATTTTCGATCAGATCAAAAATTTTATTCCAATGTAAATATGTACAGTATATTTAGTGACTAATATTATTATAGTTTATTATTGATCAAATAGTGACTGTTTAATAATTTTAATAGTTAAATTTGACCCATTTACTGACGCTCCACAGCTTAACTGGGCTGTGACCTCCAACACTTTCAGCCGTAGTTGCATTCTTTGATATGGACAAAAATGTTTTTACTTTAGCCCTTTATTAAATTTATGGATGGATTTTTCATTGTTGATGGAGAGGTTTTTGTGCAGAAACACCGCTCCAACAGAACATGATCTTGAGATATTCTTCAGTCAGATTAGCAAGGAAAAACAGGAACTGAGACAAAATAGTTAGACTGTGAGGAGCCAGCACCTAACTGAGTATAACTAACAACAAACAAAAATGTATCCATCCAATGCAGCATTTTGTCAGTTTAAAATATTAACACATTCTTTTTGCCATCGCCACCTTGAGATTTTTGGGATTGCAGCAGGTTAAAGGTGGGAGAAATCCAACTGCTTCTTGGTCCCACTGAGTCTATGTAAAAAAAAAAAAAAAATGGAAACCGCATTCTTTGCAGCAAACACAAAGCAATTAGCATTTATGGAAGTAAAAATAAGAACTTAAAATGAACTGCAGACAGGAACATTTTAATTTCAAGCTGCATTTCTTACAATCCTCATTTATGTGAATATTGCAGTGGCCCCAACAAATAAAACAGGCACACTTATTATTAGTACTGTGGCCCTGCAGCAAGAAGGTCCCAGGTTCTAATCCTGCCTTCAGGTCGTTAGTATGAAGTTTGTAAGTTCTCCCTGTGCGTACTTAAATCCTCTCTGGGTACTCCGGCTTCAAAAACAAGCAAATCAGGTGGTTGTTTGTAACATTTGTCCTTTGCTGTAGTTGCATTCTCATATTGCCTGGAACTGAAGCAGCTGAATATTAAAGAAAGACGTCAAATAGCCTGGAGAGGTGTCGATCATTTCTGCTCCAAAACATTACGAGGATGTCAGGCTGATTGAAATGAAACAATAATAAAGCGGTGAGCAGTTTAAATTGTTTGGTTGTATACAGCGTACTGTGCAGTCTTTCATTATTTGTATCAGGGCCTATCTGTGCCATTTCTTCATAACACACATGCTCATACATACTCATGCAGCGGTTCACGTCCCTCCCTCTCTGTCCAAAGTGTCCAGCAGGACAGGAATGGAGACACGTCCCGTGATGAGACATCCCTTTCCTCTGCAGAAACAGGAAGAGTCGCTCTGGGCAACGTACGCAGCCGTTGTCCCGCGAACACTCCAGGCAACTCTGACAGTCCTCCGACGTTTCTCTGTGAGCTGCAGGAGCCAACAGGAAGCACATTAAGACAGATCCGGATTAGGCGCAGGAGATATTAAAATAGAAAAAAAATACTCCAGAAAGGAGACTCCATAAATCCTTGAGATGCCGAGATCCTATCTGGGCTCCATGGAAATCAACAGAGCCGCCTGAAATACTAAACTGTAGATGCTGTTGGCTGGAAGGCTTTCGCTTGTAGACAGAGAGGTTTCACTTCTGACACAACAACCTCTGCTGCTTTAATTCACTCAGTAGGTCAATACATGAATAGATAAATACTGACAGAAACACAAATAATACTTTAAAAAGGGACGATTTTACAGAACAAAAGCTGTAAGAATGTCTATTTTTAATTACATGACATTTAGGAGACCAACAACCTGACCTGTAAACATGAGCTTTGTTTTCTGCCATGACCCCCCCCCCTCCCCCAAATCTGTTTAAAACAGAGTTAATAAATGAAAATGGGAGTATTATACTATCTAATTGCAGGGATCCTAAGATAAATGTTATTATTTAATTGGTTAAATTGTTTCCTTGCATTTATGCGCATTGAGATTGAACAATAAATGAGAGTTTTATAATGATTTACAGAACCAGTTAAAATCTGGCTCTAACCCCCCCCCACCTCCGGAGACTCCAATCAATCAATCAATCAACTTTATTTCTATTGCACACTTTAAGAACTGCAGGGGTGGCCAAAGTGCTGTACATAAAAACAAGAAAAGGCTAAAAAAACAAGTAAAAAACATACACACACAACATCAAAAGCTAAAAACCAGGTTCACGATGAGACTATTTTAAAATGCTGTACACGACAATATGACAGTGTATTACAAGCCAGGAGATAAAAGCTCGTTTTTAAAAGAAATTTAAAGACAGGAGAAGAGGAGGCCTGTCTGATTCTCAGTGGTAAGTTATTTCATAACTTAGGAGCAGCAGCAGCAAATGCTCTGTCACCTCTGAGCTTCAGCCTAGTTTTAGGGACGGTCAGCAGCAGCTGATCAGGAGTCGGGGTGGGCAATGAGGCTGGATCAGCTCAAACATTTAAAATAACAAAAGCTTAACATTAATTCTGTAGCACACAGGGACCAGTAAAGAGACACTAGGATGGGAGTAATATGCTCGTGCCTAAGGGTCTGAGTTAACAGACGAGCAGCAGAGTTCTGCACAAGCGGCAGACGGGTAAGAGAGGTCCGGCTAAAAGTGCATTACGGTAGTCAAGATGAACTGTGATAAAAGCATGGACCAGTTTCTCCAAGTCAGGTCTTGCTGAGATTGAGTTCCTTTGCTATTTGACAAAGTTGATAAAAAAACTTTTCTGAACAACACTGCTGATCTTTTTCTCAAATTTAAAAACAGATTCTAACTTTACCCCCAGATTGGCGACACAGTCCCTGAGATAAAATGACAGTGAGCCAAGATCTACTTTTGGGGAGGGACAGCAACTCGGTCAGAACAACATAACTTCTGTCTTGTTCTCATTAAAACTAAGGAAGCTCAGGGAAAGCCGTGCTTTAATGTCCCCCAGGCAGTGTGTGAGTTGTTGGACAGTGTTGTTTTGTGCCAAGGGGAAATTGATCTGGCAATCATCAGCATAGCAGTGAAATGAATTCAAGTCAATTCAATTTTATTTATATAGCGCCAATTCATGATACATGTCATCTCAAGGCACTTTCCAAAGTCAAATTCAATCAGATTATACAGATTGGTCAAAAAAAAAAGTCCTATCTAAGGTAGCCTAAGCGACTCTGACTATAAGCTTTGTCAAAAAGGAAGGTTTTAAGATTAGTCCTAAAAGTAGACAGGGTGTCTGCCTCACGGAGCAAAACTGGGAGTTGGTTCCACAGGAGAGGAGCCTGATAGCTAAAGGATCTGCCTCCCATTCTACTTTTAGAGACTCTAGGAACCACCAGCAGACCTGCAGTCTGAGAGCGAAGTGCTCTGTTAGGAACATACGGGGTAATCAGAGCTCTGATATATGATGGAGCTTGATTATTAAGGGCTTTATACGTGAGAAGGAGAATTTTAAATTCTATTCTTGATTTAACAGGAAGCTAATGAAGGGAAGCTAAAATTGGAGAAATATGATCCCACTTGTTGATTTTCATCAGAACTCTTGCTGCAGCATTTTGGATCAGCTGAAGACTTTGAATTGCATTTTGTGGACTTCCTGATAGTAAAGAATTACAATAGTCCAGCCTTGAAGTAACAAATGCATGGACTAGTTTTTCAGCATCACTCCTGGACAGAATGTTTCTAATTTTGGCGATATTCCGGAGGTGAAAAAAGGAAACTAAATTAAATTAATGAGTGATTAGAAGGCCTCTGCAACCTTTGATGACTGCTGAAATGCCATATTTTCTAAAAACAGAGCTGAGGGGAGTAGATAGAGAGCAAATAAAAGAGGGCCGAGAATTGACCCCTGATGGAGCCCAAATGGAAGAGGAGCTATGGAAGACATGAAGTTGTCAATTTTTACACAAAAACTCCTACTGGTTAGGTAAGACTCCAAGACGACTCCAAAACGACTTGGTAATTTCAATTGCATAGACAGTAAAAAGCTTCCCTCTTGCAGTAGGTGGCTCCTCTTTCTCACTTAGGAGAACTCCAGGGGTTTATGAATATCTCCACCCCACCTGAAGCTTCTCCTCCTTGAGCAACGCTGGCGTAGCCCCTCTGGAGAAGTTGAGTCCCAGAGCCCAACATGTGCACACAGGCGAGTCCAATATCCTGCTGGTGCTGCTCAACTTCAGGAAGGTGTCCCCAAAACCAGACTCTGCCACTGGGATTAAGCGCCGCAGGGGCCACGCCTACACCTGCCACCAAGCTTGGACCCAATCGAGATGTGTTTCCCTACAGACAGTAACAGAAGGCCCTCTTGGAGCAGACTTCCTGTTGCCTCTTCCGGCCGAGCCCAGGGGCCTAGGGATGAACTGTCACACCCCCCAATAGCTCCAGGAGGGTCCCTCAATATCTCAGATTCAGGCGAGGGTGGCCCCTTGTTGTGGTCTTCCATATCAGTGGGATTATTGATTGACTCTTAGCCTGAATGGAGCTGAAGGTCCGGACATTATAGAGGTTCACAAACCATTTTTCCATGGGTGATGGGCTACAAGGCATCTAAATCTGGGGTCTTCAACCCTGGTCCTCAGCATCCACTGTCTGCCCTGCAAGTTTTAGATGTCTCTGCTCCACCACACCAGAATCAAATGATTGCACGGCCTTCTCAGCAGTCATGAAGGACTGCAGAGGCCTGCTAATCACCCATTAATTTAATTCAGGTGTGTAAAGGCTGGAAACACCCAAGACATGCAGGACAGTGGGATAAGAAGCTTTAAGCAGGGTTAGGTAATTAAACAAACAACTGTGGCTTACTGTGGTTGTCCACCTAAACTGACAGGGAAAGGAAGGACATGATTAATCAGCAGACCAAAGGCCTATGGTAACTTTGGAGGAGCTGCAATGATCCCCCACTTTGAGTGTGGCAAATTTGCCAAGCACTCAAAGTGGCCTTTACGGAAGGTTAGCGAGAAGAAAGCCATGTTTTAAAGGAAAGCTACAATAAGACATGTTTCCAGTGCCACGAACAGTTTAGTGGATGCTGCAGACACGTAGAAGAAGGTGCAATGACCAGATGAGACCAAAATTAAACAATCTGACCTTCATAAAAAAATTAAGGAGGAAAAGCAGCACTGCAGATCAACCTGAAGCACGGGGGTCACACCACCATGATGTGGAGAGAGTAACAGAGCTAGGAGTTTGTCCTGTAACCAGTGGGTTGCCGGTACAAACCCCCGCTCTGACCGTCTCAGTCATTGTCAGGGTGTAAAGGACTGGTTGTGGTGTAAAGCACTTTGGGTTCCTTGGACCTGAAAACGCTATTCAGGTGTTGGCTGTTTACCATTTCTTCAGCAGGGACAGGGAAGCTGGTTGACGGGAAGACGGATGGGGCTAAATACAGGACTGTCGTTGAAGAAAACCTGTAGACAGGTTGCAGACGACTCAGGTGGAGGTTCACCTTCCAGCAGGACAACAACCCTAAACATGCAGCCAGAGCTACGACGAAAAGGATCAAAGCATGTTCATTTGTTACATGTTCTACTAAAACCTAAAGGCAGCCGAATGCATCCAACCTTTGTGGAAAGAAAGAAGGTGACTGAGGGTTGGTCCTTTCCAATTATATTCCAATGTTATTGTGAATTGTTTTCTTTTTTATCAGCCCAGCAATAAATTAAATTTTGCTGAAATAAATTCAAAATTAACAAATTACTAATGGCCTGAATGCTATCATAAAAGAAACGTGTGTAGTTTTAGTAAGCGGGTCAAATCTTTTCTACTTTGTCCGGAGAATGTTTTCTAGTTTATTCCCAGCTTCAACGGTGAGAACGTTCTTCAAAAAGCTTCGCTGGATTTAACCAAGTTTAATGAATGCGTGTGTATAATATTGGTTTTGAGTAAAAAGTCAATGGGTGTTTATGGCTCTACTTACTATCATATTAAAATGAAAAAAACAAAACACGGCTAATAACTCTCATAGATACAGTCTTTGGGCCCTTTTAGCCTAAAAGGTTTTTTTTGCCAGCCATACAACTGCAGACAGGTAATTCGGAGAACAATATGGTATAAAATTGTGTATTGCGTGTAGTGTAGCTTTTGTGCTTTGTTGGTGATTGTGTTTTTATTTGTTTTTTTCTTTTTTTGTCCCTCATAGCCTTCCCTACTGTTTTACTCATTGTTTTACTCATTTCTAGTCTTCTGTTCTCAATGGGTTTGTTAAGATTTTTACTTCAGTGTTTAATATATTTTTCTTTTTAAGATCCCTCTGTGTTTGTTTCTGTGTTTTTTAGTCATTTTCTCACAGCTCCTGTGTTGAAGTCTTGATGGGTCTCACCTGGTTGTCATGTCAGTGACAACCAGGTGAGACCTGGCCAGCCAGTCAGATTCATAAACTCGTCACCAGTTTGCCTGTTCTTCTGTGGCTCACCTGCAAACATTACCGTTCTTTTTTTTTATTCTGATTAGATTCTCCTCAGATCCTTCTCTCGCTGTCGTTTGTTTTCATAAATTTCTTATTAAATCCTCAAGCTCAACACTGGACACCTGTTCTCTTGTCTGCGGTCACGTCCCACTCCTCGTCAAATCACTTTTGGGATAGTTTTCAAAGCTCAATCACCTACACATGGTGAATAAATCCATATGTTACAGATTTAACACACAAAAACGGACGTTTCTTCATTGCTATTTACTTTATTTTAAAAAACCAGCATAACTGTTCCAGCACAACTGATCCAAACGATCACATGTCCTCCTCAGCATGATATCAGGTGCTAACGTGTTAATCACCACCTCATTAAAATCAGGCGTGCTGCAGCAGGGGAACAACCAGGGTCGGTACCCCTGATCTAAAATGACTGGCTCAGGTGGAGACTCCTCTCCACTACTCCAGCCATCTGTTCTCATTCACATTATGTTAATCGGTTGCACCAACATCATTTTATTAAAAAAAACCCACACATACATACCAGAACACATCCTGAAAAACGACATTAGAAGAATACATTTTGAAAAGAGAAGAGCCACGATACAATGTCACACGATACGAGTGAACAACTTTGTGGAAATAGAAAATTATGCATATACCCAAAAAGTATAATTATGTAAAATCACATATTTTCTGTCCATGACATGTTTGTATGTAGATTCTTGAGTGAAAGAATGCAAATTTTAAACCAAGCAGCAATATAAAAATATACAATTTGTTTTTTTTTTACTTATATCATTCATTCACAAATAAAACAAATATTTCATGTTATAAATAAAAACAGAACTAATCAATAAAAAGGGGTAGAAAGATTTTTTTAATATATGGTTAGTCTCTCCTCACAAAAGAAAAATAAAATCCCAAGAAAAAACAAGAAATAATATAAGCATCAGCTTATCATATATCCACAGACCAACACTAAGGAAAATAAATATACATATCTACCTACATTTACATACTACAATATTTACAGCATATTTGATTTGATTACTTTTTTAACAATTAAAATTAATTTAAATCCTTTATTTCTTCTATTACATTATTCTATCTCATGAACGGAAATGCAACGTTGCATTAATTTGGTTTTGAATTTGGGATTTGTAAAAAATCTCAGAACCTCTCAAAGTATAGTTATATTCTTGTTCACTAAATCTTTTCTGGAGATGAACTGATAGGACTTTGAACATAATTTGATAGTTCACTGAATTCAATCAGTTTTAAATGGAATAATGATGGACTTGTTGGAGCTCTACCACTTTCTACTAATGATCTTAAAGCTCTTTTCTGTGAGATAAGAATGGAATTGGTATATGTTTCACAGGTAGTCCCCAAAATTTCCAAACCAAATAAGACAAAACCGTACAGTATGAACGGAGCTTTATCACTCAGCGAGTATTTTACTTTATGTAACAACGCATTTATCTTTGACGCTTTCATCTTTAAATTACTGATTGAGACGTCCAATATAATTTATCATCAAGAATAACGGCTATAAATTTGGTTTTCTCAGGCATTTGACTACAACTGTCGCTACATCAATTGGCATATCAGAAGAAATTGTGCTGTTCTGGCAATTTGTTTACATTAAATTATGTTTTTATCCTTATTAAACCTTTTTTTTAACCACGTCCAACACAGAAGAACAAGGTGGTGTCATCAGCAAAAAGAATACTTTGGAGATGGCTTGAACAAAATAATTTATATATAGAATAAAAAGCTTTGGTCCAAGGACCGATCCCTGCAGTACCCCACAGTTGATGTTCCATAGATTAGATCTAGGAGTTTTTCTCTGTATCTACATGACATTAAAAAAGCCTGATTCTGTTTTAAGGTAAGGCAAGCTTATTTTTAAAGCACTTTTCAATAACAAGAAGATTCAAAGCTCTGTTTTAGGCAACATGTTTCAGACGTGTCCCTGTTCCAACAGAGCGGATTTAAATAGCATCGACTCTTCAGGATGTCATCAAGTTCTAAAGAGGCAAGCCAATTAAACATACAAACATAGTTCAGGTGTGCAGAATCACGAAGAATCTAAAACATGCAGCACATCGAACACCACTGCTGGCCCACATGCTGGGCCGTGGGCCCTGAGGGCTGGGGAGAAAAAAAAGGTTTTTGTTCTCTGGCATCACGATGCAAAATCAGGAAAATTATGCTGCCTAATAAAAACAATAGCCAAAAGTGTCCAAAACCATCAGAATAAGTGAAAACAGAACAGAGGGGTCTCCAGATAGAGTACTGTCCAAAAAGTCCTGATCCAGTTCTCATTTCGTTAAATTTTCCTTCCAAGCATCCAAACTCACAGCTACAATCTTCCAACGTCTTTCTTTGGACTTTGACTGTTTTTTTTTTACTTCTTTTTTTTGTCGGATTATATTAAAATCTCTAAGCCAAAAAAAATTGAAGTTGGTGTACCAAAAAATTTTGAGAGGAAATACAAATGTTTTGAAAAATACAGCAAATGAAAAGTTTAGGAATATAAATTTTGGTGTGCTGCAAAAGTGATCTTTGGCTTGAAAGCTTAACAATTTTTCATAGAATGCTTGCAACAATGTGCCCATATATGTGAAGTTAACTCTCTCTCTCTCTCTCTCTCTCTCTCTCTATATATATATATGTATAGTTTTTTTAATAAAATGAAATGGTAAAAAAGTACGTATAAAATCAAAAAGCCCGGAGAGCAGCTGATCAAATCCAAGAGTGAATTATTTAAATTAAACAACAAGGAGATGAGGAATGACGGAAGACTTCTGCACAGAGCTGTAATTACTGACGTACTTTTACACAAAGTTTAATCATCATGTGTTCGGAACATGTTTAAATATTCTGGAACGTGTTGAAGAGGTTCAGGGTTTAGAGCAGATTTTCCCTCGAACAACCGCTGAGGTCTCGGCCGCGCCGTCTGAGAAGCAATTCCACGCACATGTGCTCTGGATCTGCAGACTTAAAGGACTTTGAGAGGAGCTGCAGGTTTAGGTAGCATAAAACCCTGACCCATGACCTTCCATGGGATTGCCCTGTTTTTTTTGTTTTTTTTTAACAAGCTCCAGGTGTAACGAGCTCTGTTTGGGTTCCAGGAAAACAGGCTCGCATTTAAGAAGGAATTTAAACCTAAACCTGAATTCACTGGATAGTCACAACAAAATTACGCCTTAAAATGCAGAAGGGTTATTTCACGGGAGTTTTGTGGGTTTACCTTCCTCTGTGCTGCTAATTTACTTTCAGGTCAGACTGCCTGTAACATCAATCAGAAGTCGTTAGGGCAATTGGAACATAATTCCCACAATGCACCAGTATGGGTATATTAACAACCAAAACAACTGCCAGCTGGGTTGGCGTGTTAAAATAATACTCACTGTGTGCGTCTTTAACAGCCTCTCTGCAAGTGCAGGCGATTAATACCAGTCGCGTTAAGAATGCGCCGTTACTGAAAAAGATTTTTTTAGCGCTCCGTCTGATGAATTGTTTTCAACTTTGAATTCTTTTACTGCCAACTTCTGTTAAAGATTTAAAGGCAACCGTTTTAGGGGTTATTCAAGCTAATAGCTGGATGCTTGTTAGAGCAGGCTGTAAACCCACACTTGCAGTCTATTGCTGCCAATGCAGTCATGGGAAAAGCTGATGGGACTTAGGAAGGAGAGCAGCCGAGGGATTGCTGATCAAATGCAATTAATTTTCTTTAGCCGTCTCTGTAAGTGCAGGAGTTTTAGCAGCTTTTTTTGCACTCTAACACAAAGCCAGGGTGGAAAAACACTTCAAAAAATATGAAACCAATCACTCCAGTGAAATTGATCTAAGGAATGGGAATCAATGCAAGACCGAGCTTAACGAGTGAGAATTAATGCAGCATGTTTTTATTCATTTCAATTCAGTTTAATAAGACACTATAATATTACATACTAAATAATTTAGCTTCAAATAAAGAACTTTATGATTGTAAGTATTTATGGAGACTCAGTTCGAGCTGTTTTTTCTGTGTCGTCATTTGAAGAATTTTACTACAAGAAGCGTATTTAAAAAAATAAAATACCGCCTCCCCCTAGCTTCGTTCAACTCGCTCTGCAGCCACACTGCAAAAAGGGAACCAAAAGTGAGTAAAAATTTCTTGAAATTAGTGTATTTTTCCTTGATTTAAGCAGGTAAATAAGACCATTTGCCAATGGAATAAGATTTTTTTGCACTGAAAATAGGAACAATTAATCTCCATTATCTAATTTCAGGTGCTAAGGTGTCTAATTATCTTATTTTAGGGGTAAATATACTCATTCCATTGGCAAATAGTCTTATTTAACTGCTCAAATCAAGGTAAAATACACTCATTTCAAGAAAATGTTACTTACTTTTGTTTCTTTTTTTGCAGTGCAGTCGGCCAGCGTGGACGACGCCATGCAGGTGAAGTAAACAGCTCCGTGACGTGGCAAGTGACGGATTAATCAGGCGACGCATCAATAATGAAATTCGTCGCTGACGCTTTTAAGTGTCCATTTTTGTCGATTTCGTGGATTAGTTGTTGCAACCCTAATTCAAATCTTTTGCCAATCCATCTAAATTAACGTTTGGAGGTGAACGCATATTTCTGATCCCCTTCATTATATTTAAAAACAAATTGTTAGTTTCATGGCGATAACTTCCTTCTGACTTCCTGCAGAACAAGCAAAACTTTTACGCCGACTGTCTGTTAAAGTTATTTTGTTTCTTGACAAAGAAGGATAATAAAGTTCTTACTGCTCTCTTTTGTAATCCAAACCCCAGAACAGATTCCGCGCTAATTATTTGCCAAACGCAGATGGAGTCTTCCTGCAGATTTGCGTGAAATCCTGAAAGTCCTGCTTGATCCCACAGTTAAAATCAATCAATCAATCAATCAAAATTTTTTTTATATAGCACTTTAAAACAACCAGCAGGTGTCCAAAGTGCTTGACAAAATGAGTAAAATCACAACATGCAATAGAAAGAGAACCACCTTCAGCAGCAATAAAGTCGCAGCAGTCGTTTTCTATCTGACTTAATGGTCTTTCACGTCGTTGTGGGGAAACTCTAGCTCACTCCTCTGTATATAGTTAGGTTCTGCAGACAGTCTTAAGTTCATAGCTCTATTAATATCCTTCCAGAGCATTTCAATCAAATAAGCGTCTGAATTTGGACCGAATCTTTACGACACCCTTATTTTCTTTTTCTTCTGACATTCTGAGTTAGATTTTAGGACGACCCAGCCTGGATAAAGCTTCATCTGCTGGACGGGGGGGCTCACAAGTGACCTAAAATCCTTACATACAGAAGATTTCATGGTTCACCCACTCAGTGACTGGAAGCCGCCCTCCTCCATGTTTCAAATTCGGCACGACGACTTTCTGCTGGTTTCCCTCAAACATGGCGCCGTTCACCGTAACCAAACGTCTTTAGTTTGGTTTCATCTGTCCAAAGGAATATCTTCCCTTGCGCTTTATTTAGATGCAACAAGGCGAATCTAAGTCGTGCTTTCCTCTCCTTTTCAGAGATGAGAATCTGTCCTTGAACTCTTCCAAACTGAGCTATACTTATTCGGTGTTTCGCTAATTGTCGTTTCATCATCATTTAACGATTTATGAGAGGCATTGTAGAGTCTGGAATGAGCTCTTGTGTGTGTTTTTGTTTTTTGCTGGTTTTGTCAATCATGTCTTCGGGAAAAAAAAAATCACAATGTCATTTCCTGGGAAGATTGGATGCTGTATTAAATGTTATTTTCTCTTGAAAATAACCTTTTTCCATTTCTGTAGCGATGGACTTTAAATCGTTGAATAATCTTAGAATTCCTCCCAGATTTATGTGGAAAACAGTTCCTTCTCCAAGCTCATCGCTGGTATCTCTGGGCGGTGCGGCGACACGCAGCTAAATCAGCAACCTGTCCAAAGCACCGTTTTTAAAGGTTTTCACACCGATGGTCAGGCAATCAGTGCTTGGCCGCCTGAATCCTCCCTCTTAGATCCTATGGAGCAGCAAGGGAGAACTTATTTTGTCCCCCACACAGCTTTTAGAGTTTGGCTCTATCTTTTATGAAATGATGGAATCCGTTATGTGGTTTTATCCCCCTGAAGCTACATTTAAATAACTTTAGACTCTTGCCAGGGTCAAATCAACTGTATTCAGTCGAGTTGCGTAAAACTCAACAACCGGAAGAGGGTGTACTTTGTTTTTCATCATGACTGCATCTTGACTGAGTGATCAAAGCAGTTAAGATTATAATTTCTTACTTTCAAGCAATTCTTTTTTCTTTTTTTTTGTTTGTCACCACAGGACTTATTACAAAAATTCTTAATTTTATGTATTTAAAACATTTTTAAAAGCTTTTTCAACTGATTTGTGCTGTCTGTTGCTCACTTTTAATTTAGTCTTAAATTTATTAAGATTAAATCTCACATTTAATTTTGGCTGTCCACTGCATGGATCAATTAATCTGAAATAAAATAATGTTTGAAAAGGTGATTTAAAAAATAAATAAATCCAAATCTAAAACATTTTACCCAAGCTGTGACCGCAAATCAAAGTTTTTCAAAGTCTAGCATTGAGTCTAAGTTAGTGCAGCACACCAGCAACAATTTATCGACAATTTTAATTATTTTACTCCATGTTTCCTCCCTTTTCTCTTTAAAAAAAACCCGACCACAGATGCTGGCAATTACCTACAGTAACCACAGCGACAGAGTACCGTCCCTGATGGACAGAATAATGGGCCCAGCTCTCCCTGACCTCTGCACTGCAGCTTTCACACTGAAATACAAAACTCCTGCTGCTTCTGTTGCTCGGTTTTTGTGTTAAGAGGCAGAAAATGAACCAAGTCCATACAGACGACTTGAGAAGACGACAAAAAGCAGAAAATATAAAGCGCAGATCACTGAGAAGGGGGAAATAAACCAACGTGATTCAGAGGCTGAAGCAGTTCCTGTTGCCTTTGACCCTTCAACCTGTTTCTAGCTTTTACTTTTAAAATCCTCACCCGGGAATTTGTCCAAAGTAAATGTCATAATACTTTGCATGACATTATGGATATGATAGTTTTACTGTTGAGCTATTTTAACATTTCAGTATGTGAAGGCTTCATGCAGAACCCGAAATAATCTGTCAATCGTCTGTTTTTTGGTCGGCTGGTTGAGGCAAAGGCAGAAAGTATGAGACGAGATTCTCCTCCATTATTACCAAATTCTTGAGGAAATGCAAGGCGCTGGTGAGAGCCAGGGTCACCACATACCTGTCTGGCCGTGCTCATTTAAAAAAGAAAAGAGACTCATTAGCCTCAAATCTAAACCTGTGGAGAGTTCCCAGATGAGGCGGAGAAGTCTGACTGACAGCTGAGGCCGAGGATGATGTGAGAGGAAAAAGTATAAATTCAGATTTTCATCAAAAAGTCCCCTGCAGGTATAAGGTGACGTTGGATTTTATGAACATGCAGAATATAAAACAGTTATAAATTTCCCTTGTCGCTTTTCTTTCACATCCATCTGCCACTCTGTTACATTTTAAACGTTGCTCGTTGAAAACAGTAATTTCATCCTTTGTGCCGCTTCACTCACACGGAAGCCGGCTGGAATACCTGCAGAAAACCGTGTAAATTGGAGCAATTCACGTTCCGCAGCCCAGCGTTTCACTCACCGCTTTGCTTCTGCATGACGCCGGACCCCATCCTGATCACCTCACACAACAAGGACATCACTATGGCAAAGAGTCGCAAATGCATCTGGGCTGCTGGCAAGCGCCCGCTTCAGCGCCAGGCTCCGGACATCTGCAGGGATTCCAGGGGTGGCAGGTTGGGAAACTTTGCTCCACGGTGAGGCGCAGAGAAAGACGAGGCGGTGGGTAGGGGGCGTGGGGGTGGGGGTGGGTGGGAGGCGAAAGGCTTTGGAGAGAGCTGAAGGAATGGGATGGATGGAGGTGATCCTGCAGGCCTGAAGCAGCGGCGAAGCAGGAGAGAGCTGCGTCCTCTCCTCGGTCCTGTTTCACAACGATGATTTAGGGCTGATCTGAGGAGACAGGCGGTCGTAAAGGAGACGAGCTCAGGAGAAGCTGGAGGTGAGGAGAGCCGAGAGCGAGACTGCCAGCTCAGAGGGAAAGCTCAACATTTAACTACCACTGTCAAATTTGCGAAAAACGAGCTCCACTTATCCCATCGCCATCTTTAACCCTTTGCATGGTGCGTGCACTCTGGGCCTTAAGTGGTTCCACATTTGCAGCCAGATCTCCAGCCCCCTCCTCCTGGCTCTACCTATGTGTTGCTCAGCCCAGCGTTTGTTATTCACACTTGTGCTCGGCACGTTGGCTTTCTGTGGCAGTCCTAATAAACGTGTGCACACGGTGAACTTCAGCTGACCACCCGGAAAGAAAAACAGCTGGAGAGCAGCAGAGGAGAGAGTTCACTATTTAATTAAAGCCTGCCGGGTTTTTTCCTCCAAAAAGGCTCAGTTGGCTGAGGAGACAGGTACTCACAGAAAAACATCCACCTCCATGACTTTATCATGAACCTCCCCATTAAACCAGGTACTTTAAAGCAAAGCTATATGAGATAAATCCGCCTTCGTCTCAAATGTGAAAATATAATAAAAGCCAATTACATTTTATAACATTAGTTTTATTAGATAAACTGAATAACTTGAGTTTTTTTTGTTGCTCGTTGTTAATAGTGTAACCTTTTGCAAACTTAATAGACTTTCACAGTTAAAACAAGAATTTGAACTATGTATAAAAGGATTTCTGTTATTTCAAAATGTAAACAAAATGTCAGTTATTGCTGCTAAAATTTCCCTAGACTTGTTCTTTTTAATGTTTTTTATTGTTTATTTATTGATTATCTTAAATTTGATGCTAATGGAGATGGGGAAACACTGTGTTGCATGACTGTTACTTCTTGTTACGTAGACTCTAAGCCTAATTAAATATTCAGAATAAATTAAATTCTGTGATCATAAACACTACTGTAATTTAATCAAAATGGTTCTGACTACTACGACTACTACTACTACTACTACTACTACTACTACTACTACTACTACTACTACTACTACTAATAATAATAATAATAATATCCAAGATAACTTTAACCATAAGCATTTTAAAAGCAGTACAAGTGACTAAAAGGCAGAACGGATATTATAGATAAGCATTAAAAACACAAATACAAGAAGACCTAGAAAAGATCAGGCTCTCCTATGCTGAGTCAGTGGAAAAAAGATAATAAATAAATAAATTAATTAATTAATAATGATAATAATAATAGTAAAACAAATAATAATAATATCATCCTTGGTTTGACCAGCAAAACAAGGATGATATTATTATTATTATTATTGCTAGTATTAGTAGTAGTGGTAATAGTAGTAGCAGTAGTAGTAATAATAATAGTAATAGTATTAGAAGAATAGTAATAGTAGCAATAACAACAATAATAATCATTTTTATTAAATAATAATATAATAATAATAATAATACACATTTCAAGATATTTTATTGCAGACACGGGCTAAAAATACAAAATCACAGAGAAATAGCAGGTAAATGTAGTGGTTGTGAACTTGGCCATTTTATAAAATAATGTTTTTTTTTTGGTTTTCTTTTATTTGAAAATCAACGTTAGAAACCTCCGATGTTGATGTTGGCGAATTATTTAGCCGTGTTGTTAGCTGCAGTATGCTGTTTATTTCACAGACAGACCTTAGCATAGATGGATGGCGGTCTGCTAGTGGTTAGAGCACTGCGCCGTCGTCCTGGAGATTCTGGGTTCGACTCCCACAGACTGCAACTTTGCATCCCTGAGCAAGACCCTTACACCTAGAATGCTCCCCGGGTGCTATGCTGTGGCAGCCCACTGCTCCCTAAGGGATGGGAGAGGTTTTATTGGAATGTATGTTGCATTAGCTGATAAAGATGATTATTAAATATTATAATTGTATCTTCCAAGCAGAGAGCTACTTCTCATTGACACCTAACAGGTCAATGTGAAAGACAGTCCCAGACAGAGACCCACTCATGGCTGGAAGACTTAAACAAAAAGGTAGAAATTTAAAAAAATTAGCCAAATATAATAGTTATATTGTCCGGATAATATATCGCTTTAGATTCTAAATTAATTTACATTTAATTATCTATTTGTGCCTTTATCTATTGTTTTTTATTTGAAGCATAGCGATTTGCTATTTAGTGAGTCAGGTGTGTAGTCCCAGCATAGAGTCTGCAGCCGGATGGTTATGTAACCATTTTATAATTTATTGTCATTGTTTGATTTAAAAATGGCATTGCCTTTTAAAAGTGTGCCTCGTTGGTGTTTCACCCATTGCTGTATTTGTCTCAAGCTGAAAACTTTCCAAACAGTAATTTTTTCCTATTTTACTGGCAAAAACTGGGCGACAATTTTTAATCATTTAGTTAACTTTACAAGATACCGTGTATAAAGTAAGCGAATAAACATGGACTCCACCACTGTCAACAATTTACAGACGTTTTATGTAGTTCTTTAGTTTGTATTAAAATGTTTCATAATTAAATAAAATATATCATAGCCTTTAAATAATATTCTGCATTTCCTCTGTTACTCTGATGAAGAACTTTAAAGTGATTTTTGACATGGATGTCTAATAATTTTCAACAAATTAAAGTTACACTTGTAGAATATGCAATACCTCAAAAAGACTAAGATTCCGGGTGTAAATTAAACTTGAGTCTGAAATGATCTTTTAAGAATCTGATGAGAAAAAAAACATACCTCACTGCCATTACCTAATTGAGAATGTGTCCATACAGTTTTAACTAAATGACCATAATGGTTGTCTCCACCAACAGAAGGGAAGAAGGCGCTGCTTCTTCAACCAGCTCGCTGCAGACTACTGCTGCACAGGTTTTATCTGGATGAAAATGGCAACATTTTCATCACACGTTAAAAAGAAGAGAACAGAAAATAACAGAAAAAATCATAGATGCAAATTAAATACACAGTATTGGTAGAAAACAACTGCAATCGGCCTCTGAGAATAAAAAAAAAACGACTTTATTGGCAATAGAAAACCCATATCAGTCAACCTCTACTTCACGCCACAACACAACGCTACATAGACGTGCATAAAGTTAATCACAGCAACATTTACCTTTCTGTTACCAGAGTCAGCCTCCTTTAGAATAAAGATCTAGTAACAACGGTATTTATGAACATTACAGCTTATGAAGGATTATGTCTGGTGGGTGGAGGAGGGGGGGGGGGGGGGTACAACTATGTGTTAAATGCTTTTAACATCAAATAAAAAACAAACCTAAAAACGGTTTCTCGCGTCTTCATTCGTTTTATTTAGGCTGTGAAATTACATCTGCCTGTAACTGTTATAATAGATTGTTTTTAATTTCAGCTTCAGTTTTCTGCAAGTTGGTGTTTTGTTTTCCAAAGCTAATTTTTTAATGGTTATATATAACATATATTTGAAGTTTGAATGAAAAGTCAGAGATTCGTCGACAACAAATGCATGACATGAAAATGGTTGTTGCTTTGAGTTTGATTCAGGGCGGATGCGTGTTTGTAGTTTTCCATCACTCAGCTCAAGTTTTTTACAACGTCCAATTCCTCAGTAGGGTTTGTTATAAGATTAAAAAGGCAGGTTTATTGTACTAGAGTTAATCTTTTATGGGGTTTTTTTATTTAAAAAGGGAGAAACTGATTCGGTTATTTTATTGACACCAGTAAAAGTTTTATGTGAATCAAAGAAAATGACAGTTTGCGAAATTTTCCAGGAAGTGTAATCTCTGAAGAATTTATGTTTTTAGGCCACTGTTACTGGAGCTAAATGTCAAATGATTCATGTGACAAATAAACAGGCCAGTTTAATGTGGAGAATTAAAATCTATAAACATGTTTACTGTTGTTCAGAGATGATTCATGAAATAAAAGCTTTTAATTTGTTTCTCTCCGTACACATTTACCTTCGGCACGAATTGCTTCAGCGTAAATCTGGTTGTAATTTTATTAAGATGTTTTTGTCCTGGGCCTCTTTAAGAGTTTCAGGGTAAAACATGTTTTGCGGTAAAAAAAAAATGAGGGGAAAACACAAATGTGCTGCTGCGGCTGTTAATCCGCATTAGTCCTTTAAAAATGCATCAATCCAAAATCACGGCCTGAAGAAAAGTCCTGGACATTAATGTAAGAGGGAGAAATATACAATGGCAAAGAGAAGTACAGACAAATTAACACCAGTTGACCAGAAAACAAAGGATAGGTAAATTAATGAAACAGAAGTAAAGCAAGAGTGATGGCAGTAATAATGAACCAAGCACAAACTTAGCAAACAAACCAACAGCAACAGAATAAGACACCAACCAATGAACAAAAACACAACTAAACAGATTTTTCCTACCCTGCTTCCACATTGGTTTACTGTCCTTTATCTCATCAGTTGAGACAGAAACCTCGTCGTCTTCGCTTCACTTTTTCAAGCAGTTTTGATGTTTGCGGCGAGAGCTGACTGACGCTACCGCAGTGAAAGCGTTTAACGCTGCGGGGAACAAGAACCAACGGGCAGGAATGGCGGGAGAGATTTGTTTGGGCGTGGGATCGAAAGCGTGGAACTGAAGTTAAGAGCGAAAACATATTAATGTTAAAGGCTACAAATTACTGGATGGATGTGCAAAGGAGAAAAAAAAAACACAAAATGGAGATGTAAATATTGAGGAGTGGGAGGAAAACGATCAGGATGGTTTAAAGCCAAATCAGCTAATGCCTCTTCATCAAGCAGCGGCTCTTCTCCTAGCTCCCACAGACTTATCTTTAAGGCAGAGTCCAACCACCCTGAAGAGAAATCTCTTTTCAGACACTTTTTTCTCATTTTCATGTTCCTTAGGTCATGATCCATGTCTCATGACCATAAGTGAGGAAATGTAGATAGACTAGCAAAGTGAGACCTTTCTTCACCGCAACAGACCAGAGCAACAGCCCGATTATGGCAGATGAGGCGTCCCGCTCTACATGTGCTATCTACCCACAGAAACACCCGGGGCTGTTGAGAAGGGTATAACTGCAGAGCGTAAGAACGCCCCCACTGTCGGAACGCCCCCACTGTCGGAACGCCCACACGCCAA
Source organism: Fundulus diaphanus (assembly GCA_037039145.1). Lineage (NCBI taxonomy): Eukaryota > Metazoa > Chordata > Actinopteri > Cyprinodontiformes > Fundulidae > Fundulus > Fundulus diaphanus. Next base: position 5,680,493 of record CM073126.1, read on the forward strand.
CGCAAACGCTGATTGGTTCGTTGATTTGCCCACTTCAATACATATATTTTTTCCCTCCATCTCCTTCATTCAGCAGGACGGACGAAAAATGTCCGTCCCGCTGAAAAAATCCGTCCCGACGAAAAAAATCCCTATCGCAGGGTATTAGTTTTACCTAGTTTTACCTGTGATTTGTAATAATAACGGCGTTGTATGCAGACAGATATTAACCGGCTCGCGGTGTCAGGAGAAAGCAACAGCGCGAGGACTATTATGACTATTATATGTAGTAGCCTACGATAGAATCCTGTCCTGTCAGGATAAGGGCTTCTACTGGAGAAACACCCCAAATATGCGACTGCACGTTCAAAAATAAAGCTAAAAAAAAAAAAAAAAAAAAAAAACAACTCACGAAATTTACCAGCGACTGTAGAAAAAAAAGAAAGCATACAGAGGCGGAGTTGACAGCGCTGCTTCTGTCACACAGCTGCAGCGCAGCGTATTGATTACATGTAATCCCAGGTAAAAACCAGATCCGAGCGAGTAGGCGATTGGACATTTTGCTGCATGGAGCCAGGCAAAGTTGGAAAAAAAAATCCGCTTCCTAGCATAAAGCCTGAAAAAGAAGGACAAATATGCGTGTGGGGCATTCAAAATCCGGACTGTCACCTGCCTTACAACGGACGAAAGTTTCGGATGCTTTTGTGTAACTCTGCAATATTTTTCAATGTATGGTTTGTTTAATAAAAAACAAGTGTCCTTTTATTTGCGCACCCATAAGCGGAGCAAAAATCGGGCATCCTCGGACGGAGCTCTGGAAGTTTGCTTACTTTCAATACAAATTCGAAATAATTTATTAAGTTAGACAATCATTTATTTCAATCAATTGGTCCTATGTAGCCCCTAAAGAGGTGACGTTTTCAGTCAGTTGATTTATCTGGAAAACGGGTGAGAATTGACCGGATTCAGTGTCTGAAAACATAAAGTACATTTTCCTGAATTGACTTGTATTGTGTCTGACTGCACCTTGGTCTGACCTAAGATGGCCGCTCTGTCGGAACGCCCCCAGTCGGAACGCCCCCACAGCTCTGCAGTTACTCCTTACTGGGGCTGTTTTCATGCTCAATCTAAGGTGGCTCGAGTGCCAGTGATAAAAAAAAACATAAAAAATTTCATAGAACTCAACTATGTTTTAATGTATCTCAGTTGAGTGTAAAATTATCAGCTCAGCTAACCTTAGCGTCGTTAGCGGCTAATGGTTAGCACAGCGAAGTTTACTTACAGTATAACAACCCGTTTGTAGTTTTTCTTTCACTCTCTGTTTTTTTTTCTTCCCGCTACCCAGAATGATACCATGTGAACGATTTTAATGTAATGTTTTCAGCCAGTGCAGTCTATGCTATTAGAGAGCTATTTTCTGCTGTGCTTCAAAATAAGAGCATCAAGCATAGGCACAGGAAGTCAAGCTTAAAGGGCTCTTTGTGCTCATAATAATATCTTAAACTACAGCAGCAACCAGATTGTGCTTCTCAAGACAATCTTAATTTTGGTTAGAAATGTGACAGCTTTTTATTATTCCAACAACTATGCACTGCTAATTTATCAGCTGTGGATCTCACCTGGATACCTAGTCCTGCTTTTTAAAGGTTATAGCTACAGCCTTTTCATAAATTTTTCAAAAAAATACACGCAGAATGTCTAGAGTGGTGCAGAATAAAATTATTAATTTTACTGAAAAATAAATATATAGTCTAAAAAAATAGTTTCATACATTTTGAAAATCCAAAACACATAAAAATTTACTTGTGGTTACGATTCCAACGTCTGTCCACGTCAACATGAAAGGATTCTGCACCAATAGGACTCGTAGGTTGAAGTCACGTGAGATGGAGCTCACATGTTGCTGAATTGTAGCAGCCCTGTGATAACGATGAGAAATGGGGCTCGAAAGGGCATGTGATTTTGCAATGCATTGTGGGATGCGGTCACCATTTTCCAGGGCAAATAGCTTTTGTTTACATTACTGATTCGGATGCCGTGCTGTGGGAGACAGAGATGCAAAGGGTTTGAAAAATGGACTGTGCTAAACAAAAAGGTGATGGACTGTACCAAGAGAAGTAAGACCCTGTTCTGAAGCTTTGTTATCTTGAAAAAATCTCCAGGATCCGTGGGACTGCTCCATATGAGCATTATAAATGGACAAAGGGTTTACATGACCTCTTGCTGCCGCCCACTGCCATTCTCAGAAGCTGAGCTTGCTTTCTCTCTTGTCAATAGAGTTAGTTTTTATACCAGCGAATAATTCAGAAATGTTCATGGACAAAGCAGCTTTGGATGGGTCCAGGATCTCCAAATTTTTAATCTTAAAGAGAAAACTTGTCATTTTGGAGGTACCTAAACAACAGCTTTACCTTACAGTGCTCCCCTCCTCTCTGGTGTTTGCTGCACAGATTTATTTAAAACAATTTCACACCTGCCATCCACTTTGAATTTATGTTAGAAATATTTAAGAGCGCATCGGTTAAATTATTTATGATGCAGGGAATATTTACAAAGGATTTTCTTTACTTTCTCTTTGTCTACTAACTAGCGCTAAGCCTAGCCTGCTAAAAGCTCTGTGTGAAACAGCATAACAAGCTTTGAGAAACACGTCCGTTATTAGTTTTAAAATAACTTCAGTTATCATTAAATATCACAGATAACCTTCACTGAGTGAGAACAATTTATCATGTAATGTCTATATTAATCTCCTAAACTGGAGGGTCTCCTTTACTCCTACCTTTTTTGCTAGCCTCAGCTGGCTAGGCTAGCACTAGCAGCCTGCTAAGCACAACAGGCTTTGATTCAAACTTATCAGTCTGATAATGCCCTGAACACACCCGTGTCGGGATATGGTGTTGGAAATGAGGTCTGGCCCTCTCGGCTGCTATCCAGAGTCCATTCGGTGTCTCTTTATTAATCCAGAGATCCGAGCTCCTTGGCTTTGATTCCATGCTGGTAAACTTAAAAATCTCAACCCATTGTTCTTTTTCCCGAAGCGATCTTTTTAAAACTGAACACAAAGACAGCATTGTGAATGTAAACAAGCAAAAGCCGGATTCCCGATGCCTCAGTGCGGTTGTTACGTCAGCCTTTCAAGCCCCAGTAGCTTCTTCCCAGTGTAATATTTCTCAGATTCAAGCGGTCCAACGTAGAAGCAAAACGAGGATAAACATTTGGCAAGCTTTTAAGCGTTGGTGCCGCCTTGAGGAAGAAAATGGGCTCAGAAGCAGCGCAGAGATTGCAGCTTTACTTCTGGACAGGTAAGTTAAATGTTTGCTAATGCTAACCATTTTATGTATGTGCTAATGCTACAGGACCTGGCAGCTGGCTGGAAAACATTACAGTTAAAAGTTGTAACGAGAGCAGGCGAGCGTGAGTGCGCCACTTACTGGATGGAGGGGTTAACGTTGTGGCTATTTCCTGAAACACTTTTAATCTTTGGTTTTCTTTCTCAGATTTGACAGCATATCTCCACCTGAGTCACATATATGCTGCTTGGAAATAGCTGTTGCTGTCTGTGGTTGGCCTGTAACTACTCCATGATTTGTGTTTGTTAAAGCATTCACCACGCTGCTGTGGCTGGCCATGTTTTCTCACCTCCACCAGGTTGACGCTCTCTGTGTTCCCCAACTCTGGGACTTTGCAGTTTTTATCCATCAGTCAGTCAAACTTTACCATGTAAGGAAAAAGATGTGGTAAATTTTTAAACTCTTTCGTAAGGGTTAAGGTTTGCATTAGGGTAGCCTCTTAAAAGTGTAAAAACAAAGTCAGAGACTGGTGGTACGAATCTATAATTCTTTCTCTGTCATTAAAATGATTCATTCAAAACAAATGCACTTTCAACAGGTTTCACAACCATGTGTTTGCTGTTGGTAGGCACGGCGGTCCATTAAAAAATGACTGCACTGTCATTTGATAATGGGAAAAATATGTTTTATTGAGGAGAAGTTTCAAAAAATATATAAACAAGTCACTAAAGTATGCAGAGCTCACGGTATTAGAGTCCAAAAAGCAATTAGATGAAAGACCATAAAAGGGTCTGCACGCATACTTTGAAATAAAGAAAAAAATGTAATAAAAGGGATTCTTTGATGGGCACATTTCCTGTTTTTAAAAGCTAAGTACAGCTACAGGTTTGCTTTATTTAAGGAAAACCTGAGCTGGATGTTAACAGAGCAGCTGTTCTTTCAGGACTGTGATGTGTTGAAAAAATGGCTAAGGCATTTAAAAGCCTTGATGGATCAAGAAATTTATGTTACATTTTTTGATGTTTCATTCACTTTAAAGAAATCTTTCAGCTTCATCCCAACAACCCCATTTGTCATAATTCTGGAGCAATTAATCATTTTCATCTTGAGTGCACAAAGCCCCAGTAACTGAGGCAGTTTATTAAAATGCCAACCACTGCTGCTTCTTTATTGACTGACAAATCCTTATTTGGCCTACAGACAAAGGCCTAACCATCTGTTGACAGACGGCCACTAAACACATTGTTAGCACATGCTTAACCCCACAGATACACAGTTTGTGGCTGATTTGGCTGTGTTTAAAAGCATTTTCTCTATCGTGGAGTTATTCCACCATTTTTCACCCAAAGAAATTTTGGATGTCTCAAGCTGTGCGTTATTTGATCCTCAAATATGGCATGACATGAATCCTTCACTTTTAAGGGTCATACGTATAAAATTATTGTGCACTTGTTTAAATTTTCTCCATGCACCATTTTGGATCTTTCTCCCTTAATGCACTATGGATCCCAGTGCCACTCTGGAGATTATAGCATATCAAGTACAGTATTTTCTGGGCTATAAGTTGCACTTTCTTTCATAGTTTGGCTGATCCTGCGACTTATAGTCAGATGTGACGTATATCAAATATATAACACGTTTTTTATATGGTATTTCATACTGACCAACATGAACCAAGAGGTAAACATCACCGTCTACAACGGCCCAGAAGGTGCTCTGGGCTTGTGAAAACTATATGCTGCTCCTGTACCACTTTAAAATGAATTGAAACATTAACTTATACAAAACAAAGGCTGAACACAATGTTGTTTTGCGACGGAAGCCCATTATTGGGATGTCCGTGAAGCTAATGGTAGCTAGGGTTAGCTTATGTTGTCCGAGAGCTTTACTGACCTTCTATGTTGCTCTAAAACATCTGTGTCATACTGTTAGCTTAACAGGTAACATATATCTGTTACGCTCACGGTCTAATTTCAGCATGATTTTGACAACTTTCAGTTAAACAACCCGTTACGCTGAAATGCGCTGGCGAGAACCTTGCCGGTAACTTGCTAGTTGGAGTTGCTGGCTTGTTAACCTAATTTACCCCATCCAACCTTCCAGGCATGGTCCATAGGCCCAGTTCCACAGGCTTGTATTGGAGGCATAATGCTTTCAAGCGTTTCAGAGGCAGTTTTTTTAAAGACCATTTTTGACTGATGCAATTTATATTCTGAAAAACAGTAAAAACCATGTTGAATTAAGCTTTCAATCTTGTCAGAGACTGTTAGAAAAAAAATTATTATGTATGTAAAAATGAGTCCAAAAGTCAGGTTTGCTTATATTTACCCATACCTTGTTTGGACACCAAGACAACAGAAGCTCTGGAGGTACTTAAAAGCCTGGATTCAAAAGCAAGATGATTGAGTAAATTTAAGGTAAAGAGAACTTGAGAGGACATTGGTGCCATGCAGAAGAATCTTGTTTTTGCTGCTTATGTCTGGGATCTCATAATGATCAACATCTCATGATTGCAGGTGAGGATGGGGATGCAGATGTACTGATAAATCAACATATTTCCCTTTTGGTTCAGTTCCTTCTTTACCTCAACAGCCTGGATCAATGTCCTTTTTAGTCAAGATCAGGAATCTCCAGTTTTAGTCCTCAAGGGTCAGTGTCCTACAACTTTTAAATGTGTTCCTGGTCTGAAACAGCTACATAAAATACTTCAAACTCATCCTCTGCATTCATCCAGGTTCTACAGAGTTCTGGTAATGATCTTAATATTTACATCAGGTGCGTCAAAGCAGACACATACATAAAACGTTGCAGGACTACGGCTCTTGAGGAATGGCGTTTGAGGCCCGGCAGCAGATAAAGCCCTGATTATGAGACAAAAACTGACCCCCAGCCTTCTATCTTTTGTAATTAATAACCATGGCTTACCAAGACCTTCACCAAGACCTTCACAGCCAAGACGGCATTCTTGATCTTAATGCCATCTTGGCTGTGAAGGTCTTGGTTTGGCATAATCAAGAGAACCATATCCTCTTCAAAAGCCACCGAAGAGACTTTACTCTCACTTCTTTCCGTGGCCACAACTTGAAACCTGTCCATAAACACCACAAACAAGATCTACGACCAGAAGCAGCCGTGGCAGAGGCCTCGATTTTTTGCCAAGAATGTGAACACAGCTTTTGCTTTGGTGAAATGGCGTTTCTAGCAAATCTTGCAAAACCTTTCTGGATAATCGTTCACCTTAAAGGTTCTATAGCATGACTTTAGGTTTATATATGATAAAGCATTGCCTTATTATTTTATTATGAAATATTAGTTGTTTTCTGGTGCTATTTTTCCAACCTGGAAGAAAGACGCTTGCCTTCAGTGCGATGCCGCCTCTTTCTGTGTGGGGTCGGTACTTCCTGGAGGGGAAAATGATCTCAGGAATACTCTTACCAGAGTTTTCTTTTTCTTAAATGTAAAAACAATCAATAAGGGTCACTTAATTAGCAGCTAAACCATTTACATCTTGTTTTTTCTTCTTTTATCTGGGAAATGTTTTGAAATATTAAGGTAAAGATAATATAAATATATAAAACTCGTGAATAAAGTTTTCATTTTATTTTGATTTGAGTTGTAAAAGAAATCGCACTTGTTGGAAGGGAGGGTAAAAAGGTGTGAAAACACGATGTAGTGTCATTACGTACAGATGTCTGTGGTAAAGGTTAACACAGAAACGTGTCCTGTAAGTATCTCCATCTGAAAAGCTCTGTAAAATAAAACAAAAATATGCTCCAAACTCAGTGGTCTTTCTCACTTTATGTGTTGAGTATCTTTAGTGTGACTGACATGTATGCTAAAGAGAGGAAACAGACCTTGCTGTGATCATAACCGTTTCCTCCACAGTGGAGAGATAAATGAAACCAGCTCCAGTGGAGGAATTCACTCACAAGGTCAGGCAGAGTTTGTTTCCAGGGCTGTGGGTCTGTGATTACCTTTGATCAGACAGAGAGCCGTTGTGCAGGTTTGAAATGTCTCCACCTTTGGTTTTTGCCTTGGGTGTCCTTTGATGTTATTTTATTAGCGATAACGAATGATGGTTCAATGATAAGTGCATTTTTTGCCTCACAGCAGGAAGGCCATGGATTCAAACCCCAGGTAGGATTTGAGATTTCTGGGTTCATTTGCTTGCTCTCCATGTGCATGTGTGGGCTTTCTCAGGGTACTCCGGTTTCCTCCCATTAGTGATTCTAAATTATTGATATGTGAGTGGGTGTGAATGTGGGAATGTTTTTGGTCCTTTGTATCTCTGCCTTGGCCCTGCCGCAGCCTGACAACCTGTTCAGGTAATATCCAACTCTTGCCAGTTGGCTTCTGGACCTAAGCACCAGAACCGCAGTGATCCTGAACAGGACGCTATGAAGCATATCTGTTGTTGAAGATTCTCAGTCATCCAGGTCATGATCAATCCAAAACAGGTTAAATATCTAAGCTCTAACGAGGCCTCGCCAGCAGGTCTATAAAGCTTGGAACTCCACGCTACTCCAGAAATTAGGATTCAGAAAGCTTCCTGGATGGGAACGAAATGTCTTGAGACTCAGAATAAGAGTACAGTTGTTTTATTTTTTAACTTTATTTTGGTATGACGCATATTGCATACCAACAACAGACCAAAGTTTAATGCACCTAACATCGAAATAGAACATGCTATAGGTCGAAAACTGCTCAAATATACACCGTTTGTGTTGTACTTTCTGGCACAAGCACAAGTAAAATTTGCCCCTGGACAAGGAGGCTGTAACTGCAGGTAAGTTCCCTTTAAGGACTCAAAATTCAATTCAATTTTATTTATATAGCGCCAATTCATAACAACATATCATCTCAAGGCTCTTTCCAAAGTCAAATTCCATCTAATCCTCCAGGTTGGTCAGAAGGTTTCCTCACTAAGGAAACCCAGCAGGTTGCATCAAGTCTCTCCAAGCAGCATTCACTCCTCCTGAAAGAGCGTAGAGCCACAGTGGACAGTCGTCTGCATTGTTGATGGCTTTGCAGCAATCCCTCATACTGAGCATGCATGAAGCGACAGTGGAGAGGAAAACTCCCCTTAAACAGGGAGGAGAACCTCCAGCAGAACCAGAACCAGGCTCAGTGTGAACGCTCATCTGCCTCGACCCACTGGGGCTTAGAGAAGACAGAGCAGAGACACAGAAAGCACAGAAGCTCACATTGATCCAGGAGTTGGTGTCATAGAGGCAGAACGTAATGGAAATAATAATGATTATTATTTTTTAAATCAAGGACCAGAAAGTCCAACAAACTGAAATCCAGTGAAAAGGGATTGCAGCTCAAACAGCATGACTGATGGAGACTTGGAGGTACAGCTCGTGAACAGAGAGGGGATGGGTGAATCTGCATACCCAGAACCAGAACCAAACATGGAGAAGCAGCATTTAGTTCCTATGCTCCACTTATCTGGAACAAACATCCAGAAAACTGTCAAAGTGCTGAAACCCTGAGTTCTTTTAAATCAAGGTTAAAAACCTATTTGTTTAGGATTGCCTATTCTAGTTAAACTGTCTACGGATTAGTGTACATTTTTAGTCCAACCGTTTTTTAAAATCATTAATATTTGCTTTTAGTTTTAATTTTCCTACATTTTATTCCAACTGTTTTTTACGTGTTTTTATTCTTTTAATTTTCCTATGTTTTAATCATGTAAAGCACTTTGCATTGTCCTTGTACTAAAATGTGCGATACAAATAAATTTGCCTTTAATCTGACCTTGACCAAAACAAAATCACTTTACACAAAGAAACCAACAACAACAAAGGAATAACTGGTGGAGATAATCTGCAGATTGTCATGCAGAAGAACTCATGTGCTCAACGTAGCTGAAAAGGTTTCAGTCAGCTGCTGCCTAAATAGGCCTTCGGTTAAGATGATGGTCGTCAGCTTTCAAAAGCCGTAAAGAGGATTCAAAAAAGAAAAAAAGAAATAAATCGAAATGATTGTTGGATGAAAAAAAAGCTCCACCAGCGAAAGAATCGATCAGAAGAGAAAAAATAAGAGGAAATGAGTTTCTAGGGTCAGGTTATGGTGTCTGGGTTAGGAGTCGGAGATTTTGATGTTATCTCAGAGGCTGTACAGTCTGCAGGTAAGCAAAACCAACAGAGTAAAAGAGAATTAGTTTGATTTCCGACAAAGCCAATATCAAATAGGTCTTTTTTATTGCAGGTATTTTCTCTCCATCAGAAAAAAAACAAAACAAAAACTACTAGTAAAAAAAAAAGCAGACTAGTACAGTAGTCTGGCACAATGTACCACAGCAAAATATTACCATCAAAATGACAAACAGGGAGAGATGAACAACCATACTGCAATCGTGCCATATATTTTTAAACAAGCAACAAAATGCATTTACATAATTTAGTAACGATTTATTAATCACGTTTCAACATCAGCACCTGTCGTTTCACTACGATCGGTATGTGGGAGCTGGTGAACAGAGACCTTCATGGATGCAGGAGGCCTCCAGGAGTTTCTTTCCTCTCCATTTCATGGAAAATCTTTAATAAAAGGTAATTACTATTAAATTCAGTAAAACTTCCCTAATGGAAAAGATTTCTGCCGATGGTCCGGATCATAGTCAGCTCTCAGCTCTGGCATTTGGTAGAAATGCATCACACTCCCTTTTATTTGTACTTTTTTCACCTTGATACATTTGATCTTTGTTTCTTTTATTTATTTTTTATCCTGGAAGGCCCTCAGAAATAAACTTTACTCAATGCTCTAGAAGTCTAAAAATGGCTCCTATTTGCATTCCTGGTTGCAGTAAAGAGAAAACAGTAAAATAATAAATTTGGAATGTATCTAATTGAATTATAATCTGTCTATATGATTGATTAAGTCTATCAATTTGATTAAGTAAATGTTATCTTTTTGTCTTGTAAAGGGCTATTAGATGACAATTATTGTGTATTTACTATGAGGGTGTTTTCCCATAGCTAAATAACAATGTGACTTACAGCTTTTTGACAACTAAAACAATTCACCAGGTTAGGTTCAGCTGCAAGCCAAAGGAGATCAACCATGTTTGAACGTTAACTTTTCACCTTCAGGCGTCTGAGAAAGATTTCTTTAGATTTTTGCATGATGTTACAGAAGGAAGCGGTATCTTTGTGGCGTTAACTTAAAATACATCTACTTGGTGGCCTTCATTTAAGTCAAATGTTGTTAATTAGCCAATCAGAGGCTTACAGAGCTGTGGCATCGCTACCTTTGAGTTCCTAAATTGTTGGAAGTTCATGTAATCTTAGTGTATGTTGATTTCTGAATTTGAGGAAAGTAAAACAATATTTCTCATAATCAGTCTCTATTATTATTCGTGGGGGAAGAATTCAGCTTTTCTCTGAAAAGGTAATTTGCTCATAGTTAAGAGAACGTACAACGTACTTTTTTTTCTTAACATGTTACTTGTGACCCCTGAATGTTTTGGGTCAAAACCAGCTGGACTTCTTTTTGTGAACAACAATGTAGTTTTTGTGCCAAAAACACCTCTTGAAATTGTTAGTCCGAAGGCTTAAGTTTGGTTTCTTCAAACCACCACATGTAGTGGAAAATGTCAGCGACGCCTGGATGATGTATTTGGAAGGAATGGCTTCTGTCCTGCAATCTTTCAACATATGATAGATTGTTATTGCGTCTGTAACACAACCAGTACGTGCTGGACCGTCCTGTAGCTCCGTGAGTGTTGCCACCAGCCTGGACAGCGTCCCAGACCAGTTTTCATGCTTTCCTTTCATCAACGTTGGAAAAATGCCAGGAAAATCACTGCGACATCTAAACTTCATTTCAGGTTAATCAGCGCCACAATAATTAAACTTGAAAATAAGCCAAACATAGTTCTAAAGGGTAAACTTAGACAGTCAGCTACTAGCCTTCCTCGTGTTTTACATTTCTTGCCCTGACAGAAATGTTTTTATTTCCAGTTCCTGCGTACCTGGTTTTCTGTTTGTCTTTTCGTCAGGTTGGGTTTGGACCGCCCTCTCTCCTGGGAGATCTCTGGTCTCCACCAGGTGTGGAGCCCACCCCCCGTCCAGCTCTCCTCCATTGGCTGCGTTGACCTGCTGGTGCGATGGTGGTGCGTTGGTGGTCCTCGGTGTCCGGAGCTGTGTGCTCAGGTGTGTGCTGGTTCACTCCTGGCGGCTGCTTCGTGGGGCCTGGGCTCCATGGCTCTGTCGGGGGCCCCCGCTGGGGGGCAGGGTGCCCTTGGGCCTCTGGGCCCATGACTGGATCCACTCACTCTGGCATAGCTGGCTGGGGGGTTTCCTGGGGCTCTCCTCTGCTCCTCTCGTGGGTGGGGGAGGCAGCTGTCCCTATGTTGGCCCCGCTTGGGCACCTTTGCTCTGGGGCCATTTCAGACGTCTGGGGTTCTGATCTCCCTTGTGTCTGCCTCAGCGCTCAGGACAAGTCTTTGGCTCCTCACAACCACTTTTGAGCATTTTTCTCATGGATAAGCCTTACATGCACAAGCGCACTCTCACAAACACCTACAGGTGCTTACAGATTCACTTCTATACAGATAAACCCTATAATTAGCTTTAGCTGTCACTAAACACACCTTTAATCAAACAATTCTGCATATTTTTTCAGTGATAGCATCAAAGATGTTGTTTGTTTGTACCTGTAATATTTTATTGGTTGATTTTTTTCTATATCTCTCTGCAGGAGGAGAAGCAGACTCAGAGGATGTGATCTTATTCTCTCCTTTTCCTCTCCTCTATTTTTGTCACCTTTTGCCTCATCTTTTTCTCTTTTACCTTTCTGTTTCTGTGTCCATTGTACTTAAAATAGTCCCAAAATAATACCCAGTAACGCTTTTTACATACATATCAAGCGGAGCGCTATGGCGAAAGCAGTAATGCGCCACTTGTGAAAATAAATCTGGTGGGCTCTCTTTTAAATCTACGGCAAATATCCCAATGAATTTGATATAGTTTAAACTGCAAATACCAATTTCACACAGGAACATACAGAAATGTATTTGATCAGATTTATTGATCACATTTTACTTCTTGGGGTACCAAAGAGGCCACAACCATTCTCCATCCCTTTGCAAAAAGTTGGAAACTCAACACAACATAAAACTCACTTTGCAGCGGCTTTAAAACTGCCTCTGTTTGAAATATGGGCTAAAGTACAAAGCACGGAAAAATCATTCAGTTAAAGGAGCACACGGTAATATTTAGGCACACATTACTGCAGATAAAATTGCTTCAATAAGTATCCTCAAAAACATTCTTTACGTTCCCTTAACTGACTCCTGTGACGGTCTTGGGTAAATTGGTAAGAAGAGACCAGCGGAGACTGAAGACATACCTTGTCTCCTTCCCCCGTGGTTCAAAATCAATTAGCATTGAGATTTGAAGCAGCAGAGGAAAACAGGACAGCGACATCAGAGAGGAGGCTGGTTTGGGAGAACAGGAGGATGAAGTGACCGGGAAGACAGCAGCAGAGTGCAGAAGCTTGGGGGCTCCACGCGGCCATGACCGCGGGGTAAATGTGCACCAGATGCTCGGGGCGTGCATGTGCAGGAGAGCTGCAGTATGTTTAGCGGCATGCCATGGCAACGCAGACGTTATCTGCACATCGTATGTTTGACACCTCAACTTTTGACCATTCTCCCAGAAAAAAAAACAAAAAACGATCAAATGTGAAGAATATCCTTGGTTTATGCATGCACGCTTAAACTTGGTTTAGGCAAAGGCACGCTGAAAGAAGGAGCGGTTTTCAGGATACAAAGAGTTTTTTGATAGATCAAGGATATCGTGGATGCTGTCAGAGTTTATTTCACTTAATTGAAGTAAAACAGTCTCTCTGTAGATTTTTTTCTTGTTGTATCATTAGAGACAGAAAAGCACCTTGGAGTACAGTACAGACTATCTGGTTTCAAACCTTTGATTCTTCATTTCAGGTGCTTTAAGAGAGGTTTGAACACTTAGGTCCTTTTCTGTGGATAGTAGAGGCATGCAGCAGCAATAAAAGCCTCCATATGTAGCCGACGCACCACTGTCCCACCTAGCCAACGACTTCAGGAGGTAAACTTAGGTGAATGAGACTCTAACTGAACTTCTTTTTATAAGACTTTAAAGGATTCCTTGCAGTCCTGGGTGAAATTACACTAAAATGTCTACTTTGGGTAGACCAATTTATTTTGGCCTACCCAAAAGTAAATTGGCTGCTCTTCAACAAGCATATGGAGTAAAAGTTTCTTTCTGGTCTCCTTTGAAAGATAACTGTCTACCTCAGCCCACCGACGCCATCCCCAAAACCCGCCTGCAAGGAGCGGAATCTCTCTTTATGTTACTGGAACCGAGTTACAGATGTCTGGACACACAGAGAAGACATGTTTTATGTCTTTCTGCTTCTTTTTCTTTTGCAAACAGTCCCACAGCGACTTATGGGACCTTTGAGCAGGGAAGACCAACGGAAAGACGGACAGACAGACACTCTAACAGGTTTTCTTCATATTTATTTTTAATATGACCATCTTCACTGTCTCTGCTGAGCAAAAAAACCCACCCTCAGCATGATGGCCTTAAAAACATTAAGTTTTTGATTTCAGAGCATCTACTTCATCTTTGTTTATTATCCAATAGTGCTATGGCACAGTTGGCCGATTTCCCCACCTGAGCTGTGGACCTCTGCAGCTCTTCCAGAGTTACCGTGGACATCTTTGCAGCTTCTCTGATTGATGTTCTCCTTAACCAACCAGTTGGTTGAAGCGGACGATCCTGTCTTGGTAGGTTGATGGTATATTGATTGAGTAGAGCTCTTTAAGATGTTGGGATATTGCTTTAAACCTCTCTACTACCAAGTCCTCTCTGCTGGGACCCCTGTTCTTCATGATGTTGTTTGTTTGTTAACGTTTTCTAACAAACTTCTCAGACCTTAACCGGACTGTTATATTAATAGTGAGATTAAATTACACGTGGGTGCACTTTTTACTGAATGACTTCCAAAGCAAAACGGCTGCACGAGAATTTGTATAAGGGTATCAGAGTGAAATAGGCTGAACAGAAATGCACACCAGACGCTACACAGAAAAACATTAAAATTCAGTCATTGAAATGATGAAATTGTAAAATGAAAGTGGTGTACAGACCTTCTTGTTTTTGTGCTGCTTGTTGTCAGCGGACGGCTATCTCCAGCAGGCATTGGGCGAGAGGCAGGGTCAGACCGTTTGACAACTCAACATTAAAGGTTTTAGAAAACCAACTTTGATCCAGGTTAATGCCTTCGTCGGGGTGTTTTCTTGCTCTTGGAATCTAGTGTCCTTTATCGTTTTATTGCATAAACATTTGGAACTGATACTCGCTGGAGAAGAGTCAGCGGAGTTTGTCTTCTGCCTTGGTGTACAAACATAAAAGACCAAAGTGACGTAACTGAGACTCATAGAAGCCCAGATCGTCTCTAAAGAGTTATAGCCCACAGTGAGGCGCAAATGTAGCCTGGTGCAGAATTAAACCCAATTTAGGCTGAAGTTCCTACAGAAGGCATTGCAATCAATCTTTAAAGGTTTTTCTTTGCTGATGCTACAGTCAGGGAGGTAAAACTTAAACTGTGACTCCACTAATCTCTCTTTGAAATACACGACACTTGAAAAGGTATGATATCACGACGTGATCTTTCGGCCTTTGTTGCCAACCTCACACCCATGTAAAAAAAATAAAGCTAGTGATAGATTAACTGATTAGCTGCTTCCAAACTGGTATATTCAGAAAGTGAAACAAGTCTGTTCAATTTCACATTTATTTTTTCTTCACACAAATGCATTGCAAGAACGGAAACACATCCTGGAGACCTGAGACCTGGAGACCAGCTGGACTCTCTCCTACTCCGGAGTTGCTGAGGTAGAGAGGCATCGGGCCGGAGTGGGGATAGGCACAAGCCTCCGGGTCGCCTGTTTGGGACTTCCAGTTGCAAAAGGGAAGGTTACGTTTGGTGTCCGTGCTCATGCATCAAACAGCAGCACCGGTTATCCGGCCCTGTTGGAGTTTCAGTGGCCGGGACAACACAGCTGGAGTGGCAGACTGGCTTAGTTGTCCCAGCCAGAGAATGAGTTCCAACTATGTAGGGGTCACACTTCTCAGCCTCTCTGGGAAAGCTTACTCTGCTGTGTTGCAAAGGAGGCTCTGATTGTTGAACCTCTGACCCAGGAGGAACAATTTGGCTTCTGTCTTGGCCGTGGACCAGAGGACCAGATCTTTGCCCTTGCAGAATTGCTGAGGGAGTCATGGGAGTCTGCTTCTCCTGTCTGCATGTGTTTTGTGTATCTTGAGAAGACTTATGATCATGTTTGGGGGTACTGCAGGAATATGAAATATCTGGGTGGCTTTTAAGGACAATCCAATCCGTTTATACCCAAAGCAAGAGCTGTGTCCTCATTCTCTGCATACAGTTGAGCTTTATCCCGGTGCGCCTTGGACTCTGCAAGGGCTACCCTTTGTCACTGATCCTGTTTGTGGTGTTCATGGACAGAATCTCAAGGCGAAGTCCTGGAGAGACCTCAGGATCACATCTTTGCTTTTACAGATGATGTGGTTCTGTTGACTTCTTTAAGTCACGACCTTCAGTGTAACCTGCAGCAGTTCACTGCTGAGTGTGGAGAGGCTGCGATAAGAGTCATGGTCCTTTACCTGATAAAGGTGGATGTCCCCCTCGGGTTTGGATGAAACGGGAGATGGAGAGGCGGATCCGGGAATCTTCTGCAGTAATGCAGACGCACTTCTCTGGCCTTTGTCGTCATGTAAGAGCTGTACCAAAGAGCACATTGCTATGGTTATGAGGTATGGATCATGACTAAAAAAAACAAGAAAAAAACTAGATCCTGGATATGAAATGAGCTTCCACCAGAGGGTGGCTGGGCTCAGTCTTGGTGATGTGGAGGGAGCTCACAGTAGATCCGCTGCTTCTCCACGTCGGAAGGGGTCAGTTGAGAGGCATCTCTCTTTGAGGGTTTTCCACATAACTTTATTTTCCAGGTTTAGAGTTTTATGGGAAGGTGAAGGCCACACGCCATTCCCAAAGACATGTAAGTGGTGATTCACACTTTTATCTGTTTTTGACCAAACTACAGCAAAGATCTGTATTTGCTGGCTGTCTCTGGACTGATTACAAACAGCAGCTGATCGTCTTTGAAGCCATCGACATCTTTGGCTTTCTGTCTGTTTCTTGGTTAATTCGTTACAATTTGCAGGGATCTGATCCTTCTTATTTAAGTTCTTATTTACCATCTACACACTGTGCTGTCCTCACAACATGTGACTATGTGAAGCTAGACAGCCAACGAATAATATGAAAAAAAAGTTCTCCACACAAGGCTTGCTTTCCTTGAGTTCTGTGAAGAACCTTTATTCATAAATTTGGTTTTATTGTAACTGAAATATACAGAAGAAAATAACTAATTACTGACCAGTATCCATGTCTGAACATCACCAGTACATTCCACACTCAGCTAGCTTAGCTTTAGCACAAATATATTGGTGACACATTTTTCTATTCTTTACCCAAAATAGTTTCAAAACATATTCAAGTGCAGCAAAGTAATACTCACAAAGACAAATGTTTCCCAAGGCAGAAGCGTGTAGAACACCTTTAGCTTGAACATGAGCCGTTTTTCTAGCTTGCGAACTGAAACTCTGCTTTTCCCGGAGAAAATCCATCAAAGATAGTTTTAAGATGAGAGCACTCACTACCTCGCCCAAAACTTTTTAAACTGTTTTTAGCATGGATTTACTTGGACTAATTTTAAACTATGAACTTATTTATAATCTTATTGATTTAATTTATTCATTGCTGTCTTTTAACAAAAGGCAGGACACACACCATTTAGAGTACTCATGTAAACAGACCTTATTAGATGTTATCTAGTGTTGAAGCCGTCTGTGCTTCCCCGGGTTCGTTAATTCGTGTGCAGGACTTAAATCAAAAACTCAGCCATGGACGCATAATTCAGTTTCACCTTTGCAAAGTGAGAGATGCACCTTTCAGCCCCTCCGGGCAGCAACTCTGCCCAACTCCCAGCTCAGGCTCATTTTATTAAAGTTAGAACATAGATTATACAAGGTCACACAATGAATGGAGCACACATCTTATTGCTATCTTCCTCCCTAATAACTATCTTTTCGTTGTTTCCTCCAGCTGCATGTGAACCGGAGTTTCTGTTCTTTCCCACTGCCTAGGACTGGCCTTGAAACTCTCTCCTGATACTTTTGCTCGTACACAGCTCATTTAACCTTAATCTTTCACATTCTATTCTTCTAATAAACAGACAGGCCTCAAAGCAAATATATTGCACATTAAAAGCATGTTATACCTTCATAAATGTGTACTACAAAATGAATCAAAGTTAATACATTCCACAATTCCCCCTTTTGAACTCTTTTAAGAGTTCACCCATAAACTATTGCAGTAGAAAACCCTAAATTTACTGGTTCGTCATGACACCTATGATAAATACTTGATTGTATTGTAACGACAATAAGTAGTAAAAGAAAAAACACATACATTCCCAAACAACAGTAATACTTCAGGTTAAACCTTATACATGCATCAGCTCAAACCCAGTGTCCTCGTTCTCCTCCTCAGGTGCTGCAACTAACAAAGGCATCATAACTCTGGGGTCCCGTTCCTCAATGGTGGAGGATATGAGGCGGACTGTCAATGAGCAAATGCATGAAATGCAACGACAACAACATGTAATCAATATTGCTACAAACACTGCAAGAGAGATAAAAAGAGATGATCAGACTTTTTCACTTGCCAAACTCACTAGTCATCCACTCCTCGAACGGGTTAGAGATTCCGGAGTGCTTGTGCATGGTTTCTGAGAGCGTGCGCAATCCTTCTAATGCTTTTATTACTGCCTATGGTCACCACAATAATAGTAGAATCCAGATGTAGCCATTTAAGTAATTTCTTAAGCTGCTCTATGCTTTCATCACGTAAATTTACATTTTGGTGCAAAATGAATTTCTTTTAGCGGTGTCCCCTATTTCTTCTCACGCATGTATGGTGCAAAGCTAATTGTATCTTAAAGGTACCTATTTGAATCTTATTAAAACCCCTTGTGGGGTCAATAAACCCCAAAACATATCTATATATGAATTAGATGATTTAAAGGAAAACTTTGTTAGAAAAGTAAAAGAAAAACCCTCACATTAGCGAGCTTCTACCATCTTTGTTTCCAGACCAGAACCTCTTGTCCGAATGCGTTTGACCCTCTTATCGCTCACTAATAACAGCTCTGACTTAAAACAATTAACATCCTAGGGGTTTAATAATAGCAGTCCTCATTGCTTTTAATCTGAACATTTTCTCCTAAGCGCATCCGCCGATGTGTTAGTTTCTAATGTGTGTTTTGTTATTTAATTGTGTACAGGAAAATCTGAAGTGAAATGCAGAAGGGGTGTCTGCCAACTCATCTTGTTTTAAATTATCTGCTCCACTGTCCATAATTATTTTTACTACCGCACTTTATAATATCACATAGGTCGACCTGAAAGGTAGTTGTCGCCCCAGAGTGTAATTTAATTCCACTCCACCATATTGTTTTAAGCACCAGTCATTGGATGCTGCTGTAATGGCGCGTTTTGTAGTCTTTTTAGGTGGATCAGCTGGACATGTTTAGAATGGAAGGTCGCAAAAAAAAACTGACAATAATAAACCTCCTGCTACCCAACCCTTAGGGGGTTTGGTCACAATTCTTCCTGCCCACCTGCTTTATGCTATTTTAGTGCCCCTGTGGAAAAACACCTGTGGAGAAACACACAAATTGCAACAAGACATGCAAAAACACAAAGGTAAAGACAATTGTTTTGTGTTTTTTGTTTTCTGAGTCTCTTTTGGTTTTCCTCTTCCCTCTGGGTGTGAGAGTCGCTCCAACACCCTGTGGTCAGGGAAAAACCACTTCTTCCGCCTCTTCTGTCCCCCTTGTAGCACTGATGCTACTGTCTTTTCTGGTCGGAAGTTGACCGTGCTTCCGCCTCTTCTTCTTTGTTCTTCTGCTCTGTCTCCTTTCCTCAATTTTTGTGAGTGAGCTTATGCTCACTGAATCTCTCTACGGGTTTTATTATGACCGTGGTTGAGTAGAGGATTCACCGGTAGGCTCCTTTTCACTGCGTTGTGGTGTTATCCTGTAAATCCTGGCGCACCTGATGTTTGAGAGCGCTGAGGTTCCTCAGTGGCTGCACACTGACTCCAATGGTACCAGGTGTCGCCTTTTCCTTTGAGCCTGACTGCGTGCGAAGTGCGTTCCACCATCTGGTACGGGCCGGTCCACCTTGGTTCTGACCACTTTCTTTTGATGACGTTCAGGAGTTCCCACTCTGGTTCTGCACTGGTCTCGGTGTTTCCTTTGGCACCCTGTGGTGGGACCTCACGGCTCCGCACTCTGGTCAGAGCACCCTACATCACAACCCCCACCTCTGTTCTTCGTTGACCTTAGCGCGCACTCAGCCGAGGTCTGGGGGTTTGTGGACCCTCCTTCACATTCCTTAGGAATCTCCAATATAATCTGAAACTACACAATAATCTTTAGATGTTAAATTTCGTGTGCTACCTGTGAATCCTGGGAGGTTAACGTCGCACCCCGAAAAACTCCTACCAGTCAGAGAATGCATCCTGTAATGAAATTAACTGAACACTCCAACAAGAAACAAAACTTTACCCCATATCAATTTAGTCTGTGCACAGATTTCAGCCAATTATTTTTTCAGATACTAATTAATCCTTACCACCTTTTATTGTTCTATCTTCATCCTGTCAGGAAACCTATTTTTAGAAATGTAATAGTTAATGAGACATTTTATCATAGTTTCTCTGTTCTCTCCTTTCACAGGCCTCTGGTCGTCCTGTAAAAGAATCCACGCACACACAAACACTTTAAACCTCGGATGTGGATCACCGTGTCTGTGGAATCAAAAGTTAGTTAATTGTGGTTTGAAATCAAAGTAAATTTTTCCTATAACGATGTCCGAATCTTCCTTGGATTAAAATGACCACACATCGCACACACACAACTTTACACACGACATTGCTGTAACCTCTATAACCCCAGATGTTCTACTCCGGGTGCTTCAGAAAAAGTTCCTGTTTTAATTCTGGAGGAAACACCATCAGGTCGTTTTACAGCACCCGTTCTACTCTAACGCAGCTCTGAAGCTGCTCTGCTCCACCTACACTCTTCTTGTAATTAATCAGTGAGAATGCTATTCTCTCTTGAGAATGCTATACAACATTCTCACTTATTGTTTTCCTGTTTTTCTTTATTATTATTATTCCGTCGGCGTCCAACTACTCCAGCATACTTCAACCAATTTCAACAATTTTGGTGTCAAAATGTTCGGCTCGTTCCCGGCATGCCTGCTATATCTCATGGTTATGCTAACTTTTACACTTTTTAAAATATTTCACTTTTTGTGCAATTTTTTGGCTGTTCCCATTGGAATCAATGCAAATTACTTCGAATTCCTTCAAATTCTACCCATTCTTCAAATTCTTCCAATTCTTCTAATTGTTCTTAATCTTCAAATTCCTTCAAAAAAAAAATTTTGAAAAATTTCCCAATTTCTTCACGTTTTTCAAATTCTTCAAATCCCTTTAAATTCTTAATAATTTTTTTTTTTTTTTAATTCTTCAAATCTGATTTCAATGTTTTCTGGATCTTCTGCTCAATCATTCTGCAGATTAACTTTCTTAGTCGCTGTTACGCAGGAACAGCTTTTTCTAGTTCCTCTCTCAGTTCCTCTTCAATAGATGCCATTCTCATGTCAAAAATCCTGCACCCTGTTTTTCTAATTTATGTTTTTCTATTTTATCTAACATTTACTGATATGTACATCCCCCTTTTGGAATCAAACTAGTTTTATTCCAGAAACAGCAGTAAAATGTAACGTTCTGTTTTGGTCTAGGTTTATTGTTTGGTGAAGTTAGTTCTCTCCTGCCTCTGGTTTTATTTCTTTTGTAGGTTCTGTCTTGTTTTAAGTTCCTGTTTAGTCAGTGTATGGTTTTAAGTTTTCCGGTCTTTGTATTAGTCCTTATCTGTGTTCTGTGCTTTGTGTTAGTCTTAGGTTTATTCTTCTGTCAGCACCGTTATTGCTTCCACCGTCCTATGGTTAATTA
The DNA here is from genome assembly GCA_037039145.1 of Fundulus diaphanus. NCBI lineage: Eukaryota > Metazoa > Chordata > Actinopteri > Cyprinodontiformes > Fundulidae > Fundulus > Fundulus diaphanus. The sequence continues at coordinate 5,701,924 of CM073126.1, forward strand.
GTTCCCTCTGCTCACCTGTTCGCCTGTTTATTTAAGCCTCACTTGCTCCTCAGTTATTTGTTGGTCCGTCACACTCACATGCCCGTGCTCCTGTTCCTCCTCGTTTACATTCTCTGTTTTGGTAAGAGCCCCGGCACCTTGATTCTGTTTTGGATTACCTGTTTCTATTTATTCTGCCCAGTCTGTTCGCCAGTTCCCGTCCAGCTTGTTTGGATGTCTGCCTTACCTCTATTTGGATCCTGTTTATGTTCACCTGTCTTCCATTAAATCCAGTTTAAAGGATTAACTGTGTTCCGCAGAATATCGGGTTCTGCTCCACACCCATCCTTACATAAGAAGCCGTCAATAAGAGTCAAATCAACTGCATAGGGTAATCTTTGGTGAAGTAGGAAGAAAAAAAATAAAAAATTTCCTCGAATCCTGAATCCAAATCAAAATCTTATTCAACTTTATCATACCTGATATTTTCCCGAGGTCCCTCAAAGGTTGCGTGAGATCAACGTACCCACCATGTAGTTGTGACAGCAGCCATTTAGTCCCAAAACTATAATGTGTCTTCCACGCGCTGTAGTTTGGGTTTGTTAGAACGCTTTGCTTGTTATTGGAGGACACATTGGTTGTTCCTGCGGAAAATAACACAGCCCAGGAAAGACACGTTCCCTGGAAAATTGCTATTTTATCTTTACTAACCTTAAATGTAAGTGGAACACATGAAAGTATTCCCACCTCCGTGGACCTTCTGCTGCTTAATGATGATCAGTACGTTCCCGGCCATGGTAACACTTCAAACTCATGTTTGAAATAAACTTATCAGTTACATCACAGACAATTTAAAAGGTATGAGTATATTTTAAAACAACAAACCTGCACGCTGGTAGGAGCCCAATCAGTTGCCTGAAGGGAATGTTTAACCACGCCCCTACTTCTTTCTGGTGCTCAACATGGAGAGAAAGAGAAATGTGTGAAATCGTTTCATCCGACATCATATATCGTTATAAATTATTCAGCAGTAGCAGCTGCCAAACGCTCAGGTGCCACATACATATTTCTAGAATGACTGTCTGTGTTTTTACCTTAAAGAATCATGATACCAGTCTGTGCGGCTGCTGTCGTAGAACAGAGTGACATGTGGCGGGTCAGGTGGGAAGAAGAGCAGGAAGCCAGACGTTGCATCTTCCATAGCTGGAGAGAACACCAGTTGTAGCAGGCTGTGTTCACAGTCCTCCATAGATGCTAGCAATGCTTTCTCCCCCTCAGATCACAACGGCAGACACTGTTTCTTCTCTCAGTATCATATTCAGTGACAGTCTTAGTCCACAACTCAGAGGCCCATACGTGGCTCCAGTGTCCAGCCTCGGAGTTCATGCAGTCTTTTCCGCTGACAGCTCGGAGTCTGCAGTGGTCATGCAGCTGGCCATGCTCAGGGGTGTGTCATCAGACGAGTTATCCCCTTGCAGGGGTACTGACCTTGTGGAGGTGAGGTCATGTCAGGACTTGGTTGCTTCATACCAGGCTGACCTGCTGGTCCAGCATGATTGTATGTCGATGGGTGCTTTAACATGTCCACCATGTCAGCTCCAAACACTCATCCATCACGCCCTGGGTTCAATACTCGACGCCACACTGACCACCAAGCCATCTGCTTCCACGTTCAGCAACCAACAGACCTGTGAATAAATAAAGAATAGAGAAAAGGAGGCAATAGGCAGGCCTCCTCCTTGGAGTTAATTAAACTGAGGTGACACCTTCAGGGTTGAAGATCCAACTGCTGAGACATCACGTGTTCACTTTTTATTTTACTCACTTTCTGTTTTGTTCCCTGTAATTGCAATTTAAATAATAGACCTTGTAATACTTTTTTTTTTTATTTACTCTTCCTCTCCCCATCCTGAGCCACATTGGAAAATGATGTACCAAATGTTCTGTCCCAGCGAGCATAATCACAATCAGATCTATAACGTAATACTGAAGAGGACACACCTTTTAAGATCATTTCTCTGAATAATTCATCGCTGTTGTGGGTCCCAGTCAAATTAAGAACCACTGCTGGGGTGTTAAGGGAGAATGTCTTATAACTCCATCTTCCAAGTAAGAAATTAGTAAAGAAAACAAAGTCACATCTGGCACGTGGAACATTGAAGCATCATTTTCAATATAATTTGCAGCAGAATAGGGCACACAATCATGTGTGCCTTTAGTCAAATTATCTAATTTAGAGAACGTGTTTACATTAAAGATATCCTTTGGGATCTGCCCTTTAATTTTTCCAAATCCTTTTTTTTTGTTCCTGTTCAATTCTGTCGCTCTGCAAAGTTTAACTTCTGTAGTAAAACAATTTAAACCAGTAACATTCTTCATAAATTCTTAAACATCAGCAACTCCATCTGAGGATAACTGTAAAACTGATGCATGATTAGACCTAGGACTTATAAAATCTATCTAATTCACCGGGTTGTACTTTTACCAAACATCTGTAAGTTCCATTTTAACTTTTAACTTTTAGTTCTGCTAACTGGTGATTCCTAGACCTACAATTATCAGAAGTTGTTAGTGAGCTAATTCCTGCTTTCCTTAGATCAACCTTAGATCAGATTTAAGTCCAGTGTATTATATTCAAATTAGGGCTTTCAAATTATTAAAATTTTAATTTCAATTAATCTTGTATTCTAACTCTTTTATTTCTGAAAGTATAAAAGCTCATTTGGGAATTTTAATATGCACTTTTGCAATAAACCACACGAGTTAAAATTATGCTTATACAAAAAATGTTTTTCTTTTTAGGTACTTTTCAGAATCGGAATGGCAACATTCTGGTGCCCTAAAATGATAAACTATAGCCAATAATGAGCTAAATCACAAATTATTACGCCCTGATGTTTACACAATGTATAAACAAATGTGTGAATAAATAAATATTTCATGCTGAAATATTTCTTTTTTGTTTTTAACCCCTAAACACAGATATAAGTTTTATTGTTCATTTATTATTTACTCTCTTTCTCAAACACATATTCCTGAGCGGTCCCTTATTTTGTCAAATGCAGAGACAGCAAGTCTGTCCCTAGAGGGGAGGGCCACGCCCTGAGCAGCAGGCGGGACATACCAACTATCAGTGACCAATCCTCGGCTGTTTTCAGCGATGTTGGGGCTGTAGGTGTAGCAACAGATGACGCGCAAGGTTAGTGGGTGTTTCTAATGTGTTGTTCCTGGGGGTGTCACCAGGAACCGTTAACTCTCCGCCCAACACATTCAGATGTTTACATCATGGTCAGTTTTGTTTATCATATCTATTGTCCTGCTTTAGGTCAAACTGTCCCCCCGAGGTTCGCCTCAGCTCAGTGCAAAAAGTCTCCCCTACACATATTCCATCCAGCTCCACTTCTCTCATATAATCTCCCCATATGCTGTTTGCCAAGTTAATAAAGTTATGACATTACAATCTAAAAAGACCCTACTCTATTATTTTTACAGCTGTCTGAATCCATTGTCAAATACAAGCTTCTTGCATTAATAGTGTAACTGAATACTTTCCCCACGGCTCTGGTTAACTGTACTCCATAATTAGGCACCCAAATAACACAAAACAAAAACCTTTATCCCCAGTTTCAATCATTTGTAACAATCCTGAGATATATTTATTGAAGTTATGTTAATATCTACGTGTTTAAATTTAATTTGGGCTAGACAAACTTCTATATTATTAATTCTTAAGTCTCTTTTTTCTTTTCTTACAACCGTTTAGTTAAACCTTTTCTGTTTAATGGAAGTCTCCAAAGTGCATTTGTTTTGAATGCTGAAGACATTCAGCGCAAATAAACACTTTTTGAAACCGTGGTTTTCTAGGATTTTAATCTGGATTATTTTCCAAAAACGAACAGAGTTTTCACACCAATAACACATACAACAAGATAATTAGATGAACAAAACACACACACATTTCTTTCCTTTTAACAGTATTTTTCACTGATCATGTTTGAAAAGTTTAGATTGCCGAAATATATTTTTGCCGAAATATTATGCTTATTGGTCAATGCGCCTCTGTCACTTCACCGGGAGGTTTAGCTGGCAAAATTGCCCCGCACCGCCGTAACCGCTCAATTTACCGGCTGTCCGGCGCCGCGCCTCCGCAGACACAAGGTTCAACATCTCGCCACTCGCCTGTCATCTTTTATCTCATTACATTTCACGGTTTTTTTAGTCATTTTCCCCCACTAGCCGAGAGAATCATCTTATCCGGTCCGTTACTAAAATGATTCCCCCGCGAAACGCTGCGCTTCTATAGTTCCGTTTTTTTTTTTTTTTTTTTCAATGCAACTGCCTCGACTAACTGCTGATTGCACTCAGAACGCTTTGCTGCGCCAAACAAAAAAGCCACAAATACATCGATCTGTCATCCCATTGATACCCATGCTGCACAATTCTATTTATTTTCACTAATATCCTGATCAAATGTACCGTAAATCTCTTACGCTTCAGTCATACGCACAAATCTACACACACATACACACAAAAACCCATTTGCGCACAGACATCAATCTCCGTGGATCCAAGCAGTCTCTCCCCCACTCACTCAAACAAAATGATCTAATTTCCACAGACACAATATGTTGTACAAGACAGACAGACAGCTGGCGCGTAGTGTTCTGCGAGATGTCTCTCTCTTTTCTTATATACGAAACCTCCTTGTTCTAAACAACTAGAGTGTTGCTCTGTGATTCCCCTTTAGATTTCCCGATTTATTAATTATAGCTTCCTGGAATTTTAGCTATTTTCTGTTTGTTAAGTCAACTCTTAAACCTGAATTGTATTATTTTACCCATGTAGCTAAATGTTTAATTTTATCAGAGTGGGTCCTGCTGTTTAATATTATGGCTCATGCAAACCCTGCCGCCATGGGAATCGCTCGCGCTCGGCGTCTTCCCCAGTCACGCTCACACCATTCACACTGTTTCCTAATAAATTAGTCTGTAATAGCTGATTGTGTGTTCAGCTTCACAGCTCATTCATTTTATCTTTATCTTTATTCCCTGTCCGATTCTCGCTGGGTGTGTGTGTGTCCAGCTCACGGCTCATAAACCGGTCTCCCTGTTTCTACGTCAGGTCACGGATCCTTAAAAAAAAGATTTAAAGCTCACAGGACTTTTTCTTGTTGTGTTATCCGCACAACTTATATTTTACTCTGTTCTTAGTTCTGTTATGTTATATCAGAACTTTATTTCGTCTGTAATCGGAGCTTCACAGAGTCACTCTGTTATCTCCGCATCCATTCAATGTGTATTGCCTGATCTCGCTCCACCTTTTATGTAGAATTCGAGATTTCTCAACTTCTCGGGACTCAAACCCAGCAAAAATGCAGTTCCCCGTCGAGAACCACAGTGAGCCGCCACGCTCGAGAAACACCTTTAGATTTCTGAACTCACAGGTCTTCCTCTATTTCTGTTATTTTATGTCAGAACTATTTTTGCCTGGTCTCGTTCTCTTTTCTTTTCTCTCTTTTTTCCAAAATTCTCAATACATTTCTGAACCACACTTTTTCAGTACTGCTCCAAGGCACTCCAAAGCATTAATTTAGCAGATTTAGTTCTATTGAGACTTGGGACACTTAATTTAGACTATTTTTCTAAGCCGAAAATGCAGATTCAGGTTCTGCCTACCTTGTTTTGTTGTGGCCAGCCAGTGTCCCTCGTCCTTTCGATCCCACCTGAAGTCCAATTCTGCCTGTCACCCCGAATCCCGGACGAGCCCCCAAATTGTTGAAGCCGTCTGTGCTTCCCCGGGTTCGTTAATTCGTGTGCAGGACTTAAATCAAAAACTCAGCCATGGACGCATAATTCAGTTTCACCTTTGCAAAGTGAGAGATGCACCTTTCAGCCCCTCCGGGCAGCAACTCTGCCCAACTCCCAGCTCAGGCTCATTTTATTAAAGTTAGAACATAGATTATACAAGGTCACACAATGAATGGAGCACACATCTTATTGCTATCTTCCTCCCTAATAACTATCTTTTCGTTGTTTCCTCCAGCTGCATGTGAACCGGAGTTTCTGTTCTTTCCCACTGCCTAGGACTGGCCTTGAAACTCTCTCCTGATACTTTTGCTCGTACACAGCTCATTTAACCTTAATCTTTCACATTCTATTCTTCTAATAAACAGACAGGCCTCAAAGCAAATATATTGCACATTAAAAGCATGTTATACCTTCATAAATGTGTACTACAAAATGAATCAAAGTTAATACATTCCACAATTGTTTACTGTCTTTCTTTCCTGCACAGTATTCACATCATCTTGTAAACTCACTGCTACCCGTTAATTTGACTCGAACATCAGTTAACTTGAACATTTCAGTTTCTGCTAATGGCTATTTGCACATTTTTTAAACTTCCCCGGCAATGTTTGTAGATACATTCATGCATTTGCACAGTAATTTAGATTCTTCTGTAAAGTGACTGCTCTGTGTATCTGTTTTTATTTGAACCTTTAAACCCTTTTTGGATGCTAAGGACTATTTGCACACCTTCTCAGGAGACATTGATGCGTTCAACTGAACATTATGTCTTGATTGTGTCTGTTTGTTTTGAGTGAATTATGAACCAGTGTCTCACCAAAATTTCTTTATGGTTAAATAATGACAGTAAAGATTCTAGATTCTTCTTTATCATGTTTTAGTTTTTTTTTATTTCTTTTTTCTGTATTTGGCTTTGTATTTTATTTGTCTGTCTTGATCTTTGGCAAGGCAAGTTTATTTAGAAAGCACTATTCAATAACAAGACGATTCAAAGTGCTGTACATGAAACAAAAAAATCCCAGAGGAAAGAAAAACATTACAGAGGAAAGCACAGCAGTGGAGCTTTGGGCTGACTGGGATAACTGAACAAAATGGACGTTATCTCTCAAAAATATAAAAATCTTGTTTTGTCTGGAAAGGGTGGAAATATCTCTTGGGGTCAGTTATTTTGGGGTTTTGTTTACAAGGGATTACAAGAGCAGGAGGTCTGTCAAAGTAAAGTAGGAGCAGAGCTGAAAGGTAAAACGTGTGACACCATGCTCCATTTACTTTACAGCTCACACCTATGGTCATGGGAAATGGAGAATGGCTGAATCAACAAGATCCCGGATTAAAACTGCTGAAATTAGCTTCTTCCTCCTGGGTAGTTTAGTTCAGAGTAGAAGTGCTTTTCCTCCACATATATGAACCAACCCCCCACCTCAACAGCACAAGGGGGAAAAATCAGGGCTTTGAACCGATTTTTTTCCCCAATCGGTTCGTTCTGAACAGAAACGGAATTATAACGTTTCCGGTTATGAGTTCCACCAATAAATTGACGTTCCCGAACCGGTTAGAACAGAAAAATACTGTTCCCGGAACGGTTAATTTCGTTCCTGTCAACTGTTTGGAATGAGCGTTTTACTTAACGATGGATCGTAATCAGTTACGGACTGGGATTAAAAAACGGCCCTGGCATTTTCACCAACCAGCGGCCCACATGGGGACGCGCACGCACGCGCGTGCACGTGCCCGCAACACACAGATATAACTTCACATGCACGGAAATAACAAGCAAGTTTGTAGCCCCATTGGTGTTGAACTCTAACTTTAATATGCATGAAAACTGAACCAAGAGGCATTTCAATGTTTCCCGCAGGAATTTGCTTAGGCGAGGAGGTGAGTTGGGGGGGGGGGGGAGACGACAAGTTTTGCGCGGACCGAGGGGGGGGGGCGTATCCATGTGTTTTTTCCCTGCCATTCAGTATATGCACGCGCGAAAGCAGCAACAAAAAACTGCGTGTTAACGTCAAATAAATATGCAGCAAATCGAGTTCGTTTCTTTGTTTGTTTGGTTTTTTTTGTGTTTTTTTTTTGGAATGTTGGCGAGGCGGTAGCGTGAGACAAGACAGCGCTGCGGGAAACCCTGCATTTGGCTTATTAGTGGGCCGAGAGATAATGTAGGCCTACAATGAACAGGGTGAAAGGGGCGGCGCACACCCGACGATCATGCCGAATGCCAGACCGTCCAGCCCGTCACTGATCGTAATTTACCTCTTATTTAAGATGTGTAGCTCTAGTGGAGACACCGCTCTCGCTCCATTCAGTCAGCGAATGTGTGATGTGATGTCACACAGGAAGTGAACCTCTGCCGTCATGGTAACGTGCGCAGGAAAATATATATATATATTTTTTTAGTTAATTAGGCAACGAAAACTTTGAGGAACGAAATAAAACCGGTATTAACCGGTTACCATTATTTTTAAACAAGTGTTCCAGTTCCAGAACATAAAAAATAATAACGTTTCCGGTTTCGTTTCTGTTCCCTGTAAAATACAAAAAGTTCCCGGTTTTCGTTTTCGTTCCTTGAACCGGTTCAAAGCCCTGGGAAAAATTGATCAAAATTAATTTTAGTTAACGGAAAAAGGACACGAAAACCATACTGAGGACTAGAGGATAGAATTTACTTGATATATTTTGGTATTTTCTCTAGGGAAATATAAATTCTTCATCAAAAAGAAGTAGAATATATAAGATAGAAACAGACGATGAAATGGAAAAGAAGTAAACAATCTTAAGATCCCTGACCCTAAGGTTACTTACAATCAAGCAACCAATCAAAATTGATTTATACAGCCCTTTTCACCTGCCTCAGTTCTTCAGGTAACAGGTTATTCCAAACTGTCATGATTTCGGCACTGTTGTCTGGTCTAATCTCTCATGTCAGACACCTGTTTAGCTCCGCCCATTCCTCATCACTTCAGATCTGTTCCACCTGCTCTCACTAGTATATAACCAGCTCTAAGACCAGACAACAGTGCCAGTTTATTTCGAGCATTTGTGAGACTTATTCCAGCGTTTTTGTTCTGACTTTTGATTCTGACCTGTTTGCCTTTCGACCTCTGAGCCTGCCTGTTCCCGTCTGATCCTGTTTGCCTGATCTGATTATCTGCCTGAGTTCTGCTGTTTGTGTACCGACCGGATCCGTCCTTTGACTACCGAGCCTGCCTGCCCTCGTTCAAGTGTGTCTGCTGATCGTGTACCAAACCTGGAACTGTGTCCCAACCTCGTCCTGGATCTCCCTCTGGCACCTCATCTGACATCTGACTACCAACTCTGACCTCGGATCTCGTCCTCGACATCGTCTTCTGGTTCGTCCTCCTGATCATCCTGCTCACGTCTGTCTTCACGGTTCTGACCTCCTGCCTGTCTTCCGACCTCCGCATCACCTCCGCCGGGAACTCTCTGAGCGGCAACCGCCGCACCGGGTTGGCTATCTGCCAGCTAGCGTCTACCTCAACTCCTGGACCAGAACTGAACATTAAGACCAGGTTAGTGACCTACACGTTTCTGTCTGAGCACTCTAGGCTAAACGTGGTCACTAACCTGTTGTCTCCTCCTGCAGAAGTTCCCGCTGTGGAAGCTGACGCCATCCGAGCTGTTTCTGAGATTAATAAACTGTTTAAACGACTATGTCTGTCTGCCTTGAATTCTGGGTCCACCTGTTCTGAGCCTAACACAAACACAAGGACTGGGTCACTAATGACCCGTGTCCTGAAGACCACAGGGTTCTGCCAGGTCATAAGATAGAAACTGTTCTAAACAGACTGGATGTTAGGAGCTTTACAAACAAACAAAGGGACCCATCGGTCCTGAAGGCAACAGGGAGATGCTCTAGAAACTTTAAAACTGGTTTGATGTGTGCCTCTCTTTCTGGTGTTTGTTGGGAACAAACAATGCAGTTGAATTTTAGGGAAACTGTAACTTTGCAACTTTGTTAGCAACACCAGAAAGAAGCGTGTTACAGTAGTCCAATCTGCAAGTAATGAACATAGGGACTGTGTTGACTCCAGAGAGAAATAGCTCTATTCTCAGGATGTCGTCTCATTATTTTATTTTACTTGTGTTTAATTCTCAGTTGATAAAATACAGTTTCATCTATCAGCGTGATATGAGTCTCATTTATTTACAGAGACATTAACCAAATAATCCACATTCAACAAAATGTGCTTTTCTGAAATACTGTACATAAAAGTGATCTGGCAGTACAAAAGTATAGATAGTTAGATAGTGGCTCCAGCCTAAATAAAGTAAAACTATGAAACACTGAGAAAGATAAAAATAACATTGACACACTGTGAGGCTTCGGGATCAGAGCTTCTATTTAGTCCCCCGACCCAGATTCCTCTACTATCAACAACGCAGGCTTGACTCCATCATCACAGTGGGAAATAACGGAGCATCACGCAAAACCCTCCACATATAGGTTACACAAGCAAAGCCAGGGAGGAACAAAGATGCTGCATGCTGTGCTGAGGTCGGAAGAAACTAACTTGATGCCATCAATTCAGCAGCAGGAGCTCTGCAGTGTGCGGATTTTATTCCTCTGCCAAATTGTTCACAGGCAGCTGCAGGATTTCATGATGCCGCGGTGAACTGCTTAGGCAGAGATGATTAAAGAATTTCGGGACGCAAGAATGTCAGTAAATGTTGGCTAATATTTAAATTAAATCTGAAACAAACTTTTGTTGTCATAAAACGGCCATGAAAACAAATGCTAGCAGATAAAAAGCCTCTGTCACAACTTTTGACACTGTGGAGGATTCTGAGAAGATATGTGCAGTAAATAACTCACCTGAGGTAGATGCAGTAACTCTCTTAAAGCAGCACCGTGCAAGTTTTGACCCAAGTATTAGCTTAATTTGAGATATATTAAATTATTTCTTAGATCAATATACAGCACTTGGCACCTTCAACAGGTATTAATAAGTCTCCATAGTTATTCTGTACAGCCAGGAAGCTGGGACCATTTTATGAGAAATACAAACTGCCAAAGGAGTTTAAATCCTGGCTGTCCGGTAAATTGCTCTTAGCTGCAAGTGTCTGTCTAAGTTTATTTATTTTATTTTGAAAAGGATATTGCCTAATATTAAACACATCAGCAACATGCTTCATTGTAGATATGCCAGTTTTACCACAATAGCTAAATTAGACCTGAATTCCTTTTATTATGTTAACGCATTATGACAACAAAGACTCTTGATTCTAAGGCAGGTTTTAAAAAACGTAACACACATTACATTTACCTTGACAAAGAGGTGAGTCTTCTACCCAGAAAAAAACAGATATTCCTGCGTGGGTATGTAGCTGGTTTGTCTTTGAACACTATTTCAGTTCAGTTTTCTACAGGTTGTGTAGTGGTCCATAACCCTCACATGTAGTGGTAATTTATTTCAAACAGTGTTTTCCAAAGGATGCAACAACGTGACTTAAGTTTTGTCCTAACAGGTGCATAACAGTCTCTTCTAGTTGGAGCTCTGGGTTGTATCATGTTAATGCATTTGCTGTGTAAAAATAATGATTGAATGGTGAAAGTGCTCATGTAAAACTGAAAAATAAGACAAACATTATTTTATTGTGAGAGCTTACAAATTTTAATATATTGTACTTACAATGCAACAGCAATGGAAACAAACAAAAGCTTACTATCGAAGGCTTTGATGGTTGTAGATTTTTTTTTTAAAGAGATCAACTAATTTTGACATGCTTGCTGTGGTTTGAGACCATTTTGTTAAGACAGTGTGGTATGTGAGAAAATATCAGTGCAGGCTGTCATGGTTTGGGTTTTTGTTTTGGACCAGTTTTGGTCTGATTATCTCCATTCCACTACTCCCTGCCAGAACCTCTCGTCTTGTCCCGCTGCCTGCATATGTTGTTCCCCAGTGTCTTCTCGTCTCTCTGCCTGTTCATCCCTTGGACCTGTTCTCACCCTGCCCTCGGTATTTAGTTTAACTAGTGCATGTGTGCACCGCCTGGTCAAGGTTTCTCCTGTGATTTCTGTGTCTAGCTCTGCGTACGCTAGGAACACGTCAGCGGCTTCTTGTCAAGTCTGCCTGCATTATAAACAGAGACAACAAAAAACCCACGACCCTAAGAATCATAACAAAGACAGCATAGAGCCTTGCTGAACTCCTGTGTGGATGTGGTATGTTGATTGTGTGTCTTCAATGTTTTTCAAAGAAGTTTACACAATTTGAATGTTTCTCCTTTGATTTTGTGTAAAGCAATATGGACTATTAAGTGTATAAAGGTTGCTGTATAAATAAACTTGCCTTACTATGAAACATTTCTGTGGTAAAATTGTGTCCTGAACTTGGCTGCTGAGAAAATGTGGTCATTCCTTGTTGATTACTGATTTACCCAAATAATGAAAGCATTACAGGAGCATTCAAAGGATCATAGCAAGTCAAACAAGATTTACAGGAGGCATAAACAACTCAATTCATGTTGCGAAATGTAGAGATTAACCTTACTAAGGAGCTTTAGTCATGAAAAAATCACATCAATTTCAAGAGCATGGTCAAAAACGATTTTGTATCATCTCTATATATGTATATATGTATAAAGTCTGAACCAAAGCATTGCTTTTAGCTAGGACACGGGTTTGTCGCAAGTGACAGAAATGCTACAATGATAAAAATAAGTATTTCATAAATAAATCATGTACGAACGATTTTGATATCATTAAATATAGTTTAGACAGAAGCGAAGAGTTCAGCAGAAGGATAAATAACTTGTCAAAAAGGTGTCCTTGATACAGCCTTGGGTTACCCCTAAACTAAGTGGCTACACAGCTCCATAAATAGGCTATACACCTTTAATTTGTCAGATCCAGGAACCAAATCCTCAGCCGAATTCTCATTGTCATTCAGACACTTGGCATCATACATTAATAACCAAGATACGGCTTTGTCTTCTTTTTCAACAGTTAGTGTAAATGTGCATATTTTTAAGGCCAGACAAGAATTTTTTCCACTTGGGCCAAGTGCTTTTGATGCCAGACCCCAAGACATTTGTTTTCTGGATGTGAAAAACAAACAGCAAGAAAGAACAAAGGTGAAAAGACAATCCTCTTACATGAACTCAAAACCCTCTCCAGCTGTGGTTAAAAAAATAACTCAGAAATAATTTTAAAAACACTGCTCATGCATAACACAAAACCAGATCTCCACAACGACTTAATCTAATTTTCAATTTGCCTCAGCTATGGTAGAAGAAGCCTCGTAAATGTATCAGATTAAAAAAACGAAATCTGGAGCATTTGATGTCAAAGGACTGAAAACAGTAGACTAGAGAGAGACATTTCAACCTAATAACGACAAATATACTAAGCCATTTTCCTCTTAGACATGAAGAGCCATGTTCATAATTATTATCACAATCATTGGATAGTTGGTGCCGTATTTTAGTTGCTCTCTCCTTCCTCTGCTGCTGTCTGATGTTCTGAGGACCTATTTACTCAACTGTAGTTGATCTTCTTATCAAAGGCTAGGAAAATGTCCCTGCTTTGCTGGATTTTATGTTAAAACGTAGCATAATCTAGCCTCTTATCTTAAAGTTGCGCCACGTTATCTGCTTGATGATTGCCTGCCTAGATCCTGACCCTTGATCTCTTTCTGAGTTTTCACCTTGTCAACTTCAAACCACTTCATAGTTTCAGCCACAGAGCCACACCTCCCTTGAATACTTAGCCTTACCCACAGGAGCTCTCTGCTGGTCCTCCAACTCTAAATACCCTCACTGTCCCTTGCACACAAACCACACCTGGAGATCAGGTAGCATAGTAACAGAATCGTTGTTCTCGCCTTCATCATCCGTGTAGCCTCATCTTCATTCAGAGCCTGACTCCTCCAAGCTGGTAACCCACCTGGTTGTAAGGATGATTATATCCACTCACAATAGTCCTCCTGTGTCTCACCTTAACCCAATTAACTGGTCTCTCTCCATTTTCTCCAGAGCATGTTCTGACTGTTGTTCAAAGACATCTTCTCCATCTTCATCACTACAGCCAGTAACCCTTTTACTGAATCTTATCTGCAGTTCCTCAGTGCATTGAGGGTTGTGCATCATATCAAAAACCTTAAACTATGACAGGAAAACACAATATAAATCATATGTACTGGCATATTTAACTTTCTTTTATAAAATAACCAATTAATGCATGTTTATGAAGCAGTTTGCATCAAGCATTTGGGTCTGATGTTTTTCACGAGGTGCAGCGGGTTCCAGTAATCCAAAACTCCCTGTTTTTCACCACAGTGTCAGGGCATAAACGCTTCTACCCTTCTCTTTCAGAATATAATTTGCGGTGCATGCTGCTTTGAAAAGATCCTATCAGATGGTAACCATGTGTCGTATGAATCCAATTACGGCACAAAGAAGTTCCTCCAAGACAGGGTCAGGGGCGCTGTTAGATGTAAAGCTGTGCTGGGGCACATCTCCACCACGCATAACTCATCTTTCCATCATAAAGTTCTATAAAGGTCTGCTGCATGTGTGAAATCTGCAACACAGTATTTTACATGAACCTCCCATGCTAAGCTCTCTGCGCTGCTACTGGACTGGGGCTGTTGGAGCTCAAGGTGAAAGCTAGAGATATGAAAATCCATTAACAAAAATCCGCTTGATAATTAACATCTTCACAAAATGTCTGCAACAGGAAAAGTAAAACTAGGGGGTCATGGTTCTTTAAGCTTAATTTTTTCATTGGTTTTCCACCAAACCAGGTCCAGCCACCTCAGAGGAGGTACATTTCCAGATGGATCATGGATGGAAAAGATGGATATCCAATTAATATTATTAGACACCGGAAGCATCAGAAAATCAGGAAAAACTTGACCTGAATTAGAGCAAACAATCCGATAAAGAGAGATGCTCCTATACACCACCTTGATAGGGGTGATATGAAGCTGATGCTACCGGAGCACGGATTGATGTGCCATCTGAACACTAACTCTTCTCTGAGTTAGAAAACACCAGAGTAATTTCCACCATTCCTGTGGATGAAATTCCACTTACTGAGGTGCCAACTTTTTATGATTGTATATCATGAATATCATTGCTGCCCCTCCCCCACATGTTGTTAAAAGCTCTCAGATGGTAAAGGAATATAATTCTCTTGCATTTTTGTATTTGCTAAAGCACTGGTTAAAAAGAAAGAATACACACATAAGGAGGGAACAAAAACAGAAAAAACTGTGAATCATCACGGCACCCAAGTGGCAACGAACATAATAATGTGCAGGGAAACAGAAGAATCCAGCAAAAAGTAACCAGCAGGGTGCGTATGTACTGAGGGAGGTGTGGAGAATAACATATGATGCTGTGTATTAATCAGGAGAAAATATGGAGCAGCTGAGCCAGAAGGGAAGCAAGGACAGCTGAGGGAGGGGGACTAATTAACACAGTGGAGCTGAACTAAAACACAAGGCAACGTTTAAAGGACAAACGCTAACCTAATGAAATAAACCAAAAATACACAGAGAACAGAGGAATAATTGAAAAAACAAAACACAAAAACATAAAATTATATTGCAAGACTAAAATGAACGTAAACAAGGAATTGAACGTAAACTTCTGAACACACAAAAGCACCGGGAGATTGTGACACGACACAAAAATGAACAGAAGGCTGCAGACTTGCAACTGGGGCAGATTAATTGGCTTTTAGCGTATTTGATGTTTAGGTCTATTGATAAAGGAAAGACTGTGAAATCCTTTATGGAAGAAAATATAATTTTACCCCACAGATCTTTGTGGTGAAAAAATAAATCTAGAAAGTTTAATTAGAAGCTTATTCTTTATGCTAAACAAGTATTACATTTACCAATTCACTATGTGAATGGGAAATTTCCCACCGGTTGATATATTAACTGTTGCTATGTCTCACGGTTATTGTCAATTCACACAAATTTTTCCCACAACAAAAACGTTTAAGGAGACAAAAGGTTTGTTTAATCACTTTTGGTAACGGAACACTGAGTTTTACTGGAAATTACTAAATGACAATCGCTCTTTGCGCTGCATCTAAAATGAACCTGAAATGAACGCTAGACGGGGAGGAGCACGGCTGATTTATCACGGCACCTTGTGAAGGTGCCTTAAGTATAATGTGATGCGTCGGAGATCCCTGATCCTCCATGTTCTGAAGTTAATGAATATTTATTGGACATGAAACATGTCCAGGTTGAGAGATGAGGAGGAATGAAGGCTCACATTTTAACTGGTTATATGTACACTTTCAATATACTCAGGGTACCGAAATCAAAAGCTCTGTGGCCATTTATAAGCCCTCAGTGTAAATAAAGCTGTGACTATGAAAACTCAAGTGTTTACAGCAAGAAATTTGGCTGTCAATGGCTTGCTTTACAACCTGTTTTGAATTTTGTGTAAGACCGGGGGTTGCTTACAAGGTTTCTCTGAACTTTAATGATGTTGCGGAGTGTCGTTTTTTTTTTTAGAATAAACTGGATCAAATTGTTAATCACGAGGGGCAGAAGCAAAGTGAAGATCTAGACATCTGGGACATACGCTCCTAATGTTTCATTCAAAATTAGAGATTAAAAAAAGAAACAAGCAAACAGGTTAGGGGGGCCTCTCATAAATGCGGCAAATTAAAACCAGGATCTGTGGGGAGAAGACTGGAGACATCTGTAGGAATAACAAACTACCGGACAACAAGCGAGGGTAAAAAATAAGCACGAACAGAGAGAATGGACGGGTTTACATCATATTCATGATTACATGAAAAGGCATGCATTAAAACACACGCACACACAGTTCCTGTGAGCATAAAGAGGATCCAGATGTTTACATTCCTCTAAAGAGGCCTTCATTAAAGTATGTGTCTGCGTGTTTTGGTTTGTGTGTTACTGTCATGTGGAGGCTTGATGCTAGGAAGGGGAAAAATGTGGAAAAGTCTCATTGTGAGCTTCTGCTCCAAGTAACATCCATCCATCCATCCATCCATCCATCCATCCATCCATCCATCCATCCATCCATCCATCCATCAATCCATCCATCCGTCCGTCCGTCCATCCATCCATCCATCCATCCGTCCATCCTTCCATCCGTCCGTCCGTCCGTCCATCCATCCGTCCATCCGTCCGTCCATCCATCCATCCATCCATCCATCCGTCCGTCCATCCATCCATCCATCCATCCATCCATCCGTCCATCCTTCCATCCGTCCGTCCGTCCATCCGTCCGTCCATCCATCCATCCATCCATCCATCCATCCATCCATCCATCCATCCATCCATCCATCCATCCATCCATCCAGTTGTCCATCCATCCATCCATCCATCTATCTATCTATCTATCTATCTATCTATCTATCTATCTATCTATCTATCTATCTATCTATCTATCTATCTATCTATCTATCTATCTATCTATCTATCTATCTATCTATCTATCTATCTATCCATCCATCCATCCATCCCTCCATCCATCGGTCCATCCATTCATCCGTCCGTCCGTCCATCCATTCATCCGTCCGTCCGTCCATCCATCCGTCCGTCCATCCGTCCATCCGTCCGTCCGTCCGTCCATCCCTCCGTCTGTCCGTCCATCCATCCATCCATCCATCCATCCATCCATCCATCCATCCATCCATCCATCCATCCATCCCTCCATCCATCGGTCCATCCATTCATCCGTCCGTCCGTCCATCCATTCATCCGTCCGTCCCTCCATCCATCCATCCGTCCGTCCGTCCGTCCGTCCGTCCGTCCGTCCATCCATCTGTCCCTCCATCCATCCATCCATCCATCCATCCATCCATCCATCCATCCATCCATCCATCCATCCATCCATCCCTAACCCATGAGTTGTGAGCAGAGCACGATAAACACTATCAGGGGCCCCTGTGTAGATATTCAGGGGTCCCCAGTCATTAGTACATAAGGACCCTGTTATAGTGAAATTCACATAACGTTGTAAATAATTACTGGTAAAATCTCAGCTAAGAGAATCAGTAAAAGGTAGAATGCTACCTAGAGTTATTTGTAGAAATTCCCCTGCTGATACTCCTCACTAATTCTAGACATTACACCCTAAGAATTAAATATTTTGATTGATCAGTTGGAAAAACTTCAGAAATCAGTAAAAATCCAATGAAAGATTTACTTACAAAACAGAATGGGGACAGTTTTAATTAGATTCTGATCAGTGACATTTTCTAAGGTTAAGTCACTGATTTATTTTCTTCATCACAAGGGCCCCTCTGAACCAAGGGCCCGTGGGCACAGGCGCACTTGGCTCTAATAGTTGATCCAAGCTACTTTGTGGAGTTAAGAGTCAGAGGAAAGAATCCCATCAACAATCTCAAACTTACTCTGGAGGATCTTGTCCCGTATGTTCCTAACAGAGCACTTTGCTCTCAGACTGCAGGTCTGCTGGTGGTTCCTAGAGTCTCTAAAAGTAGAATGGGAGGCAGATCCTTTAGCTATCAGGCTCCTCTCCTGTGGAACCAACTCCCAGTTTTGGTCCGTGAGGCAGACACCCCGTCTACTTTTAAGACTAATCTTAAAACTTTCCTTTCTGACAAAGCTTCTAATTAGAGTGGCTCATGTTACCCTGAGCTATCTCTGTAGCTATGCTGCTATAGGCTTAGGCTACTGGAGGACATCAGGGCCTATTTCTCCCACTCTGCTACATTCTCCCACTACTCTCCAATTTTGCAATATATGTTTTTGTTTCAGCTATTAACTTTATCTTCTCTGTCTGTTTTTTTCTGCCTAGTAGCTAAATTTGCTGTGGCTGAGCTACTGCTGCCAACAACTTCATGTTCTTCTGTAGATGCTTCTATTATGCTGGACACTCGGCCCTGTCCTTCAGTGATTAACACTGTCTATCTCTGTCTGGACACAGATATTGGCTGAGCTTCTATGCGACTAACTGTGCGTGGTTTCTTTCATCCTGAAACCTGGCTCAGAGATGATCTGCTGCTGGGTTTCTCTCCCAGATGAAGCCACCAAAGGAGCCACTACTCCTGGATCAGTGCTTCTGTGCTTTATTGCTGTGTCTGCTCTCTCTTCTCAAAGCTCCAGTCAGTCATGGCCGATGGCCGTTTGCACTGAGCCTGGTTCTGGTTCTGCTGAAGGTCAGTTTCTGTTAAAGGGGAGTTTTTCACTCCACGGTTGCTACATGCATGCTCCTACGGACAGCCTACTGTCCCTACATGCTCCTCCAGGAGGAGTGAATATTGCAAGCTAATGACTTAAACCCTGATCTTCTGTTTTTTTTCTTAGATAGAAAACATTTTAACCAATCGTTCCGTATGATTCAATGGAACTGACTTTTGTTGAATTGGCTGTATATGAACAAATTGAACTGAATCTCATGGTATTCCCAGGTCATGTATAATCCATTAAGTGAGTTCTGGTGGGTGTGCAGCCGACTTCCTTCTATGAAGAGGTCATTTTCCTAAGTCAAAGTCAGGTCTCAAGTCTTTGAAGGGAAAGTTCACGTCAAGTCTCTACTGACCGAAATCATAATTTTCTCATTAAATGCAATGTGTTGTCCAAGTCACTCTGCATTGCTGCAAACCTGTACTGTCCATCCTCAAGTTATATGTAACACATGAACACAAACACAATCATCCAGTAACCACCAAGCCTTAATTTAATCACAAAAACAATTATGAGCAGCTGAAGGATGCATCAGATACAGGAAGTGGGCTATGCTGCCCTCTCCTGGTCAGTGTAAAAAGGTGCATTGGGAATATTAAACATTGAAAAAACAATTTACCCCCAAAATGTTCTAAGAAACTACAAATAACAATATACAAGTTAATTTTATTCTCTACAAACACTAACATAGTTTATAAATCCGGTGTCATTAACAGATTGTTTCACCAACAAAGGTAGTTCTAGTATAGAATAACACTCAAATTGCATTCATTAAAGGTTTCAGATACAAAACTGGCTTCTAAAAACAGAGGAAAAAATTACTTTATGTTACTCTATATTTTCATTAAGTTGTTTTTTTTTGGGAACAGGTACAAAAAAAGAGAATTACTGTAAGTAGTTGTGCTGTAAAGTTCTAACATTTATGGTTAAAAAACAAGAAAGAAAAAGATTTGACTAATATTCAAAGCAATCTAACAATATCATGTAAATCAGTGAGGAAAACAATGTAATTTTATTGTTTGATCAAAGTTCAAGATGACAAAAATAAAAGATATTTAAAGAGATTTTCAAAAAGGGCCAGATATATTGGGTGATATTAACCTTGATAACAACTCGTCCCTGTTTATGTGTAAGAACCATTCATAACAGATAAATGACATTTAATATTAACAACCAGTAGCTGATAAAACAGAAAAGCAGAAATTACATCAAACTTTAGCTCTAAACCTTACCATTGGCAAAAAGCAAAGTGAGGACTCACTTTGGTACAAATGGTCCTCACTTTGATGGTGAAATCAGAAAAATGGAACTCTCTCAGATGCCTGAACAGGAGCACGCACACTCACACTTTAAATACTTACTGAGGACCGTGCCTTAACTGTGTTTGACCTCCATTCATTTTCAACCCTTTGTATGGCCTATGCCCCTGACCCTAAACCCACCCTAACCTTTAGCAGTATGTAACTAACCCTAAAGATAAGATAACCTAAATCTATTTGACACCTTAGTCCTAAACCTAACCCCTAGCTCACAAAAAAAGCGAGGACTGAAAAAAATGTCCTCACTTTACGCCAAAGTCCTCTCTTTACTAGTAAAATGGGCAAAGAATATTCTCACTGAGCACACACACACACAGACACACACACACACAAAATCACTCTACATGGTTGAAGGTCATACACAAACAGGTCGCTATAACATTACTGTGGTCGTCCTATTTTGATGCTGGATTGAACCTGGATCTAATAAAGTTATTCATGCAATCAGGACGTTGTTTAGAGGTATCCTCTTTGTAGAGCAAATCGGCCCTGGCACATGTAGGCAGCCATCTGTTCCCTATAGCAGGCCTGAAACACTGTGACAGGACACACGTACAGTAAAAAACAAATAAACTAAAAAAGAAGTAATGACCTTCTGACTGTTCATCAGGACTTGGCAGGATGTAGCTCCTTTAAATGCCCCCTGAATATAGATTTGTGATCATATTTCTGAATTTAAATGAAATATGACCTTTCTGCAAGGTTTGTTTAACCAACAGCATTCCATTAAATATTAGGTTCTTTCACAAAACTCTAACCAATCACTGCCATTCATGCCGAAGGGCAGGGATTGGTTGGAGTTTTGGTCCTGCTCTCACTCCCCTCTGTCCCTGAAGTTCTGGGGGTATCACCTTATCTACTGGTTCTCCCACATACCGATCATTCTGACGCGCTCACGTAACGCCAGTGTGGTCCTTCTTAGTTTTAGGTTATTGAATTTTTGTCTTCAGCCAAAAAGGCTCAGAGGAGGTAAAAGGCTAGTAGAGACACAATGACAGCAGAGTGAAGAAAGGCAGAGAGGAGAATGCTCCCACGATGTTTCCTAAAAGGTTTGGTGTGTTTTTGTGCATGCAAGGGTGTAGGAGACTGTTTTAGTTTCAAAAGTTAGGCTAGAAAACAAAAAAGCTGAATTTTTCTCTCCCTTGGAAGATTGCTTTCCAATAGTTAAAAATGAAAGAAAAATGTTTTCCACCTAAAGTTAGATTTATGTTAGCTGACTTGAACAAACTGATGGTTGAAGGGAGATACTGACAGATCCAATAAATTTTAATTTAGACAGATGAATACAACAAAGAATAGCAAATATGTAAAAATATATTTCAATCAGAAGTGAAATAATCCTTTTGCCATCAGATTTTTATTTTTTTATTTAAGTCATTAAAGCTTTTAAGCCTTCAATCAGGACATGTTGTCTTTTCACTCACTTGTTTCCCTCAGCTCACCTCCTCATTGTCAGACTTCTGAAACTGTTAGCGGGCGTAAAAATGAGCTTCTGTTCCAGCCGAGTTACAGAGACTTTGGTAAGTCGGACATCTTGGCACCTGTGAATAAATTGCAGAATAATTGCGGTTAATCAAGAACCTCATTAACCTCATATAGATGCAGTCGATTGTAATTAAATAATAATTAATGCAACGTTTAAGAAAATCTTAAAAGCTGTAGAAACAATGGGACAACATTGAAAAGAATTAGGCAAGACAAACGAATAATCACTAAAAAAAAAGAGCAAAAACAACAGGTTGACACGAAGAAGCGGATGATTGAGGCATTAGTATGCATAAGGGGGTGAGCAGCCTCTCAACCCTTCAGGCCAGTTTACAAGCTGAAGGGCCATCTTTGTTCGCTCTGTAGGACAAAAAACAAAAGAGTGCGCATTCAGCCGGTGTCAGCCCTATGCTTTACCCGAGCGCTGCATGGAGGCGAATTAAAAGTAAAGTTAATTAACCACTTGAGTAAGTAGAGCAGTCAGGATGGAGCCAAATCAATTAGCTATTGGCAGGGGACACAGAGTTAGGGGCTACAGGAGAGAGGCCTCTACTAACCGGAGCCAACACAGTCCTCAAACACAACCCGACGGCTGCACAAAAAAAAATGCATTGACATAGCGATGTGCAATGCAGAGATGAACTGGAGCAACAAGCACAACGATAAATCTGGAAAACATGTTGGTTAAGTGACCAGGTGTTCCTCTCAGTTTCAGACTGCGCAGCATTTCTACCCTTTAATCCCACGTTTGGGTTTCAAAAGTCACCCACTTAGCAACGGAGGAAGTTATGGATTTTTCTTTTTTCTTTTGCTTTAGCACATTTAAAATGGCCAAAAATATTCTGTTATTGGCAAGTATAACCCTGTGGTTTCTTCAAACAATATAAATAAGATTGAGCAAAATCCCTCCACAACAAGTTCAGAGACTAATAAAGTCACGAAGAACATGACTGCTGATAATTATGGCTGCTTAAGATGGTTCTACAAGCTGCGTTATAAAGTATACTTTATTTTTCACAAGCTTTTTTCAGTTTGAGTATATATTTTTTTAATGAAGAATTAAATTTTGTACACTTGAGTTTAAATCTAAGATCTAAGAGCTTTGTAAAGACAACATAATCGATACGTGAAACCAAAAAAATTAAAAGAAAGAGGGTGTACCTACTTTTTTACCATGACTGTAAATTTACACAGAGAGACCTAAACTGCCATGCAACCAGAATAGAGTTGAATTGGAATCCATGCGACTGTTGTTTGCACTCATTTGTGTCACAGCAGGCTGGTTGTAATTTGGTTGCACTATCTTTGCTATATTCAGAGAATGGACAAAACAGTCCAAGCATTTAGGGATAAAATATACATGTCAAATTATAAAAGAAAAGAAAAAAACGTCACTTGTACTGGTAGGTTTAAAGAGAGAGAAGAAGAATGTTAAAGAAATGTGCAGACTTTAATTATTGGATTTACACACACACACACACGCGCACACACACACACACACACACACACACACACACACACACACACACACACACACACACACACACACACACACTCACGCACACACACACATATATATATATATATATATATATATATATATATATATATATATATATATATATATATATAAATCTCTGGGACTAAAAGGTTGCAGTACCAGCCTTGGATCCACAGGAGGCAGCGTGCGCACACATGCACCAGTTGAGGAAGGAGAACTGCAGGGTGGTGAGGTCTTAATTAACAGAGCGACAATTTGCATTTCACGCTCAGCTGAGTTCCTCAGAAACAGGTTGTCTCAAACACTCACACGAACGGACACGAGCATACGTGAACGCTCACCATGGAGTCATATATACCACATTAGAAGCTGATGAGTATGCAGTGTTTTAGTAATGTGCAATGCTTCTAACATTTTAATGTTGTTTTTCAGCTCCATGTGTAAGGTAAAATTTAACTTCTCCCTCCATATAGCCTTCCTGAATTGGCTTTAAATAAATTGAATGCAAAAAGGGGTTGCATGTTGGCGACGTTGGAAGTTTCAGTCGCCTTGCAGCAGGATGTTAAATCCCAGCCTAGGGGCTTTGTGTATGGAGTTTGCATGTACTTCCTGTGCATGCATCAGTTCTGTCTTCCCACGGGCCAAAAGCACTATTGTCAGGTTATTTGGTCTCCCCCCCCCCCCCCGATGCAAAGATGTGTGGGTTTAAACAATGGATCCGTTACAATAACTGATGTCTTCAGAATAAAACTAGACTGACTTCATCGTGCTAAATTTTCCCTACAGAACGAGCTGCTGTTGACACAGTCCGTCATGGTTGGCAATGACCAGAGAAAAAAACATGTTTTCAGTTTCACTGATGATTAGTCGAAGCTCGGGGAAAACCTAAAGGTCAAAGAATTAATTGAACGCTGGTTTGCTTTTGTGGAGAAGTTGGAAAAAAAACTTCAAGTACGGTTGGGGAGGATTCAGCGAAAACAATGAGGGGAAAAAAGGAATTACACCAGAACTAAGTCAAATGACAATGGTGAAAATAAACTGAATATACACTCAACAAAAATATAAGCCCAACACTTTTTGTTTCGCTCCCGTTTTTTATGAGATGAACTCAAAGGTCTAAAACTTTTTCCACATACACAATATCACCATTTCCCTCAAATATTGTTCACAAACCAGTCTAAATCTGTGATAGTGAGCATTTCTCCTTTGCTGAGATAATCCATCCCGCCTCACAGGTGTGCCTTAGACTGCCCACAGTAAAAGATGCAATCACACGTTCACCACATTATGTTATAAAACATTGAAAACAAAAGTGTAAA
The DNA here is from genome assembly GCA_037039145.1 of Fundulus diaphanus. Classification (NCBI taxonomy): domain Eukaryota; kingdom Metazoa; phylum Chordata; class Actinopteri; order Cyprinodontiformes; family Fundulidae; genus Fundulus; species Fundulus diaphanus. The sequence goes on from CM073126.1 coordinate 5,726,506, forward strand.
AATACACATCATAATTCAGTTAGTCACAAAAATCAACTGCTGCCATTGCCACACCTCTAATAATGCAGAGTTTTTGATCTTCTGGAGAAGATCCCAGGAAAATGTCCTGTTTTGTTGTACGCTTTGTGTGACAATAAACTGATTTGACTGAAAGATAAACACACATCTCAGTACAACATGTGGAACAGCAGCTCCTGCCACCGTGGTAACCCATGTCACAAATGGCTGAAAGTGTCCGTGCCGTTTAATTTATGGAGATCATGTATTGCTCATGCTGCTGTATGATGAACGCAGATGAATCACAAAGACCTGCTTTGGAGTGACATAACTGATGGAAACGACATTTTAATCTGTTCTGTCGTCTGTCTGCCGCTGTCGGGTTTTGATGTGCATGTAAATTTTTATGTCCCTTCAGGATATGCAGATATCCTGAAGGGGATGTGACAGGAAGACTTAATGGGTTAAGGCTTGTTAACATTGTCCTCTGTTGCTGTAGCGTCCCGCCTGAGACAATAGCTACGTTTACATGGACAAAAGTAATTGGAATAAAGGGCCAATCGAATTAAAAAAGCATCATGTAAACAAGTCAATCAGAATATGGTGATCAGATTAAGCTCAGTTGGAAGGAATTTGTATTCAGAATGAAAGGGGTGGTTTATGCCGATTGATAATCTGATCAACGTGAAAATAAACGCTTATCAGGATCTAGTTATTACGAATGAGGCAAACTGACCCGAGTGGCCATGTGCGCCCGACGTAAACATGACGTATTTCCACGTTGGTGAGTGGTGGAAGTACGTCGGCAAGCAAAACTGTCGGGGCTCCGGATACGATCTTTCTGTTTGAAAAAATAAAAGAGCTCAAAATTGTATCAATCGTAATTAGAACATTGTGCAAGTCCAGCCTGTGCGTTCGGAAGACAAACCAATTCGTATAATACTGCTTTGTTTGCTAATTTTTGTTGTTTATCAAGGACGGAAGTTCTTCTTCTGTGTTTTTTTCAGGGGAATTTAATAACTGTGCATATCAGAGTGGTTCTATTCTGAATAAAGACAGGCGCATATAAAATCACATTATGGTCGGATTAATTGACCGTTTTTCCATAGAAACAGTACAATCCGATTATTTAATCCGAATACATTCTAATCTGATCGTGAAATTTTGTGCATGTAAACGTAGCTAATATGTCAGGACCAAATGACCATAGATTACCATTATCAGTCTGCTCAAGTTAATTTCCTTAGCTTTTTTTTGTTAGATTAGTTTTCTGCTTAGATTAGTTTTTTTTCTAACTATCACATGTGAGATGTGAAAAGCCCAATTTTAATTTATTATTGCTTTAAAACATATACAAAGCCCCTGATGGCAAATATAAGAGACTCTCTAAAGCATCTCTCACTTTCAAGCCATTCAGCTTAGGAGGAAAAAACAAAAACCTTTCATCACACATGGGATGTCTTTGTAAAAAAAAGATTTTCTCATAAACGTCCACAGAAATAGCTGATTGTGAGAGCCGCCTTTAAAGCCAACACGTTGAGCTAATTGCCATTAATCCCGATGTGGGGCCGCTACATGGTTTTCTGTGTAATTGTGATTAGGTTACAACATGTGGAGTTTCCATTAGTACGTTCCCAAAAACTGCGTGTGAAGAGGTGTAAGCTCAACTAATTCTTTGTTGTCAGGCCATTACTCCCTTTGACTTGTTCTGCTTTGTATGAATTCTTTCAAGTTGCCATAAAAAACCTGCCTTGTGTCTTTCAAAACCACTGCTTTTTAATTCAACTTGTCCTCCTTAATTTATTGGATAAAATTAATTGAAAACCTAAAAAGAAAGTTGTAATAAAGACCTAAAGTAAAAGACTCTGGGCTCTCCTGTTCAGACAGAGCAGTGGAATTAAAAAGAAATACAGAAAGATGAGAGATTTCCCTCCTCTGTGAGCCGAGGGAGGAGAAGACTGATTAAAATAAAAAAGTTTGATAGATTTTATGATGAACTTTAAATTCAACACTCCTGGAGGGTAGATTAGCCTAAATATAGTTTGGTGAGTGAAAAGGGAGCAGATGTGTGAGAAGGGTTTTACGTCAAACCATTTCAGCCTTCCTACCTCAGACTCCAGGTCTAAAGACTCAATTGCTTGAATCAGCCTTTGCATCTCGACCCAATTATAAAATAAATAGCAAAGCAGAACAAAATATAAACTATTCCTGCATATATATTTGCCCAATCAGGACTAAAAATAGTAAAACCTTAAAATACAATAAGATTTTGGTGCATATTTTGAACAAACGTGATCATCTCTCCATTGTCCAAAAGTAGCATTTGAGAAAATTATTTTATTTGAGTGTGGACATGAATAAGGAGATTTAAAACCAAACAACATGGACACCAACACTATATCTAAAAATTTCCAACTAAAATGTGTAGTTTATCAGCAGGGAGACATTTCTTAACATTAAATTATTATAGTTTCTATATGTTTTGTTGGGACAGTAGGAATTTATTTATTGACAGCTTGCAAACGTTACCGTTAAGAAAAACCTCTGGAAAATTAATCTGTTGTCCATAAACCAATAATTCACACCATAGTGGCACAGGCACCAACCTTTTTTGACTGAAGTGATGAAGATGAATTGATCTGTATGTAGAAGATGACCATTAAGAACTCATATTTTGATACAATTTGTGTCACTTGCTGATTACTAATCCTAAATCAAGATAATGCTGGCAGACAAAAGATGCACCTTGCTTCTCTATATTTTCTAGAGTCCTAGTTTCCTCTCCTGGGTCACAGTTCCAGTTGTTTTTAACCCTTTAATCATTGCTCTGACTGTAGATTTGGGCACTTTTTGGTGAACTACTGTTGTCTTGTAGCCATTTTCTGACTTCATGGTGTGCTGACCCATGAAGACGAAAACATAGGCTCAAATAGGTGACATTTACTTTAATGACATGTTCTCCTGTCTTCTGATATCTAGAATTGAATTATAAATTGGCCTTTGTGTAATCTATGGTTATATCCCAGGCAAATAGTGCTTAAAAGCTCAATTAAAAAAAAGAATACATTACAAAATGTTTCAGCTAAATATATTTTTGGAAGTATTAAGGATGCCGATGCTGATTGTGACTCTAACTTTGTAAAATAAAATAAGAATAATGTCTCTCAATGAGAGTTATTTCCCCACTGCCAAAATAATTGTTTTATTTTCTATTGTTTTTTATTTTTTGAATATGCTTCTGCGTTTAAAGAGGAATTACGGATTCCTTTATATATTTACACATCTATTTAGACATCTAGAGAAATCCTACCTAATCTGGAAAACCAATCCACTGTTGTATTAAAAGACCAGGCAGGCTTCAGAGCTCATCATAGCACTGAAACGGCTCTGGTGAAGGTCACTAATGATATTCTCATGGCCTCAGATAATGGACTTGTGTCTGTACTTGTCCTGTTAGATCTTAGTGCTGCATTTGATACAGTTGATCACAATATTCTCCTACAAAGACTTGAACATACTGTAGGGATTAAGGGGAAAGCATTAGGCTGGTTTAAATCTTATCTGGCGGACAGATTCCAGTTTGTTCATGTTAATAATAAATCTTCCTCAAACTCCAGGGTCACTTGTGGAGTACCACAGGGTTCAGTCCTTGGACCAATTCTCTTTACTATATATATATTTCCGATTGGCAAACTTATCAGACAGCATGGGATTAATTTCCACTGTTATGCTGATGACACTCAGCTATATTTATCCATAAATCCTGATGAATCCAATCAATTACTTCAACTGCAGTCATGTCTTGATGACATCAAAAGCTGGATGACTTTAAATTTCCTGTTTAAAAAATCTGACAAGACAGAAGTTGTAATCTTTGGACCAGCGTCCTCAAAAAATAAAGTTCTTAATCAATCACTTAATCTGGATGACATTAACTTGGCCTCTGGTTATAAAGTAAAAAACCTTGGTGTTATTTTTGACCAAGACATGTCATTTAAATCCCATATTAAACAGGTTTCCAGGGTTTCCTTTCTTCACCTCCAGAATATTGCCAAAATTAGAAATATTCTGTCCAGGGGTGACGCTGAAAAACTAGTCCATGCATTTGTTACTTCAAGGCTGGACTATTGTAATTCTTTACTATCAGGAAGTCCACAAAATGCAGTTCAAAGCCTTCAGCTGATCCAAAATGCTGCAGCAAGAGTTCTGATGAAACTCAACAAGTGGGATCATATTTCTCCAATGTTAGCTTCCCTTCATTGGCTTCCTGTTAAATCAAGAATAGAATTTAAAATTCTTCTTCTAACGTATAAAGCCCTTAATAATCAAGGTCCATCATATATCAGAGCTCTGATTACCCCGTATGTTCCTAACAGAGCACTTCGCTCTCAGACTGCAGGTCTGCTGGTGGTTCCTAGAGTCTCTAAAAGTAGAATGGGAGGCAGATCCTTTAGCTATCAGGCTCCTCTCCTGTGGAACCAACTCCCAGTTTTGGTCCGTGAGGCAGACACCCCGTCTACTTTTAGACTACTTAAAACTTTCCTTTGAGACAAAGCTTCTAGTTAGAGTGGCTCATGTTACCCTGAGCTATCTCTGTAGTTATGCTGCTATAGGCTTAGGCTACTGGAGGACATCAGGGTCTATTTCTCTCACTCTGCTGAGTTCTCCTACTGCTCTCCAATCTGCATTGTTTGTTGTTATTTCAGCTTTTAACTTTTTGTTCTCTGTCAGTGGGTCGAGGCAGATGAGCGTTCACACTGAGCCTGGTTCTGGTTGTGCTGGAGGTTTTCCTCCTTGTTAAAGGGGAGTTTTCCTCTCCACTGTCGCTTCATGCATGCTCAGTATGAGGGATTGCTGCAAAGCCATCAACAATGCAGACGACTGTCCACTGTGGCTCTACGCTCTTTCAGGAGGAGTGAATGCTGCTTGGAGAGACTTGATGCAACCTGCTGGGTTTCCTTAGAGAGGAAACTTTCTGACCAACCTGGAGGATCTGATGGAACCTGACTTTGTAAAGAACCTTGAGATGAAATGTGTTGTGAATTATATAAATAAAATTGAATCAAATTGAATATTGAACTTGGATCAATGAATATATGTATATGATTTTTACCAAGATAGCCTAAAGCAATGTTTACTGTGTGTTAAGTGGAAACTAGACTTGCAGCTTTGCTTTCAAGCTGTGGTTCATTCAACCATACAGATCCAGATTCAATTACATAAAACATGCCCAGCAGCTTTACCCTTTGTATTAAAAAAAATAAAATAATGCAACTGTGTTGGGGGGGGGGGGGGGGGAGTTCAAAATTTTTAGATTTCACAAAAGAGTGTTTCTGAAATGCAGTTAAAGCTGCAGAGCTCTGAACAAACGTTGCTACTAGGTCCTTCCCTTAGAGAGGAAACTTTTTGACCAATCTGTCTGGAGGATTTGATTGAATTTGACTTTGTAAAGAGCTTTGAGATGACATGTTGTGAATTGGGGCTATATAAATAAAATTGAATTGAATTTTACTTTTCTGCTCATCTTTATTATAGGGGTAAAATTAAGACGGTATATGAACTTGAAACAACATAAAGTGACAAGCTTGGAGGAGCCTGTAAACTTTCCATCAGCCCTGTGTAAATGTGTTATTCTGTGTGTAGGCTTCATGTGTGTGTCCCATAGCTGTGTGTTTATAGTTGTGTATGTGTCAGAGAGAGATTGGTTGTGTGAAAGTCAGCTCAGCCAAACTGCCAGGCTCAAACAGGATCAGCCACTAATCCTTTATCTGCTTAGCCATGGAGGTGTTGGTGGTGTGTGTGCTTGTGCATGTGTATGTTTGGTTGAAGCTGAAAGATTGCACCTTGTGTAGCTGCTTGAGTGTGTGCCGAGTGCACGTGTGTGGGTGCGTATCATAATTAATGACTCTGGGGAGCTCACAGAGTGGGAGATGCTCTATTAACCTTCTAAAACCTGAAAACACTCCTGCTCTCTGCATTTTCCCCCCTCTGCCAACCTTCCAGCAGGCAGGGTACTAACTTTACCCTTGTAACTGATCCAGTACTCAGCTGAACGTCTCAAGGGATCCTTTCATCCAACGACTGGTTGTTTTTTTTATATTTTAATCAGAAAACCTATAGCTTAATGATTTAAGTATGCCAGCAGAAATATTTACTATTTTGTATATTTCATTTTTAGACGTTACTCAGGATTCACGCCTTCTTAAAACAAACTTTGCCTGATATTCAATAGTTTTTATACCTCAACTAGATCCAACCAATATGTTTGTTTGGCTAAAATATGTCTACAAAGCAACTTTGTGGTAATAACGTTGACATTACCATCACATAAACATTTAAAATGCACCCCTTTCTTTAAACTATCCATAGCATTTCAGCCCATGTTTGCATTTTTTGTTCTGCTTTACATTTTCGGATGACAGAATAGCAGATCTTGAATGACAAGAATTGCTAGACATGGAAAAACTAGTAAAAACGGATCCTTGTTTCCCTTGGTGGAAGCTCTGTAATCATTTGCAGAGTGAGCAGTAAGTTCATAAGAAAACAACCTGTCCAGGTTTTACCCCGCTTTTGCCCAATAACACCAGACCGTAGGCATTATATCTGTAGATGCCTCTTTATGTGGTAGATCGCATCATGCGTCGCCGCCATATTGGATGGGTCTCTCCTACTCACGGCTGGCATAGCAGTCGATGGGAGAAAACGCAGAGGGAGCAACTTTGCCCGTACGTTCTGCAGCTTATGGTTGCAATAACCAGCGAAAACTATTGAAAGTTGATTGAGATTGATTCTGAAGATGAGTTTTTACTTGGTGAGAACAATGCACAGACCCAGATGGACCATAATTTTATGCTTATTAATTATCTCTGTATTTCACAAACTGGCTGAATCTCGTTTCCCTGGAGTTAGAGAGTGCCAGCACATGCCTGAAGCTGTGCAAAACAGTTCTTTTTCAAGGGTCTTAAGCTCCAGCTCTAGCTGTAAGCAGAGTAAGACATTGGAATGACCTGGAAATTTTAAAGAACACCTTTCTAGGCCTTTTGAATTGGGTGTATGCATGTGTGTATGCAAAGGCACACAGAAATATGAAGAAATTATTGTTAGTGTGTAGAGGAGGCTCAAGATCGTACACGTGTGTGAGAGAGAGAAATAAATTTAAGTGAATCAAACCTGTTTCTTTATTAAAATATAAAATGTATTAATTCATACATTCATTAATATGTAATACCACATGTCTCTTTGTTCAATAGCATAAAATGATATTTCAGCATGAGAGCATTAATTACATATTTAATAATATGCCATACCACATGCATGTCTTTGGTAAATAGCATGAAACAAAGTATTTCTGTATGAAATCACGTATTCATACAATAATATGCATGTCTGTCTGTCAAAGAGCATATATTTATGAAATATGTTGTTTAAACACCGTATTTCAGCATTAAAACGTGTTTTTCTTATGTGTGACAGCATCCTGTATCATAACTATTCAATTCAATTCAATTTTATTTATATAGCGCCCATTCATGAAACATGTCATCTCGAGGCACTTTACAAAGTCAAATCAATCATATTATACAGATTGGTCAAAAATGTCCTATATAAGGGAACCAGTTGATTGCTTCAAAGTCCTGACAAGCAGCATTCACTCCTGGAGAAGCGTAGAGCCACAGGAAAAGTCGTCTGCATTGTCCATGGCTTTGCAGCAATCCCTCATACTGAGCAAGCATGAAGCGACAGTGGAAAGAAAAACCACCCATTAGCGGGAAGGAAAAACCTCCGGCAGAACCGGGCTCAGTATGAACGCTCATCTGCCTCGACCGACTGGGGGTTACAGAAGACAGAGCAGAGACACAACAAGACAGACAAAAAAGCACAGAAGCAAACATTGATCAAGTAATCTGTTCTACATTAGATGGTCATAGCGGGTGATCGGTCTTCCTTGGATGATGTCACAGTTAACAGAACGTCAGACCAGGTGTACCTACTATGAAGAAAAAAGAGAGAGAGCAAAAATTTAAAAGCTGAAATGACGACAGTCATTTCAATGTAATACAATGCAAAACTGGAGAACCGTATAAATCAGTAGAGTGAGAAAATTAGACCCTTATGTCCTCCAGCAGCCTAAGCCTATAGCAGCATAACTATAGAGGTAGCTCAGGGTAACATGAGCCACTCTAGTTATAAGCTTTGTCTCAAAGGAAGGTTTTAAGATTAGTCTTAAAAGTAGACAGGGTGTCTGCCTCACGGACCAAAACTGGGAGTTGGTTCCACAGGAGAGGAGCCTGATAGCTAAAGGATCTGCCTCCCATTCTACTTTTAGAGACTCTAGGAACCACCAGCAGACCTGCAGTCTGAGAGCGAAGTGCTCTGTTAGGAACATACAGGGTAATCAGAGCTCTGATATATGATGGAGCTTGATTATTAAGGGCTTTATACGTTAGAAGAAGAATTTTAAATTCTATTCTTGATTTAACAGGAAGCCAATGAAGGGAAGCTAAAATTGGAGAAATATGTTGATTTTCATCAGAACTCTTGCAGCAGCATTTTGGATCAGCTGAAGACTTCGAACTGCATTTTGTGGACTTCCTGATAGTAACTACATGTCTTCTTTTTGTGACAAACCAAACCGGGAGAAAACTGGGTAAAAATTCAGTTATGATTTATTTTAGTTGGGCAAACAGCTTCCTCAGTGACCCCCGTACAAATAAATGCACTGGGGGCATTTATTTGTACTGGGGTCACCTCTCCATGGTCCAAAGCTTTGGACCATGGAGAAGGTCTCAATATATCCATCTGAAGAATTTTGCAGCAGCTGCAAGTCAGAACAGCCATAAGCACTGACAACATTATTTCAGGCTTTTTATGCCTTTTTTATTTTTTTGTATTTTTTGCTATTTATTTTGCTTTTCTTTGGTGGGGAGAAAAAAAAAATCCCCTTCCAGGTCGAAATTATAACAGATGTTAGTATTACCCCTCCCAGGCCAGTAGGTGGCAATACCTTTGTTCTTAAAAACGTGTCATTTTGGCGAGAACTTTCTCAATTTGTGGAGATGCTTGTAAAAGAAAAGTAGCTCATTTGTTCGTCTCGACTACCTTTCTCAGCAACAGCAGTAAATTTGTCCCTTTTGTTGCTGTGGCACATGTTTATTATCCACGACAACTATTGAGAGCTTTCAAAGATGTTGAAGTGTTTGCCACTAGACAACAACTAATGTACCAGAAATTGTTTTACAATTTTTCCTTTCGAGGTCGCAGACATGAAAAAGAAGATTTATCCTCGGGTTAGAAAACATTGAAATGACACAAAAAGGGGGTCCTTTGTGTGAAGTTTGGAGTGTATAGGTCTGAATGTTTTTATGATTGATTTAGAAGATAACAGCTGTGAGCCAGTCCGCACATCTACAATTAAAAGCTTTACTTTGCACAACAGAACGGCTCACGTCAGCCTTGGTGAACTCTACAAATAAAAATGCTGCCTGTTATAGAACAGACTGAACCTTCAGGTAGGAGAGGACTTGTAGGAGAGATTTCTCTCAAACCCAGTAATCTTTAGTAATCAGTAATCATCGAGTCAGAGTCAACTGCTTTCTAAAGTCTGCACAAATACTGCCTTTATTAGTTTTGACAAGCTTCATGTCAGATTCAGTTTCATGACGCACTGAAGTAAAAAATGACTCCATTTGAGGATTTTCCCCCCCTTATTTTTAATTAAGTTTTGCTTTGAAGACGATGGTTTGAATCAGTCACTGGTATTTTTCTTTATTTACATGTTGATTTGTTTAAACGACTCTCCTCAATAAACCCATGAGTAAAAACAGTTTAAAATATTAGATGAAAACTAATAGTTTCAGCTTTTTTATATATGTGAGTCTGGTCTACTTGTTTTTCTACTGTCATGCCCAAAATTCCCCACTGTGGGATGATAAAGGTATTTCTATTATATTCTATTCTATTCTAATACAAAAAAAATGCTAACCATACATTTAACAAAAAAAAGCAAGAAGTGCTGAATATTACGAGATGCTTTGGCAATAAGGTGCAGCTGGTGCCCAAATGGTCGTTATCATGAAATAATTTGCTTTGGAAAATGCTTCAGAATAAATGATAAAGTTTCAGGGCTGCACTGTGTCCCTGGCTGTTAGTGCTGTTGCAGTAATGGCTGTTTGTTGTATTAAAATGAATGCCTAGGCATGGTTGTTTGACTGTTTCGTTCCAGTGATTAACTCGTGGTTAGAGTGCTGATCCATTGAAATGTCTGAAACTAAGTCCCTTGCTGCCTAAATGCAACAATAATTATATTAAAAAATCCTTTGTGCTGTCAAGCAGATTCTCTATTTATGAGTAAAACACATACAGTAGATGAAAACGTTGGTACTTAGGTAAATTAAGCATAATAGGGAATTATTTCAGCCACTAGGTGGCGGCAAAGTCCTTCCAATATGTTCCTTGGAATGTGTTGACCAGACATCAGAAGACATTAGTAGGATACAGGAACCATTTTGAGCTGAATTTGTGAAAATATTATACAAGGGGCTACAGTTTTGTTTTGTCTCACAAGCCTTTGAGTCAGACTGGCTCCTAAATTTTGGCATGGGCATTTTGCTTTCATTAAATCTTTAGATGATCCGTGCAGCTTATGCCATTGTGTAATAGCGGCCATGCTAATATCGCTGCCGACTAATACCTACATATGCATTTGTTATATTTTCTGTCAAACTCACTGAGATGATCTGGGGAAACTGCATGCCAACTGAAAGTGGAAAACTGGAATGTGGGTGAGAGACGGTAGGTGTGAGAGCAGGGATTAGTATTAGTGGAGAGGATAATCCGCTGGAAGGACTGCCTGCCTGTAAGAGCTTCAGTCTGTCTGTCTGTCTCTCCTCCATCCGGAGCAGGGAAGAGGTCTTAGAGTGCCAGATGATAAAGAGGAAAACCGACCATGGAACACTTACTTAGACACACTCCTTGAACCTCCTCCCCCTACATGTGGCATTTTCAGCATCCCTTCCTCTTCTGCAACCATTTATTCACTCCTTTCCCCCTTTTTCTTGTTTCTTTTTTCTAATTTATCCAGGTTTTTCCGATCTTCCAGCACTTTTCCTGCACCTTTCTAACTTATTTTTTTCCTTTTGCTGTCTTCCCTCCCTGTTTGTGTTTAAACGCTGCATCGTTCCCTGTGATATGTAGCAAATTTCAACCCACAATGCCATCCAGTAGCCTGCATGTTAGCCCACTGCTCCCTGCAGCTCAGCTGAATAGGGTTAAAAACAGAGGAGGAGTCGTATTCCTCGGTTAATTCTGCGGCTGATTCTGTTCGCTGCAGCGTGCTTCGCTGTCATAATAGCTTATGTAAAACGCTGGCATCCATCCCTCTGCGGTTAACAGGCTTAGACACCTTCTGATCCTACCCTGGCTTAACTTCTGACACTGACACTTTGTGCGCTCCTCTATGTAAGGGGGCTCTCGGTGGCGACTAAAAAGGATTCACCTCCCCTGACACACAAATAAGGGAACAAAGACACGTCCAATGGAGCTATCTTTTAAAACCACAGGAGGTGTGTTTACTTTAGTCCTGTTAGTGTGTTTCAGAGTTTGGAGTTGCTTTTGTTTTTACTTGGTTGTTCAATTTCTCTTTTAAAAAATGAAAATGTTTGGGAGCTTTTGCCATTGATGCCTTTTTTTTGATAGCAACCAGCAGAATATGAAAATATTAGTGCAAACCTAATGCAAGCTATAGCTATTATATTCCCATCTAAGGAGTGAGTCAGTGAAGGAGTAAATACTCCTCTTCAAGCTGTCAAAGCTTTTAAAGAGATTAACCTACAATGTGACGCTCTGTGCACGGCACCTAGGAAATCTGGCAGGGCTTGCTACACACCGTTGAATGTTTTCTGTGCAGCAATGCAACGCGCTTAATGCCTAAAATAATCCACAACCAAACAGACATGCTTAGAATAGTTGGAAATTATTATGCTCAGATTATTAAAACCAAAATAAATTGTTCATAAAAACAAATAAACAGGCACCCGAGCATTACCTCCTACTGACTCTAGAGGGCGCCAACAGGTGAGGTTGGTGTGCAGTTTTAATAGGAAATAAAAGTGAAATAAGGGCAGACACCACCTGACGTCCTAAACGCACATTATTTCTTCTGGAGTTTATTTATAAAGGCGGGCAGTCAAGTAAGTCCAGTCCGTTTTTGATTTACCACATAAAGGCAACAAGTCAGTGTGTCATTTACAGAGAATTGCTTAAATTATTGATCCATTTACTCATCTCACAACTTTGAAAATCTAAACAGTTATGTTTAAGGAGCTTTGTCTTTATTTGAAATGTCAGGGTCATCTTTATCGTTTGGTGTAGGAGCTAATGGCTAAATTCCTGTTATAGATCACCACAGGAGGCCACTGACCACTGCGGGTCATGGCAAAGCGTGAACGGTCAGCCCGTTAAGCCTGTAATAAGCTGGTAGTCTGTATTTACACCGTTTGAACCTCAATCGAATCAAAAGGTCTGGCTTCATTTTCACCAAACATATAACGATAACCAACGCTGCCGCAGAGATGAAATGATGCGTTCCTCAGCAACAGCGACACCAGCACTCAGTAACACTCGGCAGGTTTCCCGACTGACTGCAGTGGAGCGTTGATGTCGCTGCGTTCTGATGGGATTAACTCGCTGGTCTTAGTGGGTCGCGACCTTCAGAGGTAAAACATTTCTGATGTTTGATTACCCGTCCAGTTTTTGCTCAATCTATCTGTTAGTCAATATCAATAAACACCACTACAGTTATTTTAAAACATTTTTACCCCAGGATTTATTTTTCTATCCATCCATCCATCCAGCCGTCCGTCCGTCCGTCCGTCCGTCCGTCCATCCATCCATCCATCCATCCATCCATCCATCCATCACTCCATCCATTCATCCATCCATCCATCCATCCATCAGTCCATCCATTCATCCATTCATCCGTCCATCCATCCATCCATCCATCCATCCATCCATCCATCCATCCATCCATCCATCCAGCCGTCCGTCCGTCCGTCCGTCCGTCCATCCATCCATCCATCCATCCATCCATCCATCCATCCATCACTCCATCCATTCATCCATCCATCCGTCCATCCATCAGTCCATCCATTCATCCATTCATCCATTCATCCGTCCATCCATCCATCCATCCATCCATCCATCCATCCATCCATCCATCCATCCAGCCGTTCGTCCGTCCCTCCATCCGTTTATCCATCCATCCAGCCATCCGTCTATCCATCCATCCATCCATCCATCCATCCATCCATCCATCCATCCATCCATCCATCCATCCATCCATCCATCCATCCATCTAGCATCCATCACTCCATCCATCCATCCATCCATCCATCCATCCATCCATCCATCCATCTATCCATCCATCCATCCATCCATCCATCCATCCATCCATCCATCCATCCATCCAGCCGTTCGTCCGTCCCTCCATCCGTTTATCCATCCATCCATCCATCCGTCCATCCATCCATCCATCCATCCATCCATCCATCCATCCATCCATCCATCCATCCATCCATCCATCAGTCCATCCATTCATCCATTCATCCAGCCGTCCGTCCGTCCATCCAGCGGTTCGTCCGTCCCTCCATCCGTTTATCCGTCCGTCCGTCCGTCCGTCCGTCCATCACTTGTGCAACATTGAATTGCAACAGTTGCCCCTCAACAACATCCTCAAGCTCATTCTGAAAGATTCCCCACGTCTGGGTCCATCTCCGGTTCTCCTCCCAGTGACACAAGTCTTTGAAATCCTCCAAACCAAAACGCCCTGATCCAGATGCCTTAACCACCTCAGCTGACTCTTTTATCTGAAGGTCTGCTCAGAGCTCCCACAAGATGACCGAGAGCGCGACGCAAAACCACTGCATCAGATTTAGAGGAGGTGACTTTCATCCCAGCCACCTCTGTCAACTGCTAATTATTTGAGCACACGATGGAGTTCACAGCTGGAGGATGCCAACAGAACCACCTCATCTGCAAAAAGCAAAGATAAGACTGAGGTTTCCAACAGAGACTCCCTCCTCTGGACCACTACGCTTTGAGATCCCGTCCATGAACGCCTCAAACGGGATCAGACACAAGGGGCAGTCGTGACAGAATCCAAAACTCTTTTAGAAACATTTATTTAGAGAGGAATATTTGAGACTTTGAGGCCATTATTTTATCATACTTACAATATAATTGTATCACATATAGCAACATCATACAAGTCATTCAAGGTAGCATACTGTGTTACTGATTTAAATTACCGTTCTTGTTTAGGTTGTAGTCTTGCTAATAAATGAATAACCAGAGTAACAAAGCCAGTGACTTTTCAATGTGAAGCAATATTTTATTTACTATTTCAAGATATTTTTAAAGTTTAATAATAACCTTTTCCTAAAAATCAACAAGAAGAAATAAATCAATAGTAATAGAAATAGTAAATCAATAAATAAGTGCTCAATAATGTGTATTTTTTTCACATAGATGGTCAAACACCTCCGATGTAAAACCGCTTGCACAATTGCTGTACATTATAATAAACATTTCATCAATGTTGTAAAATATTGTGCCCCTTTTTATAGTATATAAATACTATATATTTCCCTAGTGTACAGAGAATATGGCGATCAATTTCCAAATTAAACATTTGGAAAGTTTAGGATTTTAGGTTAACAAAGACTACATTTTATCAAATTTATGCTGATCAATCAGTCAAACTCCTCTTTTGAATATGAAGATGAAAAACAAGGAGAGTGACAGGCTAGACTGTGAAACCTTTGACCCAGGAGTCAAAGAGTGTAGCATAGCTTACTTAAAAATAGAAAACACATTAAAGAAGGATGATAGGAAATGGACCAAGGAGACACCATCAAGACAACAACCAGTACCTGACCCCCATTAACCTTCAGTCTGTGATACTTGGCAGGGAGTTAGAGGACCAGGATCATTTTCTATTACTTTTTATGTGGGATGATGAATGCTACCACTGAATGATAGATAAAAAAAATTATCCGGCTGCTTTAATTTCCCTAAGAGACTGGAATACTGGTGAAGGCACACAGGTTACCTCTAGATTATCGGAGACAGAGACAAGTGTGAAAGATAGGAACATTGTGGGGGTGACTGAGAGAAAATTAAGCTCTCAAGTATGTGCACAAAAAAACTATAAACTGCACAGTGCTTGTCGTCTTATCGCAAACTGTCATTTTCTCTATAACAGCCATAACAGCTGCAAATGTCTTTTGGTACTTTGATGGATTATAAACAAGATTTTCCATTGTTGCACCGCCAGAACATCACATTTTAGTACCGTCTCTCACATTTGTTTTCTCTGCCCAAAAATCTTAAAAGCAAATATCATTCTTTGTCAGAATCTTTTCGAGAATGGAAACACCGCTGTTACTCATTATTCCCTGGGAGTTTTAAAGATATTTGATGATTTTAAATATCGGCGGTGGGTGAAAAGACGTGTTTGTTGTGCTGAGAACAGCATCACGCTTACATCCCAAAAGGCCCGTTCAACCATCTCCAAACATATGTGAGAGTTTGTAATCACATAAACTAGAAGTTTTATACAAGTTTATGGCTGGAAAAACAATATGCAATATGTACTGCTTGTAAGTAGTGCTTTAAATTGTTAACACAGCAGTTACAGTAGCTGTGTTGCTCCTGGGTAGGTCTGGGGTTCTGGGTTCCTGGGATGTGCCGCCCTTAGGCGGGTGTCCAGCTCCCGGGGGCTTCGCCGTTGTGTCTTTTGGGAGTTTTCCTAGGGCTCCTCTCTGCTCTTTCCTGGGATGGGGGAGGCAGCTTTCCCTGTGTTGGTCCCTCTTGGGCATCTGTGCCTTGGGGGTCCCTTCAGAAATCTGGGGTTTTGGTTCCCCTGACCCCCGCCTCGGTGCTCTGGGGGACGGGTCTTTGGCTCCTCACAACCGCTATTGAGCAATCCAACGGTCAGCAGAGGTGAAGCTCTGAAAGAGAACCACATAAATGTCTTCCTGGTCGGCCAGACCGCCTGAACAGAGGAACAGATGAGCTGAAATGGGGCAACAATGGCTTCCTCCGACGAGCATGCGTCACAACCACTATTAAGCATTTTTCTAATGGATACCTACAGGTGCTTCAATTTAGGTACTTACAGTATCACTTCTATACGGAAAACCCCTATTATTATCTTCAGCTGTCACTTTATACATTTCGTATTAAATCATACTGTATATTCTTCAGAGATGGTATCAAGGCATTGGTTGTTTGTACCTGTAAGGCAGCAGCCAGTCACATCGGCGGTATCCCTTCTTTTCCTACTTTCTCCTTTTTATTGTGTTTTCTGGATTGCTTGTATATTATTGAATACTGGATCGCGTATTCTGAGCCTAGACGCCCTGAAGAAACCAACGTTTGGGACTCTAGTGATTATATTTTTGTTACTTTCGGCACATTTCGATGCCGCAAGTGGAGATCCCTTTGTCCGCAACTCCGAGCGTCCCTTGATCTACACGAGGAACCAGCTTCTCGGACTACGTGACTCCTCGCGCTGCGGCCCCGTTCATCATCACGCTGAGAAACTATACATCCCCGCAGAAATACGGAGGAGGCGGAGAGGATGTCGGGGCGGGAGGACGAAGCGGAGGAAAGCATATCTACCATCGGTTGTCACGGGAAACGTTAGATCTTCACGGAACAAGACCGAGGAACTCACAGCACTAACCCGTTTCCAGAGTAAGTACAGAGACGCTAGTATTATGTGCTTCACGGAGACGTGGTTAGATGGATCTGTCCCGGACTCAGTGATCTCCACGGACGGCTTTAAACTTATCCGCGCGGACAGAACTTTTGCGGGGAGCGGAAAAAAGAGAGGGGGAGGGCTGGCGGTGTTTGTGAATGAGAGATGGCGTGGCGCGGCGCATGTTCACGTGAAGCAGCAGATATGCTGCTCGGATGTTGAACTTCTCGCAGTGAGCTTAAGACCTTATTACTTGCCGAGAGAGTTCGGCCACGTGATCATGCTCTGTGTTTACACAGATGCCGCCGCCGCGTGTGAGCGGATCCACGCCACTGTAAACAATCTGCAAACACAGCACCCCCGCGCTCTCCTGCTGATCACAGGGGACTTCAACCATGCCTCCCTCCGCTCCACCCTCCCCACGCTCACCCAGTACGTCACGTGTAAAACAAGGGACAATAAAACGCTGGACCTTTTTTATGCTAACGTTAAGGACGCTTACACCTCCGCCCCCCTCCCCCCTCTGGGACGCTCAGACCACAACCTCATCTACCTGCTCCCCCATTACATTCCCCTGGTGAGGAGACAAAAGGCACAGAAGAAGTCAGTGAAAGTTTGGTCAGACGAAGCCAGTGAGAAGCTGAGGGATTGTTTCAGAACCACAGACTGGAGCATGTTCCAAAGCTCTCATGGTGATGACATCAACAGCCTGACTGAATGCATCGCCGACTACATGAACTTCTGTGTGGAGAGCATTGTGCCAACACGACGACTACGGTGCTTTCCAAACAACCCCCGCTGGGTGACCCCTGAGCTGAAAGTCCTCCTGAACCAGAAAAGAGGGCTTTCTACTCAGGGGACCGAGAGGAGCAGCGTAGAGTTCAGAGGGAACTCCAGTGGAAGATCAGGGCGGCAAAGAAAAACAATGGGAAGAAGATGGAGGAGCAGTTGGCACAGAACAACGTCAGGGATGTGTGGAGAGGTCTGAAGAACATCTCCGGCTTCGGGCAGAGGACCAGCAGGGCTGCAGACGGTGACACCAAGTCTGCAGATGAGTTGAACACATTCTTCACTCGGTTCGACTCCCCCCACACTGGCCCCCTCCCTGCCGTCAACTCTCCACACGTCGCCAACCACCAGCCCTCCAGAGACCTACCATCCCCCCCACCGCCACTCCTATCAACGACTGACCCATCCACACCTTCAGCCCTACCTTCCTCCCCCCTCACAGTCACACCAATGCAGGTGAGAGGACAGCTGACGAGGCTGAAACAAAGGAAAGCCTCAGGACCAGACGGCATCCCCCCCAGGCTGCTGAGGACCTGTGCAGATGAGCTCTGTGAGGTCCTCAGCTACATCTACAATCTGAGCCTCAGCCTGGGGGTGGTGCCCACCCTGTGGAAGACCTCCTGTGTGGTACCGGTTCCCAAAACGCTGCACGCCAGGGAACCGGCCCACTTCAGACCAGTTACTCTGACCTCCCACCTGATGAAGACCATGGAGCGGCTCATCCTAGCTCACCTGCGCACCGTGGTGAGCCCCACCCTGGACCCGCTGCAGTTTGCCTACCAGCCCAACATCGGAGTAGAGGACGCCTTCATCTACCTGCTGCAGCGGGCGCTAACCCACCTGGAGACCACCGGGAGCGCTGTGAGAGTCATGTTCTTTGACTTCTCCAGCGCTTTCAACACCATCAGACCGGTGCTGCTGAGGGAGAAGCTGGAGGACGCTGGGGTGGACAAACACCTAGCTGACTGGACCATCGACTACCTCACTAACCACCCTCAGTACGTGCGGCTGCACGCCTGTCAGTCAGAGGTGGCACTTTGCAGCACCGGGGCCCCCCAGGGACCGTCCTGTCTCCATTTCTCTTCACCCTCTACACCTCGGACTTCACCTACAACACGGACAGCTGCCACCTTCAGAAGTTCTCTGATGACTCGGCCATTGTAGGCTGCGTGTCTGAGGGGAACGAGCTGGAGTACCGGTCGGTCATCATGGACTTTGTGGACTGGTGCGAGAAGAATGATCTGTGTTTAAACACCAGTAAGACCAAGGAGATGGTGATCGACTTCAGGAGAAGACCCCCACCTCACTCACCTGTGAACATCCAGGGGCAGGACATAGAAACTGTGGAGAGTTTCAAATACCTGGGTGTTCACGTCAACAATAAGCTGGACTGGACTCACAACACCGACGCCCTGTATAAGAAGGGCCAGAGCCAGCTCCACCTCCTCAGGAGGCTGAGGTCCTTTGGAATGAGCAGACCTCTGCTAAAAACTTTCTATGACTCTGTGGTGGCCTCAGCCCTCCTCTATGCTGTCGTCTGCTGGGCTCCTGGCAGTGCAGAGCGGGACAGAAAGAGGCTGAACAAGCTGGTGAGGAAGGCCACTTCTGTCCTGGGCTGCACTCTGGACTCTGTGGAGGAAGTGGCTGAGAGGAGGGTGTTGTCCAAGTTCACATCCATCATGGACAACACCTTCCACCCCCTGCACCAGACTGTAGAGGAGCTGAGCAGCTCCTTTAGTGCCAGACTTAGACATCCTGTCTGTAAAAAGGAGCGCTACCGCAGGTCATTCATTCCTGCTGCTACCAGATTATACAATGCTGCACTATAACTGTGACTATAACTGTAATAATTAATGAGCAATAACCAAGGTGCAATAATCTATTTAATACACTGTCCTACAACCCGTGCAATAATCCTGATGTAGTGACTTCTGCTGCTATCAACACCTGAACATAACTCAGCACACATGTATGTATGTATGTACAAATGTATACAATGTATATGCACATATATACGCGTAAGTACGTATGTATTTAGGCGCATAGATATATGTATATATTTAAGTATATAGATATGTTTATATATATATATAGACCACTAAGAATGTAAATGAGACATCATATGCCCATTCCTATTTCCTTTTTTTGTATTTTTTTTGGTATTCTTTTTGATCCATTGTATATATGAAGACTCATTGTATATAACTGAATGCACCTTCCCTACTCTGCACCGTCTTGTATGAGCCGATGTGACGAGTGAATTTCTCCATTGTGAGATCAATAAAGACTATCTTATTTTATCTTAATACTTTATCAGCTGCTTCTGCTGTTCTTTTCTTATCTATCTTTGCAGGTGTAGAAGCAGACTCAGAGAATGTTATATTGCTCTCTTCCTTTTCTCTCCTCTTTCTCTTTCACCTTTTCTCCCTTTTATCATTTTGTCTCGTCTGTTTCTCTCCTGTTTTTCCTCTTCTAGCTTCCCCTTTCTGTGTCCATTGAACATGAAATATTCCCTGCATAAATTATATAAAGATTCTTGCATATATAAATCAAGTGGAGCACTACGGCGAAAGCAGTAATGCTCCATTTGTGAAAGTAAAATCTGTTGGGCTCTTTTTGGCATTAAGACAACAATTCTTATTGCCACACTGCCATACAGGACACACCACAAAAAAAAAACAAAAAAAAAACACAGGATGGAGGGTTTGGATTCGTTCCCAGAAATCAAACAAAAATTAAAATATTTGTGTTTTAAATACTTAAACTATAATTAGTAATGTTCCTAAGTTATTTCCACTGTTATTTTGTCAATCAGAACTTTAAGAGCCACTCCTTTAAAGGGCAGGTTAACATTGGAAGTGATATTTTATGAGGTCAAAAGAGGTTACGTTTCAGTCGTCTTGGGTTATGCAGACAAAAACGTTACTTGCTATTAAACGAAGAAACAACAGTGAACAAATATCAATTAGTTCTTTATGGATTAATTTGCCAGATTAATTGAAAATGATAAAAATCAATCAATGGATCACCTTCAGTTCCACAACATTTTTGTTGTTCATGTCAATTTGTCTAGCTTCTAGCCACAGTTTGTTGTGCTGCAGTTCAATTCCTAACCCTGGTGTATAAGATTTCCACACTGCCGCACCATCTAGTGATGCGCTAAATGATTTACAAATGACTCCCCGTTAAGCTCGTAATAACTACGACAGAATCCGCGGAGTATCATAAATGTGATAATGCCAACATGTCCTCCATGTATTAGCCACTGCTAATAGCTAATAAGTACGATTATCGTGTGAAATGGTGCATGGCACTGTTGCCACGTCTGCTCGTTATCTCTAAAGTCCCTTTTAAATTCAGTGCAACACAGTTTTTTGGGCTCATTTCTGAACTTGCCGTCAATTATTTGGGGTTTAATATAAGCGACAATAAACAAGTAAAGAGACCCAGTCTCGCTTCTGCACTACAGACAGTGAACCGGCTAGCTGATATTCCTCCGCCACTGCCCATACACACATAGAGGGAGAGGGAGCCATTTCTACCGGGAGGACAGAGTAGTTGCTGCTCTACACTGTTTCTAACATAATGCCAAAAATAAGCTTCACTGTTATATTGAATTAACTTACCTGTCCAGCAGAAAGACTGCGACCCTCACATCTGTTTTAAAATCCCCGCTCCTTCATGAATTATCTCCACCTGGTAATAATAGCTGCACTGATACAGACTCTCATTTCTCCCGGTTATTGCTTCTTTTTCTTTTCCTGGTTACTTTCTCTTCCCTATTGCTGGGCAAAGAGTATGGATGGTCGTCCATTTCAACAGAAAACGGCAAATAGAAAGATCTACGGTCGTCTTTCCTTGTTTATACTCCTCCACCGACAGCGCGTCTTCATGTAGAAGACAGATAGAGGAAAAGGCGTATGGCTGACAAGTTTGTCCCCTTTCTGCTACTGAAATTAGAAATGGTCACGCAATATGGCGCCTCCCAGTGGATACACTGACATCTGCTAAGAGAACACCTTCATTTTTGATGTGATGTTATTAGACTTTGCCAGAATATGTATTTATAAAAGCAATACCTAATTTTTGCTAATTAAAGGCCAAATTAGTTACACACTGTCCCTTTAAGCAAACAGTGACAGCAGGCAGAGGTTTGATTTTACCTTTGTTACGTTTATTTTTTAATAAAAGACCATGACCTGATTTTAAACTACTCCATAACTTAAAGAGGTAAATAAAAGAGAGAAGACAACAGAAGTTAACGCTTTTACCCCATATGCAGTTTCCAATTAAGTCTTCGCTACTGTTAGTTTGACCTGTTAAGCTGCTACACTCTCAAAGTATTTTTCACAGCATTTATTTAACACAACGGCCCTTTGAGCAGTTCAAGACAATCCATTTCATCACCACGAGATGCAGATTTCATCTGATTGTAAAGGCACAATTTCCGTGGTACCAGCACAGGACATTGCAAACGTTGCAAATTGAATTAAATATCTTATTTTTTCATAATTGTGTTATATGTCAACTATACCTCGTTTCAATATTGCCTCTGTTCCATCAGCTGTAGAACTGCTACTGACCCTCATCTGTGGTTCTTCAGAAATAAATGGTGGCTTGTGTTGGGGCTGCTGATGGCACTAAGTCACTGGCCTACTTAACGGATTGGCAACCTCTAGCCAAGTTGGCTGGGTCAAAACTCAAAATATAATAGCAGAAAGATTCGGAGGATTCGCTGTTTTAACACCAGTCCCATTGATGCTGAGAAAGAGAATCTTTGAAATGTAATTTTTAATGAATTTTCTGATCTTTTGATTTGTGATTTGAAAGACATGTGTCGTTCCACCCCAGTGGACAGCTGCCTGTGTGTGAGGGATTCAGCTGATGACCTTTTAAAAGGGATTGACCCCTCCAGCCATGTCAGGCTGGTCAGCAAAGAAATCCAAATAGAGCTTGACCAAAGAGGCTGGGAGTTAAAGCGGCAAAACACTTGTCACCTTAATCACACACCAAAGTATCCTAGGGTCAAATGTGACGCCATCTGTGCGGCAGCTGAACCTTGGTCCAAACTGCTATGCATCTCTGATGGAAGGTTGTGCAAAAGAGAGTTGGTAAAAAATCCTTCGAAACCACCGGATAGACAGATAAGGTCATGCAGAAAACAAACGGTGCCGTTTAAATGCTTCTACAAGCTGTTGGATCATGGACTGAATTTTTCACATACAGCTCTTCCAGCAGTCTAGTTGTTCAGAGGAAAAGTCCCTCATATACTTGCACTGTTCATATATCCTTCCTGTACATATGAAATGTTTATATATATATATATATATATATATATATATATATATTAGGGCTGGGCAAGTTAACACGTTAATTTCGCGTTAATTCATTAGACTATTAACGGCGATATTTACTTTAACGCGCGTTAACGCATGTTGCTCACATGCTTTTATTTTGTGAAGGTCTGTTGCTGCGGTGTAGGGGTTTGAATCAGAACAGTAGGTGGCGATAATGCGCCAATAACCTCGCTGTCAGCCCAGCCTCGGATTCAAAGAGGAAGAAAGGTGCTGGCCGGAAAAAAACAAAGCCGACATGGGGAAGGCGGTGTTTCCCACAGGAATTTGCTTAGGCGAGGCGGTGAATTGGCGGCCGGAACAAGTTTTGGAGTGGAGCGGAGCGGGGTCTGCATCGACGCCGTCAGTGAAGTCGCTTCTCGCTTCAAAGTATCCATGTGTTTTTGCCTGTTTTTTCCCTGCCATTCACTATATGCACGCGAGAAAGCAACAACAAAAAACCGCGTGTTAACGTCAAATAAACATGCAAACATATCGAGTTAGCAAGCATTTCAGTTTAAAGTTCTTCCAGCATCGAATATGACAGAAACAAGTTAGTTGTAACCACTGCCAAGTTAAACTTTGGTATTGAACATAAAATGGTAATGCTGCTCCCTGCGGTTACCTCAGAAATTGCCTGTTTTTTTTTAGATTTTTTCCCCATAAAGAGAATTCCCTGTCAGTGGCAATAAGCTTTAATTTATTATTATTGCTATTTTTTGTTTTACATGTTTAAGTTGAGCTTTACACTAAATATGTGTTACTGATAAGTGCTACAAATGTTACAACACTTTTGTTCATATGGCAGCAGAACATTAAAATAAAAGTGCTCTTTACACTACTTTTGAATTAATTCTTGGAGTTTGTAAATACAATGCGATTAATCATGATTAATCAGGCAAATTATGCGATTAATCGCGATTAAATATTTTAATCGTTGCCCAGCCCTAATATATATACATACATCTTTCCCGCTACATTCCTGACAAATACTTAAATTTATAATGTTTCTCTCCTGTTTTTTCTAGGAATCTTGCAACAAATGTTCACTCAGATGTGAATGTGGAGCTGAATGGCAATAATGTCTAAGTCTAAGTAAACCTTTGATTACATTTAGTAAGACATGATGTATGCAAACTTTTTAGCTGTAAATAAATTTCTGTTTTTTTCCACAAGTTTTGATTGTGTTCATTGGTGCTAAAAGTAGTAGCGTCCTTTCTTCTGCTTTAACCACAAAGACAACTGAGCCGTGGTTTGACGTCAATAAGGCGTAGATTTCAAACAGAAATCTAGTACATGGCTTCATTTCTTTGATTTTAAACAAAATGTAAATAAAAATATTCAATTCAATTCAATTCAATTTTATTTATATAGCGCCAAATCATGAAACATGTCATCTCAAGGCACTTTACAAAATCAAGTTCAATCATATTATACAGATTGGGTCAGATTATACAGATTGGTCAAAATGTTCCTATATAAGGAAACCAGTTGATTGCATCAAAGTCCCGACAAGCAGCATTCACTCCTGGGGAACCGTAGAGCCACAGGGAGAGTCGTCTGCATTGTACATGGCTTTGCTGCAGTCCCTCATACTGAGCAAGCATGAAGCGACAGTGGGAAGAAAAACCACCCATTAACGGGAAAAAAAACCTCCGGCAGAACCGGGCTCAGTGTGAACGGTCATCTGCCTCGACCGACTGGGGGTTACAGAAGACAGAGCAGAGACACAACAAGAGAGACAAAAAAGCACAGAAGCACACATTGATCTAGTAATCTGTTCTACATTAGATGGTAATAGTCGGTGATCTGTCCTCCCTGGATGATTTATAGGTTATATTGCTGCCTCTAACCTACTGTAAAATATTGATGTTGACTAAGACATACGTTTCATATCTGATTGATTTTGTCGATTGACTTGTGGAGAGGTGAGTGTTGACAGTGAATTGTCAAGATCTGTTTAACACAAATTGATTTCTTAACACAAATATTCAGAAAAAATTAATGCAACTTCAGTCCGCAAGGGTGAGATAAATTGAAAGTGGATGTCAGCTAGAATTGCATATTTTTTTATTTCTGTTATTCACTGTGTAGGAAGACTGAATAGGTAAAGTTGAAATTAAAGAAATCTATAATTACATTATTAGCGGTAGAATTGTATGATATTTTGAATTAAAAATCTAAATCTTTTTGCCTTTTAAAAGGAAACTTTTTAAAATGTTAGCACACCCTGAATAAAGTAATTGCTCTGTGGTGGGTGAGTATATCAAAGTGGTACGCTGTGTGACACAGAGAGAGGCGGAGGCCACGAAAACTCAGTTTATGGAAAGATGCTCTTTAGTAGTTCTGGTCAGCCATGGATGGAGAACAAGATGGATTGAGCTACACAGCAGGGAATAAAAGATACTGTTTAAAACTCTAAATCCAAGAATGTACAGTATTAACCCATTTCCATGACAGGGAGGAGTGTCACAGCTGGAATCTTAATTAAAATGACAAGTTTGTCTATGGAACGCTCTACCTGTGCACATGTGACAGCTGCCCCCTCATTGTCCATTTTTAAAACTTATTTAAAAACCTACTTTCAATCACTGGCCTTCAAACCAACTGCGATTTGATTTTACTTAATTTTTACTGGCATGGTTTCTAATCTGTATTTGCATTGTTTTGTTGTGTTTTGTAGCAAGTTTCTTTATTTGTTATTGTGTGTTTAATTTTTATCCCTTAGTGTGATTTGATTGCTTTTTGATGTTCAGCACTCACATTAAATCACATTGATGATGAATTATCTTAGGTATTTATCAACAATTACTCATAGTCAAACCAAACCTTCTGTTGCGCAGCAGAGATCGCGGCCCTTTCCTTTAGAAAGACGCTCGCAGCTTGATGCTAACCAGGTAGGTTGGTCATCAGGCAAAGATTGGTTGTCTCTCAGCGTCTTACATCTCCAGCTGGTGAATAAGAAGATCACCGTCAGCTGTGTGCTCTGTGACCGGCGGCCACGACCTCCGGCACAGATCCTCTGCTCAGGAGAGACCTCACACTTTGCACACAAATATGGTCAGGCCATCTTCACACAGACTACGTTCCGCGTACGCTCCGTCCTCCATCGCAACACGTGTCGTCTGGCGATCCACAATGGATGCCTGTAGGCTTGGTTCATGCGTCCAGACAGCCCCCCCCCCCCCCCCTTCACTTTGACGTATACTGGATCCACTTTACGCTTCCTTCACCTGACTTCCTGTCTCATCTGTTTTGTGGAAGTTAAAACATTTTGCTTCATCATCTGTCAAGAATAGACTCGAGCCATGTTTCGGATATTTCTGTAGCGCCACAGAGCCGGTGGGAATTACCGGATCGACTAGAATGGCTTCTGTTTCGGAGCAAAACGTCTGGATGATGGAGTCTGTGTGAGTGAGGTGTCACACCCCAGCAAAAGCTTAATTGAAACTTACTGAATCAGTTTTTCTTTCCACATAAAACCCTAGCCAGGTTGACATTTTAGTCCTCCAGATGAAAATGGTTGCAAACTGTTTGAAATCAAAGAGCAAAGAGAAGCAAGACGACTCTTTCCGGGTGAACCGCAACGAGCAACCAGAGGATGAAGAGCGGTGAGAGAAAACAAAGCACCGAGTAATCATTCTCTGCCCTCCAACTGTTATTCACTTAATCTGTGTGTCTGTGTGGAAGCAGCTTGTAATCAGCTGCACTGACCTGAGGCAGAGGAAGGCGCCGTTTTACACCATACAGCAGAAACTTATTTCACTATGTTCTTAACGAACGTGTTAAATGAATTCTGAATCAGATTGTTTATAATAATAGAGCTGTGATATAATTGAATGGAGCAATTACTTTGATTCACGTGTTTAAAGTAAATTACCACAGTGAATTACGGAGGATTACTGAGTGTTTATCAAGCGTGTTTGTGGCTGCACGCAAAAGGTTCAGTTCATCCGTTATTTTCTTCCGTGTATGAAGGATCAGGAGTTGTGAGAACCAGATCCCAAAGGGTAACCCAGGCGGTCCTCTTAGCTGGTATTCCTCAGCTAGAAAGGACACTACTTCCAGGCACTTCTATGTCGGCCCTGGCTGTCTCCTTCCCTAGAATGCCTCCTAAGGCTCCTTCCATTGGCTCCCTGGATCTCAGAGAATAGACTTTAAAATACTTCTGTTAGTCTATAAATCCCTGAATGGCTTAGCACCTGAATACATCACAGACTTGTTATCAGTGCATCAACCCTCCAGACCACTCAGGTCTTCTGACTGAAGTCTACCCTGCAGAACCAGAACCAGAACATAGTTCCAATGCTCCAGTTATCTTGAACAAACTTCCAGCAAACTGTAAAAGTGCTGAAAGCCTGAGTTCCTTTAAATCGAGATTAAAAACGTATTTGTTTAGGATTGCCTTCGACTGTTCTAGTTAAACTGTTTTACTGAAACACCATTAGTTCAACTTTGTAGTCCAACTGTTTTTAATGTTTGCTTTTAGTTTCTATCCTCCCATGTTTATTTTTGTTTCTACATTTTATTCCAACTTGCTTTTATTCTGTTTTATTTTCCTATATATGCAAAATATGCAAAATACGATAAGGGTATCGCAACACGCCCACCTTTACAGGTACTTGCCCTTGCACCATCTGTGGGCCAGTGGCATCACTCTCTGTCTCCTTCCCTCAAGGCACCGCTCGGTCTCTGTGACTGGAATCTATCCTCCCATGTTTATTTTTGTTTCTACATTTTATTCTAACTTGCTTTTATTTTGTTTTATTTTCCTATAATTTAATCATGTAAACAATTTGCATTGTCTTTGTACTGAAATATGCTCTATAAATAAATGTGCCTTGCCTTGGCTAAAGGAGGTGTCACAAAGCTACTACCTGAACTACTTCCTTTCAGTGGCGAAGGAGCAGTGGCTCTTCCTCAACATCCTGATGCCTTTGTTTGAGGCAGAGCCTGACAACACAATGAGAAAGCCGAAAAGTCCAAGATCTCTTTCTTTTGCTCAAATTCTACATCTAATCCTCAGTTGTGTACGAGGAACATATTTAGAACCAGTAAATCAAGAGCCACTCTGTGGGGTGCCCCCAGGGACATATATCAAAATTAACTTCCATATACACATGTTAAATTAAACTCTTCCATATAATATAGTGAAAACCGTGCATAAACACTAGTGAAATGCTCTCACACACACTAGTGAAAACATTTACCTCTTATATAACCTACTGAAAACCGTGCACAAACACTAGTGAAAAGCTCTCACATAAACTAGTGAAAACATTTACCTCTTATATAACCTACTCAAACGTTCTCATACAAAGTAGTGAGAACTGTTCATATAAACTGGTGAAAAGCTTTACCTTTCATATACAGTACTGAAAAGCTTTCATATACACTACTGAAAAGCTCTCACACACACTACTGAAAAGCTTTCATAAACACTACTGAAAAGCTCTCACACACACTACTAAAAAAGCTTTTATATACACTACTGAAAAGCTTTTATATACACTACTGAAAAGCTTTCATAAACACTACTGAAAAGCTCTCACACACACTACTAAAAAAGCTTTTATATACACTACTGAAAAGCTTTTATATACACTACTGAAAAGCTTTTATATACACTACTGAAATAGCGGTTTAGCGTTGTAGCATTTGACAGGATCCGGAACAGGGTCTCCGTTGAAGCCAAAATAAAGTTGAGAAATGCCCCTGCTTCTGTGAGGCGTCATGAAGCGTTTCGACACGTTGCCAAACTGTATTGATACTGTGCCGATACTGTGTCACTGAATACTGACACCTGCTGGACGTTAAAAATCCCTACAGGCAACCTAGTTGACAGCGTTAACTGACACTGATTAGATGACCTAGTATACACAATAATACAATTTAAGTCATTGTATGTTGCATTGTATTATTTCATATTTTCATTTGAATTTAAAATATCTTTGATTTTTTTTATACAGTCAATAAATAATGTGAACCTGTATCATAACGTAATAACCTCTAAGTAAAAATGTTGTGAATGAGGATGCTTGTGGACTGGCATTTTTTTTTTTTACAAATTTTTATTCAAAAAAATAAGTTGTTTCGACGTTTTGATATTGAATATTGAATCTGTTACGCTTTTTTGATATCACTTCTCCAGCAGTAGAAAACACCCGATGAAGCACAGATGATGCTGGAGTTCAGAGAAATTGTAATGAAAAGCGGAAGAGGTTTGGACAGACTGTCTTTTCGTTTTTCCAGTATATCATAGGATCTTGGGACCCTCTGCCAAGTATCTGTGCACCTCCTGGATGGCATTAGCTGGCACTTTTGGTCTGCCTGCCCACTTCGATGTCAAATGTTGCCAAATGTTATATGTAAAAAGAACAAATTGGCATTTTAGTACATGATTTATAAACAACAAACATGCCCAATAACATGCCTGAAGTAGGGGGAGACAGCTTTTGTGAAGATGGTCCTGGCAAGGGCTCATTTAGGGTCGTCAGATGATTTATTTCAATATCCTCAGCCGCACATCGCTTTTCTAAGACAACGAAGGAACGCTCTCAGTTCTGAACAATTTCTTTGTGCTGCTCTTCATTTTTATGCCAACGGCAGCTTTTTAATAACGTAGGAGACACAGAAAACCTCTCAGAGGAAACTGTATGTTGCGCTGTCAGAAATGTTATTCAGTTACACTTTAAAGGTGTTCCATAGTCAGAGACCCACAAGATTAATAAAATAACTATGCTGAATAAAAGCAATAATTTATTCTGTATCAAATTTCGGCACTTCCAGCTCTAAATTTCCATTCCATATAGCCTATGTAGTTAATATAAAGTGAGATTGGCAGATTAAACATCTACAAGTACTTCCGGCGGCGCCCCTGGCGGCAGCAGCCGAACACAGCTCCTGTACCAACTCGCGGACTTTTTGCATAAAAATGCATAAAAATGCCGCCAAACTCGCTGGAAACCACTCATCTACCCAGCCGATCAGTACTTGACCGCGAGCGCCTGCTGGAGTTACGATCAAGTTGTGTTTTTGGACTTTTAAATACCACGCTTGACTGCTTACGTGACTGTGGCGTCCTACGGAGACCAGCCCCGGAGGCCTGTGAAGCGGCGGCCTCGACGAGCAGCTCACGCCGGTGGAGAGCGACGCGAAAGCGGTGTAGCCGGCCGAAGAAGCGCGGTTGCCGAGGAGGCTTAGCAGCGAGGCTAAAGGCTAACCCATTCAGACCGCCGCTCCCGTCCATCTGGCTTTCCAACGTTCGCTCACTGGACAACAAAATGGACCACTTACAACTCGAGCTCTCTGCAAAGAGGGAGTTTAGAGACTGCTGCGCTCTCATTCTGACCGAAACATGGCTCACCTCATCATTCCCGGACAACGCCGTTAGCCTGGAGGGGCTAGCTACTTTCCGCGCCGACAGACAAACAGAACTCTGCGGTAAGACCCGAGGTGGAGGACTCTGCGTTTACATTAATAACACCTGGTGTAAAAATGCTAGATTAGTCACAAGTTTCTGCTCTCCGGACATTGAGCTTCTGACTGTTAGCTGCAGACCTTTTTATCTGCCTAGAGAGTTCACTGTTGTTATCATCGCAGCGGTTTACGTCCCTCCCAGCGCTAATACTAAAGATGCTATGGGTGTTCTCTATCGGACTATCTCTGAGCTGCAATCTGCACACACAGAGGGTGTTTTCATCATTGCTGGGGATTTTAACCAGGCAAATATGAAAACTGTTCTCCCTCATTTTTACCAACACGTGGATTTTGCAACTCGGGGAGAGAACACTCTAGACTTAGTCTACACAAATATAAAAGGAGCATTCAGAGCAGCCCCCGCCCCCACCTCGGCTCTTCAGATCACCTTTCTGTAATGCTAATTCCTGCATACAGGCCCCTGCTGATCAGAGCAAAACCAACAGCGAGGCAGGTGATGGTGTGGACTGAGGGAGCAATGGAGGCGCTCCAGGACTGTTTTGAGTGCTCTGACTGGAACATGTTCAAAGCTGCTGCAACTTATGAGGACAAGATCAACATTGATGAGTACGCCATGACTGTGTCAGCCTACATCAACAAATGCATTGAGGACGTCAGCACCACCAAGACCATCATCACCCGAGCCAACCAACGACCCTGGATTACTGCGGAGGTCCGTCAAGCGCTAAAAGCATGGAACTCAGCCTTCAAGTCTGGTGACAAGGAGGCACTGAGGACAGCGAGAGCCAACTTGAACCGTGCCATCAGGCTAGCAAAGCGGAACCACAGTCAGAAAATCCAGGAGCTTTTCCATGACACCAGCAACACCAGGAGCATGTGGAAAGGCATCCGGGCGATCACTGAATACAACACCCCCTCCCCCCCGGTGGGTGAAGTTGATGCTGACTTCCTCAATGGACTAAATAACTTCTTTGGGAGGTTTGAGGCACTAAACAGCACACCAGCAGTGAAGGCTGTTCCCCATCAGGAAGAGGAGGTCCTCTGCCTTGACACCGCCGACGTGTGGAAGACTCTGAGGAGAGTCAACCCGCGGAAGGCCCCAGGCCCCGACAACATACCTGGGCAGGTGCTCAAGGAGTGTGCAGGTCAGCTGGCTGGTGTCCTCACAGACATTTTTAACACCTCGCTGGACCAAGCCATAGTGCCAGCATGCTTCAAGTCTGCCTCCATCATTCCGGTGCCAAAGAAACCTCAAGTCACCTGTTTCAACGACTACCGGCCTGTTGCACTGACTCCCATCATGATGAAGTGCTTTGGTAGGCTGGTAAAGGAACACATCGTCTCCAGTCTCCCCCCAACACTCGACCCGTTCCAGTTTGCCTACCGACGGAACCACTCCACTGAGGACGCCATCTCCTCTGCTCTTCACCTGAGCCTGGCACACCTGGAGGAGAAGAACACGCACGTGCGGATGCTGTTCCTGGACTTCAGTTCAGCGTTCAACACCATCATCCCACAACATCTGGTGGCAAAACTGGAGCATCTGGGCTTCAACACACCCCTACGAAACTGGCTGCTAGACTTCCTCACCAACAGACCTCAGTCAGTCCGGGTCGGACAGAACACCTCTGATGTCATCACCCTCAGCACGGGCTCCCCTCAGGGCTGCGTCCTGAGCCCCCTGCTGTTCACCCTGATGACACACGACTGCGTCCCCAGGTTCACCACCAATCACATCGTGAAGTTTGCAGACGACACAACGGTGGTGGGCCTGATCAGAGACGACAACGACCAGGACTACAGAGAGGAGGTGGAGCAGCTGGTGGGCTGGTGCAGAGACAACAGCCTGATCCTGAACGTGGAGAAGACGAAGGAGATCATCGTCGACTTCAGGAAAAACCGGCCTCACCATGCTCCACTGCTCATCAACAACTCAGCGGTGGAGGTGGTCAGCAGCACCAAGTTCCTGGGGGTGCACATCACGGACAACCTCACCTGGACTGTGAACACCACGTCACTGGTGAAGAGGGCACAGAAACGACTGTACTTTCTGCGGAGGATGAGGAGAGCCCGCCTGCCCCCGCCCATCCTCACGACCTTCTATAGAAGCACCATAGAGAGTATTCTGACCAGCTGTCTCTCTGTGTGGTGTGGAGGCTGCAGTGCCTCCGACTGGAAGAACGTGAGGAGAGTGGTGAGGACAGCAGAAGGGATCATCGGGGCTCCTCTTCCCTCCATAAAAGACATTTCATCGCAGCGCTGTGTGTCTCGAGCCCGTAACATCATCAGGGACCCCTCACACCCCCACCACAGACTATTCTCCCTGCTGCCCTCTGGAAAGAGGTTTCGCAGCATCCGCTGCAGGTCCACTAGGTTCTGCAAAAGCTTTTTCCCTGCTGCCATCAGACTGTTGAACTGCTGAACTGCTAAAGTATAAAAACGGACTGTGTACCACATTCGATTCGCTGATTTGCACATTTGCACACTTGCACATTGTATTATATCCTGCAAAATTGCTGCTGCACCTTACTGGGAAACGTACTGCAAAACTGTGTACAATGCAACTGTCTACTTTTAAATCATTGCTGCACCTTACTGCATATTTGTTTACATTTGTTTTACACTGTTTACATTTCAACTGCCTACTGTTCACTGCTGCACTTTATCCGGAAGTCAATTTATCCTGTAAGTGACTGCGATTTATCACTGCACTTTATCCTGTACTGTAATTCACCGCAAGGTATCCTGTAGAGTTACTGCAATCTTTCTGAGCTGTGTGAAAACGAAATTTCGTTCTGTATCCACTCTGTGTATACAAAATGACAATAAAGAAAGTCTAAGTCTAAGTCTAAGTCTACAAGACAATCAGTGTCAACTCATTTTTAGAAGGATTGGTGAACAATGGCACAAAGATGAACATATCAGTTATTTCAATAACACACACCATCCCATCATTAATTGCATATGTTGAATATAGGCAATTAATGCTTTAGTTGAGTACTGTTAAACATAAAACTTTTAACTTAACCTTGCCTGGTTAAGCTGTACTTTATCATGATTTGCTGCCATGTCCTTTCAATGCTTTTAGTAATGATTGCCCCCCCCCCCCTCCACACACACACACACACACACACACACACACACACACACACACACACACACACACACACACACACACACACACACACACACACACACACACACACACACACACACCTTTTGTGTTGAACTAGTGAAGTGTGAGAAAACAGCTTTAATTCTCCATCACATAACTTTCATATTGTGCATGCATTGACTTTTTCAACAATTACTATTATTATTATATATTACTTAATTTTCTCTAGCGGTTTTCAGCAGCAACGGCATTGTTTCTTATGGTTTAATATTGTCCATATGCCTTCTTTAAAGATTTCTAATTCTACTCGCAGGACATGCGCATTTCCAAGCTTATTTCCTGTTGTTGCCATGGTGAATCGCGTTATTTGCGTTCCATTGATCGGGCTTTTTTTCATGCTCGTGTTCACGTTCAACTCATGGTTGATCGGGCGCTGTGTTTAGTTACCTGACTTATATCATCTGTTTTCAAATCAGAAACGCTGAATATGACAGAGTGATGTACAACCCACTCAAGGTAGTTCAGCCGTTTTTTCTGACACAAGACTCAGAACAAAGACGCACAGCGCAACCTGCCCAACCATAAAGGCGTCTGCCAAACCCATCAGTGGTGTGCTCCGATCAGCACCTGGCACTCACAGAGCGAGACTGCGGAACACCATCTCACCAGAGTTGTAAAATGGTTAAAAAAAAAAACGAACAGTTCAGCTTGGCTTTTATTTACTGCGCAGCATAGCTTTGATGTGCGTGCTGAATCCAGATGCGCGAATGCACACGCGCGCAGCTTAGAGGGAACAGAACACTGCTTATAAACACAGTTTGGCGCGTCCGTCAGTTCGAAACAGTTCCTGTATCGATCACGTGACTTTCCCCGCGTATCGACACGGGTTTTGCTCTATGAGCTCGACGCATGCGCCGATGCATCGGTGTTGCCGGACCCATCACTACTCAGCAGTAATCAATAATTTTATTCGGCCGGAGATTGCACAAAATGTACAGAGCTAACCGGAATGACCTCTGTTTATAATAACTTCCGGGTTAGTGACATTCCTTCCTGTTTCACTGAAATACCTTCCGTTTCAAGTGAAATGCCTTCCGTTTCAAGTGAAATGCCTTCCGTTTCAACTGAAATCCGTAGCTTTTCAGTAGTATGTATGAAAGCTTTTCAGTAGTGTGTGTGAGAGCTTTTCAGCAGTGTGTATGAAAGCTTTTCAGTAGTGTATATGAAAGCTTTTCAGTAGTGTATATGAAAGCTTTTCAGTAGTGTATATAAAAGCTTTTCAGTAGTGTATATGAAAGCTTTTCAGTAGTGTATATAAAAGCTTTTCAGTAGTGTATATAAAAGCTTTTTCAGTAGTGTGTGTGAGAGCTTTTCAGTAGTGTATATAAAAGCTTTTCAGTAGTGTATATAAAAGCTTTTTTAGTAGTGAGTGTGAGAGCTTTTCAGTAGTGTATATAAAAGCTTTTCAGTAGTGTATATAAAAGCTTTTTCAGTAGTGTGTGTGAGAGCTTTTCAGTAGTGTATATAAAAGCTTTTCAGTAGTGTATATAAAAGCTTTTTTAGTAGTGTGTGTGAGAGCTTTTCAGTAGTGTATATAAAAGCTTTTTTAGTAGTGTGTGTGAGAGCTTTTCAGTAGTGTATATAAAAGCTTTTCACTAGTGTATATAAAAGCTTTTTAGTAGTGTTTATGAAAGCTTTTCAGTAGTGTTTATGAAAGCTTTTCAGTAGTGTTTATGAAAGCTTTTCAGTAGTGTTTATGAAAGCTTTTTTAGTAGTGTGTGTGAAAGCTTTTCAGTAGTGTATATGAAAGCTTTTCAGTAGTGTATATGAAAGGTAAAGCTTTTCACCAGTTTATATGAACAGTTCTCACTATTTTGTATGAGAACGTTTGAGTAGGTTATATAAGAGGTAAATGTTTTCACTAGTTTATGTGAGAGCTTTTCACTAGTGTTTGTGCACGGTTTTCAGTAGGTTATATAAGAGGTAAATGTTTTCACTAGTGTGTGTGAGAGCTTTTCACTAGTGTTTATGCACGGTTTTCACTATATTATATGGTAGAGTTTAATTTAACATGTGTATATGGAAGTTAATTTTGATATATGTCCCTGGGGGCACCCCATACCACTCCCTCAGAAATCCAGACAAAGCTCCGATCCACTTAGTCGTCTATGATGTGATGACACTTGATCTCCTCCACTTCAGACAGACTCATCCACTGCTTTGAGCAACAAGCCGCTGTTTTCCATCATGACCCGTGGTTGGAGGAGCTCATTCTCATCCTGAATGTAAATGGTTCCCGGTGAAGGTTCTGGCATGAAGAGGCCAACAGGACTAAACAGATAAAACCTCAAGTTTACACACCTGTTTTACAAAGAAAATTAGAAAAGAATTGCAGTCCTGCGATAATCCAGCCTCTAAAAGCTTCTGCTTCAGCGATGGAGACTCAATGATGGTAGACCCCCAAAAGTAGCATCCTGTGCTGAAGCAGCTCCCCCAACAAAGTGCCTCATGGGACATGGTTGTAAACCTGTTTCACATTCACAAAACATGTTTATACGGTAAACTCCTGTTATATTTTCTATCCATCCATTAGATGAGGGTCATATCCACTGTTTCAAGCCTAGGGGGAAATCCACACGGCTCTCCTTGGATCCAAATTGTGAAGTTTGTGTCATAATTCATATGTGAATAATTTTCAAAAACTTTCCTTTGTGACAAAGCTTCTAGTTAGAGTGGCTCATGTTACGCTGAGCTATATCTATAGTTATGCTGCTATAGGCTTAGGCTGCTGGAGGACATCAGGGTCTATTTCTCTCACTCTGCTGAGTTCTCCTACTGCTCTTCAATTTGCATTGTTTGTTGTTATTTCAACTTTTTTTAATTAATTTTTTTCCTTTTCTTCATAAAACCAAAACATACCTGTAGAGTTAAGTAAATAGTTTACTATGTATAAATATATTTCATACACTACATAGTTAATGATCTGATTTAGCCCACTAATTAATAGTGGGTTACATTTCATGAATTATGAAGGAAAAAACTAAAGCAGCTCATAAATTATACAATGTTTATCCAGAAACATCAATCTTCAGCGGATGTGACTGCTTAAAACTCTTCGTGAGTCAAAATTCAAGCACACGTCCTTTGGGATCTTAATTAGTATGAGAGTTCAGTCTGGTGAAAAATATTAATTGAATTTCTTCCCAGAGTTTAGGAGTTTGTTTTTCTTTAAAATGAAACTTTTGCTCTCATTAAAGACCAGATCTGCGGGGACAAGACTGATCAAGTAACCTCACATGTTCCCCAAAATGTCTTTCACTGTATTTTTTTTTTGATTGTTCTGCAGAAAGAATTATTGTACGCCTTTTTATCACAAAAGGCAAACCATACAAATATTGTTCTGACACTGACAGAGCTGCAGTTTTGAAAATAAAACATGCAATTCATAATTAGTTTGGAGAGGCAAAGGAGCACATAATAAGTGGCCTCACGAGTGGAGCGCCAGTGTCGTCAGGCAGTTTCCCACAGGTCTGAAGGTCAGCCAAAGCGGTGAGCATAGGCCATCAGACACAGTGGATACCTCTTAGATGCCTCAGCCACACCTGACAGAGTGCGTTTTGGGTTTGGATCACTCTGCGTGGTTGTAGTGTGCACCTGCTTGACATGTGGGACATACAGATGGTACAGTGACCTGATACTGAAAACAGCAGGTAGGTCATGATCCTGCATCACGTTTTAATTCCATACCCGTGTAGGGATGGCAGGTGCAGATGTCAGGAGGTTCTGTAGTATTTGCACACCATGTGATGATTCACCCTGGGTGTGGTCTCTCTGGGAAAACTGGAGCCTTCACCGACATAATGACAATGTGTTGTTATGTTTCAGCCTCGTCCTCATCTTCTTGACCCGTCTCTAAACCTTTAAATTTCACCCCACAAGTCACAGACTTCATGGCTTTACCTAAATCTTCACATGTTGATGTCACCTCTGTTTTTTTATTATATTAAGATATTAAATAAGATTCATGACCATGTAAACACAGAACCACCTACGGGGCTGGTTTTTATCTCTTTGAACTGATTTAAAATGTTTCTATTTAGTGGTTTTGGTTAAGAAATTCTATTTTGAAAGATTTGGTTATAATCTGGTCCTGATTAAAAATCTTGACACAAACTGGATGATTGATAGACTCTCACAAACAGCGGAAGGTTATAAACCGCAGGGTA
Organism: Fundulus diaphanus; assembly: GCA_037039145.1. NCBI lineage: Eukaryota > Metazoa > Chordata > Actinopteri > Cyprinodontiformes > Fundulidae > Fundulus > Fundulus diaphanus. The sequence goes on from CM073126.1 coordinate 5,764,165, forward strand.
TAGTTCGGCGTAAACATTTCTTAAATATAAGATAAGGTAAGTAAATTCCTCTACTGTCCCACAATGGGGAAATTTGGCCGTGACAATTGCAAAGATACAGATAGAGTTACACACAATTTAAAGTAATGGGGGAAAAAAACAAGCTAATCTAACGATAGCAATAGAGAATGAGCTTTATTGGAAAGGTAAAAAATAAAGCAAAAATGAATATCAGAGCAAGTATTGTACAATATTGATAATTATATGGCATATTCAGATAAAAAAAATGAAAAAACCCAGCCTCTTAACAGAAAAATCTGAGATGTTATGCAATATGCATGATATTGCAGCAGCATCTCGGAGTAACTAAGGCGTGTGCAAGTTTACCTTAGCATCTGGGAGACAGTGTAAACGATGAATTATTGGATGAGAACCCATGCCACCATTAGCATGTTGGTAAACGGTTATTGAGTCTGTTGTGAGCAGCAGACATTATAAAGTCTGTCAGTAGCTGGAGGAAGCGCTTCTTTGAGCATCTAGGATGCAGCAGTTTGTCACTGAACGAGCTCTCCAGCTCTGCAGCAGCTCCATCCATGGGGTGGGAGACATTGCCCATCAACTATTACACCTTCCCTGTTTATTTATCTGCCAAACCTCTGCTTTTGTGTGGTTGTGGCGATGGGGCATCCGGTTCCCCTAAGTTCCGATGTTGGTTTCACAGAAAACAGGCTTTACTCAGCTTGATCGACCCTGCAGATGTTTGTGAGTCTCCGAACCCCAAGCGGGCCCATGGTTGCTTGTCTCCCCAGTGTAGAACTCCTCTCTCCTCAAGGGTCCACAGGCAAAGAAGGAGATAAATCCAAGGGGGCTTGGTACATAGCAGTGTTGGCACCCCCTGCTGTGATGGGCAGTACCCTGGGGCCCTGTAAAAGTCTCACATTTCAGTGGCTTTACACTGACAGTTTGATTTTATTCCCCGTGGCTGATTGCACAACACCATTGTCCTCATTCTCCTGTGCCAACTGCAAATCTATTTATGCCCAGGTTCTGTACGGCTGAGGGAGGTTCTGCTAAAGCCCTGGGTTATTCTTCATGCAAGTGAAGTGGCAAGGTGGATTCTGCCCAATGCACCTGCACCGCTGGTATGGCTGGGCTCTTTTGAGGCACCTGTGAGGATGAGACGTTCAAAGACATGCACCAATGAGGCAACATACTGGATGTTGACTCGAAAACTGAGAAAGATCGGACCAGCACCTGTCCATGCCATTGTCTACTCCACTGCTGCTACCATAAAGATAGACTTGGACAAGCTCATTGCTGGGCAGGAAGGAGTGACAAGCATGAGGATGCGAGCTGGAAGCAAGTGTCCTAAGACAGAGGACCCACAGACATGTCCATGTTATGAGGCTATGCATGTTTGCCGGTCAGTGTACAACATTGGAACTGAAAAGTACTATCAGCATTATGCTGATTCAGCTGAGCCATCTGTAGTGTCTAAATCATTACAGCACCTTTGGTATCCTGGTAAGGACAGCTGTGAGCTCCCTGACCTTCTCCAGTACTGCGAGGGGCTCATATGGTGGCAGTATCTCCGGTTCAGGCAGCAGTGATGGGGAAAAAAAGATTCATTCAACTGGTTTTCACTGTGTACAAGAAGAATCAGCTCCTCAAACATCCATGCGGTGTCCACCAGCATTTCTAAGCCAGCCCTCCCCACTGTGAATGCTGTTTGCTATCCACGTCAGACAAAAGATGAAAGGGTTCCAGCACATTTGTAGTGTGGGACAGAAGCAAGGCAAAAATACCAAGAAAGGACTGCACCAGACCACATTGGCCTCACAGTGAAGCACTGTGGCGTTATCCTAAACCCCTGTTTTCCAGAGCTTGGGGCATCTCCGGATGGGCTCACCCACTGTTCCTGTTGTGGAAAAGGCTGCCTGGAACTAAAATGCCCATCGAAGCACTGGAACACAGTGAGGACACGAGCTTTTGTCTTCACTCCAGTGATGGATGTTTAGTGTTGAAGGAGACACATAAATATTACACCAAAATACAGACTCAAATCTCTGCGACAAGTGCAGTTTTGTGACTTTGTTTTTTGGACCCTGCTGGACTACAAGGTGTTGCGCATCACACCAGATGTGAACTTCTGGCGACCGCTGTTAAAGAGGACAATCAAATCTCTTCATTCATTCATCTCTCAGTTCACTTGAGGTCAGCACCACAGTACGTGAGTGAGCCGCGTACTGAACAAAGTCATGATGCAACCTGTTTGCGCTGTGTGTTTGTTTTTATGTGGCCTTACACAAAATTAGCCATTAGCTTGGAGAAACAGAGCACGTGACACAGAGAAAAGGCAGCCAGTCATTCGCCAATTAGTACTGTGCTGTGCTGGAGTGGCGCTGTGTCACAGCATAAATGAATCACATCCTCATTCATGCAATAAGCGGATTGTGCTGAAAGAGGTTCTTTGTCACTCCACGTTAATGAATTGTGTGATTCGGCAAATGGATCTTTTGAACGACTCATTTAGATGTAGTGATCCTAGAGATCCTATACACTCAAATGAACTGCAGTTCCAATCACTACTACAGAGGTAAGAATTTGGCTTCAGGTGTTTATTTTATATATTAGAGATATATGACAAATGTGGTGCAGTCAGTAGTGATCCCCCACAACCCTGTGAAGAGGAGCAGATTCCCTGAGGCAGATGCCAGATCATTCTTATTAAATGAGAGGTAATCAAGCCTCCACTACTTTGTTGCCCAGGCACTCTCTCCTTTTTGAAGCTTATGCCATTTTTCATACTCACAAAAAAAAACTGTTCCCAGTCCACGATTTGTTCCTGGTTACCAGTCATGTGCCTCCTCGTTCTTTGAATTCCTTGGACAACTCACCTTGAGTTAATCGTGCTGCAGCAGAGGAGCGCAGGATCAGCTGGCAAACTGAGCGCAGAGACAGAACCCAGACAGAGAGGCCAGAACACCACAACTTCTGGACATGCAGTTTTTTGTAGAGGTAAGACAGTTTCACAACGTTGAACTAGTTTTTACACATTTTCATTTTTTGGTGTTTAGTGATTCAAGGACAACAAAGTACTGTATATCATCAGTATATTTAAAATGTGGATTGTGTGAATTTGGACAGCTTTATAGCAATGAAACAATATATTGATTTTTGTTTCTTTTACTGTTAGAGGACACCTGTTACATAAAATGTCTTGTTGACCTGCCGTATCTAATCAAAGACATTGACTGCATGACTCATCAGACTGAAGAAAATGTGAGCAGCAAGTGTGAGTGTATTTGTATGCATGTTAGTGTGTGTCAATGTCATTGCAGGACATTTGTGCCATTAAGTATGTCCTCAATCACTGCTAAGACTGTAAAGCCTGACTCTGCTTGTTCGTGGTATCAGGACAACCTGCACATGTGCACCTTAACAGAACACCATAAATTATCTTCCTCATCCATTATAATGTGTGTGTTGTATTGGTAGCCTACAAGTTTCTTTAAATAACTATTTCTATCAAATTAGTCTTTGTTTATACCTCGTTTTTAATTCCTGTGTACAATATATGTTTTTGAATTTGTCTTAGTTGGAATGTTTTATTACATACCTGTTGGAGTATTTAGGTGGTGCCTATCTCCAGCAGTCACTGCTAGAGAGGCGGGATACACCCTGGACAGGTCGCCAATCCATCACATGGTAACACAGAAACACACAAGGCAAAATAAAAAAAAAACATGTACGCACACCCACATGAAGTTGGGAACAAAAATATTGCAGAAAACTGTTTCTGTCATTTGCAACAATCCTCCGCAATCTTGACGTGTCGTGCAATTAAAAACACTGGCTTGGCACAGTTTGACTAATGTTCTACAAAAAACAATAAAATATACAAAACTAAAACAAAAATCTTGCGTAAAAAGTTGTTAAAAAGTCAGTTTATGTCACTAAAATGTTTAAATCTTTCTTGAGCCTTTAATATATTTTAATACCATGAAAACTTTATCTTGATGGTTGTTATTAAGCTGGCAGTAGGCTAATGCTTCCATTTAGTAGCATTCTATGCTAAGGTTTGGTCACATTCTATGCAGAGTTGCCAAGTCTGCTTATTGTAAGTGATTTTCGGCCTGTTTTTTCATCCACACTGCTATGAGCAAAATGCAAATAAAACACTCCCAGGCGCTTTTTTATGATCTCAGGGGACTTTAACCACTTATCCCTGTCCTCCACCCTCCTCACCTTTAATCACTATGTTACCTGCAACACTAGAAACACTAAAACTCTAGACTCACTGTATATAAAATGCAAAGATGCATACAGTTCATCACCCCACCCCCACTTGGTGGCTCAGATCATAACCTGGTTCACCTCCACTCTGTGTATAAACCACTTGTACATAGAGAACCAGTTGTTACACGCATAGTGAGGAAATGGTCTGAACAAGGCAGAAGAAGCCTTGAGGGAGTGCTTCAGCTCCACAGCATGGGATAAACTGTGCTATCCTCATCATTTACTATATACATTTCTGTGTGGATTCTATTGTACCCCTCATGAAAGTTGGGTGCTTCTCCAACAGCAAGCGCTGGGTAAACTCGGACATAAAAGCTTCTCTAAAGGAAAAGAAGAGGGCTTCCAGGTCAGGAAAGAAAGAGGAACTGAAAGCTGTACAGAAAGAACTAAGGAAGAAGATCAGAGATGGGGGAAACAACTACAGGAAGGAAATGGATGTGTAACTGCAACACAACAATATCAGTGATATTTGGAAAAGCCTGAAAACAGTTTCAGGTCACAAACAGACACACTATCTGAGGTTTCACCAGCCCTTGCTAACCCTGCTACTTAACAATCTTAAATTGGCTCCACTGCAGTCTGTCTACCACTGGGTGTTCACCCTAACAAATAAACTGGACTAGATTCATAATACTGATGCTCTTCACCAGAAAGGTCAAAGCAGACTTCACCTGCTTCTGGAGTGCAAGAGGTGCTCCTGAAGACTTACTTTCACTCTGTGGTGGCATAAGCCATCTTCTATGGTGTAGTTTGTTGTAGCAGCAGTTTATCCGTAGGTGAGAGGATGCAGCTGGATAAACTGATTAGGAGGGCCAGCTCTGTCCTGGGATGTCCCCTAAACTCAGTGCAGGAGGTGGGATACTGCTGCATCCTAGATGTTCAAATCAGTGCTTCCACAGGTTGTTAGACTTTATAATCTCTGCTACTCACAAAAAACCCCTCAAGTGTTTACAACCTGGTAATGGTTGCACGGGTTCAGAGCTAATCAAGAATCATTTACACTGCAGCTCAGATGCTAATTTCTATTTGCACATTATTTAGCTACTCTGAGGTGTTTGTTTGTACAATCATGTATTTTGCATTGTTTTCCCACCTTGTTCTGTAAATCAGCTGCTGTCTTTGATCTATTTAACTTGAACATTGCATTTTTATCTGACATCTAACATAGTTAATTTTTTGCCTTTCTGATGAGTTACTTCTGATTTGCTTCAGAGCCTAACTTTAAATTAGCTTTTTTTTCATTGCTAATCTAGTGTATATAAGATAAGAAAACATATTTCTTGTGTGAGATATGTAAAAAAAATCTATGTCCATGTGTGCTGTGTATATGAAGCAAGGGTAATTTACATTGTGTAAAAATGTTGGTGTATTATGCAGGATTTATATTTCGATTGGCAGAAAACGACAGAGACAGAAGGGATGATGTGGAGCAGTGGGTGTAGAGCCTCTTAGCCATCAGCATGAAAGCTGCTTTTCCACTTGTTAAGGGAGACAGGCTGTGCTCTCTAAATAACCAAGCATCCTCTGTGACATAAAGAAACCAAAGGCTAAGGCCCACTTAAATATCTAAAATTAAGCAGCCAAATGGGTTTGTATCGGCCTTTTATTTATTTATTTAATTTTTTGCAGTGAATGTAATTTATGCTTTCGTTATTAACTCCTGTTACTATTTCAGCTACTAGCCAACAGCAGCCGTGGGTGTTGCCAGTTGGCAACCTAGTTTAAGCAATAATGTATTTTAAAAAACAACAACCAAACTAACAAACAAACTTGTTTTACAATTCAAATGATTTTATCACACTTTATTTTGACAAACACAAGAATTTCTCCTGGTATTTTTTCCCTAAATTCAAACTAAATGAAAAAATTGCTTTGTTTTTGCACTTCTTCTTCTCTTGCTTTCCTAACTAATTAAACAGGTTCTGGGGCTTTTATTGTTACGAGATAAGAAACTCATACCCTACTTTTACTCTTCGATTGTGACATTTTCATTTTTTTTCTCTTTACAACAATGATCTACAGAATGTGAAATGGGTCTAACTTTGCTGGTGCGATTTTATTCTTACTACAGTATGTGAAGGGTTTGAAAAAGAGTCTGGCTTGTTTTCCTTCAGGCATAAATGTAAGTTTAAAACAACTTTGAAGATAATGCTGTAGTAAAAGATATTGTAAGGTTTGAAGCATTCTACTTTATTGCATAAAAAGCCAGCCTGGTATAAATGCAGTGTTTAGGACCAGCTGCAGTTGACTGAATAGAGAGTTGTCCAATCCAGCATAAAGAAAGCTGCAGTAGTCCAGTCAAGATGTAATAGAAGCATAATGACTATTTCAAGGTCACTAAAAGGTAAATAGTGTTTAAATTTGATAATCAACATCAGATGATAAAAGCTAGATGGAGCCTTGAGGTACTCCACAATTCAAAGGGGCCTCTGAGGAGAAAAGCTGAACGTCTGCCAGACAGGCAAGATGGGAAACCAATTAATGGATGTGCCTTTGACACCAACAGACTGCTCTACACGTGATGATAAAAGATCATGGTCATCTGTGTCAAAAGCAGCAGTCAAATCAAGCAGGACTAAAATAGTAGAATCCCCCAATTCTGCAGTTAAAAGCAGATCATTAAAAAATTTAAGAAGGGCTGTTTATGTGCTCTGATGCAATTTAAAGCCAGACTGAAAATTGCCAGAACCATATGTTTTAGACTATAAGGCGCACTTAAAATCCTTAAATCTTCTCAAACATTGATGGTGCGCCTTATATCTGATTACCGTTGTGCTTACTGACTGATTTTATGTGGTACAATGCGCTCAAAGATCTGTTAAAATGTGTAAGTACGACTTTGGTTAGCAACAAAGCCGCTCCGCTCAATGGATATTAGGAGCATTACGATACACTGTGTCATTACCTGATAGGACCCCTGAGCTGTCTACAAGACTGCCTGACTGTAATGTCTAAACTAGAAGTGCATTCATGTAAAGGCCCCCACATACTCGGGCGAACTTCAGTCCACAGAGGTCAACGTGTACTCGAGGCGGACTCTGCACATACACCGCGCATACAAGTACGTGCAGGGCTCATTTTTTACGACCGCATACGTGGTGTCACACTATAAACTTCTCTGAGGCAAGATGTGTTCACATCGAACTGTGTGACACTGAGCTTGATACACTGAGCTGCTCCAAGCAGGCGGTCTCCAGGACGCAGCATCAGAGTCCCTCTCTGTTCTCACTGACAGGTGGGAGCCTGCTGGAAAAGAAACGGCTCTAGGTGCTCAGCTAGCTAATCACAAATTTTACCATCCGTTCCGCCGCTACTTCCCACTGGCAGAACGTCTGGGAATTGTAGGAATTTATCGCAAGAAATGTAGGCAACAGTACGCTCAACTATGAAGGGTAAAACGTCCGCGGTGAGTGAGCGTGGAGTCCACCAAGCTCACAGTATTCGCACAGAACGCCCCAGTATGTGGGAGCCTCTAGGCAGCCTTCGCCCGGAGTACACACTAGTAACAATAAACCTAGTAAGTTAATGCAATAAAAAAGTTACGTTTATTTTGGCCTTATGTTAGAAAAAGGGCAGTGTAGTCCAACTACTCTGTCCTCCCGATAGAGCCAGATAGACAGCTGTGTGCGTAAAGGAGTGATATTACACACTTGGGAGGAATATTTAGTGCACCTTATAATCTGGTGCGCCTTATGGTCCGAAAAATATGGTAATTCAATGTAGCTGTAGATGCTCCTGAAATAAACCACCTTCTCTAACATTTTAGAACGAAAAGACAACTTAGTAATGGACCTGAGCTTTGACAGAACATTAGGATCGAGGTTTCTCTTTTTATGAAGAGGCTTGACGTCAGCATGTTTAAAAGCAGCTGGGACACAACCTAATAATACCGATTGTTGGAAAAGGATAGTGCTGATGCAGTTCGACTTAAAGGTAGAGTGAACGATTTTTCCCGAAAGAAAGGTAAGAAACACACAAGTCACTTTTTGAATTACTGCACATGCGCAAGACCACCCTACTCTTCCGCTCCTCAGGGAGATTGTGAGAAGAAATCTCCCAAATCCACTTCTTCTGAGACCTTTCTCTTCTTCTCAGAAGAAGACAGTTTGCAACACTCTGCCATCTGCCACTCTGCAGTCCGAGACTCGAACTCGAGTCCGAGTCATTAGCTAAATTTAGAGACTCGTGACTTGACTTGGACTTGAGCACTGATGACTCGAACTTGGACTCGGACTCCTACATTCAGATCATTCTGACTCGGAAATTGAGAAAAAGACTCAACTTTTTATATCATTAGGCTATAATTTTAATATGTCATTAAAATATTATTTGGTGTATGATTTTAATATCTAAATGGCGTACCGCGCACATGATGTCACCATCTCATGAGCAACGCCCCTTGCCGCTAAGGTTGGGCAAATAGTGTGAGAGCGCACGTAGCAACCAGCCATTACACATGCAACAGATACAATATGACCGACTTTTCAGCTGTTAAACTTTCACAAGAGGATGTCCAGGCGCCCATTTTACTGGTAGAACTGTGGAACAACACACCAACGTTCAGCTCAAACGATGGATTGAGTGTCGAGGGCTTAGACTGGAAAACGGGCCGAGTTGATAGAAAGGTAAGTCGTTGTTTTTCTCCTGCTCGGCGTTCACGGCGTCAGCGGCCGTTTTTTTCTGTTTGTAGTCACCGTCCAGGAATCGGTATAAATTGGCCTGCCTGCCGAACAATTTAGTCCGGCCCGGTGGCCAAATGCATTATCATTATTAAACGGCTGTATCTCCTCGCTGCATCGACCGATCTACACCAGATTTGTTGTGAGTAATGGGGGATTGCTGCCGAACGCGTTTGTGGGAATCGCCCGGTGGACGGGCGAGGAAAATGCGTAACAGCATTTGCTGTGGCGGGCGGCCGGCGGTGCGCGAACCCCGTCTGCCGGCCGGCACCGCAGCGGTGGCCAATAGGCCGGAGTGCGCTTGGCTGCGAGGGCCGATCGACGCCGCTTGCGGCTTTAACATCCTTCATATGCGGCCTGTCAGCGTACCTCGAGTCGCTGTTGCACGTTCCATAACAACAATGTTTAAAAACCATGGTTAGGAGACGGAAAAAGCAGTCGTTTTACCGAGTAAAACCAAGGGTAACTACAGCGAAAGAGTTATTAGTGCAATGGAATGTTACTGCTTCATGTCATACATCACACGTCACGGCATGTTCCTACAACGAACTTGGATCAATAGTGACTCGACTCGGACTTGACTCGGATGAGCAGTGGACTCGACTCGGACTCGACTCGGATTTTTTTTTTAATGACTTGGACTTGACTCGGACTTGAACACTGGTGACTCGAACCTGGACTCGGACTCGAGGCATAGTGACTTGACTACAACACTGGGGACAACCAATACACAAGATGCCCCCCCTGAGCTCGAAGCTGGAAAAGATTGTCCACTATAACTATAATCTGATTGGTTCTTTCCATTGGGACTGAATGACAGGATTGGTCAGTTTTTACAGGCCTGCAGCTCTGACAGAGATCTAATTTTCTTGTTCCTTTTTCTGAATGCATTATTTAGTGACTACTCTTGGAATAGAAGGACCATTTCACCCACTATAACAAAAAGTGTCTCTGAACAGGATCACCAACTATAGCTTTAACAGGAACATAAATAAAACTACACATTAAAGTTTACTATAGAGAAATCAACCCAAGTTAGAGGAGACCCATCCGCATGACACACCACTAAAACTACACAGGAATCAGTTTTAGTGGTTACTGCACAGCTGCCTGCTACATGTGGTTAGAAAAGGGATTCAAACTTCCACGCTGCATTGGTCTAAAAGTCATTGTCTAGGAGTTTTTCATATATTTTTCACCCTGTACAAACTCATCACTATTATAGATGTCATTTTTAGCTATTTTCAGTGTTGGTTTAATACTGGTAATTAATGGTCACAATATCCAAATTGCGGCCCTGGCAACAACCAATATGTTGTTAAAGACTAAGACTCACAATGTGTATAAAAAAGGAATTTATATGAAAGTACATTGATATGAAAAAAGTTCATCATGCTTCCCTTTTCCTGGGCAAACAATCATTTTTCCATGTTTTTGCATGCAGAATACTTCAAAGGTTGCTCAGTTTACTTTCTCCTTATCGGACCAACACCATTGTTGTATTGGGTGAAATAAAGTGCTTATGTTTTAAATAAATTACTGAAAAGGATTAAACATATTTTGTAGAATAATTTACAGTTCATGCTTGCATAATGCCTGAGTTGTAAAGGTGTCTGAGATTTGCAAAGCAATTCACCCTTTGGTCACTTTTCATGGCAAACATCCTCATGGTTGCTTCAGACTCCCCACATTTAAAACTGGGTAGTGATTCCTGAGTCTTGGGGGGTGTTGGCTCATACTTTGTCTGTTTGGTGTGGGAGGGAGCTCTCTATTCTGAAATGCTCTCACAAATCTGCATAAATCAGAGGGAACGTGTGTGTTTTCCTGTGTGTGGGCACCACCCTTGGGAACTGGAATAAATCCTACACGGGAGGGTTTCAGATCTATATCAAAGACGTCTGAACAGCTCAGACGAGCCCTTGAACACAACAGACACACAACCAGACAAAGTCACACACATTGGCAGTGTGTGATCTCCATCATATCGCATGCTAATGTCTCCTTTCATTCTGTCTCCCAAGACGTCAGATGTAAGAGACAACTTAGCAGAGATGAGTACGACTTCAGCACAGAAACACTCAAAACGACTTTGTCGGGTGCTGCATGCCTCCATTAAGGCTGTAAGAATCTGCAGTTGTAGATGTGAATTTTATCAGATAATGCATGTTTCTAGTTGTGGCAGTTTTGTTTGAATACCTCTCCCCCTTTTGTTCCAGAGTGCTTTTGTGTGTGTTGATGTCCTTTACCGTTCCACTGTCCCACATGAGCAATGTGGGGTGAGCATTCACAACCGGCCGGCTATAAATCACAGAGACAAACCATGGGATTCTTTCTCTGGGAAAAGGACTTGTTTCAGCTGAAACATTGGCGCACTCACCGCTGACTACACGTACCCTGCCTGCAGTTCAACCTACCAACACCCTTGGAGGAGACGGCCTCAGGAAACGTCACAACAAAATGCCCTTTAACAGTGGAACGAGGGGAATATTTACAAGAGCGATGGGGTGTAGGGGAAGTGCGTGTTTGGGACGTTCGAGAAAGAAGGATCATGGAGTTTTGAGTTAATCAACTGAAGTGTAACAAAGAAACTTTCTTCAGCTCCGTATTGGCTCAGGAAAAACCTACTAGGATGCAATGCACAGTCACAGTGTCAGCATGAAATCAAGGTATTTCTTATCTGTCCTGCATGTACACCTGAAACACATTTATAATAAAAGATTTAAAGAAAGGCCGTAGATTTGATTAAAAGTGTTCAGAGTAGATGCTGTCCACGTTTTTTTTTATCCACATTTGAACACCGTATGACTACAAACACACAAATGCTTTGAGGAAATTCCTCAAACGTCGACACACCAGCATGTTCCCGTATTGGACTACGGCTCATTCTCATTGCAGATTGGACTCTGCCAATGCTGCCCCTGGTCTCTGCTGCTGCCTGTGGAGTTCAAGGACATCGACAATGTTTCTGGTTTACGTTTTAGTTTGATACCACGATTGGTCAAAACCAAAACTTTCCCCAAACGGATTAAAATGGAGCACTCCCAGATTGATGATGTACATGATCATTCTGGCTGGCCAGGTTACAAAACAATGTGGGGGGGTGGAGTCCAGGGGTTAGACTTTAGAGCCGCCTTGGTGGAGAAGAAGCCTCACGCTGTCTCTGCCTCAGATGAACCTTGAACCCTGATGCTGCTCAGGACATTTTGTTATTATTCAGGTAGTTTGTTGTAGTTTGTGTCAGTAAATTCCATCTCGCACTATGCAGCTGGGTTCGGTTTTGGTCTTTAAAGTATTTCCATCACCCTACAAGTATCCGCCCACCCCACCCTTCCCACCACCAACCCTTTTAAAATAATTGTTTTACCCTGACTAAATACGACCTGAATCCACATAATAATTTCTGCTAATTTCTAAACCAGCCCTACATTACACGCATTGTCTCAAAATCAAATGAACTATGTTTGAATTGATGGTGTTTTGTGTTGAAATGGGAGCCAACTGGAGGTCATATAGTCTACCCACTGTCTGATTTACAGCCGTGTCACTGATAATATCCTGCCACTGCTGTGATAATGTCCTTTCCACATCCTGCACTCACATTACCCTTTACTGTATGCTTCTGTATCCATCTAACACAACACAGGTGGTTCCTTCCTCACTTAACAAATCTGGTTGTGGCACTCATTTGATTAAACATTACAATTGTTGTTGAACTACCCGTCTGCTTTTGGCCCTTCTCATGTATTTTTGTTTCTTACCTCCACCTTTGATTTATATTTGCTAAGATGTGTTTTTTCTTTGAATGGTTCTACTTTATAGGTGATTCATTCACATTAAACACAAAGTTTATATCCAGTCCTGAGCTGGTGCTGTGCTTTCATTTAAATAAGCCAATCAGGCCACGGATTGCTTTGAAACAAGCTTTCACAACAGCACACAATAACCTACTTTCATTTGTGGCAGTTTTTCCTCCACCAAATTAGAAATGATGCAGTTCCTTCATTTTAACACCTCTCCCTGTCTGACTTTCTTTTCTTGCTCATTGGTGTCCTTGTAATGCCTGCAGTGCATCTTGTGGTTTCCTTATTATAAATTACAACACACTGAGCAAGACTCAATGTTTTGAGAAAATCAAACTTATGAATCAACATATTCGGAAGTGCACTTCTTGTAATAACTAGGAAGCACAATTGTTAAGTCAGTTCGCTATAAACTGCTTTGTGTTTGTGGGTTAATTTTTCTGTATTGATGGGGCGGGCCTTACTTTGTCTATTAAACAAAAACACCTAAATTGACTGGTTGCAGTATACATCGACCACAACAAGAAGGCAAATACATTAAAGATGCATAGTGCAAGTTTTGAAGTTAAATATTTATTACTCCTCCCATATGTGCCCTTTTGATTACCTGACATGTAAAACCAACCTGAGCTATAGGGTTAGGGTTACTCTACCAAGTTGCGTTACCTCTTTCTTTTAGTACCGCCATTGGACAATGCTGGCTCGCTCAGCTCCATCACAGCCACATATGCGTAGATGCCTCTAAAATGTGTGGTGAATCCCACATCGACGCCTTATTGGGAGTGGCATAGTGGAGCGATTTGGAGGAGACGCCTCATTCATGCGCTGCGTTGAATTGTACCAACAGATTGACAGTACAAACCAAATTTACTGGCATTGTATTTCCCAGGTAAGAATGAACATATACTTGTGATTGCATTTATTAATTATAATGTCATTATAACATTGTATATATTTCTAAGGGCTCCATTGCCTCTCCCCTTTTCATTTATTGCGCACAGCTCAGAATTATACTTCCAGTTACGTGGTCTTGTTGTTGTAAATATACAGAAAAGTGCTTTGTTTAATAACAAATACAGCAAAAAAAGTGTGAAACACAGAAATAAAATATAATAACCCAAAAGTGTGCAATAATAGAGAACTACTGTCACAGAAATTCGTAAAGTCATGGTATTTTATGATCCTCTTCGTTCTATGAAAGATGAAAGAACAGACAATGTGAAAGCAGGAACAGACGGGTGTTAAATTGGTCATTACAAAAACAAAAGAAGTGTTTTGATTCATTCAGAAATTCAACATTAACAGATTTTATTCTCATTCTGTTTGTTTGGTGAAGAATAATCAAAAGCGGCCCTAGCAGTTTTTTGTATGGTGAATTAAATGTTAAATTATCAAAAGACATCTGTTACTAAAGATAAAAAACGCAAGATAATTATCAGATGTTAATCTGGTATCACAGGCCTAAAGACAAACAGCTGAATAACCTGCAACGATGCAGATTAAGAGGTGCACTAAAGTTTAACAAGTTTACAGAAATACCAAGGAGATGTAGATGACAGGTCCAACTAGGGCTGGACGATATAGGAAAAAAAACATATTGATAAAACGGAAATCATATTGATCGATATCGATAACTATCAACATATTCAAAACATATATTTTAACCGCAGCCCTGGCCGTTTTAAACTGTTGCTTAGCGACCTATTTTTGGATACAGAACACAAACACTGAATTAAAACTCAACCCTTTATTCAACCAACTTTTTACCAAAACTGCAAGTTTTACAAAAGCACACGTGCTCTGAACTCTTTTTTCCTGGGTCTGCGTTGTGATTGGTTGGGAGGATGTAATGACTAATATTAACCTACATGATTGGCTAGAATGCAAAAGGAAGGAAAACTGTTATTGTATTGAACTTTTTATTGACCCATTTTTTCTATCATTGATATACGTCTATCGATCGTCTGTCGATAGATATTGTTACTGAATTATCGTCCAGCCCTAGGTCCAAGAGGAGTTTTGAGTGGAGGAGATAAATTCTGAACCTTGAGAGAAGAATTAAAGAAATAGACATTTATGGTGATATATAAATGGCTTGGAGTCAAGGGTGCTGAGTGTGTAAGGGTGTGTTGGAGCTGCGTTTCAGTATGAAGTTGATGGTTGAGCGCCGAAGGGCAGACGTATCGCCGGTTCCAAAGAAGTGAGGGGCTGGTTGTTGCCTGTCGTAGAGGAACCTGTCCAAGAGGTTATGGTACTAGTAGGTTTGAACTGGGAGTCCAGGAAGCATCACCGAGAGAAAGATCCAGGTGAGAACTTGGGAGGTTAACCTTAAAAGAAGGGCGAGTATAAGCCAGGGAGAACAGGGAGGAAACAACAAAGGAAGGCTCAGAGAGCTGGAGGTAGCACTTAGCTTGACTCCCAGGCGTGGAAGGACCAGCAGCCTCTTAAGCTCCAGCTGATAGTTGATCAGTGGTGTGCAGA
Source organism: Fundulus diaphanus (assembly GCA_037039145.1). Lineage (NCBI taxonomy): Eukaryota > Metazoa > Chordata > Actinopteri > Cyprinodontiformes > Fundulidae > Fundulus > Fundulus diaphanus. The sequence goes on from CM073126.1 coordinate 5,779,403, forward strand.
AGACTGCTCAGCCCTGCCCTCCAGGGAGAAACTGCAGCTCCACCGAAGAGAAAACACCACTTTAACCCACCCAGATCTCTGACACGATGAGGCTCATCTGGACCCGCATAAAAACAAGTAAAAATCAATTCACAGGAATAATGCAGAGCATTCTTTAAACAAAGCAATTACTTTTTTTTTTGCAATAGCAAAGTACGGTCTAGTCCATGTTTATTCCCTGTTCCCTTAATGTGTGTTTCATATTTTCTAACCAGGGATTAAAATAAAAATTAATATGTTTGAATTAAATATTATAGTGAAAATGGATCAATGCACTGATAGTTTACACAGAGATAACTTTATTTCTGTCCTCCACAGTAACTAGTCAGTTTTATTCAACATTTACTTTCTCCTCACTCATGTCTCTGTCAGCACATAAAAAATTATCTTTAGTCAAAATTGGCTTCTACCAGAAGGCTTTCTGACCAAATGTATTCATTCATTTTTTATCCTAAATCATTTTGTAATGATACTTTGCTTTTTAATAAACACGTTTCACATTATTTAGATTTTATCACCATAAAAACCGGCCTGCCCTCAGTAAACTGCAGCTTGGTTTTGACTATTTAGTCTCACTAGTGTCAGTCTGGGTTGGCTGTTGTGCAGGACCACAAAAATGTCTCATTTAGTTGGCATGAAAAGCTGTTTGCAAAGCACTTATTTATGTCATACAAACTGTGTTACATGCTATAATGTAAAAAATATAGCATGTAACACAGTGCTCACACACTACAACACAGTGCTATACTCTACTGACCCCGCTACAAGCATCTGCTTACAGCTTACCTTTTCCATCGTGTGCTCACTTTCAGGCTAAAACCGAGGCTTTTTATCAAACAAGTCACTTAATTTCACAAAATACCAATCTATCTGGATTTTTCTGTCTGAGGCATCTAACGACGCAGTGACTGATTGGTCTACAGCTGCCAGAGGCTCAGCTGGCGATCGGCCCTGGTGTGACGGGGCCGTGCAGACACAGGGCGCACAGTAAAGTGGCTGCACAGGGAACATCGTTTGTTTTCTAATCTGTTCACTGACTTGATTTGACACCAGCCGTCGTGGCCCAGAAACCAAGCCTACCCACCTGGAATTTTCCCCGCAACTTATTGCAAAAGGGCTGATGGTGGACGACTCATTTTGTTTTTGACCTAATTTCTGTGGTTACTAATTTCCCTCTGAGATTTGGTAACAGGAAGAGGTTAGAAAAATGTATTTTGTTCTGAAAAAAAAAAACAGTTGAGTTGAGTTGAAGATACATCTGTATTATTATTTTTACTATTATTATTATTATTATTATTATTATTATTATTGCTGTGAGCGTTAACATCCAACACTCTGAAACCATCACTGGCTAATAATAAATCTGTGTTGTTTCACATATAAGTTCATCACCTGTCAGAACTGCGGTCTGTAGCTTCCATATCGGGTTGTTTCTTTTTCTCCATGAAAAAAAGACTGTTAATTGGGCTCAAGCCCTGTGAGGCACAGGTCTGAAACGCAAGTCACCATCTTTGACCTATGAGGTTGCAGCTTTTGCTAATTTGGCTCGACATTTTAGTATCTGCTGTCTGAGAGACTGACGCCAGGCTGGGACACGGTGCGATTACGGTCCTACATGGAAGGATCGTTGTTTTTTGTAAATACTAAATACAACGGCATCGCTTTTTTTCCCCCAGACACGGCAAGATGAAATCTATTTGGTTGAGAACTGAAACATAATAGTCATATTCAAACTGAATGAGGTTTTCCAACCTGCTGCAATCCAGCCAAGTTATGAAATATTATGTGGGAGGGTATGATGGGCATAACTATGTGTGAAGGGGACCTTCCAGAGGGAGTAGCCAGAGGGGGCCTCTACTCATTATTCCTCATGCTAATGTACAATATTCTTCGCAAAAGTAAATTGTGTTGCACTTTTCATATAAACTAAATGTGCACCTTTGAAAGGAGATGTGCCCAAACCGCCTCAATTAACACCTTTCAATGCTGAACAATAGTAACCTAACTTCAGCCTTATCTCTGAGTGAATGCCTGACTATTAAAATAAATACGTACGTCTGAATTTGAGACCAGAAAAAAGTAAAATTTTCAGGCATACCTTCAGCAACTGAGACGAGAGAAAGAAATTCAGCTCCATTAGCTTCCCCCTCAATAAAAGACAGCGTCTTCCTGATTATCTCTGTGGAAGTCTTCTGGCTTTCTCACTGGTACTGTTTCATTAAATTCACTTTTTAGCTTGATTTTAAACTTACTTTGCTCAGATTTCCCATTTTTATATTTAATTTTTACACTTTTCACAGATCGTTTCCCCTTTGCTTAGCTCTATGCTGCTGCCTTTTTCCTGTGCTTTACTTTCGCTTAATTTTCCTGTAATTTACCTTTTTATTTCTTTGTGTATTCTTTTGTCCGTGCCGCCTGTGCACCGTCTTTCATCCCTCCTTCTTCCTGTCAGTAATCCATGTCGCTACCTGTCGACCTTTTTATTTTTTTTTATTTTTGTCTGCCTATTTTGCCCCCCGCCTTGCTTTTCAGGCCGTGCTGGTTCATTACTCTGCACCCTGCCTCGATGTGATTTCAATGCAAATAGAGAGCTAAACTTAAATGGATCAGGTTCTCTGAGTCGACACAGACAGGAAAAGGGAACGATCTGAGGACCGAGTGAGTGCTCGGCTGTGAACGACTTCCATTCTTTTGATTTCCCAAACGGAGAGGCATCTATCATTCCTGCAGCGAGAGGCTGAGCGGAGATGGATGTTGTCTCTCCGGCGGAGAACGCCGCTGTAAATCACTCCCAATCACATAAAAACCCAGCCTCCAATTTCTGTGAAACGTATGTGGTCACATTTGCACCTCTGCATACCCTCACACATTCACACATTCATGTTCTCACAGCCCATATAAAGACCACCTGCAGGGAAATTTGATTTCTGACAGAGAAATGGAGATTTTAGGTTTCCATAAGAGAACTGGGGAAGTCCATGCTTTAATGGTTTTAACTTTGCAGCTTAATTTCTTAATTTTCTGGACTTGTGTGCATGTCTTACCAGATTTGACAGCAATCAAACTGGACATTTTCATACAAATATTGACAATGAAAATGATGATAAATCGAAATCTCAAGAGATAGCAAAGACTAAATGTAACGCTCATTTCACAGACTGTCATAAGTTTTTATGATGGATTGCAGCAGAAAGTAAGGATGAAACTAAGGACACGTTTTGGCCCAATGTGTTGGTCGCTTTAGTTGTGTAGGAGTTGTATTGCTGTTATTGTATTGATCAGAGCATAACCTTTCAGCAATAATCATTGATATTCATTATCAAAAGGGGAACAGATAAGTGCAGTAGAACTTGTCAGAGTATATTGTTTATATTAAAATGTCAGCCGTGTCATTGCTTGTTTAAAAATATTCCTATTTAAGAGGGTTGTAAACAATAATCTGCATATTAAATATCCATTTCATCAACAGAGATGCCGCAAGGATATAAATAAAATATATCGCATGCAGCGTAAGTGTCCTGTCCTGAATGCTCAGACAAACATTATGGTGGAAGGTTTGTTCTGTGGTTGCACACTTGGCTTTATGAGATTATTAGCATTATGGAAGAGACAGACCTGGAAGCCCCCCCGCTGGTCAACCATACAACACCAGCCCAGAGTCAAGGCTCAGAAGCTGAAGTCCTTTTGATGCAGAGAAGCAGCAGGGCTAGTTTGAGTTTCCCACCAGAAAATAGAGCTCCTCATCACTGCAAAAAATGAACTAAAAGTAAGTAAACCTTTCTTGAAATGAGTGTATTTGCCCTTGATTTGAGCAGGTAAGTAAGATGATCTGCCAATGGAATAAGATTTTTGCTCTTAAAATATGAAGAACTCCTCTCCATCATCTTATTTCAAGTGCAGTAGATTTAATTGTCTTATTTTAGGGGAAACAATACTCATTCCATTGGCAGGTCATTGTCACAATCCCAAGGTGTTTGGTTATGTACTAGCTTTTATGTTCTTGGATTGCGCCTCTTTCAGTTAGCGTTTGGTTTGTTTCATCCCTTTGTAGTTTCTGACCCTAGGTGCTTTTTCCAGCTGCATGTATTTCTGTTGATTATCTCACATCTGTTTCTTATCCTGATTGATTATTGCCCAGCAGAATTTAAGTTCCTGGTTTCTGTTCAGTCTTCGCTGGATCCTTAGTTAACCTTAGTCAACCATAGTCACTCTGTTAGTGTCACGATTTGGGTTTTGTCTTGGTTTATGTTATCAGATTTATTAGTTAAGTTTCTGATTTTGGGGTCTTGTTTGGTTTTGATTTAGACATGTTTTTCTGTTTAGGTTACCTGTTTTCCACCTGTCACTTTATCAGCTCTGTTCGGTCTCCCCTCAGCAATCTGTCAGCTTTTTTGCCTTGATTAGATCCACCTGCTCACTTATAATTAGCCTTCACTCCTGTTCACCTGCTCACTCCCCTATATAGTCCTGCCACAAACCTCTGCTATCTGCCAGATCATTAACGAGCCACGGTGAGTTTAGTTCCAGCATTCTTTATTCTGATTGACCTGTTGACGATAACCCGAGAGCCTTTTTGATTCTGAGCCAGCCTGTTCCCTGATCTGTTTTTCCTGCCCTGTCTGACTGATTTACCGGTTTACCGACTAGTTTCTGTCCTATGGTTATCCGAGCTTGCTTTGCCCTGTCTGTACCTCTGCCTATTTTGGACTGCTTTTTGTGTACCGGATTTTGGACTGCCCTTTTGACTATTGAGCCCGCCTGTTCCTGTTTTCATTATTAAAATCCTGTTTTTTGCCTTAACCTCACTTGTTGGGTTTGAATACTGGGTTTGCCTGATTCACGATCATAACAGAATGATCTGGCCCAACTAAAACCTATCGCCCAACAAGTTTTTTGAAGTTTTTTTTTTTCCCCTCCACACGCTATGGCTTGGGAGGGTTCCAGATTGGCGTTCTGTCCCCCTGGTATCGGTCCCAGACGCCATCTCTCCAGCAGCCGCAGCAGCAGTAACCCGCTGCCTGCTCCGAGTTTACGATTGGGAGGGCTCTTTGTCACAAATTCAGATTCAACTCAGAATAGAAGGGATCACTCACCCAGCGACACCGCTGTCGGCTCTGCCCATGGGTTTTATCCAGAACCAACTTTGTTTATGGAGGTCGAAGCGGAGGTGGTGCGGGATCTTCGCCCGGATCTTTTTTTCTCTCTCCCTCCAGAGGAGGAGATGCAGGGAACGCTGTGGGCTCCACCGATCCCGGCTCTACCGACAGGATCAAACCTCCAGCAAGTCCTGCCGTCCCGCCGTCGGAGGAGGGGACGGAAACCTGTGGGTCGCTCCTTCACCCGTTCTGTTCGGCCGACAAGCGAGTCAGTACCGCGCCCGTCCGTTGCCACTTCCTGCCCAGTGGATCGGAGTCCGGTGCTTCCCAGAGCTGAGCAGCCCACAGCGCCTCCTGTTGGCGCCCGTGATGCTGAGGATCTGGCTCTGGAGGACCAGTTAAGAGCTTTTGCCCCTATTATTAAAGACCTTAGGGAGGCTCTTTTCTGCCAGTATTCAGAGGAGCTGGAGGCAAAATTAAAGGAGGTCGAGGGGCACTATAGAGCGGCTCTCCAAGGTTTCTATAGTGGACTCAATCCTGTCCCCAAGGGTCCAGCCGACGCCCCGGCACCTGCACCTGTCCCAGAGGACCCGCCTCCTACCTCAGCTCCAGTGCCGGCCTCCGGCAGCTATAAGGCAGCACTGTCTGCGCAGCCGGCCCAAGACGCTGCAACCCCGGAGGGTCCGCAGCCGGCCCAAGACGCTGCAACCCCGGAGGCTCCGCAGCCGGCCCAAGACGCTGCAACCCCGGAGGCTCCGCAGCCGGCCCGAGACGCTGCAACCCCGGAGGCTCCGCAGCCGGCCCGAGACGCTGCAACCCCGGAGGCTCCGCAGCCGGCCCGAGACGCTGCAACCCCGGAGGGTCCGCAGCCGGTCCGAGACGCTGCAACCCAGGAGGGTCCGCAGCCGGCCCGAGACGCTGCAACCCAGGGGGGTCCGCCGCCGGCCCGCGACGTGGGAACCCAGGAGGGTCCGCCGCCGGTCTGCGACGTGGGAACCCAGGAGGGTCCGCCGCCGGTCTGCGACGTGGGAACCCAGGAGGGTCCGCCGCCAGTCTGCGACGTGGGAACCCAGGAGGGTCCGCCGCCAGTCTGCGACGTGGGAACCCAGGAGGGTCCGCCGCCAGTCTGCGACGTGGGAACCCAGGAGGGTCCGCCGCCAGTCTGCGACGTGGGAACCCAGGAGGGTCCGCCGCCAGTATGCGACGTGGGAACCCAGGAGGGTCTACCACAGGCCCACGATGAGGGGGTTCAGACGAGCCCTCTTTCAGGCCGCAACTCGGGGGCTCATCGGGACACTGGGCGCCGTGGCCCTCGCCCAGACGACAAGCGGCGCCGTGGCCCTCGCCCAGACGACAAGCGGCGCCGTGGCCCTCGCCCAGACGACAAGCGGCGTCGTGGCCCTCGCCCGAACGACAAGCTCCGTCGGGGGCCTCGCCGAGAAGACAAGCACCCAGAGCCCCATGGAGACTTAGAGGCCCCTGGACCTCTTCGGAAGCTCTTACCCCCTCATCTTTGGCTTGACAGCCAATTTCCCAAGTGGCTGACCAAACTGTCTTTGTCGGAGGTTCTGGAAGGGTTATTGATGAGGTTCTGGGTGTTAAAGGGTCTGGGAGCATCTGAAGTCTGTAGCCCGGGGCCTCCTGAACCTGAAGTCTGTAGTCCGGGGCCTCCTGAACCTGAAGCCTGTAGCCCGGGGTCTCCTGAACCGGAAGCCTGTAGCCAGGCCCCGTCTGAACCTGTAGCCTGTAGCCAGGCCCCGTCTGAACCTGTAGCCTGTAGCCAGGTCCCGTCTGAACCTGTAGCCTGTAGCCAGGCCCCGTCTGAACCTGTAGCCTGTAGCCAGGCCCTGTCTGAACCTGTAGCCTGTAGCCAGGTCCCGTCTGAACCTGTAGCCTGTAGCCAGGCCCCGTCTGAACCTGTAGCCTGTAGCCAGGGGCCGTCTGAACCTGAAGCCAGTAGCCAGGGGCCGACTGAACCTGAAGCCAGTAGCCAGGGGCCGACTGAACCTGAACTCTGTAGCCAGGCTCCTCCTGAACTCTGTAGCCAGGCTCCTCCTGAACTCTGTAGCCAGGCTCCTCCTGAACTCTGTAGCCAGGCTCCTCCTGAACTCTGTAGCCAGGCTCCTCCTGAACTCTGTAGCCAGGCTCCTCCTGAACTCTGTAGCCAAGCGCCTCCTGAACTCTGTAGCCAGGCGCCTCCTGAACTCTGTAGCCAGACGCCTCCTGAATTCTTTAACCAGGCCTCTCTTCTAGCTCTTAGTCCGGCGTTGTCTCCAGCCTTTAGTCCGGCGGCAGGTTCTGTTCTTTCTCTCTCCAGACGTCGGTTCCTGAGGGTCCGGTTCTACCGACGGTCCCCGAGGTTGCTGCTCGGCCGCCGGCCTATGAGAGACCTGCTCCGCCGCCGGCCTATGAGAGACCTGCTCCGCCACCGGCCGCCGGACATCTTTGCTAACCGGGGCCGTCCTTCAGGACACCCGCCGGATTACCTGTCTCACAGGGGTCGTCCGCCGGAGAACCTGACACGCCTAGGACGTCCGCCGGAGAACCTGACACGCCGAGGACGTCCGCCGGAGAACCTGACACGCCGAGGACGTCCGCCGGAGAACCTGACACGCCGAGGACGTCCGCCGGAGAACCTGACACGCCGAGGACGTCCGCCGGAGAACCTGACACGCCGAGGACGTCCGCCGGAGAACCTGACACGCCGAGACCGTCCTTCGGGACGTCCGCCGGAGAACCTGACACGCCGAGGCCGTCCTTCGGGACATCCGCCGGACAACCTGACACGCCGAGGCCGTCCTTCGGGACGTCCGCCGAACAACCTGACACACCGAGGCCGTCCTTCGGGACGTCCGCCGGACAACCTGACTCGTCGGGGCCGTCCTCCTGGACGACCGCCTGAGAACCTGACTCGTCGGGGCCGTCCTCCTGGACGACCGCCTGAGAACCTGACTCGTCGGGGCCGTCCTCCTGGACGACCGCCTGAGAACCTGACTCGTCGGGGCCGTCCTCCTGGACGACCGCCTGAGAACCTGACTCGTCGGGGCCGTCCTCCTGGACGCCCGCCTAAGAACTTGACTCGTCTTGTTTTGTTTGAGTTTTTATTTGGACATTTATTTGATTCTAGCCCTCCATCCTGTACCTCCCTCCACCCACCCGAGCTAGTCTGTTTTGTTTCTGAGGCCGTCTGGAATCCGGCCTTGAGGAGGGGGTTCTGTCACGATTTGGGTTTTGTCTTGGTTTATGTTATCAGATTTATTAGTTAAGTTTCTGATTTTGGGGTCTTGTTTGGTTTTGATTTAGACATGTTTTTCTGTTTAGGTTACCTGTTTTCCACCTGTCACTTTATCAGCTCTGTTCGGTCTCCCCTCAGCAATCTGTCAGCTTTTTTGCCTTGATTAGATCCACCTGCTCACTTATAATTAGCCTTCACTCCTGTTCACCTGCTCACTCCCCTATATAGTCCTGCCACAAACCTCTGCTATCTGCCAGATCATTAACGAGCCACGGTGAGTTTAGTTCCAGCATTCTTTATTCTGATTGACCTGTTGACGATAACCCGAGAGCCTTTTTGATTCTGAGCCAGCCTGTTCCCTGATCTGTTTTTCCTGCCCTGTCTGACTGATTTACCGGTTTACCGACTAGTTTCTGTCCTATGGTTATCCGAGCTTGCTTTGCCCTGTCTGTACCTCTGCCTATTTTGGACTGCTTTTTGTGTACCGGATTTTGGACTGCCCTTTTGACTATTGAGCCCGCCTGTTCCTGTTTTCATTATTAAAATCCTGTTTTTTGCCTTAACCTCACTTGTTGGGTTTGAATACTGGGTTTGCCTGATTCACGATCATAACAGATAGGGCATACAGTCTGTAACCTTACCTGAAGTTCCGTCCGGCTTCTTTGATTAAAGTTATATTCATCTTATTTACCTGCTCAAATCAAGGGCAAATACATTAATTTCAATGCTTTTAGTTCCCTTTTTGCAGTGCATCCTCTCTCTAATCTCTAAAGGAACGGGAATTAACCAACAGTGTAAATAAATAAAAAATAAAATAAAGCTAGTTGGCCCCTCAGAAGTTGGTGACGAGTGGTGGCTTGGAGGTGGCTTACAGATAGAGGTCGGTGCTGATGGAAGTGCGGCTGGAGACAGACAGTTCTCTGACGGCGGAGGGTGGACAGGCCTGCTGGAGATATGGCCGAGGACACCAGCGGGGACAGAGGAGCAGTGGTCGACTGGAGTGCCAGGAAGACTCTTGGGATTTGGAGCAGATAGCGAAGGTGATGATCTTCAGGAGTCTCTGAGAACCAGGTTTCAATGAGGTGGTAACTGAGGATTAGTCAGGGAGAACTTGGAACCATGGAAGAAGAAGGATGCTAAGATCCGGTCAGGAAGAGCTAAGGCTTTGACGCCTTCCGTTCGTCTCCATTTGCCTTAAATGCTCCTCACTAATTGGTGTGGATGGAAAACACCTTTGGCTGGCGTCTAATTGTCACACAGTGCTGGAGAAAGGTAGGAAAAACACGGCACACTTCCACTGCACAGAACTGCATACCAGACAATTGCAGTGTTCGATGTTATGTTTAGGTTTATTCAACTAAGACAGACATGGTCCGTGTTCTTCTTCTCGTTTTTTTTTTACTGTAACTGACCGTCATAACGCCTAAAAACAGGGAGGGAATTATCAGCTGGTGCTCTATAGAAAAGCTATAGGGACCATAGGCTATGTATCATTGTCATATCTTTTGCAATAAAACTTCAGAACCCAAAGTAACCAAGGAAAGAATGGGTATAAGATCAAATGGGAAAATCCACTCCTGTGTCGCCACTTCCTGTGTTTTACCAGGTAGCTTAAAGTTAGAGAAACTTTATACACATATAATTAGACGTCTGCAGAGTATGTATCCAAAACCCAAGAGAGTCAAAGCTTTGCATGGTAAAGTTTCTCTGGAAATCATCCTTTGTGAAGGACTCTAAGTAGTTTCAACGTCATGGCTTGTCCTGAATTTTTTCTGATCATTACATAATTTTAACGTAGAAATCTTGCCCCTGTCTGGGTTAAATGGCAAATGAGACTTTTTAGAAGCTATTTCCCATGTATTGTGCTATAATGCCATTTAGCTCTCCAGGGAGAATCATTGTTTTCATGTGCAGGTAAAGTCCTGGCTTGGATTGGAATTAGATGCTGGCTCCTCAGGCTCCACACAAAGAGAGTTAGATATTAAATATCTTCAATTATTGCATTTCTTTTATTCATTTGGTTTTCTCTAATGCTTTTCTGCATGCGTTCAAACAGTTTTGCTTTCTCAGTTCTCTAGTCTGCTACTCGGATTGAATCAGTCAGAACATGAATGCAAATGTGCTTTTTGTTATCAGAGGAATACCTAATGATTTCAGGAAAGGAAAAGAGAATCAGAAATGCAAAAGAAAAAGATTGGCTGTGAACGTGTATACATGAAAACTCACAGGCACAAACTTAAACATTTCTTTCAAAATTCTAAATAAAACCCAATAGCAAAACATTTGAAGGCGGGGCTTAAAGGTGCATTTATGCATTCTTCATGAGCTTTGAGAAAGAACTGATGCGGCGAGGGAGGTAGAAGTAAGCCTGCCCAACTCAACAGCATTAATAATAGGAGCATTAATACAAAGTGGAAGTGAGAAGGAACAACAGCAACTCAGCCAGGAAGTTGTAGGTCTGGTAAAATCACAAAGGTGGGTCAGTGGATGCTGATGAGCACAGGGTGCAGAAATCACTCACTTTCTACAGAAAGCTACAGAACTCCAAACTACAAGGGGCCTTCAGATTAGCTCAAGAACAATGTGTGGAGAGCTTCACAGAATGGGGTTTTCATGGTGGAGCAGCTGCCTAACAGCTGCCCAGCCGGACATTTTCAAGTGCAATGTCCCCAACGGATGCAGAGGTGTAAAGCAAGCCACCACTAAACTCTAGAATCATGGAGTAACAAATCATGCCTCTGTGTGTAGCCATCTGGTGCGTGAGTTTGGGTTTATTTCCAAGAACAACGGCACCTGCCTGACCGTGTTATGTCAAGTAATGCTTGGGGTGATAGGTTATATAGTTCAGGAGTTTGGCTCGCCCCCTTAGTTCCAGACCAGACTAAGATATTTTGAGGAATTTCATTCTCGTCCCTCTATGGAAACAGTTTTAGGATGTATCCGTCCAACTCAGTCTCACTCCCAAGTCGTCAAAAGTTGGGCAATCCACCCACCCCCCCCCCCCCGACATCATATACTGGCGCAGTGACAGTACCGCACTAACTCTAGTATACATGTTACCATACATCACTAAAGCTACCAACAGCTAGTTTGTGAAGAGTTTGCTGTCTAGGAACTTGCCTGGTCTGCACAAAGCCTTAACCCGATGGAAAACATTTGGGATGAATTAGGGTGGTTACTGTGAGCAAGGCCATCCGTCCAACGCCTGACCTTGAAGATGGTCTCTTGGGAAAATGGTAGGAAAAATAGACGTTACCACAGTCCTAAATCTTGTAGCCAGACATTTTAGAAGTGTTAAAGCTGTTTTATCAGCGAATGAAGATCTCACACCTTAATGGAGCTTTTGTGTTTAAAACTGGACATCATTAGAAGTGTATGAATGGCTTGTGACTCAACATGTTTGGCAATATGGTGTACATAATCTATAAGAATGAAGTTATTCACGTTTACTGAGGCGTATTATTAACTAAAGCGATGGAAAAATCAGGCTTGGGATGTTTATAGGACTTAAGGTTAGTCCAGTTTTGTGTAGGCTGGTGTTCCCATAGAAAATCTGACAATTGTATTTGTCATTTTGGAGTAAATAAGTTGATGGTAAACTCCTCTATATACCAAAGTGTTCTGGAGCCAAACATGAGAATCTGTCTGACTGTGTCTTCATCAAAAGGAAAATTAATCCATGCATCCAGAAAAACAATTAAAAGCTCTAAAATCTTCTCAAATGTGGGGCGATAGAAAACATCAGTGGAGCCCAGTGATGTGACCTGCTCCCTCTGTCAGTGGCAAGCAGGTTGTCTCTACTCAAGACAGGAGGATGCAGTCTCCTCCCTGACGGCGCCTGCAAAAAATGCAATACAAAACTGGTTAGTGGTACTACAAATGCGTTTCTTTTGTTTTTTTTAATTAGCGCCCGTACCTCCCCCTTCTGATGCTGCCCTGGGAAACTGCCCATTATGCCCATATCAGTGACTGGCTCTGTCGGCAAGCCTTGAAGACCTGAAGCGCTGTTGTAAAGAGGAAGGGGGTAAAATTATTCCTCTGTGATGAGAGATGATTAAAGTCAGACAGCAGATTAGTACAGATAAGATGGGTTTAGTTGTTTCCATTACTGTACCCATAGTAATGTATGGTACAGATGGATTAAAGGATAAACATCATGGTTCTTCCACCTACAATCAGATAACTTTAACATAATATGAAATTAGTGACAACTAGTAGACATATTAATAAATAATTCCTTTAATCATCCAAATTTTGCACAGATCTTCTTTACCATTTCTAACTATTCTCTGCAGAAACATAATTTTCTGTTTAGACAGTTTGATATATACAGTCTTTACTGAGAGTTTATTGGTGTTTGAAAAAAAAACAACCCAATATTAATAATTTAGTCTCCTCAGTATTGCTTGCTGTCAGCTGGTATTGGTTCAGGCTGCCTTTGTGGACACTGAAGATGCTGAGCTGGCATAAAACGCCAAACAATTGTTATGATATTCTGACTGAGAGAAGAAAAGGCCAACATGTTTTAGAGTTGCTTTCACAGCATTTAGCTGCAATATGCAAACATAATATTTTCGATTTAACTCTTTGGTTGCGCATACATACACCCGAAGGAAGCGATTTTTGAAGGGTACATCCCATAATTAACTGCTTTATCAAAATCCTTTTGAAATATGAAGACTGACATGGCGATGTGTTCAGTTGAGAGGAAATACTCTAATAAAACACCTGCTAGGCCATTGCCTAAAGCTGACGAAATGATACAGCTTTTGGAGTTACCCCATGACACTGGGAATGCTGATTATTCACATAGATATGAGCTTTGCAGGGGTCATTGGCATTGTTATGTAATAGAGAAATAATCCTTTTAAATCTCCTTTTGTGACAACTTTGAGAACAAATTGGCTGCTGTTCACCCAAAATATTTTTTTTGTTGAAAGAAGAAGGAATTTGAACTGAGACCTCATGACACCAGATGGTCCCGTGTATCATTTCAAATCATTTTTATTTATTTTCTGTAACATTATATCCATTCTGTATATTAAAAAGGGGCATTGATCAATAGTTCTCTAGGGATCCTTCAGGAATTTTGGGGTTTTTATCTGCTTCCTTCATGCTCCATACAGTCTTTATACCTGAAGTCTGGCGAAGTCTTATAGGATTTGGTCAGGTTTCTAGGAACTAGCTTAAAATAAAATAAAAATGTTTTCAGAACAAGTCCATTTATAAATCTCAATTTATTCATTTATTGTCTGTTTGTTTTACTAAAGTGACAGAAATGTGTTCAACATGCTTTATACACATGAATATTGGTGTATCACAAACCATACACAGTAGAAAGATGTTTATTAAAGGAAACATCCAGCCTATTTATTATGAAGCCGGTGTGAGTTCAGCTCAGACAAGCCATGGATAACTGGGCCAGAGAGGATCTGATCTTTGTCTTGGGGTCTGTGTTGAGGTCTCCTCGCAGTCTGAGAACCTTCAAAGGAACCTGCAGTAAAGTCAGAGAAGCCCGAAAACTGTCTCTGCTGGAGATGCGTTCCTGCAGAATTTGACATAAATTCTCCACAGACGCGACTCTGTTGGTTTGTTTTAAAGCACTGAGCTCTCTTCACATGTCAGTGCTACACACACCATCACAAGCCAAGGCCCATGACGGTGGAAAAATACAAGAATGTGCAGTTTGTAGGGTGTTTACAGACAAACTGAGAACTTTGGACTCAAGTTTCTCAATGCTTATGGTGAAATGGGACTCAAGGCTATGAATAACAAAAGCTTTTAGGGGTTTTTGTGCTAAAATGTAGAAGTTTGGTTTTCTTTTGTGTTAAAGGTCATGAGAAACCCCTGATGACAGCTGGAAGACCGTAGATGTCCAATCTACAGAACATTGCCTTTGTTCAGCACATGCTGGATGCGGGCCGGTGTAGCTGAGGGTTCTTCCACCAAGATGTCGTCAGTGTTAAACCCCGACTGGTGCAGGAGGCAGTTCTGTAAAAAGCAGCAAAGATTTGATTGTTCTTCTACAGTCAGAGTGATATGCCAATATGTTAGTAACAAAATGTTATTCCTGCAAGTGTTTCTCTTTGTAGCATTACACTATATTCAGTGTTTGTGAACGCTCTCTGCTATGAGAACCAATGTTTCTAGACTCTGAGAAGTCTATTTGTAGCACATTTCAGCAACAAGGCGGTTCAAAATCCTTTACATCATGAAAACATAAAAACATCATAAACACATTGAAACAGTCACTGGTTGTATCAGGTGAAAACATCAATAAACATAAACTATGTTGGTCAGTGTTTCTGTTATTATGGCTGAAAGCAGCTCTAAACAGGAGGTTTTCAGTCTGGATTTAAAGGAACTCAGAGTTTCGGCTCATTTGCAGTTTTCTGGAGGTTTGTTCCAGATTTGTGGAGCATAGGAACTAAATGCTGCTTCTCCATGTTTGGTCCTGGTTCTGGTTCTGGATCAGCTGCAGTTGTCTGATTGATCTTTTTGGGCAGACCTGTGAAAACACTGTTGCAGTAATCAATGCGACTAAAGATAAACTTATGGATACGTTTCTCTAGATCTCGCTGGGACGTCAATCTTTTAATCCTGGAAACTTTCTTCAGGTGATAGAAGGCCGACTGTCTTTGTGTGTCCTTGAAGGTTGTGCCAGGTGTAACTGCATCACTACAATATTTAAACAAACACCATGAAGACTTTCCAGAGTGAATCTGACTTTTAATTAATGTTGAAGCTCAGTGTCTCTATTAGTTGTTTTAATTGTAGCTATGTTTAAAACTATATAATTTGAGCCTTAAACATGGTGCTGACGGACGTGCTCAGATGGTGCAGGGGTAGAGAGCACGATCCATATACGGAGGTCTTAGATTTAGACGTGGCTAACCAGGGTTCTGAGCTCCTATACCGCATGTCCAACCCCCTCACCCCCACCCCCCAAACCCCGTTTCCTGTCAGCCTACTTTGAAAAAATGAGGTACTAGTGCTGTAAAAAGCCAGAAAAAGAATAAAAAAAGAAAAAAAAAGAAAAACACAGAGTTCATGACATGCTGATTTATTGTTGGTCCTCATGAACCCCCGTCCCTACCATACGAGTGCAGGTCATTTACCCGACGGCCACCATTTTTCACATGGCAAGCACTGCTTTTTACTCAAGCTCACGTGATGTTTTATAACATGATGTCCAATGACTGTTCAACACACCTGAATCAAATGGATCATTAGTAGAAGATATTCTAGTTGCTTGGTGCCTTGGAAGATTAAGAAAGCGCATGTGAATACACCATGTGTCCTCAGATTTTTAGACAAAAGCAGAAATAAATTGTTCACTGGAGAGTTTGCTCGATGGCATGACATGTTTCCCGTACTACAAACTGAAAAAACAGAACCCGTCGCTTGGAGTTCTTTGCCTCACATCCGTAGTTCTCTGATTCGTTCTAACCTGATGAACCCTGTTAGCCCCACCTTCGGGCTCTACTTGCTCCTTCTCAGACTGATAGGCGGTGTTTACGCCATAAGTCCGTCTGGCTGGCCAGGCTGGGAACTACTGGTGGTTCACATTTACATACAGTAGACAGCTAGCTTGGATTGTCCCGCTTTTCCGATGTAAGACATTGAAATGTCAATATCATGATGTTCCTATTTATACATTACAACTGAGAGCCAGAACATTTCAAATGGAACATTGCGAAGCATTGCACACACAACCCTTTAAGCACCATTAAAGACCAATGTCTTCTCACTGGCCAGATAACCTGATTTTATGTCCTGTGCTTTATTATCACTGCTTTGGAATATTGTGCTTATTTCCCTAGAGTCTGTTCCTCCTATCCAGTAAACGCCTGGCTCTATACTTTTTTCATTAGGTATTATTTTACTGGGATGCACGGTGTTAGAATCAGAATCAGTTTTATTTGACCATAAATGCGTGCACAACCAAGGGATTGGACTTCAGTTACAACACTGGCGGCACACAGACATTAGGCATTAATATGTTGACAGCGCGGTCAATGAATTTGGTTGATTCACTGAGTGGTCAGACAGCCTTATGAACAAATGGAACATCTTATAAACACAAATTGTATTTATTTTGGTTTGTGTCATATTTTCTGTCTTGGCTCTTCATAGCATGAATACCCAATACTCACTCCTGGTTATATAAAACAGGAGTGAGTACATATTATATATATATATTTAATATGCAGTGTCCTGTATATAATAACAGCATCAAAAAAACATCCTGAAATTGTGTCACCTCATGCTGTTCCAATGTGCTTTTCCATGATTGTCGTCAATTCCAATAAAATCCATTGAAGTCTGTGGCTGTAATGTAACAGTGAAAATGGGTATGAATACTTTTGCACGGCACTATAAATCCATCTTTTCATGTGTCCCAGACGTCTTTAGCTCGTAACATCATTACATGTGTCGTCAAGTAGTTTAAACATTTATACATGTGCTTGTCCATTCAAACAGCTTAAAACTGGCAACAGCTGTCTTGTAAACATAATTGCTCTCCAGCACAGACTTCGATGTCCCGCACAGTAAAACATGGTAAAAGCTAATTCATCTCAAATATGCTAATCTGACTTTATTTTATGGGTTATCCCCCGGTTCTATTAGGCCTCAGAGATTAAACAAATTCTTAATCCAGTTGTACGGAGTCAGTGTTATAATTTACTGGTACTGAAATAATCCCCATCACAGTGAACTTGGAGGGACTTGAACAAACTGCTGCGACTATGCATAATTGATTTGCAATAAATAAGTGATGATGTAGAGGTGAAGAGGATACGGACGCTTGTGTCCCGACCGTGCCTTGGACGAACACCGCCTCATGTTAATGAGACATTGATTTGGGCATCACTGAATAATGGAAATATTCCTTACCTTGCAGCCCAGAGATTCATAATGTAGGCGTGGAGGAGAAAGTGAGCTGGAGGGAGTATCAGGGAGGTCAAAAAGTATGCAGACCTTCAGCCTCTCAGGTTAAAGAAGAAACCAATACTGGGCTGTTTAGCTACAGCTCGGAATAAAAAAGTATTTTTATACTGTATCAGGGAAACGATGACAGAAAAGCTAAAGCGAGGTGAAGGATCTGGTGTTTCTATGACTAAGCTCTCGTAAAGATTGTTGCAACTTTACACATCTTCAGGGGAAAGAAAAAAACTTTCTCCAGCTTCGTCATCATTCGTATCCAAAGTCCCAATCGCATATATGATTAATAAATGTCCTGGATGACTTAAAATACAAACAGGAAGTAATAAACATGCATTCAGATCCGTTCAGGCTGTATAATCTGCAGGTCCACACAAAAGAGAAACGACGAGGTTTGAGCTGACTATTAGTTTTTTAAAAAAGTTTTAACACTGTCAGTCTAACGTTTAAATAGCATAATAATAATATTATTTCCTTGTGGTTTGCGTAAAAGGATTTTGGAGCTAATAGAGTCACGTGTGACATAAACACAGTGACTCAGGTTCATGCCAGCTGACCAAATCTACGTTGTTATAGTGTTGTTGTGAAGTTTAATTAATAGAGTACATATTCACCTGAGAACTGATGATGTCTGTGTGTTACAGACCCTGGTTGCGTGCACTGAAGTGTATATGACAATAAAGTGGTGAATCTCAATCTATTTATTTATTTTTATTTATTGTATTTTAAATAGGCCTATAGGCTCATAGGTCTTTTGTCCAAAAAAAAAAACAAATTTTTTTTTTTTCACAGCACCCCCTGTTCAAAATTACTTGCAGCTGCCCTGCTGTCAGAAACATTCCTGATATCATTCCGGCCGTTTGAAGTCCTTTTAATGAGACGCTGTAGAAAGTACCGCTAAACTAGAGGTCTTTCTTGCTGCATGGAAGATTCTGGTTGCTGCACACTGGACCTCAGCTGGCCGAGAGAGGGCAACAAAATGTTTCGTCTTACAAGAAAGTCATGTCAAAATCGAAGAAATGCCACCATCATTCCTACTAATCCAAAGATTTTTAAAACTACAGTTAGCACACTACTAATAGCTTCTGCTTTAAGCGGCCAACTGCAGGATGCACTGGAGCATATAGCCTGACTAGCCAAGCTGCTCTTATCAGCCTCTTAGATCTGGGTTATGCTATATAGAGCAGAGCGACAACAGCTGATACGATGACGAGCAATAAACACTTGGAGACTACAACTAATAATGGCAAACATTTATCTTTTTGCTTAAGTATTTGTTTCAAAAATCAATATAAGAACAGATGTGACACCTCATAGGCAATAAATGTTTATATTATTTGAGCATTGGTGAGCATAATGTTTAATTTTTAATTTTAAATGAAAGCAAATTCATGTTAGAATTTTGCCTTTCAAATGTTTGCTTGAGTACTGTAATTTAGCATAAAGGACTATTTAAAGGAGGAATAAGTATCGTACTGTTTAGAATCGGAACAACACGTACACAGCTGACTGACAGCAGCCAATGCCGTTTCCCCAACGGTCCGTTGCTGCTGGGAAACCCCACTGAATTTTTACTAACACAGGAAGGGTCTATGATGATGTATTCTGTTCAGGTTCTGGTCCGCTTCTCTGACTGGCTTCCATGTCTGCAGGCTGATGCTCTTTTGCCAAAATAAAATACCAAATCCTTCGCTCTTGTTTTTGGGAACCAGGAAGTAAACACAGGTTACACTCTCAACCAAAGTAGTTCTGGACCGTACCTCTTGGTTTGAAAGGAAGAAAACGTGACTAAGACATTGTTGATGGAGAGGACCGATTGTTTCTAGGGAATGTTACTTCCATCCTGGGTGAGAACTGAGAATGATTTAGGTTGATTTTACAGTAAATATCTTAGTTATTGCTTCTTTAAAGTAGCACTAAGTAATTTTCGAGTGGTGCTCCACCTACAGGACCTTTAGGAAATAACACTGTCGTAAACACTGACTGCCCCCCTCACCCTACAGCGCACTGTCCCTCTCAAAGCAGCTTGAAGACCCATATCACGAAGTAAATACTTTGTCCAAATTCACTCTTGTGAAGCTCAATCCGATTCACGTTTTCTCTTCCTTGCCTCTTTGGACAAAGGTTTCCTTTGTCTTTGTTGCTGGCTCTGCCATGTCATAAACCTCCAAAAGTGCTTTGTAATCAACTGAGGGTAGCATTCTTACATTGGGCTGCTCTTCGTCTTAACACAAGAACGAGAACAGAGCCATGAGAAAGTTCCTCATGTGCCAGAGCCAGAAGGGATGGATGACAGACCCCTCCGTCGTCTCATAAACACTTAGATTACCATCACAGGGACTTAGAAGAGGATAAATTAATATATATTAAATTGTTCTTGTAAATACTTGGCGTAAAGAGTGGTGAGCTTTCCTGCAGAAGATGCGGGCATGCAGACAAAACTCAAATGAATATACATGTCTGCAGCTGCCCTTCTAAAGCGCCGCCTGTATCGATCTGCCACTTTGCTTCGCAACAAGCTGTCTCACTTTTGCTGGTAGCCATCATGTTGAACTGAGCAGCGTTAAGCTGCACGGACAAATATGGTGTGGACCGTCCCAAAAGGCTGTGTGGAATTTACTGAATTTAATGTCACGCTCACCTGGAAAGGGAAGGGAACAAATACCAGACAGTCAGAGGGGACCTCTGAAGGGCATCGGGCTGAGAAAGCTGTTTTCAATTTCATGTGTGTTATTAGAAATATGTTCATTCCACACTATCCTTACAGAACAAAATGCTGACTTTAAGTGTCTTAGCTAATGTTTTAGGTGCACCAATCAAAACCACTAACTCCAAACAGTAAATAAAGATCAGCAGGAATTTAGAGAACTGCCAACAAATTCTGTGTCACTGAAAGGTCACCCAGTCACAATCAGTGAAGTTTAGGCCTGAGTGAAGGCCAAACCGCAGAGAATGAGGCCAGTGGTTTTGGGTATCTAAGGGTTCTCCGAGATCAGAAAGGTTCAGATGAGGGTTTTCCACAGAAAAATTCATACGTATCATCTGAATGGCTCGTTACCAAGTCTCTGCGTAGCTGGGTGACATGTTGTTGAGTCAGCCATTGGATTCAGGTGTGTTGAAGCAGGGATGCATCTAAAAGTTGCACCATAGTTCACAAGGACCAGACTAGGGCACCCCTGGTTTAGATCAAAGCGTGTTCGTGTGCCAGAATGGCCTAATCACGTCTAGACTTAAATCTAACTGAGAATGAGACAAAATCTATGTTTCACAGATGATCTCCATCCAACCGGGCAATCAGGTATTTATCAAACAAACCAATGTGCAAAACTTTCAGCCGCCAAATGTGCAAGGCTGGAAGGTAAAACACGAAAACAAAACTTGCATGTGTAGATACAAACCAAACGTGATTTTTACAAGGTATAGATTCAGGAATGCAAATGCACGACACATTTATTTTTGGGTCAAAAACTATAAACTTTTTGGCACTTTCCAATGTTATTTATTAGAAACAAATACATTTTTGTGAATTGTGAGAATAAGGTTCTGAAGCACGGACAGTAGAAAGAGTTGCAACGTGTTTTAGAAGAAAAAGGTGTATTTTCCATCTGATCAGCAGATGAATTAATTACATTGTGGAGTCAGTGCGTGTTTGGGTGTGTGTTGGTGAAGGCAGAGGAGAAGAAGTAGCTCTTGTTGCAGAAATCCTCTGCTGACAGACGGATCTAATGACAGAAGAGGAGAAAGACGGTCTCTCGCAGAGACGATACGCACCAGAATGAATTCAGTCCGAGCGTGAAACGGAGCGCTTTGCGGAGGAAACAGGCGGCGAGACCCGGGGGAAACCTGGGAGCCGAGAAGTAAACTGTAGGAAAGTAGTGAGATGGAGGGAATGTGATGTCTGTTCAACAAAATAAAAGTCAACATGTGTCGTTTAAATTGATATAACATTTCATCCGATACACATGCCCACATGATATAATTAAAGATGTATATTAATACAGCAATACTTGAAAAAACACGTAAATGGAATATTTTCCTCTTTTTCTCTCACAATTTAAAGGAAAGAAAACCTTTGTTCTGGGTCTTCAACTTTCTCTTTCTGGAGAACCAGTTGATAACATTTTCTTTTCTAAACATGCCATGTTATTATCAAGATGATATGGCATCAAAATTCAACTTAGTTACTTATGAAAAATAAGTTGACAATCTGTGTTAACCTGTTTAATGTTGGGGCTCAAAAGCACAATTAGAAATGCAGAACGCAAGTTTCCACAAATTACCCCCAAATCCTCGTTTCAGTCTCCCGTTTCAGTTTTTCCCTGTGATAATGCTCCCATCTTACTCTGAAATCATTACCGGAAACCCCGCGCGCCATAACCCTTGCGTCTTAACGCGCGGTTCTGGCACCCGGTGCGGTGCGCACTGCTCCCCGTTCCTCTCCAACTCCTCGTCAGTGTGTCAGAGACCGTCTGAGCGCGCACACACGCACGCTGCCATCCCCTGTCCTCCTCTACCTCTCTCTTCCTCACACACACCTAAACACGCAGTTCCACACAAACACTTCTTGTCGGACCCGGGAGGAGAGGAGTGAAAGAGAAGAAGTGTGAACTCCAACTTGTCCGATTCTTGCGTTCACCAATGCGCGGATTTTATTCTGTTTCCCGCAGACGTTGTCGGAAAGCCACCATCAGGACCAGACTGGAGTATGTAAAGTAATCTTTTTCAGGACAGTGCAGCGCAAAACGAGAACAGAAAGAGGAGAAGAGATGGATGAACGGAGTAATTGTCGCGCTTTACCGACAGCTTTACTCTGCTTGGTACTTTTGGGATATACTGAAGGACAGTTCTTCCCAGGTAGGAGCTCAGATACTTTCTTTATTTTCGTTGTGTTATTTCTAAAGTTGCTGCTTGAGATAGGATCCGCTCCCTTACTTTTTGGGTTCGTTAAGATGTTTGTATTTGAGCGCGGACAACGTGGGATCACTGACATGGGAATGCGAGGTGGGCTCTTCTCACAGTGCGATGGTCAGCTGTGGGTAGATTTTAAGTGGGGAGGATGGATGGCATGTCTGATACGCAGGAAAAACTTGACATATACGCCAGAATTAATCTGCTGAATCCTTAAAGTTTGGGTGCGTTTGTTCCGAGTTTTAATTTCAGTGCGTACTGGATGTTTGGAGAAGTTACGAGAGCTTCAGCTCCAAGAATCTGATGATAAAAAAAAAAAAAAAAAAACACTTCTTGGATTCTGTCGCGGTTTGAAACTGTGGTTCATATTGTTGGTTTTATACCGCTTTAAGCGGTTCCAAACACAGACTGACAAAGGCTCCGAAGCTCATTCTGAGACCAAATGAAAGTATTTTTCACCCTGCTGAAGTCGGTAAACATGCGGGCACATCACCGTCCCTCAGATCCGCGGTCTGTACCGTGCCAAGTTCTCTTCTAGGAACAACTCACCTTCAGCCTGATTTTTCACAACCTTCAAGTTAAGCTATAGGATTCTCAGCCAATATGCCTCAATTGATTGGAAATCTTCGAGTTCACACGGCAGTCTGCAGCCGATAGTCCTGCGCTTTTTACGCATTGGAGAGTTTGCACGATTCTAAAAATAATCAGATATGGAAACGGTACATTATATTTGGTGGTTAAAAAAAGCCACTTTTATATGGAGATGCATTGCATTTCTGTGTAAAAGCGTAAACATAATTGTTCGCTTAGTATTGAAATGAATCGTGTCTTGAAACCGCATGCCCCACAATCTATGTTTGCATCCTTGTCAAGGATCAAAACTTTATTTTTTCTTCCCGTGTTTAAGGAGATCGTTGACGTATTACTTGAGCGCAAGTTTATGACGTAATGCTCAGAATAGGCAGCAAAAAAGGCGATTCCTAAAGATGATTATTTGTGTCATGAAAGTGCAGCAGCCTGTCCAATTTGTGTGCATGCTGCTCTCTCAGCCATGTCTGCTTGGTATTCGTGACCTGTAGGATTGCAAAAAGAGGCTACTCTGAAGGGGAGACTGTCTCTGAGCCCTGAATCCTCCTTTAACTCTTTCTACATCTCCCCTCCGTGTCTCTGTGTTGCAAGAGACAGCGCTTCTCTCCGTGCGTAAAGATGTAGCGGCACTCTTCCGTTGGCACCATCTTTTCAATAAAAAGTCTCCAAATGAAAGAAAAATCTTCCCTTCATGCCTAAAATGACATCCTAACGAAAAATTACAAGATTTTTGTTGAAACCCCCCCCCCGAGCAGGAATTAAAACTTAATTTTAAAGCCGAATGACGAAGTTCGGTGAAGTCACTTGCTTTCCAGACAACAGATATTCATCTCCTGTACTGGGAACCTTTCAGCATTGATATTTGTATGTATCATATATTTTTATTTTTATACTGTTACCTTTAAATGTGAGTTAGAAAATTCTCCGAGACGGTTTTACGGGCTTTTGTTCGCATGTGTGCCGTTAGAGGGCGACATTGGTCCACCTGAGCTCTTGCTTCCACACGCACAAACCTTCAGTCGCCGGGATGTTTTTGATCATCTCTCCTTCTTCCCGGTCAACCCGATTGCTTTGGAGTTTGCATGAAGTCGCAGAACTATATTTAGACACATTGTTTGAAAGTTCAGCAATAAAAGAGTTAAATGAACCTCCAGATCCCGTTTTTCTATAGCATTGATGCATTAAGAAGATCCAGGAGAAAAAAACACACTTGTTTGATGCTCTTTTAGTTGCAGCCAGTTCCCCTTTTGGTTTTAGGGGATCAGATCCTTTAAAACTGATTTATATTTTGAGCCGTTTTGTCTCCTTTTTTAGTGCAACAAGGCCGTCTTTCTTACGCCGTGTGTGTGGGTGTGTGTGTGAGAGAGGTCGGGGTGTGAGCTGGGCTCCTGATCCACGTCTCCATGCTATCCTGACGAGCATCTGCTCGGATTTGGAGGTGATGGGCGCTGAGGCGTGCACATCCTCAAGGGGAAAAAAAAAAAAACATTTCAATTTATGTTGGACTTAATTAGATTGTCTTTGGCAGCAAGGGCAAAAAGGATAAACAGTGAAAGGAGAAGAATGAAGGAGAAACAAGGTCCGCTTCTCCTCCTGACATGTTGAGGAGGATTTAACATCCTTCAGGTCAATTAGAACACCCTTAATGTGATTAGCGGGGAGTGTGACAGGTACATGCCGTCATACCGAGGTGAGGAGGGAAGACGAGTGGAAGGATGAGGAGGCCAGAGAAAACAGAGAAAGATGAGGGAGGATAGGAGAGGTTGTGGAGGTGAGGTTTGAGCTTCGGGGAGAAAAAAGATGATGAAAGACTTTAAGGAAGAATAAGAGAGGCAGAAGAGACAGGATGAGGTCATGGGGACAGGATCGCAGAGGAAAGAAGGGATGAGAGGGGAGATGAATAATAGAAGAAAAGAGCTGGAAAGCAAAGAGGAGGTGAAAGGACGAGGCTGTGGGGAAGCAGATAAGTCTTGTCCTCCTTTGTGTCGTTCATCACTCCTGTACAGAAGAAGGAAAACACACAAAAAAAGCAGGATGAAAGAAGAAAATGACACTAAATTGATTATGTTTGACTGTTATCGATTGTCTGAGTGGCTCTAAGAGTTTCCTGGGCTGTGTTAAAGAAAGAGAGAGCTTTATGACAGGATGTCTGTCACCTCATGGCCCGCTCTGTTCAGTATGCTGTCCATTCTCCCTGTGTGTGTGTGTCAGCCTAATCCACGGCACTTATTCTATTGGCCTGACGAACTGACAGCCTAATGGCAGCGCATGTTGAGTGCTGCTGCTGCTGCTGCTGGTGTGTGTTTGTGTGTGTGTGTCTCTGTGTGTGCTTAAGAGACAGTGTCGGGTATTGAGTGAAGGCTACTGGGTAGTGAAGGTAAAAGAGCGCAAACGTATGAGAGATCTGGGATGTGAACAGAGAAGAGAAAGCTGCTTTGTCGTCACTGTCAGCGCTCTTCGCGTTTTCCTCCCAAGCAGCCAGACTTATGCAATGTTTCAAAGTGCTCGTGATCTGAAGTTGTCGGGGTTTTCGCTGTTGTTCTGTGGACCTGGGCTGCTTTTACTCCTACTTTCATTATTTAATTACCGCTTTCATGGAATGTTTTCACTTAACTATGACCTCTAAACCACACAGACATAAAAAAGGCTCCGAAACACCAGTGATGAATTTGTGCGGTCTTAAATTTGATATTGAGACACCCTTGGGAGAAATTTGGATTTTTCTTTCACAGGGATGATTCCTGATGAACTACATGCTTGAAATTTAGCATCCATTAGACGATTAGAGGCGGAAGCATCGTTTCTGTCCCGTGTCAGGTACAAGGACAAGGCTGAAAATGAGTTTGAAAGCAGCCAAAGTCCAAAGACGAGCTGTTCGACCTTCAGAAGAGATGGAGTAATATTGATGGAGTGACATCATCTAGGGGAGGCAGATCATCCTCTATCACCATCTAACATAGAAAGTACTCCTGGATCAATGTGAGCTTCTGAGCTTTCTGTGTCTCTGCTCTGTCTTCTCTAAGCCCCAGTGGGTCGAGGCAGATGAGCGTTCACACTGAGCCTGGTTCTGGTTCTGCTGGAGGTTCTCCTCCCTGTTAAAGGGGAGTTTTCCTCTCCACTGTCGCTTCATGCATGCTCAGTATGAGGGATTGCTGCAAAGCCATCAACAATGCAGACGACTGTCCACTGTGGCTCTACGCTCTTTCAGGAGGAGTGAATGCTGCTTGGAGAGACTTGATGCAACCTGCTGGGTTTCCTTAGAGAGGAAACTTTCTGACCAACCTGGAGGATCTGATGGAGTCTGACTTTGGAAAGAGCCTTGGGATGACATGTGTTGTGAATCGGTGCTATATAAATGAAATCGAATTGAACTGGTAAACATAATTTTAAAAATTCACAGGAATGACAAACAGCTTTGAAAGAAGAATGAAAGAAATGATGGCTGGCTTTAGGCCTCTGCAGCATATCGTACACGTTCTGTCTCTCTTCATCTCACTTTTCTGGGGAAAAGTTAATTTTCTGCAGCTTGTGTTCAGTTCCATAATGGATCAGTTTTGTTATGAGGAGTTGTTTTTCCCATTAGACCAGCAGAAAACATTAACAACTGGTCAGCACAAGGATTTGCTCAGCAACTTCTGCTTACTCAGCATTGGAAGACAGAACCTCTGTGACATTAAAATATACAAATCTATAAAGATCATTCACCAATTTAAATATGAAAAGTAATGGAATCTCTTCCTTCTTGTTGTAATCCAGTTATTTAGTTAAACGAATTACCATTGATGATAATGCCAGCTGCACGCTGGGACTCAGCAGACACCCAGCGCCTCTGCACCCAATGGATTGGCTGAGATGTTATTTGAATGGCAGCCAGTGGTCATTTATCTGGAAACCAGCAGCCCTACAGGAACCACAGCGGTGTCATAGACCCAGACATGCAGACATGTCCTAATAGATGAAGAATGCCTGAGATAAGCTGTTCTGAGGGTAATTTGAACCATGAACCAACTTTAGAATCAAGTAGTTTTTTGACCAGTGTTGCCTAAAACGTTTTCTAAAACTGAATAAGGTCTGTAAGTTTCTTCTGGTCCACACCGAAACCTAAATACCAGAGTTTATTTCCAAACCTTTGGCCCTTACAGCATACAGGAGCCTCACCGCGTCTGCTTATGGTGTCTGGGCCACCGCCTTTGAAACATCCCCACTCTGATGTGGCTTATGACTTTTGGGCATGTTACCTTCCCTTAACAACTGCAAAGTGTGCGCCTGAGCCAAAAGTGCACAAAGCAACCCGAATTCAACTGAAATGCATCTGTTTTCTGGGAACTGATGTGGAAAAGGGGAAAATATAAGCGATAAAGAAGACTAAAACAGTTATGGTGTATTTTTTTACCAAACTAGTTCCCATGCTAAACCAGGGCTTTTGCTATAGCCAGTTTGAATTTTAGTAATTATAAAGAAACAACTAGCAGCCAACTTGATGTTAAGTGCTATTATGTCACTAAATAATCTCTTCCATTTGTTCCTCACACTGTTGTTTTCTGAGTTTAAGTGAGTTGTTATTCCTAAAAACAGATCTCCATCCGTCCGTCCGTCCATGCATGCAGGGCAATGGAGGGTTACTTCCAACAGTTATTGGGTGACACGCTGAGTACAAATGGGTCACAAAACTGATCAAATCTGTGCCATCATTCAGCCCACATCACAAATTTAATTCATAAATTCAGTTTCAGACCGTGGGTGACGGTGAATGCCCTTTACAGCGTGGGCCAGGTTGGCCAGCCTCAGATGGTTGCTTCGAAACAATTCAGGATTTGCACTAATTCCACCTTGTGTTCCAGTTTTGTAAAAACAATGTTTATATTTACAAAAAATATATTTAGAAAATAAATTTGTGTACTATTGTTTTGCACAAACCTGGCGAACAAAGCTGATTCTGATCCCTGAAGCGAGTCACGTTGGGTTTGGCTCTATCCACACTGACAGCAAACTGTGACATTTTGCTGAAATTGCACTTCTCATTTTCTGCGAGAAAAACTGTGATTTTTAAAAACACTTTCTAAAGCAGATTCCTTTGAAAAAAAAGGAGTGTATCCATGTGGATTGTGCATCCAGAGATTAGAAATAACTACTGTCGCTTTTCTGCACTGGTAATACAGAGTTGTTGAGGCATTTTTTTTACTTTTTTTGCCCACAAAAAAATATAATAGAAAATATATTTGCCGTAGTGTTGTCAGAGTCTCAGTGTGGAATTATAAAAACCACCTGGCTATATTAAGACCAGGCAGAGTTTCTATACATAGTTGCAAATTCAGCAGAGTCCGCTGCTCTTCCAGGGGTCTTAACAGCATTCTGTGCATGACCAGAAATGTTAAAAAGTTGGAGGATAGGAGGTAGTGAGCTCATGTTCCACAGCTAATCTTTTTTTTTGTTACTGGTGAAGCTCATTTGTTATCGCTGTAGACTGAGCAGACTAAACGCGAACAAATCCAGGAGTTTTAAACATGGCATTCACAACATTTCAGTGGCTTGTTGGTCTGAATGAGCCCCGATAAAAGCAATTCATTTCTCTGGAACTGATTTTTCAGTGATTAAAATGGGATTTTGGTTTATCACTGGAGCCAGTCTGGTGGAGGGGGGGGGGGAATGAACAGCCAGAAACTATTTGTAAGAAGGATATTCTTCCCTCTTTCGCCCAGATATGCATATTCATAAACAGTTTATAATAAACATAAGTTCTTGTTCTTGGAAAACAGCCTGTTTAAATCCCACACATTTCAGGGGAGCATTAAAATCTGTAATTCAGATTTTATACATCAGCCCAGAAGGCATCATTCGAACACAGCTGTAACTGTAAAAACATTGCAATAGAGGAAAAAATCAGGTTAAAAAGCATGTTAATATTCATCCATAGGAAGACTTAAACATCCGACGGTTCAGATGTTAAATCTGACGGATCGCTTCCAACTTTTTTTTCTTCCTGAAACTCGTGTTTTTCTCCACAGCTTTTGTTGCAGAGGATTTGTTTCCACTTCCCCAAAGGTCACCGCTGCGTTTCTTTAGCAGGATCTAAATAAAATATGTGCCTGGTAGACATCAACTCTTTCATTATAACAAATTAAAAATTTTCATCACAGTCAAAGCCATCAGTTACACAAATTATAAAAGTATAATTTCACACAACCTCATCAATTATACAGAACTCATAAACGGTGACACAGCCAGAAGCCTCCATCTCCGTGTTTTTATGGTGGACATGATGGTTTTATTCATATGTTTCAGCAGCCGGGCGCCGGCAGACAGAAATGAGGTGGAAAATGTTTTGGTTTTTGTCTTTTAGAGGCTGTTAGCTTTAGCCTCGGGGCACGATGGAGCACACACTCCTCATCTCTCCTGGTATATTACACTCTGACTCCACCTTCAGAGAGAAACACTCACATTCAAGGAGCAGTATACCTGTGACAGCTGTGTCAAACCGTGCCTGGTCGTTTCTTTCTTCAGGTATAGTACTTTCACTATTGATCAGATATTCTAGAAACATCTACATTATGTGGCCAAATAATTACACACTGCATTAATAAAAGAAGTAGGAGAACAGTGTCCAGCATGCTGAGGTAGGTGAATCTTCCTCGGTGCAGACAGAGCGTCTGCATATATTTGAAGTTATGGTTCATTTCTGCAACTTTTTTCTGCTTGTATGCCACGGAGCCCAGGTACAGTCTGCGAGAGCTTTCTAAAAGTGGCAGGACTCAATTTTTAGATTAATCCCTTCTCCTCCTCTTAAGTTTACCTGGATCAAATGAATGGCACGTTGACAGGCCTGCACAGAGTTGAATGAATGCTGATGTTAGAGCAGGGATGCAGCTAAAAGTTCCAGGGCAGTAGCCCTCTAGACCTGGACTTGGGTACCACTGACATAAGAGATAAATCTACTGTCCAAGTTTTAATGGTGTTGTTGGTGAATTTGTCAATATGTCGAATAAATCTGTCGCAACCGGAATTACCTGCGATCAAACTTTATGCTACATTAAAAAAATTGATTTAAGGTTCGTTAAGGTAAATATGCAATTATTTGATGGGCATATATAAAAAACAAATCCCTCCCTGAATACAGGGAACTCCTGGAAATGGATTTTCCATCTGCTATCTCGTTTCAACAAAGGCAAACCAGTGGTTATTTTACCATATAAAAGGCTTAGATACCAGGTAGGGCTGGACGATATAGAAAAAAAGCGTCTTGATAAAATAAAAATCATATAGATCCATATTAATAATTATCATCAAATTCAAAACATATATTTTAAGTGCAGCCCTGGGCATTTTATGCTGTTATGACCTATTTTTAGATACAACCTTTTATTCAACCAACTTTATACCAAAACTGCAAGTTTTCAAAAAATAAAAATAATCGTGTGCTCTCTGAACTCTTTGAAGGGGGCGGAGCTTGGTGATGGAGCGTTGCTGGCTCTGCCTGTGATTGATTGGATCCCAACTGAGTCTGGATCCAAAGAGTTGGTTTGAATTGAAATAATGGCTCGAAACACGACAAAACCAAATGTAAAAGTAGTTCCTAGTCGGTTATGTGAAGGTTTTCTTGTTAATTTGGAGCGAGCTAGTGTGTCCTGGTGCAAAAGATGAGTATTTCTCAAATGGCAGGATGAGACAAATCAAGCTGTGATTGAGTTGATTATGATGTCGGAGGTGTAGAACATAACATGGTGTAGCACATTAAAAACTTCTTTTCCTCTAATTAAAACAACTCCTGGTAAATGCAGGAGGTCTTAGCGACGCTTAACGAGCTTTCACAGCAATTAATCCAAATTTAATAAACGATGTTAGAAAAGAGAGGTTGCTTAGTCGGCCGAATCAACAAGCTTCTGAGTGGGGTGGGAGGGCCGTGGATGAGAGAACGGAAAATAAAAGAAGAAATGAGACAAATAAGTGTGGGTAGCAGCAGGAAGGTAATAAAGACAGTTATAGAGTGCGGCTGGAGGAGAGAGGGGAGCGGAAGAAGATATATTAGATGATATCCGAGTATCCCCCACTTTATTCTCACAGTGGCTAAATTTGATTTATGTCAGACTGTGGTGGAGATCTTACTTAGAAGATGGATATGTTGGCAGGGTGGCTCTGAGCCGGCTTCAAACAATTCATATAAAAACCATCTAACTTCACAATGTAAGAGAAAACGACCGTTATAATTTGATTCCGCTTTATTAGAACTCTTGTCTTTGTCTGTTTTAGCAGTTATATACATGATTTTACTGTCACCCTTAAAGGTTTTAACAGAGGCAGCGGGAGGTTGAACTAAGGTGGGAAAACGTTAATAAAACTCAACCAAAACTAGCAGTTATTAGGGCTGGGCGATACTTTTATTCTATTGAACTTTTTTATTGAACCTTTTTTTCTATCACTGATATACATCTATTGATCGATATATTTTGTTATTGACTTATTGTCCAGTCCTAGCAGTTTAGCCCTAGAAGAGCTTTTTTGTGGGAGGAGTTTTCTTGAGCTCTTGCCACTTGAGTTCTTCCAATCTTTGTTTTCATTCTGGAAGTGGATGAAGTTGTGGTAGAAAGTCTTGAGGGGCAACCCTTTGACTTAATTTAGTTGCATGAAACCTGTACAAGTGCTTGTTTTACTCGTGGCTCTAGTGTGAATTTTAGCGTTTTGCACATTGTAGTGGTGGCTTGGTTCTCTGATAAGCATTTCTGTCTAAACTGAGAAGTGTTTCTGCTTGTTCTTCATTATTTGGTGCCCTTTGTCCAATAAATCTGCTGACAGCAGAATAGCCCCACAGCAGGATGCCACCACCACAACGCGTGACATTCGGTATAGTGTTCATAGCTCTGAAAGGCTCAGCTCCTCTAATCTGTGTCTCATCTGTCCACATAACCGTCGACGGCTTTGGGTTACCCATGTGGGTCGCTGCAAATTTCAGTTCAGCTTGAATATGTTGATTTTGGAGCAAGTTTTCCTTTAATTCCCTGAATTTTCACTCTCCCAATCCAGATAATGTCTTCACGGTAGACAGTGGCGCTGGTCTTTCCGCAGTTTTATGGCCGGCTTTAGACTTGGTTGTTTTCTGAGTTTCATCCAAAACCATTTCCTTTCATCTGAGGGGGACAATTTGGGCTTTCTCCATTACTCCTCCCACTGAGCCACAGTCACCCCAACATGGTAATGTATCTGAATGAGTTGTGTGATTTTGGTATCTGCAGTTGTTGAGAAATACATCTAAAATTGATAATTAAAAGTAGATAAAAAGACATTTAGACTCAGTTAAAGGTTTGCTTGAATTTACCTTTGAAGGTTTCCAGATTCCCAGATTCCCTCACATCACCAGGAAGTCTGTGCCCCATTGGTGGGCCATAATAGGCTACGTAATAAACGCATTACGTAATAAACGCAGACATAATATGATAACACTGAGGGCAAGCTGCCCACAGAGGGAGGCGACAGGCAGGTTGACAGGCGCTGGGATAGGGCTCCACGATTTTGGCAACAATTTAAATTTATTTTGACCATAATTGCGATTTAATTTTGACTTTTCTCTGCTTTAACCGCAAGCAACAAAAATGGCCTGTAGATAGCAACAAAAATGGCCTGTAGATAAAGATTTTTGTAAACAAGGACTATTTGACTATTTTTATTAATCAGAATATTATTATTCAAGAGAATAACTTCAGATATAAGGAGCTCTTTTTTTTCTCGTCCCCAAAGCAGATGAGTTTTGGATTAATTGCAGTTGAGATATGCTTTTTTTTTTTTGCGAGACCAGAAAGAAAAGCTCTACAATAATCAGTTGTCCAGGTGATTGAAAATCTTTTACCATGAACTTGTCAATCTGTGGTCCTTGACAGTGACGAGGGGACATGCTTGAGTAGTCACATGTATTAGAAACAGAAAGATTTGTGGACAAAAAGAGAAGAAAAACTTATTTTCAATTGGGAAATAGTTCAGAATGAAGGGATGAAAGATAAACATCTGTTCATACGCCTGAAAGAGGAAATCAATTAAAACTGACAAAGGTTTGATTTGAGAAAGATTGAAAAGAAAGATAGATGCAAATATCCGAATATTTGCTCAGCCCCCCAAGTTCTCCTTTCATTATTTACACTCAGCGATGCACACAAAGCCGCACAAACATATTTATTTTCATAGCAGCAGTCTGAAGGTGCAAAACCATCTTCTAGCTGTTTGCTCTCATCTGAACAAACGGCAAACACTTGACTCATTTACTGCCATGTGTACACATTTATAATCCAGCATCTGCTCTCCTTCCATTCTCTCCCTTCTCAAACGTCTTTGTTCTCATCTTTCCGTCTTGATGAGTGTTTTTTACTCCTTCAGCTGCCTCCTTATTCCAATCATCCTGTTTAAACATCCATCAAGTGATCCCTTCTTCCATTTACCCTCACTTTCATCAGCTCTAATGTCCATCTGCCTGTCGGTCCGTCCACTTATTCTTCCATCATTTCTGCAATCATCCATCTGTCTGTCAGCGGAAAAGCACAGAGGCACATGTGAAAACAGCCTGTGAAGGGACTCGTGGTTTTTGAGAGTAAAGGAGCGCGTGTCAGCTCAGCCCAAAGGCGATTAACAGATAATTACCTCCGACAGGAAGCTAGGCGTCTTTCAAAGATACAGAAAGACGAAAAAGTTGGAGTTATAAGTGGATGGACAGATGGACAAACAGTTTCCACTGTAGGAGAAGCACGGCGCTCCCCACTTTACCTGCCAGTCACAGACAAGGCGTGGGGGGGGGGGGGGGGGGGGGAGGATAGACGAAAGTGAGAGAAAGATCAGGGAAAGGGAATGGCAAGAATGAGTTGGGAAAAAAGAGGAGGATAGCAGAATAGAAAGTTTTACATTAAAGGTAGAAAAAAGAATTCTATCCTTTTGGTGAAATGTCCAACTGGCTTTCTTTGTCTTCTTCCCAAAATGGGGAACGTTTACTGTAATTTCCCACCGTCAATATCTACATGCTCCTCTAGCTCAGATCATAAAAACAACATCAGCTACCATAACTATGCAGACGACACACAGCTCTACATCACCATGTCACCAGGTGACTATAAACCAGTTCAGGCACTGAGGAAATGTTTAGAAGAAATCAATGCATGGATGTGCCAAAATTTTCTTCAATTGAATAAAAACAAAACAGAAGTAATAATTTTTGGACCAATAGAGGAGAGATCAGAAGTTAGCACACAGCTTCAGCTGCTTCAGCTAGAAACCACTGATCAGGCCTGAAATCTGGGTGTAGTGATGGACTCAGACCTGAACCTCCAAAAGCATCTAAAGACAATTACAAGGTCGGCTTTTTATCACCTGGAGAACATTTCCAGGATTAAAGGACTAATGTCTCAGCAGGATCTGGAAAAACTAATCCATGCATTTATTTTTAGTCGAATTGATTACTGCAACGTTGTTTTCACAGGTCTGCCTAAAAAGTGGATCAGACAGCTGCAGCTGATCCCGAACGCTGCTGCCCGCGTCCTCACTAAGACTAAGAAAGTAGAGAACATGGACCCGGTTCTGAAGTCCTTTCACTGGCTCCCTGAACCTCAGAGAACAGACTTTCAAATCCTTCTGTTAGTCTATAAATCCCTGAATGGCTTAGCACCTAAATACATCACAGACTTGTTATCGGTGCATCAACCCTCCAGACCACTCAGGTCTTCTGGCTCCAGCCTGCTCTGCAGAACCAGAACCAGAACCAGACATGGAGAAGCAGCATTTAGTTCCTATGCTCCACTTATCTGGAACAAACTCACAGAAAACTGTAAAAGTGCTGAAAGCCTGAGTTCCTTTAAATCTAGATTAAAAACACATTTGTTCAGGATTGCCTTCGACTGTTCTAGTTAAACTGTTTTACTGAAACATCATTAGTTTAAGCTTGTGGTCCAGCTGTTCTTAATATTTGCGTTTAGTTTCTATTTTCCCATGTTTTGTTTAATTTTTTTCTACATTTTATTCCAATTTGCTTTTATTTTCCTATATTTTAATCATGTAAAGCACTTTGCATTGTCTTTGCACTGAAGTGTGCTGTATAAATACATTTGCCATGCCTTGCCTTCAGTGTGATAACTGATGGCTCACAGATAGGCTCAACAACCAGAAAAAAACATCCAACTGAAATGATGTTGGATGTAGGAACTGCTTGTTTCTTAGGAACCTGTGATGCGGTTACTCATGCAGTTTCAGTTTTTGATTTAATTTATTACCCTGTTTATACGTTTTGGCAGAATTCTTGAATTTTAGCAACAAATTTTGGTCACAATAACCTGTTATCCATAATTACATGTTCCCATTTATTAGAGATTAATACTCAAATACTTATTAGACAACTATTTTCAACAGTAGCCAATTACAACACTTTATGAGTAATTTATGAATCTTAATTGTTTAATTTTTTTTTTTTTTACTGGGAACTCCTTTGTTAGAAGATTCAGAGCATATCTCTGCTTTTTAAAAGGCTGTCATTAAAAAATAGCTCAGCTGTAAAGTTATGGGTTCTTTACGCCATAATTTATGCTCCTTGAAAGGGAACAGACAGGACTTTTCTTCTTTGATGTTCATGCTCATCATTCTTTTATCCAGCACTGCTACAGCTCCCAGTTGTCTTGTCATGTTTAATGGGAGCCATTAAAGAACATTCACACAACAGGAGCCCTTTAAAAAAATAACAAAAAAAGAAACCTCTCTGTGGACGACGAAGAGCGGGTTTACAGCGAACTGGAATGTCTTTAAAAAGCTGAATTTAGAGAAAACAATCTGGCAGACGTACAGGAAGAGAGTCGAGAACAGATAGAGTGTTGATCTATATTTAATCTGTGTCTCTGTCCTTTGTTCTCAGGAACGCGCCTCATGGAGATCCTATAAATAAATTCAGACCAACTTTGACTCAGTGGACAGCTAAAGAGTTGAAGAAATTTTTGAATAAGACGCTTTACAGGCGTATTTCTAAGTTAAACCTATGCCACGCTGAAGCATTTTACAGAAACAAAGAAGTGGAAAAGATTGACAATAAATGCTGTTTCATTTGCATTTTTAATGCTCTGTTTTCCAAACTACCTTCCATATAGGATTTATTTATAGGATCGCACCATTATTTTGCTCTGCCAATGTTGCCGAACTTTTATAATCCATTTAAATAGTACACAACTGAACATTTACTACATTTTTTCACCATATTATTTTGCACTGCACTGAACGTTTTCATATTAAT
Organism: Fundulus diaphanus; assembly: GCA_037039145.1. Classification (NCBI taxonomy): domain Eukaryota; kingdom Metazoa; phylum Chordata; class Actinopteri; order Cyprinodontiformes; family Fundulidae; genus Fundulus; species Fundulus diaphanus. Next base: position 5,815,452 of record CM073126.1, read on the forward strand.
GCCTTTTTGCACCATTATTTTTGCACCATAAACATGGTGGAACATTCATCCGCACACTTTAAAAAAAAATAAAAATAAAAATGTTTTTTCTCCTGCATTGTTCTAATCACTGCTGCACTTTATATTGTAATGTTATCTTATTTCAACTGCAATCTCATTACATTGTTGTAAGCTGTATGCAACGAAATTTCGTTCTGTATACACTCTGTGCATACAAAATGACAATAAAGTTTGTCTAAGTCTAAGTCATAGCCTTATCTATTTAGCTTACTCTGTATTTCTTTTTACCAAGGGACTAGATATGAATAGATATACTGAGACTAAGGTAAGCAGTAATGATTATATACATGATGGATCATCATTGGTCCATTAAAAGCATCAAGTAAAATCAAACATGCACATAAAGCTTTAGGAAAAAATATTTTAGTTACAGAAGACCTAAAGTATCAACACCAAAGTATGCTCAACAGTGATTAAAATCAACAAAAACAAAAAAAAAAACATGACCATTTCTGATTTTAAAGTGTTGCTTTTTCAAAAAAATTGGTTGAAAATGTTGTTGTTTTGTTATTTTCTCTTTTTTTAACTAAGGGAAATAGGATTTCAGTTCTAATATGATTTAAGTAAGATTAGTTCAAAAAACAGCCAAACTTAGAGTAATTAGAGCTGGGTAATCACAAAATAGCAATATTTTCTTCTGCATTAATCACATTTCAATAATAATCACGACACATTTTTTAAGATAGCATTTGCTTCGGTAAATATTTAAAATGAATACTTTTAATGACCAAAAAATATTCAAAGAAACTGATGCGAACTAAACAAACATTTTTACTTTACGCATGGTGGCACATGGATTAAAAGTAACTCCAGTAAAAAAAAGTTGCTAAAGTAAAAAAAAAGATCACAACCATCAATTTTGCTATAAAAAACTAATTTTTAGGACCGTTTAATAGTGCCAATGTGTTTCAGAACAAGCATAGAATAAAGTAGACCGTTGAAGCCCTTGTGGACTCACTCTGTAGGAAGGCTCGTCAGCCAATATACTGTTATCAAAAGCTTTATGGTATTAATGGGAATTATATTTTTATGCAAATGTTTTATTCTTGTTATGCTGAGCCTGTACTAAGTTTTAACTTTATTCACTGTTCACTTTTAACTTGCAAGACCAAAAACCAACAGTTAGGAATTGCTAATGTGTGAGGCAGCATTACCGTTGCAGCTTTAAAGCTATAGCTGGTAATCCTGCTCAGAAACAGTTTCTGTTTTATTGGGTGAAATGGTCCTTCCATCCTGACAATATTAAATACATTATGTATTCAGAAAAAGGAGGTTAAAAAATTAGATCTCTGTGGGAACTGCAGGCCTGTAAACATTCTGACCAATCACTGCCGTTCGCACCGAAAGGCAGTGATTGGTCAGAGTTTTGGTCCTGCCCTCACCCCCTTCTGTCCTTCATGTCGCCTTATCTATTGGTTGTCCCACATGCCAATCATTCTGACGCGGTCAGGTAACGCTAGTGTGCGTTCTTGGTCCTTCCTAGTTTCCGCTTGATGGCTGCGCATGCGCAGTTTTAGTGTTTATGTATCTGGTTAGCTTAGCGGTTAGCTTAGTGGTTAGCTTCGGTGTTAGCCGTTCATTGTAGCTCCACTGCTCTCACCGAATACTTTGAACATGGCGGAGAGTCGCATGAAGCAAGCTGCGTTCATGTGTATGAGAAGAAGAGGAAGGCCTCTGTAGAAAGAAATAAGACCAAAATGGATTTGGGAGATTTTTTTTTTTCATGCAATCCACTTGAAGAGTGGAAGAACAGGTAAGGCGTTATTGCGTATGCGCAGTTATTCTAAAAGGGACTTGGAGAAACTTCTGGGAAAATCGCCGTCTCTACCTCTAAATAGATTGACGGTACAGTAAAGCCAGGAAAAAAAGCCTGTTAGAAAAGCCGGAACGATCCTAGCAGATTCGGAACCTCCCGCCGCACCATGAATTCAAGCTACTTCTGTCGGCACAGGCAACTGCTGCCAAGGTGTCAAAAAACTTCTGCTGACTTCTGATTTTTTGATCCACTGCCCTTGGGAGATTTTTTAACCTGAACACGTCAAGTATTTATTTTGTGTTACCCTTAATTCCCTGTCAATAAAACTTCAGGATGTTTTTAAGGATATATGCAGTAAAATTCTTTTCTTGTGAATAATTTCAATCTGAGAAGATTTTTTTTTTTTTTTACCAGAGAGCAACCAGATGTTTGGGGATATTTTAAAGTTGACTGGACGAAAAGTCTTAAAGTTTGAAAGGCTTTTTGAAGGTCTTTAATTTACTTGACTAATTTTCAGTCCAGAAACAAATGAAAAAGCATTCATCTGAAGCAGACTGAAAATGAGTGAAAAAGTGTATGTGTGAAGACTTTATATTCAACTGAAGGAAATCGGCTGAGTGCAAATCAAAAATTATCAAAAACATCTCTAGGCTATGAATTGGTCTTGGAAAACCCTCACAGATTATTTTAATTCTTCTAGCCAATCACACTTAAATCCATCATCCATCCATCCATCCATTTTCAGCTATGCTAAGACTAGTAACAGTAACATTCCTGTATTGATAAAAGGCTTTGTTTCCCCAAAGTTTTGAAAAAGCGACTCGTCTGATAACTGCGGTGCAGATTTGCATCTCAGCTGATGGCCTCTGCAGAGTTTTGAATGATCCAATACAGTTAAAGTTCTGCACAATTTTAGCCGAGCGCCTGGATGCACATTAAAGCACTCTTTGCCCGGAACGGAGCCACATTAAACAGGTGCATAACCCACTTTAGCGTCATAAGAGCAGTTTCAAATACACTCCAGCTCCAATTAACAGCAGTAATTCCCTCAGCAGACTCATGCTGTTGATCATAAAACTCGTTCCTCGTGATGGGCCCCACTTTCTGTGTACATGACAAATCTTTGGAGAGTTTTGGTCACTTGTTTTCCTCTCCTAATTATAAAATTTAGTATTTGCATGTTGAAAACCCATAACAGTTACCTTATTTTACATGAAAACTCAATCATTCTGGTTTAAACCATAACAGAATTTTGCAGCTAAGCTCTTTTTCAGCCAAAATTGTTTCTTTAAGTGTTTCTGCTTCTCCTTGTGGTTATGGTCTGCCAGTTTGTTTCTGCATGAAAGTCAGCGGTAACTTTCATATGTTTTTTTTCTTTTCCTTGCGTCCAAAACAACAAAGGCTGTAGCTATCAGAGAGCCATATAGTCTCCTTCTCTCAAGCTGTCGGTCTGATACCCAGAACAGCATGACTGACAAAGGAGCAACGAAACCTGGAGAACTTTGACACCGGCGGCGGCCAACCATGACGATTTGGTCTGTACTTTAGGGTAGAGACTAACTGTGCCATGACAGCTGTATTTTTACTCCCTAAGCATTAAAGCTGGGGGTCGTTAATAGCAAGAGAATGATGCAAAATGAAAAACAAGTAGTGCAGGTACAGATATGGTGTAATGAGGAGAGAATGGGAGGTATTAAGCAGTATTAGTTCAAGTGTAAACCATGGACAGTAATGAACTACCCTGCTGCTCAATGGACCACCAGCTTTGGGGCTGATTCCCCCCCCCCCCCCCCCCCCCCCGTCTGTGTGTCTGGATATGTGTGTGTTGGTGAGAGGAAGAGGAGGAGGAAGCTCTGGGATGGCACAAACCCCCCGTCTTACCCCTCTTGAGGTCTTATTAACCTTTACTCATCATTCACACACACCATTCTGTTTTGTTTTCTCTCTCTCACACACACACACACACACACACACACACACACACACACACACACACACACACACACACACACACACACACACACACACACGCATACGTGAGCACCGTGTCCTCGCTAAGGAGATTTAAGAGCTGGTTAATTGGTTGGCTGGGGCTGATTTTCCTGTTGAAAGTTAATGCCACTGTCATGCAGGGCTCCCTGCGGAGAGGGTCAGGAAGGCTGAATCTGTGTGTCTGTGTTTGTGTTTTGTCCTTTGCATGTACCATTATCAAGTTCAACTTCACACACGGGGCTTCTTAGATAAGCACTTTTTGTTCTTTTTTGATTTTGCATCTTTAAAACACTTAATGGTGAGTTAAACAGTAAACCTTTTTTTTTTTGCAAACTTGGTATTCCCTCCACTGGGTTTCCTTTAGAATACTTTTTTAAGGTTTTGCTTTTAGTTTTCAAATGTCTAAAATGGTCTGCTTGTCTCCAGAGCCTGTCTAGTGACCAGGGTAGACGTAGCTTTTTCCAGTCTCCCTCTTTCTGTAAAATCTGCAGGAACTTTAAATGATCTTCAACCACTTTTAAAAACTCTACTTTTTAATTCCAGAGAGCACGACCATTAAGCCAGCCCTTATTTCCTCTATTGCTTTTATTGCTTATAGTGTCAACCTTGTATGTTATTGCTTATTGCTATTTTGGTATATTTATTTTTATATTTAATTTGTTATTCCCATGTACAGCACTTTGGTTGCCTTTTGCTTTGTATATATGTTTGTTTGTATTATATACGCATTTGAGATAAACAAATTGGAGATCCTATCAAATAAGGCTCAATTAACAAAGAATAATTACAATACTCAGAGGGATTACATTACAACAGTGTCTATTTTGCTGGTATTCAAGATTTCTTTTTATCATCTATGCTTAATCATCACTATTCTTTGCTTTAAAATAACATTTGAGCATAATGTTACTCTATATCAGTGATCCCAAGCTCAGATCTTTGAGGTCCAGTGTCCTGCAGCTTTTATGCCCCTTGCCCTGCACACCTGACTAAAATGGCTAAACTGCCTCACTAGCATGCAGTCAAGCTCTACAGAGCTTTGATAATTAGCAAATATTTGTCAGGTGTGTTTAAAGAGATGCATCTAATAGTTGGAGGACACCAGCCCTCGAGGATTGGAGTTTGAGACCGCTGCTCCAGATCAGGGGTCTTCAGTTCCAGTCCTAGAGGACCGGTGTCCTCCAACCTTTAGATGTGTCCCTGGTCTGGCACACCCTAATCAAATGGCTGGACTTCCACCTTAGTTTGCAGTCAAATTCTCCAGAGTCCCGCTAATGACCTGATTATTTGAGTCAGGTGGGTTGATGCAGAGACACATACCAAAGTTTCTGGAAAGCGGCCCAAGAAGACTCGAGATGTCTAGATTATGTCAAGTCGAATCAAAATGGTGCATCCTTTGCATAGAAACCAGACGGTGCCATGTAGCACCCTTTTTACTTCAGGTCAGCGGTGCCCGAGTCCAACTACTGTCCTGCAACCTTTAGATGCATCCCTGCTCCAGCACACCTGAATAAAACTGCAGGATTGCCTCATCAGCATTCAGTCACGCAGCTCCACAGAGACATGGTAAGGAGCAATTTCTTTGATTCGGATGTCGGAGAAGGGATGTTGCAGGATAGTAGATCTGGAGGACTGGACATGAGCTGCCCTGCTTTAGGTGCAATTTTATTAGGTTAAAGGGATAGTTCATATTTTTGGGAGTGAGATTTAGCAATAGTCAATCATGCAAAAAGATTTTAATTCACTCATACAGCAATTGGGGATGTGAGTTATCGATTAATGAATTAATCCAGGGTTCCCCCCTGAAAACTGGTTAATCCTGGCAGCAATTGTAGTCATGGAGGTGAAGCCTAGCAGCCCGCCAGGTTTATAAAGCAGTGGGGGAAACCCTGGTTGATCTAAAGTTGATTGATCTTATAGATCGACTAAAATTTAATTGATAAGCGTCCATTTTTAAAAAAACCTTAGTTTTCTCTTAATTCAAGAGAGTCTTTCAATGACATGAAAGGCTAAATTCTCTACAATATGCTAAATTTTTAAAAAAGGAACCTCGTTATATATTAACACTTTTTGTGTGCCAGCTGTATCAATTGCTGAATTAACCATAATGTGGTTTTCTCACACATTGTTAGACATAAAATATAACAAAACAGGAACCTATAAGGCTACTGACTGGAAACAAATAAGATGAATGGAGTAAAATATGTGAAACACTTATAAATCCCATAAACAGAGTACCTTTAAATTAAAGATGAACTCAAAAACCATAAATAATAACAATGTAAATAATCCCTGAGGGTTAAGAATCCAATCTATAGTACTCCTGGTGCAACTGAACATTAACAGAACACAAACAGGCTCCCTGACATAAAAACAGACATTCATCTTTGATTGATTTTAATGGGCTCCTCCTCCATATAAATAAACCTGGAACCAAGTAAATTTGTTGAAGAAAAGCAGCATGTTTTACATGGTCTGGTGTGAGCTGCGTGCGCATCTTGTTTATAACTTCCAGGAAGGCAATTTTTAGTTTTTCTTACTCTTTTTCTTGTTTTATCTTATTTTGGGTGTGATGTTTCTTTTCACATTTCATTGTAATTGCGTGAACATTTCATGTTTTAAAGGGAATAACAAAAATACAGGGGGAGAGAAATGGTTAAATTGCATTTCAATGGACGCTTTTACCGCTGACAGCATAAATGTGTTACAGCTCACTCAAGTTATTTTCTGATACAATGTGTTTTTTGTACAAAATAATGACAGTTGTTATAAAGGGAACCGTAATATTTTGTAGGAAAGGATGGAAATACTTTTCTTCTGGTCCTTTATAAACTAATAAAGCGCATTCAACTGCGGACCGTAAGTTATCCTGTTTGCGCATCCACAAATGAGCTGATGGTACGGATCGTGCTACAGGTACAGACCACGTAGTGACGTGGCATGCCTGCACCATCAGGGACCGAATTGGTACTTTGATAGACACTAACCCAAATGTTACCATGTTTTGGTACCTAAAAGCATCACTGAGAGAGTGAGAGAGTGGAAGATTTTCCAGGCCGAACGTGAACACAGCATATCACTCACAAGAGCGTAATGACGTCAGTAAAGAAAGAAAGCATGGCTGATAGAAAGTGGTCAAAAGTATGGCTCCACTTTTCAAAATGCAACACAGATTACGTTCGCTGCAATATTTGTGGGGCAAAGAACGAGGCCAGTGGCGGGAATAATTCTAATCCGTATTTTCTGCAGTTTATGGTTGCAATAACCGGTGATAACTGCTGAAAGTAGATTACATGGTGTAGATCACCATTTTGAGCAGAGATTGGTTCTGAAGATGAGTTTTTACACGCTGATAACATTGCAGAATCCCAACCCATAAACCATACTTTAACGCTTATTAAATTGTTGTGTCTGTACTTGACAAACTAAGGCTGAATGACATTGCCAAATGAAGTACCTGGAGTTACAGTGTCAGCACATGAAGCTGTGCTAAACAGTTCTCTTTCAAGGGTATTAAGCTCCTGGCCCAGGTGGAAGCAAAGTGTACGACTCTGGAATGACCTGGAAATTTAAAACCTTTTTCCAGGCTTAAAAAAAACAAAACTGTGTATGAATGTGGATATAAACAGCATGCAAAAATAAACAAAGAAATTATTGTTGTTGGTGTGAAAGCTCAGGATTAGATGTGAGAGAGAGTGAAAAAAAACTTATGACTTTATTTAAATGTAAAATGTATTAATTTATATGTAAATGCTTAATACCATTTCTATCTTTGTTTAGGAGGCAAAGAATATTTTGGCATGAAATATTTATTTATTTACACATTTGTTTACACATTTTATAAACATTAGGGCGTTATGATTAGTGATTTAGCCCATTATTGGCCAGAGATTAACATTTTATGGCACCAGGATGTTTTTATTTCAATTCTGAAAAGTACTTGAAAAACAAAAAATAAAAATATTTTTGTACAAGCATGTTTTTACTATTGTCATTTATTGCAAAATTGTATATTAAAATGCCCAAATAGGCTTTTACACTTTCAGAAATAAAAATATAAAATATGCGATTAATTAGAGATTAATCTAGAGTTAACTATTGAAATTATGTGATTAATCGCGATTAAAATTTTAGTTAAAATCAGCTAAAATCGTGGTTTTGACTGTTATCCTACAGTGTTAGTCTTAGTATTTGCTCACTTTTCATTAAAGCAGTGGTGTGTGACACCTGTCTATTACAGGTAGGACAACACTTTGTGAATGTTTCTCAAATCGACTGTTACTGTTTTACTGGGACTGGATTTCGTAATATTGTTATCTTGCCAGAGTCCTTTGTGATGTCCCCAGAACAACTGGCCCACCTGTAAAAGCTCATATAGAACCAGGTCTTTAGATGCACCAGTTTTGAATTGTTCCTTAGGTTTTAGTCTTACACTGTGTCCTGTAATTTAACAGTCCAATGTATCATGGAGGGGAAGAAAATGCATTAAGAAGGGAAAAATAGGATCTAAATGTGCACGTTTCCTGACAGAACACAGCTATTCAGCTAAGATCGTGCTCCCAAAATCTCAACATTTGCAGCATGGCAAAGTCATGACCATGCAGTCTGTAGAAAGGTGAGACGAATGAAAAGAAGCTTTAGTCGGGTCTTGATCTAAATCTAAATAAACGGCAGATTTGGGTTCTCGCTGCATTTATTGAAAACAGGCCAATCTTTCCATAAATGACCCTCTATTGAAGCTCATGAACTGACATAGCTGCTTAAAGACGAATCTCAAAGAAGAGAAACTCCCCATGTTTACTGTGGTAGTGGAGCAGGTTCTTCAATGATGCTAAAATTATCCGTGAATACAGCTTCTGGAGTCACAGCAGAAGGTCGGCTGTCATGTTGCAGCGCGGCAGAGACATGACCATGCTGTCTGTAGAAAGGTGAGGCGGATGAAAAGAAGCTTTAGTCGGGATCTAAAGCTAAATCTGAACCTCTCTGCTGGCTCCAGCGTTTCTGTCATACGTGGTCCTTTGGTCTGCCTCTGGGAACTCTTGTTCGTGACCTTATTCAACCTTCAAGGGCACACAACTTTTATTTACTTTAAACCTCGCGTTCATTTCTATTGTGTGAATATTTTGAGCTGTGAGAAGAACTTTGACTTTTCATCTCTTGCTCTTCATCCCTGAAACGTTCCCTTCAGAACATGTATATTTTCTGTCAGTCACCAAAAACCAAAATGCTTCTGTCCAAAACTGTAAAAGCAGAAGTTTTACTGGGAACTAAGCTGCTGGTTAGATTCCCGAGAATGGATCTGATCTTACTTGGGATGGAAACGATGAACCACATTACTTTGTAATGATCAGTCTCTTGTCTGCATTTATTCATTTTTTGTTGATTTTTATTGTACAGATTTTATATTTAAAACTAAAAAGCTGCTTTTGTTTATTATCTAATGCTTTAAATTAGCTACCAAAGTAGTGAATAAGACCATAAATTAGTTTGGGAAGCTTTATTTCAGTCACTAAAAAGCATGAATAGCAATTTTGATTTTGTTTTTATTGGTGCAAAATTCTATTCTTTCCGTACGAAGAAGAAAATCACATGCGTGGTTTTTATTTAAATTCATAGCTCTTGGATCCTGTTCAGCTACTGTTGTACAGTAGTATATCTGTTTAAAGTCCTCACAGATGGTATTCTTTTATGAACAGCGTGTGTAAAAAAAACATACAAGCGTGTCGGCTCAACAGTTTTCTCCCACATTCTTTACATATATTAGTAACAGAACAGTTTGTGAAATGCATTTGAGCTTCAGTTTAATTAGAAGGCAGCAGGTCAGATATTCCAATGGAATAATAAAGAGATGTAAATGAGTCTCGCCCATTCTGGAAGGCCTGCCTCCAGTTTTTCTTTTGGTGATAGTTCATGTAAATAAGGCAAGCAGACTAATGAGCTCGGGAGGCATGGGGAGGTTTTTAAACTTAAAAAAAAATAAATAAAAAACGGGCTGTATTTGTTAAGTGGATGCAAAAGAGAGAGCTTCATGACAGGGTGGTCTGTTGTTATCTGCTCTACCAATTATAATAATTGCAAAGACTTCTCCTCCTTAGTGACACTGTTTGTGTCTTTAGCAAAGGAAGGCTGAATAAAAGAAGTGTCCTGCTAGCTAAAATAACCACAGAGCTGTCCTTGGCAAGGACGACACCGTTGTCCATGCAGTTATGTGTTTGTGTGGGTGGGTCCTCAATGTGTCCCGCTCGTGGAAAGCTGTTTATTGAGGTTTAAAACTAGCAGCCGGGTCTGTTTTTATTTTTTATTATTTATTTTTGTTCCCCCTGGAAAAAGCAAAGGAAAAAAGCACCATGTGATGATGAATAAAGGCAACACCTGGAGGGTCTGTAGCGGTGTGTGGATTTATGTCTGATTGAGGGTCAGGTCTGTAACCTCCCGGCAGGGTGTACGGCTGCAAGGTCACAAACTGGGTTACATTTAGACCGCCTTCCTGGAAAGGAAAGCCCTTCTGAGCAACTCTGGCTGCAAGGCTGCAGGTTGTCTGCAAAAAAAAAACAAAAAACAACAGGTTTTATTTGGGGCATCAATATATCCCCGTGCTTCCAAGTTATGTTAATGATATGAAATTTTTAAACCTCGTTATGTAAATCTATAAAATCCTCCTGGTGGTTTTGGCGTCTGGGCGACACCAGCGAAGGTACAACAGGGCAGAGAAAAAAAACTGTGTTTGTGTGTGAATGTTGTATGTAAAAGAGGAAGCGTCACGAATGACTTTTGCTCACAGTTTTGCACTCTGGAACAGACCCGGGTGTGGACGTGTGCGTGTGATTGGCAGCAGTAATTGGTGTCTGGTGTGTGGAAGAAAACGGGGAATAAATGCAGTCATGGAATACTGATAGGAGCTCTTTGGACTGAATACCAAAAAACACAAACACACACTAAGCCCGTCCACCAAGGTCTCGTCAGCACTGCTACACAGAAGTTCTGTATATCGATTCTGACTTCTTCATCACGCTGGAAACTAACTCCCAGAGTTCTACATTTCAAGTTTGATGGCGTCTCTGTTTATACGATACCTCTTACTTCATGTACCCGTCCCATCAGTTCTTCCTATCTTATTAACAGAAGCAAAAAATAGAAACAGATAAATTAGTTTAAAATTAGCCTACAAAAAAACAAACCTTGTAGATAACCCACAATATAAGGTAACAAGAAGACATTTTAACAAAATTCAAGGCTCCAACAACTCATACATGCATACACTCACCGGCCACTTTATTAGGTACACCTGTCCAGCTGCTTGTTAACGCAGATTTCTAATCAGCCAATCACATGGCAGCATTTAGGTATGTAGACGTGGTCGAGACGATCTGCTGCAGTTCAAACCGAGCATCAGAATGGGGATAAGATAAGATAAGATAAGATAGGCTTTATTGATCTCACAGTGGAGAAATTCACTTGTCACACATCGGCTTAACAAAAGGAGGAAAAGGTGCATAAGGTATAAGGTATAGACAGTGTTTCCACATATATACAGTTTATCAAAAAATAAAAGTACAAGCGAAATAAAGCAGATATTTAGGATGAAACAAGAAAGGTGATTTAAGTGATTTTGAACCTGGCATGGTTGTTGGTGCCAGGCGGGCTGGTCTTAGTATTTCAGAAACTGCTGATCTACTGGGATTTTCACCCTCAACCATCTTTAGGGTTTACAGAGAATGGTCTGAAAAAGAGAGAATATCCAGTGAGCGGCGGTTCTGTGGGCGCAAACGCCTTGTTGAGGCCAGAGGTCAGAGGAGAACGGCCAGACTGGTTCTGATAGGAAGGCAACAGTAACTAAAATAACCGCTCGTTACAACCAAGGTCTGCAGACGAGCGTCTCTGAGCGTACAACACGTCAAATGGCCTCCGCAGTCACCAGATCTCAGTCCAGTAGAGAACCTTTGGGATGTGGTGGAACGGGAGATTCACTTCATGGACGTGCAGCCGACACTTCTGCAGCATCTGCGTGACGCTGTCATGTCAATATGGACCAAACTCTCTGAGGAATGTTTCCAGCACCTTGTTGAATCTATGAAGGCCAAAGGGGGTCTAGCAGGGTGTACCTAATAAAGCGGCTGGTGAGTGTAGACTTACAACCAAAGGTAATTTAGATTCTCCACTTAACCTAACATGCTGGAGTACTCAGAGAAATCTTCCCATTTGGAGAACATGCTAACGCCACACGGACCCTGACCCAGGCAGGATTTAAACCTAGCGCCTTGTTGCTCTTGAGCAGCAGCGCTGATGAGAGCTACATCTCTGTCATTTCAGACTTTGAGAGAAAGCATCTTTATTTTACGTTTGTCTTCTCCAAACACTTTCCTTAGTTTCTGATGAAGCTTTAAGTCTGATCGGATAACAACTTTTTTAGTTTGGGATTTTTTGTTTTATGGACTATGAGGTCAAATCATTGAAATCTCATCAAGTTATTTTGAGCACAATAACTACTTCTTTAAGTAGATGATCGCTGTCTGGCAACAATCTGCTGCCTAACCTCCATGTTTTATAGCAGTTTATTTATCCAAGGATGTGCAACTGTTGAATTTACCAACAACACACCATTTGTGACATTACTTTCACTTTACCCACAAACTAATATCTAGTTTGAAACTTTTAAATGAGCTTTCGCACATGGACACACATACGCGCGTGCGCTCGCTCACTCGGTTGTTTGCAAAAGTCGGTATCTTCCCAAAGACATGTCGCCACCAACAATCGTAATCATCGGGATCCTTTGTGTTTCTCTTTCTCACTCTGTTAATTGTGATGTGGGTCAGTGTTAAAGAGCACCCTGTAGCCAAAGCCAATTGTTAGTGTAGCTCCACCGCATAAAGGTTAGAAACTGCATTTGCATTTAGATGAGTGAGAAACTTAGGATGAGAAGCAGAGAAGGAGAGGAAGTAATTATACCTCGCTCCGTGGTTCATTTAAGTGATTGGATGAATGGGTGTGTGTGTGTGTGTGTGTGTGTGTGTGTGCGTGAGTGTCGGGTGCTTGTTTGACATTTATTAGCTCCGGGGTCCAAAAGTGCAAAGACTATATTTGTGAGGTCCAACAGCTTTGTTGGGATTACAATTTTGAAAGTGTAAAGGTCCAGAATTGGGAATTAGAATGAGCACTGGATTAATAGTGAGCATTAAGCAAGATGGATGATCGCTGCTGCCTTCATAGAGATTGCACTACAGGAATGTGTGTGGTTTTTTCAACGTGTGACAATTCATTTTTCGCGCATAACTGTTTGTAAGTTGGTAATGTGCCATCATCAGTTTCTGACCCAGCTAAGGAGCGCTGGTGCAGAAAATCCTAACACCACCTCTCCTCACTGAAGCCTGGAGAGAAAAAAGTGTAAGAAATAAAGAAAGAAACCTTGCAGTGTATGAGGTTAGACAATGGGTAAAATAATATTATCTGGCTTTATATGCTACACCCTCCCATTTTAAACTTACTGTTCAGTAATGTGAAGACATTCCTGTTTAAAGGAAAAAGGAGCAAGGATGTTAAATGTTGGGCTGGACGATATAGAAAAAAAAGCGTATCAATAAAATAGAAATCATATTGATCGATATCGATAATTATCAACAAATTGAAAACATATATCTTAAGTGCAGCCCTGACCATTTTATGCTGTTGCTGAATTCAAACTCAACCCTTTATTCAACCAAGTTTTTTAAAAAATCTGCAAGCTTTTAAAAAACAAAAAAGGACGCGGACTCTCTGAACTCTTTGAAGGGGCGGAGCTTGCTGGGTCTGTGTTGTGATTGGTTGGGAGGATGTTGTGACTGTAATATTAACCTTGATGGCTAGAATGCAAAAGGAAGAAAAGCTGTTATTCTATTGAACTTTATATTGACCTTTTTTTTTCTATCGTCGATATATATTGTTATTGAATTATCGTCCAGCCCTAGTAAAATGTTTATTTTTTATTTAGGTGTACAGAGGAGTATTAGTGTCCTCAATCTGCTCAGAATTTGCCATGTTTTAAGAAAAGAAACCCATTAACAGCCAGGGCGATGCTAATTTCCTTCACATTGCATGAGTTTTTTTTATTGTTGTCTCCCTCCTCTTTTAGATGCTATATGAAAGATAGTTTTCTTTTGAAGCTCTAGTTTGTGTTTTTGCAATCACCATTTTCCTCCCTTTTGGGCATTTAGAAGTTATTATTAATACTTGAAACCAAATTCATTCTAATTTTGCATTTGGGACTTTTATACATTTAGATACCATTTTTTTAAGATAACACGGTATTAAAAAGGCAATATTTTTGTATGTTGTTGTAAAAGTTTGTGGGATATGAGTCGGTTTCATATGTCATATGTTGTCACAATGGGCAGTGATGGCAGGATGGAAACGTACAGACGGTCTGGAGCTTTGCCTGCATTTCTGAGAGCTGCTGTCAAATATAAACGGAGTTGAGAGGCAAAGCTTTTGATTTATCGGTCAGTTTTTGCATGATTCACGTTCCAGATCAGAGATATGGATAGTGGCTGAAAGAACGGCTACCTGGATGTAAGCAGCTGAAGGGTGCCGTCTCTGTAGGGTAGTCATTCTAAGCCTCAGAGATGGAGTCAAGATGGGGTGAAGAGCTCAGTCATAAGGGGGGAGAAACGTGATAAAAGAAACCTCCTTGATGCCTCCTTTTGGAGGTTTTCTTGGCTAATAATGATGGGAGTAGATGCTGAGGCAGACCCAGAACTCAGTAGAGGACCTATTATCCCTTCAGGAATGGGAACACATTGGCCCTGGAAGCAGCATGAGAGTGTCACTGGGAAGAAAGATCGTCCCTTCTGAAGCTGTTGCCTCAACCTGAAGGCAGGATATCAGTTATTTCAAGGCGTCCTGAAGGAAATGCAGGGTCCCAACGTAGTTCTTGGGTTTAGTATTTGCTTTAGGCATTATGCAGGTAGGGATAAGTTTGGAAAGAGAGTTAAATATGTAAAACGGGAGTGTATGAAGAGTCTAGGTCAGAGGTCTGCAACCTGTGGCTCTTTGGACCTTCCACAGTGGCTCTTAATAACTTGGGCTACAAATTATATTTTTATTATGGTATTTAAATGTAATAATGATAATAAATGTAGGTTTTAGCAGTTTTTTTTCTTGGAATAATTGCTTTTAGTTTTCATAACAGAATGATGCTAAAAATGCCAGTAATATTTAATTCTAAATTTTTATATTTTTTCATTATGTTGAAAACTATGATTTTTTTCTTCACATCATTATCCACAAATATCAACATCCTGTCCATCCTATTTTTTTTAAACCTCTAAATAGAAAACAAAGGGCGTTTCTTTAACGATGACAACATATTTCCTACAGTAGATCTTTATGACAAATTATACCTTGTCCTTTTTTCAAAAGGCCAAACAACATTTGTGGCTCTGAACGAGTTTAATTCAAGTGAACTGAAGGAAAAATGGCTCTTTAGACTGTAAAGGCTGCAGGCCACTGATCTAGACCATTTTCCAAGAATATAATAACCTACGTTTTGAAAAACATACAGCTCCCAAAGTAAAAATATTTTACAGAATTGATTAAAAAAACACAGTCATTATGATGTCTGAAATTACTGAAAGAGGGAACAGTAATTTCCCTCTTTCAGTAATTTCCCTCTGGGATTATTAAAGTATATCTGATTCTGATCTGATGTCACAGTTTGGTTTTAACATCTCCATCAAACTTTGAGTTAAATGTTTTAGCCATCAGCATTCGGGGTTTTGAATTACTGACAGTGAAGCAGTGGTCACCAACGACTTTAGCTGATTACAACTGTTTTTTTTCCCCCGCATGGACCCTAAGATTAACCAATTTGAATCAACACATATACATTTATGTGTAAAAGCTAACTAGAAATCGGCAAAACCCCAGCTTTAACTTCATCAAGTCTGAAATTGTGGCAGTTGCGGAGTCTGGAGCAGTGAGCAAAGGTTTCCAATGTGTTTGCTGTACCATCTTTATTACAGTTTGGGCTGTTTAAAGGCAATTACATAGACCTTTATTTTGTTGTATTGAAATCTAGGTATTTATTTAAGCAGGTGGAAATTTCTAAAAAGGGAGACCTGGCCAAAATAGCAGTCCCAAAAATCAAAACAGTACACCTCAGGAATCTACTGACAGGAAGGAGATTTCTGAGGTATACAGGGAATTTACCCGGCAGAGCTTTATAAATCAAAACATACCAATGTTGGTGTCTGTGGATGGCTAACTATCTCCTACCAACTACATCACAGAGCATGCAGAAGTGGGTATGAGTTTTTTTCCCTTGAAATGAAACATGAAGAAGCTTTAAACACTGATCAACGCGGCTCAGAGTGGAGGACGCTGCATGCATGTAAGTCACTAGAATACATAAAAGACAAAAAAGGGTTATCATCCTGTTATTTTTTTTTTGCAAAGTATGTAAACCATGATTTATTTTTTCAAATATTTTTTTCTTTTTTCTTTTGTGAGTTTTTTTTCAACTAGAATAGATAAATGAACATAAATGGGGGTTTGTCAAAAACATTGACATTGCCAAATTATTATTATTATAGGAGAAAACCCTTCCACCCACCGTGCCATCAGACAAAAAAATTCCTAGATTGTCAACATTTCGTAGGCAACCTCTGGATTATATCGTTTTAAAAATCCAGGCATTTAAAACTGATTTCAGACCAGCGTCCGAAATTAACTTCCTGATTCACCGGCCAAGTTGACAAGTAAATGTAAGAATCAACCGACCAAACATATTTATTACTGGCCAAAATATTAATTCTGACTGACTCCTGCTAATTACCTCCACATAATCCCGCTACATAATTAGCCTGAGCTAAACGCTAGCTGTTAGCAAACAGACATGACGTAGTTGCTGTTGTTCTCGCGTCACGTGCGAGTGTTTTTGTTTGTTGGCATACGAGCTGAAAACACGATTTCTTTGGTGCTCGCCATGTGGCAGCTAGCCCTCTGAAATTTACTCGCCAAATGGAAAACTTACTCGCATTTGGCGTCTGGCGAGTATTAATTTCAGACCCTGGTTCTGACCTTTCAAAGCCCTTTATGATTGAAATGCAGTCCAAGGCTCTTATATTGCCTGTTCTGCTGAAGGAGCAGATGTGTAGATGATTATATCATCCATATATAATTTTATTTTACCTTGAATGTCTTCATTTAAGTCGTCTCAAAGTCTGACTCTTGGTCTTCTTTCAAGCTGCACTGAGTCGTACCTTGGAGGCAGTTTTTAAAACTTTTCAAAGCTTAAGCGACTATTCCTGAGTTTGTCTAGAGGTGATTTGTGGTCCGCTGAGTAAAATGATTTTAACAGATTTACAAATGAGGCGGCATAATGCTGTCTTTTGTCAAAGACCCCAATGATCTCACTTGTCACAGCAGTAGCATCAGTAATAGTGCTTGTATCACTTCTTCATCTGTAAGTATTTTAAGCCTTACAGTGTTACTGAGAACAGGAGCTAATATCTCTGCCATGTCAGTATTTTAGTATAAATACCTAAAAAGGCGAGACTGATGGTAGTTTTCAGCAATATACAGCATGTAAGCAGTTATGTTACATGCTATTGTTTGTTTTTTGTATTTAATGAGAATATGAGCATTAATATACTGCTGCTTGTTTTTTTGGTGGTTGCAAAGACTTTTCTTCCACGTAGCTTTCTGTTAATATCAGAGAATACAGCTTTATATGAGCAGCCATCTTCTGCCTCTCTCCATCTTTCTCTTATTTATCCATCTTTCTGTCTCTTTTCATGTTTGTCTCTATAATGCGTCTTTATACATGGTTATATTTTGAAAGCTTCCTGCCTTTCTCCCTTCCTACTTCTTGACTGAATAAAAATATCTTTAAAATCTATATCTGCCAGAGTTTAGAAAATTTTTGAGTTTAATTTTATTAAATTTTAATTTTATGGGGTCTACCTAGCAGCAAAAATCCAATTTCCAAGAATATAGCAGTCATCTTATTTCATTGATTGATGCAAAAAGGTGTATTTATTTGTTTTCACTGGAAAGCCTTTTGGTGATTTGCGACAATCAAAGCAAGTTGTGTTTTTGTAGGACATCTGAAAATGACCATAGAGCCGTTTACTCGTTGAGAACGTGCTGTATTGAGCGTTAATGTTTATAATAATCAGGTTTAAACAGACTGATTTGGTTGGCAGGGCGGGTTGCCCCTGGGGAAACACTGGAGGAATGAATAGTTTCACATCATATAATTTTATTTTCAATTTGTTTATGTAAAATGAACTGGATCATTGGCACCGCCTTGAGATACAGTGGCCTGCAAAACTATTCACTCCTCTTAGTGTTTTTTTCACATTTTGTTGTCTTAACCTGGAATTAAAATGGACTGTGTGAGAGTTTGCGCTATTTAATTTAGAGAACATGGCTAGAACTTTGAAGATGAATTTTTTTTGTAACTGTCAAGAAAAACAAAAAATAGGACAAAATAACAGAAAACTGAAAAGCGTGAAAAGCTGGTAATCTTTCCTAAGGTCGGTACTTGGTAGAGCCACTGTTTGCAGGAATTCCAGCTGCTAGAGTCTTTGGATCTCGCCACGTCTTGCCGCTGGGATTTCTTCCCATTTCTCGAGGCCAAACTGCTCCAGCTCCTCCATGTTGGATGGGGGTTGGTCTTCAAGTCTAGCTACAGATTCTCAGTTAAATTGAAGTCTGGACTTTAACTAGGCCATTCCAGCACATTTAAATGTTTCCCATTAGACAAGTCAAGTGTCGCTTTAGCAGGACGTTTCGGGTTATTGTCCTGCTGGAAGGTGAACGTCCCGGCCCGGTCTATGAGTCTTTGTGGGCAAGGCAAGGCAAATTTATTTGTATAGCACATTTCAGTACAGAGACAATGCAAAGTGCTTGACATGATTAAAATATAGGAAAATAAAACAGAATAAAAGCAAGTTGGAATAAAATGTAGAAACAAAATAAAACGTGGGAAAATAGAAACTAAAAGCAAATATTAAAACAATTGGACTACAAATTTGAACTAATGATGTTTCAGTAAAACAGTTTAATCATCTTCAAATGGGCTGCCCATTTGAAGATGATAGATATGATGGTGAGGACAGGAAAGATTTGGATATTTATTTATCACCCCACCCTGACTTGTACTTCTCAACAACTCTGTCTGTCCCTGACTTGTTTGGAGAGCTCCTTGGTCTTCATGGTGTGGTGCCTCTTGCTTCGTGGTGCTGCAGCCACGAAGATCAAAAACATTTAAATGACAGGTTGGAATGTGAGAAAATAGTTAAAAAGCCAAGGGGGTGAATACTTTTGCGAGGCACTATATCGAATCTGCTAGAGACTAAAGATGCATGACCTACATATTGTCTATACTTTTGATTTTTTTAAGCTGTTTTAGATTATACTGATAATAAAGCCTGATGACCATACTACAATTTGTCAATATCTGTTTGAACTGTTGTTTTTTAGATGCACACAACGTTCTGAAGATAAACTAATATATTCAAGTTTAGCTCAGTAAATGTAAAACACTTTAAAATCTGAAATATGCACAAAGCAGCACAAATAGTTTTCTACTAAAAGCATCATTCGAAAGTTCATTATTTTCATCTGCTGAACTTTTACACTGAGCACAAATGTCACAAAGTGCCTGAGATTATATGTTTCGAACTTTAGGACACACACAAACAGATCCATAAACACCTGGTAATAATGATGAAGTCGATAACACCTCTCAGCGACGTGACATTTGTAATTAGAGCACTGGCTTTGCGTTCGGGAAAATGTGATTTGGAGTGCAGGCTAAAGGCTAATTACCATTAATTCAGACTGCTAAACCAGACCTGACTTATTGATCACTTCTTTACTCCCCCTAGCTTTCAGCGTGTCTCTCCTCTTCCTTATTCTCATCACCTGGAAATCTCTTTGCCCTTCTGCAAAACCAATCCCTCTGTTTGGACTTCCTTGGCGGGCGTTTTCTTAGCAGAACAAGCAGACAGACGAAAGAGCAGTGAATTAGAAACAAAGATGGGAAGGAGATATCAAAGCTTACAGATCTATTTTCAAGATGAAGATCAAGCTTGTTTTATAAACAATGAAGTAAATGAGATGATGCATTTGGAAACATGAGGACATACTGGGTGATATTCTGGGTTCTGTCATTCCTGGTCCTTTCTAACGGACAAGCATAATGACCCACCTGAAATTAGCTCACACCCCATTGTGTTTCAACACTATTGCACAGCTTTAAAAGGTGTTAAGAACAGCTAACTACATGAAAATGTGTGCGTTTTGTTCCTAGTGGTGTACGAGGAAACGTTGAACTTCCACATTCCCTTCCTCTCCGTGTTGTTCTTGAGCATGTGTTTGCACCTGGCAGTGTGCTGACGGACTGCCGCTGTGTCCAGATGGGTGTCTTTGTGTGCACCCAGTTCACGGCTGATTGATTTGAGCAACCACAATAGTTTGGCCTAATTACGGTGGCATGGCCTTGTGTGTGCATTTGCTTGGCACGACTGAACGCACGTTTGGAACGCCTTGTTCATTTTCTTGGAAAGAAGCCAGTCGCGATTGTTAATGTACGTTTTCAGGCCTGTGGATTCTGTAAGGTAAGTGGATATTTAAAGAAAAAAAACCCAGAAAACCTGTTGGATGTTGATTAGCTTCTTCTTTGCAACAATCGTTATGGGTAATAGTATTTGGTAATTTATATTTCTGAATTCACGAATGTACAAAGCGATGCGGGATAAAAAAGCTTTTGTGTTTTACCACAACGCAAGCGTTTAAAGCACCCTGCTGCACTATATTAACTTTCTCTAATTGCTATTACACTGCACTGACTTTTTACTGTAGTTGGTGAGCAAGGACTATATATTTTGTGTAACTTATGACATTTCATATCCTAGATAAACAGTCTTAAATGTCTGGTTTTACATTTCTTAAGTATCTTGATGAGCTGGTATGTAGCTCTTCGACTTGATAAAAGATTCAAAAGATAAAGATTTTTCTCTTGAGTATGCTTAACAACAAGTTGTTCATGAAGCCTTTTAAAACCAAAACAGGTAGGACAGTCCCAAGAATAAAGATTGGGATTAAAGAGTGTGAAGAAACTTCCATTGTAAACACAAAAATTTGGGACATAACCATGCATTTTGATTTTTCTTCTCTTTTTCATCCTTTCTTTCCCCTGTTTTCATTTTTACATTTGGCTTGTAAAATAGAGAATCGCAACCTTAAAGGAAAGGGGGGAAAAACTGTTTGGTTTAGAAACTGTAACTTTGATATGAAAATGAATCCCGAAAACTAAAGAGCAAATAAAACACTCATAAAAAGCATCAATAAAATAATAGAATTGGTAGCAAGTGTGAAATCTGTTATAATAAAAGAAAGGAAGTTATTGAGGTGCCCTGTCATGGTAAACAAACAAGGAAAAAGGAAAGAAGTAATGGTAGTCGGCACAAAAAAGCAAATGAAGGCTTTAAATGTGTGTCTGTGGTAAAAAACAAATCAACGTGCGCTGCAGCATCAAGTCATGTCATCTCACTAAATGGGAAAGCACTTGAAGGCGATGTTCAGATGAATATTAGTCACGTTAATTATTGGCTGCATGCACGGGGTTTGAATAGAAAGTGGGTGAAAGAAGAAAACACAATTTAGTCGTTTTGTTTAGTGCTTCCAATTATCAGGAGCAAAGGCATGACAACTGGGAAACAAATAAGGGAGAATGAGAAAAACTGCTTCCTGAGATCGTCCTGGGATTTTGTTCTAATTTTCTTTTGCAGTATTCGTTGAAAAAGAACATGAAACTTGATCAGAGTGATCGAGGCGTTTTTCATTTTGAGTTCAGGTAATTTATCAAGATTACTTCATAAATTAAGCTAAACCTAAAATACTGTCCAGTTTTTCTAAAATGTCAGCCAACATTCTCCATCTATACTTGTTGCCATATTATATCAGCTTTATTTACAGAGCGCTTTACACATCCACAGGACCAAAGAGCTGCACCCAGAATAAACAGCAGTCACATGATACAATAATAAACCAATAAGAAATTAAAAACTACAATAAAAATGCTTTGGATCTACTTAATTCAACAGTTGCACTGAAACCTGTTGCTTTTGCAGCAGTCTATAATGTTTTGATTCAAGATGATTTGGTCGCTTCCCTTGAAGCAATCAATCACCTTACCCCCCAAAACTGTTTGATCAATTAAAACTGAGGGGCGGGGTTTAATTAATAAAAAACCTCGCTGGTTTCGATCCTGCGACCTGTAGATCACTAAAGGAGACTCCTTACCCTGTGAAATATTATTCTCTGACTCTTTAGGTTCACAGTTTGTGATGTTAAGAGTCTGTGTGACCAGGGTAACAGATTATTTCAGGAAAATTAATGATTATTTGACTCAGGTGTGCTGGATCAGGGACACGTATAAAAGTTGCAGAACACCATCCCTCGAGGACTGGAGTTTGAAATCCCTGGTATAAATTGTTACCTTTCCTTGATTAATTTTCAATTTATTAGCAAAGACTTTGCTAGATTAAGGTCAAAGTTTTCCAACAACAATGTCTGTATTTGGAATTGTATTCTTGCCTTTCTTATTCTAATAAGCTCCCGTGTTAGTTTTTGTATTTCATTTAGCAGATTTTCTTCTTGGGATGTTGCATAGATTGTTTCTAAGTCTTTCATTTTCAGTTCTAGTTTTAGTTGCTTATTCTTTGTTATATTTATGATGATATGTGTGTTACACCTTTTGCTACCTCACAGAGGACATCAGAGATATTTTGCTGATCATTTATTTAAAAAAAAAAAATCTCTCTCCCAATAAACCAGGTAAAATCTTAATCTAAACCTCCAAGTTTTACGGTTGGTGTTATTGGTTTTTCCATCCCCATCATATTTGCTGGCATCACTTAAGGAAATATGGATGCCCTGCTGCTAATGACTGAGAATTCCCTGTTAGATATTAGGACATATATCAAGATTTACCCTGAATGTGTTCAGTTTTCAAAGTTTGTGTTTAAAAGCCAGTATTGGGTAACAAATGCTGCTTTGCATCATCAGGAAAATTAAGATTTTTCTTAGGACAATGCTAAAACTAGAAACATAACACTTGACTCGTTCTATCTTTCCAAGAAGTGGACTCCAACAGCCTAAAAAGTTGTTCTCTTAGGGTGAGCACTGTGAGGTACATCAGAACCGACGTCTAAAGTTTAATGAGAAGGAAAACACAAGGGTTAGCAGACAAGCGCTATCATTATCATGTAGTTAGCACGTTAGCATGGTTGGATGCTAAGCCACTAATGACGGTGAAAACATCTGTTTGAGGAAAGCCATGTCAGCCCGAAGTCTTAAGAGTTGAAGGTTTAATGAGGCTGAAAACCTGCTCACACACATGTAGGCACAAAAACACATGGAGGCACTGATCTCTGTTGCATCACCAATAATGTTTGGGTTCTAAAACAAGAGGAGACTTCATCCACGTGTCCGTCAGCAGAAGGGACTTTCTCACCATCATAAGCTGTTCATCTTCTCTTTAAAGCTAATTTCATCTAAACATCAAATAGTAAATCATCCTTAAGAGTTACTTTAATCAGTCCTTTGGGGAAAAAAAAGTGTTTGTCTAAACATGTAGGGAATTTTGGTTGATTTCAAAGCTCATTTTTATCTTTTTTTCTTACAAAAGCAGGTTCTGAAAAGCTTAGCATTTATTTTCACGGCATGAAAACCTTTTTATATAGATTTTAATAACCTCCTCCATTTTATTTTGTAAAAACAACTGATTACATGAAATTAAATTCATTTTTATATATATATATATATATATATATATATATATATATATATATATATATATATATATATATATATATTACCATTTAACTAAAAAAAGATTCTTAATAAATTTTCTTGGCTTGGGAAGTTACTTAAAGAGGCTTAGACATGCACCCCCATCTTTGAATTTTACTTTTTTTGTCGGGCATTGTGAATCATATTTGCTGTCAATAAATTGACTAATAGAAGTTAACAAATTACATTCTAGTCATGATTCAAAACAACTTGAGTGAGCTGCAACAAATCAGAGGGAATGTTGCCAGGATACCATAAGACTTAATTAGATCAAAATTGATGCTTCTGTAAATATACTACTATCATATTTAGAGAAAATGTATATTACTAAAAAAGAAAGTGTGTAGGAGTGATGGATTTGAGTTTTTTCTCTTAGTTGCTCATCGAGCTGTTTAGAATTACATGTTTTCATCATATTCATAATTCCCTGGCGTTAAAATCTGAGAGAATTGCATGAACAGAATTATTTGCATCAGTCTTATCACCAAGTTTTAATGATAATGAAACATAGAGTTCAGAAGGTTCCTGTTCTGGTCAAATGCACTAAAACATTTAGAAATCTTCTTTTTCACGTTGGAGTTTCACGGGAAAGGCTTTTTTTATTAATCATTTTAAAGAATCTTATGCGCTCTTCTCATAGCTGACGCGTTCTTATTGCACTAGATTATTGGCTTTGTTTCAAAGAGTTTTTGCACTTTTTCTTAGCCCACTGGGCACGTCAGGCATGATCCTTTTGTGGTTAACGTTGAAAAGGATCGTATCAACAGGCATAATCTGTTCAACAATTTCAGGATCAGAGCCTGTGGGATGATGAAGTACCACCTTATTTGCCAAATTTACTGAATAATATATATATATATATATATATATATATATATATATATATATATATATATATATATATTTTTTTTTTTTTTTTTTTTTTTTGCAAGAATCAAGTATTCTGAATTTCTTCGGCTGGTCTTTGCACAGCAGAGTGAGCAGCAGGAGAGAGTCCGGCAGAAGACGAATAAATGAAGAGTGGAGTGGGAGTGAAAGCCTCCTCTTGCTTTTACAAGCAAAGCCACTTCAGTGGCATGAACGGTTGGCCTGAACAGAACACCCCCCCCCCCCCCCCCCCACACACACACACACACACACACACACACACACCCCATCCTTCGCTGTCTTCCTGAGTGTGTGGAGCGTTGTGTCCATCCATAGGTGGTGAAGCAGCCAGAGCTGTGACAGGGAGGAGAGAGGGAGGATGTTTCTGTCAAGAGTTCACTGTGTGTGTGTGTGTGTGTGTGTGTGTGTGTGTGTGTGTGTGTGGGTCGACCACAGTTGAAAGCTGTCAAAGGGAGACAAGTAGAGGTGAGGAGAGGTCCCTGTGGGGTTTTTGTGTGTTTTAGTATGGAAAGGAAAGTGATTCAATGGTCATCTATTTAGGGCTGTTGTGTGTATGAGGCTAAGCTTGCTGGGCTGTGTTGAAGCCCTGTTCCACCCGACCACCCTTGTCCAGACCGGCTGTCAATCAGCTCGCCCTGACCCCCCCAACCCCCACTCCACCCAGGCTGACAACTCTTACATCCTCACCACAAACACAAAACACTTACTGACAAATATCTAAACTGCCTCTAAACTGCCTCTAAAGAGGAGGTTTTTAGGAACTACATTGTGTGTCTGTACAGATTTTTTTTTTTAAATATCCAGCATTGCTCTCTCTGTGCTACTAATTATAAAAACGAACTAAACCACAAGATGTTCTTAAAAAGTCAATGAAAAAAGCAAAGCTAAAATTATGACCTTTTAAAAGTTTCTCGTCTTGTTTCCTGCGCACATCTGTTTTAAAATATGGTATAAAATGTTTAGAATCCGAAAAAAAACACAATTCTGGCTCAGTTTCACAATTTTCCAGTGTCAGCTTATTATCCAGTTGATGAATCCAGTGGCTTTTGCACAGAGTGACACTCAGCAACATGTGTGGCCAGGTAATGGACATTATGCTTTGAGAGTTGGGCATTACTTCATCAATCCTCTTGATGAAGTAAATAGTTTTGTGTGTAAAAAAAAAAAAAAAAAAGGCTAAAGAACTTAAATAATAATTTATTTAACACAAAATAACACCTCTCACATTCAACAATGAATAAGTTACTCATACAGTTATTTCATTTTATGATCAATATAACTAATAATTTATTATAATTTTAAAGACTACTAACCACAGGAGGTGAAACGCAGGTCCAGACGAGCTGTGCGTGTGGTGATGTCACGAGTACACGAGTACGCTTCTGTTCCAACACACAGAGATACTTTCTGCGTGCTCCCGTTCTCCCCTAGTCCGTACTTTCTGTGTTCTTCAAGAACCGACTTGACGAGAACACGAGTCCGTACTCGCGTTCTCTCAGATTTATGAGCGCATTGCACCACATAAAATCAGTCAGTAAGTACAACGGTAATCAGATATAACGTTTGAGAAAATTTAGAGAAAATTTAAGGATTTTAATTGCGCCTTATAGTCTGAAAACTACGGTACTACTGAAACACAACTACGCTGAATCACTTACACAGCCGGCTGCCTGCCTTTATCACCAGGATGGATTAATGTTGAGTTCTTTAAATTATGCTTAATCAAAAATAAAGCAGCATTAAAGTGACTAAATTATTTTAGGGCATCTGAAATAAAATTACCAGAAGTCGATATCGAAACTTCTTTTTTTTTTTTTGCAAACAGTACCCACGCTGCCCCGACTGCCTTTCACTGGACACATAGGTGTAGCCGAGTGACAAAACAGCTTCAGCAACATGCTTCCATTAATTCAATATAAGAAAGGTTCTAACAAGTCTTGTTCCACACAAACAAGTCTTTGTTGGAGTGTGTGACTGCAGGTGATTAGCATATTTGGCTGGCAGACTCATTAATCACAGCCTCCGTTCTGGCCCCTGGCCTGCATTACAGATAAAGGTGCTCCAGCTTGTCAATATTATGGCTCCATCTTGTCTTGTATTTCTTAGACCCAACTGCTGAGAACAGACAGGGATGACACAGAGGGAAGATTTACAGTCTGCCCTGAGAAAGAACAATAAATAAATCAACCGGCATGATTTCCTAGACAAATACGAGGGTTAGCGAACAACACCGGGTTTGGGTTTTAGAAGCGTTACCGCACAGAAGAAGATCCTTGAGGACTAGCCTACACTGAAAATAAAAACAGGAACATTTCATACCCACGTTGCCACGTGTGGTTTATGTGCTGAGGTCAAAATGTGGGCCTGCCTTCAGCTGCGGGTTGTTTTGTTTGTCCAAGGTCGCTGACAGGTTAGCCGGACTCCGAGAGGAGTAAAAAATATAGCACAATCTAATGTTTTCAGGTTGAAATCAGCCGACGGCAGGCTCTGGGGAGGATAAACACCGTGAGAGACAAAGCAACATATCCACATATAAAATCAGGACGATGATGAGCAGCAGAGGGGCTATATGGGTTGGGGGGTGGGGGGTGGGGGGTGTTCACCTGTCTAAAGCTATAAATACACAGACACAATCACACACCCCGGAGCTCTTCCATATGCATGTCCCTGTTCTCCGGTCGGGGTGAGAGGCTGACCTGGTTTTAACAATATGACCCTAGGTGGTACAAACTCACTCAGAGGCACAGCTGATGGCTGCCGAAGAAGGAAGCTGCACATCTGCAGCTGCACGCACACGCGGGGTCCATTCTTGTCTTCTCTTCACTGTCTTGTCAGATTTTGGGCTCTGAAGGAGGCTGGTGTGTAATCTTTAATACTTGGAGTCATTTAGAAAAAAAAAGAGATGACCACATAAAATAATCTATCTCTACCTTTAAATCAAATGTTCACAAACGTTACTGATATTATTTAGTGGCTTAATTTTTTTTGTCACTAAAGAAATAATAATCGCCCAAATCAATCTTTAAGCGTTAACAACCTGAAAAAAATCTGTGAAATACAAACCAAATCTGATTTGTATAAACTTTCTGCCGTTGACCCAATTCATCCACAAAACAACTGGGCGACCTGCCGTGCCGCGCGGCCGCCGGTGCGTCTCGTCCCTCCTCTCTCTCCTCCGTTCCCCCGACGCCCGGTGCCTCCTGCGGGCCTCGCCAGAGCTGGGCTCGACCCTCTGCTCTGGGTCCCTGTCACCCACCGTCGCTCGCCTGCCTCTGCCATCACAGCGAGCGGTCCCAGAGGGGGCACAACGTACAGTGTGAGCAGTCCGGTTGCGTCCGAGCGTCGGTGAACAGATCGGTGAACTTTTTAAACCCGGCGGTTCCGTCGCACAGTTTGAGATGTATATAAGTACCACGACTGAAAAACTCGTACAGTGTATGACCGGCTTAAGAAGCCAATGGCACGCTCCATGGTTGATCCGCAATGGGTGTGAGCAGAATCTGCGCTCTGGGGTTTGGAGAGCGATCCAGGACACAGCACATGAGGGTAGAGACTGTCCGCCGTAGGTTACAGCAGAATGCAATGCTCTGGGGCACGTGTCAAACTCACGGCCCGCGGGCCGAATCTGGCCCATCAAGGCAATTTGTCTGGCCCTCAAGAGCCAAAGAAGGCATATCATGTCATAAAGTAGAGGCATATATCCTTTTAAAGTGCATAAAGTGGCTAAATCTGTGTTTCCTGTAGCGATTGTTGATTTTTTTTAAACTGTGTAGTAACAGCATCCTGCCACTAGATGTCACTTTTCCCACAACGCAATAAAACAACCCAGAAATGTCCAAAAAAAGAAAAAGTGATGCAGAATAATTAAAGTGTAACTCACCCCAAAATCAACCTTTTTTGCAGATAAACTGTATAAAATGGGCCTAATGGTGCAACTTTTATGTTACTGTAGATATTTTTATATTTCTGTGTGAACTGAAATGAAATTCTGAAATCAAAAGTGTCATGTACACACGTGCACCCGGCCCTTTTAATGACGTCATGATGCCAAAGTGGCCCAGTATAGAAATGAGTTTGACCACCCTGCTCTAGGGAGTCTAAATCTGCATATTAGCAAGCCGTCATCATGGGCCAGGAAGTCACTGATCCCTGAGAACGCGTTCCCTCCTAATTCTGCTATGTGCAAGGTCTTCCAGCACGGCTGCATCCACCACACAGTTACGCACGAGTGTCACCTTGGTTTTTAAATGTTTGCAGCAATTAAAGTAATTGACTCACACCTGGTTACAACTTGTCTGTTGATCTGTGGTGCAAATCACCATGGTCATCATTAGCTAGAGGACCGTGACGGTAGAAAACCGGGATAAAATGTTGTGCGGACTTTAAGATTTAAGTTGTTTTATGGGCATTTTAGTATAGATTTGAAAGGTCCTTATGTATAGGTGTGGCTCACCAGCATATGCATGAACAACACTGTGGCTCTGAATGCTTATGATGAAGTCAGTCAATGATTCAAAACTGAATGTCTGAGAGGACTTATCCTGCAGTCTGGCAACAATTCACCAATTAACCATCTGCGTCGCCAAACTTCCCGTCTCCAAAATGAGCGTACGCCTGGATCAGAGTTGCACACATTTTCCCGTCAATTTTCTTTTTTTCTTTACATAGATCACAGCTTTTGCATGGAAAGTGAAGCACTGTACACAAGTTTCAGGCCCTGTTTTGAACATATGCAAACTTTTCAAACAGAGCCAGGAGATTAGGCCTATTTAGGACCCAGATTTAACAAACAAAAGATTGTGCTGTTTGAATCTGAACCACCATTTTACAAAGGAAGACTATAAACCCCATTTAACAGCCGGGGGTCAGCTTATTTAAATCATAACAAACATTTTAATACATGATTTCAACTAGATTTCTAATAAGAGACACATTTTCCCCTAACGGGCTGACTGTCAGTCTGTCTCACCAACTTTCCTCTGTAAATAATAACTGCATTAGTTTGATAAAGCCGGCATTTGTTCACCTCAGTGTCTGCTGAAACCTTGCGTCAGAAATAATAAAATTTGCTTTAGAACAACAACAACAACCTTGCCTCACGTTTCTGTTCAGATTCCACCCACTCTGCAGAGGAAGACGTTTCGGGCGGAAAAATGAAGTGAGCTGAAAATGTTTTACAGTTCAGGAGGTGATTTTTGTAGATTTCTGGGATTGTAAATGCAACCATACATATTTAACTCCCCTTTTTTGCATAACAGATCTGAACCCATACTTTATGCAAATTAACGAAAGGTCAACGCGCAGTCTGAATACATCTTGTGAATGCAGAAGCAGGAGGAAGGATCAAAAGCACCGAATAGTTCAATGATCAAATCTGATCACAACCTGCCACAAGTCAGCAGTCTAGCGTCGCACAGAAAACATGAATCAACCGAGCTAAAAAGTAGCCTAAATGACCCACATCTGCTGAAATCTTACTTTCAGAAAGGAAGGCCAAATGCTCAGCGGTGCCCACATGCCGGCTAAGAGGAGCCTTTAGTGGTGCGGCTAATTTAAATTGAGTGTTAAGTCTGGCAGAGGTGCGGAGTGAAGGGCCTCTCCAACCTACACATTTCTGTTCTGAATATTTACAGGGATTAAGCTGTCTTTTGCTTAAAGGGAAATTATGTATGAGCTGATGTGCAGCGTGTTGGCAGGTCATGCACTTCTGTGGCCTTCTCCGTGTGTCTGAGTGATGAAATTGTTAAATACAATTGACTCGCACAACATTACAGGTTCGGCTTAAGTTTTTTTGAGTTAGTCTTTAAACTAATCACAACCAAACACATCACTAATACATCAAATTAATTTTCTGTTCAATCCATCAAAAAGGTCCTGCAGTGCAGCCAAAGTCATGCAATAAAACATACACACTTTTTTTTTACCCCTAATGCACAAGAGAGAAATGTATTTACTTGGCTGGCTTTGAAACAGTACTACTGTAACTGCAGTGTGTCAGTAACAGAAAGTACACAAGTTTTTAGTCAGATCTGTCATGTCACATCCAGTAACTCTTCAGTTCCATCATATATAAACTGGGGAAACTGAAAAAGACCAGAAAAGGAGCCCAATTCATGCGTTTTTATAGTGTTTATACTGGCTGCTTTTGCATTTTAGAATTCATTTAAAGGGGATATATCCTTCAAAATCCACTTTTTTAAACCCAAGGGCCCCACATGTGAGCCCAGCTGACTCGGGTGTTTGAACTCTGTCTCTAAACAACGTGAAACTCTGCTTTTTTTTTCTAATTGGCTCCCAAAGGGAAGACTTTAATGCAAGGGTGTCCAAACTTTTTGGCTCGTGGGCCGAAATTGTCAAGTCAAAAGCACTCGAGGCCCAAAAACCTAAAAAAACCAATAATAATTGTGACATTTTTTACCTCCTTAGAAATAAAATGATAAAATGAAATCTGTATTTAGCCAATTTTAATACATTTTAATAAATTGATAAATTAATTGAGTTAAAGCTGGATAGATGTGGTCCTATTTGAAATGAAAGAGAATGTGTAGTTATTAAAAAACAAATGTTTTGAGTTGAACCCAACATTCGACTGTACGACTTTACCCTGTCTGTAATAATTACGTCTAGTTGAACTTACCTGATCACGGCAGACGTTTAGAAACGTTCCATGTATCATCAAAATATCCTTTCTACACAACATTATGTCCATAATGCACAAAGCAATGCGTAAAGCAAAATCATAAGCTCGAAGCTCGATTATGCAACAGGTAGATGTGTTCACCAAAGACTATTTGATAGTGATTTTCAACCTTTTTTGAGCCACGGCACATTTTTTACACTTACAAAATTCTGGGGCACACCACCAACCAAAATGACACTCTAACACAGTACATACAATACATATAGTTAATAATATAGTTTCTAAATGTATTTATACTCAGTGTGAAACCTGGGCCTGTTTCGATGAACACAAAATGGATATCCTGGCAGGAATGGTAGAAAGACACACACGAAGCTCTTCCTCAACAGCTCTCAGTCTCTCTCTGTTTTTGGTTTTTATCGCAGTCAAGCTTGAGAAGCTCAGCTCACATAGATATGTGGTTGAAAACGGGAGCAATGTCAAAATAGCTTTGTTGGCCAGAATTGGGAACTCCTTGGCAACAGATAACCAAAAACTGTCCAAAGGAAGATTCGCAAAGTTTAGCTTTAAACCACGATCTTGTTTCAGTTCAATGAGTTCCTCTTGCTCCTTTAAAGTCATGTCCTTTCCAGCAACGGACGCTGAGCTGTATGGGTCCCTAACCCAGTCAAGGAATTCTGTGAAGGCTGAAGAGAAATAAAATGACCACTTCTCCTCGAGAGTTTTCAAATGTGTGCCAATCACCTCGCACATTACAGCAGTATTGCCATCATGACGTTTCTCGGTGAGCGGGAACATCTCAAGGTTGCCACGCTGCACATGTTGTTGCCAGAGCTGCACCTTTAAATGGAATCCGTTCATTTTATCAGTGCTTGTAAGCAGGTTTTCATTTCGGCCTTGCATCCGTGTGTTCAGTTCATTCAGATGATGAAATATATCAGCCATGTAAGCCAGCTTTGCACACCACTCATCACTTGCAAGCAGCTTTGAGTAATCGGACCTCTCGTTTGTCAGAAATACTTTAAGTTCCTCTCGCAGCTCATACACACGGGCCAGCACTTTGCCGCGCGACAGCCACCGGACCTCCGTGTGGAGCAATAAGACCTTATGTTCCGCTCCCATTTCCTCACACAAAGACGCAAATAAGCGAAATTTCAAAGGTCGCGTCTTCACAAAGTTCACTATGCGCACAACATCATCCAACACAGGAGCTAGATCTGCTGGTAAGGTCTTTGCAACGAGGGCCTCACGGTGCAAAAAACAGTGCGTAACAATAACATCTGGGTTTCTTTCTTTGACCCTACTTACGAAGCCTTTGATGCGCCCGACCATGGCTGCGGCTTCATCAGTGCAGACACCTGTGCAGTTTTCCCACGTAAGCCCGCTTTTGTCAAGATATTCTGACGTGACCCGAAATATTTCCTCTCCTGATGATTTTTCTGGCAGTGCCTTGCAAAATAGGAAGTTTTCTCTAATGGTTTCTCTATCCACAAAACGCACGTTGGCCAAGAGCTGACAATGTCCACTAATATCTGTCGACTCATCAAGTTGCAAGGCAAATTTCTTAATGCGCATCTTTTCCAAAACAGTTTTGATGTCCGCAGACATGTCATCAATACGTCTGGCAATTGTGATATCTGAGAGAGGCACTTTAGCTATCTCTTTGGCCGCGTCAGGGCCGAGCACCTCATTTACAATGGCTTTACAAGCTGGCAGTATTAATGTTTCTGCCACAGTGTGGGACTTTTTTGATTTAGCTACGAGTTCAGCAACAAGGTAGCTAGCTTTGAGGGCTCTCTCGTTTAACTTTGTGGTTTTTCTAAAAAAAGTTGCCTGTTTCTCATTGTTTGTACGTAAGCGTACAAAATAGTCCATCGGCTTGTTTTGAACGGAAGGGTGTTTCGTTTGGAGATGGCGTTTAAGCTTACTTGGCACCATGGCGCTATTGGATAGCTTCTCACCACACACCAAGCACAGCGGCGTCGGTGCTGTCGCATCCCCGGTGAAAGTAAATCCAAATGAAAGATAGCTTTCGCTGTATTGCCTCGAGCTCACCATCTTGTCTTTTTTCTTTTGACCACTCATACTAGGGCCTTCATCTGTGTCAAAATTTTGTCCAGGGTCCTGTTCGGCATTTGCATTTTCCCTTCTCAAAAACTTCTCCATCACTGTCACTTGCTCGTCTTGCTGAGATCCCAAACTGTCACGTAGTGCAGCACTAACTCTATTGTCATTACAGGCATTTATCGCCCTCTGCTGCCACCCACTGTAATAGAAGAGTATTACATTATCTGTTACACTTTATTACAGCACAGACACCCGACCATGGTTAATTAGGTGATATTAGATAATTTCCCGCGGCACACCTGACGATCTCTCACGACACACTAGTGTGCCGCGGCACACTGGTTGAAAATCACTGGCCTAAGGAGTCCTACAATGGAAATCAGCACTTTTATCTGACCAGGTGAAAAAATAAATTTGGCACAGTTTTGGCACATTTGGCTAAATTGTGCCAAAATCACATACCATTACACAGGTGATAAAGGTTTATACTTTATACCCATGGAGCTGTATTTGATTTGTATCAGGTTTGTAATTTCAGGTGGACGTTACTCCTAAAACCCTTAAGCCGGGCGTACACTGTACGATATTTTCAGTTGTGGTACTCATATACAGCTCAAACTTTACGACAAAACCGCAGAGTTTAAAAGTTCACAGCTCACGATATCTGTCCTTACACTGTGCGGCCCGACACTGTGATGCGACCTGACTGCTCACACTGAACGTTCAAAAATCACACGTCGGACTCAGCCCCGTAGAGAGATGCCGCTACTCGGACTCGTCTACCTGGAAGCCAAAGGTCAACAGTAGAAGAAGAAAAAGACGAAGACGAAGAAGAAGTTCCTTGTTTGCGTGTGCGCGAGGTCAGGGGAAATCGACTCGTAACTCCGCTTCAACAGCAGGAGGCGCTCACGATCGCTCACGATCTCCTTACGCGGGCCGACTGAATTTCAAACGTTTGATTTTCAACCGACCGTCCAATTCCTGATCAGGACGTGATCGTGAGAGGCGAATCGTCCCTCGCTACCCCCCCCATATACCCCACGTCGCAGGACCCACGATCAAGCTGAAACTCGGCCTGATCCAAAAAATTCTCGCACGACTGAAGAATCGTCCCGAAAAGGGCAAAAACTCGTACAGTGTACGCCCGGCATTAGGGATAATTACATTTTGTTGTGTACTTGGAGTCTCTAGGAGTGCAGGAAATTTGAATTTATTCTCTCCATTCTGTTTTGTTCTTATTTTTCATGCCGTTTAGTTTTCTGTTCTTTGTTTCTTTTTAACAAATACGTCACTGGATTTGCTGCAGAACTGCTAAACAAGGTCATGGACTTGACTCAACAATTCCATAAATCCACCATTTCTTTATTTTTGTGCCACAATTTTGCAGTCCAAGCTGAAGGTTCCTGAAGCTCCAATGGATAAATGAAAATGTTTGGTTGTTGGGTGTTTTAACCCACACGATTCATTACAGCGTCGCCCAGCGTACTACAAAAATGACCTAACCAGGGGGTCAGGCCAATTTTGTATGGGGGATGTAGTGCAAGAAAAAAAGTTCCTCCTTCTAGTGAAACGCACCTCAGAACTGGGGTAAAAGAGGGACTGTAGGGCAACAATATTGCAGTACCACTTTCTATAGAACACAACTGAATGATTTAAATGTGAAAAGGGATTTAAAAAGCATCGAATGTCCCTTTTTAAAGTTTCTTTTTTTCCTGGTTATTCAAAATGTATAGCTGTTTGTATGGCCATTCAAAGTCCAAAGGTTTTAAGAACTTGTTATATAATCTCACAGTCCCAATATGAGAAAGTTCCCATTCATTTTTCTTTCAATTCATCTTCTTTAAGGACGTTTTTAATAATTTCCAAACACCTTGGCCTTGGCTGTTGTTAAAGCCAGAAGGCAAGGCAAGGCAAATTTATTTGTATAGCACAATTCAGTACAGAGACAATGCAAAGTGCTTTACATGATTAAAATACAGGAAAAGAAAACAGAAAATGTAGAAACAAAAATAGAACATCAATAAACAGTTGGACTAAAAAAGTTGAACTAATGCTGTTTCAGTAGAACAGTTTAACTAGAACAGTCAAAAAAAGTCCTAAACAAATGTGTTTTTAATCTTGATTTAAAGGAACTCAGGCTTTCAGCACTTTTACAGTTTTCTGGGAGTTTGTTCCAGATAAGTGGAGCATAGGAACTAAATGCTGCTTCTCCTTGTTTAGTTCTGGTTCTGGTTCTGCAGAGCAGGCTGGAGCCAGAAGACCTGAGTGGTCTGGAGGGTTGATACACTGATAACAAGTCTGTGATGTATTTAGGTGCTAATTCAGGGATTTATAGACTAACAGAAGGATTTTAAAGTTTATTCTCTGAGATACAGGGAGCCAGTGGAAGGACTTCAGAACTGGGGTGATGTGCTCTACTTTCTTAGTCTTAGAAGAGGTTGACCTGACAATAGCAGCTAACTTATAATTCGTCTTGCATCAAGAAAAATGTTTTTTCATGTCTTTTGCTATTATTTTTATAAATTATGATTGAACAGGATAAGATTCATCCTTACAACCAAATACATTTTAGTAGTTGTTTTTCTCCAGAACTGAGTATTGCTACGTATAGCTCTTACTCTCACAGTACAACTATTTGTGCTTTTCTTCAGGTTTTCAGTTTGCCTTTGCTACAAAACAACGTATAGTTACATTTTCTGCCTTAAACATGTAAGGCTGAACTCTGTGCAACAAGAATGCTTCCTCTGCCGGAGCTGTAGCGTTCCTCTGATGACAAGTCCATGTGACTTGATGAAAATGCTTCACAATCCGTTTCAGTATCTGTCCAAAGTCATTCTCCTGCACAGTCTTCATTAAAGCCAGCGTATCAACATGAAACTCTGATCTTTATGTCAGCCATCATTGCTTACTGTTATTCTAGCTGTCTTATGACCCCCAGGACATCGGTTCACGACAAAGTTCAGTATCCAGAGGCACAATTTTTTTAAATGTTCTTTTTAAAAACATTTGGTGAAATTTATAATTTGAAATTTATATATTTTTTTTATCTTGCTGTTTTTTTAAACACAATTGTACAGTAGTTGAGGAATAAATGCACCTCTGGCACCTCTGGCCAATGAAAACAAAGAAAGAAAATCCCAAATATAGGGTCGTTTTTAGTGAAGAAGCATTCTGGTAAGCAAGATGATTTTATGTTGTTGCAAAGAATGTTTTTGTATAAATTTCATCGGCCTGCAGTGTGCATTATTAATGACGATACTCAAACAGATACAGATATGCGTGTGCCCAGCTGCTGGAACCAACACAGAAGCATAAAAATGGCTCCAGTGTTCAAGGGTAAATGTTGTGCATTTTTGCTGCGCAGGGAACCAAAAAACAAAAAAACCTGGATTGTTAAGTCCAAAGTTCCCCAGAAAGTTAACAGCACTCTTGAACTCGTTCAAAGTGTTCACGCTCAAGCCTGAACATAAAGAGGGCGGGTGTGGCAGAGACGGATGGAGTGAGATGTTCCTCTGTGGTGACCAGAGGTGGGTAGTAACTGGTTACATTTACTTCAGTAACTTTCTGAACAAAATGTACTTTTAGGAGTAGCTGTAGTTTTTACTTTTACTTGAATCATATCATTACTCAAGTATCGCTTCTCTTACTTGAGTAAAATCTCTGGCTACTCTACCTGCTGTGAGTAACTTCATGAATAAAAGAACATGTTTGTTTTAACCAAAAATGCACCAGAGAGACAAAAACCTGGAGTTTATGTTAAAGTGAGACTTCTTATTTGTACACAAGCTTTGCTGAGCTCAATGAGCCATTTGGAGGTCAGATGAACGTTCAGTAAACAGTAGATATTGTCATTGAAAGTACTTTGTACTGCTCTAACTCACTGTCTATACATTAACTGCTGTATTGCTTTCAAGTTAATGGTGAAAAAAAGATTTAGAAAAGTGTTTCTTCTGCCTGAATTTATGTTGCAATTATTTTATTCTCTGTATATTGTCATTTTAGTCTCTAAAATACCAGAAATTGCACATAACCTTATATTTTTGTCTGTCTGATTAAATAATTCTTAAATATTAAATTATCAGCTGTTATGATTAGTTACTCAGTACTGGAGTAGCCTTCTTACTCAATACTTTTTTACTCTTACTTGAGTAATTTCTTGGTTGACTACCTTTTACTTTTAGTTGCGTAAAGACATGTTGAAGTAGTGCTACTCTTACTTTGAGTACAATCTTTGGCTACTCTACCCCCCTCTGATGGTGACCCCTGACAGGACCAGCTGAACTAACATGTAGTTTTGGCTTTTAGCCTTTAAAGCAGAGCTGATGGAAACAAAACAAAAACAATGCTACCTAAAATATTCATTTAAAAAATGTTCACATTATTCAAAGTACTTTCCTCACAGAAACTATTTTTGTATAAGGGATGGAGTGCGAGAAAAAAAACACTATTTTTCATGCTAAATGGTAGCTGGGACAGAAGTCTAAAGCAGACGAATCATTTCAAGAAGTTATCCTGGTGAAAATAAGCCTTCTTGAGGAAACGGTGTCTAAGTCAAAGGACAAGACAAGAGAAGGAAATTACCTGGAGATAAAACGGGAAGAGATTCCAGAAGAAACGGGTTAAAGCGGGGACAAGTGAGATGAATGAGAACGATGAATCACTGGGAAGCTTAAAGACTGCAAGCATCTGAAGAAGTGTGTGCAAACCAAGAAAGGTGAGGATCAAAACAGAAAGTTAAAAAAGGGTCAGTGAAGGACAGCAGAGTGATACGAAGTGAGAGGGAGAATAAAAAGCGAATGATTCAGAGGTGAGAGATAAAAAGTGATGAGAGGAGGACGGGGAGGTGGATTGCTCGCCCTTGTGGTTATTCTTGGGGCGAGGTCTGGACCTGCTGGCTCCCCTAATGAGCACCTTAGAGAGTGTGCAGTGTATTCAGATGTTCTGGAAGAGGATGTGCGCAGACATCCTTCTCTCTTTCTGCCTACGTCTGTGTTTACCTGCGTTAGGTGTGTTCGCTCTAACGACGTCGGAGTGTGGGGCTTATTCCCAAATCGTTTTTTATGCGGTTGGCCGTCTACACCTGGACACAAGAGACATGTGATAAGCATCATAAAACAATAAAAAGGTTTGCTGCATGCTTTATTTGTTGTTTACTTCTGTTTCACTTCGGCTTAAAACTGGGACAGCAGTCGTGGGTACGAATCCCAGCCTGGAGTCTTACTGAGCGGAGTTCATGTGTTGGTTCCCTCCTGGTAAACTGGTCTCCTCCGACGGTCCAAAAATATGCTCGTTAGCTTAATTAAATAGCTATAAATGTCTTTTAAATAGATATAGAGAAGTGATAGATATTATATAGAACGTATATTGTTTTAGCGCTTATTTATTTGTGCTCTGCTTCGCTTTGTTACACACCGCACCGGATCAGTTTGTTTCAGATTAGAATGACGAGAAAAACACGTAAAGTTCAGGATAGATGACAATCAGAAATTGTAAGATGCATCTCTGAATGTTAAT
Source organism: Fundulus diaphanus (assembly GCA_037039145.1). Taxonomy (NCBI): domain Eukaryota; kingdom Metazoa; phylum Chordata; class Actinopteri; order Cyprinodontiformes; family Fundulidae; genus Fundulus; species Fundulus diaphanus. The sequence continues at coordinate 5,854,208 of CM073126.1, forward strand.
TATGCCAATGATAATAATGATAATAATAACTCTCCGTGAGAAGAGTTGTAAAGACGTTGCCGTCTTGCTCTCTGCCAAAACGCTCACTCTGGTTGTTAAGGACTTTCTTCTCTCTTACTTTGCATCTTTGCATTCAAACTAAATCAACATGCAGGGTGTTAATGAGCTCCAACCACCTCGCTGTTGTTGTTTTGTACATCCATTTGTATGCAAAAGCTATACTTAGTGAAACAAAAAGGAAAATTACCAAATGTATATTTGTACACTACAAAATGTCAGCTACGACTGACGCTTTCAATTAATTGTGTGGGCGTCAAAGATTCTGCCTTTAATTTGGCTAAATTGCTTTTCTATGGAGGATTCTTAGATTCAATACTTTTCAAAGAACAGAACCAGAATTCCCAATTTTTTTCAAAAGGGGAACTTGAATGGATATGAGTTGACAAACTCACAGTAATCAATTAAATAAAGTAGATGAATCCATCTGATTGTAACTATAAGTCAGCAGTTGATTATGAATTTGGGAGCCTGGATTGATGTAACGTCATTCTAAGGACCTGTTTTTGTGCAATTTTACACCCGACTAAATTTTGTGGCTTTTCTCTGGACCTAATTGTGTTTTGGGAACGGTAGAGAGCTCTGCTTCTGAGTGATACGCCCTCTGATTCCTCCAAATAAACCAGCCTTGTTGACCCAAACGGTGCTTGACAACGTTGAGCTTGACTCCAGCCAAAGGCCGAACAGTTCAGTAATTTCTAACAATGAGCCCGTTTATAATGAAAAAGGTAGATTAAAAAGATTCATATTGCAGAAAAATGCTGCTCTTTACTTTTTTGCTTTGTCCACTTCTTCCTGTGAGTTGTCGTCTCACACGGAAAACAGGCGCGTTCTTCTTAATCTCGTACATGTTTATACGAGTTAGTGTCTGCAGTCATGCTGTCAGACATTTACGTGGGTTTTAGTCTGACTTCTTGCATCAACCGGTGTGCTTTTTGTGACTGTGGTGTAGTAACATGCATGAAGTGTGTCTGTAAAAGCCAGAGTGAGCGCGTGGTGGCCCGCTTCCTTTCTGTGCTCTTCCATGCAGAACTAAAGGTTACGAGGAAGGTCCCCTATTGATTGATGTTGGGGATAATAGAAGTCGGAATGGAACCTGCAGGACAATGCTCTGAGACTTTAACAAACACCACAACACACACCGGAAAGGATGGATGGAAAACAATTACCAAGGCTGACAGTGCTTATACTCTGCAGGCGCTCAGTGGATCATTTGTTCACTTAGCTGTTGTTAACTCGTTTTTTTTTGTTTCGTTTGTTTGTTGTTTTTTCTGCCGCAAGCTCAGTTATGAAGTCTTTTTTTGTGGCTGTTTACCAAATTACAAACTAATTAGGGAACAATGAGCACCTTTTTGTCTCTATTTACTTTGTAATGGTGCAACCTTTTACCTAAATGATAACTAAAGTGTTATTAAGAGTTATTATCCAATCTGACATTTATTGAGGTTACATTGCTTATCTCAGATCACAGTAGTGACTTAAGGACCTAGATTGCTACTGTGAATAAAGGTCAAAAGGTCTGAAAGGTATTTTTTCCATTTCGGATTAACAAAGTGCAGCACAATCCACGCTTTTCAATGGTCAAGACAGCTCAGCCCAGAAGTACAAAGTAGAATGAAATTTCATTCTACTTCATTCTACAAGGCATTCACCTTGATGCCTTGCGGCAAGAAGGTCCCAGGTTCAAACACTGGCCTGGTGTTCAGCTTTTAACTTTTTGTTCTGTCATTTTTTCTCCATAGAAGGTACACCTGGTCTGTCGTTCTGTTAGCTGTGACATCATCCAGGATAGACAGATCATCCTCTATTACCATCTAACAATAACATAGAAAGGATTCCTGGATCAATGTGAGCTTCTGAGCTTTCTGTGTCTCTGCTCTGTCTTCTCTAAGCCCCAGTGGGTCGAGGCAGATGAGCGTTCACACTGAGCCTGGTTCTGGTTCTGCTGGAGGTTCTCCTCCCTGTTAAAGGGGAGTTTTCCTCTCCACTGTCGCTTCATGCATGCTCAGTATGAGGGATTGCTGCAAAGCCATCAGCATTGCAGACGACTGTCCACTGTGGCTCTACGCTCTTTCAGGAGGAGTGAATGCTGCTTGGAGAGACTTGATGCAACCTGCTGGGTTTCCTTAGAGAGGAAACTTTCTGACCAACCTGGAGGATCTGATGGAGTCTGACTTTGTAAAGTGCCTTGAGATGACATGTTTCATGAGTTGGCGCTATATAGATAAAATTGAATTCAATTGAATTGAATTCTGCATGGAGTTTGCATGTTTCTCTCATGGTGGACTGGCGACCTGACCCCCCCCTCTTGCCCAATGACACCAGGACACAGGCACCAGAGACCCTGCACAGAAAAGTGGGTATAGATAATGGATGGATTCTGTAATGAATCAAGTTTTTGGACCCGAGACACACAGGGGTGGTTTAAAAGATTTACTTAAGCTAAAGATGAAGCTGGACAGACTCTGCCACAGGAACCACTCCAAAGGAGAGGAACGGGTTAGTGGGGAGCAGTGTGCACCGAATGTGAGCTAGTAACCTTATCATGAATCCAAGCCGTGGATCCAGGTGGTCGGTGTTTGTTTGTTTGCCAGACGGTCGCAGCCAGAAGCTGAAGGTTTGATCGGGGAACAGTCCAAGGTCATGTACAAGTGGTCAGAGGCAGGCGGAGAAATCCAGAAATCTTTTTTCCAGGGTCCTTATCCCGAAAGGGCTCAGAGAGGCAGAGGTAACAGGAGGGCTGAGGCAGAGAGACAGAGTCAGGGTACCTGCTCGGCTCGTTATCCAGAATCTGAAGACCAAACGGAAGAGTCCGACAGGGGCGAGGCAAACAGGCAGGAATCCTCTGGATGATCAAAGTCACACGCAGGAAAGCAGGAAGGCAGGGAACGCTGGAAACACTGGAAGGTCAACTAACACAAATGGTATTCAAGAATCTGGCACCTACATACTGTGAGAGCCAGGTGTAAGTAGTGCTCCTCCCAGGTGTGACAGCTCCAGTAATTAGAGCTGCCGCAGGTGTAGGCACTCAGCAGGCGCAACTCAGGGAGCAGAGAGCGACGTCGGAACACAACAGCAGAGCTGTGAACATTACAGGATTCACCTTTATTAAAAACTAAAGTGTCTATAAAGGTTAGACAAGAGTAGATTCTTGAGGAGCTCCAGTATAAAAACAACATTTGGAAAGAAAAGCTTTGGTCTGTAAAGCAGACATTAGCCACAAACGGTTTTCTATCTCAATGAGCTATTGGTGGGGTTGTTTCCACCACAAATGTTCTAGTATTGGATTTAGGGGTTGTGTTGATTTTTAACAAGTTCCGTGAGAAATTAAAAAAATAAGTGTTTTTAATCTCCTCCCTCTGTGCTGAACGAAGGAATGTGTATGATAGAGAGCATCACTACAAGGAAACAGTTTATCAACTCAGTTCAGATTATTTATCCTGTTTGTCCACTAAACAAACCTGGTAAAAACTAAAATATAAACACCGTCGTAAACAATTGCTTGTTGGAGCTGATAACTACAGTCTTGTAAAAATGTGTTTTACCAAAGAAACGGCTTGACTTTCAAACCACAAACTAGACCCAAAGGGCCGAGATCCCCATTGGTACCAGAAGATACAACAGCACAAACTGAGGAAAAGTGGGACTCATGTTCTCCCCTTTGAAATCACCAGCAGTGCTGTTTTTTTGGTGCTGGAGCTCATGCTTTGGCTGGTAATAGCAGAAGAAACAGATCTTAAACAAGGACCGGTTTAGATCTAGAAGCAATTTGGTAGGAAAAAAAAAACTGCGAGGGATTTTTGGATCAAATGGATCTCCAAGAAGTCGTCTCTCAAGTTAAAGTCCAACGATCTCATCAGACATAGTTCATTTCTTTCCAACAAATCAACTTTGAGTATTAGCAGTTTGGTTTTCTATTCAGCACAACATCCTGTAGTTGTACACTAAGAAAAAAAACAACTCAGCTCCTCCATGTTATCCAGGCTTATTGAAGTGGCAATAATAGCAGTTAGTTTCTGCGGCCTGGGGCGGAGTGCGTCTGAGGAGCACGCTGAGGCTGATGGCATACGCTTTTAAATGACTAAATGAAAATATTTAAAGATCCTGGCCTGCCAGCTGACAGCAGATTTAATATGAGGTAACTAAGAGAAACAGGACAGTCTGGGAAGGTTTAGCATCTGTTGGCTTGGTCCTGTCCATCCACACTGGAAAATTAGAATTTAATGTCTGTATGAAAAACAATATATATATATAAAAAATAACATGAAAACTAAATTTTATTTTAAAGTATGTACGCTTTTTCAGTGTTGATTCAAGATCGGAGCGGCTCTCAAATTCGCAGAACTTGGATGTGGCTTTATCTAAGGATCTGCAGCCCTGTAGGAACCCTGAACACAGCCACCCTCTCCCACACGCAGACACTTGAACGCAGACTGGAGCTCAGGATCAGTCGAAGTTATCTAAGTGAGCAGTAAACAGACTCCTCAGGAGCCGGTGGCCCCGGGGAGCCTCCCGCCCGGGTTCAGGCTCCGTGTGTCTTGTCGCTCGTCGTTTGCGCCGACTGACATGAAAACCTCTAATTGTCTCCATTTGTGCCCCAAGGCAACGGAGCTCCACGCATGAGAAAGGCCGCGGCTTTTCGTCGTGGAAAGAACGTTTTTCATGTGGGTATTTTAGGGGCCCGGAGTTATCTCCGTTGCATTTCACTTCGCTGCTTCTGCTTGTCTGTGAGCGCTTGTGGATGGGAGCCAGGTTGCCTGTTTGTTTGAATTTAATAATTGTGTCGATGCAAAAGTTCGTTTGATGCGTGTCGTCTAATAACACGTCTAAACGGGCTTTACTGGAGTTCAGGCAGAAAATTTTGTGTTTAAATACACGCTTGTCCTGAAGCCTGTTTGCTAATTAAAAGCGAATATTCATTAATTCCTTAGAGATATTGTGTCATTTTAAACTGGCTGAACACTTTCCCACTAATGTTATCATAATGTGATTATATGCTCTTTTGCACTTGTCTTATTGATCGCTACATTTAAAATAATCAGGCTAAGTTTACTGGAAATATTCACTGTGTGATGATAATCTCCTAGTGCGCTTAACGTCCCCAGAACACATTGAGTTTAATTATTTTGTGTTCCATTTTTTCCTGTAGTTTGTGATTTTATACTGATAGAAAATGTCATTAAACCTTCTTCTATCTTATAATACAGTATTTTGTTAAACCTACCTTTTCATACCTTTTCAGTATTTGGAACTTTTGTTAGATTTTTTTCTTATTTTTTCCACTACATTTAAATTGTCCAATAAAAATCTCCAGTTTCTGAAGTGGAATCTACTGAATTGCCAGCATTAAAGTACTAATATTGCAACTTGAAAGATTGTGTAAAACTTTGGGAGGTCAGCGATCAAAGGGTAATTTGTTTCGAAGGGTACAAGAAGATCTACTGCTTGGAAATTCAATATTATGCCAATTTTCTTCTTTAGAACCAACTTTAAAAAACAAAACTCAGCTATGACCTAATTAGACTTACATTTTTTTATTTGTTTCTGTCAAGTTTATTTTAAAAGTCAAATCTGTCATGCTTAGTTTTTAAGGGGCTTTGCCCAGTATCTCATCCAGTTCTTTATTTTGTTCCAATCAGAGATAACATAGGTGTTATATAGCGTTAATGGGGGCAGACAAGGGGGAAAAACATATGAAAATAAGTTTGGATTGATAATATAAAAGCAAAAAACTAGGAAGCAACGGCTTCCTGGTTACTTTGGTGCATCCTTCTTCTTATGGAGACCATAAGACTGTTTTTTAACAGTCAGGAAAAAATTCATATCTCCTATGTATAGGAGATATGTTTAGATATGTTTAGAAACAAAATAACTCCGACCCGGATAACTGAGAATCTGCACAGGCAAGTGTAGAAAGAAAATTCTGGCGTGAACCATAATGAGAGTGAAGTGGAAATTAGGACGTGTGCTTTCTCAGGTCGGTGGGCAATGAACTGGGTGAAAGTGGGCAAAGATGGCCGACGTTTTGATGTATAGACGATAGAGTGGGAGAGGACGCTCTGCAATGTCTGATACTACCACTAGGCCTGTCACGATAACACATTTTGCTGGACGATAAATCTTCCTAAAAATTAGCTAAATAAACCACAATATTGTCATATCGACACAAGTATATCCTCTCGACATAACGGCTCAGATCGATTAAGCGGTCGGCCGCCGTAATTTGGCTTAAATCCAAAAAACTCCCCCACTGCAGCGGTCGTGTTCGGCTTTGACAGCAGCTCCATTTTCTTTTCAAACTAGCGTTCCTCTGGCTCTCCGTCACATCGTTCTCACGCTGAACTTTGAGCAATGTGCCTGCCTGACACAAGATTTAACTCCTCCTACACTGAGAAAACGAGAAGAGCAGGGAGAGTAGACACCGGTGCACCGTACTGAAACCTTTTGTTATCCAGTCTCAGAGAGAGGAAAGGGAAACACAAGGGGAGAAAAAGCAAGCATGCATACACAAACTATCAAGCTTACTTTAATTAATCTTGTGATTAAAATTTATTGTGCGATTAATTGATTTATTGATTATTGTGACACCCCTAATTACCACTCTTAGACATCAAGATCTGTGGGGAATTGGGTTCTTTTTTCGATTCTTTTGGATTCTGTACCGGTGAATTAATTTAGGTTGTAATTCTTAATTCTTTGTTGTGTTTTATTCCTTGTGTACTGGTAAGGGTTGTTCTTCGGGGCTGGTCCTTAAGTAGCCTCCTCCCCTCAGCACCTCTACACTAAATTCTCCTTATTAGTCTCATCAGGTTCTCCTGCCACTAAGTCAGAAAGACAAATAATTAAACAAAGCAGCCATAAAAAAACAAAATTATGATATTGTAAAAAAGATTCTGAAATCAGCTATCAGCTGATTCTGAAATCAGCTATTCAGTCAGGTGAAGTCCAACCTCAAGTAACTTTTTTAAAGTTTGGTATTTATGCTGTAATTCGCTGAGCTAAAGAGATCCAATCAGGACTATGTTTCGTTGCTCATTTTGAAAAGATTTTGATACTGCCTACAAAGACAATATATTTCTTTTGATGATTTCCTGCATGCTGTGCCATTATCACCCCCAAAACACCAGCTTTATCTTTTTAACCAACACTGTGCAGAGTAGCGAACCAAAGAATCCTGCCTCCATTAAGGGAAAAGTCCTAAATACTGGTCATGTCATCTGAAAGTTTACGCTCTGGCTGATTTACTATAAAAGCGCATAAGTGCATAAAATGAGTCCAAAGTTTTACATTTAGCATTCAAATCTTCAGGCCACTAACAGTAAAAGACAAAAAAAAAAAAAACGCATTCTGCTCATTAGGCGCTGCTAAAAGGCTTTTGACAACAAAATAAATTGCATCTCAACAGCGGTCCTTGTTATTTCTCCGCGTCCCATTTATTTGTTGACAATAATTGCCTCTCTTTAATGGAGAAAAGAGAAATTCTGGTAAAAACCTTCATTGGATCAATTAAAGCTTACACATTTTCACATCTGGGCTCAATTTCCACCAATCTCTCTGGCTCTGTGAGTAATTCATTGACGCTAACCACTACAATCAGAGGCTCTTTATAGAAAAATGGATAGGGTAATTCATCTCTCTGGTGATACTGGCCTCTTTTAACATTAGTAATAACCAAGGGTATAATAATGCAAATATGGAATATGAATGATTTATGCTGTTTAACGCCTAAACTGTGGACTGAGGACTTCTGTTTGTGGATGAGAAGGAAGCACAGAAACCTGCAGCTGAGCGAACCTGAAGCGTGAACAGAGGATGAACTCTGTCTGCTGGGAAATGGAGCGCGCACTCAAACCGAATCATTTCTAAGGTAGTCAGCCGCACAGACGGCGCTTCAAGTAAACAAGCAAAGAAGCAAATGTTCAGACTTTCAAGCAGAGATTTACCCCTTCGCCGACACCTTCACAGCTGCAGACTATTAGATGCAAATTAAGCTGCGTTTCCCTCCCACATTATAGATTAGCGCAACAAAGCACCTATACCACTTTCACTTCTAATGTGCGTGTATATCTTAGCAGAGCATCTCATATATTCAAACACTGTTTCATATTAGGCTGACACATTTTATGAGTCATAAAACTTAATTCCGAGTTGATGGAAACCTGAATGACTTTCTGTGTTCAAAGCTGCTTATTGCCACATTTCTCAGTAACAGCTAATGAAAGTGAAAATATAATCAGACCAATATATTTCTTTAATAAATCATGAAAAAGGAAGGTGGAGTCTCTTAAATGTGGAATAGTTGAGTAGATTTCTCTCTGATGCTTTGCTTTGTTTCCTCTTTGGAAAACATGAATCAGTAGATTTAGTTAAAGTTGCATTTCGTTATAGTTTTAACCATGATTTTTCCCTTTCTTTAAAGAATGACGGTTTATTTTAGATTTGGGGAATCACAGTCAAAAAATACATTCTAAGCATGGTTTTTGTCTTTATTTAAACATTAAGAAGCATTTACATTTCAGGTACTGACCTCTTTGTAGTTAATTCTTAGGAACCCAGCGAAGATCTGGTGGTAACAGAAAAATCTACTGTACATTTGAGCTTTAAAGGGGACATACTGTGTCATGCAAAGTCCACTTTTTAGCCCTTAAATGCATTTTCTTGTGGACTTATAGTCTCTTGCAGTGCAGTGAATGTGTTCTGGTTTGGTCTTGCGTTGATATCTTTACATTTTGTTTGGGTCATATTTGTCAACCTGTTCAGTTTTCTCTGCTCTCTATCACGGTTGTTGAACAGTTGCATCACAGAGCTGCTAAACAAGGTCATGGACAGCTTCTCCAATCCGGCATTTTCGTTTTGTCGCAGCATTTCTTTTATAGTCCAAGCCAAAGGATGCCGAAGCTACAAGTGGATAAGTCAAAATGTTTGGTTTTTCTTTACGCCGTCCCCCAGCAGACGACAGAAATGGCCAAACGCGGTGTAGGGCCTTCTTTGTGTGAAGAGACCGCACCGAAAGCAGTCGCTCTCAGCCGCACCCCAGAACAGGGGCAATAATAACGAGGATACAGACCAAAGCATGGCAGTTCCGCTTTATATAGACCACAAATATATAAAAAGGACGTTATTAAGGCAGGGATCACCGACATTTTTCAAACTGAGAGCTACTTCATAGGTACTGGGTCACACGAAGGGCTACCAGTACTGACCTTTGTACCAGAAGAGGCAGCAATCACCAATAAACATGTTTGCATAAAAATTTAAATGAAAATGCAAGTGTGATTACAAAAGAAGAGCAACAGACTACAATAACATTTTAGATGCAGCTCACTGGAGGGTTGTGCTAGTTTTAGAAAAAGCTTGAGGGCCCCACATGTGGTCCTCACGGGCTCCCTGCTGCCCGCGGGCCCCATGTTGGTGAACCTTGCGATAAAGAGCATATTTCCCCCTTTAAGTAGAAAGAATTCACTAACAGTAGCCATCATCACACACAACAAGTAGAAAACCTTCTAATAGAAGCTGTTTTAAATGTTTATTTGTAGCTTTTATGGTTTGTTTCTCAGTACATCAGTAGGAAATTTGCATTACAACATCTGATCATGATTATGTTACCAGTGGCAACTCAAGCTCTTGTTAAAGCTAGCTCAGTTTGTACATAAACCTAAACATTGAAAACATTTTCAAATCCAACAGGTTATCAACAAGACAGGAAAAGCAACAGCTAAATTGGGTTTAACATGGTTAGATCCAAAGTCTGACTCAATGCCACTTAGCAAAAATCAGTCGCACGTAAACTCTGCACTAAAATAAAATATTTTTATTTTCATTATTATTTGTTGACGTTTTTTTTTTCCATTTTTTCCATTTTTTTTGCCCAAATAATTATCTGCACATGGAGATCTCTTTCAAAAGTAGCAGAACATCTTGACTTTTTGCAATATATCAGTTTTTGCTTGCAAATCCTCCAGTAGACGCATTTTTGTGCTATTCTTTCTTCAGTTACGTTGTAAATTTATTCTTCTATCACACATTGAATCTTATTATTAGGATTATTATTTAGCATTTTGGCCTTACCACTACATGCATGTCTTGCCATGGAATTGATGCTCTGTTGTTGTCCTTCCGTCAAAAGATATTTTGCAAAATCTGCACAAGCATTTCCTTTGACTAAAATGAACAATGCATGTGAATAGAAACAACCCGTTCTAGTCAGCTCATCTGTCATTGACGGCGGTTCTGTCGTGTTCAGGATTGTTCCTGGGTTGAGGGGGGATCTCATTAGGCAGCGCTGTTTCCATATGTTGTGATTTCACTTTTAATTGATCGAGATGAAGAGCTTCAGCTTTATAAAACATTACATGCAAACAGCCTCACAGATACAGTTCAATACACTTCTATCCCACAGCAACTCTTAATATTTCCCTTATTATCCTCACACGCATTCATGCATGTATGCGGTGTTACGTGCCTATTATAGAAATGTATTTTCTGAATCTGAAAGTTTGTGTAATTATGTTTGTACGCCGGAATAGCATATTGTAGCGATTCTTACAACACCCTAAACAAATGAAATCCTGTCCAGCTGCCGGCTTATTTCTGTCTATTAAAAAGCCCATATAGGACGGCATGTAATAATATATTGATGTTTCCTTATATTTCTTACTAATTATCTAGGAAACCTGAACATTGTTGTCTTCTAGTCTCATATAGGACTAGAAACAGGTTAGGAAGGTATTATGTACATATGCTATATTTAAAATGCAACTGGGCCCCATTCATTCCTCAAGGCAGTCCATCCCAGTTACTAAATGTGTTCTTTCCAAACTGTACAGAATGTTTTAATGTCTCTTTGTCATTTTGTAACAAACTAAACTAAAATCTTAAAGCTGGATCAGGGTTGGAGTGAGACACGGAAATAACGGCCGTTGCTCTGAGCCACTTCTCGTTTCCTTTCCCCTCATCATGCTTTTAAAATTGCAGATCTGATATTGAATATTGATGGATTACTCACAAATCCCCTCTTTCCCTGTTTACGGCTCTGTTATAATGAGATCACTTTGATTTCTTTTCATTTCTAATGAGATTTCTGAACAGCGAGGGGGCACTGAAGCCTAATTATCTCAGTATTGATTAATTTATAGTTGCCATTTTCATATCTTTAAGTAAATTTTTTTTATTAGTTTTCACCCACTGCTGGAGGTTGTTTCTGTGAAACGAGCGCAGGCAGAAGACAGGTTGGTTTCATTTCGGCTCTCCGTTGGTGCACGTGTTGCCTGAAGAGGGATAATCAACGTTGCATCAGACTTTTCTTGCTCTGCTGGGCTAGAACATGGCTGTTTTAAGCAGATAGCTGGGATTGTCAACGGGGCTTTGGGTTGCGGTAACAACCCGAGTTTGAAGAATCAGAAATTTGGACCAGAGAGAAAGATTGGCTCAAGTTGGGCCAGATCAATCGGACATACATTGCACCAGTTCATTAAACTTTTAGATGACTTTTACTTTTGCATAGGAGATTTCCTTTGCATAAAAAGGTTATTTATACTAAAACGTTGGTTTGTTCAGTGTGAAAACTGCTCCAGCGAAGCAGAATCCATAAAACATAACCAGTCAAAGTGGCCATCCGATGCAACGATAAGGCGCCGTTAACATTTTTCAGCAGTTCAGTTGTTTCTTGTTTGCTTTATTTGCTGAAATATGATTTTTGTTGTAAATTGTGAATACAGTATGACTATATTGTGGCCTGCTGAAGAGTAACATTTTATTCCATATAATATTTGATATGAATGTGGAAAAAACACGGCCAACTGCAGCTGTCAAGGTCATCATGAAAGGAGCAGCTAGAACGGAGTAGAAATATCCTTCGCTGTCCCACAGCGGGGAAACTCAGGTGTACGAGCAGCTAAAGGCAAATGGGATGTGTTGTCAGTTGCTTAAATTAATATTAGAAATAGTGCTTACTGCTGCCAAGTGCTCACAGTTTCTCCTACTCTAATGGGAAAAATCCCCAGTGTCCTTCAAATATCAGCGGCACAGATCCATGGCGTTTAATAGATCCGTAAATTGACTTGTTAGCTCGGCAAAATGTAACGTTGATCGAGCTGCTGCTGATTTGCCTCTTTTACAAACCGAGATCATTCGTTTTCTGCACTCATTATGAATAATGTTTTTAATCTTGAAATTATACAACCTTTTCAAAATTAAGGTTGCCATACTTATTCGACCGGAACTCAACATACTTTTTAGCTGCTCCACTAAGTTCTTAAAGCATAACTTTCTTCCTTGGGAATAATATTTTTCAGCTTGTATTGCTTAATGTATTTTTTTTTCACCAAAAGAAGTCACATTTTAAAAAGCGTTATGGTGTTCAGAAAGGAGAAGTACAATAAGCATAATCAAAAACCAAAGAAAGAGGGCATTAAGGGATATAATTGAGTAAACCGATGCCATTCTCCTATTTCAGATACTTCAAAACAAATTAAAATGGTTGTGTGTCAAAGCATATGTCTAATTAGTGTGTTTATGTGCGTGGATGTGTTGCCCGGGGCTAACGGAGAAAGCTAATGTAGCGGAAAATGCGTCTTAGCTGGGGCATGAAATAATGATGAGAAACTGTGACTTAATCATGTTGACACGTAAAGTTTTCTCTTCACCTCTTCTTCCTTCGCTCCTTCTCTTTTTTCTTTTCTTTCTTTTATCCGTCCTTCTCTCAGCTGCCTCTAATAAACTGACAGCGTCGGTCTTGCTTGGGCTCCGGTGAACCCTGCTGGGAAACCTAATTTGGGTTATATCATTAATAATACCCAACCGTTTGCTAAAGGCTGTATTTTATCAAATAGAAAAAGTGGGAACTGTAATGGTAAATTATTGTTATGAAAGAATAATTAGAAACTAGGTTTGAAAATATACGATCCTATCAGTATTTGACAATTAAATTCGTTTTCAAAACGGTGCAAAACAACGTGCGAAGGGAGTAATTTTTATTTTTGCTCACTGCAAAAACTAAAAGAAAAAGGGAACTAAAAGTAAGTGAAATATTCTTGAAATCAGTGTATTTTTCCTTGATTTAAGCAGGTAAATAAGAATATTTGCCAATGGAATACGATTTTTGCACTTAAAATAGGAACAATTCGTCTCCATCATCTTATTTCAAGTGCAGTATATCTAATTATCTTATTTTAGGGGTAAAAATAATCATTCCATTGGCAAATAGTCTTAATTAGCTCCACAAATCAATGAAAAATACACTCATTTCAAGAAATCTTTACTTACTTTTAGTTCCCTTTTTGCAGTGAGAGAACTGGAAAAAGTTTTTTTATTGACCCGTATGTCACAGTTTTACTTGTTCTCACCTAAACCACTGCAGCAATGTCGGTGGCAGCTGTGGTAAATGCGAAAAAGAAGCGATGACGTTCCATGCTGTATTTTTATGTCCATATAAATGATCAACACACGGATCTTTAAACGTTTTGTCCAGATGTGTCTCAGCTCTCAGCCCCGGTCCTCGTGGCCCACTGTCCTGCGTGCTTTGGCCGTTTCCTCACATCTGACTTACATGGAGGGGTGATTAAAAGGCTTCTGCAGCACTTGATGGCTGCTGAAGCACAGACGCGTCTAAGACATGAAGGACGGCGGACCCCGAGGACCAAGACTGTCATAACGTTACCATCCACTGAAGCTAATGATGGCTGCTTGGCAGTAATGCTGAGGACGGTTTAAACTGTTAATTTCACCGTCTCTGTTTCAGTCCGTTAGCATCTTACGTTTATCTTTTCATGTTTGCTGGAATTTTAAATAATTATAAAATGTTAGATGAACTGATTTTGTAGAACCAAACTGTTTCCGTATTAAATCTTTATCTGTTTTTTCCCCCCCACTCTTGTCTTTTATTTCAGGCGGCTGCACATTCGAGGAGTCTTATAGCAGCTGTGGGTACAGCGTGTCTTTGGGGACCAACGGATTTACGTGGGAACAAGTCAACTCCTGGGAAAAACCCACCATGGACCCTGCCCTGCCTACCGGTAGGCTTCCACGCGTGTTCCTCCTCGTCTTCTTGTGCAGCTTTCTGAACCCCTTTAAGAAAAATCAAGAAAGCAATAATTTTATAGCTTAGTTATCCATTATTGACTCTCAAACCAATTAGAGGGATGTGTTGGGCCTAATGAGCAACCGAATATAGCTGGGCCAACATTATTTTTGATTCTAAGTGGTATAAAATCTTACATAATATCAATATAATGGCCAACTAATAAAAAAAATAGGTATTGGAAATTGTTGACGGTGCTTTGTCTAAATCTTATGAACAGTCAAGATAAACATTAAAGTGATACATTATTATACATATCGGTCATGAGAGTTTGGAAAAACTGTGACCATGACATTTTATTTTGAATTACCTTAAAGTTTGACCATCAGGGTCTTTTCTCGTGTCGCTGATCTTCTGTGCGCCACCAGAACGGGTAGCGTCTAAACTTTAACGAAGACGCGGCAGGTCAGAGAGCGTCGCCTACCCCGCTCTTCCCTACCACCGTCTCGCTGTGCCCTCCCCTCAATGCCCCACTCTGTTTCTCCGCTGTCAGAACCTGACTAGCGGCCTTCCTCCTAAGTAGCTTATTGAGCGGTTTGATATTAACTGCGTTTTTATGCCCTCGTTTCTGAGCGGTTTTGGATAAAAGTGTCTGCAAACGGATAAACACAAAGAGATTTGTAAACATAGAGAGCTCCAGACAACCAAATGTTGTTAGGCGTCTACCTCTGATGCCTTTATTTGTATGACATCGTTTCTATGTGGACATTAACATAACTGATTATATAATAATGGTATCTGACTCATGGGAAACGATAGTTTGAAGGCTATACCACACTGTATACATACACTAACATTTCTTATTTTAACTCTGACAAATCTAAACAAAAAAATGCAAAAATCTAGTTTGATATGCTGGAAATCCAGATTTGAAGACCAGTGATGTGCCATCTTGTCCCAGGGAATTATAGGACGTGTGGAGGACGTATGACCGCGTTCTGATGAAATGTATTATCAGCTGCACCATTCACAGTCACAACTGAATGCCAAGCGGGAGACAGTCGTTTTTTTTTCTCCTGCAACATATAGTGCATGCAACGTTCAACCCTGCAGACTGCTTTGCTCACGGTCAACAGGGCAGGAAACGGCTCAGTTTGGGTTTGGGGAAGCGCATCCTGGAAGTTCTTGGACTTACCAGGAAAATTCAGTCATCTGGATCACCCTTCTAAACCTCAACTTTATATATACAGACAGAAATGCTGTTGGAACCTGTTGTTTTCTGCATCAAGAGAAAGCAGTTTTTTCATTTTGTCTGAAATCTTTATCCATCTGAATTGGCAGACGCAGTAATTTGACCCCAGCTGGGTTCTTCTCCATTTGTCAAACAGGCAATCAGACAGCCCGTCTATCCAACTCGTTCTCTCTCACAGTTCTGCCCTTTTGCCCTCCATATCTCGCCCACAGTCTCACTTTCTTACACGTGTGCTACCCCACACCGTCGTCTTCACACTTCTTTTTTCCTCGTTTCTTGTTCTTCTGGCTGCTTCCAGGCTAGATGTCTGCTTTTTCTCTTTGATTGACGTGACTGTTTCTTTTTTTTTCCATACAGTTTCATCAAAGCAGCATTTAAAAAATTCATGGTAAGGGAGATTATTTGAAAAGTCACTGTGTTTTTTTGCTTTCACACGGCACCGATTTGCCAAGATTGTAAATACGTCGCTAAGATCCCACGCAACCTTAAGTTGAGGATTGGTAAGAATTGATAACAGTTTTGACTTGTGCTATTTGACGTTCTTGAAATAGAAAGTGAGAGGAAAAAAGTGGGGAAATCAAAAAGCAAACCTCTTATTGTGTTTTATCCACCTTTTCTTATTGGTTTATATTGATTTTTTCGATGTGAGCAGAGTAATATGTAAGATCATTTGCTTCACATGCAGTCAGATTGGATTCAAAGACTCCGCCGAGGTGGGCCAAATTATTTTCGAGCAGGTACAAAATGACAGCGCGGCTGTACATCAAACACTTGCGTTCATCAAACACAATGCCGTCGCACACTGAGCGACCTCAGCATGTGTGTAAAATGTCTATAGACACAATATTTCTATAATAAGATCAATAAGCGGATGCTTCTTTCTGCATCAAAAATGTTCAAACTGGAGCAGAGAAATAGAAAAATGCATCACAAGATGAGCTGCAGCAACGTCCACAGCGGATAAAACAGCCTCCAAATCTTTTCTGGGACTATTTCCTGACAAAATCAAAAGCTCGTTGTTTAAGATTTTAACTTCATAAACCTTATGGATGCCTTTATTTTGAATTAACTTTATTCCTTTGCTGATTAATTGTTCGTGCAGTTTATCTTGTTTTATACCTGCTTTGACGGGATAATTTAAAGTCATTTTACTGTCTATTGTTAAAGTAGTACAACTTGTTTGGGCCCGCATTTCAAAAGAGGGAAGTATGCAGAGGAATCGGAACAAAAACCACTAAAAAACCCACTAAATTAAAGGTGTGAAATACAAACTCAGAGAAAAATGCTAGAAATGAAATGATTCCGAAGTAAAAAAACAACAACTAATTAGATGCTTTGCTTATTTCTTATAATTGCATATTGTTTGTCGCTTTTTAGATGTTTCACAGGGAACAATAGAGGAAGATTGGAAAATGAGGGCGAAAGCAAAATAAAAGACGAATTGTCATAAGTTTGGGACTATATCTAACAGAAGAGAAGTGAAGTGACTCTATGGTTAACCAGATATAACTTATCACAGTAGCCTGACTGCAACAGGGACGTTGCAGGGGATTTTCTGAGCCACTAGAGCCACAAAAAATCAGAAAAAAAAAAGAATAAGAATGTCCTGCAATGGGGAAATTCGGATGTGACAGTGGCTAACGCACACAATTATTAGGGATTCAGAAAAAAAAGAATACAAGAAAAGTAAACTGTCTAAAGTTAGTTCTAGAGAAAAAAAAACACCAAGAGTAGAACATAAAGGTACATATCAGACTAAATATTAACCAAAGGATAAAATAAAGTTATTTGGTAATGGAAGAAAATGAACTCCAGCCTAGAGAGGAAACTTTCTGACCAACCGTGTGGCTGAAGTGGCTGACGTCACTTCCTGTTTGCGGTAAGGCGAATTCCTGTTTTCACTGCGTGAGCAACGGTTTGTTGCTCCAGATTCTCTCGCTTTTATCTTTAATCTCTTTGCTGTAACATCTGTTTCTAACACATAAGCACTTTTAAAAACATTTTCTGTTGCTGCACATCACGCTTGGGAACTCCTCGTGTTTCACGGTTTGCTCTCTTGGCGTGGTAGAAGGGCGCTAGCCTAGCTTTAGCCTAGCCTAGCTTTAGCTCCACAATGGCTTCCTCTCCTACTATTACTTCAGCTTCTCCGTCTCTTACTAAGTCTCCCCTTATCTCCTGCTCTCTGTGTCAGATGTTTAGCTATTCCTCTGCCTCCTTTAGTGATAATGGTACTTGTAATAAATGTAGTGTTTTTGTAGCTTTGGAGGCGAGGGTGTCAGAATTAGAGACCCGGCTCCGTGCTATGGAAAGACCAGCTGATAGCCGCCCCTTTGCTAGCGCGGAGCCACATAGACCTAGCGTTACTTCACTTAGTGGTCCTCCAGAAGCACCCGAGCAGCCGGGTAAGCAGGCCGGCTGGGTGACAGTTCGTAGGAAGCATAGCTCTAGATTTCAGCCCCCAGTTCACCACCAACCCGTCTGCGTTTCTAACAAATTTTCCCCACTCAGCGACACACCCGCTGAGAAGCCGACCCTGATAATTGGGAGCTCAATAGTCAGAAACGTGGCACTAGAGACACCAGGGACCATAGTTAAATGCCTGCCAGGGGCCAGAACGGGCGACATAGAATCTTACCTAAAACTGCTGGCTAAGGATAAGCGTAAATACAGTAAGATTTTTATTCACGCTGGCGGTAATGACACCTGGTCACGCCGATCGGAGGTCACTAAAGTTGGTGTTGCTTCGGTGTGTGAGTTTGCTAAAACAATGTCGGACTCCGTAATTTTCTCTGGTCCCCTGCCTGATCTGACCAGTGATGACATGTTTAGCCGCATGTCATCATTCAACCGCTGGTTGTCTAGGTGGTGTCCTGAAAACGACGTGGGCTACATTGATAACTGGCGAACTTTCTGGGGAAAACCTGGTCTGATCCGGAGAGACGGCATCCATCCCACTTTGGATGGTGCAGCTCTTCTTTCTAGAAATCTGGCCGGATTTATTAGTTCTCCTAAATGCTGACAACCCAGGGTCCAGACCAGGAAGCAGAGCCGTAGTTTAACACACCTCTCTGCAGCTTCTGTACTGTTACCCACCCATTATCCTATTGAGACGGTGTCTTTCCCACGGCCAAAACTTAACAGATCAAAAACTGATCTAAAGGGAACAAATCATAAAAATCTAATAAAAATCCATACGGATCACTTTGAACCTAAAAATAAAACAATTAAATGTGGTCTATTAAATATAAGGTCTCTCCCTCCAAAGACTTTGTTAGTTAACGAATTGATTTCTGATAAACAGATTGATTTGTTTTGTCTCACAGAAACCTGGCTACAAGAGGACTACGTTAGTATAAATGAGTCAACTCCCTCCAATTATTCAAATTTCCACATTCCCAGATCTGTGGGAAGAGGAGGAGGAGTGGCAGCCATCTTTCAGTCTGATTTATTAATTAGTCCCAGGCCAATTAATAACTACAGTTCTTTTGAACATTTAACCCTCAGTTTCCCTCATCCAAACTGCAAAGCAATAAAACCTCTCCTGTTTGTTGTTTTGTATCGTCCACCAGGCCCTTATACTCAGTTTTTGGATGAGTTGTCAGATTTCTTATCTGATTTGGTGTTAAATACTGATAAGGTTATTATAGTGGGTGATTTTAACATCCATGTTGACACAGAATGTGATAACCTTAGTGTAGCCTTTAAAACTATCCTAGATTCAATTGGTTTTGCTCAAAATGTGCATAAACCGACGCACTCTTGGCTCCATACTTTAGACCTTGTGCTGACATATGGCACTGATTGTGAAGAATTAACAGTATTTCCTCACAACCCTGTCCTATCTGATCATTTTTTAATAACATTTGAGTTTAATCTAACTGAGTTCTCCACCCCCAAAAGAGGGTTCCATTATAGTAGATCTTTATCGGATAATGCTGTATCAAAACTTAAAGAGTCTGTCCCCTTTTTAATATCCTCCGTATTGCAGAAATGCCCAGTAGATGGCAGCAATGTTGTTTCTTCCAATTCACAAATAGATGTCTTTGTAAACGGTATGACTTTGTCATTGCGTTCTGCATTAGACAATGTAGCTCCCTTGAAAAAGAAGGTGATTATTCACAGGAAGCTGGCTCCTTGGTTTAATTCAGAGCTGCATTCCTTGAAGCACAATGTTAGGAAATTGGAGAGAAAATGGCGCTCTACACACCAAGAGGAATCCTACCTAATCTGGAGGGACAGTCTATTGTTGTATAACAAGACCATTCGCAGAGTTAGAGCAGCATATTTTTCATCATTAATTGAGGAGAATAAGAATAATCCTAGATTTCTCTTCAATACAGTTGCCAAACTTACCCAGAGCCACAGCTCTGTTGATCCAGCCATCCCCTTAGCTCTTAGCAGTAATGATTTTATGGGATTCTTCATAAATAAAATTGATTCCATTAAAAATAAAATAATTGGCATCCTCCCAAACATGATTACCTCGTCCTCAGTAAGTGAGGCAGCATTGGAGGAATCCTTAGAACCTGCGCAGTGTCTGAACTGTTTAAAAGCAGTAGAGCTTTCTGAGCTATCTAGAATATTAGCTTCATCTAAACCTTCTACCTGTATGTTAGACCCAATCCCAACCAAGTTGTTTAAGGAGGTATTCCCTCTGATCAGTGGTCCTATTTTAGACATGATTAATCTATCCTTAGTAAATGGATATGTACCACAGGCTTTTAAAGTAGCTGTTATTAAACCTTTACTTAAGAAACCTTCTCTTGATCAAGATGAGCTAGTAAACTACAGACCTATATCTAATCTTCTTTTCTTATCTAAAATTCTTGAGAAAGTAGTTGCTAATCAACTTTGTGAACATTTACAAAGTAATGACCTACTTGAGGAGTTTCAGTCAGGCTTTAGAGCTCATCATAGCACTGAAACAGCTCTGGTGAAGGTCACCAATGATATTCTCATGGCCTCAGATAATGGACTTGTGTCTATACTTGTCCTGTTAGATCTCAGTGCTGCATTTGATACAGTTGATCACAATATTCTCCTACAAAGACTTGAGCATACTGTAGGGATTAAGGGAAAAGCATTAGGCTGGTTTAAATCTTATCTGTCGGACAGATTCCAGTTTGTTCATGTTAATAATAAATCTTCTTCAAACTCTAGGGTCACCTGTGGAGTACCACAGGGTTCAGTCCTTGGACCAATTCTATTTACTATATATATGCTTCCGGTTGGCAAAATTATCAGACAGCATGGGATTAATTTCCACTGTTATGCTGATGACACTCAGCTATATTTATCCATAAATCCTGATGAATCCAATCAGTTACTTCGACTGCAGTCATGTCTTGATGACATCAAAAGCTGGATGACTTTAAATTTCCTGCATTTAAATTCTGACAAGACAGAAGTTGTAATCTTTGGGCCAGAGTCCTCAAAAAATAAACTTCTTAATCAATCACTTAATCTGGATGGCATTAACTTGGCCTCTGGTAATAAAGTTAAAAACCTTGGTGTTGTTTTCGACCAAGACATGTCATTTAAATCCCATATTAAACAGGTTTCCAGAGTCTCCTTTTTTCACCTCCGGAATATCGCCAAAATTAGAAACATTCTGTCCAGGGGTGATGCTGAAAAACTAGTCCATGCATTTGTTACTTCAAGGCTGGACTATTGTAATTCTTTACTATCAGGAAGTCCACAAAATGCAGTTCGAAGTCTTCAGCTGATCCAAAATGCTGCGGCAAGAGTCCTGATGAAAATCAACAAGAGGGATCATATTTCTCCAATTTTAGCTTCCCTTCATTGGCTTCCTGTTAAATCAAGAATAGAATTTAAAATTCTTCTTCTAACGTATAAAGCCCTTAATAATCAAGCTCCATCATATATCAGAGCTCTGATTACCCCGTATGTTCCTAACAGAGCACTTCGCTCTCAGACTGCAGGTCTGCTGGTGGTTCCTAGAGTCTCTAAAAGTAGAATGGGAGGCAGATCCTTTAGCTATCAGGCTCCTCTCCTGTGGAACCAACTCCCAGTTTTGGTCCGTGAGGCAGACACCCTATCTATTTTTAAGACTAATCTTAAAACTTTCCTTTTTGACAAAGCTTATAGTTAGAGTGGCTCATGTTACCCTGAGCTATCTCTATAGTTGTGCTGTGATAGGCCTAGGCTGCTGGAGGACATCAGGGTCTAATTTTCTCACTCTACTGATTTCTACTGTTCTTCATTCTACGGTTCTCCAGTTTTGCATTGTATTACATTGAAATGACTGTCGTCATTTCAGCTTTTAACTTTTTGCTCTCTCTCTTTTTCTTCATAGTAGGTACACCTGGTCTGGCGTTCTGTTAACTTTGACATCATCCAGAGAAGACGGCTCACCCGTTACTACCATCTAATGTAGAACAGATTACTAGATCAATGTGTGCTTCTGTGCTTTTTGTCTGTCTTGTTGTGTCTCTGCTCTGTCTTCTGTAACCCCAGTCGGTCGAGGCAGATGACCGTTCATACTGAGCCCGGTTCTGCCGGAGGTTTTTTTTTCCCGTTAATGGGTGGTTTTTCTTCCCACTGTCGCTTCATGCTTGCTCAGTATGAGGGATTGCAGCAAAGCCATGTACAATGCAGACGACTCTCCCTGTGGCTCTACGGTTCCCCAGGAGTGAATGCTGCTTGTCGGGACTTTGATGCAATCAACTGGTTTCCTTATATAGGACATTTTGACCGATCTGTATAATCTGACCCAGTCTGTATAATATGATTGAACTTGATTTTGTAAAGTGCCTTGAGATGACATGTTTCATGATTTGGCGCTATATAAATAAAATTGAATTGAATTGAATTTACCTAAGACGCAACAATAGAATATGCAACATTCCCATACGTATAATTCCCATAACGTACCAAGCTTATACAAAATGCGCTATGCATCATGGTCCTGCAGCATCCCAGCTATGGCGTTACCTTAGCAACTGGGTACAGAGTAAACATTTAATGGCTGAGCCAGAACCTGTGCAACAATTAGCATGGTGTAGACAGTTATCTTAGTATCTTAGAACGGTGTCAACGGTTAGTGGCTGAGTCAGAACCTGTACAACAGTTAGCATGATGTAGACGGTTATCTTAGTGTCTGCAAACAGTATAAAGAATTAATGGTTGGATCATGACCCATGCAACAGTTTGTATGATTTAAACAGATGTTATGGCTGTTGGGAGTGGCTAAGATTGTACAGTCTGTCCAAAAAAGTTTAAAAACAAAACAACTGGACTTCTATTCTGAAGTTGCTTTATTTTTTTAACCGTTTTTGGATTGATCATGACCTGGATGAATGAGAATCTTCACCAGCACATTGTACAGTCTAACAGCAGCTGGGAGGAACGGCCTGGAAATCTTAGAATACATTTGAGGAGATTCTCTGTCTTCAAACTGATTCAGTGTCAAACATTTTCAAAGAAAGCAGACACAAAGTTTGAGATTGTCAGTGAGAACACCGTTACAGTCGGTTTCACGTATTTTCTCTACATACCTGGTGCAGATGCCTGGTGAGAAACAAAAGCCTTTAACTTGCTGCGTCCAAGAATCTCCCTACAATAGGTACAAAATACAAAAGTTTGGTGTTTTTTTAATGGAATCTAAATGACTGAAAACTATTTTTTACTGCGGACAAAGCAGATTGGGGATACAATCTGGCAATAGCCGTCATTGAACCAGAGACTGTGTGATATGATTGCAGTTAAACAAAAAATAGATTTCACTGATTAAATTACTCTTCATAATAATACAACATGACAAGGGAATCCTGACAGACATCAATACTGTAGACTAAAAAACGTCTAATTTAGCTAAAGGTTGGAAACTGACCAACAGAAGACAAAAAAACAAAGTCTTCTGCTTTCAGGCTCATAGAAACATAAAGAAGTTATAGATTTAATAAAACCCTGCCCAAACACTTCTGTTCACGGTTGAAGGTATCTCTAAATAGAAAAAATGCTCTGGAAATAGTTTTCGTGCAGATGCAGAAGTAGTTTTGGGTGCATACATGTGAAATTTGTTAAATGTTGGTTTAGACTAGGAGGCATTTTATGGAAGAAGATTTTTACGAATGAATCTGTCCACAGAGCGTTCTCTGTGTTACCCAAGTTTTGGGCAAACTTCTCTTATTGAAAAAAAAAATTGGCTTTTTTAAAAGCTCTGGGAAACTTGGCAAACGTTGTCGGCGGACTTATTTGCAATCTCAAGCATTAATATCTCTAAAGCTTTAATCTCTTTGTTGTGATCTCTCTCCATTTTCATTTATCCGCCCACTGTGATGTGAGTTATGATACACCTCTTTCCATCATAAATGATCTGTTAGTCGTATCAATTATAGCTCTCATCCATCATCATCATCATCATCTTTCCATCTAATTTCGCTCCCATCAGTGTCTGCAGTTTGTCAGCGGTGCTGCTGCTGTCCTCAACCGTAACTCCGCCGCCTTTCCCCGACGATCTGATCCGATCGAACTTGGCTGCGGCACCATTCCGTCTCGCTCTCGGTTACGCAGGCCTCTTGTCAGTTATCTGTCTCATCTATCGGCCGTGGGTGGCGGTTGTCAAGCGCGATAG
Source organism: Fundulus diaphanus (assembly GCA_037039145.1). NCBI lineage: Eukaryota > Metazoa > Chordata > Actinopteri > Cyprinodontiformes > Fundulidae > Fundulus > Fundulus diaphanus. The sequence goes on from CM073126.1 coordinate 5,878,130, forward strand.
CCATCACGGTTCCTCCTGTTAGTGATCAACTGGCCGCTGCTCTGACAGCTGAAGATCTGATAAGGCTGGACAGGAGAAAATGATCTGTTAGTTTCTTCTCTCTGTCTCTTAGCGTGGGTCTGCTGATGCTCATATCGGTCTGAGGATGCCTGGATTAAAGCATCACGCCCATTTATGAACACAACAATATAAAACTGCCAACCTTCTAAACACCAAGGCTTCATGTTCAAACGCTGCAGGAAAGTGATGCATAAAATGAAGGAAGCAATACTGTGCCGTGTATTTGGTTATTTTTGTCTGCATGAAGCAACTGCAGCTGCAGAGCGGGGCAGTTTGTAGCCCTGTTGCCTTGCAAGCAAGAAGGTCCTGGGTTCAAATCCCGGCCTTGGTGTTCTCCCTGTTTGTGCGTGGGTTCTCTCCAGCCTCACCCTACAGTTAGAAAATATGACTGTTATGTTAAATGGGATCTCCTGATTAGATGTCACTGTGTCCATGGTAGTTGATCCTCTGTGATGGACCACTGACCACTGGAGATAGGCCCTGGTTTTTATATTAAATTGAAATCTGATGTTTTCTTTCAAATACACCTCCATTTTTACATTTTACCTCCTAAAATCCTGTTCCGGTGTTGCTTAAAGCCATTTGAAATACGCATGGACAATACCGTTTCTTTTCTGTATTCTTCCTATAACTGCGAAGCGTAAATTATACTAATGAACATCAAAGTAACAGTAAAACTGTGCTGTGTGGTTTTACACAAACTGCCCTTTAAGACAAGACAAACTGGTGGCCTCTCAAAAATCACAAGACCCTCATTATGACACCTTTTGATCTGCTGTCCTTGGGATGAATGTTTCTCTTGTGAAATCAATTAAATTTTCAATATTTGAAGAAAAAGTTCTTGCACCATCCCTAAAGTCGCTTTTAAAGCACTTTATCTGGGTCATTTCAAATCTGTGTCCAGGCTTTCGACAATATATTCAGCGATGCATACAGGCTGAGGTAATTAGGCTGGTTGGATCGTAGCAACAAAGCTAACCAAACGACAACAGAAACACAAATCTACGATTTCATGATTGTCATCTCACACGGTTTAATTGAATTAAATACATTAAAAGCTTCAACCCTAATGGGTTTTGATACACTTCTCAATCATGCTTGGAATTGAAATGGAAAATTTCACGACAAATATTCACTTTTTGATCTACCGAGCTGCATGAAGGCATATTTTTTTTTTTTCAGGAAGAATGAGATAAGCCCTTTCCATTCATCTATCATAGATTTTGTCATCAGGTAATCATCCTCCTCCCTCCTTAATATTGATGTGGTTGATAAGATTGTCGTGGAGCGTAACCCACACTTGACAGCTTGTACTTCTGCTGAGATGGGATTGGCACCTCAGGTCTCTTAATCTCTCACACCAGCTCTCTCCACCTCCATTCAGACACAGTTGTCATATAGTCCATAGCCGTGACAGCTCATAGATTTCAGGGCAAACCCTGATTAGATTGGAATCAGTGCTTTAGCTTCTTTCATCATCTCTGTATTGACAAGGTAATGTTATAATCCCCACCCCTGACGATTTATAGACGAGAAATGATTCGACTGGGGCGATGTTAAGCTATGCCCGATCGCCTTCATAAAGATTTGATAAAATAACAACTCTGGATGCTTGAAAATTAAATGGAAATCTGCAGATGACAAAACAAGTGTGCGAACCATGAAGAAACTTTGTGAAATGAAAACCTTATAGCAGGGGTGAACTTTGGGGCTTAAAACCAACCAAAACCAGAATACAGTCATGTTAAAAATCATTTTTTTGTCTCAGCATCTTATTTGTGCTTTCGCACTTTAGAAAGACTGAAATCCAGCCTCAAATGTGCTAAAATATGAAAATCCTAGAGGTAAAATGGGTGTACTTTAGTTTTCCTTGGTTGTACTTGAAGACCTGCTCTGAGAAGTCCAGACCAAGACCAGCAGACACTCACGGGCTAATTTCTAAGGTTCAGCTTAGTGGTTCCATTTTCAAACGGGTGAAAACATTTTCTATCTGTGGAAAGAACGCTGCTTTGATTTCTAGCAAGTGATTATCTGAGCTGCTGTTGCCTTTCCATCATCTCAAATGTCCGCAAATTCTCCTCGTACATTACCACTTTATTTTCTTCCACACGACTGCTGCTCACTGGATGATTTCCTTTTATTGGACCGTTATCTGTCAACCCAAGAGATGATTGTACTTATGTGCAGTAGATTAGTAACTTCTGATAATACTCAGACCATCTGGAGCCACTTCCTTTTTCCTCTATTCTGACACTTTGACTGAACTTTAGCAAGTTGTCTTCACCACGTCTAGAAGACTGAATCGATTGAGTTGCTGCGATGCAACCGGCTGATCGATTTGTTAATGAGCAGTTAAACAGCTGTACCTGATAAATGGATGAATAGTGATACATACTTCAGAACCTTTCGTGCTCTGAACCATGTCAAGAACAAGACCAGCAATAGAAAAGCCGTTTGGGGTTGAGACCAAAACCCTGACCACAGAATATCAAGATTGGAACTTGAGGAGTTGATACAAAGTCAAGAAAAGGAATCCATACAAGGCATGAGATTATAATGTTTTTAGACCAAATTAAGTTGTAGAAATCTAGACCAAGAAGTGCATCTACTAACATTGGGATAGACTTTAGGGGTTTAGACCAAGCCAAGACAAAGACCAAGATATCTAGTGGTTAAGACCAGTACTGGAACTATTGCAGTCCTTGTTCGGTAACGACCGGTGTTGCTAAAATTTATGTCAAAAGTTCCCAGCCAGACTTGTTCAGCAATCCTAAAACTGATTATATGTATATATATTAGGGCTGGGCAAGTTAACGCATTAATTTTGCATTAATTCATTAGACTATTAACGGCGATATTTACTTTAACGCGGGTTAACGCATGTTGCTCACATGCTTTTATTTTGTGAAGGTCTGTTGCTGCGGTGTAGGGGTTTGAATCAGAACAGTAGGTGGCGATAATGCGCCAATAACCTCGCTGTCAGCCCAGCCTCGGATTCAAAGAGGAAGAAAGGTGTCCCTGTCAGTGGCAATAAGCTTTAATTTATTATTATTGCTATTTTTTGTTTTACATGTTTAAGTTGAGCTTTACACTAAATATGTGTTACTGATAAGTGCTACAAATGTTACAACACTTTTGTTCATATGGCAGCAGAACATTAAAATAAAAGTGCTGTTTACACTACTTTTGAATTCATTCTTGGAGTTTGTAAATACAATGCGATTAATCATGATTAATCAGGCAAATTATGCGATTAATCGCGATTAAAGATTTTAATCGTTGCCCAGCCCTAATATATATATATATATATATATATATATATATATATATATATATATATATATATATATATATATATATATATATATATATATATATAATATATTTTCAATTAGAAAAGCGACAAGTAGTTCAGAGTTAACTCCTCAGAACATTCTGCCCAAGAACAGAGTAAGGTTTTGTAAATCCTCGACTGTCGGACAAGACCTTTGAAAGAGGTTTACAGACTATTCTTTAAAGATTTCTGCTACAGATGATGATGAAAGTTTCAGCTACTCTCACAGAAATAAGTAGATTCCATAAATAACGAATGAAGAGTAAACAAGTAGAATACAGAAAAATGGGAACAAAACAGAGGATGAATAAGGAGACTCTGGAGAGCCAGTGCAAACAGAAAAATACTCTTTCTTGAAGAAATGAGAGTATTGTCCACATAGAAAAGGTAAAGAAAATACACAAAACAGTAACAAGGGTACACAGAATTGTTAAATATACAGAGAGAGCGAAGACGAACCGAGACACTGACAGAAAGGCTGCAGGTTTCCTTAACGGAAAACTGAGACTCACTGTCAATTTGAAAAGGCTGTTTGAGGGAGAGATGGTTGAGAGCACAACGTGTTACAAGTGGTCGTCAAAGTTTCATGCAGCGTTTGAGGGATCAATATCATGTATCGCTCTATTATGTGATATTTTTACCTCTAGTTGGCAGACGGAGAGAAAAAAAAAAACCCTCACAGAAGACACAGCTTTCATCTATTATTGATTTATCTTGTCAGTAAGTGCTTGGAGGCAGCAAATAGTGATGCAAAACAATGAAGTCTGAGAAAAACTGTAGAGCAAAACAACAGCGGTTAAACAGCTGGGAACAGCTCGGGTGATTTACAATTCAGCTGCTGTCTCGCTGGCGTCTTCAGACACTTTAGTTTTCTTTGCATCGCTGTTACACTCCTTGCTTTACAGAACTGGCTTTAACAACTGAACAATAGATGTCTGCTCTGAGTTATCTTTTGACTTTGTGCCAAAGTTAGAATGCAAAATTTAGCAGCAGTTATTTTCAAAGCAAGAGAAGCGACAGATACACATACAGATATCTTGTGAAATTGTTTACAGTGATACAGGCATAAAAAAGGACATCTAGATGTTTATGATGTAGCCAGTTTTCCCCACACTATTTCATTTTAGCTTCATCTTTGTTACAAATAATGACAAGATGGAATCTGAACTGTGTGGATTTGTAATCCAAGTAGTAGAGGCTTAAGCTTCAGTCTACACTGAATTAAAACAATTGTGGATTGAAAGGAAGACATTGAGAATCTCCAATGTGGTTTTAAATTTTAAATTAATATCCATTGTGTCTATAATGACCCCCCTTTTCTTTTCATGACAATTTAGTTGCTTGTAAGAACTGTTAGTGGTCCTTTGGTCCTGGATATTTTTCCCGGTTCCCTTGTTTTACCACACCTGAAAGAATTGATGTGTAAGCAACAGAATCATGCAGAACATGATAAAGGAGGCAGTGTAATCATTTAAAGGCAGAGCTTTAAATCACGACTTAAAAGCCTGATAGAACGAAATGGTTTCCAGTTGGTTTTTAAAACCATCCACAGAGTCAGCAAAGCGAAGCAGTTGGGGCTAACTCTTCTGAGGTTTAGGAACCGAAGACTAACCCTAGGTTCCACATCATCCGTGGTTGATCCGTTCCGGTCACGTAGGTGCACGTCCGACCGACGGAGCAACCACGTTGTCATATTAATTTACGAGATCGGTTCCACATTCTCCGTGACTACTCCGAACGTCATCGTCAGCGTTAACCGACAAATTACGGAACAGCTCCAATTTTCTGGTCCGTTCCAGTCCATTGGGCTCCGGCCGGGTTAAGCTCAGCAACTGCAAATATAGCAAACAGGAACAAGAAAGTCAACAACCTCTGGTTTGTCAAAGTTAAATGGTGTAAATACAGATTGTCAACTACAAAATATATATATGTTTTTTATATTCACAGTGAAATTAGCTGTTTTATTTAAATATCGGATGCATACCACTCTTTTTGCACCAAATAAGGACGCAGATTTGTCTTTTCAACATTTAATTTGGAACGTGTAAATCTCTCCAAATTGATTAGCATTCTGCTTGTAATGATGATGATCACACACACTCTCCTCGGGCTCCAAGAAACCTTGGAGTGGAGCTAGATGGAGTAACTGCGGATGTAGTAGGCTTTGCTTTTCACAGACTCACGGAGGCGGTCTGGAACAGAACCGACACGTACAGGATAGGAGGATGTGGAATTACGGGGTCCAAGGACCTGTCCCCTTAGTTTTCAGCCTTGTACAAAAAGCAATAAGGAGAATATGGACTTGGAATTGAAGGCTACGAGCAGCAGAATGTTTAGTTAAAAATACAAATAATCAGGAGCCTGGCCATTCAGATCCCTGTAGGTGAGAATAAAGTACTTCAAAACAAAGTCTAAAATCCATTTGAAGCCATTGTAGGGAGCATATGACTGGGGCGATATGAGAGTGTTTACTACATTTTAATAAGAACTCTGGGTGCTGCAGCCTGAATAGCTTTCCAGACTGGTAAAAAGAGCATTACAGCAGTCTGAATGAGATGACACAAATTCATGTATGTTGCCCTCTAGATCTGTGCAGAAGAACATGTCTCTTATGTTAGAAATTCTTATTAGGGTGTGCTTCGGTGGCGCAGTGGTTAGCGCGCACGTACGGAGACCTTAGTCCTCGACGTGGCCCACCCAGGTTCCACTCCGACCCGTGGTCCTTTGCTGCATGTCTCTCCCCTTTACCGTCAGCCCACTGTACAAAAAAAAGAGCCACTAGTGCCGTAAAAACCTCAAGAAAAAAAGAAATGCTTATTAAATCAAAGAAACAAGAATCTACCCTAAAGAAAAACCCAAAGAAGAGTCAAATTTAAGTCCTCAATTTTTTTTTCCAATGGATTTGTTTACTGGGCAAATAGAGGCAACCGTCTGATTGTTGAATGCAGGTGACTAGGAGAAACTATCAAGTTCTCTCTTATTTTTATTTAAAGCCAGAACCTGGCTGAAGAACCAGTCACTGATCCAAGATAAAAATATAAACATCATCTGCATTGATGTGTTAGGAGAAATCCGAAAAAGACAAAATAATGCCAGCCTATTAAAGAATATAAACTTAACTGATCCTTGTGGAACAACACAGGTTATAGGAGCAGCACCAGAGAAGAACTTGTTGGTCTTGATGCAGAATGTCTTATCAGATGGAGACGACAACCAGTCCAATACAGAAGTAGAACCAGCCAGAACCTTTAACCACAGTACAAACCAGTTCTGCTCAATTTCATGTTTGGCTTACTGATTAAAAGTGATTTAGTTGATTTGAATGTTAGCCCTCATATACTTGTTTTGATCTCTGCCTGCTCCCAATGTGTTTGCTTATCCTCTAATGTTCTCACATATACAGTTTCTTACTTTGGATAAATTCCTCGTCTTTATTGACATGTTTTTGCTGCATTTGTTGCAAGGCAAAAGCAGTCTGGAGCTGTGACTGTAAGGTTGCCCGATCAATAATTGTGTTTTGGTCAAGGCTGATTTTGAAGCATTAAGTTAGTCTTCTGCAGAAATCTAACCTAGATATCTTAAATCCCAGCGTCAACTGATAAAAGCAACACTTTTAAGACAGATGCCTTTACTGTCATTTTACCTGAATGCAGACGAGGTTTTAAAATAAATATGTTGTTGTTTTGTCTTCCTTGAATGTGGTACTTTATCGCCACACCTTGGTTCACACCTAATTTTGATGCTACAAGCTTAAGCCTTTATCAAAACAGAATCCTAAAAAGATCCATACAAAGTTTATTGCTGACCGTTAAGAACACTGCAGTATTTATTGTTAAATTTGCAAACTAAAATTCTGTGGTCAGTTTTTATGCACAAAGGTCCAAGTTTCAAGAAATACGCAGCAATCATGTTGGTAAAAAAGAAAAATTAAAAGGAGAGTTGTGCATGAAATGTCTTGTGGTTCACATCTGGTGTAACTCAACTTGATCTGGATATGAAATACTTGACCTGTTATGGTTGGAAAAGCAAAGGGATGGGGAATGGAAGGGCTCAGGTGGGAGCAGAGCGACTTTATTCTCTCACAGAGGAGAAGTTATCAAAAAAGAAATAGATGTGCTCTTATTTTCTTTATCATCTTCTGTGCTCATCTCTTAGAATAGGTCTCATATCTGTGCCTGGTTTCTTTTGATGTTGATCTTATAATAATTATATGCTTTATGTTGTCTGGATGCACATCAGGTGCTGCATTCGTTTGTGAATTTATTTTTCTGTAGATTTGAAGTCTTCATATCCTGGCATGGAAGAGAAATAAGGTATTTTTGAGCTTTAGCTGTGACAGAAACTTGCTCACTGAATTCGTTTAAATCTGTCTGGCTAGTTGAAAACGTGACCCGGTAGAAACATAGAAGTACTCTGATAACACAAGTTTTTATTATTTAGGCGAGGTCTTACCACATCTGAGTTTGAAAATTAAGATCAGATTCCAAAGCTACAATGACCCTTTTATCAAAACATACAATAGATTTTATTTTAGACTCTGGGTCAACCTGGTCACTCTCTGGTTTGTTTTTGCTCAACTCCAGGAAAAGGTCTTCCCTCTTTCAGACAGCAACCTGCCAACTTAATGGATCATAACAAGTGAATAATATGAAAACAGTCTAAATAATCCACGCAGAGACCGTAGCCAAGCCCACGAAGCCCGGTCTGTAACGTACAGCTGGCCTCCTCGCGCAGCTGTCCTCTGATTTCAGCTCATTAAACTGCTGCTCTGGTAGAAACTCAGCTCCGCTGTTTTTCCACATCACCTGAAGCCCTCAGACCAGCAACAGCCAAAAGAGACGTAAGTCGTCCTGACAGCTGCAGTGTGAGGCGAATGTCAGTCAAACAACATTTCCACACCCACGCAGTCCTAGGACAAAGTCTAATCAGGCAGAAAAAAACGAAAAAAAAAAACACTTGTGTGGGTGAGCGAGGCCAAAAAAACGGCATGCAGGTTCAAGATAAAGGAGAGAAAATTGAATTTAATCCTCACTAACGTCGGTTGCACGGTTAGGATCAATAAGCAGGCTCTTCGTTGTCGGTCCTCCTCTTTGCCCTAATATTTTGTGCTTGAGTGCAGGCTTTAGGTGAATATAACGCATGTGTGTGCTGACATTTGCAGCGTTAACGTGTGCACCGACTGTCAAACTAGGACCCAAACAGTGTTTGCTGTCTTTTCTTTCCTTTTTCCCCTCCTTTCCCTCTCCCTGCACCTTCGCTCACAGACGTTCATTCCCCCTGAGGCGTCTTTGGCCTAAATTTACTCCTCAGCTTCTGTCAATGTGTTTTCCTGTTTTTTTTTTCTTTTTGTATTCTTATTTTTGAGATTTGACGGTCTGAGAGAGGAGAGTGTTTGAACATTTTCTACACTTTTGCTGTATATGTTCATAGGCGTGAGTATGCCTGCTTGTCAGGGCTCCCTCTTATTTTTTTTCCCCACAGAGAAGCTGAAAACAAATCAGCACTAATCAGAGAGTGCCTCGCCGCGCAGTTGTCGCACAAACTGGGGGCCGCACACCCGCACGCACACACCGCCATGCCTTGTTTAACGCTGCCATCAGTAATAGGCCTCTGAATTACAGTGTGTCGCCGCTGCGTAGCATAAATTGTGCGTGTGTGTGTTTGTCAAGTGGCTACTGATGGTTGCAGAGGTTAAATATCCCGGCCGTTTCTTTCTCTTTTTTTGGTGCTGATGGTGATTTGAGAGCCCTTGTCAGAGGCAACTTGATTGCATTTGTGATTTGTGGGCGGGCAGAAAGTGTCCAGGCTGGGTGGAAGACATGAAAAATGGTGCAAAAGGGACAATGGAAAATTGACAGGGTGACAGAGAGGACGCTTTGCAAACACCTACATTTATTCTCAGCGACTGTTTGCAGTCTGGTGTAAAGAGGAAAATGTTTCTCTTGGGTTTCTGACGTTCTGATTCGTAATTTTTTTTTTTTATCTACAGTTAAGCCCAAAATTATTCATACTCCTGACAGACTTAAATTTAAAATTATGTTCCGCCAACCGGGGAGAGTTGTTTCTGATAATAAATGAGACGTGTATCTCTCCGAAGATTTAGCAATACAAGGAGTATAAATAGATAAAATTAACAACTTTTTACTTCAATTTAATGAAAAAAAACTAGGATGTTAAGTTATTTCAACCCTTCTTAATAACAATTAAAATGTTTATTGGCATTTTAAACCCTTCTCATAGCTACTGATCATCTTTTTGCATCGACCAAATTCCTCTGAGCTGGAATGCCACCGTTCCATGACCCTAATCTATAGCTATAAAGACTGAATTCTGGTTGGGAAATATTTTAATGTTGCACCAAACTGGTCATTATGGGTGCTGTTTAGTAATTATCGCCTTTCAAAGTTTTATCGTGCAATTTAGAGGGAACGCAAAAACATCAAGCCTACAAAGTCATTGTAAGAAGTGGGTAAAACTTTATGAGTGAAACGTTCAGAGCGATTTCACTGAAAGGGGTCGGGAACTGGAGAGAAGCATGAGTCTGTTTGAAAATTAAGCCATTATGCGACAGCTTTCTCAGACTGAACTTCAGATGAAGATGGATGGATTACAAGAGGAGTAAAATCCTTTTTTTTAACCTTAACCATAGCGGATAGAGACGAAGCTGACAGATGTACAAATGGATCCAGATAAGAGAAACACGATGAAGGGCAGCAGAGGGACTGAGGGATGTGTGAAAGTTTGAGTCAAATAAGGATAAAAGGAGACGGTGTATGAAACAGTGGCTGTTCAGGCATTGAAACTTTTTTCAAGGTATTAAACAAGAAAATAAGGAATGAAATCATAAGAAAACATGAAGATATCTGGATGGGACTTTAAAAGTTCAGAGTTAATGTTGAAAATATTGCAAGATGTTAAGAGGTCAGTGATCTGTCAGTGAAAAATGAAAAAATGACATTTGGCTCAATCACCTCTGCGGTATGATTGGCTTCTCAGTTGTCCAGACACAACTTCAAACCCATGAACGGTTCAAGAGATTCCCATAGATTAATACAGCGTCGCCCATCTGTTAGTTGACACGTTGAAAAGAAACGTTTTCTCTGTTACAAAACTTCCTGATTAGGGATGAAAAAAGCATGTCTGTGGTTTATTGGTATTTATATCAATGAAGAAGAATTGATAAAACGTGTTTAAAAATTGATCTTACTGCCAACTGAGACACTAAACATTCAGAGATAGCAGAGTTTTTTTTTTTTAAATGAACTTGTGCCTTTTTAGGTTTGTTCAGTAATGATCTGATCTTTATCTTGAAAATAAAAACAGTGTTGAATCCCCAAAGGGAAGTGAAGCCAAAGACCTCTCAGTGCACGCACCGTTACAGAGAAAATCATTTCAACCTAAAGCACCGCCAAGTCAAACTGGATGGTTAAACCAACAATATTTGGTTTTATTTGCATAAAACAGTAGGACATCTTTGTGATTTAAAAAGAGCTCCACAGCGTAACCCCGTCTGCACCAACCTTTTCCTTTGGCACTGAAGCACCGTTCTCCTGGTGGATCCAGACTCGTCCATTGGATTACCCAAAAGAGAGGCGTGATTTGTCACTGGTCTCGTCTCCACTGCTCTAGATCAAAGCGGTGGCATGATTTCCACCTCTTTATCTGACACTTTGCATCACACTTGGTGATCTAAGACGTGGGTGCAACTGCTCTGGCGTGGAAACCCAGCTCTCCAAGCTCTCTTGTCTAGCTAATCTGAAGGCCACATGAAGTTTAGGGTCTGTAGCTATTGGCTGAGCAAAAATATCCATAACCTCTGGCCACACGCTTTGTAAAGTTAAGAGTACAGAGCTAAAAACTGTTGCTTAGTGGTCTGAACCAACTCTGGATAGTCTTTTGTGTGACATTGGGAGGTTGTCTCCTCAACTCGGAGTGGTTTTGAGCTCGACTATTAGTAGTTTTCTCAAATCTCAAAGCAACGTAACTTTGCGTTAAGATGGAGTCAGACTAGTTGTTAAGTTCAGTTCGTCGCAGATTTTCCAAAGAACACACTCACTACTGTATACTGTTAGAATTTAACCAAATATTTACATTAAGGTGCTTTCAATGTTCCACAAAAAGGTCTTTGTTGAAATACTTAAATTATCATCACGTGGCCTCCTCACTATTTTCTTCAATCTTTCCTAAATCAACCCAACACAGAAAAAGTTCTACATGTGGAGACTTTTCTCCATTTCTAGTTGTCCAAATAAGCATCAAGCACGTAGCAGATTGGAAAAATAGAGACACACTTACATGATTTATCAGGGGGAGCAATGAATGGCCATTTTTAAGACCAAGCCACCACATAAAAGCCCTGGATCACAGGAGTAATGGGTCCCTGTGGGCGAGTGATAACTCTGTTTTCATATGTGAGTGTGTGTGAAGGAGGCAGTGAAAGAGACCGAATGTGACAAATACTGAAAGAAAGGCAATAACGTCTCCAAAATGACAGCCATCGAAGAAGAAAAGAGGTGGATAAGCACAAGGGGAGAAAATGCGAGCACAAAGACATCCCCGACAGCCTCTGTTTCATTTTCCATCTCTGGCAGCTCCATCTAATCTCAGCCGCTGATGTGTTTCTCTCTTCATTTGCAGTTAGTGGTTGGATTACATGTCCCGCACCCAGCTGTGGGCTCCGTATCACTCAGTGTCTGAGTCAAATGTGTAGTGGAGAGTGTGTGTTAGTGTGTGCGTACGTGTCTTAGAGGCAGCCCTCATGCGGGGGGGGGGGGGGGGTCATAAAAATAGCCATAATATTCCCTGAGTGATTTTCTCCCTAAGGCGAATACAGAGGGAATAAGTTCTTATAGGGAAACAGGTGCACATTTATGATGCTGGGTATGCTAAAAGAAAACCACTTTTGAAGCAACGATTATAATTTTTTATAGTATAGTGATTGTAGAGGCTGAAATATCCTTTAATATAGTTAAACTGCTGAAAAGAAGTGTGGAACTACTTCATACTTCAGCAGAAAGAAAACAACTTTTGTGATTTTATTTTCTCAGAAATGTAACTAATAATAAAGGTATGGTACTCATAAAATACAGTATATAGAGCAAACAGGAATTCACATGAAAACCTTCAGACACCCATAGCAGGACTTCGGTATTCCTTTTTACTGAACATATTAACACGATGTAATCAGGGAAGGTTGTAAGCCCGATGGAAGCTCGTCCTTCCTTCACCTGCTTTAAGGCATCTGCCAGTGGGGAGATGAAGCTGAACATGAGCAGAAGAAAGAGCAGATTATGCTTGGACCAAAATCTGCATTTCAGAATTGCCTAAGAAGTTTCAACCGTTTTGTTGTGGGTGTCAGGAAAATCAGTGTGTGGACCTGAAATTCTAGCCAGATACTGAGTTGAGTTTAAAAAAGGCTTTATTTAGATGAGAGACATGACGACAGTCCGAGACCCTGCAGGAACCAGAGTAGGCTCTGCTCACTGCAGCGGCGTCAGACTGAGACTTGATCAGAATCAGGAGGGCAGGCGAGAGTCATGCATGGATAATCATCTATGACAGTGGACCTGTAACCTGTAGGTTGCTGGTTCAAACCCCCACTCCCACTCTCAGTCGTCGTGTCCTTCACCCGCTCTGCCTGCTGTCGGTGGTCAGAGAGCCCGGTGGCTCCGATTGTATGGCAGCCCTGCTCCTGTCAGTCTGCCCCAGGGCAGCTGTGATTACAACGTAGCTCACCACCGTCAGGGTGTGAATCGCTTTTGGGACCTCAGGACTTGATAGAGCGCTAAACAAGTACAGTACGAGTAACCTGACTCTCCCCAGATGGATGCAGTTCCACCGAGCTCCACACGGCTCCACGCATCCATCTGGGATCGCTCCATTGGAGCCTTATCAAAAGTCCTCGCATATGATTGGATAAACCACTTGTCCGTCATCTTCACTGACGTGCTACTTCAGCCACTCACATCGAAACAGAAACCATCGTTTCCACTAACAAAAGCCTTCATGTTCTTTTAAAGAATTAATATTCGGTGGATTGAACACTGATGAAATAGCAGCATCAATGCTACCGCTTGCTTCCTCGCTGCGAGACGCCATTGTTGTCTGGCTCCAAACAGCTGATTCTCTGATACGTCACATCTACGAAAATCCCGCCCGGCGGTCCTGATTGGCTCGATAATTTAATGTGGTGTTGAAATCCCTCCCAGCGGCAGCGAGTCCAGATGACATCCATCTGGAGAGAGAATCTGATCCGTAAAACGCAACTTGAAAAGAATGCAATTCCTAATACTCAATCTGTAAAAGAGAAATTTGATAAAAAAAATTGAAAATATGACATCTGTAAAACAAATATATAATTAAAACAAAAATTTAAAAAAATGCTTTTAAAATTTTTCTTTTTTTCCAAATTTCCATTTGCAAGACGTGTTCTTTGCTTGCAACAACATTGGAACAAAATTCACTCTGTATTGGGCTAGCACTGAGCCAGCAGATGGAAAATCATGCTAGGAACATGTATTAAAAGTGAAGTGGCAGGAAATGGAAAAGAAGGTGAAGAGGGATTCTAAGCCTGGCCTTATTTTCCTCTCGTCAGGTGGTATCACAGAAACGGTGGCTTTTCAGAAGATCGTTTTTTATTTTAAGCACTTTGAATTTCTGTAAATTCACTGAGGTGTCATTAAATATACGGTATTGATTTGTAAAACTTTATTGTGTCTATATTGTGCAAGTCTGTGTGGCTGAAAAAGAAAGGATGAGATTGAGAATTGGCATCGACGACCACCTAATTGATTCGGATCAGTGTCTGGGACAAAAGCTAGAAATATGTCTAGGTAGTCACACACTTTCTGATTGCACCTATTTTCATGATTGCGCTTTCAACTTCACATTTACACTTCTAAGTCATTTCTTTTGTCCACTTTAATCCATAATGTCTCTTGCTGCTGTAAAACCACCAGAAGATTAGGATGTCTTGATAGTTTTACTATCATGAATGTGTGTCTGAGGATTAACTTCCTGTCTGTGTTTCTGGCTTCCTGTCTGATAAAAGCAGGGTTGTTGTTCAGCGGCTTTTTTATTATTATTATTTAAGCTCCATGGCACCATTAAAAATTTCATCCGGATGATTTAAGTTTAACTTGTCTTTATTGTTACTTAGCTGCTGCATGTCACATGTTTTCTCAGAATCTACGATTGTCACGAGTGTCACTGTCCAAACAAGTTCGCCTTGGCCGGTGTAACTTGTTGCTGTTTCTCATGGTGCCTGCTCCTTACGACGTTTTCATTTCATACCTTGATTGCCTAAAACCAATCCTTCGGTAGGCGGGCCCTGGGTGTTGCTTCGCTCCAATCAGCTCGGACAGTTTTGTTTCCCCAAATGGATTCAAAGGAAGCCTGCCCAGATTGATAATGTGCAGAACAGAGAGTGCTAATCAATCAATCTGCCTTACCAGGTTAATTGTTACTTAATTTATCTCAAATCACTAAGTCAGAAAAAAGTAACACATTACCAGTACCTTAATGCACTTTTAGCTTTTTATTTTGAAAACAGATTTTTTTAAAGGTGTTTTAGCGATCTGCCAAAATTAGTTCTGTAAGCATTTACATTTTAGATGAAACCTAAAATTGGAATTATTAATGCAGCTTTGTCTCATTGCCTGGGATAACCTGCTAGATTGATATTGATATTTCTATATCTGTATTTTTATTGCTTTTTACCAGTACTTCTGCCTGGGTATAAAACACTCATCTTTATTGCTTACATACACTCACCATGTTCAGGGTGTGCAGTGCAGGCTTTATAAGAGCAGACATTCTTGAAAGACTCAGTGCACAGTATTGATTCCCAGAGCTGAAACAATAAATGTTGATACAATTTTTTTTGTCTACTTCATTTTCAGAATCTTATTCTATCTCATTCTTCTCAGAATAAGTGACATTTTGTGCTTCCTTTGTTTTTCTTTGTAAGGCGAAATCCAAAGCGATATGTGGATGTAAATCCTGGGGCCGATGAATGCCTTCCTTTGTGTTGCCTGCTTTCTTACCTGCCCACAACCCTTCCACCAACTCGCAGCACGGCTCCTCAAATGAGGCTTGAGGAGGCAAATAACCAAGATGGGAAATGTGCGGAAATGCAGAAGTCATTAAAAAGCCAATTACCCACAGGTTCAGTGCTGCTGGGAGGAGATTGGGAAATGGCAGAGAGCGATTGTAAACCCAGTGAAATATGGAGACTAAATAGCTCTGCTTTGAAGGTGTATCGGTGTGTTGAGGGTTCTTAATGAGTGTGTGTTTGTCAAGCTGTCGTTTGTGGATGTGCAAAAAAAAGCTGGTGTAAGTTAAACGATCTGAGTGCTTTTTGATTCAGTGCATGATATCTGACCCTGCTCTACAGCGCACCTTTTTATTCAGGATACATCTAAGCAATGTCTAAATATCACACGGACAACTGGGCTAAAATCGAGAAGGATTAGGTCTAACTTAGGTCTAAATATGTCTACATTTTTAGAAAATTGGTCAAGAGTCTTATGCAAAATTGGGTATCAATTTCATGAACTTTGTACTTCCAAACAACCTTTTCCCTCTCAGGGCGATCCTGCAAAAACAAAATGCGACTACAGTGTTCACAAAGAGTCACAGGTTTTTGTTTTGGTATGACATTAGGATTGGTATTAAATTGATGCCATTTTCTTTTCTAAATATGAATCCAACTCCATCCCACATGATATATCTAGGAGGTGTCTTGTCAGTGCTGGGCCACCTCTGTGCTGCAAGTGCTACTTATATAATACCTGTACTCGCTTGCAGTTGTGATTTGAGCTGAAATGCTGTTATTTTCACTTTTCCAAACATGGAGTCTACTGACTTAGAATGCGCCTAGGAGAATGGGCCTCCATGGGCTTAAAAGCAGCAGCACTCCAACTATAGGTTGCTCAAGTGAGAGCTGCCAGAATTGACAAAGACTCCTGGATCCAACGTCAAAACGTTTTCAGATAAATTGAAGGAAAGTCTGGTTGCCTCCGATTTAAGCCTGTTTGCTGTTGCGATGAGCCGGATAACTGAGGATTTGCTTTTCCTTGACACATAAGATGAAACTGTTTGTTCTTTCCGTTTCTCAGTACATTACAAATAACTGTCTTTTTACTTTTAGAGCTTGCCACAACAAGTCACCATACCCCATCTTCTGTATCTTCTGTCACACCAACTACCTTCATGTCCTCCATCCATCATCCATCCATAAATCTCGCTTTTGTCTTCCTCCAGGCCTCCTGCCTGGCAGTTCCAGCCTCAGCATCCTGCTACCAATATCCTCACTATCCCTCCTCCGTACATGTCCTAACCATCTCAGTCTGGCCTCTCTGGCTTTATCCCTCTGATGAACTAATTCCTGATCCTCTCCATCCTCGTCACTCACAACGAGAACCTTAACTTCTCCATCTCTGCTTCCTCTTGTCTCTTCCTCAGCGCCACTGTCTCTAAACCAGACATTGCTGGTCTCACCGCCGTCTTCTGCACCCTTTCTTTCATTCTCTCTGATGGTGTTTTATCACCCAACATACCTGACATTTCTTTCCACCCGTTCCAACCTCTTTGGACATGTTTCTTCACCTCTTTTCCTCACTCATCATTGCTCAGGACTGTTGACCCTAAGTACTTAAAATCCTCCACCTTCGTTATCTCTGCTCCATGAAACCTCACGGCTCCATTTGGGTCCCTCTCATTCACACACATGTATTTGTTCTTCATTCCACTCCTTAACGGGGCAAACCTTCATCTCTCTACGTTTTCTTCCACCTGTTCTCAGCTCTTACCAAAGATAACAACGTCATCTGCAAACAAATAAGACTTTTTACGAATACCACCATTCTCTCCACATTGAATGTGTACGGAAGAGACATAAGCTCTGCTTACTTCGTGGTCTTTGTGTTTTGAGGTCACTCGACATTAACTCTATAAGTAGCTTAGAAGTAGACCTAAATATTTAAGTTTAAATTGCACAGTCTGTTTGCAGCCTCAATGATAAGGTCAACTGCAGGTCAACACAGATGACCTACGCCTTTCTGGCTTGATTTTTTGCTTGTTGCCTCCGCACGGATCCACGGAACAGGCGAAAATGAAAGGAGTCAGTTGTCTGTCTCTAATTTTTGTCTAGTTGTCACAAAGCTGCTCTACAATGTGGTCATAGCTATTCAGTCTAAATGGTGGGGCATAACACATCCTACTTTGAAATATGCTTTAAGGGGAGCCAAAGGAAACATGGCGTATAACTGGGATGCAAAGCCAGCTTAACTCTACTTGTTTATAATTGTGGCTGTGTACAGACCTTGTAAGGCTCAGGAGCATAATAGAAGACGTGTCAGACTTGACTTTGAGGCGCCTTGTGAAGCAGGTTTGGCTAAATTGCTTTTGTGACATTACTTTTTTTATCTCTATAGTTGGCTATAAGGTCTACTTTGCCTTACCCACTTGTTTTGTTTGCAATTGTGTAAAGATGAGGATGAAGAGTCCTATTTTGTTTGTTACTGGCTTTTGTCTTATTTTGCCTTATGGCCCACACACACACACACACACACACACACACACACGCACGCACACACACACACACACACACACACACACACACACACACACACACACACACACACACACACACACACACACACACACACACACACACACCTTTTAATATATGCGTCTCAGACACATTCACAGGGAAATTGATGTACACCTAAGGGCAGAACTCAACAAAGCACAACATCCCATCCATTGTCTCCGGTGTCGGTGGTCACACGCTGGGATTTCGATCTCCTATAGGTCAACCCAGCCGTGATCCTGGGATAGCAGGGACTTTTGGGATTTAGAGTTCCCGCGGGTCAAATCTAGTGCAAAGATTCACTTTTTGTCTCTCCAGCTGCATGTGCATTGTGTTTGTGCCTTACAGGCTGCCTATTGATCAGCCTATCTGCAAAGAAATATAAAAGTTGTCCCTGAAGGTCTGATCGATAATGCCAATGTCTTCGTCTTTCTCAGCTTATTAGAGAAGGATTACAGCAGATTCTCATTGGCCTCTGTGCATACATATGTGTATGGGAGGTCGTTTATTTCTTATTTACCACTAAAAAGCTTATTGATGGCCACTGTGGTGTTTAACACACGACAATATCCGATTCCTACACCACTACCCTTCCAACCCTTGAATTTTGAATTGGTGAAATGGTAAATGGATTAAATATATGCAGCACTTTTATTGCCATGTCCCTCAGGGCTTTTACACTGAGTCTCAGGCTAAGATTGCTTATATGAAACAGAAAACCTCTTCAAGAATTTGACGGTCGGTCAACTGTTAAATTGTTGTCCATTGTATACCTTATTGAAAGCAATGAGTAGCAGGTTAATATCAGGGCTGCACAATCTCAGTGATTGCAATTGTTATACAATTGTTGGAAATTGCGATGATGTTTTGCTTAGAATTAATTAACCTTTTTTTCCTCTATTATTTTTTCTTTACCACTGCACCATGTCTCCACCAGTCTCCAAAAACTTCAGGATCTCAGCAACTCAAAGTATACATCAGGTGTGGGCATTAGGGAAGTCATCCATCTCACTGACCATCTGGCCAAATATTTAATAGATAAGAGCACAGTTAAATTATAGTTTCCTACCAAATATTGCATCCAAGCAGAACTTTTGGGATTTGAATATTGCAGGCATTGATATTGTCAGCTGTGACTGGGTGGAACATCCTTTCCTTCTGCAGGAGTTTGAAAAGGCCTTTAATATTACCTAGCTTGCTATAGACATACAAAGGATCTGAAATCTTTTACTTCTGGGACCTTCATCTGAAACAATGAAGGGTTGGAAAATATATTCATTTTACAAAATAGGATTCCTCTTCAGGAAGCTGAGAAACCTGCAGCTGTCAAAAATATTCCTTTAGGCATAAATTAGTATAAAGTGTCAAAAGGCCATACACTCCAAAAAGCCAATCAATCAATCAATCAATCTTTATTGTCAACTACAATTTGCATTGAAATCGAGATTACAGTTTCAGTACAAACCGTCCATCACAGGGGAACAGAACTAAAATTGATTAAAATTTTCTTGAAATTAGTGTATTTGTCCTTGATTTGAGCAGCAAGTTTCAATAATCTGCCAATGGAATTGGCATAGATTATTAATATAATAGATTTTTGCACATAAAATAGGAACAACTCATCTCCATCATCTTATTTCTAGTGCAGTATATCTAATTATCTTATTTTGTAGGCAGATAATGTTATTTGCCTGCTCAAATCAAGGACGAACACACTCATTTCAAGAAAGTTTTACTTTTAGTCTCCTCTTTGAAGTGTACTAGATTATGTAGCGTTCTATACAGGGTCCAAATTTAACACTCGCCAGATGCCAAATGCAAGTAAATTTTCCGTTTGGCGAGTACATTTCAGAGAACTAGCTGCCTAATGGCGAGTAAATGTTTGCACCAAATAAGTCCTGTTTTTCAGTCAACATCTGAGTGGATGCTTCTTTGTGTTCCTCTGCTTTCAGCTCGTATGACAACAAACACAAACACTGGCACGTGACGCGAGAACGACAGCAACTACGTCATGTCCGTTTGCTAACAGCTAGCGTTTAGCTCAGGCTAATTATGTAGTGGGATTATGTGGAGATATTTAGCAGGAGTCAGTCATAATTAATATTTTGGCCGGTAAAAAATATGCTTTGCCAGTTGATTCTTACATCTAAATTTTGAACACTGGTTCTATATTAGATTTCTGTATTGAAAAAAATTATAACAAAATAAATTCTTTGGAATGACACAAAACTAGACTTGTTTAAGTTAGTTAAAGAAAAGTTGTGTCCTGTTCAAATTTCGTCTGTTATGGTAAAATGCAGATTTGTTTAATCATGAACCAATCTAAAAACAACTTCGTCAATCTCATTTTGACTTCAGTAATCATATTCATGTCTTTTAACCCTTCAACCCCATTTGAGTGTTGAGTTAATAAAAGACTGTCATTTCTTTATTTGCGTCCAATTCGGTCTGATACTCTGCCTACTAGAACGCCCATGAATGGTGAGGTTAGGACTAAGGGTGAGGGTGTAAAATGGGATTCTGTGGCAGCCCTGTATCTACCTGTACATCTCCAAAGGGTGAAATAGGATAATTGTTTATCAGAATCCTGCAGCAGTTCTCTGAATAACACCAGTATGTCTCCTTAAAGGCCTTAAAGACGGATGCTTTTGAGAAATGGAAAACTCTCATATTAGCTGAGATGGCAGCTGGGATAACATGGAAAACTAAAACTAGACGTTCTTAATAAGCGCTAAGCTTTTACTCTCATACCATATTTCAGAAGATGTTCTTGATTCCAATCAGAATATTTTTGTCCTTATTAATATCTTTGAAAAGTTGTTTCAAATAGCACTTTAGACTTGCATAGAAGCAAGCATAAAAGATCTTGCGCTTGCCGTGAAAATACTGTCACACATTGCCGGGTTTTAACAGCTGGAAATGCATTTACATTATTTAATTTTCAATCAGCATGAGTACAAACTTCCCAAAGACACAAAGAAGCGCCGCAGATTATCAGAAAAGTTGACATATTTGCAAGAATGTGTCCACGGATGCTGTCTGATAGACAGTTCCAGGCCGCGTGTGGACTCACGCTGTCGCACTGCCGCCATCAAATTCCCTCTCAAACATCGGATGAAAAAAAGAAAAGTCAAATTACTAATTTATACCAAAGCCTTAGAAGCTGCAAAGCTGTTCCTCAGCTCCGAGAGTGTCTTTATCCAAAAGACGACAGACATTAAATATCTAGTGAGGAAACTCAAAGAGAGATTTAAGAGAGAAAGAAGGAAAAAAGTAGCCTGCCTTGAGCAAAGACCCCGGGGAGCCATTTATGTACAAATTAGATGAAATCTATCAGTGTCATGTTTTAACTGAACATTAGGGAGATTAATTGATATATTAAAGGGAGATTTAATCTCTGCTTTGTTGCTCCTTTAAAGCCTTGGTCGGACTCAGCCTTTTATCGTTAAAGACGTACGGGGCTGTGCAAAAGTCTCGAGCCAAACTGTGAAGAACAACTTTGAGAGATCTCCACAAATTAAATGGTGGAAGACTACAGAAAGATCTGAAAGCGGGTTGAAACTTTTTCACAGAGCTTCATGGCTCTTATGATTTAATGTTCACTCCTCCTGATCGTTGGTGTTTGATTAACGCGTTTTCTTTTACCTCTGCCTCCTTTGCCACCAGTTATTGGTGAAGTGTCAACATTCAGCTTCTGTGTTTAGCACAAATGAAGAGAGTCAGCCCACCTCAA
Source organism: Fundulus diaphanus (assembly GCA_037039145.1). NCBI lineage: Eukaryota > Metazoa > Chordata > Actinopteri > Cyprinodontiformes > Fundulidae > Fundulus > Fundulus diaphanus. The sequence goes on from CM073126.1 coordinate 5,899,850, forward strand.
TGTAAAGCCATGTAAAAGCATTAGAAAAAGCCATTTGCGAGGTTTGTGAAGAGTGATGAAATTCCCCAGCGTCACACACTCTCATTCAGACATACCGCCTTCTCCATTTGCTGTAATATGAGTAAATGAATTAGGTTTTGATGCTTTAAAAGCTTTTTCTTTTGGCTCCTATTGGGAGTAAATTCCACTGTTATGGTGAGGTGTGTTTACAAGCCACTGGCAACGCAGAGAGCCAGACGACCTGAAGGAGGGAATGCTAAAAAAAAAAACGGAACAAAGAGGACAATGGAGAGTAAGAATGATGGATTATAAATGGGTTTAAAAAGAACGGGCATGTAGGGATGAAGGGGAAAGAGGACGGCAGGATAGAAGCACGCGCTCAACCTCAGACAGATGAATGAGTTGTTTGCATTCATGGTTTAGTCCATTGCCCCATTAATGGCATTTCAATTACCGACTTATCAGATTACTGCAAGGTTAAGAGCTGGAGGTGGGAGCCAGGGAACAGTGTCATAAGAGATGAGCTATAAGGATTAAAACGTGAAAACACAGTTAGATTGGAACTACATCTGAAGCACAACTACAACTCAGTTTAAATGAACTCAGGTCTGTGAGGACTTTCCCTAGTTTTGCTCTAATAAACATGTAATTAAATGTTCATGTTGGCATTTTGTTTGCTCACCTATTTTTACGAGCGCACATATTAGTTTGTGTTCAGTTTGTCTTCCAACTGCACCTTATTCCAGAGTTTTGTGATGACTGCATCTCCCCTGAGGCCTGCACAGCAAATCAGGATTAGTGGCTTAGCTTCAGACTTTACCTCGTACTCAACTGCAGCTGCTACATATAAAAAAGTAAAAGTAAAGTTTTTTATCATCTTTTATTTATACTTCAAGTTGATTAGCGTGTCGAGGGACTGCACCATTGCTCTTAGCCACTTGTCAAAATGGAAAAGACAAAAGAACATGCATCCATTCAGGTAAGGTAGATTTCTGCTGGTCTTCAAGAAGTCAGGAAAGGCTCTGTGAAAAATAACATCTTACCTAAACTGGCCCATATCTACAACAACAAAAGCTAGGAATCGATAAACAGAAACAAACAGTTGGATCTGCCAAATAAACGCCAATCCATGTGGTAGGAAGGATGCCAGGAAAAAAGGCTTTCCTGTAATAACTAATGTAAAAATGTTAAACTCCTCTGAAACTTTACTTGGAATTGTGTGCCTTAAATTATAAACTGGGTTTTGTGGAAACAAGATTAGGCTGGTCTGGTGTTAAAACATGAATATGTGGAAAATCGTCTGGTTTCCTATCATGTTGGGATCTAGAGAAGACTTAAGCGCAGAACGCAGTCGGATGTGACAAACATGAGGAACCGGGCAGGGAAACACAAACCATGAGGAGGAACGATGGTAGAAATCCAAAAATATTCCAACAATAATGACACAGAAGAGAATAAAATAAAGCAAGGCGAAACAAGTAAATGAACCAAATAAAAAGCACAACATGACACCAGTGGATCATGACAGTTTCCACTGTGAAGTGGGGTGGAGGATGTGTGATGCAGGGGGGCTGTTTCTTTTCTAAAGAAGCTGGGAACCTTGCCACAGCACCTGACATCAGAAACGGCAGCGGCCCTCGAACTGGGGTCCCCGGACCACTGGTGGTCCGCGAACCACGGGTTGGGTCCGTGAAACGCATGTTGTCGGGCCTGAGGAGGCACTGCTGAGGATGCGTTGAGCTAAGTAACACAATGGACAAATATTTAACTCCGTCCACTTCATCAAGTAAGGTAAAAGCCAAATCAGCTAAAACTAGGAAGTATGACAACAGTTACATCGAGTTTGGCTTTATCAAGAACGAGGATCTAATCTCCGCCAAATCACTAATATTTGGTGTATTTATATATATTTGTAAAAACATATATAATTCCTAATGCATTTAACAGTATAAAAGGCTATATAAAAAATGGAAAAAGTTTACCGCAGCTAAGGGCTTCCTGGCCACGAAAAGTTTCAGAACATTTCATATAATCATCTGAAAGTGGGTCATTATTGGGTCTGTCAGGAGGTTAGTGATGTAAAATATGACCGGATAAAGAGATAAATAGTTACTAAATCAATCTTCTTCCATGGCCAACTGTAAATATTTTAGAAAAACTGTGGAGTGTGGTTTTACAATGTATTAATGGCGGGAATACCAAAGTGTGTTCCATGTGCGCGGGTCTAAAGATCATTTCTTAATGTGGGATTTCTTCCAACTGAATGAAGACACTTAAACACAAAAAAATCCGATTTGCTGTTTTCATATACTTTTTACACAGGGGTGTCAATACTTATGCAGGGGGCTGAATAATGATAAAAGCTCTGGATAAATGTGCAACGAAACAGCATGCTACTCCTTAAGCAAACACACACAGATGGTAAAATCTTGAATTTAACCTGGTTAGGGATGGCCCTAAATATGACCGAGCGTAAAAAGTAACATCTACCCTGGTTACCGATGCCAAGCGCGCGCCGCGGCCTTTTCACCTGCATCCTGCGACACACTCAGCGCAGCTTTGCTATCTGTGTCTGCTGCTGCTGATGATCCTGCAGGGCCATTACCCATTCAGGGCTCAGAACATATGGGGTTGCAGCGCTGCATGTGCGACACCTCAGGGGGGAATCTGGTTTACTAAATGGACCAAGGGCCAACGAGATATTTGTGTCGGGGTCCAGTGATTCCCTTTGGCATGAATTATGCGATGGCGCTGATGACGGAGATGAGTCATTTTGCCCAACAATGGTGCAGTTTTTCATCCCGAAAGAAAGACAGAAAGAAATTTGTGTGTGTCCAGCAGCTGTGGCTTTTCAGTCCGCCCTGCTTTTATTCATGTTTACCTTCCTTCTCTCCAGTTTAGGTTCTCACTTTCAGGTATTAAACACTGTTTTAAAAGGGTAGAAAAATAAACCAATTTCATACCAAATGACATGAACTCGTTATTTCCTTTTTTCCCCTTTAGAGACGTTTGACTGGAGACAAACAAAGGTCTCCTGGTCCTTCTAGACTTATAGATGTGTCCTCCAGCTGAAAACTCGCAGACAGGAAATAGAAAAGAGGAATCCATATTCTCTTTTAATCACAGACTTTAACCTGGTGCCATTTAAAAATAGCACCTTCTATATGATCTCAAGTGGGAAGATGGGGCTAAGGTATAGAGCATATACTCCCAAACAGCCTAAGACAGCATCATTTCCTTTGTTCAGGTGTGTATATCCGTGTTTTTCTTTCAGCTGCCCTCCCACGCGGAGTGTAATGGCTTTTCTGCTCTTATAAAAGGATACAACCCCCTCCCTCACACATTCCCACACAATATAGACATAAATCCAGTGCAGAAACTCTTCAAGTGTGCATTATTGTTAACTGAACAATATCAACAATAAAATATAACTGCAAAAGTTTACTTTCTATCTCTCTGATCACAGGGCAAAAGGGCCAGATTTTCTTGCAAAGCTAAATAAAAGCAGTGTCAGGCCTTAAAAGACTTGCTCTATAAAATAAGAGATCAGTTTGTTGTAAATTGTTGTTATTAAAATAAACAAAACTGAATTAAACTGAAATCTAGCCAACACAAATCTACCTGTTTGGGAATCCTGTTGTTGCTGCTAAAATCCTGTTTTCTGTCTGTTATTTGTGCCTTTGTAACAGATTTATGTGGTCTGTCCTGTGTTCATGCAACTCTTGCCTTTTAGGAGGTTTTTATGGCTGAAAAAAATCAGTTATCAGGATAAAAAGAAGATAGCTAATTTCTTTTGCAGTTGAATCAGAATTTTACATCCATTCATCACTGCATTGATTATAAATGTTCTACGTTCCATGATGCATTTGAACTTTTTTAATTTCAATAGCACATTATACATTTGCAGTGTTTTTCAAAAGCAACCATTGGGCCCACAACTTTATTCCGTTTTCTCTAATCCAGACATTTTATATTCTACATAAAGGCTCGAAAGTTTAACTAAAAAAAATGTTTAGATACTTTTACCATTAATTTTGCAGAGCAGCCGAATACTTTCTGCAGCCACCTAAAAAGTGAGTTTTATCATTCAGTCATCGTTAAAGAATGGGGAAAGATCATTGAGGCACAACTGAATGACATTATGGACCTATTCACGTCCAGATCCTGCGCAGCCCTGTGCAAAGAGTTTTAGCCCCTCCCTAGGCAGGAGTTACGCCCAACCAAGGTGTCCAACCAACAGACTGAAAAGCTCTTTTGTCCTTACGGTCACCGGCTTTTTAAATAAACTGTAGATTCTCACGGTCCCTATCTAATTGCTGCACTTTATCTTTAATTTTAACTTCAACTTCAGCTTTTATCGTTATTCTATACTTCAAGTCTTTGCTCCAGTTTTATATCTTTTGCAAATGCGTGTTTTAGATTGATCTCTTAACTTTTATAAGTTATTTCTTATCCTTCTGTCTTGTCTATTGTCCGTATTGTTTATGTGATCGTGTGACGGCTGCTATTATCAGTACTTGCTGCAGACAAATTGCCCTTCGGGGACCTAATAAAGTAAAGTCTAGAAGTCTAAAGTACGATTTGACCGCTCGTCCTGGCGGAACAGGTGGAGTTTGTTTAAATTGGTCGGTGTTCTGGCACAAACCAGCAGCGTTTAAACAATTTTAACAAGGTTGAGGTGAAGGTGGATCCAGAAGCTTCATTCAGCTCTCTTTATCCATTTTAAACCCAGTTTTGATTCCTGTATGGGAAGGTCGTCCTCACTCGATTGTTTCCAACGTCTAAGTATGTAGCTTTGATTTGGGAAAAAGTAAAATATCTCTGTAGTATTCCTCCTATATCTTGATATTTAAATTTTTTAATTATACCTACTTATTTTCTAGCCTTTTTAATGCCTGCTTTAGCTGCTTGTACAGCACTTTGATTGAAAGCGCTTTAATTAAAGTTATTATCATTACCAAAACTATGCCCAACCCATCAGAACCATTGACAGAGGAATTCAGCCTATTATGATGTCTACGTCTGCCAAAACAACGCTGCCTCTTCTTCACAATCTGACCATGGCTGAGCTGTGTTGCTACTGAACTAAACCAAACAGAAGATGAGAGATTAAATAACTTTAAACATAGTCTTCCTTTTTTATTTTAATAGCTGAAACGTGCATCAGAGGCTTCTGGGTCTCGTTGGTGTCGGAGTATTTGGAAAAGCAAACGTGAGATTGCAGACTGGCCACAGTTTTTGTGCAAACAGTTGGTCTGGAGTGGCAGCGTGTGCCGGTCCGCTCGTTGCTCCGAGCTGACCCGCTTACTCCGATGTATGAGTGAGTCTGGAAGTGTGTGGTTGTGTTTGATACGGTAGACGTACACGGGTTTCTCTCACATTAACAGATTCTCTTTCGCTCTAACCTCGTAGCAGTGAAACAATGTGTGAAATGACAGCTGTGAGTTTATTATGCTTGTTAGACAGCGTGCGGCTCAATGAAAGCATCTTGTGTTGTCCTATTGTGTAAAAATGGGCTCCGGTGATAATTTATATCTGTGAGATCCATTCTCACATTTTCTGTTTGTGTTTTTATGTCTATAGTACCACTTTCCTTTTTATATTATGTTACTCTGTATGCCTTAATCTGCCTGGTTATGCATATATTATTCTTATATTTGTGCCTCCTGGCAGAAACCCTAAATTAACTGTCAGATATCACAAATATGTTTAAAACCGTGTTATTCAAACCGCAGTGCATGGGACATGGTTTGGGTAAATAAGTACAAATACTTTGTTACCTTACTTAAGTAGAAATTGTCGTTATTTATACTTTAGAGGAGTAATTATTTTTGAGCCTGCTTTTGACTTCTACTATTTACATTTTCAATATATTAGCTGTACTTTCTACTCCTTACATTTTGAAACTAGTCTCATTACTTCTGCTTTATTTCAGATGGTTTTCGTTTTGGCTTGTTGTTGTTAATAATAATTAATAATAATAACAATTATTATTATTATACTAATTATATATATGTATATATGAGAGAGAGAGAGAGAGAGAGAGAGAGAGAGAGAGAGACCAAGTTGTTTGCCAAACGGCACAACAAAGACTTAAGCAGAATAAAACGTAGAAGAAGAGCATAGCATTTCTATGTTATTATTTTCCTTTTTTTTCATCTTTTGATTAACCGCTGGGATTAATTATTAATTTTGACACCACTGTCTACTGCACACAGACAGCCATACAGGGTAATTGTTGTAATACGGTAATGCACTCATTTTCAAGTCCAGTTTGTTAGCCTACATCTGTTGTACTCATCAATTCCTGTAGCTACGCTTGGATGTTCATTTACATTCCAATAATAACATATAAAAGGTTATTAATAACATGTCTCTGAAGGTTGATGTTTTGCACCAGTACTTAAAAGCAACCAGACATCAGATTTTCTGCTCCATGACACCCATCCTGATGCTCAGTATTGCACCTATATGGACCTTTAATATATTTGCATTGTACTAAATGCTGTGTTTTCAATTGACATATATGTGGGGGGATTACTTCTACTTTAATACTGTAAGTAGTTTTATATCTGGTACTTTTATACTTTTACTTGAGAAAAAGGTTTGAGTTGATACTTCTACTTCTACAGAGGTATTTTTAAACCCTAGTATCTATACTACTTGAGCACCAGATGTGAATACTTTTGACTTTTTTTATCATAACTTCTCTCTCCATTAATGTTAATGCTCTTTTGTAAAATACCCTTCAGAATGCATCAGAGGACAAAAATATAAACAGACACATATAGTAACTATTAACGCCACAGTCGCACCTGCTTTATTTAATATCTGATCTTTCCCCCCCTCTTGCAGAGACTCTCCCAGTCACTTCTAATTCTTAGTGAAGCTGGTGGCAGTTAGCCAAATGGAGCTGGTCGAGCCATAAAAGCTCCATCCTCGGCCGTAAAGCACCGACTAAAACACACTTAAACCATAAGCTGACAAAGAAAATGTGGTTTACGCCTCGGTTTGCAACCCTCAGGGTGTGGATGCATTAGGACATTGATATACCATTTTGGTGATTTAAAGAGCTTTAAGAGTTTAGCTTTTTTTTTGCTGCATCAAGCATCTGGTTTATGCTGTAAGAAACTTGCCAGCCATTTTCCAGCTCACAGTACTTAGTAATTAATAGTTTGTGGGACATTATTTATCCAGGGAGGATGCACTTAATGTCCTGAAGAAATCAATGACTCTCTTTGGAAGTATAAAGTATCCTCTCCATGTAGGCACTGTGAACAAGCATGATTATAAAGTAAGACGCCATGATCAAGTCAAGTTTATTTAACAAGATCATTTAACATAATGGTTTTGACCTGAAAGGTCATATCTTAAGGGTGCCAAAGAAACAAATTAATTCAGGGGCAACATAAAAAAGTGACTGCATTCCTTGATTTGGTCTCAGAGTAAAATCTTTCTCAATACTAAAGTTAAAAAAGGACCTTTCTCAAAGAGCAAAAGGACATTTAAGCAATTTTCATGGCTTGGAAAACAATTATCTTTATTCACAATTATATGCTGAGCTTTCTCTTCAATGGCAATTTAGACCTAAGGGCAAGAATGATTGTTATTGATTATTGCAATTAAAGACGTCAACAATTTCATTTGAATCTCATTCAAAGATGGTTTTGAACCGAGAACCATAAAAGCCACTGAACTTCATAGAACTTATCCACTATGATTTTTCAGGTGTTTGCATCATGATTAACTTTTAGTTACATTACAAAATGGATAGAAGTTCAATTTAATTTTATTTATATAGCGCCAATTCAGGCTCTTTCCAAAGTCAGACTCCATCAGATCCTCCAGGTTGGTCAGAAAGTTTCCTCTCTAAGGAAACCCAGCAGGTTGCATCAAGTCTCTCCAAGCAGCATTCACTCCTCCTGAAAGAGCGTAGAGCCACAGTGGACAGTCGTCTGCATTGTTGATGGCTTTGCAGCAATCCCTCATACTGAGCATGCATGAAGCGACAGTGGAGAGGAAAACTCCCCTTTAACAGGGAGGAGAACCTCCAGCAGAACCAGAACCAGGCTCAGTGTGAACGCTCATCTGCCTCGACCCACTGGGGCTTAGAGAAGACAGAGCAGAGACACAGAAAGCACAGAAGCTCACATTGACCCAGGAGTACTTTCTATGTTAGATGGTAATATAAATGGTCCCAGGTCTGTGTCTGACGGTGTTTCACTAGACACAGTTACCTTAAGTAATGTAGTGCTTTTTGAATTCAGAGCTTTATTTTGTCAACTTATTCTGCTTTTTCCTTGGTAATTATTCACATGTAGCCAATGAGACTAAGTATTATTCAGCTCCATCACTGAATAATGGAGAACATAAATAGAACCGGTCCCAAGACCCAACCTTAGGGAACACCCTTTAATACAGGTGCCCTAAGCTGATAGGGCAGCTCAAACATGTTGTCATTGTTATTTAGTGAAAATATTTTCTTAAAATAGACTAAGAAAAAACAAAAAAACAGCAACAATCTCCTTGATAAATAATTATGCAAAACACAGAGAAAGAAAACGCTGAAATTCACAGATTTCTTTTTAAATATTTGCATGTTCTGTAAAAAAACTGATTACTAAGACACGGTGTTGTTGAAAACTGACAACAGATTAATGGCGTGTGCTTCCTTTTCATTTTGTGCATGTCTGCAGGTTCGTTTATGGTTGTGAATGCTTCAGGTCGTGCGTCCGGACAGAAGGCTCACCTGTACATGCCCACCCTGAAGGAGAACGACACCCACTGCATCGACTTCCTGTACTCCCTGTCCAGTAGGGACGGAGCGAGCCCGGGGACGTTAAACGTCTACATCAAGGTGCGTGGCAGTAAAACGAATTAAAAAATGGCTGACTGGCAGAGAATTGACAGATTAATCCACTCATAGACTGAACCAGCAAACAAACAGATCTCTGGTCTTTTTGGGGAGAGGATCTAACGAGTCTTGCAGAGTTAAATATTTTTAATGACTAGAAGAGAAAGACAGATGGGACCACTTGCTGTTTTTGTAGGAATCAAGAACTTTTAAATTGTTTTGCATGTTCCTGTGTCCCACTGAAAAGCAACTTCAACCATTCTTCAGGTTTAAAAGAGTTTTATACAATAGGTTGTTATTGTTGATCCTTCTTGAGATTTTACTTGTGCCATTCGTGTCTTCTTAGTATTTTGAGTTTTTTTTCCTCGCTTTACTGGGTTTTGTCTCCCGACCTGCTTTGTGAGGACTGGTCACAGGTTTTCCATGGGTGACCACTTGAGGAATCGTGTCAGAAAATCTGAATGATGTTTAATTAACTTTATTACTTTATCCCTTTCTGTTAACTTGCTGGAAAATACATAATCATAATAAAACTGTTTTTGGATCACTAAAACAAGTTTTGCTCCTGCTCTTCATTCATGGGTAATGATCTGGGTCAGAATATGCAGAAAGATCACTGGGATGGTTGAGAAGCACGCCAGATTAAGATCAATAGGAATGCAATTGTATTCTGAATGAGACGAGGGGTTTATGCCGATCGTTAATCTGAACAGCGTCCATCTAAACACTCCTGACATTCTGATTGGGACTGATTGCTTTTTTTTTTGCCCATATAAACGATGTATTTGGATTATCACATTTCAATGGGATCAAAGAATCTTGCGCATGGAAACGTAGCTGCTGGTGGGACCACAAAGTACTCATGGTAGCACTCGCCTTCTCTTCTCTCGATGAACCATTTTCCATATGTCCCAAAACATTTACAAGCGGGATCCATTTGAGAAAACTACTTTTATACCCATCTGTTACTATTCAACCCTATGTCCCTTATGCTGCTCTTGAATGTTCTTTGCTAATCTAAGAAAATGTTAGAGCAACAGTGTTTTCCTCGCGTGTCTACAGAGGTCACCACTGCAACACAAGACGACACAGATTTCACAACCATCCATCCGTCTTTTGTAGGACTTAATCTATTAACGGGAATATTTCAGTCCTCTTTAAGTAATCTAAAAAAAAAAAGAAATTTCTGTTACTAGAAAAGCTATTGAGTGACCCTGACTCTACATCAACAGCAACAATGAATGTTTTATGCAGCGGAATAAAGAGACAGACAAAAATCTTATGCGATCTCCTGTTGCGTATTTACACCATGCCTGATTTAATATCTTTCCATCAGATATATATCTTGTCTCCCCCCCTTGCTGCCTGCCCTCAGGTGAACGGAGGCGCTCAAGGTAACCCCGTTTGGAACGCCTCGGACACGGTCACTGAAGGCTGGGTGAAGGCTGAACTGGCCATTTCCACATTCTGGCCCAACTCCTATCAGGTATGCGACAAATACACGAGCTTTCTGTTCATAGTAAGACTCACATCAACATACCGAGGCTGCAGGGCTGCAATAATGCCAAGAACTGGGGATAACTTTGAAGTATTTATGGAAATTTCAATCGTTTTCCACAGCCTGTCGCTTTGACTCTGTACTGAGGCGACAGAAGTAACAGGATATATTTTAACTACCCTAAGTTGTTACTACTTATAGCTCTGTATCACACACTGCTGTGAGCACTGTAACTGAACTGTTCATTTAACGACCTTGAGTCTTGCTGTGTCTCTTTGTTTATTGGTCTATTAAAGGTGCAGCGGTGTACAGCGCTGCGTTTTCAGTAAGGCATCAACTCAGTGCCTTTGCTTTAGGTAATGACCCGAGTGGTTCACAGTGGATGAAGGAACCATAGATACAAGGCTTTATGGTAACTAAAGTGAATTAAAGGCTTCAGTAAACCTGAACTTTCTCTCTCTAATTATTTGTGACCTCCCAGGAAGAAATTCAGCATTGTTTTTCTAAAACAATCACCAGGTAAAAGTTCCGCCTTCTGCAGAGAACTAAGTGCAGCAAAGCGGTGTTCAGTGAGAGTTTATACAAAACCTACGGCAATAACATCGTCTTCCATAAAAAGATGTAAAATTTAAGGTGAACTCTGTTAAAATAAATTGAACACACTAAAAGGAAGTAAAACCATTAAATGAAACATAAAAGATGAAAGAGGTTGTCAAGTTAAATCCAAATGAAATGGTAAAGTGAGTATTTGATTGACTTTGCAGTTTCTAAGCTTCACAATTCTGATAGTGGAAGGTATATAATAGGGAAAAAGAAAGCTGTAAAGGTATTGTTATGTGTTTTTTGTTGGACATCGCTGGGATTTAATTGGTCAACCTCAGTTAACCTTTGGGTTTTTGAAAATAAAGCGTATGTTTCCCTAGATTAGATCTATCCTATGAATACGGATAAACATCACAGGTAAACTAATCCCAACAACCCACTGACCAGGAGTGGTGTAACAATTATGCTGATAAGAGTTTTCGTGTTTCTGCTTTTAACACGATGCAACATTTCTACATGGCAGGAACATTTAAAAAGCAGTTCTTCCCATCAACCTGGGAGGGGCTTTAAGATCATCTCCAGACTATAGATGTGCTGGAAGGTTTCCTTCAAAATCAGACGGTGCAAAGCTCAGAAACTGCAAAAATAAAAGAGCTCTATATCACACTCACCAGGTCTTAGTTTCCACGTTTAATGTTACAAGTCATTTCAGGACCTTTGGAATGTGACTAAATAAGTTGGTTGGGTTCCCTGGAGAAAGCTGCTTTTCTAAAAACAATATGAAACAACATAGGTTTGAAAAATGCCTTCTGAATAAACCACAATATTTCTAGGACAGTGCCCTTTGAGCAGATGACAGCAATGTAGATGTGTTTGGCCACTGCTCACATGGTTGGACTGAAGCAGTCTGAGCGCACCAACAATGTATACCAGCTGTGAAGCACAGTGGTGGAAGGCTTACAGTTTTTTTTTTTCAGTTACAGGACCTGGAAAATTATATTGTTACACATGAACACCTGAAGCGTGACCCAAACACAGTGATTAACACGACAGCGACCCCAAACGTAACAGCAAATCTACCACAAACCGGCCGATAAGGAAAAGAATGAAAGTGGTGGAACTGCACTGAGAAATGTAAATTAGCCTAGATCAGCTTATCTCTCTCTCTCAGCATTTTTCTACTAAACGAAAACAATTAAAACATTCAAATTAAAAACTAGACCTTATTAGGGGAATAAAAATAAAACTCATTCAGTTCTGAGCCAAATTATACCCAGTTGTGGCTAGTAGAAAACTATTATAGGATAGGATCTGTTGACATGAAAGGGTTGAATAATAAAAAAAAGGTTCACACACAGCTGCAGTGAGACAAAATGCAAGTTTTTAAATTTAAAAGCAGTCACAATGGATCATTCTGAAGATTTAATTGAACAAGAAATATTTGTCTTTTGGATACTTGATTCGCATTGTGTGAAATTTGTTCTCTAAAATAAAATATTCTTCGCATCCAGAACGAGTGGAACTGAGAAACCTGACTCCACAGAAATATGCGCACATTTGAGTGTATTCTGAGTGGATATTCATGTTTATATGGATGGGTCAGGGGTGCATGGCCTCCCGGGCACCCAGCTGACTTCATGTCATCCTCAGAGTCTGTGTTCAGCTCTTTAAAAAAAAAAAAAAGAATATGGGGTCTGTTTTAATTGGGTAAAGAAATCAAGAACGACTCAAAACGGCAGCTACAGAAAGGGAAAGAAAGAAAGAGACGAGGGAAAAGCAGGGGTGCAACGAGTAATGGAAGATGGATGAAAAGAAAATGAGAAGAAAAGAGCGGAGAAGTGACAGCATATGTGGCTGGCATACGGAGAGAGAGACAGAAGTGATGAAGTGAAAAGAGGAATAGTTGCTGACTTTTGGTGGAAAATTCCCCTGGGCCTCCCATATGAGCTTCTTCACGGCGATGTCAAGACGCAGCAGCCTGTGAAAGAAAGAACGCTTTTATATCTGGATTTCTTTTTCCCCTCCTCCGTCTGTCTTATGTGTTTTGATTCCCAGGTAATATTCGAGGCCGTTTCAGTCCAAGGCCATCCGGGTTTCATCGCCATCGATGACATACGAGTTCTGGCTCACCCTTGCCGTAAGTGAGACCCGGTTTGACCCTGCAAAACTGTAGCCCTGCTGAGCATCATCTGTTTTATGGTTGTCCCACACACACACACACACACACACACACACACACACACACACACACACACACACACACACACACACACACACACACACACACACACACACACACACACACACACACACACACACACACACACACACACACACACACACACACACACACACACAGATGGTGAGGACTGCAGACAGATTGCAGAGAACCAGAAGAAGGTCCAGACTCAGGGTCTTCATCACTCAAACCTGACAGAAACACTCTGCTCCACTAAACTCGATACTGTAAAAATCTCTTACTTGCCATCACCGGGCTGCCTAAATTCCCTCTTTTATTTATGCAAATGTTACAAAACAGCAGCGAGGGTTTCTGAAAGCTTCGCCTATCTGAATTACATCGCCGTCCTGGCCAACTGGATGCTTGGCCCAGATCGAGAAGAAAAATAAAATCAAGATAATAAAAACATCATGGAGCAGAAAGAATTATAAAAGCGTTTGAGGAGCAACCTTCACGTGTAAGACCTTGTGATTAGTGCCAAAGCAAATTATCATTGTTAAATGAATGATGGCTCCATACTCAGTTGGGTTTATCTACTTCTACAGACAGTCAAATGAAATTAACCAGTCTCAGGCTGCTCTCAATCGCAGACCAAAGTCACCACAATGTCAGGCTGCCTGTTCCACTGACAGAGCACTCATCTGTCTTAGAGCCATGCCTCCATTCTGATTACAATATTAAGCTGCTGCGTCTCGGCATTATAAATGTTTTAGAATATAATAGAACAGAGATAACCTTTGTTGTCCCTCAGTGGTGAAATTAATGTGCAAGATGTGCCACACAAACAGGAGGATGTAGATACACACAAAGGTAAAACGTATAAAAAACCACAACAGTAGAGCAATTACTGTACACTTAACAAAAACAGTCATTAAAGAGATGTGCAACTGCGTAGTGCGATTTAAAACTTACACAAAACTTCACTTCTCATTAAAAATGAAACTGTGGAGAGAGTTCTGTCCTACAAATATCCAGGAGTTGTCATCGACAACAAGCTGGCATTCAGTGAAAACACAGATAAGGTTAGTAAAAAAAGCTCACCAAAGACTCCACTTCTTACGTACATTAAATAAGCTTGGAGTGTGTAAAAAGTTGATGACCATTTTCTATAACTCTGACTGAATCTGTCCTCACTTTTCGCTTTTAACACCTGGTTTGGCAGTCTGTCCTCTGGGAACAAGAACAGGATTAATTGAAAAAATTGTTGGCAAAATTATAGGAGTGACATTACCCAATTTAGAAGAAACCTTTTAGAAACAAAAATAGTCCTGCAAAAGGCAGAACACATAATTCATTCTTCAAATCACCCACTTCATAGTGAATTTGAGCTACCACCATCGGGGAGGAGATCCAGACGTCCCAAATCAAGAACAAACAGCCAGGCCATCATTCAAATAAATGTTAATGGTTATCAGGCTTCATTTGTTGTTCAGCCTGTTTTAATTGATAATTGTACATGGATGCTCACTGATTTTATTGTTGCTAATTTCATTATGTGATTGTGAGCTGTAAGGAGAATTTACCTAAGGGGACACAATAAAGTGATACATGATACTTGCAGGTATATTTGCACATGTAGACATATGCTGTATATATGTTTGCACATATATGTTGAATATATATTTGCATATAAAAAACAACAACAGACTACAAACAACAAAAGGACCTGCTGAACATTCTGAACTCAGAATGTGGAAAATGGGGTTTTAGGTGACGTTGCATCGTTGTCTGCGTCAGGCGTTCTAATCCGAATGCATCAGAAACCTCTGGTCCACAGCGGTATTCACGTCCAATCATTTCCTGATTTAAAGAGAATTATTCAAAACAACTAAACAACGTGGGCAACGTCCCCGAGGCAGAAGAGCCCTGAATCATGGCCACGTGTCCTTTTCTAAACTTAGACATGTCTCCTCCTCCCTCAGAGCTGAGAGTTAAGGTTTAACCCACAATAATTCAGAAACCGTTTGCTAAATAGATCTGACGCGCTGATCACACTGCAAAAAAGGAACTAAAAACAAGTAAAATTTTCTTGAAATTAGTATATTAGACACGTATGCGATGTCAGCTAAAAGAAAGTGTCCTCATTGAGACATTATCTGTCTAGTGTAAGCACATCTACATGACAGGGAGAGCTGGTCCAGTAGGAACTCCACACAGCCTATGTCTGCTTAGACTAGCTTTAACTTTTAGCAAAAGGTTACCCAAGTTAAACAAACTATAACAGCAGAAAGGTGATGCTAGAGTAGGGCTGGACGATAATTCAATAACAATATATATCGATCGATAGACGTATATCGATGATAGAAAAAAGGGGTCAATAAGAAGTTCAATAGAATAAAAGTTTTCCTTCCTTTTGCATTCTAGCCATGTAGGTTAATATTGCAGTCATTACATCCTCCCAACCAATCACAACGCAGACCCAGGAACCAAGCTCCGCCCCCTTCAAACAGTTCAGAGAGCATGCTTTCTTTTTCATTTTTAAAATAATTGCAGTTTAGGTAAAAAGTTGGTTAAATAAAGGGTTTAGATTGAATTCAGTGTTTGTGTGTGTCTCTATCTAAAAGTAGGTCGCTAAGAAGCAGCATAAAATGGGCAGGGCTGCACTTAATATATATGTTTTGAATTTGTTGATAATTATTAATATCGATCAATATGATTTCTAGTTTATCAGGGCAGCAAATAATCCGACGGCATGAAAACACTCAGCAGATACACAAAAGTGTGATGCCGTCTTAGGTTATGGTTGAAGTGGATACCCTTTTTTTTCAATGTGTAATCATTTAGAGTCCACTGTGTAACCTCTAACTTGTTTAGATCTGATAAAACTTTGTAAACTGGCATCCAGTCTGCCTGTTTAATTTAAAATGATGAATTTAATAGTCTTACCAAGGTACTTTTTTGAGAAAGCTGCATAAAAATGCTTGAATCAACTTGGTTCATTTTTAAACTAAAGAAAATTTGTGTAAATGTGTAATTTATGAAATATTTGCTTTGTTCTTATGGACTTTGTTCCCAAAAGTGTGTGTTGTTGCTTATATTTCAGGTAAAGCTCCTCATTTCTTGCGGCTGCAGAACGTGGAGGTGAACGTGGGGCAAAATGCTACGTTTCAGTGTACTGCTGGAGGGAAGTGGTCTCAGCATGATAAACTCTGGCTGCAGGTTTGTAACATCCGGATATCTGCAGATTTACTCAGATTATTTTGTGTGAAAGAAAAGGCAGAAGGATAGAAATGCCCAGCTGGTGCATTTCTAAGACACTGTAAAAAAAAGTTAGAAATGAATATTCATAGTATAATTCAGTCCAATTCACTCTGGTCTACCACAATCTATTTTAATGATAGGCCAATTTTAATCAACATACAGTGCTATTTTGTTCAATACGCTCTGGTACCCTTCTCACCAAATTGAACTGTGTGGGAACTGTCTTCAAATTCTAAATTACAAAAATACTGATGGTAATAACCTTTCTTTAATACATATGTGGGGGAAAGACAGTATGCCTACTTCTAAGGAGATACAGGCAATAAATTGACTGATGTGGTCTGTGTTTCTGTTATATTCCTGTCCATTTGACTTTCAAGTAATGCTTGAAAAAAGGTGCATGGCGCACGGTTTGAAGTTAGATATATAATTTTTTTCTTTTCTATACATAGCCTTACAATTGCCCAACATGTAAAATGAGTTATCCTCTATTTACTGCAGTTGCCTATAGGCTGGATTGGTTAGTTCATGTTTCAGGCCGAACTCTCCAGGAGTGCACGCTGCTGTGACGCACTGCGCGCTCTCGCTCACCTGGCTACTTCGTTGAGTCTCCACCATAACCGATGCATTAGCGAGAGAACACGGGCTAACTTTAAGATTTATAGCATATAGCTCTGAATACATCACAACTCTAAACAAAAGACCTGTGCAGTCACAGTGGCAGATGATTTTCTTCTTCTCTCATGCACGTGCACAACACTGGTGTCATTTCAACTTGTCGCCAGAGGGGGCAGACTTGTGCAAAAACTCTGGAATTTATGCTCCTTTGACCAACAGTTGGAGTCACCAGTCTCTTCCAGTTGTTTTGTGGGTTTAAAGCTGACAAAAGTTTGGGAAACAGTTATTTATCCATTTTAGTGTAGTCCCATCCCTTTGGACTGCGATGTGTGTCCCATTCGGCTGGTCCCTTTTTTAGGGGTCGGCACAACAAGCCATCACAATTTTACTTTGTAAAGTTTTTACCCCGGATGCCGTCAGTTTCTTCTGACCAAACCACCTTTGGGAAATATCAAAGCATCCACAGGCCAGGAGGGGTATTTGCTCAAACCATCGAGTTCTGGCGCTAGGATTCGCCCAGGAAACCTCAGAAGAGAGGCCCACTGGTATAGATTCTATCTCATCCCAGATTTTCCTGTCCTGGATCTGATGCCTGAACCATTTCTTCAACTGACTCCTTCTCCATAGACAGGCCGGCAAATCAACAGCGGCAAACCAGCAAAGGGAAATATTCTATCATGTTATTCAAAATTAGAAGTAAGCGTCCTCAGGAAGTTAGATTTGTAAATGACGAGCAGGACACGTCTCAATTAAAATGCTTTTTAACATCTCAAAGTAATTCTTACAGATTCAGGTTTATTTGGGCTGCTTCATTGAAAAATAAAATGAAGAGCCAAAAGGCTTCTACTTGTGGACTGATTAAATTAAATCTTGTTCTGCTTTGCTCTGGTGATTCAACTGAGGCACCAGCGACACTTTTGTGTGTGTGTGTTTTGGCAACATCTGCATGCTGCGTATCATCATGGCAGTGTATTCATTTCAGTCTGCATTCATGTGCAGCTTTGCATTATTGTCACAGCAGAACACAAGACCCATGAGGACTTTCACTGCAGGGTAAATTAATGACATTTGGAGTAGGGAGTATTAACCCTCCCAGTCTGTTGGGGAAAAAAAGCATCTTTTCCTGAATGGTTCTGTCAAGATTCCAGTTGAGATATTCAATCTGCAGAAAGTAGCACCGGTGTTCTTTTGTAGTTTTCAGGCTGACTTCCTCAGAGTAAATTGGTTCTGTTTCCTTCCAGGCATGAATGCATGTTCTCTTTGTTTTCATTTTATGATGCAGAAACTATATAAATTCATAGATGGTTTTGATAAAACCATAGACTGGGGAGTACCGTCCTGATAAAACAGCCTTCATTTTGTCCGATACTAACGGTTGGACTATAAATTTTTATTTATATGCCGTTATTAATAATACATTCACAGGCAAAAGAAAGTTGAACACCCGGAACAAAAAGGTCTGATTTGGATGTAATTTGGTCATCCTGCAGTGCACTTATGGATGATTTTCAACGAGCTGGCAACCTCAGGGTATAAGTGGTAACAGCACGGGTGGAGAGATACTTTTATTATCAAAGCCTTCGACAGTAAAAACAGAGAGCGATGTCTACCTCCCATTTATGGCACCTATGTGTGTTTGCATGTCAACGCTGCACATGCCACCATTGAATAAAAAAAGGGAAATGTGCAAAGTTTTCTAAGGGATTTAGTTGGATTTGCATTCAATGCCAGGAATCCAGTACTGCCCAAAATGATTCATACCGCTGGAAGATTTGGGTTGAAAGTTGTCTTTTAATTTTGCTAACATGCTTCTTCGGAGTGGAAGCGATGTTAATGTTT
Organism: Fundulus diaphanus; assembly: GCA_037039145.1. NCBI lineage: Eukaryota > Metazoa > Chordata > Actinopteri > Cyprinodontiformes > Fundulidae > Fundulus > Fundulus diaphanus. The sequence goes on from CM073126.1 coordinate 5,918,642, forward strand.
CGGATGAACCCCGACGGAGTCCCAGCTTGAGTCTGATGGGGATTCTATGGAAAAAAGCTGAAGATTGAGGGGATACGATATAAATTATATCTTCAAAATGGATGCCTCTTTTACATTGTTTCATCATGTTTTCCCACATGCGTGTCTCGTTTCCTATCGTCACCAAATTAAAATAACTTGTAATAACTAAACTCTTTGGCTTGACTGTATAAAAGTTGACCCAGATTAATTTAATTTACCTGAATCAGCATCAGACTGAAATGTAACTATTATTTCTGATATTTCTTTTTAGTAGGAAAGTTTAAAAAAATGTATAATGTGAATGAACAGGGACGTTATGCTCGAAGGGGTTGCTCCGATTTTCTTTGTTTAAAAAAAAAAAAGTGGGAACGAAACCATAAGAGTGCGTTCCGCTTGCTCAACGGTTCATGCCTGTGCCAGTTTCAGTCCATTTTAACGCAGTGCAGTTTATTTTTATCGCGCCCTTCAACAGCAAACGTCTTCTCAAGCTACTGTGACATCATTAGTCCCCCAATTCCTGGTTGGCCATATTACGCCTTTACGTCTTGGAGGGCAACTATGTGCTGAAACTGTTTTTAGGAGTCTAAAAAAACTGAAGCAACTTTTGTATCACGTGTAAATTTAGCATCTGTGTTGTAGTTGATAAAAAATGTTTAATCAGTTTAAAGACAACGCAGCTTCCACATGCCTGTTTGAATGTCCTGACGACCACTTCAGAGACGTTAACTGCTCCAACGTTTCCCATCTTCCAGCAGTGGAACGGGAAAGACACGGCGCTGATGGTGACCAGGGTGGTCAACCACCGACGCTTCTCTGCGACGGTGAGCGTCGGCGACACGTCGCAGCGCAGCACCAGCCGCTATCGTTGCGTCATCCGGTCTGACGGCGGATCGGGAGTCTCCAACTATGCCGACCTGATCGTTAAAGGTACGTAAGTGGGACTGGAGGGGTTGGGGTGAATGGAGAACGTGTGTAGGAGCAGCAGGGATGGGCAAACCGCATCATTGACTCCTGAAAGAGTGGAACAAGCCTCGGTTGTTTGTGTGGATGTGTGCATGTTTGGCTGCTGCCCATTAGAGCTGTGAGGATGCCGAGGACAGAATACTGAAAAGATTTCCGAAAAGTGGGAACCCACAATGAGCCCTCTCTGTTAGCGCTCCTCCAAATGTTCTTTTACCCAAACTGTGAAGCAGATCCAAAACAGTTTGCTAGTTTGTTCACATTTTCCTGTTGTATCCTTACTTCACTTTATCTATTATGAATGTGCTCACATTGTGTGAAAGGAGCAAAGCCCTTCAGAAGCGCTGATGCTGAAAGATAAGCGGTCCTTCAGTTACCCAGAAGGACAACATGGTTTTTATTCCTGGGTCAAATCAAACTAAGAAAAACTCTTGAATCCTTAATGACAAACTTGTATTGCTAGAAAAACGTAAAATTCAGAATACATACATATTTAACTTTTTCTTCCATTTTTACTGTAATATTTGCTTTTTTTTAATTAAAAATACTTTCAAAAAGAGTCTTGAAAAGAAGTGAGTCAGATTTCAGTGTTTTCCAGACCTGAATACGTATGAAAACTAATTTATATTTTCACTCTCTTCATACAATTTGACATTCTAAAGGATTCAAATCTCTTTGCCACCACATTTCACATTTAAAGTACACATGGGATTTAATGAAAGTCATGATAATGCCACCTTGTCATTCATCTAGAGGTGAACGCCTTCGTTCTCTCAACCATCCGATTTAAGTCTTTGCATAATGGTACCATGTGACTGCAAATCAATTAATGAGATAACATGAACCCAAATCCTAAAAATGTGGAGTCACGGTGGCAGAAGATTACACGGCAGCAGCTGTCCCTGCATCACAAGTTAGAGCTTTTTACCTGCTGCTTTGTTTTGGTCTTGGTTTAGTGCATGGCCGCCGTGTCAGTGAAATATCTTTAAGGTTGGACGTTATATTGTAAGAAAGCTTCACATAGACACCTTTATCTCCAACATCTCTGGATGGTAGAAGATCCTGTGCAGTAGGAGTTGCAAAGAAGTTTAAAATAAGCTTTGCCTTCTCTAAGTCGGCGGGGCTTTGACATCCTTTTGGTTTACGGAAGAAATTAAGATGGGCTGTTTTTCCTCCGCCTCCGGGTGGTGCCGTGTGATATGAATCCTCCAGACTGTTGTGTTTTGTTTCCGTTTAGTTAAAACAGAGTTAATACGGTGTGGCTCTTGTCCAAGCCATTTCTGTTTGAAGCAGAGGTTACAGGATGCAGTGAACACAAGTTCTGTTTTTGTGTTCTTTAAAATTGGGTCGTAAATTCACATTAAGATAATCGAGTTTTGAGGCATGCTAATCGAATCAGTATCGTCCATGCCCACATCTCCATGCATTTAAGATGTTATCTCCTGTCCCTAAAGCCATCTGCTGCATCCAGCCTAAAGTTGAGTATTTTTTCATATTTTCTTCCTGCAAGTCATGTTCATTTATAGACACGTTTATTAGCAGCAAACATTGGCCAACGTGTAAAAATAAACAACGTCTTTTAGACTGTTTTACTCAAACCCAGGTTGGGTTGCAGAGTTAGCCGGTTCAGGACGGACCAGCAGACATCCATCTCCCCAGTGACGACGTCCTGTTTCCCAAATCTAAAATTGTTTCCACGTATATAAAAAGAAATGTCTCTACAGATAGTTCTTAATTGGAGCTGTTGTCTTCTTCAAGGCAAGGGAAGGTGAGTTAATTTATATAACACTATTCAGTAGCAAGACCATTCAAAGAGCTAGTGGGAAGTGGCTGCAGAAACCCAAACAAGACATCCTCATCATATGGCCGGTCCAACCCAGGTGACCCCTGCTTTACACCATGATCCGCCCAGATGATAAAACCCGTCCTTATATTTCCAAGGCTGAGTTTGGTCACCGCACAGCGCGAGCTCATATTGTCACTTTTATCCAGGATCTCATTATTGAGCTCAAGGTTATTGGTGAAGAAATCAAGAGCTTTCAGCTCAAATCCTTCTATACAACAACATCCTTATTGTGTTAAAGATTATGTCTGAATTTGTCTGAGCATTGTGCATTCCAGCCTGCCACTGATGTCAAACAACTAATCAACATACCTGGTATCTTTCCTTTGGGGGACAGCACTCACCCTCAGCCCTCCTGGGCATCTGCTTTCACAGGTTTTCTCGAAGTGTCCCATTGATAGGAGACACCAGGGTAGAACAACGAGGTTAAAACAGTTAAATCATTTGAATCATTGTTTCTTTTCACTGGAAGTTAATATCAATGTTGCCAAACTCCTGCCGTAAGTCTAATAACGAATCTCTGGAGGGAGCTAAAGATTAGGGTGATGGTAAAGAGGCCTTCAGACCTTAGAGACTTGGATCATAAAAAGGGTTTGCTTGTTGTGATGCTACAAAGATTTTACAATGAGAAGGGTACAAATAATGTTTGATCTGCTATTTTTTTGTAAAAATTTTAATGTTAAAATATTTTCAAATCTAAATCTGAAAGCGAGGATTAACTTTTGGCTATATATATATATAATGTCATATCGGGACCCTTTTTCAAGGGTTATGGGTTGTCACTAGAGAAATGGAAATGCCAGGAGTATCAGTGCAACCCATTCATGGGTGGATGGAGGATTTATTTTACTATCCTATGATAAGGTATTCACGTAAATTAGGTCGAATAATTCAAGACAGAGGAAAGATCTAAAGCAAAAGTCTCTTTGGTTGCTGTTAACGTCATTTGTTGTGAAGGATGTTTTAACCTGGAGGGAGGCAGAAATGTTGGATAGTGTGTGTTTGCGAAGCGGTTCTGATTAGATGATTGTCCAGGGACAGAACTGTCATTACCATCTGTTTGCTGAACTCACATGGAAGCATCCGGGTGTGTGTGCCCTGGCCGCAGCACCGAGTGGATCTCATGGAGTGCATGTGTTTGTTTGTTTCTGTGTGTGTGTGTGTGTGTGTGTGTGTGTGAAGCTCAGGTGTTGTCGGCCATGCTTTTTGCCCAGGGATTATCGAATGCCAACGCAGCGAACAAAGGGGAACGGGAAAATGAAAACCCATGCGCACATGAAAACACCTTCCTTCCATTTGCATAAATGTGTCATCCTTCATCTCCACTTTGGGTTTTTGTCCTTTTTCTCTCCGTCTTGTCACCCCTGTGTTGTTGATTTGCTTTAGCGCAGCTTCATTTGTCTTTGGGTGTGGGCACTGCACATGTATGACTTTGTGTTGTCATGTGTGAGGTGTCCTGATGAGGTTTTCTGAGCGTGTCTGCTAAGTGAAATCAGGGTTAATTACTGTTGCTCAGTCAGGTGTGACGGGGGAATCTGGGAAGAGATGCTGCTCATGTTACAGCATCCCGCCTGTATGCTCTATATGTCTCTGTCCCATACTAGCTCATTCATGCATATAACGCCTCTAACCCAACACTGTTGGCCAGCTCTACACATGATGTTGCCTTTTTTGGTTTGAATACTAACTGGCATCTGTTGGATGAATACTGTTTTTAACTATGCGCCCTTTGGCACATATTTCCTTCCATACTAACGTGACATAAATCTTTTTATTTCGTCTTTATGTGCAACGTCCTCTGCAACAGTGATGGAAGGAAAGTTACATATTTTTGTGTTGATTTGAAGTGAACTGATTGCTAGAATTACCTGTTCAACAAAAACGTTTACATTATTTTATTTTATTCCCCAGGACTGTGCACGGCTCAGTGGTCAGCATGTTACACCCAGGCAGTCCTTACTTTAACGCAAAAGGAAAAGTATTCACGCCCCTGCAAGACTTTCACATCTTGTCATGTTACAACTACAGACTTCCAATATTTTTAAATAAGAATTTTGGTAAAATCTACTAAATAAAAGGGAGGATTTTTACAACCGTTAAAAGAATATCAGCAAAGTAAAGCCCCGAGACACAAAATGATCCACTGACTCTCACTGACAGTAACAAAAACTACTATGTCTGGACAGTTAGGGTTCTCTTTGAAGATGCCAGTGAAAATAGAAAGGAATGCTTCCAGCTACAGGTTGGTCGCTGCTTGCCATTTTAAAGTCCACTTAAATAAAGTCAAATGTGGCTTGGTTGCACCCACACTCACACCCTTACACACTTTTACCCACCTGTTACTCACAGATGCAGAAGCTTGCTCATAAGCACACCCGCAGATGCTTTTCTCTGCTCTGATGCGTTTCTCATTTGTGTGGTTCTTGTAGAACAGATGTATTCCAAGCCCAAGGGCAACAGGGTTTAAGCCGTACCCCTGGCTGTGTTTGCCGTCTCTGTGAGCATGCACAGCTATCCTTACTCGAGACGTTTTGTCAGGGCTTCGGTTTTCACACCTGTTTTGTGGTTTTAGACTTAGTTCCCAAGGAATTAGGGGAGCTATTCACAGAATTAGCATGTCTGCTACTGCGTGGTTTCTCTCTGTTGCTTCACAAAATCAAATGGGTCACTGGACTCCAGCCAACAGGATAAACCCATTTGTCCCACATCTGTTTCAACAAATCTTTTTCTGATTTCTTACCATGCACATGTGTGTCCTTCTCAATTTTACAGATAGGAACAATATCGGTCAATATCTTCAAATCAAGCGTTTTATTTCTTCCTCACATAATCCTGTTTTTACCTTTGGGTGCCGCTCACTGGCACCGAACCAGCCCGTCAAATCAAGTGTGCATTAAGTGGTGAAAAGGGCGTCTTGTATTGAAGGACAGTGTACTTTCCTGGCTCGTGTTGCAGCTAGCTATGCTGCCATTCTGATACTAGCATTTACATAAACAGCCACTACAAGAACAGGTTTGGGTTTAGCCGTGCAATATTTATGTCGGTCTTTGTTTGTACTAATCTGGTTGTATCAGCATATTTGAAGCTGATAAACTGCTAAATCCTTCATCGACAACAAGAGGCAGCCCCCACACGCCCCACAAATGTGCTAAAATACATTTATAGATTTCATATTTTTATTTTATCTTTTTTTGTTTTGTCTATTTAATTTTTTGGAGAGAAAGAGAAACGGTACTTCAATGTATCTGTCCTGCCTATATGTAGAGATGCACCGATCCAGTTTTTTCCGATCCAATCCGATACTGATACCTGGGCTAAGCGTATCGGCCGATACCTGATACGATCCGATGCTACTGTTGAATGAATAAACCGTATACCGTGCCATATTAGTGAAGTTATCAGGCTTGAAATAAACAGTTTCTGCATGTTCTTTTGCATGGTGCTTTTGGAGGTGCTTATTTAAGTTTGTGGTGATGAATTTACCAACCCTCACAACTTGCGCATTGCAGACGCTGCATGTTGCAGTCGGATTTGTTGCCGTATCAAGTTTGAAATGTTTCCAAATAGCAGAAGTGACTAGATCGTCGTAACTATTGCTGTGTATGATATTAATTTAAAAAAATCGGAATGCTGGATCAGCATCAATCATCCGATATCCGATCCAGCTAATCAGTCAATATCTGAGCCGATATCCGACTCGGGTGTCGGATCGGTGCATCTCTACATATACGGTGAGCTGATGAATGAAGATTGACTGATCGAACAACTGACTGACGGGATGTTGAACTGTACCATAATGCAACTGAAGGCATATGTAGAAATGTTGTTTTATAAAATGACCTCATAAAGGTGCTCTGATTATGTTTTATAGTTTTATAAATGATTTAAAAACCAGGTTTAAGGCAGGGTTTGCCTTATGACCACAAGTGAGATGATTTATGGGATTTTCAAAGAACTAAAGAATGCACCATCTCTACAAATGTGTGAGCCAAGCATGTGTGTTGAGCTCTAAGAGTCCCGCAGAGATTGAAGGTTGGCTGTATTTGAGTGTGTGTTGCATCTTGTATGGGCATTTTGACATCTGTGTGTGTGTGCATGTGTTCTGTCTATCACAGATAAGACTCAGTGGGGCGAAGCAGAGATCCAGGAGAGCCGCTGTCAGCCAGTGGCCTGTGGATACCTCACAGAGAATGTGTTTGAGTGTGTGTGAGTTCCCCTGGAATCGTGCTACATTTTTCTAAGTCTCCCTGTGTCATCATAAAGCTGATTGTAGTCCAAGAATTAGACCCAGCGGTAGCACCAGAGTGTGTGTTAATGTCAGAGTGTGTGTGTCCGCAGAGCTTTTTGTTGCCCCAGAGCTCATTCCCAACATCGTCTGTGTGTCTGTTCCTGATAAGGAAATCAATAGGAGAGTGGACAGCTCTGCTGTATGTGTCAGATTCCTGGAAGCCCGGTGACGCTCTGAACTCCCACTGGGTGTGAACACAACACAACCTCCAATTTACAAAAATAACTGCCTGGAATATGTTGGACTTCCAAGCGAGGAGTTCTGTACCGAAATGAGATGTCAAACGTTTGAAAAGAAACACCGAAGAGATGTCAAACATTCGGAGGGATACAAGCTCCTCTTTGAAGGGGTTGTCTGTTTCTGGTTCAATATTTAAAAAAAATCCTCTAAATAAGGTAAAGCGGGGTATTTAAAAGAAAACTGTGTGTTGGAGGGATTTTATCTGTGAAAAGTCTGTATAACTTATTCATGCCTGCAGGAAGCTTGGGACATCCAAAGAATAAAGACTGTCTTTAGTGTTAAGAACTGACTGCATCCAGTTGTGGTTCTCTCCGGTTCTTTGCCTGAAATATGTGGTGTTTCTATTGTAGACTTCTGTAGCAATAAAAAGACTCTTGAAAAAGAAACTATCTATATTTTATCATATTTTATCTGAAAGGTGGAGGGATGTTTACATCTCAGTACTGGAGTCATCCAAAAACAAACGCTCGAGAGTGTTCAACTCTCGGCCACGTTAGCCTATACATATGAGCAAAGCCTGCTCAGGATTGGTCGATTACCTCATGTTGTCTTCTGGGATCCACGTCAACATTAGACTGAGAGGTTGGCTTCAGGGAAGATAACTGTCCATTTGTTTCTGCATGCCACACATCCTTTGGTTAATTTCCCTGGTCTGAGAGGTGACCTCAGTTTCTTAAAATAATCTTAAGAGACAATAAAAAATAATCTTAAGAGACATTCCTGATGTGTGTGGTGTGTTAAAAGTGATTTGGTCCGCTTGGAAGAAATAACACAGAATGGTTAGAGAAGCAGAAATAATCCTTATCTTTATGGCTCTGATTCCTAAAAGTAGATTTCAGTGGCTTAGTTTCAGAACAAGCTTTTTTTCCAGGGAGATCAGGTTAAAACAATAAATCAGGGATGTTCAACATGTTGGATTGTCTTGTCCCGATATCGTAGCGTGTGTGGTGTTCCCCGAGGACAAACGAGCACGCGGCCTGTTGAATGTGACGTGTAGCCAATCAGAAAGCGTGGTGAGGGAAACCCTGAAGGAAAAGAAAATCCGACCAGCTCACCTCCATGTCATAGTGCAGCGAAGGTACAGCCCCCTCACCCTGTCTCCACTCCTTTAACCGATGCCTTTTCTTTTTGTTATGTTTTTTTTTCCCCCGTTAAAATTAGTCCACAAACCATCGCCATGATTCTTCCTGGTCGTCCACATTTATTTACTCTGAACTCTCATTTGATCTGGAGAGGTGTCACAAGATTTTCTGTCTGATCTCTGAATGATCCAGAGGGACATCTCTTCATGCGCGGTGCGTTGTGCTTTTCGTCTGACCGGACAGCACACACTGTATGAGCAAACTTGTTTTATCAACGTTTTTTAACGTTACGTGTGGCGTCTGAAAACCAGCCGACTATTTTACAATCCTGCCGTGTGAGCCAGCCTTAAGCCACACTGACTCCGTGACTGTGGTGGTTTTAGGATCATGACGCAGTGAAATAGAGTTGTGTGGCATCAGCACACGTATAGACACCTGATTAATTATCTGAGCAAAGAGGTCGTATACAGCAGATGTTAACAAGTGACCCCAGAATTGACCCTTGAGGAATCCCACAATTAATTTTTGTTTGCCCATGTGCAAAATTACCAAAATGGATGAGAAGCAGTTTGGCACAGCAGCAGATAATCCCAACCATTTTTCTAGTTTTATGATCAATTGTGTCAAATGCATTACTGAGACTGAACAGTACCAAGATAGATATTCTGGACCCATCACTGTTTTGCTGTATGTTGCTCAAAACGGAACTATTACATTGCTTTAAAGCCAGACTGGAAAACACTGAGGAGATTATTCTCTCATCTTCAAGGGTTGGTAATCATTTTTTTCCAATTATGTTTGCCATAAATGTTAGCTTGGATGTGGGGTTGTAATGACTTATTATAGGTGCATCAATATTTGTTTTTTTTTTAAAGAAATTTGATCAATGCAGTTTTCAGGACTGTGGAAACAATAACCTTATTGTCTAAAAGTATTTACTATATTTTGACGTGAACTGTTTCCATCAAAGATACAAATACTTAGTAACTTACTCTAATTTGGCCTCCACTGCTAACATAAGGAAGAATTAAGCCAATATTTTATCAGGAAATGCCCTTTAAATCCCACATTAAAGGGGTTTGGAGAAGGGTTTTAAGGGTTTTGAGGAGTCAATCTGTTGACTCCAGCCATCAATTACAGCAGTTCCTCCAACTGTTAAGGCCTAAAAAACTAAACTGTCCCCTAATGTGGAGGTCCAGTTGTGGCAACAATAAATAAATAGTTGCTCAAACCTTTTGACAAATGAAATAAATTAAATACGATAGCATCTTTGAAAAATCCCTATTCAATGTATTTAATCTACTTATTCATTTTATTATTTTATTATTTATGGTTACAAAACATCAACCTTACCGGTCAACTCAGGGCTAGCACTGCTCTAATCAGTATAATTGGTCTGTATTTAACTTTGTTCAGGTTAACCACTTGGTAATTAGATCTATGTCACAACCCACAGAGCCAGTTTAATTTCATAGGGCAGCAAAAGGGCTATTAAATATTCAAAATAATGTCAGAATTAGTTTCATATGAGGACTTATGACATATAAGTTTACACAATTAAGACGTAATTAAGACGTAATCTTGCATTATATTTCACTACTGACATATTTAAATGCTTATGGATACACATATTGAAATAATGTATTGATTAAAATGTATTTATTCATTTATTTTAACAGTGATATATATATACCTTTTTGTATTATGAAAAACGTATATTACATTTAGACATTAGTTAATTGACGCCACAAAGGTAACGGATAACACTAAATATAGAAGAAGAAAAAACTGATGAGACCACAGCCATTCTGATCTGTAGTGATCTGTATCTGACCGCTGTTCTATAACATTATACCGTGTATGAAATAAAAGAAAAAAAATCATAAAATCCAGGTAAAATATTGCATTAGCTAGAATTTCTTATTGGCTCTGCAAAGAATTGCTCCAGGAGGAACTAAGGGAACGCAATCATGTAGCCTCCATTTAATGAAAAAGCTTTTGTAACGCTTTATTTATTTGTATTCATTACGTTTTGTGTATTAAAGGGGGAGAACACTCTGCTCGTGTCTTTGAGCAGGTCCTCGGGGGTTGCCGTAGGTTGAGCTGTGCATGTTGGTCAGTTTGTCGCGTTGTTTGCATCTCATGTGCAGCGCTCCTTCATGCACACACACACACACACACACACACACACACACACACACACACACACACACACACACACACACACACACACACACACACACACACACACATATAATCTGGCTCTGCGTGTGTGTGCGTGTGTCAGGGAGTGTGGACACTTCACAGAGAATTTCTGAAGAGAAGTATAAGTAATGCATGAACAGGTGTGTGAGGAGAGCTGACGGGTGGGATATGGAGGGAATAAGGCAGAGATGACGAAGGGAAATAGGTGTGCGAGGGGCAGGAGTTAAGAAATGAGAAGAGGAGGAGAAAGACAGGTGAGAAAATGGCAGGAAGAGATGAACCTGTGGTTTAAAATGAGAAGCTAAAAGAAGAGGTGGAGGAACATAAGACAAATGTAGCTGGGACTAAAACTATTAACCGTTACTTATGATAAAACCTCATCTAGGATGACAGAAGACAGAGGAGAACTTGAAAGGGAACCAGATAAATCACGAAGCCAAAGCTGACAGCTGAAATCCCATCATCAGTTTGTGTCCGCGGCTTGTTGAACTCCAATCTGCGCTCATGCGAGATGTTCGTGTGGATATAGTCAGATGAACGGCAAACGTGAAACGAGGAGCACCGGATCGAAGAGGAGAGATTTGCCCACTAGAAGTCCCTTGTTCCTTCATGTCTGAGAATGTCATTTTTATTAGAAAGTGGAAAAAAGCAAAGTGACACTAAGAGGATCAGTGTCTCTTTTCAGCTTTTTCTTACTGTTGATTTTTCATTTCTTGCTGAAGCTCCCTGCCTCTGGACTGGTTTGACATTTCTGACTCTTTTATCCTCCATAGCTCAGAGACGCCGAGCAGGTGAAGGCTTATATCGTGCTTGTAGACACTTTGACGGGCGCAGCAGCGTTATGAGCGACAATCTCACATATTGTGGGGTAAAATTAGCTCAAATCAAAGATTATTTCTTATGTAAAATGTTAATTACCATGGTGTCCCACTCTCTTTTCCTCATTTAAAATAAAAAATGTGTGTGTATGGTTTAGTTATTAACTCATTTCAAGAGTTCATGCAATTTTAACATGCAGTGTTGAGAAAACGGGCAGCCTTTCTACTTTCATAGCATTTAAAATGGAAAATAGCAGGTTTTGCTTTTCAAATGCGTTGCTTGATTGATCATTATCAATTGTGAGTCCCTCTATAAACGCAGAGCTTTGACAATTTGCTGTGTTGGAGCACACAGGACACAATGCCATGACAGACATCGGCGATTACCTCACAGAGTTGCTCTCCACCAATCAGAAAAGAGTTTTGAGGCCATTTCCAAACAACTGAAGTTTGTTGTTTTACAGAAATTATTCTCGCATCGAAAACGGTTAAGTAAGCTTTTAAGATGTGGGCGTTTTATCCAATTTAACTAATTACGGCGATGCAATGGTCGAGTCAAGGCCCAGACCTTAACGTTATATCAATGCCCTGGTGGGCCTGTGTGTGGTCTCCTTATATCAGGATATAAAATAAGTGAATCAGTTTTAATATCAGTTCAAGCTTAAATATTTGTAATTTCTGTACTGTACTCTAATTAACAACAAATATCCACCAAACATAATAAACGTGGGAGAAAAGCTGATTTTTCCAACATAATAGTTTTCAGTGACACCGAGTTTTCCACCCTTTGCTCCACCTTAGGCAACTATAAGTCCAACTATCTCTGCCTTTATGACCCCCATCATGTTGTTAATCTCACATTTACAAACACTTTAACTTTTTCCTGTTTTTGAATCTTTCAGTGGATTAAAACATGACAGCTTGAGAACATAGAAAAGTAACAGCAATAGCTGCAGAGACCTGCTAAAGCATGAGCTCGTGGATTCGGTGAATGTCTGAATGGAAACAGGTCAGTCAAAGTTCCTGCAGGCAGCGGCTCCCTCGGGGCGGTTCTCATGTTCTTTCTGAAACACGTCACTCTCTGCAGCCGTCAGATCACTGACCCTTGTTTAATGCCAACATATACCTCTTTCCTCCTCATCTGATCTCCCTGACGTTATATAATTTTTTAGGATTTTAGGGTTCCTGAATCGGCATCAGGCTCTCTGTTTTTATGAAACTTGGGCTACTCTTGAGTCTTTAGTCTTTGCTAATTGTTGTACCTCAAAAGTAAAATCTGTTGCATGCAAAACGTACGTCAGTAAGTCATACTGAGACTTTAAAGAGGACCAGCCATGATTTTAGTAGCAACTGAAAAGAGGGATTCACAGTTTGAGCGAAGCTTTAATTGTTCATATTTGGGATTTGTTTCACTGAAGTGTTTCCAACGTTTGACCAACGTTGGTATTTTAGCCATTTCTTGACTGTTTTGGTAAAAAAGCGGTAAGGACCTGTCTTTTTTCCCTCAGCCAGAGGACCACCAAAGAGCAATGCCATTAACCCTCCCATTAATTCCCTTAATCCCACTGTCCAGATTGGACTTTGACTGACCATTCTGTGTCGACCCATAAAGACCAAGAAATTTAAGCATCTCTAAGAAAAAACATTGTGTACTACTACTAAAAAACATGATAAATTCCAATAAATGAGTTTGATATTATTTAACAATCATGCTTTACTGACGAAAGAAACGTCAGGTACTTTTTGATGTATGGCCTGCACGCTTCACTTTTCTTTTTAAATGTGCATCACTAATCATTAGCACTAAATTGTGGCCCTAACATTGTGCAAAAACAACTTAATGCTGTTATAATAATTACAGAACAAGAACGTTTTTTTGTAAAGTGCTGTGAGGCGACATTTGTTGTGAATGTCGGAACCACGGTTTGCTACAACATTAAGTGAGAATTGCTAGAAAAGATATTTCTTATTAATTTGCATTCAGACAGGAATAAATTAAACATTCTTGCGTAGAAAGCAAGTGCTCCGAAACCTGTAAACTTGACCCATAAAACCCCTTACCTTCATTATCGCCTTCATCATTCATAGCAGATACCTCATCAGGTACAAGGGAATTATATGTTCATTTAGTTTTTATCTCAGCTGGCTTAGAAATCCAAGGTTAGAGCCAAGAAGAGCAGAACATTTGTAAAATAATCCCTTTCACTGGGAGAAAAAGTATGCGCAAACACATCCTAACATTATATATTTATACAAATAATGGAAAAAAAATAGAAAATATGTAGATAAGAAACTTAATTTGACCTGAAGTGCGCACACAAAGCACACGGTGAAATCCTCCGCTGCCAGTTAACGTGCAGGACTTTTATTAGAGAAATTTATTTTTCCTGACACTATTAGACATCTTCAAGCACCTCACTGGGGTCGTAATATGGCGCAGTAAAAAAGTTAATGCAGATACTTTGTTTCCCTCTGTGGGCAGTAACACCAATCAGTTTTGAGAGGGCAATGTTTCATCAGACAATAAGCTCCCAGGATACACTGGTTATAACTTTTTATGAGGCCCCTGTCTTCGTGTTTTCACTGAAGTCCCGATAGGTCTGCAGGTACGGTGTCCCAGCTACCACTTTCTTTTGTTGTGCCTTTTAAATGTGGGTGAAATCAGATTTTGGGGTCAGATAAAAACATTTCAATTCTTCTTATTTGTGCAAGACTACCTTATTTAAAATGGCTGCACCGATTGCAGTTTTCCAGGCTGATTTCCAGTTTTCTAAAACAAATATGGTTCCGTTTAAGTACAAATCATTGAAAAAACAAAAGTGACTTTCTACAGCCATGGTATCGTGTTTTCCCAGAGTGCTGACTACTTGGCTACTTCAGATCATCCATCTGTAAGACGGCTCACCATCCAGTCAGCTGTTATCAGAAGCTTTGTGGTTTTAATGTGAATTCTGCTTTAATTAGAGTATTGTAGTCTTGTTTTATCTCTAGTAAAATGTAACTTTTTCTTTCATCTGTTGGTTTGGTCTTTTACGGTTTCAAAATAGTAACAAACTGTTGGGAATTTTCTAGGTGTGCAGCAAACTTGCTGGTACATCAAGAAGCGACCTCGCTGTCTTGCATAAGGAGAGGTCAGTGAAAGGGCCAAACTCCACCCATCGCATGATGTATTTGAGCTGCTTCCATCCAGACACAGATATCTGCTGCCAGGATTCAAGGATTAAAGATGCATAGCCACGTTATTTGACTTTTTATTTATTTATACGTCAGTCGCTCACTCTGGTTGTATACAAAGGTTTTATGAAAGATTATTACGTCCTGCTGGAGTATTAGTTGTTATTTTGGTGTTTTATGCTTTGTTTTTGCTCAGTTTGTTAGTAAATAAAGCCTTTCGTGTTTATTTACGATATTAATGGAAGTAAGTACTGCGTATGCACAGGAGGGGATAAAACAAGGAAGCGGCTAACGGCTATTAGCATCTCCCAGTGAAACAATGAAGAGCGGTCCAAGATCCAGTGAAAAAAAGCACAAAAAGTAAATGATTTCAAGAAGGAAAAGCCTAGAATGTCTCTGGGAATCCAGTCTGAACGTTGGTGCTCACTGAAGCAGACGCTAAACCTGCCGAGGCTCAGATGTGACGCAGAGTTGACTAACGTGAGTAAAAGTTCTGATATGAGGCTCTTAAAGTTGCTGTAGATCAGTTTATTTAGTTAATAACGTTGGTCTTCATCACGCCGAGCTGCTGCTTTACTGCGAGGCATTGCAGAGGCTCAGGCTCAGTCCGACATTATTTATTTTTGATTTATTAATTAAGCGAACCGGCGTTATGATAGTTCTGCAATACTGCCGCTAGATGGCGCCACGTCTGTTTATATCTGCTAATCGTGCCTGAGAGCAAATTATCTTTTGACTCAAAAAGGACAAACATCAAAATATTATCAAGATATAGGCTTGGTGTATATAACCTCATTTTATCATGATCAAACGGTTTTTGGTCTTTTTTATAAGCATATTACGTGGCTATATACCTTTAATAGACAGAAATCCCTACAGGGATTAGATTTTAAATTATATAGCAGGATTGTGGTGTGTATGTTGTTTTGTTACGTCTCTTTGTGTTTTACTAACAGCCACGCAGTCGATTGCCCCGAGATTCTTGAACTCGATCTTGATGCTTAATCCTGCTTTTTTCCTCTAAATTTGGCTTCAGTTGAAACTTTTTCCTCCCTCCATTGTATTTAAACCTTTTTTTCACCAAATTTAGCCATATGCTGCACATCTTACAGCATCCATGTTTTCCTCCATATCCGTTTTCTCTTCTATCACTTGTCATTAACATCACTGCATGAGGGTCAGTTGTTCTTGATTAGCAATCAGCGTGTTTTCACTGGTTCTGCATCGATGCACGGAGGTAAACGTGCCTTTATGCAGATGGAGATGTTGGTGTGTGCGCTCTATGAATGCACATCCAATAAACCATGTCGGTGTGCTTGTTGATGCTGTTTTCATGTTTAGATCGGCATTTAAAAAATTACGGTTTAAGCACATTTTTGAAACAACTTCATGTTAATAAGTTAAGAGAGGAACAGATGTACATGAAATCATTTTTGAGTCAGCAATGGTTTCCTTTAAAGAGAAGCATGCAGCCATCATTGCTTTGCACCGCATGTAGGAAAACTGCCACTGAGAATAACGCAGCTGAAAGAAGAGGCATCTGGATCACAGAGAACTTGAAGCTCACAGGTTCAGCCGCAGCTGGGAAGTCAAAACCGCTGCCACCAGTGCAGAGCTTGCTCAACATGTGCAGCAGAAGGGTAAGGGTGCGTCTGCATGCACAGTTAAAACCAAAACTTTGGGCCGCAGCCACCAGCAACAGCTACCATTAGTCGTGTGCCAAACCAGAGGTGAACAACTTAATGATTTTTAGATTGTGAAGGACTTCTCGGTCATAAGACAAACAGGATGAAGTGGCTCAAAGATCAGAACCATTCTCAAACAGCGTATGGAAGAACAGAGCTTGGAGACGATCAGTTTGTTCGGTCCTATCTTGTGTGCTATTCCAAACGTTCAATTTAGATGATTTTAGCTGTTCCAGAGTATAATATGGGAAGTTTAGAAGCAATAAAAGCTCTTCATTTCACTGCAAAAATGGTACACAACTTCTGTCATCCTTCACGTTATCATGGGCGCCATGTTGTGTCCCGCTGGGTGGCCTCTAACTCTGCGGTAAATGAGCTGGAGGAGGCAGGGATGGAGGAAGCAAACAGGCAGAGGCAGGAAGAGACTGAGTGATTTTTCTCCTTCCTCCTGTGGAGTAACATCAGGAGAGGTTGTTGAAAATAAATCATGTTAATGAAGAGCTGAATCTCTTTGAGAAACGATTAGTTGCCTGTTTTTAATGTTTGGATTTAAGCCCCTTTTATAATCACAGCTTTAACTTGAGCTTGTAGCTAAACTTGACTGCAGTGTTGGGAAACATCTGGATTTTAAAACGAGCATCGATCACTCCTTCTTCTAAGCATGAAGGAGAGCATTCGGGCTTCGGCCTGTTATTCAGCCCTCAGATTTTGATAGAATTTGGAAAGTGTCCTTTATAAAGACAGAGATGGAGCCACTTGAACAAAAACAAAAAAAGACCCTGTATGACTGGAAACTGGATATTCAAGTACACCTGCAGCCTTTGTTGGTAAAATGCTCTGCAGGTTTTTTAAATCAGTAGTTCTATTTTTGCGCGTTTTTTCCTATATTTTTCAAGAAAAACCTGTAAAGTTGTAAAATAGTTAAAAGTAATAACTTGCACCTTTTTTAGGAAGACGCTTCCTAAACCAGCTTTGAAGGGTGTTTGGGATCAATGTCCTGTTTGACGACCCTTTTATGTAAAAGTTTCAATTGTTGAGCAGTTTTGATGTGAAAATAAAGAGTTTGGTGGTTGCCCTCCATCTCTATGCAGTCCATGAACATGGATGCCATTAAATTGTTTCCCAAGAAGGTTTTTTGGCTTGTCCATTGGGCAGCTGCCAGTTTCAGCTCTAAACCTTAGAGCAGGACTTTATCTGCATCCTCTTCATCAACGTTACAGTTTAGCACCACTTTACATTTAAAAATGTACCAATATTCACCCTGTATGAGCATTTCTAACCATGCGTGGATTAGAGAAATCCACAATGACTGCAAACATGCGCATCTAATTCTGATGTAGATATAAATGAAGCCACAAAATCATTCTACACGAAGAAAGAGCTGGATTAATGATAAAATGCCCCAAACTGGTGGTTAGTGCTTAACTTAGGTGGTTAATGCAACTTCTGATAAAAAATGGTAGATAAACAGATTCGTAATGTCTGGAGTCATGGTTGCACGCACAATCTGCGTCCTTATAGTGGAGATGTCTGAGCGTGCACCGACTGACAGCTGATTCATCGGTCCGTCATACATATGCTAATACAGCCTTGAGGGAAGGGGAAAAAAAACAAAAAAGTTCCGACGCTTAAATCAGGACTTTGTTTCTAGACCGCAGCAAGAGAAGGAACATTATTCTTTGCAGGTGTAATGTAGCTGTCAACTGACAAAGCACCTGTCACAGGAGAACTATAAAGAGGGTCCATACTTAGAGTAAGAAGCTAATATTTAAAAAAGTGTTTGGTGCAGTTGTTTACAAGGATACATGAGTAGTTTAATACTTCTGCAGTGGCTTTGTATCTGAATGTTTCCTGAAGAAAGATGTTTGGCTCAGAGCTGCTAGAGAAACCTATTGAATTATTCTTTTAATAATATTTGTATTATAAAAGCCTCAGCTTTAAATTCTGTGAGGGAGGATTTCCCAAACAGATGGCGTTCCTTTGATTTTTTCCTCCTTTATTTGTCGGTGGACCCGCTACACGACGATTTCTGTCCGAGGTGTTGGTCTGGGGGCCGTCAGAGAAGCAGGAGCTGTCCGTGGAAATTACCGTAGATCATGCTGATGAGCGCGGCGCTTCACGGGCGCCGGCACGCTGATGACTAACTGGAAACGTCCAATTAATTTCCCTGTCATTGTTTCCATCTGCTCCTGCTGCTCTTTAACTGAGTCGCTTTCAGATTTATGTCATTGTGCTGTGGCGGCGTTGCTTGTTTGTTGGAGGTAAATATTGCTGCTCTGCTTGGAAACAGTCTCTGCATCTCCTCCTTGGCTGAGCAACACTTAAGGTTAATTCATGTTTTTTTCATCATTGTCAATGAGCTGTTTTTTTTATCACACAGTCAAACACCTTGGTTTTCTAGTCGTATAGAAACTGGGTATCCTGTGTAAAAACATGCTTTATTAAAACGCTAAGCTTTGCTATGAAGTGAAAAAGAGGCAAGAAAGAACCGTAAGCTATAAGGCACTATTAGTCATTTCTTTAAATTATAATTAAAGTACAGCCAGCTGGCCGTGTTACATTTTCCACCATCTCAGAAAAGAGCATTTTATTTAATAAATTCTCAATCTACATTCAAGCAAAATAATGTAAGCAGATGAAACGATGTTAGCTGTGTATTCTGTTTTGTCTGTGCCAGGAGTCCCCTCAGTCCGACTGCATCAAACTTATTTAGAGCCACAAATGTTACGTGAACTTAAAAAAAACAAAGAAACAAGCTAACTTATCATTTTTGATAAAAATTTAAAAGAACACCCATTTTTATTTCTGCTTTAAGGTTTTAAGATAAAGAAAAATACAACACTTTTGCTTCCATATCATGTTGATATTTTTTGAAAATTAAGAAAACAAGATCATAGTTTCCAACCTAAGGACAAGAAAAATGGATCTAAAACATACTTTTAGGAACATTTGTGCTGGAAAAAAAAAGTAAAACAGCCGAAATCTGATTTTGTATTATAGTTAAAAAGATTAGCTAGCTCTTGGCGCGGCACAGTGGTGCAGCTGGTAGCACTGCTGCCTTGCAGCAAGAAGGTCTGGGGTTTTTCTGCATGGAGTTTGCATGTTCTCACTGGTTATGCGTGGGTTCTCTCCTGGTACTCCTCCTTCCTCCTACAGTCTAAAAACAGGACTGTTCGGTCAGTTGATCTCTCTCAATGGCTCTGAGGGTGTGAGGGAGTGTTTGCATGGTTGTTTGTCCTGTATGTCTCCATGTTGCCCTGTGACAGACTGGTGACCTGTCCAGGGTGGACCCTGCCTCCTTCTGGTGCTGGAGACAGGCACCAGCCTAATAATGTACTGTAAAGACTATTTGCATCTGCAGAAATGAATAAGGCTATATTTAAGACTATCTTGATCCTGAGCACCTTTATTTTGAGATGATGTGTTTTTGTAAAATGACATTGAAGAAACTGAAATGATGGGATGAGGAGAGGAGGGTTGGATTTACAAAACAGACTTATTACTTCTTCAGCAACATTGATCTAGCTTAAATGTACTTTGCAAAGGAGAAAATTATTCTTTGTGGTGGCCATAAGCTCATTTAGTCGCATTACAGTCGAAGGAGTGTGCATTTGTTCAAACTGGCTTTGCGGCCGAAACGCACAATTCAGGCAAAACACATTTGTTCATATTTAATTGTGGAGAAAACTGTTGTAAAAACTGAGAAAACTGCATAAAATACACATTGCTGACTTATTCTGGTTGCTTTTTCCAGCCCCACCCACTCCCATCGCTCCCCCGGAGCTTCTCGCCGTTGGCGCCACCTACCTGTGGATCAAACCCAACGCCAACAGCATCATTGGAGATGGGCCGATCATCCTGAAGGAGGTGGAGTACCGCACCACCACCGGAAACTGGGCAGAGACCCATGTCGTTGACGCCCCCACCTACAAGTTGTGGCACCTGGATCCAGACGTGGAGTATGAGATCAAGGTCCTGCTGTCCAGGCCGGGAGAAGGAGGAACGGGCCCACCGGGGCCTCCACTCATAACCAGAACCAAATGTGCAGGTGAGGGCGGGACGCTGTGCGGGCCTTTCTCTCGTTTTCTTTATGACAGCCGTTTGGATGAGTGTGGAGTTTGTGATTAAGCTGAAATCTGAGCGATGTGATGGGACGAGTGAGAACAACAGAAAAGAAGGACGAAGGTTTCCTCCGGGGAACGGCAGCATGAATCACAGATGATGATAATTGTGATGGCTCGGAGATGAAGGAGGGCTGGAGTGCTTCGGATGGAGGAGGAGAAGTTGTCGGAGGTTAGTTGGGGGCAATCATGGCTGATAATTAGTATCCCAGTGGGGGTGTAAGGACACAACAAGTGGCAGTTCATTTGATTAAGTGACAGCCCATCAGGTCTGTGACGGTCTGACAGGATCTTGGAGTGTGTGTGTGTGTGTGTGTGTGTGTGTGTGTTGGGGGCCTTGGCATGGAGCTGCTTTATGCAGCGGTGGCCTTCATTCATCAGTACTGCTGCCATAGCCAGACAACAACTTACTTTTCCCTCATTCTTCTTTTAACATATTTAAAATATGACGTGTTTACCTACGACCTTTTTTATTGTTTCCTTTTTAACCTCCCTACTTTCTTTCACCATTTTTTTTTAATCTCCGTCTTTGGTTCCAGCCTTCTTTCTCTCATTCCTTGCCGTCTGCCCATCTCTCAGTATTTAATACCCTATTGATTCTGTTTTTAACTTTCATTTAAGCGTCTCTTTCCTCTCTTCTGTTGGGTGGTTCAGTGTTCCATATTTTACAGCGTTGTTGGTATTCATGGTGTAAGCAGCGCTGCAAATAGATGAATTTAAAGCTTTGTTTTTGCCCAGAGTGCACTCCCCGTTCTTCTGCTGATATTCCCGCTGTGCTGCGGTCTCAACAGCGACAGCTTGTGTTTAAGAGAGATTATAAGAGGGTGTGTGCTTGCTCCAGTTCCGATGAGGAGGTTTTGATGTTGTCCTCCTTTGATTGTTTTTTTTTAGTCAGATAAACAAAAAAAAATATCTATTGTGTCTTTGAAAGAAATTCTGTAAATTTCAAAATCCAAAATTATCAAAACACCACTGCAGCTACAACCTGGAGAAATGTCAGTGTGGCTTTATTTTTCCCGCCAAACCGTCACCAGTGCTTACCTGCTACAGGTGCTTGCTCAGCACTAGTCGACTACGTTCACACAAACAAGGTTTCTTATTGACTCAGAGCTGGGCCAGGGGAAAATAACGCTATCTCCAAGTGATACGAACTGGTTGATAAAGAGACTGACAACTAGTCACGTTGTTCTAAACATTTTTATTATTGTCTTGATCAAATATTAGAGAAAAAAGTAAAACTGCTGCACTTCAATGTCAGTAAAATGTTGGATTAGCATCAGAATTACACTCTCTCTCAACTATATTCTTAAATCTATTTATCTTTACATAATCATGCTAATAAAACATTGTGTTTGACTTGTGGAGCGTTTATAAATACATTTTGTTGTTCAGAACAGCATTCATACATTAATTTGGTGATATAAGGGCGTCTGCTGTGTGAATACAGGGATGAAAATTGATTTGTGCAATAAAATGGTCTCCCTGCATCCTGATCTTCCACTAAAACTAAAGACAAAACAAGTGGATGATCAAACATTTACCTGATGAGAGTTTTAGAGTGACAGTTATCTGATTTTGTTATTGGATTGTAGAAAAAACAGACAGTTTTGCTAAAGAAACAGTTAAAAAACTGGCTTCGGCTGCAGCTCTAAGCACTGTAGGTGGTTTAGTGGGAAAGCCCTACTTGTGGGATGAATTTTAGAAATGCTGTACCCTGACTGGGAGAGCAATGATTTTCCTCCTGCAATTTGTTTTTAAGTTGATGCCATGCCTTTGCTATAAGAAAATAAGACTATTATAAAGCCTTAAAATGCAACAAAGTGTAGTAGTAACTTACCATCACAGCTCCATACAGTTTGTAGGCACACAGTTTTCCTAGTTTATTCCTAGTACTTTTTTAGGAAGACTATAAGTTTTTCATAAATGGATAAGGTGCTATGTCATTTTAGGAGCTTAGTAGGTTCAGTTGGAAGATTTAGATGGTTTTAATCACATTTGAGACAGTTTTATGGCATTTATTTGGTCCTAACTTTGCTAACGTTGCTTTGCTGAAAATAAAACGAATCACCTTAGGGGTGGGAAAGGTCTGTCCTGTTGTTTGGTGTAGATGAAGTTTTTGTTTCTCTTTGTAAAGCTTTGCACAACAAACTAGCAGTCTCTTAAATGATCGATTTAGATGTGATTAAACTATATCACTAATGCGAAACGTGACCATAAAATAAAATGCCGTGTTGTAGCATATTGTTAAAACAAAGTTTGTTTCTCTTTTTTTTCTCCCAAGCTTTTCAGCTCCACTTCCCAAAATAAGAGTGAAACAAACAAGCAGCAAGTCAAAAACAAGTATTAACAACATCAATTTGCAATATACCAGAATCAGCAAGAAAATATTATCTATTTGTAGGTAGTATTTTTAGCACTTGTAGGTTTTTATTTTAATTTTATAAACACACATTTGCAATGACCACTTTTGTTGTTTACTTCATTTATTATGAACTTGTTGATGTCCAGCTCCCAGTGCAGAGAATATTTTGCGTGTGCATGTGTGCGCGTGCGTGTGTGTGTGTGTGTGTGAAAAGCCATCTCCCAGCGCACTTTTGCAATTAGAAGGTGAAAATGACCACTGGGCTGAACAGTGAACAGTTGGTAGTACTGTTACCTTGCAGCAAGAAGGTCCTGGGTTCGAATCCTGGTCTGAGGTCTGTCTGTGGATTGGGACTTTGAAATTGCAAGAAGAAAGTAAACATAAATTGGTAAAAAAGAAAGTAATTATCACATCTGTTTTCTTGTGAAATTTTATATTAGGTTTTTCAGCATCATCTATTCCATTTTGGGTTTATTTGAGTTTTTTGTGTAAGTCATAGTTTTAAACTACGAGGGATGCCGGACAGAAGAGTGTGCATGTATCTTTGTAACCTTTTTGTTTCTTTAAGACTGCATGCAGGGCTCTAATTAGTTGTTTAAAGATTCTCTTCGGGGCATGTGGTCATTCAGTGTCATTCTTCTTCCAATCAGATGAATTCATCATACCTGTCAGTCAAAGTCACTGCCCTGGCAGCTTAGATGGGACTGTCCCTCAAACATATGAACAGAAACGGGGTTGGACAACATTCAGTAATTTATTTACAAAATAATAATTTCCCAAGGCTTTCGCTGGACTGACCCGACTAGACTTAAAGGGGACGTATCATTCGCTTCGGTTCTTTCTTTTCGCATTTAAATCCTTCAGTTGTTTTCTATATGAAGTGGAACTGCAATGCTTTGGTCTAAGTTCTCAGTATTGTAACTCCACAGCCCCTCTTTTACCCATGTTCTGAAGTGTGTCTGAGAGAAACTCTTTTGGTGCTGTCTCTTTAAATCTAAAGAAAGACCTTCACACCCCGCCCCCTCCAGGTCGCAGAGCGTTCTTCTCCACCCTGATTGGATGATGCTGCGGGGCGGTGTAATGAACAACCAAACATTTTGACTTAGCCACTTGTAGCTTTGGCATCCTTCAGCTTGGACTACAAGATCACCCCTAGAAATAAAAATTCACAAAATTCATAAGCTGGATGTTCATGATCTTGTTAAGCAGCTCTGCAGCAAATACTGTGACGTAATTGTTTAAACAATATAATAGAAAACAGAGAAAACTGAGTGGCTTGAAAAATATGACCCAAAAAGATATTTACACAGCAGCTGGACAGACTACATTCAGATTTTCTGCAAAGCTAGAGACTCCAAGTACACAACAAAAGGCAGAGGTGGGACCAAGTCACTGTTTTGCAAGTCTCAAATAAGTCTCAGGTTTTTATCCTCAAGACCTGAGTCAAGTTTCAAGTACGGACAGCCAAGTCCGAGTCAGGTCTCTAGTCAAAACAGGTATTCCTCAAGTCAAATCCCAAGTCTGAAACTTCTGATTTCAAGTCGTTTTGAGTCTTTAATAATTTTTAGATACATGTTAAATGTAAATAATAGAGCGTGTCTTCTTTTAAATCAGTATTTATCTCAAAACTTGATGAAACCAGTGCAACTGACCTTTGAAAAGAATAAAATTAAACTTAGCTTCAAGAACAGTCCTGTTTTCAACAATATTTTTAAAGAATATTCAGTGCAAAATGCAACAGCAGAACCTCATAGTCAGACCCAAACATAATTACTCTTGGGAGCATTTTTGTCCTTAGCTTTCTTTTCTTTTCCTTTTTTAAAAAATCTGGTTAATTCAATTGGCTGTGCTGCATCTGACGCACACATACGTACAGAGCGGGGAAAGAGAGAGACGGTCTGCGTTGGTAGATACTGACTGAGTGAAATGAATTAATGGTGCGCACTTTTTAAATCATAGATGTCCTAAGCTTTAGATTTTGGGTAAAACATCATTGGTGTTAAAGTCCAAGTCAAGTCACAAGTCTCTGAACACTTTTTCAAGTCACGTCTAAAGTCATAAAATCAATGACTCGAGTCCCCACCTCTGACAAAAGGTATTTAAGGGCTAAAAAAATTATTTTGCATGATATGTTCCTTTAAAACCCAGCAGTAGACACCTGACCGTGGATGTTTTATTTACACTAGATTTGTTTCTCATCCATTTTAGGAAAGATTTTAAACTTTTCCCATTTGTTTTTAAAGCTGTTAACAGCCTGGAGCCATCCTGGAATTCCCTTCTCTTGCATGGCTTTCACACTGTTGAAACTTCATTTTGCTAATTCAAAAAACCCAACCCATTCTGAAATCACAGAGCAGGATGTAGAATCGGCATAGTTGTTTTAGCAGATGTCTTCTTCTGACTATGAACTCTGACATTCTTACCCTTAACTGAAAGTAAGGCAGAGAAAATAACAACATAAAGCAACTAAACACAACTTAAAACGATCGTATGGAAACAGATGATCTGGGAAAATAAAAGGTGCAGGTTGCAGGGAAGGAAAAAGGAGGAATGCAACATGGAGGGGAAGAAAGGAGGTGAAAGGTGTGGCTGATGTGAAGTGATATGGAACAGAGATGGTGGTCATTTCTGGTTGGGTGGGAAGCGTATTAGAAAGGAACATGTGTTTCTCTGCTTGTGGCTCGGTGTTGAGCTGTCACAACCTCTCACAGGTGTGTGTGTGTGTGTGTGTGTGTGTGTGTGTGTGTGTGTGTGTGTGTGTGTGTGTGAGGGGGAGATGGGATTGAAACAGGCAGGTATGACAGATGTTCAACAGCCTGCTGGCTACTGGCGTAGATGCAATGTGTGGGCTGCTGTGCGTTGTCTCCACACCTTCTGTACTCGCCTCTCTGTTCGAGTTAACATCTACAGCCCTGCTCGCATCTCCCATCAAGCCAAGTCATCGGTTTAAATAGGACTACTTCACTGCATTTTAAACTGCTATGATTCGCATGCTAAAGCCGTCCTGATTATTAAACCGCTCCATTTGTTGCCTGCGTTTTTCAGTTGTGCTGGTGCTTTGGAGAATGCTGTCTCTCTAGCTCTGCTGTCATGCAGGTCCAGCTAATTTACGCTGATCTCAATTTAACCTAGTGCATTCATACGTCTGTCTAATGCTGTGCAAGGTCACACTGTGGGTATGTGGCAGAACCTTTCACCTAATCACTGGTTAAAAGGTTTGGTCATAGACACACACACACACACACACACACACCTTGTTTTAAATACTTACTGAGGACCGTGCCTTGACTTCCAACCCTTTCTTTGGCCTTACCCTAACCTTTACCAGTATATACCAGTTCACGCGTGACGTCCGCGCTAAATCCGGGTCCTGCGGGTAGGCAAAAGCAGAACTGTTCCCGTCTACTATCATTACAAAACGGGTGATTTAGAGCGTACTTTTAGTTAGTTTATTTTTGGAATCTAAACAATGTCTACCACTTGTTGTGCTCCCGGTTGCACACAGAGGCATTCCAAATCGTTGGATGTACGTTTCTGTCGTTTCCCAAACGACGAGGAAAGAAGAAAGAAATGAATAATTTCAATGAAAAGGATGCAGGCAGACAATCTCAGTGGACTGTGGGAGCCATCATACTACGACAGAATGTGCAGTCTACATTTCATCTCCAGTAAATACAACTTAATTTTGCACTGGTCATTGTTCTACTTAAATAGCGGCGGAGGGGAGGTGGCGATCGCTAGACGGGGCCAGGAGAAGCAGAGTCGATGCGCTGCAGCAGCAGCACGCCGCATCATTTTAGTTTTCTTCGTGCAATCAGTGTAAAATAATGTGCACCAGACAGCGGCTGCATTACGCCCCTGTTTACGCTGCAATGTCGCCGACACCCCCACCAATTTTAATAAGACAAAAACACCAAAATAATCCGTAGTGAACTGTTTTTTTAGGCAAGGCAAGGCAAATTTATTTATATAGCACAATTCAGTACAGAGACAATGCAAAGTGCTTTACATGATTAAAATATAGGAATAAAAGCAAGTAGGGATAGAATGTAGGAGAAAAAAAAAAAAGTAATTTTAAAAAAGTTTAACTTGAACATTCAAAGGCTATTTTAAACAAATGTGTTTTTAATCTCGATTTAAAGGAACTCAGGCTTTCAGCACTTTTACAGTTTTCTGGAAGTTTGTTCCAGATAAGTGGAGCATAGGAACTAAATGCTGCTTCTCCGTGTTTGGTTTGTGTTCTAGGTATGCAGAGAAGGCTGGAGCCAGAAGACCTGAGTGGTCTGGAGGGTTTATACGCTGATAACAAGTCTGTGATGTATTTAGGTGCTAAGCCATTTAGGGATTTATAGACTAACAGAAGTATTTTGAAGTCTATTCTCTGAGATACAGGGAGCCAGTGTAAGGACTTCAGAACAGGGTCCATGTTCTCTACTTTCTTAGTCTTAGTGAGGACGCTGGCAGCAGCGTTCTGGATCAGCTGTAGCTGTCTGATCCACTTTTTAGGCAGACCTGTGAAAACACCGTTACAGTGATCAGTTCTACTAAAAATAAATGCATGGATTAGTTTTTCCAGATCCTGCTGAGACATTAGTCCTTTAATCCTGGAAATGTTCCTCAGGTGATAGAAAGCCGACCTTGTAACTGTCTTTAGGTGCTTTTGAAGTTTCAGGTCTGAGTCCATCACTACACCCAGATTTCAGGTCTGATCAGTGGTTCCTAACTGAAGCAGCTGAAGCTGTGTGCTAACCTTTGATCTCTCCTCTATTGGTCCAAAAATTATTACTTCTGTTTTCTTTTTATTCAACTGAAGAAAATTTTGGCACATCCACGTATTGATTCCTTCTAGGCATTTACTCAGTGCCTGAACTGGTTCATAGTCACCTGGTGACATGGTGATGTAGAGCTGTGTGTCGTCTGCATAGTTATGGTAGCTGATGTTGTTATTTTTTATTATCTGAGCTAGGGGGAGCATGTAGATATTGAAGAGGAAGGGACCCAGAATGGACCCTTGGGGAACCCCACATGTGATTTTTGTCATCTCTGATGTAAAACCTTTTTAACCTACCGGGTGGGTCTTCCTCTCTGCTGAGGCGCTGTGTGTCAGACTCCGCTTTCTGATGTTACACAAACATGTCTGAACATCCATCCATCCATTTTCTGACCCGCTTAATCCCTCATGGGGTCGCGGGGGTTGCTGTCTATGTCCCGATATGAAATAATTGTAGCCGTCCAGTGGTTTCATGCTTCCATGCTCTCTCGTCTGTACTGGCCTGCGTGTTTATAAGGCAGCTGTATACGGAACACTTGGCAGCATTTCACAGACTCGCTCCGTCCCTTCAGGCTTTTGCTGTGTGGATCTGGCAATCTGATACCATCAACCATCAACTTACTCTTAAAACGATCTTGTGATACGTTATCTAAAGAAGAAAAATACGTCGAGAACTCGTCGTTTCCACTGTTTGCGTCCGCCATTGTGTTCGTTTTTTGTCTACCAGTCCGGCGTGCATGCGCGAAAACCCCGGATCAAAACAATAACAATGAACTGGTCTATATACAGTACCTCATCCTAACCTAAACCTAATTGGTACCTTAGTCCTAAACCTAACACCTTGCCCAGGAAAAAAGTAAGGACCAAAAGATCCTCAGTTTACATCAAAGTCCTGACTTTACTAGTACAAGGGCAAAAAATGTTTTCACTCAGCTGGAAGTACAAATACGCACACAACCTCACATTCTTGTTTTAAATACTTACTGAGGACCTTGTCTAAACGTCCCTTGGTTTCCATTCATTTTCAACCCTTTCTATGGTCTGACCCTAACCCTACGCCTAACTGACACCTTAGTCCTAAACCAGAAAAAGAGCAAGGACCAAAGGTCCTCACTTTACATCAGAGATTCGTCTCATCTTTCTCTTTTCCTGTTCTTCTCTGCTACCTTCCTGTTTGTGTCGGTTGAATGTGGAATAGTCCCAGAATAAAATCTAATGAAGCTTTTTGCATATATATATATATATATATATATATATATATATATATATATATATATATATATATATATATATATATATATATATATATATATAGGTCTCAAAATATTAGCATATTGTGATAAAGTTAATTATTTTCCATAATGTAATGATAAAACTTGAACATTCATATATTTTAGATTCATTGCACACTAACTTAAATATTTCAGGTCTTTTATTGTCTTAATACGGATGATTTTGGCATACAGCTCATGAAAACCCAAAATTCCTATCTCACAAAAATGGAGCTAAATGCGGAAATTCAGACTGAAGAAACTCATTGTTTACCTCCATCAATCAGGGACTCATTCGCCTCCGACGCAAGCCAATCAGCTTTGAACTGCTCCTCCTCGAAGCCAATCAGTGTCCTGGATCAGTCTTAAAAGAACTTTAAATCCAGCTCAACTTCTACCCAGCAAGCAAGCAGTCGCTGTGCGATGTCTGATCTGGACTCTGATGACCGGATTCAACCCGCCTCCATCCCCTTCTCCACCATCATAGCAGCTTCATCAGGCTTTCCTATGTGCTCCTACAACCTTGTTCCTATTAGAGTGTAATTCCTCCTGGACTCTACAGAATTCCCTGTCATATCTCAATCGGTCCGGCAGAGACCGCCATGCTGAGCCTGGTTCTGCCAGAGGTTTCTTCCCAAAGGGGAGTTTTTCCTCTCCACAGTCGCTTCAAGCTTGCTCATCATGGACAGTCATGCAAACCTGTGTTTATCAAATTGGACATCTAGCAAACAGATCATCACATGGACTGAACAAACTTCTTCTATCTCCACTCCACCACCAGTTTCAGGCCTGGGGATCATTCCTATTCTCATACACCTGCTTATGCATATTGAAGTATAATTCAGCGTGAATGTTTCGACGAGGTCTGAGCGTCAAAGTCTTAAAATATTGTATCAATAAATTCTTCTAATTGCCTCTTCTTTCTGTGTGAGTTTTTCAGATTGAATTAGCATATTTCATCCGACATATAAAAGAAAAGTGTTCTTAATACAAAAAAACTCAACCTTCCAATAATTATGTACAGTTATGCACTCAATACTTGGTGGGGAATCCTTTTGCAGAAATGACTGCTTCAGTGCAGCGTGGCATGGAGGCAATCAGCCTGTGGCACTGCTGAGGTGTTATGGAGGCCCAGGATGCTTCGATAGCGGCCTTTAGCTCATCCAGAGTGTTGGGTCTTGCGTCTCTCAACTTTCTCTTCACAATATCCCACAGATTCTCTATGGGGTTCAGGTCAGGAGAGTTGGCCGGCCAATTGAGCTCAGTGATACCATGTTCAGTAAACCATTTACCAGTGGTTTTGGCACTGTGAGCAGGTGCCAGGTCGTGCTGAAAAATGAAATCTTCATCTCCATAAAGCTTTTCAGCAGATGGAAGCATGAAGTGCTCCAAAATCCCCTGATAGCTAGCTGCATGGACCCTGCCCTTGATAAAACACAGTGGACCAACACCAGCAGCTGACATGGCACCCCAGACCATCACTGACTGTGGGTACTTGACACGGGACTTCTGGCATTTTGGCATTTCCTTCTTCCCAGTCTTCCCCAGACTCTGGCACCTTGATTTCCAAATGACATGCAAAATTTGCTTTCATCCGAAAAAAGTACTTTGGACCACTGAGCAACAGTCCAGTGCCGCTTCTCTGTAGCCCAGGTCAGGCACCTGTAGCCCATTTCCTGCACACGCCTGTGCGCGGTGACTCTGGATGTTTCTACTCCAGACTCAGTCCACTGCTTCCCCAGGTCCCCCAAGTTCTGGAATCGGCCCTTCTCCACAATCTTCCTCAGGGTCCGGTCACCTCTTCTCGTTGTGCAGCGTTTTCTGCCACACTTTTTCCTTCCCACAGACTTCCCACTGAGGTGCCTTGATACAGCGCTCTGGGAACAGCTTATTCGTTCAGAAATATCTTTCTGTGTCACCCTCTTGCTTGAGGGTGTCAATGATGGCCTTCTGGACAGCAGTCAGGTCGGCAGTCTTACCCATGATTGGGGTTTTGAGTGATGAACCAGGCTGGGAGTTTTAAAGGCCTCAGGAATCTTTTGCAGGTGTTTAGAGTTAATTTGTTGATTCAGATGATTAGGTTCATAGCTCGTTTAGAGACCCTAATAATACATATTATTAATATGCATGTCGGGTCTGCCGGCCCAAACAGCACGTCGGCCCACCGGGAAAATGCCCGGTACGCCCGATTACCAGTCCATGCCTGTATATATATATATATATATATATATATATATATATATATATATATATATATATATATATATATATATATATATATATATATCCATCCATCCATCCATCTTCTAACATGCCTATCCCTTGCTCATCTGTGTGCTCTCACTCAGATGCAAGTGCATATACACACCTCAGGTTAATATAGAGTCATATCTTGGAACTGCATGCAGGTACTGTTGTAATAAGAAAGTTTCAAATGTCTCATTTCCAATTTAAAAGGTCTCTGATGCGATTAAAATGCAGCATCCAAGCCACCACGCCCATTGCCCAAAAGTTTCATATCTACCATACATAGAAAGTTACTGGAAAAGTCTCAGAACTGAGAATTATGATTTTTAATAGTTCCATTTACAGCTGGTCAGATTAAGGCAATAACTGTAATGGCCATTTTAAAACACGCCTGGAACCAGATGTTGACTTCCCCTGACCCTCTTTACTTTCCTCTTTACATATAAAACACAGGACCCAAAAGTGGCTAAAATTAAGTCAGCAAACTAAAAGGTCAGCATATGATTCCTCACCCAGATGAATATTATCACTCCTATTCTTTTCTGGACTTTAAATCTTGAAAACACTGTTCAAATGGGCCTGAGAACTAAAAGCACTACTAAAAACCTCAATGTATTTAACTGGGATTTTCTGTGCTACACAGAAAACAGAGCCTTAATTTAAAGTGAATGGGAAATAATGAAAACTTTCCATTTTTTTGTATAACAAAAACTTTGAAAGTTTCGATGTGTGTTTGTATTCAACACCCTTTCCTCGTTTACCCCTAAACAAATCGTCTGTTTCTTTATTTGTCACATTACAACCATTAATACTTTTCCGTGACACCATATATTTTTTTATATTTTTATATATATATATATGTTATATCTAGATGTATTATCCATCAGAGTCACACAAAATCAATGTGGGGATATTCATGCAGAATTGAATAAAAATGTGGTCTGGCTGTGTTTGATCCTGCAGTTGTTGCTCAAAATAGGATTCAGGTCATTTCTTTAGGAAGCGGATGCTCCAGTAAGTCCGCCGCCGTCCTTAAGCGTGTGTCTCCTCTACCGTGGCATGTTTGGGGAAACAAGCAGGCAAGCCCAAATGAACTCTTTTTTTGTGCTTGGGGTGCTGGGAGTGCACGGCCTTGGTAATGATGGTATTTATCACACACCCACCCTCCTGCTCAGTTTCTCTTGCTCCTAACTTCCTACTCATCATGTTTTTTTTTGCTGCCTTTCAAGGCTTTCAAACCGTTTGTCACCGTGGTTCGATTTGGATAATTTCTCTCTCTTCCTATAAACGACACTCAGCGGACCAGTTGCTCCCCGTCTCTTTCAGTACGCTCTCTGTTTTTTGACCTTGATAGTCTTGTGCTCTCTGCCTTGGAGTTTAAATGAGATTCTCTCTCGTCGGTTCATCCCTGCAGATCTAGCCCTCTTAAATCAGTCACAATGCTCTGCTGTGGAGATCTCATCACTGCACAAAATTCAACAGTTTGCATTCCTCCCACCCATCCCCATTTTTATTTTTTTGCCCTCTACCTTCTGGTTCATCTTCCCCTAGCCATTCCTATCCCACCAACTCGATCCTGTGTTCTGTGAATAAGAGTAACAGTCTTTTAATATTAAAGCAAATGTTGGTTACATCCACAAACTGCTTCTTCATCTACCCGCCTCCCACCTTCCCTCTCTTCCTTTTAAAAGAAGTATTTTTATACTAAGGATGTGGTGAGTTGGCTAATATGTTACTCTTTAAATGAGCTTTAAATTCACCTGCAGTCCGTAAATCTTTCTTTAGTATCTCTTCTCCAAATCTTTCAGTCTTCGATATTGGAAGGTGATGCTAATGTGAATGTTGGCTGGTGCCCCACTCCGTTAAGACTTAATTCGCCTGAGGTTATAAACTGCATCCCGGCATCTTATTCCCTCTCTCTGCGTCTGGCTCGTTTCTTATAAAAAAATATCTTTATGTGAAGGATGATAATGTGAGTCTTGGCTAATGCGTTACTCCATAAAAATGGATTTTTAATTCACCTGCTGGGTATGCGCGGATTTGGCTGACACAACTTCTCCGTCGTTCTGCCTAGCCGACCAGTAAAGAGGCACTTAAGAGAGTGCATCCTTTCCACATCCAACTTTTCAGAGCCGTTTTATGTGGGGACACATTAAATGCGACTGGAACCATAAAACATTTTGGTAAATAAGCCTGCTGTGTAACAAAATATATTCTTTTTGTGCAGCGATTTGCAGCTACCTGTTGATGTCGCGGTGTATCCCAGAGAGGCCACATCTCCCAGCTGCTCGCGTTTCCTCGCCACTATTCCTATAACTGCCACATACAAATTGTTTTCACCACTATTAAAGTGTGTTCACAGCATTTAAATGTGTTTAAATATGTCTTTGTAGCACACTCTCTGTTTTTTATTCCTGCACGGCTCAGTTAGAGCTTGAGTCTTCTATTGGAGGCCTGGGACATAAGGTGAAGCTTGGACTGCTTTTACTGGACAGAGATCTCAGAGGTTCTTCCTGATATCTGTTGGAGCCTCTCTCCCAGTTTGATGACCGGATCACTAGCATCTATAACGAATTGACTCTCTGCCAGATCTCTATGTCCTGTATGAGCTTCTTATCTTCCTTTTTTCTGATCTTGCTGCTAGGAGTCTTGTGTCTGGTACTGCCATCTTCATGTTGACCAGTGGATTAGCCATCACCTGTCTGATATTGTGGATCTGGAAGTCCCACATGATGTTATCCCCGTCATTCTCCATCACCCTTGGTCTTGTTCCCCACTTTGAGTTTGGGCCTTCCAGCTCATATTTTACAAAGACGTTCCCTATTTCCACTGCTTGGATAATTTTTATCTTGATGGACATTAACTAGCAAATACAAAAGGTTAAAATAAACTAAACCAATGTATTAATAAATTGGAAATCACGACAAAAGAAGATAAGGAGATCAGTTTAGATTAAAAAAGAGAAAAACCACCAACATATTTTACAGACCTTGCCTCCCTTTAATGTACAGGTTATGCAAAACTTGGAGATAAGGTAACCTGTAATTTTCTGTCAATTTGTTGTTGGTAAATTGTAACTTCATCAACGTAACATAAAATTTCAGGATAAGTTCTGGACAACTTTCCAAAAAGGTACCCTGGTTCTGTGAACATAGCCTCTAAGTTCCAGAAAAGTTACAGAAGCTTTTCTAAAACATTTTTATAAATGAACTGCTTGTGCATTTATTGAAAGCTTTTAAAAAAGTTCAACATTTATGCTTCCCTATGTGCTCCTTCCTGATTTTGAGGTCTCTTCTTGGTAAAATTAGGTTCCTCTGCAGCAGTTTTAGTTTCCTCAGTTCAGTGCAATCTGTTGTTTGCAGTATTAAATAGAAAATGCATAGATTGTTTTTTCTTTGCCTGACTGAACTTGAACTGAACTTAATTGTTTTATTTTTAAAATTTCCTGAGGTAACTTCTCGCAAATTAGCTGGATACGACTATAATAAATTGATATTAAAATAAAGTATTCCTGCAGTATGCCCTCATAGACAGGTTTTCAGCAATCTAATTATCTTCAAATTTTACTTATTCATTCATTTGTATTATTCATTCTATTCAATAAAAAAATATATGTGCTTGCTGATATATGAAGGTGCAGTTATTAAAGGTTAACATTTTACTCTCTAAAACACAGATTCTCTCCTCTCTGTGTTGGTCCTGTCCTCCTGCCCTTCCCTTGGGCCTTTTCACACATTTGACAGATTCGTTGACAAAAAAGCACACCCTTCTCAACCCTTCCAGGAAGTAAAAATAAACCTTGTCTACAACATTTGTTTATTTCAAAAACAACAAATAAAGAATCTAATTCCAAGAGAATACTCTTCAGACAGAGTTAGCCTAGAGTACATTTCACTGTCAGCTCCAAGGCTACAACATGCAATTTATAACCATCTTCTCCTTCTTAAACACAAATCAAAGACATTCCACCACACTACATGCCAGTACACTAATTCAAACTCTTCAATAAAGCAGTACTTTGGTCATCATTCACTTAGTTATTTAACAAACGTCACATGATGTTTAAGCACATGCTGATTTATTGCATTGCAGGATGCCAGGGGTGACGCTTACCTTACAGCAGGGGTTCCCAAACTTTTTTAGCCACGAACCTCCTTCTGTGTCGCACCCCTAGTCTTCCAAAAAAAAGAATTGCAGTTGCAGTTATAACAACACAACCATCATAACAAAGGTTATGGAAATAAAATTAGAACATAATTTGAATTAAATTGCAATAAAGTTACACATAACATCCACACCACACTTTGGGAATCCCTGCCTTACAGGAAGTGAAGATAAACTTTGAGGAATATGGAAACTTCCACATTAAAAAACTCAGAGCTACGGCGTCCCTACTAGGTCAAACATAACAGAGTTTCTGCATTTCCAGAGAATGCACAACATCTTCTCCACCACCTTACATTTCCAAAACCTGAAGATGTCAGTTAAAGAGCAGCTTCTATGCTGCGTAGTCAGAAACCCTAGATTTAATTTTAGTTTCCAAAAATGCAGCATTTTGTGATTTGTGTTTTAGTCTGTGACAGGTGCTATGTCAAGAAGCTCTTACTTCACCTACTGTTGTGTTACAGGTTTCTTGTGGTCCTTTGACTTTTCATGTTTGGTCAGTCAATAATTGGCTATCACCAGTTTCCATATCGACCTATTTTAGGTTATTTTATGTTTTATCACTCTTCACAAATCAGTGTTTCACTTTCCTGTTGTTCCGACCAACAACCACTCACAGAGAGCCTTATGCTCAGCATGAAGTCCTCTTTTGAATTTCCTTCCCTCTCAGTGTAATTTCTTTGTGGCAACTGCTAAACTCCTTCTTTAATAAGCAAAGTCAGATTGATGGACATATGCCACTTAGCAGAGTTCCTGTTGACAGAAACACGTGACATGGGCATTGTTAGGAGGTTTCTATTCAGAAAACAACTTCCAAACGTACTTTTTGACGTACATTGTTCTCATTTTGTAAACCAAGAAAGCTCAGTGTGATCTCATACAGAACTTTTTACAAGAAGTTGTCAAAGTTCAGCTTACTGTGTTTGTGCCTTTAAAATGTTGGTAAAATGAAAACCAGCAGGAAAAAAGTTATTTTTTCTCTCTCCAGACAATCAAACTTCCTAATTGTGGCAATAAAAGCATCACTGCTATCAGATTAATATTTTAGGGGATTGCTGGTTTTAAAATCATTGAACACGAAGTTAGATTTCCGGTTGGGTAGAAGTTTGACATGTATGTTCTGTTAATTCTGTTAAGTCTAAAAGGTCCAATATTAGGTCATTTTGTATATTTTCCAGGCTATAAATAATCTGTTTCTGGTTCGCCTTTAAATAGGTTACTCTGTAAGACTGGGTAGCACAGGCTCCATTTAACCTTCATTAAAGATCCTCCAATTCCAGTTTATTCTTCCTAATCCTGTTAAACTTCACTGCTGATGCACGTGGATAATTCTCCCTGGGAAAACAAAATCGTTTAAAGAAAATACTGAATAAATTCAACATTCATTGAATGGAAGATCTGAACTTCGGATTAAAAGGAAAGTTTTAAAATGCAGTTAAAACTTGAAAAGAAAACAACAACAGTTTTAAATCATTTTTTGTAGAACTGTTCCAAGCAGTAAGGCCCATGAACTGGTCCTGGTCCCCATCAAGTATCCGCTACTTTGGACTGAACACAGAAAACCATAACTGATGACAGAAATACAGACACACTCCTGTTTTTCTGATGCCATTCTTAGTCTTGACTTAATGCAGATGTGAATCCTTGTGTCTGCACACAGGCAGCGTCACATCGGGTGAATATGAAGCAATCCTGGAATGAAATAATAAATGCACAGCTGTGTCTTGTTCATAAATTCGTCGTAAAAAAAGAAAATACTTCCATTGTTAGATTTGGACTCCCTCGACAATATCCTCCATCCGCCTTCTGTCACATCTGATTTCTCAGAAGCGGAGGAAATTCAAATCTTCTCAATTTACTGTGTTAATGCTTTGCATAGATTTATACTCCTTTCCTGCACCTTCTGGGTTCAGTTACTGTTAATGCTCTGCATAAATTCTGAATGTTCTTCTGGATTTATTTTTCCATTTCTTTGTTTAAGGTGGAATGGCAATAGAAATGGGAGGAAAAATCTTGATAAAATGCTTGAAATAACATTTATCGTTCCCCTTAATTAGATTTTTCATGATTGCCATTAAGCCTATTTATCCTATTGATGAATTACACCAACTAGGAGGCTGACGTATAAAATGTTGTCTCCTGAAGCAGCTCATGGGTAACCCTGTACACGTTTTACACTTTATCTTAATAATGCAAAGTCGATAAAGATGAAAAGTGGGCAAATATGTGTTTTCTGTGGAAGTCATATTTCATTTTTTAGCTAAATTTCCAATATCACTTAAAGACTTGTCAAAAATCCAAGAGATAATTATAATTTTCACAATTTCTTTAAAGCAAAAACTTTGGTTTCCCAATATAAATGGACAGTTTTTTGCAGTCTTGCCTTTGGTTAATGATTCCTAGCTGTCATCAGGTAACTGGTAGGTATTTTTCCAATGCTGGTCAGAAGCTACAGCTCTATTTATTGATTTCACTCCTGTGCCGACGTGGCTGACATTCTGAAACTGGGTGGGGGAGAGAAAAAGTAATGATTTTTCTATCTGAAGCTCTGCTGATTCATTCAGAAAACTTACTAAAATGTTTATATACAGCTTGGACCCAACAGTAATTTTGAAAGCAGAATGGCTTTAATTATCTCTGGTGGAGCTGGAAAGCTGCAGCACAAAACCTAATGACTTCTGCTCTTCACTAGGTTTTACCATGCAGAGAGCTACAGGTCGTCATTCGGGGCAGCACAAGTTTATATGTCAAAATGCTTTTTAAGTGTAAAGAAATCTATAAATATATCATATTAATCGTGAATGTTTTATCCAAATCTGTCATGTTAGTATTGCACGGATGAGTAAAGTGTGTGCATGTATCAGCAAACAGAAATTAATCAAAATCTAGAGCCGGTGTCCCTAGGAGAAAGGAGAGATGGAATAGGAAACACCAAAGTCGCCTCTGAGCAACAACACAGGTCAAAAACCACAAACAGCTTCACATTTATCACTTTCAACATTCTTTAAGGGAATATGTTCCTCTGCTAAGGACCTAACAACTATCACAGGAGGACTGCTTGTATTTTATGTAATCATAGATCAGTACTGCTCACTTTATGCCATGTGGTAACGGTAATATTTTTAGTTTTCCGTCTTGAGACGGAAAGTTTACACCATGTGACACAACAGTTACCCACACGTGTTAAGCTCTCAAAACCTCCAGAACAACTGTTTCTGACTTGGAACGTCTTCCCAAAATCTCTGATAAGTGAGCTTGGTCCCCTCTCAGCTCTTCTCGTTGGACACCACTGTTGACACTAATTGCTGAATTGTGTCTTGGAAACAAAACAAGACATGTTGAGGAGCTTGAAGATGCTAAAACTAAAGTTTTACCTTTCAGAATTATTAGATTGTCAGTATGAAACAATAGGTGCTGCTTTCTAGCTTATAGCTAAGTTAGGCAACCTGTTAATGTAATGCAAACCAGGTGCAATTCCAATACATTATTTTTTAATCCGGTTAAATTTAGTCCCAATATTTCTATTCCTATTTAACCATGGAGTCCAGTTGGATGCAAATACATTTCATTTACAGTCTGTGCAAGATCAGATGTTAAAATGTTGTCTAAAGAAATCAGCGAAAATGTATCAAGTGTAGACTTTAGTGCAGGTCTTCACCCTGAGCAAGCATGTTGTGAAAACAGAGGCAGGACTCCATTTTAGCGGCAGGGAACCTCCAGCAGCCACAGAACGAAGGGCCATCCGCCTCAGCCGGCCGGGAGCTGGGAGGGCCGGAAGAGACGCTAGCAGGGAAGAAATAAAGTTTATAACCAACATTAACATCAATACTACAAGACGGGAAAAAGATTACAGGATATGACGTTTTTTTTATTGCATGTTTAACGAAGCTGTGTGAATCTCAAAAAAATTCTAACATGACTAGAGACTAGGAAATAAAAACGGATAACAGCCAAAGTTGGAGTCAAACTCCATATTTTTTCTTGATAAGTCATTTCCACATAGAACAAATACAGTTGTTTACACACTGCAGCTCTTAGGCCACAATTATAACTACCTTTCCGCTTAATTTACTTCAGAAAACATATTTTCCATTGTTCAGTCATGTTTTCTTCCAGAATGTCAAACATAGACAAAGGCACATATTAATTCTGACCGGTCCAATATTCTTCCTAACAAAAACGGTTTGCCCCAATGTTTTGCTTATATTGAACTTCCACAAATGCATTGGTCTTCATGCCCAAGTACGAGGTGTTTAAAACTTAAACTTACTGCTGGAATATAAAATATGAGCACTTAAGTCGTGTGTTCATTTTCGATTTCAAGATCTTCTCATCATCAGATAAATCAAATCAATGAGACACAGGGCAGGCTGCGAATAACAGATCACCTCTGAATCTCCATGAAAATACAACAACGGCACACTGATGGCACACTGGCTGCCGTTCTTCATTATCTACTGCTGTGATGCCCTTGAGCAGTACAGCTAACCTCTGTGTAATGGCCCCTGTTTCATGTGAGTGTGCGTTCTCCTGAGGCTGTTTATTAGCCCGCGCTCAACCTGTGGGCCCCCCCTTCTGATCAGAGCCAAACGTAGCCGCAAACGGCGGTTAAAGAGGTTGGAAAACAACTGTTAGATTTTCCAGCTCAGCCATGGTGTTCCCTCTCAAAATGACCCGGAAAAATTCCCTCGAAGGCCACAGGAGTTCAGATACTACACTAAGTCTACCTGGATACAGCACCCAAACGCTGACAATCTTCCTAGTAACAGGCCTCTATTCTGAGGGTGTTACATGCGTGTCATGGCGGAGCAGAGGGGGGTGGAGACGTGTGAAGTTTGTCTGCGGGATGAAGTGAAAACTACTTGAAAACCAGCGTCAGACATTAAAAAATCTGGCGGAACTGCGACTGTTCAGCACAAAGACACCAACATGCATTGGTTCACAAAAACAAGCTAAATCCTACGAAGATGAACACATATGTCCGTTCAACGCATGCGACTGTAGATCTGGATCCACGTGACTCTTTTCATGCAGGAGATGCTACGCAAAGCCCAGACGGTGCATTTAGATGCATCCTCACTCCTTTTTTTCCCGTTTTTTTTTTTTTTTGGCTTTCACAGCAGAGTGTAGTGGTTGTAATCAACACTTGAGAAAACTGTGAGCGTGCAGGATGAGTAACACTTGGTGTGTGTGAGAGTGTGAGAGAGAGAGAGAGAGAGGGAGGGTTTTGGGTGGGTGTTGGAAAGAGTTGATGCGTGTCTGGAGAGAGAGACATTTATAAAATCAACACAAAGAAAAGT
The DNA here is from genome assembly GCA_037039145.1 of Fundulus diaphanus. Taxonomy (NCBI): domain Eukaryota; kingdom Metazoa; phylum Chordata; class Actinopteri; order Cyprinodontiformes; family Fundulidae; genus Fundulus; species Fundulus diaphanus. The sequence continues at coordinate 5,959,194 of CM073126.1, forward strand.
AATGGAGAAATAAACTTAATTTTACTTATAAATCTCTAAGGTTCTGCAGTGAATTTGGGGTCCCACTGTCGTTTTGGGGGTCCCTCCAAGGCTGTGCTTGTACGCTAATGCATGACAGGACTTACACTGCATAAACTGAACTACAAATATGTAAAACTGTCTTGAAATAAGTGTATGTGTCCTGTATTTGTGAAGGTAAATAAGGTGAACTGCCAATGTATTTTGACCCCTAAAATAAGATAGTTAGATATGCTGCACTTGAACGAAGATGATGGAGATGAGTTGTTAAGTTAAGTGCAAAAATGCTCATTCCATTTTACATATTTTTTGTTCAGTTTTGCAGCGTAAGATGATGAACTAAAACTAGAGGAAAGCAGCATAAGACCTAACACAAGGAATCTAAACCATGACAAGCTAAACACACCAGTTAGAGGCTTTAAAATGTTGCTCAAGTTCGTTAAAGTCTGCAAAGATTTGTGTCTGCGCAGCTTCTTTTTCTGTTTCACATCTACACACACAAGTTACTTTATGGTAACCAGCAAGAAAATCTAGTAGCCGTACATCTGGACCTTTTCTTGCCAGTAGTGTTGAGATACGAAAGCAGGCAAAGACCCCTGTAAGGTTTTACAAAATCTTCTGAAAGTGGAGATAAAAAAATAGAGCATGAAATTAGTTTAGTTTCTGTAGGGTTTAGAGTGTAAAAACCTTCTTTAAAACTGTAAAAGGTAATAAAAAGGCCCATTCTGTCATATATAGTCGGACATTCTCTTAGCCATTAAAGCTGGGAATGGCCCTTCTGTCAAATATGTCTGATCTATTGGAAATGTTTGGTTTTATCTCTTTCTACCTTTCATTGTTTACTGGGTTTCATGATGTACCACCAACAGAAGCCATTCAGCATTTTGTCTCATTTTTGGTGCAGGACGGAACAGAAAGTGCCGGCAGAACTGGGAGAACAGGAAGAAACTGAAAGATATGACTGCGCTTGGCTTGTTAAGCAGTGATATAGTATAGGTTGTGTAGCTCGTTACTGTTTGCATTCAGTAAATTACATAGCAAAAAAACGTCTGGAATAGCAAACGGCCTCCTTTTTGTCCCGCTGTGTCATAAAACCTAAGGAACTGTACGCAATATGGTACTCTACATAGTTTATAAAGGCACATATCTGAAAGAAATTTGGTCTTTGATGAGATTTCAAATGTTAAATAAAATTTTTTAGGTTGTAAAATAACATTCACGCACACACACGCATGCCAGGGGACACACACCACGAGAGATGCAGAGTTTGCGAAGGAAGTCAGGCAAGAACAGCAGAAAAACAGGTGCTCTATTAGAAGAAAATGTTTCCCATCTCCACACACAGAACGCCGCAGGGTTGTCCTTTTGTTGTGAAGCCATCAGGATCCAATTTCTCCTTCATTAAGTCTAGGTAGGAGGCAGTATACCGCCACTAGGTAGCTAGCCTTGCCGCTGTTCCTGTGCGCACACACACACACACACACACACACACACACACACACACACACACACACACACACACACACACACACACACGTTTACAGAGTCTAAATGCCTGTTATCTTCCCCCAAAGCAGTGACATCAATAAAAGCCTCGTAACAACACGGCTGACACATACAAACACGGCCGCACACTCAGGGATAATTTTTTAGATACCAGATGAGAGGGCCACAGCAGCGGACGCACACATACAGCAATCAGAGTCCAGTAATGAAACTCCCAGGTCCCTGTGGAGGAGAAATAACAAGGTCTCCGGCAATGAAAAGAGATCCATAGTTTGTCTTTAATTGACCTGATCTATTACTGCGCATGATGGATGGATACACAGCAAACACTCTCTCCTTCTGGATGCCCCCCCTCCCCCCTCCAACACCTCTCTACTGGGTGAGATTGCACTGTGTGCAGTGAATCAAGCCAATCACTTTGCCATCTTAGAAGTTTGCAACAGCTGCTGAGTGGATGGTGTTCACACATCAGCTGTAAGAGAAATGTAGACACACTGCAGAAAACCCTGAGAGCTCAGACACGCACTCACAGTGAGAGGCAGTTTTGCTGCGTTAAAACCTGCTGTAGTTGGTCAAGAGGGATGGAAGTGTATGGCCCGCGTGTCCAAATGGCAGGCAGGATGAAGCCCATTAAGCGAAAGAGGTCCGACTTTAATTCGTGCTCTTTGGTAATTGGTCCACGGGGGCCGATTTGCATTGTTTCCAGGGCAACAAGCTTGTTTCTCCATAACTAAACACAACGGGCGGTCAGGAAGGAGGGAGGAAATGGAGTGTAGCCGGCGAGAGGCGGCGCATCGGGAGAAGTCAAAGAGGACAAGAGGGAAGCGAAAGTTCTAGGAAAAAATTACAGCATGTTTTAAAGTTATTTCTCTGAAACATTAAATGATGGATGAGCACAAAGTGGAGAGCACGTAACGGTAAAATACTTAAAATTTTGTCCGCACCAAAGGCCAAGCAATACATATTGTAGGCGTGTTGATGACATTTATAAAAACAACATATTATAGCAACCTAAAGAGCAGTAATGAGCACATGTCAAAAACATACTTTAAAGAAATCCACATTTAAAGGTAGCGTTTGTCTGCCAGGAATCCTTAGGTTGAAATATTTCTCTTAGACATAAAATCACATCTCCAAAGGGATTTAGGCATGACAAGACCAATCATCCAGCTGTGGTGAGTGCACCAACAATCTTCAGGTTAAGCCGAGTGTTGGTCATATAGATTAGTTATCAGTTCATACATTCCATTCTGGAAGAAGCTAGAGGCTACCTAGCCTTATGCATCATAAACAGACAGACTGGTTGACATCAGATCATGCACACATCACTGATTATTACTGAGGTCAAAAAAAGAACAATGCCTATTGTGTGGCAATTCAATATTGTAATTCATTGAGATGGGAAGAAACATTTTTAAGAAGTGTCACATTTGCTAGTTTAGGTTAGTTCTAAGCAGAAACAGGACCCATCCCCAAAATCCAAACCAAACCTTTCCAAAAAATAAAAAAATAAATAAATTACAGATTTTATTCAGAAAACTTTAACCTGATAGAACCTGATGATTATTAAGAAAAGCAAAACAACAATAAAAATGACAACACATAACTCATTAACACTTGTGTTTATCTTATAAAAAATGCCATTACCAGTTTATTTAGGTATTTAGTATTTATGGTTTTTGTTCTCATAATCTTCCATTCTACTTACCTGTAGGAACCGCTGAAATAAAAAACATATTAATAAAGCCCTTACTTAATGGAAAGCAGTTTTAAAATACTGTAAACACAGGCAAAGGTACGGAAAGGCAGATAAAGCAAGATGTTATTCTATCATAATTTAGAGGTTTCTCATTAAGGTTGAGAATACATTTTTGGTCGATTGTCCTTAATGATAAATTGTTATATGATTACTAAGATCTATAACAGGTTTTGTCCCACAGGAAACAATAACTGAAGTTGAGAAAACACACAGAGGAAGACATTGGGTATAAGGAACCTAAGTTTAAAAGCTTGCACTCACCAAAGAGTTGACAGGGTAAAGACCAAGAGGTGGTGAAGGACAGATAAAAGCACAGATAAATGGAAGACGATTTTACTCGTTTAGTGACCGTGGAAACTCAGCAACTGTGACTTTTCTGGGGCTCGCTTTATACGTTCATGGAAAAGCAGGAGAGGTGAACAGAGTGGGTTAAAGCTGAAAGCTGCATTTACTGACATGGGAAGTCAATGGTACGCCAGATCGGACAAGGGAGGAAAAGTTGGCCAATTTTCATCACCTCTCCTAAGGTACAAATTTCCTTTTTTCTTGAGCATTGCTCTGTCCTGAGATGGAAGATTAATCATGTTTACATAAACAATATTTTTTTTAACATAGTTTATAATTAAACATACATTTCAAATGTGATGTTTTATTTCCTGAAATTGATGGGGGCTAAAAAAGTTGATTTTGGAGAAAAAAAATGCTGTTTTTTTCGGTTGTTTTTGGGAATAGACAGAATGATAATAGAAATGTAAAACTGAAACCTGCAACAAGGAATTATCTTTTAGAAGACATTTTAAAGGCTGCATCATGCATCATCAACAGTAGCAGTCACAGCTCCACAAAACATTGTTAATATGCTGCTTTCTTCCAAAAAAGTAAAAAAAACAAAACAAAAAAAATGGACTTTTTTCCGAAGTTTGAAGACGTTTCGCTTCCTATCCAGGCCAATAACAACTTTTTTTGGAAAAAAAGTCCAGTTTTTTTTTTTTTTTTTTTTTTTTACTTTTTTGGAATGACCATGACCTGGATGACTGCGAATCTTCACCAGCATGCTGTTTTCTTCTTACCTTTCTTCTTCTTGTTATGGTGTGATCTTAATGTTGTCAGCTCACATTTCTCAGTAAACAGTGTGCTGCTGTGTGACCCAAACCCTTTATTTAGCTTTCTGGGTTTGTTACCGGCACCGCCGGAGGTGCTTAGTCTTGTGTTCCAGGCTTCCAACAGTGTTGCCACGCCTGCTTATTTTAAGTAACTTTTTAAGCTTTTTCATTTATATTGTTTACAAGGTAGAGGTAATACGGTTGAGGTTGCTTGTTTCTCTTGCAAGAACTGGCAACACTGGTTTCCAACCCACACTCACACTGTTTCTTCTAAAATGTCACTGCTTGGGCACAGATGGATAACATATTCTTCTCATAAGCTTGCACTAGCATGTAAAAGTTAAAGTTTGAAAGTGATTTAACCTGAACTAAAACAGCCATCCCCCAAGGTGCGTGCAGCACCTTTTTGTCTGAAGACGTGTAACACAGGCTCAGTGATAGCCATAGGTTATAAATTAGCAGCTAGCGGTAGCTTCCTCAAATTTCCTTATTTATCATCGGTTTAACGGTAGTGCAGATAATATTTTCGTTTGTGGAACATGATTTTGTGAAGCTAACTTTTTTGTTAGCTGTGCATACCACTGATTATAACCCATAGCACCACTCATTCATCAGTCAGGCAGAAGGTAACAGACAAAAAATTGAAACTTCAAGCAAACAATTCTGGTGTTAAAACCACATCTTATCAAAAGGTTTGCTGGACTGAATCGAGCAAACCACCCTAGTGGTCATACGCGTGGACTTTTTCCTTCCTGCAGTGGTGCTTGTAAGACATATGATGGATTGAAGACCCTTTTTCCACTTTTGATAAGCAAATTAAGTGTTGAAATATAATGGTAGTGGCTTAGCTTATCTGTACTCTTATTGATGGTGATTTGATAGAAACCTATTGGAGACTACGTAGTGAAAGTGGAAGATGATGCATGCAAGTAGAAACAAAACTGTGGGCTTACCCGTTACTGAAAATGAGTGGTTTCTGAATGTTTCATGAGGATTCACACTGTCGTGAAAGACTGTAAAAGGTATTAAAAGAGCAATTCAGTCATATAAAGTCTTAATTTCTCTAACCCATTTAAACCTTGTATGGTGTTTCTCCTGTCAAATATGACTGGTCTGTTAAGTTTTAAAGAGGTTTGGTTTTCTCTTTGCCAAAGGCGCTCTAGTTTTTCATTGTTTCTTGGATTTATAAACAACATAGGAAAATGTCTGATTTAATTAAATATTTTTACTTATATTTGCCAACTGAAAATCCCAGCAGAATGTGATAATAGGAGGAAACTTATAATTAAGAAACACAGGAGTTATGCATTGTTTTTTTTTTAGTCCTTATGCATTAGACTTTAACTCAACAAAGTTTTCAGACCAACAATAGCTGGAGGGAGGGTCATCGCAGGTTTTCTCACACGGTCACTCTGAATGAATCGAAAGCGAACAAAACAATTTAGCTACAAACCAGAAGGGAAGAGCTGTTGGGACAGAAGAGACATCTACTCCAGACAGTTTTTAAAGATATGTTGACACCAAAGACTCCCTGGTCTGTGATCAAAAGGCAAAATGAGCTGTGTTTGACTCTTGTACAGCGTCTTGTATCGTTCAAGCTAGGCTGAAGTTTTAGCACCTTGAAGAAATGTCGATTTAAGGTCTGTGTGCATGTGGATTTACCTTTTATTCAGTCAGACATGTTATCTGTCCACCCACTGCCTGATTAATACATTTAGTGACCTTCGACCATAATTATATATTTAGATCAGATGCTGGAGACCTGAGAACATAAAAATATCGCTCCAGTGATTAAAACATGATGATGCCATAATATTGGCTGTTTTGAGTGCTTTGATAAAGTAATGACACTCTTTGAAGGAATTTTTTTTTTTTTACCATTTTTGTGATACAGCTTCCCAATATAGCACTTTGTTGTGAAACTGAAGAAAAACATAGTGTTGTTCAAAGGAAAGTATGTAGTCTAGCACCTTTACTCTCACACCTAATTAGAAAGCAGAGTCCACCTACTCATTTAATCTCAGTATAAATGCAGCTGTTCTGTGAAGACTCCAGAGGTTCGTTAGGGAACGTTAGTGAACCGACACCTTCATGAAGACCAAGGAACACAGCAGACAAGTTTGGGAGAAAGTTGGGGAGAAATTTAAAGCACTGAGCATCTCAATGGCTATTTTTACGTGGACAAAATTTGACATATTTGAGTCTTTTCTTGACCAAACATGGCCACAGAGCTTCTGCTGGTAGCAGAGTAGCTTTCTTGTTTTCTACTAAACTTTATTTTGCCTTCATTATATACATGCACACATTTTACATTTTACTAAAGTTTACTGGACAAAGTGCAGGCTACGAGTTTATGAAATTGTGCTTGATGTGTTTTGATTGGAAGTAAAAGTTTTACAGCTGCCTTTTCATAAACTACCAACAAAGGCGGCTAATGAAGCCACAGGTTAATGACAGTGACAGTGATCGTTATTCAGGCGGTGCCAAAACGCCGTCCTGCTCCTGAGGAGTGACCTTTCTTCAAAACAAACTGATTGCAGTCATCCCGACAAAGAGACAGATCTCTCATTAGTACGGCGACTCCGCAAATAGCAAAGGGGGGGGGGGGGGTGTAGAGAGAAATAAAGTGCGCAGTCAAACAATGATGCTGGCAATAATGAGAACAGCGGAGGCTTGAAGGTTTGTTTCTTGTGGTGGCAGGTCGAGGTGATAATGACTTGCTTCTGTGATTGGGAGTTAACGGTGTTGTTGATTGGAGCCATCCTAATTGTGTCAATGAGGGAGAGAAGTTTAAGGACAGTTTGCAGAGCGTGATGAAGAGAAACGAACAGAGAGAGGAGCTGTTCACATGGGTGAGGCAGACGAAGACGGGGAACAGATGGAGAGAAGCTAGTTAGTACAAGAGATCGTATCTCTGTGGCACAGATAAGTCCACAAATACATCCCCCCCTCCCTCTCAGCTGATTTGACGCACTCTATTGCCTCTGCTCTTTGACAGAAAGTGATGAACACAGGGTCACAATTTGATGTATTTGAGCCGTGAGATCAGAAATCATCCAGCAGAGCTGTTGGGCCTAAATCACTTGGTTTATAGATGTGGCCTTCGAGCCATACTTCACATCACACACAGTCAGCTTCTCCTGCTCCTCATCTCAACAATCAATCCCGTCTGTTGCGAGCTCCTAAGACGCTTCAGAGGCCCGGGCTGATGTCATCATTATCTGTACAGAAAGCATGCAGTGGCTGAACAGTTTCAGTCTGAGCTAAGCGCGCCCCGGACGCTTCAATCCACCCTACATGCAGGATTGAAATGAGCAGCTTCTGTTGTTGGCTCGGCCTTGATCATTTACTAGCAAAGAGCGTTTACTACAGCATAGATTACATTCATTACAGCATGTTGGCATTAAATCTGTTGTTCACTCACCTCATCCAAACAGAGAATATTACCTTTCCTTTCCGTGCAAGTGAATTTGGTGTGTTAATCTTAACTTGGAGGTAATTTCCCTGTACAAAGTGCTTTGACTACACCAAATGATCACTGTGGGAGACCAGCGTTGTGTTTAAGCTGTTAACTGTGTATGACTTGAATACAGCAGTCTTTCACAGTTCAGAGACACTAGATTTCCACACCTCTGCAGTAACCTGAGCGTTTTCACTCTTTAACTGTTCTGTGTTGAAGCGCCTCTTTTTTCAGTGGCGTCTTCTTGAAATCACGCCTGCCGTCGTTTATAGTAAACCTGCATGGTCTTAAGTAACGTTCAACTGTCCTGGGAGAAATTTCGTAACACTGCTCATTCTCACATTTTAGCCAGTTTACAGAGATATGACAAAGGATCAGAAACATGGAGGAAGAGCTCAAGTGTTTTATAAAATTCATACATAAAATTAAGCTGCTATGCTGTGTGAAATCTCTTACAAAAAGTTTCCCCGCCCGTTTCTTTTATGCTTCTGTTTTCCAATCATGTCTGAAATGGACTAACTAACTGAACAAATAGGTATCAGTCAAACCTGTGTTTTTTTTTTCTGGATGATCGCATGTTTATATTAATACCTATTCTAGTAATGCTGATATCTGAGGTCACTTCTCAGTGTTTAGCAAGTTCACAAGAGCTGTTTAAATGTTAACCAGAATGCGTGAATTAATTCATATTTACGGTTCACTGCTGGCTTTACCGACATGTAGGATGGTCACCAAAAAGGTAGAAAGAACAAAATGTCTTAAGCCATGCAAGCTTAACAGAGTGATCAGGAACAACTTGAGAAGCTTTGAGATGTGATTTGTTCTTATTTACAGCATCTGTTTGCTGTCTACCTTTAAAGTCACATTAAACCATGATTAAAGTTAACTTATGAACACACATTAATGCAGAACACAGTGCAAATAATTCAAACACACAGATCTAAGATTTCCGACATTGGTCCATGCTGTCCTAATAAATTGTTAAGTCGTTTGACTTGAGAGTAATTTATCGTGCTTTGGCATTTTTAACAGGTGAAAACCTTTTTGAGGTCAAGGTGTTGGCACCATAAAATCTTTATAGTGACAGATTTAAAATGAAACAAGTCAGGAAGTAAAACATGAACGGTTCGTAGAGAGGCAGAATCCATATCATACTAAACTCCCTGAAAGCTATTTTTATTCCTCTTCTAATTTCTTAAACTAATTTATTTGTATTTGTGAGTTTTAGAAGAAAAAACTTTCCTCCTCTCGTTTTTCTCTTTTCTTCCCCAGCTAGCCAAACGATTGATCTATGGACCACCGTGAGGCATCCATCTCTCCTTCATATCCTATTATAGATTCTCCCTCGGGCCTCAAATTTAATGAAAAAGGAATAAAAGAAATCCTGGCTCCACAAACCTGGTGCATCGGGTTAGCCTATTATTGGCCATTTCAAGCCGCTTTAATTCTGCGACTCCAGCATTACCAGGCTGTGCACATATAAAAAGACAGCGATCTTTGAACCTCCATCTATCTCAGTGGCATGTTTAAGCCATGGCCAGGATCATATCTGGGAGTCCGAGCAGGGGTACAGGTGGGTGGGAGAAGAGAGGAGAGTAAAAATAACTAGAGAGAGAATAATAGACTAAAAGTAAAATTGTTCTTCTTCTCACTGGAAGATGTATTTGAGTGGCTGTGTACAGTCAACTCCCATCCAAACAAACCATTTAAGAGTCGTTGGCCAAAGCTCTAAGTTATTCCAGTAACTTGCAATTTTCTGCTCATTGCTGGAAAGCAGGACCCAAAGCAAGACAGGATAGGATTTCACCAATATTTTCTGTCCACTTCTTACTGGTCCCTTTTTTGTCACCATCATGTTTGTCTAATTTTAAGGTTTTCCCAAAAAATGCGTTGAAAATGTTTCTTCTTAGGTCTTTTAAAAGTGCAATAAATTCCACACTGCGTCTTAAAGAAACGCTGATCAACGATGAATTTTTCCCTTTGGGTTTATTCATCCATCCATTTTCTAACACATCTATCACAAGGGGTTCTGGTGCCTATCTGCAGCTGTCAGTGGGCGAGAGGCGGGGTCCACCCTGGACAGGTCGCCAGTCTATCCCAGGGCAACACAGAGACAAACAACCATTCTCGCACACACTCACACCTAAGGAGGATTTAGAGAGACCAATTAACCTAACAGTCATGTTTTTAGACTGTGGGAGGAAGCCGGAGTACCCGGAGAGAACCCGCGCATGCACAGGGAGAACATGCAGAAAGACCCAGGGCAAGGGTAGGACTCGAACCCAGGACCTTTCTGCTGCAAGGCAACAGTCCTGGGTTTATTCAGTCTAAGGGTTTTTGGTTTTGACTTGAGGTCTGAAACCTGCAGTTCCAGAGCCACAAGTGGCTCACTTAATATTATTGAACAATTAAATATTGCCCTGTTTTATTGTGTCATTCTTTTGTTATGTGCCACTATGAAAAAACACTGGCCCCACCTCGGCCCCCTGGTGGATTTGGTCTAGAACTACCACTGTTCACCAGTATGTGGAAAATACTAGGCAATAAAGCTCATTCTGGTTCTGATTCTGATGGGACACGGGCTGCCAACTATTCCTATCCTGTCTGTTACTCTGTCGTAGTTTTTGCCTTTTTTCCCACTGAGTGTCCTTCATGCTGCCAAATAAATCACTTGAAACTGGGGGAGGCTTCTTGACTGCTTTCTAATGGAGTGCTTTAAGACAGCACAACAATAGGTGAGAATGTCGATCTTAAACTACTCGCCCTCCAATTCAGGACTCATAAAAGCACCAGCAACTGGAACGAGCTTTGACTCATGCTTCACTTTGATGAGAAATACTGGCGTTCTAATACTGCCAGTTATCCAGTAATGCCACAACATCTGGTGATCCCTACTTTCAATTTCCATAGGTTATACGCCATTGTTATTTCTATGTTCTTTTATACTATCATTACTAGCGTTCTCTGGCCGTTGGAGACCCTCACTATTCACACTTGTGCGGTGTGAATAGTTTGGGTGGAGTGCTTATAAAGTGCTAATAAAAAAAACGTTTTATACTTAATTTTAGGGGAAACCTCAAGGCAGGTAAACGTTCCCATAAAAATTCCTTTTGTCTTTTATACCTTGTTGCTTTCTACCGGGAATCAGATCTGCTTAACTACTTTGTTTTCCGTCCTGTTTGAAGTTGCCGTACATGTTTAGTTGAGTTGTTTTGTTTCCCCTCAAAGTCTGATATTAAAGCCGAATCACTGAAATGAGGTTTGGAACGGTTCCACTGGTGCCGATCCTGCGGTTGGCCTCCGCGCCACCGAGAATACCTTCCCACCCCGTGATTTATCTGCATGACTGTCGAACAAATTAACTATATTGCCAAAGTTGTTGGCAGTATATTACAGCTGGCTATAAGAAACGCATCAAAATAATGGAGAAAAATGATTTGGTTGCTGTTGCTTTCTTCCCCCTCCGTCCTTGAACGCCCACAGCTTCATTCTCTGGGTTAATAAATGTGAGCACAACAGGGGGTTTGCCAGCACGCACACACAGTTGTACAAACGGCGAGGTGGAGCCGGTAGCTCGTCTGATCCCGAGTGTTGGAAGCCGGTTCTGCGTGGTGGGTTTCATCCTGCGTTCTCTGGAGACGCAAAAAAAAAAATCCAAGTTACACAGCTCCGGTTTTTTTGTGTGTGTTTGATTTGTTCAAAGGCTAAAGGCTTGATTGCTTTCTCACCACCCATGCAGCATCAGAAGGGTTGATAATAACAGCCTAGAAATCTACATAGAGGAGTGTTTGTTGTTTGTGAAGTTGGTGTTGATTACTGGCGATTTACTCGCTGCTTGTGTGTTTGTCTGAGTGCGTACTCCTCTCATCCCGCCCTCTTCTCTCCCCCGTTTCCCAGTTTCACCGTAAACATGGGGTTTTTGTGTCTGTGTGTGCAAGCTTAGCTGTGCTTTGCACTTCTGACAACGTCAAGCCGAGTAGAGCTGGGAGAAAATATTCTACGGTTCTGTGCAACAGTCTTGAGTTGTCAATTGTTTCTTTACTCTTACCTCCTAAGCTAATGACCAAAAGAAAACTTTACCTTCAAAAACCTCTAAAAACTGGACATATTTTAGCAGAAACCTTTGACGTTATGGACCATTGTTTCTTCTCTGAAGAGGACCTATTTGTCCTTCATTTTCTCAGTCGGATACCTGCAAGCTCACACTAAATTACTGTAGGTGGTGGCAAATGTTCTGCATCAGTAGTGGCGTCAGACTTTATCGAATGTGCTGGAGTCACCACGGCTCCAGCTGCTCTAAAAGGCAATGTAAATAGCCATTTATAACCACAGTAGCACTTCCCTTGTTATAAAGAGTTCCACCTGTGTTTTTAGGAAGACTCTGAAGTTGCCATTCTGATTTGCCTGTTGATGAATAAAACTTCAGTATTGAGATTCAGCTAAGCAGAGCCCCTCCCAGAGCCAGCAGCACACACTTATTTTATTCTGTTAAGACCCTCAAGGTTAAGGTCCTCGTCTAAAGTAGTAATGATGAATCAGTCTCTATCTTTTCTGCTTCAGGAAATGCCCTGAATGAGTAACTCTGATTCAGGAAGAAATGTTCTGATATGACTCCCTATATGAAGCTTGATAAATACATACCTAAATACATACCTGCAGACGGTCCACCTCTCTTCATTTGGTCCTTCAGTGCATGCCGTCAAAGCTAGCATCTAGCCATACACAGTCCGTGTATCTGTGCACGGCCAATCGCTGGATCGGGTCTGCTGTGATAAACTTCTGGCTCCTCCTCCTTCCTTTGTGTTGTATTGTTGCGCCAGGCTGACCTTTTCTGCACACAGAAGTTGGCTTGCTCTACAGCACTTTGTCATCTTTCTTCTTCACCCTTTTACCTGAACGCTGGTTTGCTGAAGGCCAAGGCCTTCAAAGAAACAAGCTCTAAAAATGTCAAAGAAAATGGATTGGTTGCAAAGGACGGCAGTAGTACGCTTGTTGTTAATGTAAGTACGGTCAGAGAGATGTATTTCCAAGTAGGCGCTCAACAAAGGACATTTTTTTAAACTAACTTTTTGATAGGTTTGCTACACGTTTTATAAATCCACTTACACTCAGCAGTGCACTAGAGCAGTCTCACTCAGAGAAGAGAGGATGAACACCTTTAAGCTTTACCAAAACAGCTTCTCACTCCAGCCCGTCTATTAGTCAAAAGTCCAGTTTCTCATTATTTAATTACATAACATTGAAGGGTTTTTTGTTGTTTAATCATTTAACACCGGAGAAGTTACAGTTTGATTTTTTTTTTTTTTTTTTACTATTTATCCTTCATTTTAAACAGGAAAATCTACTCATGGTCTCATTTTCTAGAGAGACCTGTTACATACAGCAGCAACAACAAGATACTAATTAATAAATCCCAAAATTTACATCTTCCCCCTGCAATGAGTCCATCTGAACGCCTGACCAGTACCACAAATGCAATTAGAAGGTCCAAAGTGAGATAGTTACACGAAGATCTAAATCAGTTTCCACTCAGCAGTGAAATAAAAAGATGTTTATTGCTCAGTGGGGTGTTATCCTTTGGTAATCTAGCATTCTGCTCCTATCTGATAGGCTTCCTCTGTCCTTTTAATTACTTCCAAACGCACAAACACATCCTTTTGTCCTCTTGTTTACCAGTGAGGTGGAAATGAATGGATTTAACCCACGGGCACAGGTAATGAACACCAATAGAGGACAGACTGCAGTTCATATTTGGTTTTAAAGTGCTGTTTGAATCAGCGCATAAACGTTGTAGGTTTTATTGTACATTCTTGAGCTCATTAAGAGCAGCGAGCGGACTTCAGGGACCTCTGTTCATTGTCCGGTTTCTAACTATTGATGGAGGCCAGAGGGGGACGGAGCAGGGCTGCGGAGGTGCATGTAAATGAGCGGGAAAAAAAGCACGCAGGGTCTGGTTGGAGAAGAAGAAAACAAGGAAAATTAAAGGTTTTACCGCGTAATGAGAGATAAAAGAGCAAGTATAGGTATGAAAATATAATGTGACAAACACCTGAATAGAAACACGAAAAGTGAATTACATGAACGGCGGCTGAATGAGAAGGAGGACAGGACTGAAGATGAAAAGAAATACGGAAAGATAAGTAGAATAATACATGAGACAGGGGGAAAAATTGACATTATTACTGCCTCATTGCAGTCCCTGCTATCTGCATCTGCTCATATTGTGTTTGCTTTGGCAATAAGTACTTCTTTATTCCTCGCCAGTAAAGCACCTTTTGAAATGAACTGGAAGAAATGAATGCACAAATTTAAAATCCGCCAGCTGAGTTCTTTCCCAGCTCAAAACTCAATCTTCCGCTTTTTCTCTCCCCTCCTATTTTGAGATTGGTGACAGATAAATTGAGTCTTTGCCATTCTTTCTGCGGCCACGGCAATAGACGGGGGGCCCCGGCTTTTCCGCTGGGATAAAAGCCCCACTGATGAAAGCTCTGTGGAGCTTTTATGAGAACTCACCCGCTGCCTCTGCAAGGCGTTTTAATAACATAAACACGCCATATTCATTTATCAGCGACAGAATTTAGAATTTGCATATGGAGACCGCTTCAACGTTTCAAAAAGTCTGATCGATGTAGATGTTGTCTACTCTTCTCTCTCTCAACGAGGTTATGTTTGATGCGTGTCTCATTCATCCTCTTAGTACTTTCTGTCTTTTGCGTCTGCATACATAACAACGCGTTCAAATATGAAACATGATAATGGAAACAGAAATTTCCAAGTCAGGAGCAGAGCTGAAGAGTCATGGGTCAAGACCCTCAACAAGTCTTTATCGCTTAGGGAAGGATTTTTAACTAATGAGCAAGAAATTCCCCAAGTAACAAGGGCTGGTGTCCTGTCAGCTGTGACATCATCAGGGGAGACAGACCATCTATCACCATCTAACATAGAAAGTACTCCTGGATCAATGTGAACTTCTGAGCTTTCTGTGTCTCTGCTCTGTCTTCTCTAAGCCCCAGTGGGTCGAGGCAGATGAGCGTTCACACTGAGCCTGGTTCTGGTTCTGCTGGAGGTTCTCCTCCCTGTTAAAGGGGAGTTTTCCTCTCCACTGTCGCTTCATGCATGCTCAGTATGAGGGATTGCTGCAAAGCCATCAGCAATGCAGACGACTGTCCACTGTGGCTCTACGCTCTTTCAGGAGGAGTGAATGCTGCTTGGAGAGACTTGATGCAACCTGCTGGGTTTCCCTTTCTGACCAATCTGTATATGTATCATGAATTGGTGCTTTAAAAATAAAATTTAATTGAATCTGTTAAATGGTTTAGAAACAAGATCCAGTACTTCTGTTAATGGCTCCCCAGGTCCAGGAGGGACACCCAGATGTCCTGCTGTCACACTCCAGCTCTGTCGCACCTTCTCAGTCCAGAAGGGACATTTAGTCCCTCCAGCGTAATCTGGGTCTCCTTCCAGTGAATAAATAAATATAAGGTTGGGACTGAAAGGCTGAGCAGCAGATAGAAACATTAATGGGTTAGGTTTCGTTTTTGGACTATTTAACGGGATCATTTTGTTTGTTTAATGAATGAAAACTAGCAGGTTAGCATGGCGGCCTAAGGGGTGATGTTCTTGTTGAACGTTTGTTAATCGCAGCTCCTACAGAGCTAAAAATGCACAACAGCGTAGAGATGGATCACTGGGGTTTATCCAGATTCCTCCTCATTCATCATGCTTGTTTGAGCTGAAATTTTAAAGTTTGGCATTAAGGAGCTGCAGGAAAATGCAATTAAGGCATTTGTAAGAATAAATATTTTAATTTATGATGTGGAAAGAGTCAGTCACACTTCTGTGACTAAATTCTGCCTCTTTCCTTGATGCCCATTTTGCTTTGAATCGTGAACTAACAGCTAAGCCATTAATAAAGCCCATCAACCATGATATTGTTATTGTATGCTATTTTAGAAAGAATATAACTTAAGATCATTTCCTTATCCTACTTTTGTTTTTATATCTGGTAAGGAAATTAAATTGCTGACAATTTAGGAGAAAAACCCTCTGAATATTTGTGTAAAGGAAAAATGGTTACCTGTTCCTCAATACTTACAAGATTGCTCTGCTCTCCAAATGACATTTCAATCTGAAAAACTCACACAGAAAGAAAAGGCAATTAGAAGAATTTTATTGATACAATATTATAAGAGTTTGGCGCTCAGACCACGGCAGGAAAACTTCACGCTGAATTATACTTCAATATGCATAAGCAGGCGTATGAGAATAGGGATGTTTCCCCCCAGGCCTGAAACTGGTGGTGGAGTGGAGATAGAAGAAGTTTGTTCAGTCCATATGATGATCTGTTTGAGCTTTATGTCCAACTTGATAAACACAGCTTTGCATGACTGTCCATGATGAGCAAGCATGAAGCGACTGTGGAGAAGAAAAACTGCCCTTTGGGAAGAAACCTCTGGCAGAACCAGGCTCAACATGGTGGTCTTCTGCCAGACCGTTTTAAGGAGTAACTGGGAATTCCATAAGAGTCCAGGAGGAATTACACTCTATAGGGACGAGGTTGAAGGAGGACCGTAGGAAAGCCAGGCGGAGCTGTGCTACGATGGTGGAGAAGGGGATGGAGGTGGGTTGAATCCGGTCATCAGAGTCCAAACCAGACACGCGCAGCCACCGCTTGCTCGCTGAGGAGAAGGCCGAGACAAGGATGTGGAGTTCTTTTAAGATGAACCCAGAATGCTGATTGGCTTCGAGGAGGAACAGTTCAAAGCTGATTGGCTTGCGTCGGAGGCAGATGAGTCTCTGATTAATGGAGGTAGGCCACAGAGTTTCTTCAGTCTGAATTTTCGCTTAAGCTCCATAATATTGCAAAGTAAATATAATATTAAGTTATGACTTCTGAGGCCAAAAGGCTGTTTTTCTGTCTGGCATTCTGACCAAACGGTGGAACAAGACGGGGCCTAAAATATATGAGCTTTCTAATTCTTTTCAGCTTTTTCTTGTTTTGTGGATGTACTTGATAGAAAACAGGAACGATTATACAAAAACACAAAAAAAAAACCTGGTCATATTATCTTGGAATGATAAATGTTGCTGGTATTTCCATTTTACATCAGTGTTTTGAAAGTGAGGTGATGTTTTCCCCCCCACATTCCCTGTTGCAGCTTACCGGATGGGGAATCCGGTTGGCTAAGTGTCCTGGGAAGGAATATCTGGAGACGGTAGCCTACTTGCTTATTTAAATCCAGGTTGTATCTGGCATCAATAAAGAATCAACCAATGCTTGTATGACCTTCAAAGTTTTAGGATCGTTTTTGGGGTGCGTGATTGTTAACGTATGAATGTGTCGGTTCAGAGGGTGTGTCTGTGTGGAGCAGCTTGTTTGTCACCTGCATCTGTGAGGAATTTAAAATGGTGGGAATAACAGAAACATCACAAAGGGACAGTTCGCCTTGGCTGCTGGAGGCTGCAACAGCTCCAGGCAGGCACCAAGCACCCCCCACAGAGTAGCCATACGCTCAACACAGTTGGGCGCCGAACCCCCAACCCACCTCTGTCGCCACGCCCCCCCAGAGCAGGTCAATCACCCATCCCAGTCAGGTGCCCCCAGAAGCACCCAGCAGCAGGACCACCCAGTGCTGAGGGGGAGGGAGGTCAAGGAGTTGGGGCAACCAACAGGGCCCAGCTTAGTCCTCGCATCCAACAGCCGGCCTGGAGCGTCACAGAGAGCCATGGGCCAACCCGCCTCACCACGGCATGGACCGAACCACCACACCACACCGGTGGAGGTTCCCGTCCCCAACATCTGGTACCACCCTCATGCCAGCAAAGTCTGTCCTCCGACACCCTACGGCCCCATGGTGGCGTGGTGCTGCAAATGTTGGCCGTGAGAGAATGGACACAGCATGGATTTTGGGGGGCAGCATAACTCCCCTGCTGGGGGCCAGCTTCCCGCTGCCACATACACCTCCACTCCTGATGATTTGTTCTCTTAACAGAGACCGAGCCCTGTCGTGGGTCGCCTGTCGGTACCTTCCCGTTGCGAAAAGAAATGAGCACTTGCATTCGACAAGAAAGAAGAGGAACACAGGGCCTCATTTAACGTTTTTTTTCTTCTTGATCTGGAGGCTGTTTCATACAGGAGTCTACCGTATAATCATATGCAGGCGACTTATAGGAAAACACAGAAATTCACAAAGACTCGGTGGGAGAGCGTTCAGATCCTCGCTCGATGTGGTCTCACTGTTGTGACATTTGGAAATGAGAGTCTTTGCAAATACCCAATTAGGCCCTCCTGTCTTCGCTCCTTCCTGTTTGATCTCCTGAAAAATATCTCATTGACACAATAAAATCACAGAAGCCTTAAACATTTAAAAAAAGACCTTTCTGCTCTTTCTCTCTCACAGTGCAGGGATTTATTCTCCATTTAAAACATCTAGTTTTACACCAGACATCACATTTAGACATCAGGTGGTATGTCTGCGTATGTCTAAATGTCTACTACTTTATGATGGTGAAGCAAGCTGCTGTTTATTTTAACCTGGTGAAGTTACTGTTCCTGAACGTGAGCGTGTGAAGTTTCAGTGAAACATGCTATCCGTCTAATAATTAAAAACAATTACCTTAATAACACAAACATTTGCAGCAGACGTCTAACAATGTAATCTTAGTAGAAACCGCTTCAATCTGCCATGATAATACTTTTAGATCAGCTTTCAGTTTACCTGTGATAAACGGCTTGTTAATGAAGAAGCTACGGCCTAAAATTATAGGGTTGGGTCTTCAGGTTATATTGCAGTTCTAAAATATAAAATATAGGTTTGTCTCAAAAACATAAATTTTCTGCACATGCTGTACATAACCTGAGCCACAACTCTTCTCTGGAAATTAATTTTTATCAAATAAGAAATTATATTTAACTACAGTATTGTTGAGACCATAAGGCGCACTAAATATTCTTTCCAAGTGTGTAATATCACCCCTTCTGTCAGGAGGACAGAGTAGCTGTACTACACTGCCCTGTTTCTAACACAAGGCCGAAATAAACATAACTTTTATATTGAATTAACTTACAAGGTTTATTGTTGCTAGTGCGTACTCAGGGCGCGGGCTGCCTTACATGAATCCACTTCTACTTTACAGTCAGGCAGTCTGGTAGACAGCTCAGGGGTCCTATCAGGTAGTGACACAGTGTACCGTAAAGCTCCTAATATCCACTGAGCAGAGCAGCTTCGTTGCTAACCAAAGTCGTTAGCATTTTAACAGATTTTTGAGCAAATTGTACCACATAAAATCAGTCAGTAAGCACAACGGTGATCATATTTAATGCGCACCGTCAATTTATGAGAAGATTTAAGGATTAGAAGTGTGCCTTATAGTCCTAAAAATGCGGTATGTAACTTCATGTTTAACTTACACAGTAGGAAAAAAAACAGTTGGAATATAGATGGTCTTTGCAGGATTTTTGTGAGGTCTTGCAGCGAGCCCGTCATTGCATGAAAGGCAAGAAATTCAGTGTGATGAGCCTGCAAAAAGCCTCTGCTATGAAACTCGCTGGTTTACTGCAACGGTAGAAGCTTTTCTATGCCATGGCGTCCAGACGCAGCCGCGCTGCTTGGACGTTTAGAAGATACCTGTGACAGTGGCGTCACTATGGTGGCAACGCCTTCATACATCCTGAGCCAGTCCCAACAAAGCGGACGTGGGGAAAAAAAAGAAACCTGAAGATGATTTTTTACTTTGTATTGGTGCAAAGAAACTGATTTCTAATCAGCAATTTAACACCTAAAGGCTTTGTTTTTAAAACACTCTTTTTAGCCATATTTTTTACAATGTGGTGAGCATAGCAGGTCTGATTAGTTTGATTATACGTCTTCATCCTGGTAATACAGTGATGAATATGGTCCTGACATTGTTAAAACCTTTTCTGGTTTTATCTGTCGGATTAGGTTTTTTTCCCCTGGAGACATCCAGGTAAGCAGAATGTTGAATTAATGCTAATCAGTGTTTGACCAGATGATCAGATGATGGACCTAAACACAATACGACTGGAACGGCTTAATCAAAGTTCGCTTAGAGGAGATTACACCACTTCTCCTGAATTTTCTTCCCATCATTTGACCGAGTGTCACTAGGAACCATGAGTTTCCCAAAGAGGCCGGTGACTGTACCTGTCGTCATGTGCGAAACATATTTTTTTTTTGCTAAACAGATTTTGCTGCTCAGAAAATAAAATGTTAAAAAAAAGGTTTGGTTTCCACAAAGCCTTTCATCTTCTTTTTACATGAAGATTTAGATGATGTGACCGAACACTTATTGGATAGTAAAGCTCCCGTAGAGAGACAGAACAAATGATCATCGGGGGACCCACATAAGTTTTGTCTTTATGAAAGTGAAATGTAGAACATAATGTTAAAAAAGAAGCCCTGTGAGGGATGGTTCTTTGAGCGATCAAGGGAAAAAGGTTTTGAAACACAGATCACTCTTCAAAAGACGAGTTAAAACACCGGAGGTATCGTCGTGCGGTGTGTCAAACTCTCTCGGGTTAATGTAGACGACGTTTTCTTTTGTAATTCATCCTGCCGGTTGGAGATATAATTGAGTGACATTATTGTAACGAGCAGCCGTATTCCTCCTCTTCTTCTGGGCCCCCCAGCATCTTTTTCCCAGCCACTGACTTCTACTTTTTTATTATGAAGGGGAATTCATTAAGCACCTCCCTCCTCTCTGTCTCCATCTCATCGCTCTCCTTCCAGGTCGCACCCCGTATCTCCCCGCCTGTCACTCTGTCATTCTCAGCCAATTAGTGGCTGGCTCCAGGTGTTTAACCCCAGGCACTGCTATCAATTGCCTCATTATGTTACTGCTTTAAATCTTTCCCTGCAGCTCCCTGATTCCGTCCCGTTCTCTGAACCGTATTTTATCAACTCCATCTCTTGCCAAACATCTTATTCGCTTCTCCATTTGGTTTTCCTTTTTGGTAATTTATTGTCTTTCTCCTAAATTGTATTTTTTTTTTTGCTCCTTTCTTTCTCATTTCTTGCCGTTTCCCAGCCTCTTTAATACACCATCTCCGCATTCAATATTTCTGCAGATTCCAACAACTCAATTGTCCCTTTCTCTGCCTGTAGGCAGCAATGGTATTAATAAAGCTGGATTCGAAATAGATTTCCTTTCTGCTCCATTTTGAATTACATTACTGCGTAGTTTGGCTCTGAGCATTCTTCTTCCTGTGGCTTGATAACACAATATACATTCATTCTGTGTCTGTCCTGCTGACGGATTGCAGTCTCAACAACATAGGATGCTGCAGTACTCTAATCGGTCTGCGGCTGCAGCAGGGTATGATGCTTTTTTAAATTTGACTTCAGATCAATAAAGCAGCATATGAGTCGGAGATTAAGTGGTAATTTTAAGGCAGATCAGGCTTCGGTCTCCTGCTTGGCAGAGCAAATGATGGTCCTTGTAGGAATCTAAATCTTTAAAGCAAAAACTGAAAATTGACATAATCATATGCACTACACCATTCAGGGTTTTTCTCATTTATTTTTTCCACACTTGGACCGATTAAGGAGTTTAGACCAACAAAACGCACAAACGCAAGATTTGCAAAGCCCTCACAAAGATCTGCTCCACTTCAATTATTTAGAGGAGCATTCTTCCATTTTTGTCTATAACGACGTAAATTACTGCCAGGTGATAGGCACCAGATTCTCAAAGAGCAGCGATTTTTATGTCAACTATTTACCATGTTCTAAAAAACGGATGTGAATTTGAAAGGACGACAAGGGAAGGGTGCAGTGCTGGGACTCTACACTACAACACAAGAAAAAAGTCCTGAACAGTTATTAAAAATAGCGTACTCAAAAAAATTCAAAAAGTGTGCAACTGAGATGGTGGATTTTACATTTTTTTCACAAAGCACTTTTGAGTAACAAGACAATTCAAAATGCTGAACATAGGGAGAGAAAACATTACAGAGGACAATGCGTTGCAATGAAATAGTAACTAACTTCAACACTAACATTCAAAGACATAAAAAAGTAAATAAGTAAATGCTTGGGAGTCACTGATCTAAAATACTCTGGCCAACTTTTCTGAAAATTAAACTAAGATAGAAAAGAATCCTGGTGCTTAATTGTTTCTTTTCGTTGACTTCTGTTTTTCATTGTAAGTGAGTCATCTTGTACTGATTAGCTGCCATCGGCTGGTGTTTTTCTCAACTGACAGTCAAAGAAATAAAATAAAATGAGCAAATCGCTTTTAAAAGATGTGCAAAATGTGTATGCATATTTATGCGTAACGAACCCCAACAGACTATTTATTTACAAGAATAGAAAACTTAAAACTTTATTCAGATAAAACAATTCCACCCTCTTCTGTAAGCATCTAACGTGTGCCGGTTGAATAATTAGTTGAAATCAAGATTTAGAGAAGGACCTTAAATGGATGTGCAGGTGACAGTGGGCCGTGGAAGTTTCACAGGCTGTGGAAATTAGACTTTTTTCCAAAAGGAAACTAAAAGTTTGTGGTACTGGCCTTTGTTGGGCCTTTGTTGGGCAGTACCATAAAGCTTGGAGCTCCACACTACTCCAGACATTTTGAATTGAGAAAGCTTTCTGGATAGGAAGCCAAACGTCTTCAAACTTCGGAAAAAGGTCCAATTGTTTTGTTTTTTTAACTTTTTTGGAATAAATACAGTAACTACAAGAACATTTTAATTACTTTTAGTTCCCTTTTTTAAATTACTTTTAGTTTCCTTTTTGCAGTGTTGCTGCTGTAGTATGACTACCTCCTGTCTTGCTGCTGGGGTGAGCCTCGCCGTAGTGTTTGACCGTTGGACATGACGCCGTCTTTCACCGCCTCACCTTGGCAGCAGAGTTGGGCTGTTCCAGTTTTAAGCCTCCTACGCAGCCGTTTCTGTAGCCGCTAATGACTTTGTTTCAACCTACACCAATGAGCATTAGCACATTTCTGGTATGGTCTGTTCAGGGAATCCTGCAGAATCTCTGACTTTTCCACATGTATCTATAAAACTTTATCCTGGTCTGAAGGCAAAGGGTAATAACACCAAATACTGTTATGATTTAGATTTTCTTTCTTCTTCTTCTTCTCGCTCTTTTGGATTTTGTAAACTGATCAAAGTAAACAATCTTTATAAATGTAAAAGCATTCTTAGTTTACAGCAATTTTTTCATACCTGCCCAGAGCTTTTGTACAGTCCTGCATATCTCTCCCTGATGCAGAAATACCACATGAACACGATTCATCCTTGGCTTTGAGGAGCGCCTCAGTGCTTCATTATTGAAAATCAGACGCTGCTGTGAGGGAGAATTTGTTCCTTTCAGTCGGTTTCTCAGCCACAAAATACATGAGGTGAAAGAAATTAAATTTTTTTTATATCTAAATATAAAAGATTATATTTACAATATTAAGGATGATGATCCTTGAGACCTTAATGGGCATTTCTACATAATTCTATCAGGGCTGCTATCTTTTTGTAAACTATATGCTTATGTTGTTGACACCAGTTTGACCTCATGTTCAGACCAACTAAAACCATTACCTGATTTATATTAGCGGTAGCACAGAACACCTTAATGTTTTTTTTTAAGTCAATTGGGTAATAGAATTACTGTATTTGTTTTATTGCCGATATTTTTCTTTGTTTTCTTTTGCTAAATATTTCCAATGTTCATTCTTGCTTTTGTGACCTCAATGCTTAAAAGGAAATACAGGGTTGGCACAAACTTCACTGGTTGCCTTTAGGGATTAGAAAGATCTTCGTCGTTGTGTCGAACCGTTTTTAAAACAAGCTGCTTGGCTCCAAAGTTTAATTCAGATGCTCCAAGTAATGGTTTAACTATCCGTCGTTGACTCCATGCTGGGAGGTGTAATTAAAATCCACTAAAAGGCATCTGCTCCGACTCGATTTAATCCAATTTATCCAAGACGAGGAGCTGCGGGGTGTCGCTTTGTCTGCTGCTGCTTTTCTGTGTGGGTCTTATTGTGTCGGCGCTCTTGTGTTCAGTTTATAATCTCCACATCTGATGGTACATGTGTAAAGATGCGTATCTGTAAGACCTCGTCTCTGACGAGACAAAGTATTAAGGAATTTGTGTCCGTGTATCAGAGCGATGAGCCAGTTTATTGAGTCTTAAAGCTGTCATGATTAGGAGGCTGGTAACAGTTTAGGTATTGTTAGGTAGGCTGGTACCTCATTAACTTATCGTTAATGAGGAGTGTCCTGACATGCTTTGGATATGAAGGGACATTCATTTCTATGTGATAGGTAGTCTGTCCTAATGATGTAAGAGGCTACCTTATTATAAATTTACTATCAAAATCCAATCAAAGATGTTTCCATCCTGGGTTGTGGTATTAAATTTGTAACGGGGGGGTTTTCAGTACCTGTGGACCTTGATCCAGATACATTCTTCCAGTCTAGAATAAGCTGAAGGCTGAAACTGAGTTCTGACTTCGAGGAATCGTAGTGAAAGTCCAGTGCGAAACTGAAACCAAACAAAATGAAGCTGTGAAATGTTTTAGCATCTCCTACCCAAACAGAGTCCCCTGGACTGTTCCCCTAATTTTCCAACTGTCTGAGCATTTACTGGACCTCTGTGAGCAACATCACACGTCCACACTGAGGCTACACCAGTATTACGCCTGTCCAAAACCTGAAGTTATAACAAGTTACATGGCTTACTAAAAGAATCATATTACAGCAATCATTTATTTTAAATCACTTAGCTTAGATACAACTTATTTAGCCCAATTACATGAAAAAGACAGAAATCTTGGATTTTTTGAATGAGCTTTGTAGTATGTGATATGTCAGAGCAGGGGTTCTGCTAAAGAAGAACTCAGAGACATGTATGTCTTTAAGTTTTATTGCAATTAAATTATTATTATTATTATTATTATTATTATTATTGTGCAAAGAGATTTAGCAAAAGCATGTGGTACTGTGCAGCCTCGCTTCTGTCAGTCTGCTTTAGGGCAGCTGTGGCTACAATGTAGCTCACCACCATCACGGTGTGAATGAATGATTGTAGTGTGAAGCGCTCTGGGGTCGTCAGACTTAATAAAGCACTATACAAAGAAAAGCCATTTATATACTGCATGTTGCTGCAGTCCTCAGGCTCATAACATGTAAACGTATATGTATATGTAAATGTATAAACAGAGCTGCTTTTCAAAAACGGAGGTAGAACTACAAAGCTGGTCAGAAAGCAGTAGAAGCCGTGCTCTGCAAAGGACTGCAGCTGATAACTTCAGCGGAGCAACAGCGCTCCAGAAACAAACAGGTGTAGTGCTCAGAAACCAACCAAATTCATTTGAGGGAAGCTGCACACATGTGCCATTTTCAGGTGGGCGCAAGCTCTATGAGAGCAACTTTCAATGTTACAGCCAGCATGCAAAATCCAATGTGTGCCTGACAACCGTCAATGCAGGTGAACCTGGGATATATGGTGCAAGTAGCATCGTGCTGTAGGGGTACTTTTCTTTAGCAGGACAGGAAAGCTAGTCAAAGCTGATTGGGAGGAGGGTGGAGCTAAATACAGGGCAATGCTGGAAGAAACGGCAGAATACTTGAGACTGATGGCTTCACCTTTCTTCAGGACCAGTCCAAACCTGCAGCTAAAAATGCATCAAATAACGGCCCAGACAAAGAGGGCCCAGGATCTGTGGCAAGACTTAAAGAACTGAAGCTCACAGATGCTCTCCATCTAGTCTGGCTGAGCTCAAGTCACAATTTGAATCCACGTTGTTCCGGTCTGGCACATCAAATCACAATCAAATATATTCAGGTCTGGGGTGGCACTGTGACAAAATGTTGAAAATCCAAGAGGGTAAAACGCCATTAGAAGCCCTAAACATCCCCCAAAAATTACATTTGGTGGTAAAACTGCATGAGCACCGCTAGCTGGGTGTTGATCAAGAATACTAGTCCAAAACACACACACACACACACACACACACACACACACACACACACACACACACACACACACACACACACACACACGCTCTCCCATGAAGATTACCCTCAGAGGCACACAAGCAACATCAGAAGAACTCCTTGTGGTGTTTTTTCTTCCCTTGTAGGGTTTAACCAGTGTGTGTGTGTGTGTGTGTGTTGTGTGTGTGTGTGTGTGTGTGTGTGTGTGTGTGTGTTATAGAGGTTAGGCTGTTATTAGTTTGGAGGGAGGATGCAGATAAAAAGTGCAGCCACTGCAACATATCAACAGTCACACAGCTAATGCTGAAGATGCAGCATTAAAGCCTCAGGTAAAGAGCGAGTGTGTGTTGGATTGGTGGAAGTTTGCTTGGATCTCCAGATTTTATTATATTTCTAGCCATTGGCCAGAGTAGTTCCAGTAATAAGTAATTTCCCCTTCACCTTCTGGTATATAAAATATCAGACATACAAACACAAGCAGACGGCGGCAGGAATGAAAACTTGTCCCTGCCATGTTTCTCCCAGAGGGAAGCTCTCTGTGTTTTCTCTGACACGGCCTCCCCGTTTTTTGTCTACTCTCAGTTTTTTATGTTCTTGCCTTTTGGGTCTCCTTTGAAAGCAGAAAAGTGAATCAAATGCACAAAAAGCCTAAAGAAAAAAAAAAAAGTAAGTAGCTCTGGTATGTGAGGCCATGGACAGAGAAATTATTTTCATCTTTACAAAGCATCATTTTAAAAAGCTGATTTTATATAGTTAAATGATACGGAGTGAAAAACTATTTTATGTAAAGTGAATTTATGACTTAACTGGACGACATTTTTACAATTTTTTTTAGTTTATACTTCTTCTACAAAACTCCAAAGTTCATGTTTTTTGGAGAGAGAGACAATGACTCTTCACTCAACCTGTACTCATTTCATTGAAAAATATCAATTGAACAGAAATAGAAACAGAACAAACAAGGAAAATCATGATTTTACCCAATTAGAGGGAAAGTTCACATTAGACCAGTCCTGCATTTTCGCATTTCCTTTGCCTTCTATATACAAGGCAATGCAAAAATCTGGAGTCTCCGTCAGTTCACACATTTTAGGCTATATATGAACATTAAAACACAATTCAACCTTTTTCTTTACCTGAATCCATGAATTGTGCTAAAAATAAGTTCTACAAACAGAAAATAGTACTAACAAGGTGACTTTCAAAGAGAGATATAGGTTAAACATGTGGTATATCATAGACGAGTATCTAAAGGATGAAACATCTCACATCTCACATCTTTGCTCTTCTCCTATTTCCTTAAAGCTTTGGCGCTCAGATACTGTTTATCTACTGGAGCTCATTTGTAGGTAAAAACTGGCCATTTTTATGGGGGGGGGGGTCTTCACTGGTTCAGTTTTCTAATTTTTTAACATGCATTGCACATTATGCTGTCATGGTGAGCTACAAGAGACTGGACTGAAAATGGAAGAAAAAGCAGCGAGAGTGGTGGAGAAATCAGGAAACAGCAAAGTATGATTAAAAGGACAAGAAATAACAGCGCAATACTTTGCAGGGGTAAAAATTAGTTCACAACACAGTAAAAACAGTTAGAACAATGACCAAGACAAAATAAGAAATAGAAAGGTAGATATAAATAGTTGTAAGATTAAAACTAAAATAACGGGAGAGCTGCATAGCAAAGGGCGAGGAGTGTAAAGAGGAAGAAAGATTGATTTCAGCTCGTCCTCTTCCCCTCATTCTCTTCTCACCGGAACGGCTCCCTCAAGTCTTTGGATTAATGGCTCCATTTCTGCTGCTCATTCATCAGATTCAGGAAAGCATCCCAAAACACAATCCCTCACCAGGCCCTCTCCTGAACTAGATACCTACCAGCCAAAACATCCTGTGGGCTCTTAGGTACTTTCAAAGACAGACAGAACAACTTTATGTCGGCTTCAGGTCGAATCAGCGACAGCTTGGTACCGTCTTTAAGAATGTTTGCTTGTTAGCCCTCACTGTGGTGATAACCAGCAGGTCAGGCTTTGGGTTTTAGACAACTAGA
Organism: Fundulus diaphanus; assembly: GCA_037039145.1. NCBI lineage: Eukaryota > Metazoa > Chordata > Actinopteri > Cyprinodontiformes > Fundulidae > Fundulus > Fundulus diaphanus. The sequence goes on from CM073126.1 coordinate 5,987,043, forward strand.
TTTTACCTGATCAGACAGAACATGTGATCCGACAGCCTGGAGCTTCACATCATTGGTCGTCAAATTAAAGGCATCTGTCGAAGGTTCTTAAGAATTGAAAATACTGCACAGCACAGTGATGAAAGAGCAAAACATGGGTATAAAAGAAAATATATAGCTTTTAAAGAGAACTGGATTACTGAGACAAATATTGTATTTTCTGCTTTTAAATCACTGGTTTCTTATCTGCTGTAACAATGCATAGTACTATCTTTTATTACTTTTCTGGAACTTGCAGGGCATTTTCCAGAAGGTCAAGTTAAGTTCCTGGAAAGTAGCTTGCAAGGTCCAGGAGGGTATGCTGAAAATAATTGGAAAGTAACAAGTTGCAGGTGGCCTGATAATAAAGTGTGACTGTAATATCTGGAGGAGTTAATGTTTGCTGGCAGGAAGCAGTGTGTAGGTTCTGGATTCCAGATAATTATATAAAAAGAAATGCTGGACCCACCTGTGAGCTTTCAAGCAGGCTGCAAGTAATCTGTAAGTTCTAAGAAGATGAAATCCAAGTTCTGAGATAGTAAATTCCACAAAGTTCCCTGTTATCATATTAGTTAGTTAGGAAAATAGATTAAATTTCTGCAAGTCTTTCTACATTAAAACGCTGACACCAAAGTGTTTTAGGGGAATTAACTTGTAACTTTCAAAAATAGCCTCTACGTTCTAGGAACGTTGTTTCAAAGAGTAAGCTGTGACTTTTAGACAGTACAACTCAAAAACTGCAGGGAACGTACTAAGTGACAATTCGCCTCATAATAAAGCCCTGGCCCTGAAAAGTAACCTGCAGGTTTTGTGTAAAGTCTCCTGTAAGTTCCAGAAATTAATCTTTAAGTAATACATTCCCAGAAATGAAAAGGTGAACGCCCTCTGTGTTCCAAAAGCAACCGGTGAGCTCTTGTAGATAAGAGGTCCAAAAGGTGCTGAGAGGCTCAAAGATCAGGTGTGGCGAAGACTCCAGCAACGCTTGAAGTACCAGCTGACAACTTAATTAGTCACCTTCGGCTTGTGGCTTTCATCAGGGACATTACAGATCCTCAAATCTTTTGCGTTTAAATAAAAACATATCCAGAAACAATCTAATAATCCAACCACAGTCTGACCAATCAGCAGTCAAGGGGATGGTGCTTCTTCACTTCACCATTTTAAAGCGAACTCTCCAGGAATTGACCCTTTAAGTTCCGGGTGAGCGCTTTAAAAGACGTCAGTAAGTAATTGGATAGGTAACAGATCACCTCCTAAAGCCCGTAACCCCAACATGAACCTGTAAGTTCAGGTAAAGTAACGTTTAAGTTTCAGAATGTTGCTGGAAAGTCTTGGTAAGTAAGCTGCAAGTTCGTAAAAAGTATAAAATGTAATATGTTTTGCTACCACACTTGGCAGGTTTAATACTTAAGGGACTTGCTGCTGACTTTTTATTTTTCTTGTCGTTATTGTGGCAGTGATGTTCAGCCCTTTTGTCCTTCGTTTATTGATGATCGCTCTTCTGACCATCCACAGAGGGCGGGCGTCTGTAATCTCTCTGCTGCATGCCCCGCTGTCCAGCCTGGTCACATTGTGCCGTAGCGGTGCCATCTACAATGCCCTTTCACAGCGTGTGATAGCTAACATGCCAAACCTTGACCGTTCCTGATTAATGAGCCGAGCAGCCGCGGTTGGGACCGTATCCCTGTGGAGCCGTACAATTGTTCTTCCTCCATGCATACATATTTTAGGCCATCTGTCAGTTGGCATGTTCTCACTCTCCCAAAGAGCGCTCCAACCCCAGCTCCTCCATGCTCCTTATTGATTATTAAGTCTCCTTTTTAGACACTTAACGATCCTGTGATCCTTTGCGCGTTCGTCTGTCGCTCCGTTGATCTGGACAAATGTTAGAGGTCGAGGCGGGTCAGGGGTGGGTGTGAAGAAACAACCGAAATGGGTGTGGAAAAGAATAATTAGCGGGGTGTGAGGAAAGAGCAGAGGAGAAAATCTGGCATTTGTCATGTCCAAGGTCATCTAGGGAGGTCTCATCACTGTAATGATGTAAACAGAGTTATAATTTAAAAAAAAAAAGCTCTCCTGCTTTCCATACCGCCCCTTCTCTCTGCATCTCTCCCTGTACTGCACTCAAACTCTTCTTATCTGGTTGTTTTCTCAGCGAATTTTCTAAAATGTGTTTCCAGCTGACCTTCGACTCCATGGAAAATGAGATGGAAATGAACTTCAAACCCCCTGGCACTAGATGAAGATGGATCTATTTAAACAAAACCATTAGAAAAGATCCAAACTTTACTTTAAATCTGGCGATTAACTGCAGTAAATCTGCCTCCGTCTCTGATTAGGGAGAGTTCATGTAGGCATTAGGTAGATTAACTGAACGATTAGGTTTCCTTAAAGCCAAACTAAAAAGCCGGAGGATTAGTCTAGTTGTTGTTGTAGGGGAGGCCGAAGGTTTTATCCCAGAACTCTGAGTGCATTTATGCTTTAGCCACCTCAACTTGAATTTCTTCATTGCATCGGCTGTCGCAGCTGCCAGAGACGCTCTGATGTGTTGCAGTTATTCATGAAAACCTGTTTTAATTCATTGGGCGACTCCCGCGATGAGTGATTATGTCTGTAATTTAGGAGTTACGGTGTGTGTGTGTGTGTGTGTGTGTTATTACGGATACATCCCTCGATCTGCTTTGGTGGCATAATTGCTGGATAGTTCATGTTTGTTTTCTGGAGGAGTTTAGATCTGAAATGAGGGTTTACGTTCTCACACTGGAGGAATAAAAATACTATTTTTGGATTGCGCAGCCTGTCTGAGGGAAACGTGCCTATTTTACTTCCATTACTCACTTGATTGGACGTACTTATAGTAAGTCACCATTAGCTTGGTCTAGAAATGTTTCTCGGTCTTCTTCTCATGAAACATAGAAAAGAAGTCACGACTATTGCGAGCTCTGCAAAGCTAAATTGTAACATTCATCTAGATGTATGTGATCTTCAGGGCGGTTTAGTGTGTTTAACTTGTTACCAGTTGGTCTCCTTCCAAAGAGAAACCTGCATTAATAAACATATTGTAGTTATGAACAGATTTAATTTTGTACAGAAAATATTCTGTCTGCAGTGAGAGTTCATACATGACTAAGTAAAATGATAAATCTCACTTCTAATACTATTACTAATGCTAAGAATAATGATGATGTCACTGGTAATGGTGATGATATTGTTAATGTTGAATTTCACTTTTATATGGCAGAAAACGTCATTCCACTATTTGCTTCCATCTTTGTGAAATCCTCAAACTTCATTAGTTTTTGCATCATTTAAACACTTTTTGGCTTTTACAAAACTATGGTAGCACTAACGTTATTTAAAAAGGGACAATGTACAGCTCAAACATAAATGTCACCATTTGATGCGCTGCACTAGATTATAGCATGAACTAATTCGCGCCTGCAGTCCCTTAACTTTGGTACATTTACACGGAATATGTCTTTAAAGAGTCATAAAATCTTCAGGGAGTTACAGTCCTAAAAGTTTACATACAAACAAGCAGAATATCACCCAGACATGCAATATTTGAACACGTTAAAGCAAAAGGAATCTGGTCTCATCTATCTCAAACGGAACCAAAGTGACGGCTTTCGGGTCCAGTTTAGTGTCACTTCTTCCCTTAGTGGTGCTCCTAGGCATCCGTTTTGTGTTGAAATGTCAGTGAATAAGGTAGGATGCTTTAAGTGGGAGGTGTTGTTGGCCAAATGGATTAAATGCCGTTCTGACTATGGATGCAAGTTATAGATTAATGAGTTAATCTAAAGTTGATTGATCTTATAAATCGTCTAACCATTAATTGATAAGCAGCCATTTTCTTAAAAACCTCAGTTTTATTTTGTATCAAGAGGGCCTTTCCATAACATGAAGAGCCATTTTTTTCACAATATGCTGAATTTTAAAAAAATAGGCCCATTATTTTCACGCTATTTGACATTTTTTTAAAAATTTATATTCCACTAACTCACTCTGGTTGCGTACAATGTTTTTCTGAAGGATTATCATGTCCTGCGGGTGGAGTATTTGTTATTTTTGTCTTTTAAGCTTTGTTTTTGCTCAACTTGTTAATGAATGTAGCCTTTTCTGTGCATATCGACTATTACAACATTATGTGAGCGAGGTTACGTTACTCCACATCAGTACATTTGGTCAACAAGCCAAAGCAAAGGAGACAAGCGAGTGTGGAACTCCCAGCATAAATGAAAAAAAAGAAAAGAAAAGTCCAAGATCAAGTGTAAAAAGGCGCATGAAGATGGTTGATACCAAGAGGGATAAAACTGGAGTTGCGCAGGGAAAACAGTATGACCAGTCGGCTCGGTCGGGACTTATTTGGTTGCTGCATCAATGGCGACCATCTGGCTTCCTAATAGTTCTGGGGTGCTGCCAGTAGATGGCGCAATGTCTGTTTATGTCAGCTCATCGTGCCGGTTGCTGGGGTTCTATTTAGGATCAAAAACGATTATCAAAACACTATCAGGACGGATGCCTGGAGAATACAGCCTTATTTCATCACACTCTTGATTTTGGTATTTTTGGTATAGGCATAAAACGTGGTCATATACCTTTTAACGATTTGTTGTGCCACATGTATTAAATACTGACTGAATAAACAAAAAAAGTGTTTTTCTCACACATTATTAAACTTTGAAATATTAAAAAAATATGACAAAACAGGATCATATTAAGTAGCTCAATAGAAACATATAAGATGAATTGAATAAAATCTCTGAAAAACCTATAATCCTCACAAAAGCCCTCGCCATCAACCGTGCTTATTGGCATAATTTCTTTTTCTTTCATGTTACAATTTTTTTGCGTAATTCCTTCCACTTTTCTGTCATCACATCCTTGCCTTTCAAGCACATTGGAAGTTTTGGATGAGAAGCTGACACTGCTCCGCCATGCAGTACGACTGAATGGGTGCTAATTGCGTGACAAATTAAGAAACCTGAGTGTTTATATTTAAAACCAAAATGGCATAAAGTGCATTTCGCATCATTAAACAGTGTAAAATAATCCCACACTGGACTCGGTTTGGATCGTTTCACGTTGTTGGTCTGGCAAGGCTGCGCCGTAATTAATTCTCCTACAACTACCATGGTCTGGCTACAATTCAGGATGAGCAGTGGCGCCCTCTTTTGGATGGCTGCTATACATTCACACTAAAACGAGGTCCATCTGGGCTGAGATTATCAATTAATTGGATGGAATGAACTCTAATCTAATAAACCATTATTCCAAAATTCATCTTAAATTGATTGTTTTTTTTGTATCCCCAGTGCTGACCATTGTTGCTTTCAATCTAATGTCTGGTTAGACATTGTGGATGTAAAAAAAATGGATTGTGGGAGCATAAATATCAGTATTGGTGAGCAATGTGCCATTTCACGGCCCAGAACAGGTCTTCTGGAGTCATTGTACTTTATTAAAACAAAATGCATTGATTCATTACAGTGGTGTGAACATCAGTCCTGCCCACTGAGCACCTGTAAGGGCTTCAGCCTCTATACCGCTCTATAAGATAAGTGACGGGAACAAAGCGGTGTTGCATATTAAAAACTTTGTTTACAAAACAGCGGTTATGAAATTCTGTCTTTGGTCAGCAAAACAAAGCCTGCAGCAGATGGGTACCCCCCGCCCCCCCCCGCCCCCCCCCACCTAACCTCACCCAAGCTCTGACCTAGGGATTAAATAAAACAGAGGACACTATCAGTTTAAATCCCTGAACCAGCTGCTCTCTAAGACATTTAATACTTGCCACACAAAGTAAAACCTTGAGCTTGAGAGAGCTAAATGTGAACATTTTTAAGAATTGACAACTCTAATGTCAAACCAGTGGAAATAGGTGCACAACGCTGTGTATGTGCACAAAAACAGCAGACATTCAGCTCAGATGTTCCCTGAAACAGCTTATCCAGGATCATGTTGTCTAATCGTTGTCTTTTTGGGCTCATCTTACATTGTATTTAAGTAGCTTGTGGGAATAATCGTTTAATGCACTCATGACTGCATTCATGTAGTTATTGGTGAAAGAGTTTGTTTAAGGGTAAGGCTGAAGGGTTGGGAATTTAATTAGATGTTAAATCAGAATAGTTTTCTTTTCCAACATTTCAGACAGGAAATTAGACCCACCCTTAAGGTGTAAAATCTGCATTTTCTCACCTTTTGTTCATTTCACACAAGTTGTGTTTAAATAAAAAGCCCCATGTAGACTTCAATTATCCAGCATCTAATTAAATATAAACTTGAGAGTACTGGCTCAGAGTCCATTAAAACTTGAATATCCTCCTGCTGACCAGTCGTCTCTTCTTGAGTTTCGATTTTTATGTTTTGTGGAACAGTTTATTATGAAGCCTGCACTCATGAAAGGTTTTTGAAAAAGAAAAAGAAAACATTTTAACCTGATTTATTGTGTTGTGTTCGTTTCTCCTGTCCACAATCTTTGGAGAGAAACTAAAATAATAAAAAAACAAATAGCCTTTCCAAAATGTAGATAAGAAAAAAAGGTGTTGTGAATCCATGTAGAGGTACAGAGATTAATAGAAAGATAGATCTATCAGCCTACTTCTCATCAGGTTATGTGAGTTGTTTGTCCAGCACTTATCCAACATATTACCTGAGGGCCTGTTTTACAGCCAGAACTAATTTTTCCTGCACACATTTTGGAAATCCCCCTTGCTGTTAATACAATTTTCATTTTCCTTGGAAAAGTACAGCTAGTACAGCCTCTGTGAATTATGCAGTGACCTGTTTTGGTTGCCAGCGTTAGCTGATAGAAACTAATTAGGCACACACAAAGATGAGTTTCAACAAGCTCGTTAGAGTGCAGCCAGTTGTGTTTGGAGAAAGCAGCGGAGGAGAGGCCAACATATGGCTGGGACAGCGCTCGTAGGGGGGGGGAGCTGAATGGAAGTGGGACAGGTTGACTGTTGCTGCTTGTTTCATACTTCCAGCCAGAGTCCAAAACTGCTGAACAAGAGACATTTCCTGACATTTTCTTTTTGTGTGTGTGTGAAACCTGACAATACTGCAGTAAGGATTGTTTTTTTTTATTTGTCAAACTGATCTCGTGCTCCAGAGTTTTTACAGTTTGAGTTTTGTTACAAACATCTTCAGAGTCAGAAGTGGGAAATTCCAGTGTCCTCTGGTCGATATCTTGGGTATTTTGCACATTTTAGTCTTGCAATAGATCTATATGTAAACAAATTGTGTTTTTGATCTGGTTTGTTCTTAAAGAAGTGACTCTTCATTTCTGTGATCTACCTTCAGATGAGACAGATGCTCCTCTAATCCTTTAAATTGATCAATTTAAAGGATCCTGTTTCTTTCCTGAAGGTCTTTTAAAGTTCTTTGGATTTTGGCAGATGTTTTGCTCCTTTTTTGTGTCTGTGACAGCAAAGTTTGCGGCTTATTCTTAACAGAGAAGAAAGTGGAGAACTAAAGAACATACAGTCGCCAGCATTTCCAAGAAAATCTTAAATCCAGGTTTTCATCTTGCTGCTGTTTTGAAGACAGCTGGATGGTTCCAAAAAGTTCTGTTTTCTGTCATTCAAACTGTTCAATCGTTGTGATTTTAATGCCTTCAATGTAAGAAATGGGGAAAATTGTGTATTTATGACAGGTTGATGTTAATGAAGGTATGTGTCTGTTGTGTGTCAACGCCACGCTGGCTCATCTGTTGAGTTTAGGAGCCTTTTAAACCTTCAGTGATCAATAATTCAGTCAAGTGGTTTAATAAACAGAACAGTTCACATACTGAATACAAAATGAGTAAAGAAAGAGGCCAAAGTGTAAATAAAAAGTTTAAAAGCCCTTTTAAATATGTCTGAGAAATTCTGGCCGCTTAAAAAATAAAATACACACAGATCAGGACATTTGAACAGTACAAAACACACTGTTTGACACTTAGCTTTCCTTTTGCCTAAATTTACAAATGGAAGTTTTTCTTAGGCCCTAAACAACTTCTAATGAGAAAATCAATGGAGAGCTCCATACTTCTGCAAATCAGAAGTATCTTCTCCGGGTTCTACAGAGTTCAAATGTTCTTTTCTTTTTTTGCCACTGAAGTAATTTAATTAACCGAACATAGAAAAAGCTTGCATCCTACTTCTTTGTCTCACAGTTCCCTGTTTAGTTGTGTGTTTAAACTTGTCTACATTCAACATATCAGAGAGAAAATGATATTTAATCCTGAGTGTTTTACGTTTAATATCTTGTCAAACAATCTATAAAATAAAAATAGCAATAGTTTCTGGAAAAAAATAGCAATGGGTAAATTTTAATTAGTTTTCTCAGTTTAACAATCCTTGGGTTTAGTCCGTAGCTTCCCAATCGATATCTTCCATTCTTAAGGAATTATGCAGAGTAACTTAAATTGCAGACGTTTAAACCAACAAAATCACCGCAGATCACAGATTAGCCGCTTGTTTAAGAGTATAACCAGATTAAAGGGAGCCATGGATCAATTCCGACTGCTGACTGCCTGTTTCTCCATCTGCTGCTGTTTCAGATCCTGTCCACGGGCCCCAAAACGTCAACGTGGTGGACGTCCGCGCCCGCCAGCTGACCATCCAGTGGGAGACCTTCGGGTATGCCGTGACGCGATGCCACAGCTACAATCTGACGGTGAGCACAGGCACAAAGTCAACACTTTTATTGTCCTCTGCCCCTAAAGTATTTTGTGCCACATATAAGATCTTAGAAAGGATCTCCCAGTAGTTCAGGTCATGCGTTGGGTTGAACTTGTTAGTCGCAGTAAAGATCAAACTATAAATGAGACTAATTCCAGGAGTAGAACATGCAGATGATTGATACAATTAAATATGTTGTTAATTGGTTGCATCCAATCTTAAAGAGGACCAACAGCTCCACCTTCTAATACCAAAAGCAGTAATTCAACGTGGCTTTTAGTTCATTTCTATATTACATTAATGGATAAATAAATTATTATATACCTAATGTCGTTTTTCTATCCATTAACATTAATTATATATTTGTTTGACAATATAAAGATATTTTTTTGTGTGTGTCGATATCCACTTTTAACAGCTACTTTCTTTTTAAACTGTCAAAACTTGTCAAATGCAGTTTTTAGCCTCTTCCATGGAGTTTGATGGGAGACAAAATAAATGTATGACAAGGTTCAACATATAATTAGATTAAAATGAATCCTTAAACCCTAGATAAGCTTCAAGATATCACCAATGCTAATTTAAATACTTTATTTCCATATTTTATGTTTTAATAAAGTATTTAAACATTTTAATAGCAATAGAGACATTTATCTATTTCTATGTTTCAAGTTTTATGTAAATGATCACATGTACAGGAATGTATTTCAATGTGTGTTTTGAAGCCACTAAAGCCTTCAAGCGTTAAAGGACTCCTAAACAGATCAGTTGGTGTTTTGTTGACTCAGCAAACAACTTGGCAAAAAACACAGTTTTAAATTAGATTTATGGGTTTTGTTTCCAGCAGTCTTCCACAAAGACACTTTTTTGTGTTATTTCTTTACGCTGAATCTACTAATTATGGCAAATATTGCAGTTTGACCAACAGAAAATAGGGGATTGTGCGCTAACAGCGCTTTGAGCGGTCAGTGTGACTGGAAAAGCTCTGTATAAGTTCTGTCCATTTACATTTACCATTATCTAACAAGCGGATCAGCTGAAGAATAAAGCATATTTTTATGTCTTCTGTTGTCCAGAACTTATTTACTTCCCAGTGTTTAAGTGAACACTGGTAGGCAGGCTTTCTGCTCGTCAACAACTTTAATTCATTGCAAGAAAGTTGGACTGTTTTGAATGAAACTGCAACACGGTTTAAATATTTTGAACAGTAATATTTTTCGATTGCAGCACAACTGATTATGTCGTGTACTTGCTGTGAGTTGGTACTATAAAAGATGAAATAAATAATCCAAACTCAAACATTATTATTTCACCTTTAACTAACATCTTTATTTTATACTTGCTCTGATAATGAAAGCACGACTTTACCAGGCGTACGCCTCGATCTCGCTCATTCCCCCCGGGGGAACTGGAGTAACTTCAGTCAACATGAAACGGGCTGAACATCTGGCTTTTCTCTGCAGGTTCAGTACCAGTATGTGTTCAACCAACAAGAGTTTGCAGCTGAGGAGCTGATCCAGACGTCGTCTCATTACACGCTGAGGGGACTGAGGCCCTTCGTCACAGTCCGCCTGCGCCTGGTCCTGGCCAACCCTGAGGGGAGCAAGGAGAGCGAAGAGATAGTCAAACAGACAGAGGAGGACGGTGGGTAAAAAAAAAAGAAAAACTGGCTTCGACACGTGTAACATCAAACTTCATAATATGCTATTGATCCAAAATATAAGCCGGTTGGAAGCATCTTGAGGCGTTTAAGTATGTGTCTGGGCTCTCCCCGGAGAAACCCTACGGCTCCCTAAAAAAAATGAGTCATTATGAACACCTCACCACCGCCACGGGCGGTTTGGTGGAAATAAACAGCAGAACCAGCCGCCTACCTGCTCCGCACGCCGACTCCTCCGACAGAAGGGACAAGATGAGAGATGTCGCTGTCTAAGCCACACGGCGTGACTGACGGGCGGGTTCAGCAGCTGCACAGCTACAAACATGAAAGCAGAAGGTGCTTGGTATGTTATGTGGAGATAGCAGAATGAAACGGAAAACGTTTCCTACAGTTTAGGCTTTTAAATCCAGTCTTTTTTTTATTTTAAAGAATACAGAGCATAGACAGACACTGGGAGGTTGCTTGTTACGGCTTTTCCCGATAATTGTTTGAGCTAATCTGGAGATGTTGATGTCAATTCACAATATCTTGCAAATGTACTCACAACCCTAGGAATTTTTCTGATTTTTTTTTCTTCCTGTGTGACAACCACAAACTTAACGTATTTGCCATTTAAAGTGACAGACCAATAACAAAGCAGGGCATGGTTAGCAACTCATCGGAAAAAGATTCCTGTTGTTTTTTTTAAACAGATAAAAATGGGAAAAGTGAGGCAAAGACATGTTTTCATCCCTCAACGTCAATACGTTGCAGAACCACCTTTCGCTACAAATACAGCTGTAAGCGTTTTTTTTCAGAACGCGTCTACCATTTTTGAGCATCCAAAGACTAAAACTTTTACCCAATCTGTTTTGCAAAACAGCTCAAGCCCAGTTCGATTGGATGGAGCCTCTAAAAGTTTTACTCCAGCATGATTTCCCTCTACTTAGCGCCGTCCATCTCTCCAGCGTCTCCGACCTCCTTTTCCTCCCCCTGCTGTGCCTAAAAATATCTGCTAGCTTCTCCCACCCGAGCTGTGGGTCTCTGCAGCCACCCCAGAGTCGCCATGGGCCTCTTGGCTGCTTCTCTGAATTAAAATGTCCTTGCAGTTTAGGTGGACAGCACCTATGCCGTATCTTACCCAGCTTTAAACTTCTCCCTGACCTGCCTGCTGGGCTCCTTGGTTTTCTCTAAGAAACATCTGAGACCTTCCTGAACAGCCGTATGCATACTGAGATTAAATGGCACAAATATGGATTATTTTTACCAAAAAGGTGACTTCTTTAGGATGTTACTTAAGGGTATCAAAATAAATACACGTTATTGCTAAAATTGTCTATTTTTATTGGGAAAAAAGTCCTTTTGTGCCTGCCTGTTAGTTGAGGCGTCCGGTCTGAGGCTATTACATGAAAACTGTGGAACGGTTCAAGTGGTGCGGTTTTTAAAGGCTGTAGGATGCGCTTTGCAGGGACACCGTTATAGAAACCAGACAGAGGTTGGAGTGAAAGACTGCAGCACAAAGTAAAAGATTTAAAGTAATGGATTTAAAAGACTTTTCCTTGAGCTACTAGGTAGGTTAACATGTCGAGCTATGTTAGATGTTGAGAATTCACCTTCCTGAACCGCTCTTAGCGGGACTCCTCAACGAGAATCATTTCTCCAGTTCTCCAAAGGTGGACAGCAGGAGCTGCAGGAGCCACGCTGATCCTCATCGCCATCAAATCAAGCTGGCTGTGCGGCGGCTCATTATGTCACACGCGGATTGTTCATCTGCTCAAATGCGCTCTGGAGCTACTGAAGCAACACAACTTTCACAATGACGCCCGCAACCTCCACAAATTGCTCCAATCAACATTTCTGTTCTACGGTTGCAACTTACTGGCATTAATTATTAGTGCCCCGAGTGTGCGTGTTGTCCAGCAATTCAGAATAAGTCAAACCAGAGTCTGCTTTCTTTCTGGAGGGCCTCGTGTTGCACTGATTCAGAACAGAAAGCATGCCCCTCCACAACCGCTAATAATTCATTTATGCCTCAGATTCTCTCAGCACCATGCCTGTGATAAACTGGAATAGCTTAGCGCCCGATAAGCAGGGCTCACTGTTCTTCTGCTGATCTCATAGCTAATATATTTTGAATTTAGCTTCTGGGGAACATCACAGCTCAGCCTGAACCTCCTACCTTCACCAGCTGAGCAGGCACAAACTGCATGTTGCCTAAAAGTCAAGCAAACACATCTGGGTAGCAGAGACGGCTTTAAGGGGTAACAAAAAAAATAAAAAAATAAAATCCTAATTGTTTTGTTCTTAATTGCTTTTTGTTTAACCGTTGTTAATCTCCTGGTTGTAACGCAGTAATTAGGGAACAGAAGAGCAATTGTTCACACGGAGGCTAATTATTGTTTGTACGTTAATGGCTCCTGCAAATGAATCGGCTTCCGTCTCGCTCCCATACAGACATATAGGATTTTATTTTCTATTACTTTCCAATCTTGCTGATTACACAGAAATTATCTTTAACCCATGTTTAGGGGCTAAATGAGGATTTGCAATTAAGAAATTATATATTTTTTCCTTAGTTTATGATAATAGCATCTGCCTTTCAGGTTTTAATAAAGGCTTAATACTTTTTTTCATCTTCTAGAGTCACAACTGCAATCAGAAGTTTACATACAATCATCGTGGGTAGGAATAGTATGCTCAAATCGGACAGTTAATGATTTATTTGAATCTTGAATCAATTATAATAAATTATAAAGAAAATGAATTGTATGAATAGGAATTGGTTTTACAACTTGCTTTAAACCAGTCAAATTATGCATAAAGGCTCAAATAAACCCATTCACCGCCACTGATGTTTGCTTTAAATGTCACCTCAGAGATTTTCACTTCAACCACCTGCTTTTTAAACTATTTGCAGTCTTCTTGCCCAATTTTTGGGCCATTTAACCTCTTTTATAGGGCCTGAAGTTCATTTAATTTGGCTGTTTTTTCGGGCTGGCATTAAAAGCACAATGTAAAAACGTCCAATATGGATTTATGCGATCATCCCAAAAGATTATATCGATACTGCTTTGTGCAATTCAGCCTAGTTTTGATGTCTTCCAATATTGAAACACCAAATTGTGGCTAACTTTCAATTTAGTAAAAATTGTTACGAAGGTCCGTTCCTTTCCCCAGGCTGTCAGTCTGATGAACACCAGACAGAGAAAGCGGATTCTTACCATACATGCACCAATCCAACCCAACCCTCCTCTTGTAAAAACACTCTATTTATACATATTTACAAAAAAATATTTTTATTTCCCTTTTCATACATTTATTCTTAAACCGTCTTCATTGAGAGCAAAGTGGAACCGAGGTCAAATTCCTTGTTTGTCTCACAAACTTGGCAGATAAAGTAGATTCTGATTATCAACACACAAAGATGTGCCGTTCTAAAGTGAAGTATTTGTTCACCGGTAGAAGATTGAGGTTGTTTTTTTAATCTGTAAATATTCAATATCATGCTTAAATACCTCTGAATAACAAACAGCTTATATTAAAAACACTGATGTGAAATCCTATCTTTATACCATCATATATCGCTGCTGCTGTACAGCAGAGGGGAAGATGATCTCCTTATATAGAGTACTACGGCCAGGATTTTGTAATCCTTTTATCATGGAAGGCGAAGTTCTGACTGAAACCACCGTAGAGTAAAAACATCAACCGCTAGGTTTACTCTTCAGTTGCTGCCTGACTTTAATTCAGGAATGTTTTGGTCATCAACTCCTGCCTAAATGCTCTGATCATAGTTGACATGGATCTGAACCTAAAGCAGCCTTTTTCTCACTCTGCTGATGTGTCTTAAATCATAAAAAATGGGAAAAGTAAATCACATTTCTTCTGTAATCCATTGATTATAGTGTGAAATGTAATCCAGCAGCGCTGTTGCTTACACCCTCCTGCTTGCTTCTTAAAAAAACATGTTTTTATATTTTTTCTCAGAGGATTAATCTCTGGTTATTATGACGTCTCGAACAACAGGGAGAATTACAAACACTGGTGGATTGATAAGCAAAGCTCTTAGAAGCAGTTTCAAAATTTGCACACATAACTTGAAATTAGCTAAATATTTAATTGGCATAACTTGCTATAAATCTAGAAAGGCTTTTATACAGACGGGTGCTAAGGGTGTGAGAACTGATGTTTTCTTTTGTTTTTATATTTTTATTAATGATTTTATTTTATTTTACACATTTTCTTTTAACTGGGTCAAAGAGTGGCATCTTGGGTTCATAAGGTCTTCATTGCGACCATTAGCTGCTCTTCACGTTTAAAGTGGAGGCAAGCCAAGCCACTCCCTTTTCTGTCTTACAAAAACTACATTTGCAGAACTTACTAAGTGTCTGGAGTGAAGCAAAGTCTGCATGTTTGTCAAAAAGCATCTGATGCTCGCTGGTAGACATGGTGATGACATATTATGGCCCTGGGGACCTTGTTGGAGCCCATTGTGTCATTAAATCTTTAAAATACCTGAACATATCTAACAGAAACCATCCTCACGGTCCTCCAAACTAATAAAACTCGTGGCGTTAACTGAACTGAACTGTGCTAGTCAGTGATTAAGTCAGTTTACTTATACGGGTCCAATTAACAGCAAACACCAGTCACGTTAGAAGACAAAAAGCTTGATTTTAAACCCAGTTATATAAACGTATATAATCAAAATCATTACAGTCGATTCCGGTGCGACCCAGTTCTTTGTATGGGTTCGGACTCAATTACCTCTGCACCGTGATTGGCTAAGACATTGTTGATGGAGCCGGTTGTTTATGGGGAACGTTGCTTCCATCCCAGGTGACAAACGGGAACGATTCAGGTTGATTTTACAGTAAATTTCTCACTTATTGCTCCTTTAAAGGCTTTATTTGATTTTTTTTTCTCAGGGAGTGGTACTCTAGTGGTTAGAGCAGGGCAGTTGCATCTTGGGAAGACTGCAAGTTCCCTGGTTCAAATCCCGCAGACGCTCACTCTGGGTCGCCGAGCAAGACCCTTAACCCCAGAATGCTCCCAGAGGTCTCATTGGCATGCACAAGGTTGCAACAACAAATAAAGATGATTGTATCAGTATTTCAGTGTGAGATTATGCTTTTGTGATAAAACATTTAGTATTCTATATTTTTGCTAGATTAGATCTTTTGTTACATATCTTTCCCAGAGGTGACAGCAAGCTTAGAGGGTGCAGCGGTTTTATAGAAAGATCTTACTTAAATGTTGATGTAGTTCTGCTCAATGAATTGCTGGCAATCGTTAACATAGCGTGCCCTCTTTAATGCCGGAGTATGTTAACGGTGGCTCCTTGTAAGCATGAGTTAAGAGCCAAGTAGTAGAGATAGGGATGAAAAACGGGATCTGGGAGAAAGGGGAGGGGGGACGGCTTGATTACATGCCAGCAATGATAATTTGAGTTCAGCTCAGGATACAAGAAAGGATTGAGAGACAAATAAGCAGGAAAGGAAACAAAGGAGGGAATCACACATAGAGAAGGGAGCTGCCAGCATAATGAAGCAGACCAGTCAACGTGCGGCTCGGAGGAAGTTAATCAAGTTATGATTAATGTGTTACAGCTGCTGTTATCTTTTCAATGAAGACTGTTTTCCTGCTCCTCTGCCTCCGAGGAGCACGGGAACGCACACGTTCACACGAAAACAGAGAGACACGCGGCAGATAAGGAAGGGTTACAAACGTTGCCGTCCCGACACACGGAAACACCAGATACTCTCAGACGTGAAGGTAGACATGTTTTCCTGAAAGATAAGAGCAGCGCAAACATCAGACACACACACGCCAACGCACATAGGTGAGTGATAAGGTGTTGAATGAAGTAGCAGTTTGTAATTGCATTTCTTTGTTAGGGTAATTTGGTGCACTCCATGAGCCGGGCCCTTAATCAACACCTTGGAATTAGTTATCAAAATCTGTCAGTTTCCTAAAATGTTTTGTGTATTCATGCGTGCTTCACCGCACTGAGCCAGAAGGCGTGTTTCCGCGCTTCTGATTTCAGGCATTTTGACCCCAGGAGCTCGGATCACTTTTAAGGCTCTTTTCTTGCTCACAAAAGCTCGTGAAAACAGATCCGAACTTTTTCTTGTTTGGCTGATCCCACCTTTTTTTTTTTTTTCATGGAGTCCACCAGGGCTCAGCTTTGGGTCCCCTTCTTATCAGCTCGCTTATGTTTTCCTCTTGGACAGATCTAGTGTAGAAATCTCCTCCTACACTCAATAACGATTCTATGCTGAAAACAGAAGCTCCCAAACTTTTCTCCACGAGCTGCTGCGTCTTACACAATACACCTGCCGACATGAACATATTTATGGATTAGTGAAAAACCTGAAATTAGATGTAATCTCATTCTATTATATTCTCTAAAACCTTTTCTGATCATATAGCATATCATATAAAGCGGCTTGGAGACATGTAAGGTAATCTCTCTGCCTTTATGCAACACTTGTTTGTGTGTGTAAAGGTTGATAAACCAGGACTGAACTTCTTTCCAAAGCACGGTGTTCATCTGTACGCTTAGATTCATGGACAGAGCTGTTCCCATTCTTTTCTCAGTTTTCACACAAGTTCTGATTAAAAACAGGATGTGGAGTTGATTTATCTATGACTGCTTGCCCCACAGCCCTGGCAATAATTTTACCAACGTTTTAGAAGCCGACTCTTCTTCTAATATTCCAAATAGTGACAGGAAAACTGGGAGACAATGAAAGTGGCACAACCATGCATTTAGTTAATTAACATTCAAAAAGAATAGCAGCGTTCACGCCAGTAAGGTCTATTTTTTTCCCCACGAAAACTTTTATAATGGTTGTGCAAGTTAAAAACTGGGTGTGCAACCTTCAACCTGAGCAGCGTTTGCCATAAAATGTTCAAAATAAATGGAGTTAAATTCTGGACTATTTTGATGGATTTTTACATGCACCAACCTGTCCTTCAGTAACTACCTGTTTAGACACAAATTCTCATTTATTGCTTAAACACCTATAAGTGTGGAGCAGATGGCAAAGGGCCTTTAGCGAGAAACACCTTAGAAAATAAGCAATGCAGTCTTAAAAAAGCCACGCCTTGCATTGTAAGAAGTCATATTGACCAATTAAAAGCTGCGTGACTTAACTTCCTGATTACTACACAAATACACATGATTTCTGCTTACATCTGGTTTGAATTACCCGGTAAAGTTTAAGTTCTCTTTACTTGGAAACTGTATTTTTCCTTGCTGGTGAAGGTTCTCAGTCATGGTCATGATCATACCAAAAAAGTTAAAAACAAAACAACTAGACTTTTTTCCGAAGTTTGAAGACGTTTCGCTTCCTATCCAGATTGAGATACAGACATATAGGATTGGAACGTCCAAGAAAACGTCCAGTTGTTTTGTTTTGAACTTTTTTGGTATTTTTCCTTCCTGGAATGTCTGGTTGCTGTTGTTCAGAGTTCCTGGTATTCATTAAATGGGTTTTGGTGCCTTTACCAGCTAAATAATGTCCTGGAAAGGCAGCAGGTATTTGCAAGCAGTGTGTATGAGAATAGATGTTGCTTTCCAAAGATTAACTACACAATATTGGATGCTCAGCTGTCTGGATACGGGGTGTTTTGCTTAAATATTGTGAATTAGGAAACAAATGTAGAATTTGATGAGGTCAAGACAAGAAGCGGGAAATCAACAAACACAATCCCTCCCGGGTTTCAATGACTAAACAAGATCATCAGTGTTTTGACCGGCTTAACCTGAAGATTTATGCCCAATTAATCTCCAGATCACAGTTTAATGATTAAGAGCTAAAAAACAACACACATGCTGGTTTTTTTCGCTTCAACCTGAGTAGCACCTTTCAGAAGATAAAATAAAACACAACCGAACAAGTCTTCGCAGTTTTTCTACCTCCTGGCAGCGTCTGCCTGTCTTTAACATCTCAGACAGTTCACGCCTGTAAGGGTGTTTTTGTCTCCGTTTATGGGCGCCGCTCCTTTGGTTGTGTGTGTTTGACACGCTGTTACGTCTCCCAGACAAGGTGTCTGACACCCCTCCCCGACTGTACACCTTTGTAAAGCATGTAATCTGCCTTTTCTCCCAAAAACACACCTTTACACTCCCTGCTCTGTTACTGTATAGAGTCTGTGCGCAGGGCAGCGAGCCTGCTGCCCCTCCATCACGTTGGACAGGTAGCGATGAAACGCTGTGAGGCTGCATGTTGGAAAAACAAAGTGGCGCCCGGACGTTTCCAGAGACTGAAATAAAAGCACAAGGGGGAAAGTTTTCATCTTAGTCCTTTGAGCTGAATCTGTAATTGACCCGTCTCTGTTTGCTCTTTCCTGTGTGAGGTTGGTTCCCAGTAATGAGTCAGAAAATCTGCCTGCAGTTCAGGAAAATCAACGTGCCAGCTGAGCTTTTGTCTCAGCAGTTGTTCCATTATTCTGTCTGCAGGGTTACCTCCAGATTAATCCCTGCACGACTTCACCGCAGCCTGTCTGTCTTCCTTTAGCTCAGGAAGAGGCTTCTTTAATTTTTACAAATTATAGCCGAGCTCGTTGCAGGCCCGTCCCATCGTGTCGTGTTTCATCAAAAACTTGATTAAGAACCCAGCAGACGTGCTGAACTTTTCCTGCAGATTTAATCAGTGAGTTACTCTTTCCACAAAACACGGTTTATGTTCTGAGGAATCTGATGAAGAAAACATTACCTGAATGTTGAAAGTTATCCTCTGTTGTTGTCTTTTTTTATTCTTTCTGTTCATAACTGTCGCCAAAAACCTAATGCAATCTTTAATCATTTCTGAATTAAAAATATTAGATTATAAATTACATTTCTAGTTTATCCAAATGCTGTTCAAGGTGATTTTGATGAGTGTGGGAGGAAGAGCAGCAAACTGAATCAACCATTGCGGATTTTGGGCCACGGAAGATGTGAGCAGCAAGTTTTCAACCATTAGTCCGGCTCCGATGTCAGTGTGACGTATAATTAATGGTAAAACATTAGAAAAGGTTTTCAGTGAAGCTTTATGGTGCAGCTGTGGTGAACCAACGTGTTGTCACTCACTTTATTTTCCCTGTTTTCAGTAATTTTATGCACAATGGTGTAAAAATTTATCAAATATGTTGATATGCAACCTTAGTCAAATAAAATCGTCTGGTTTATTTTGCAGTGCCCGGCTCGGTGCCGATGGAATCGCTGCAGAATACTCCGTATGAGGAGAAGATCTTCATGCAGTGGAAAGCTCCCAACGAGACCAACGGAGTCATCACGCTGTACGAGGTAAGTAGAATTGTGAATAAGTGTTGAGGTTGTTAGTTTGAATCAATTCTGGGAGATTTCAGAGCCCAATATCACCCCGTCTATTGTTGCATGACTGCACATAATTCACAAAGCAGATTGCTGCAATGATGTGTTGGCGCAAACAAGCCAGCAGTTTGTACTGGTGTCGCATCAGGATGCATCTGTCCTCACTTTACAATTAAAAATAATCTCTGCCAGTGGTGAGTACTTTAAGAGCTTACCACAAACCACAGAGCGATGAGTCTGACAAGTTAGCAAATAAACATGTGCAAGGAAAGTCCTCGTTTGGATCACCACTATTAGTTGGAACAGACCTGGTTAGAACCAGCAGATGTTGCTGTGGAAGCAAAGCTGGGTTCGTAATCTGGCGCAAACCAGAGCCTTGCAAACGTATTCGCCTCCCTTCCCTTTTTACCTATTGTGTTACATTCCAACCTGTAATTTAAATGTTTTTTAATCTTATTTTATTTAATATATCTGCACAGAATAGTCTGTTGGTGAAAAATACACGCTAAAAAAGAATTAAAAAAAAAGAAAAACGGAAATTTGGGACGTGCGTATGTATCCACACCTTTGCAATAAAGACCTTAAAAAGTTCTGTTGCAACCAGTCACCTTCGAAAGCTCCAGAATCAGGTCCAACCTAAGGGTCACATGACCTGTCAGTACAAACGCTGCAAAAAGGTAATTAAAAGTAAGTCAAATTTTCTTGAAATGATTGTATTTGTACATGATTTGTGCAGATAATGCCAATGGAATGATTATTTTAACCCCTAAAATAAGATAATTAGATTTACTGTACTTGAAATAAGACGATGGAGATGAGTTGTTCCTATTTTAAGTGGAAAAATCTTATTCCATTCTAAGATCATCTTATTTACCTGCTCAAATCAAGGGCAAATACACTCATTTTAAGAAAATTCTACTTACTTTTAGTTCCCTTTTTGAAGTGAACACACCTTTTCTGAAAGGCCCCACTAAGCGAGAGGCATCCCACCATGAAGACCAAGGAGCTCTCCCTGGTGGAAACCATCTAACACGAAGGAGCAGGAGCACTTCAGCATTGAGGAATGGGCAGAAATCCCAGTGGCCACATAGAGACTGATCCAACCCCACTTGCAGCTGGAATTGCCGGAACAGGTGTCTCTACAAAGCGCTGACTTTAGGGGGTTGAACAGTTATGCAAGCTGAGGTTTTCTGGTATTTTGTCCTGTTTGTTGTTTTTTTCATGATAGGGAAAGGAAAGGGTTCAAACTCTGAAATAGTCCGCTTTAATTCCAGGTTGTGAGGCAACAAAACATGAAAGGTGCCAAGGGGGTGAATACTTTTGCACTGTAGCTGTCAGGTCAGTCCTCATCAAATGTTAGAGGTGTGTCAGAATTAGATGTTAGCAGAAATTCAAAGTGAGTTTAAAGTTTTAAACGTGGTGCGAGACTGAACCTGAAAGAAAGTTAAAGGCCTTGAAACAGTGGGAGTTTGTGAGTTTATGTGTAGGACGCCTGAGAGTGTGAGCGCGTGGTTGTAGGGGGTTTATTCAGGTTGAACTTCAGTTTAGCCCGCTACCTAATGAATTATTGATCGGCTCTCCTCTGTCGGCTCGTGATATCACTGCATCAAGAACTCACCTCACACCAAGGCGAGGAGAGAAGCTGCTGTGTGTGTGGTCACAAATGCATCCCTTTAGTGGGCCCGCCGAGCAGCCAGACTTCCTCTGATGTTTTAAAGTGATCCTGATCAATACTTCTCAAGGCTCTCCGACGATCTTTCAGAGTATTTCGTAAGGATCTTGGCTTGCTTTTTTTTTTTTTTTTACTTGTTTAAAATAAAGGGCTTGTCTCAGTGCTTTTAGGCGTAAAATATCTGCTTGGAGTCAGCTGAAGAAGGGTAAAATGTTCCAACTATCAAACATGAAGCAACAAACACGTGTTGAGATAATGTGATAATTGAAACATGCGTCTATTTACTGTTCTTATGTCTGGATATATGCCGTCTTTTTAATTTATTTCATTATTAGATTAGACACTCACCAGTGACATTAATGTCATATTCTGTGAAGCATTGTTTATTTAACAGCAATAATACAATCGTTCTTCAGTTCCTCTCTCTCTGCCATCGACAGGGTCCTAGCTGAATATTTTAACCACTTTGCTTTATCAGAAATGGTTTACATAAATTAATTTGGCTCCATTTCTGGCTCTGACCCAGCTCGGCTGATAAATAAAAATCAACAGGGTTGACTCTACGGCTACTACGCCACCATGCCTAATTCAAAACGGTACCACTTTACAATAAGGCTCCCCTTATAGATGGCTAAGAAATAGGTTATAGATGTGCTATTAATTAATCTGTAAACCCTAGAACTCATTCATAAGTGTTTATTACGAAATAATTACGGGAAAGCAAGAGACAAAACGGATTGGTTTCTTGCCAAACGGTGAGTCTAATCTGGAAACTGTTGTAACCGTCCACTGTGAAGCAAGTTTTATATGAACGTGGACTGAGAGTGCTGACCATTAATTATGAGCTTTCCACACGGAAAAATCTCGTAAGACAAGACAAAGATTGAGTTATTTGGCCAACATGATTTGAAATTATGATTGGAGAAGGCAAGTTGGGTCTCTTAAACCCAAGAACATTGCACCAACTGCAAAGCATGGCTGTGGCAGCATCGTTGCCAGTGGTGCACTGCAGAACTAAAAATAAGTAACATTTTCTTGAAATGTATGAATTTGTCCTTGATTTGAACAGATAAATATGATTATCTGCCAATGGAATAAGATTTTTGCACTTAAATTAGGAACAAATAATCTCCTACTTCTTAGTTCAAGTGCAGTGTATCTAATTATCTTTTTTAGGGGTCAAAATACTCATTCCATTGGCAGATCATCTTATTTACCTGCTCAGATCAAGGACAAATACAATCATTTCAAGCAAATTTTACTTATTTTTAGTTCCGTTTATGCAGTGGTGGTGAATTGTTCCAGGTTTATGGCTCAATGAACGGGAAGACCCACCCCTTAATTCTTTAATTTCACCCCTAATGATTGTCTAGAAGGTAGACGCTTTGACGCAGCTGGGTGTTCTTGGAGGACAGTGATCCTGAACACACATTAAAACTGATTGATGCGTAACAACATTAGGCATGTCTTACTTCATCCTGTCATCACTTGAAACCAAGAACTTGAGAAATTTCAGCTTTTCTACTCGAGAAAGAGACAAACACTGGATGGTGGGAGCATAGCTACTGCGCGTTGAAGGCCATGGCTTGAGGAAGTATTCAAAACCACATCATTCCTGTAAATCTTATTAAAGTACATAAATGTATGTAAGACTTCCGACAGCAAACAGAGGGAAAAGCCGTTTTTGGAAACGTAAAATGAACCCGTGCTGAAGGTTTCATCACGTAGGAGCCTGTGTGTCTATTCTCCGGCTGGTTCTTCCAATACATATATTTTTTTCCCCCTTTATCCTCTGAGCTCTTTCTGCCTCTTAACATCAATCTATCTCTCTTCTCATTCCGTGCAGCACAAAGACCACTCGGTATCATTTCTGAGTCCTCCATTAGACCTCAGCCGAGAGCTTGAAAAACAGCCTCGGCAGTCGCTAAACCTCCTGGGACCATCATCAATTTTGTCTTGTTTTCTGTTGATTTCATTAATATCAATCTAAGCTCCCTCTGCGGCGAGTGGAGGCGGCACAACTCCTGCATCATCTGTTAAACATATCAGAGGCTGTGCACAATGCTCCGCTATTAGAGATAATTACTATAATTGCAGCTATTGACAGGATTAAAGGCATCGTCTGCAACATCTGAAGGGGCTCTTGTTGTGTCCCGTCCTGCTCTGTTGTCTTACATCTTCTTTTTCTTTTTTTTTCTTTTTTTTTCATCGCGCTCTGTCTTCCTCGCTTTTCAGGCTGGAAACCAGATGAATTACACCCAGGACAAAGAGAAGGAGGGAGAGGTGGAGGAAGGAGATGGGCTGGGTTGGATAGATTTGTGGAGGTGGAGAGTGGCGAGGAGAGATAAGGGGGAAGGAGGAGGACTGGGACAGAATAGGGAGATAAAACACGAGGTGAGCAAGTGGAAATGTGTCCAGGAGAGGCACGGTGTCGCGTGATTAGAGGAATAAATCAGTGTGCAAATATGATCACTTCATCTCGTGGATCTGTTACTATAATTGTGGCTAATTACAGGATTAAAGGACACATCTGGGGGAGATCTAAAGGGGTCCTCCCCCCTCCTCCTCCCTCCCGGTCTCCCCCTGCTACTCTCTTCATGTCAGAATGGAGGGAAAAGGTAATGGAAGTAGCACCTTTGAGGGTTGGAGAGTGAAACAAATGATGTTCCAGACCAAATAATGCAACATTTTAAACATTAAAAAATCAGAACTTGTTAAAAGGATGAGATAAAAACCTTTCTCTGCCTGGTTTAACTGGGTCCGTGCGTCCTTTCCCCGCCCTCTCTGACCTTTTAGATAATACTCAGATAGCTAGAGTTTCTGAACTGAGAGCAGAGAAGCACTCAGAAACACACTTGGCACAGATCATGACCCTGTCAATCCCTTCTCTGATTGCCGCATCAAACCACTGAAGCGTCGCAGGTTCCCCCCCGTTAACGCTTACCTCCCCGCTGCTCTCCGCACAGTTATTTCTGAACCCCTGCGTGCATAACAGACGCGGCTGCTGGCATTGATTAGGAAAAAGCATTGGAGCGCGTCATTAGATCATGGCTTTGCTGATTTGTTTTGACCAGTGAAAGATCATTTTTTTCCCTGTTTGTTGTAGCTTAATTTGGTAAAACACTTCCCAGTTCAGTAACTCTGGTGTTTCTTCCCTTTAGACTTTAGCAGAACTCTGGGCTAGATGAAATAATAACTGCAAGCCCCAGATAAAACAAACCTGCTATCTCCAAATTAATGGAAGTAAATCTCGAGTAGGTAATTGCCTAATTATCGTCCTAAAGCTGCCTTATTGTGATCTGACATGTTTTTTGTTTTTTATATTTATTCACAGAAGTTCTACTCCGACAGTAGAAGAACATCTAAACAAACAGTGTGATTAATAATAGTTACTGTTGTTGGTAGCAATATCTTTTAAGGTGTTTATGAAATTAACAAAAGAGCATCAAAAACTTCACCTTTAAATGGCGACGGATTTTGGAAAGTGTTGAAAAATAGCAAACTTCTTTCAAGCTAAATCAAAGCAGACTGATCCCGCTTCATGCTTGCGCCCTAAAAAATATTGCAGGGACCGTATTTCCCTTTATGTTTTAGGGTAAAAGTTTTTAATACCCGTATTGACTGTTACAGAAACCAAGAAAGCCTGTTGCCACTGCAAAAAGGAGACCAAAGGTATGTAAAATGTTCTTGAAATTAATGTATTTTCCTTGATTTGAGCCAGTAAATAAGACTATTTATCAATGCAATAAGATTTTTGCACTTAAAATAAGAGCAGTTCATCTCCATCATCTTGTTTCAAGAGCAGGATATTTAATAATCTTATTTTAGGGGTAAAAATTCATTCCACTGGCAAATAGTCCTATTTAGCTGCTTAAATCAAGGAGAAATCTACTCATTTCAAGAAGATTTTACTTCCTTTTAGTTCCCTTTCTGCAGTGCCCTTCCAGTCTAAACAACAAGGAAGTAAACACAATCAAACTTGAACCACAGCTCAGTTATTCAGAGATTTTGACAACAATAAAAGATTGAGTCGTCGGAATTTTAAATCACTTAAAGGCCTTTTAGCTTCTCCTAATTAAGTCCAAAGACATGGGTGGGAAAGAAACAAATCCGAGCGTTTAGCTGACAACCCTTTAAACCGTTTAATCCACCACAGTAGAGCAACAGGCAACCAGTGCGGTGAGTAGTTGCTGCTGCCTGATCCTGTGTGTGAATAACTTTGCTCTCCCATTCCTCTCTCCTCAAGCGGTCTTTAATCAATCACAGAGATCGATGCCGGCAGCCAGTCTGACATTTATTTCTGTGTTTCTCTGTTCCAAGCTGTTGATTTCTGTAGCAGCGGCAGACGTTTGGTGAAGTCACATTCTCCCTCCTTAACGCTGGTTCCTGGATAAAAAAAAGAAAAAAAGATTGATTTTCATCAGGAGAGCAGCATTCGTGAGATGATCTCACTATTGACTTTAGCGTGTATCAGAAGACACTTGGCTGACAGGCAAAACAGAAACTAAAGATGCTTTTAAAGTGAAGCAGTGACTTAAAGCTGCCAAGTAAAGCTGGTGATATTAGCTTACACGCCAGATACTCTGGTGACCTAAAAAAATGAAGAATTTACTCACAGCTGGACAACTGTGATTAAAGTGGTCCGTAATGACCAGAATAAGTTACATTGTCTAGAGCGGCTTTTCAATGTTGTGCACCTTTAAGAGTAGTTTTACTGCAGCAAACGTCTTACTTCTACTTGAGTGACATTATTTTGAATTAAAGCTACTCCTATTTGAGCACAGGTTCATGCCGCTCTTCCACTCTTTGGTTCATTCCCTGCATGAAAAACAAAGATACCGACGAACCTGCAGTGAGTCTTGCTGTACGTTCCCAAGCTGCCTCGTTCTAATGGCTTTCCCTGTCTGCTGATTCAGCTCTGGCATTTGGAGGGCAACATAAATACAAAGTATACAGTATATCTGTTCAATAGTTGCACTTTTCGCAGTAAAAACCTACACACTGCAGGTATTTTCTTCAAAAGCTCTATGTTGTGAAGAAGTTAGATCACAGTAGAAAGGTTTGCTGGTAGCTACATTCTTCATATTTTGGTCTTATTGGATTATTTGTAAAGAAATATATTAGGAAATGATGATCCTCTACTGAGTACTCGAGTGGTTTTTTTAACCAAATCCGTTTTTGTTCCGGACTAACTTTAAACTCTGCTTGAGTAATACTATTTTAAAGTAACAGTAGAGTTTGTGACTACTCAACCTAACTCTTTCGCGTGATTATGACTGACACAGAAAAGGTCATTAAACATGACAAACATAACTGTACTTTTAAAACACACCTTTGTTTTGTAAAATGCATAGACGTCACCCTACTTCACCAAGCATGGAATATACGTTATTATTCAGACGTTTATTGGTCCAGAAATTGATCCTTCAGAAACATCTGATCCTTAGCCACTCCAAATTTAAGAACCCCAGTAAAAGTTGGAAGATTCCTCTGATTGGCCATTTTAAAACGTACTGATCTTATTAACCGGTGTAGAGCCAATGTGCTGAAAATAGAATGCTGCCCTCCGCGTACACACATAGTCTCTGAGAGGGAGACAAGATGAACAAAGAGCCGTCTCTTCCAGAAGAACATAGTAGCTGGACTACACTTCCCTGTTTCTAACATAATGGCAACATAAACTTCACTGTTATATTGAATTAACTTACCTGTACAGCAGAAAGCCTGCAACCTCCACATCTGTTTTAAATCCTCACTCCCTCAGAATTATCTCCACCTGGTAATAATAGCTACACTGATATAGACTCTCGTTTTCACCTGGTTATTACTTTTTCTTTCTTTTCTTGGTTACTTTCTCTTCCCTCTCGCTGGGAAACGAATATGGATGGTCCTCAATTTAAGCTCTTCTCATTTGAAAGGTATGAGCTAGTTTCCGTGCTACCATGTCTTGCTAACCATTTCAAAGACACTCGGAGACTTCTTTTTATTGCATTTGCGTTAGTTTACATGCATTTATTTGCTTACATCAAAGTATCAAGACAGCGTAGTTTTATAACCAGCTTAACATTGCAATAAAAGTGACCAATAAAAAAAACAAGTAACCAAATAAATAATGCTGTGGATAATTAAAAAATCCAGGCCAGAAAAAGCTCAGACGCTTCTCATCACAAAGGGGCCCGTTTGAGTGACAAAGCTCTGGACCAAACGCACCACTAATTTTCAACATTGTGTTTGTTCTGTTTCTGTACTTTCTTTCTGTGTATTGTCTTTCAGTTTGGTCAATAATGAACTATATTTGGTGCTGCTGTTTTGGTCCTTGAGATGCTGACCTTTTTTACTCCGTTACACCGACTGCCTGCTCGAGAAGGAGGTCATATCCTTTACATGTGTGTGCATACAGCAACAAAATACAGATCAGATTTTCTCTCCCTTGGAGTCTTTTATTAGTATTTCGTCTTTTTCTGCAACACATGCTTTTAGCCTCTCTGCTGCATTTGAAATTTACACATTTCAGGCACATTACAGACACAGTTCCTTAGGAGAATTTCTGAGAAATATGTACATATGTACAACACTGATAAGTCCTGAGTGTCTTGATGTAAATGACACCTTATAGGTTTTGGACCGCCCATCTACATCAGGTAGAGCACTGGTATTAATGGACAAAACTTGCAAGTAATGTGTTTGTTCAGAAATAAATGAGCAGCACGAAGAACGGATCGACTAAAACACACAGGAACTTGGTGACGCTGGATGGCTCTGATCTTTTGGTTAATCAAAGAGAAGCAACTTTCTGTCCAGCCAATCAGGGCTCTGCTTAATCTTTGTAGCCAACCAGTTTATTTATAAAGCACCAATTAACAACACATGTCATCTAAAGGCTCTTTACAGAATCAACTCAATCAAATCATACGGGCAGATTGGTCAGAAGTTTTCTAAGGACATCCAGCAGATTGAGTCATTGATCTGTGTTTAAAGTAGTTCTTTTTTTTATCTCTGAAACTGTTGCAGTTAAATAATTCCCTGAATCTGATTCACACTCAGCTTCAATCACTTATTCACTTCATTCACTTTGTGTGGCTCTGGCAACTGCCTTTTTGGTACAGTTTGTTTTATGTAGATGTGGATTCAGGTAATGTATTAAAATTAATAAATAATTTTATAAAGGTAATTTTTAGTTCAAAATACACGTAATCACTATTTTAATAATGTTTTTGTCTTGGCAAAAGCTCTCCTACAGCCTGAGTCACAAATGTATGAACAAATATGCAAATTAGATGATGCCGTTGTTGCCCCCCCCCCAAAAAAAAATAAAAATAATAAAAAAAATAAAATAAATACATAAAAAACAAACATAAAACACCACCACAGTTGTAGAAAATTCACATTTCATTGTAACGAACAAAGTTGCAACGACAAATAGAGGTGATCATTATTATTTACTTTCTATTGAGAAATATAACACTGTCTTAAGATGTAAAGTTAAACTATTTCCATATAAATTAGCTCTAAACTGAATCTCCTGCACTCAGTATTTTCTCTCAGCTTTGGTAATATTAAGGATTTTCTAAATGGTCCCACTGAATCCCTTTTTTACTGACACCAATCATTTGTGCATAGTTTTTGTTTTTTTCAATAGATTTTTAGCTGACGGTCTGTGATCAACATTACAATAAACCCTGTAAACTAATTACGACAGACTAATCTGATAGATTTCAGGCGTTATTGAGGGATAATAAAAACTCGCTAATAAACGACAGGACAGAATAAAAATAAGCGACACCTCAGCATTGTGCCTGTTTCTTTTCTAACTGGAACACGTCCTACAGAAGATGCTTCGGCTGAAGCGTCGGTCTGTGACGAGGAGCTCGTCAGCGGCTTCTTTAATGTGGGAATGAAAACAGAAAGGAGCACACGTGGCCTACATCAGCTTCAAGGAGGCGAGCGCTCCGTGTCTCCTGTCGCTCGTCTCAACTTGGATGGCAGGAAGTTGCAGTGTGGTTGTCAAACAAGCGTTACCGGGATGCCGATTTAGGCCGATTCCTGTCAAGCTGTCACCAGTGGCTCAGTTTAGTGCAGCGGCTCTGATCACCTCCTCCAGGGTGAGCTCACTTTCTATTCTTTGATTTTCTGGTGGTGGGGGTGGCATTGATATTGATGGGAGCCTTTTGGTTCACAGTGACAAGATACAGGAGCTTTTCAGGGCTCTTGTATGTCGTCGTTTGTTGAATTATATATATATATTCAGAACTTGTCATCTCTTTTCCTATCTGCTGATTGAAGCGCCTGATTCAGCTACCCAGACCTTAGCTGGACTCCTGTTCTGGTATTTATTGTTGACCTTATTGGTTGGAGGAAAGAACAAAAAAAACTCTCCTTATTTTATTTATATGCACTGTGGAAATCTTCTGTCTTTGTTTGCCCGCTGACTCCTAATTCCCCAGAATGTCTCGACTATGCAGAAGCCAGGGATCTCGGGAACAGCCTGTCCCAAATGGAAACTTCTAAAAGCAGCAGTGAGACTAAGTTAAAACAATAGGTGCCTGCCGTCTTACAGAGCGAGGCAGGAAGGTGTCAGCTCACACGCCGAGGTAAGGACAGGAAGACAGAGGACGTTGGGTAAGGTTATATATATTCGAGCTCTAAAAAAGAAAGCGTTCTAAACTAGATTTCTTTCTTTGCTGAGCGCGAAGGCAACATTGGGCGTGTATGCTAATCGTTGTAGCAAAAACTATGTTGGGACAAACAGAGGCGTAGCCAAATCCAGAAAGATGGCATTGTTGCTTTGGTGGTGGAACTGCATTATATGTTTTCTTATCCAACACGTTTGATGTTGAGTTATTTAAAACTGGAGTCTAAAGTCGGTATCTAACAAACAGAAACATTGTGTCGGGTTGGCTGAGACATTACTGAGTCCTTTCTTTGTGAACCCTTTGACAGAGTGGGGTTATTCTACACCTGCGTTTGGCTTCAGTAAAACGCTCCAACCATCAGGGATGCCTGGATGTCGTTTGCTTAATCTGCCCCATTTATTGCATCAGCAATTAGCACAACTAAGTGTCTTTCTTGCCTGTAATAGTTAGTTTTTACAAGATCAAGTATCTTACCAGGTGATACTCCTTGTAGATCAATGGAAATTCCTATTTTCTTTCATATCTTCACCTCAGGCGAGTTTCGATTAGTGTTGAAATATAATCGCCTTGAAAAGGCTGAATAAATGTTTGATACTTTATTTTCATTTTCTAAAATGCCCATCAGCTTTTACTTTCTGATGTTCAAGCAGGAGTTGTGTTCCTTTGGGCGTTTTAAAGCACGGATTTGCAAACACAGGGCTCCAGTGAAAATGCTTATAGAAAGCCAACACATTAGCAATAAAGAAAGTGCTTCTGCACCACATAATGGAGAGCATGGAACAGGGCTGTTAAAACTTCATTGGAAAATGTAGAGAAAATATGAGTTAAAAACACTCCGGATAAGCTCATGATTACATCAAAACACAAATGTTTACCTTATTAACGATCAGAGGTTTTCGTTCAGAATTGCTTATTGCTGTACAGTACCAATACTAAAAGTACACAAAGTTAAATACAATGATTTAAAGTGTGACTCATCACTTGTACCGTATTTTTCAAACTATAAGGCGCACTTAAAATCCTTAAATTTTCTCAACATTTGATGATGCGCCTTATATATGATCACAGTTGTGCTTACTGACTGATTCTATGAGGTACAATCCGCACAGAAATCTGTTAAAATGTAAAGTAAAGTATGACTTTAGCAACAAAGCCGCTTCGCTCAATGGATATTCAGAGCATTGTGGTACACTGTGTCATTACCTGATAGGACCCCTGAGCTGTCTACAAGACTGCCTGACTGTAATGTCTAAACGAGAAGTGCATTCATGTAAGGCAACAATAAACCTAGTAAAAGGTAAATGGACTGAAGTTATATAGCACTTTTTCCAGACATACGGACCACTCAAAGCGCTGTACACCAGAGCCACATTCACCCAGTCACTCTCACTAACGTGCACAAATTCATACGCAGCTCGGCAGGCAACTAACTAGTAAGTTAATTCAATATACAAGTTACTACTAAGTCCTCCCCACAGAGACGGATAGAGAGCTGTGTACGTGAAGGAGTGATATTACACACTTGGGAAGAATATTTAATGCGATGCACCTTATGGTCCAAAACTACAGTACATCCATCTATTGTTTATTCTCTAGATTACTCTGGTTACTCTAAATGGATCTGAGGCGTGTGTGTGGTTGTTTGTCCTGCTTGTCTCTGTGTTGCCCTTTGATGGACCCCGCCTCTCGCCCACTGACTTCTGGAGATGGTCTCTGCTGGATCTTTTGCATGGTCATAAATGCAGCAATATAGGACATAGCCTTCTGATAAAGTATGAACGTCATCATCCACAGAGCTCCCCAGCATCAGTCTCTTGCACGGTCACACACTGCCAGGAGTACCTGCAGCCTAACCTTTTTGGCACGGATCCATTTCCAGATGCCATTTAATATGGGAAAATGCGTTTGTACCCGCGAGTCTGTTAAATGTCCCTTTGCTTCAGTAACAACGGGATTTAATTTGTTTTTGAAAGCTTTATTGACGACGCAATCAATAAATATTTTGGTAACAGTCCAGTCAATCTTTGTGAATCTGTTTACGGTACCTCTAAACTTTTGATTGCCCAACCCAGTCACGCTGTCACTTACAAGGATTTTTGTCTGTTCAGGGTTTTTTTTGTTCCACCTGGCTCACTATCTCCACTCTTTTCCCCCTTTTTATTCTCCATATTCTCTATTTATGTTCTTCTCCTCCTCCGTTTCTGCCCACTAATTCAATCACACCCACCCACACATAAGCGCACCTTCCCTCTGCTGAGTTATCCCCCACAGACGCACACTCTATTACCCAAGATGCACTATCCCATTGCGCGCCGGCCTTTTCATTGGCCAATAAAACAACCTGAGCTTTACGGCTCTACCGATTCCAAGTACATCAACCACAGGGAGCCAGAAAGAGGGAGGGAGAGGGAGAAAAATTGTGGAAAGGTGGAGAGATAGTGGAGAATGGGCCAGAGGAGGAATTGAAAATGGTGCGAGGAAAGACATGGGGAAAGAAAATGCCATTAGGAGTAATAAAATGAAGAAAGATTGTCCTCTCACTAAGCGTGGAAAAAGAAGATGGAAAAAGTGAGCAGGGTAAGAACAAACTGTAGACAGAGGGGGAGAGCAAAGCCCATAAAAATATAGAGCCATTCATGACTTATAAAATAAGGGCCATTGATGTGCAAACCAAAACTGCAGCATAGATGAAATAGATGATATTTTATTGTTCCAGCCCCTGAGTCCCAGCCTGTATAAATAGCTATTGATTCTCCATGTATTATTCAGCCAGCGAACTTTAAAGCCGGGGAGACGTCGGATGCTGGTGGAAGTCGAGGCTCCTGCTCCGTCAGAGACGCTGTGCTGCTTTCTTGACCCTTGTCACTCACCAGTTAAAGGTTTATTGCAGTTCTTTCAGTCTGAGAAGATTTTTTTATTGTCAAAAGCAGGCTAAGGGGTGGGTTTAATGTCAGCAAAATAGAGCTGAATTAAATATTTAGTTAATTTTACTCTATCTGGTTAAAATCCAGCCTGGAATACTTCAGAATATTGTTGTTAAAGCAGCTACTTTTGGAAAATCCAACATGCAGTTGGGGCTATAAATATTTTGCCATTTTTGGTTCTGTACATTACTACAATGGATTCTAAATGAAACAACACCAATGTAGCTGAAGTGCATATATAGTACATATATATCTATATTTATATCTATCTATATCTATCTATCTGTCTGTCTGTCTGTCTGTCGGTCTGTCTATCTATTATATTTATATATTATATATTTTATAAACCTATAAGATGTGAATCAGTTTGACTCTGGAATGAATATGAATAACACCGCAAGCCGAACAACAGTGGGGGATGCAGTGGGTGGAAATAAAATCACATTTTGACATATAAACTGCAAATGTGGAGATAATACTTTGGCCAATGATATTAAATCGAATTATAATTGAATATTTCAAAGTGGTTGATATCACATCCCATCTAGACTTTCCTTGGGGAACTTTGGGAAGAACTCTGATGATATAAAAACCATCAAAGGTAACCAAATACCACTTCCGTCTGGGAAACTACTTAAACTTTGAATTGTTTCTGCTGCTGAGGGGCTGAGATATGAAGCTCCGGAGAGGTCTGTGTATGCTCACTCATTCAAACAGGATTCAGTTCTAAAATATCTTGAATTTTTAAAAAAAATGTCTACAATTTAATACTACAGATAAAATACGACAAACTTCCCAGTTGAGCCGCATATATTTTTTTGGATGTTTCCAACGCCATGGAGGGAGTTATGAGCCAAAAATCAGGAATAAAGCGTAAGATTGTTACACGTGGCAAATGAAATTCTCTTCAATACTTTTGATATTTCTCCTTAAAGAAAAGTTGAAAACTAAAACTGGAGTTTAGCTTCACTGAGCCAGTTTCAACTCGTTTAATTCCTCCGAAGGACTGAAAGCCGCTGAATATGCGGTACTGGGCAAATATTTAGGCAGGTGTGAGAAAATGCTGTAATGTAAGAATGCTTTCAACAAATCAAATGTTAATAGTTTCGTTTCATTAATCATCAAAATGCAGTGTATGAGCAGACGATAGATCTAACTCACATCAACATTTGGAGTTACCACCATTACCTTGAAGTTCATCAATTCTTCCAGGTCCACTTTTTGAAGGAACCTGCCTGGTAGGTTGTTTCAAACATCTTGGAGGAATAACCACAGATCTTCTGCTTCCTCCAATCCTTCTGTCTCTTCATGTAGTCCCAGAGATACTCGATGATGTTGAGATCAGGGCTCTGTGGGGGGCCATGCCATCCCCCTCCAGGACTTCTTGTTCTTCCTTACACTGAAGATACTGCAGTTCTTCATGCCTTTGGCTGTGTATTTGGGGTTGTTGTCCTTGTAGAATAAATTTGGGGCCAACCGTACCTCTCCCTGATGAAATTGCATAATGCATCAGCACCTGCCTGTACTTCTCAGCATTGAGGACACCATTAACCCTGATTCAATATGCAAAACTCCATTTGCCTAAACTCGTCATTATCAGCATTCGTCTCTCCGGCCCTTTGGTGAACAAACTGCCTTAAAATGTCCAGAGCATCTGCTGCCATTTTGTTGCACCCCACTTCCTGTGTTTTTGTGCATAGTTGAGTGGGTTGGCCTTGTTTCCATGTCGGAGGTATGGCTTTTTGACTGTAGCTCTTCAATGAGGACTATTCTGGCCAGACGTCTGCAGACAGTGAATGGATGGACCCGGGTCCCGCTGATTTCTGCCAGTTGTGAGCTGCTGGCACTGCTGGTCATCTTCGGCCGCTGCGCCAGGTTTCCTTGGCCGACCACTGCATCTGTGGACCTCAGTGTTTCTTTGTGCTTCTCAAAAGAGCTTGAAGAGCCCGTTTGAAACGTCAGTCAGGTTTGAACTGAGACCTTGCTGATGTAGTATGACTATCTCGGGTCTTGCTGAGTCTTACTGTAGTGTTTGACCATTGGACATGAAGCCGTCTTCCACCGCCTCACCTTGGCAGCAGAGTTGGGCTGTTCCAGTTTTAAGCCTCCTACGCAGCCGTTTCTGTAGCCGTTAATGACTTTGTTTCAACCTACATGCGACGCCAATGAGCATTAGCACATTTCTGGTATGGTTGGTTGATCGTACTCGACTACAATCCTGCAGAATCTCTGAAGTTTACCTATAAGAATTGATGCTGGTGGGAAGGCACAGGGTAATAACACCAAACGCTGTGATTTTTGCATTTTAGATATTGCTAAAAATGAACATTACTTTTTAAATTTGCAGTCATTCTTAGTTCACAGCATCCATACCTAACACTTTTCCACAGTACTGCGTATATATGCAGGTTTTCTACCTCTTTGGTGGTACCCTCTGAGCAGCTTTCCTGTCCTGTCTCACATCCATGCAGTCACACGTTCACACATCAGCGTTCCAGCCTGCAGGCTCAGCTCAAGTGAGGCAGCCAGCTGTCGGTGCTTTTGATTCGGCTCTGTTAATGGAGTGACAAGGGCCCGTCTGACGTCCAAGGGTGTGAAGTGCCGAGATGGTCCTGCTGCTGCCTCGCTCCACCAAACACCCACACACACATTTCCAAGCTCCCAGCTACCTGTTTCCTGCACAACATCCATCTGCATCCGTTGTTAGCACTTCTCCTTTGGCTCTCTACAGCTTCCCCTCTTTCTCGGAACCTTCTGCATTGAATGCATCATCGTTACATGATTCCAGGTTTTGGTCATTTGAAATAAACTCAAAGGGTTTGAACTAAAACATAACTTTGAATGTTACCTCAATTATTGCAGCTTGTTCAAATAATTTTGTAATAATTTAAATCTTAGATATCGGATATTTTGGCTTTTTTTTCCACTGGTCTTCTAATCATACCAAAAATAAATGATTAGTGTAGAAGAAGCTCCTTTTGTTCCATTTTCTACATATTTATAAAACATTGATAACCCAGTACAAAAGTTGCATTATTTGTGTTATCAGTAAAACACTTTTTATGATGGAATTACTTCAGACTCATGTTCTAGATTGTTTTTGCAGAAATACATCAGACTCTGCAGTGCTCTCTATGTATTTTGTACAGGCTCCAGGTGTAATTAGGCTGAACTTTCTTTTTTAAATTTCATGTCACAAGCATCTAATGATTGAAAGGAGGGTCGTAGAAAAAGTTACAGGAGGTTAATTTGGGAAAGTCTGATAGATTTGAACAGGCACCCTTATAACTGACCCTCCATACAGTCGTGTCAGGGTTATTTCAGGTAGTTCAGCGAAGTCGAGAATACTTTTCGCTGAAAGTGTGTATTTAGGCTGTTGTATATTTATCTCACCAGTTTCCACCCCGCTGCCGAGTAATTGCTCTGTTTGTCTAGAGGTGCAGGACAAACTGAAAGGCTTTCATACGGCCACACGCGTGGCGCTGAAATGTGTCGAAATGCCCCCCGGCCTATAGGTCTGGGGTTGACTGCCATTCACAGCAGCAGCTGTCCTCTGGTGTTACACATGCATGTCTGACCATGTCCATGTGTGGAATCATCGATGTGTGGAAACTCACACACACACACAGTTCTTTTAAAAGTACTGTTGAAGCCTTTCTGACGGTTTGGCTGACTGGGTCAATCTGTTCAATCTCCATCATTCTCAGAGTGGAGAGCATGTGGAGACACACCGGCCTTCTGTAAATAGCCAACACCACTTGGGCTCCAAAATTGATCACGGCAACGTTTAACAGACGATTTAATACCTCAGGATAGATTTAGCGGGTCTGCCTTGATGTGACGGTTAGCGGGGGGAGTGGACATTAAACAGTGACGGGTGCTGTCTTGTTTTCAGCAGGGAATCGAATCAAATGGGCATCCAGGGTCCAATTTTCCTTTTGTCTTTTGCAGTATAATGTATCGTCTGGTAAAAGGGAATTTCCTTGTCAGAAAGACTTCTGAGTAGTTTAGAAATTTGCAAAGAAAAAAAAGCAAAAATATTTTTTCACTTTTAATTTAAGGTTAATCCAGAGTTAATCCAGAGTTGCTTTGCATAAAATATTAATTGCATTGTAAACCAAAGCTTGCGATAGTGAAGTTTGGTTAAAATAGACCCCCCCCCCCCCAAAAAGAGAAAAAAAGACAAGTTAATAATTTTATTTGAGCTTTATTTAATAAAAGGATTAGAAATGAATATTTAACTAATTAATGTACATATCTAAATTCCAGATATTCCTGCTCATGATAACGAGTTGCAGAGCTGCTAGCCCCTTAAAATCCAGAGAGAAGACAGAACATAGATACACTATCAGCGGTAGTATAGATTTAAATAGAAATAATCACAATAAAACAATCCTTCTTTCTGCCTTCAGATCACGTACAAGGCCCTGAGCTCCCTGGATCCCAGCGCTGACCTGACAACCCAGAGGGGACGAGTGTTCAAGTTGAGGAATGAGACCCATCACCTGTTTGTCAGCCTTTACCCTGGAACCACCTACTTCTTCACCCTTAAAGCCTCCACCAACAAGGGCTTCGGACCGCCGGTCACCACCCGCATAACCACAAAGATAGCAGGTAAACATGGGATTTTGTTTTTTGTTCTGGATTTTTTTTTAAATTTAAAATTTCTGGTCCACACTGGTTTGATCTTTACTGCGACGGAGTCGTGTTTCACATTAACACCTGACATGCAGCCTAATTTCAACGGCGCAAACACGTCAGCCTGTTTCTCTCTGAATGTGTCCGTCTGTGTTTTTTTGTGTGCCTGCCTGACTGACAGCTTTATGACATTTTCTCTCCATTTGTAATGCGGTTTATATCAACCGGCATCGGTTCACAGAAAATGTCAGAGGCGCCGATAAAACGGCAAAAACAAACAGCTTTATAATATGACATTTTTATATAAGAATCACACAACTTCTCCATTTTTCTTCACACTGTTTGTGGAAGGCTGGCCTTTGTTATTTTAATGGCAGAGTGACTGATAACAAAATAAAAGCTCCTTTGTTTTTGCCTTTCATGTCTGACTGAGTACTCCTCATTGTTTTTAGACTCCCATTTGCTTTCTCTTATTGTTACTCCTTTTTATGCGCTTCTCTCTGCCTAATTTTACTCTTTTGTACTTAACCTTTCAAGAATTCAACACATTTTCCTTGTTTTTGGTTTTTGCGCTTTCCTCCTCACTTAGACAACAAGGGTGCTCTTAAAAAAACTCTGAGTCAGTGTTAAAGCTTCTTTACATTTTAAACTCAAACAAGATTCATGAAATGTTGCTTTATCGCTGTTTAAAGTACCAATTTTCCATCCATCCATCCATTATCTGTACCTGCTTTCAGGGCCGGTCTCCAGCGGTCATAGGGTGCATCCTGCATAGGTTGCCATTCCATCACAATCAAGCACACACACTCTCACCTAAGGACAATTTGGAGAAACCAAAAAAAATGAAAAGTCCTGTTTTTTGGGCTGTGGGAGGAAGCTGGAGTACCCGGAGAGAACTCGTTTATGCACAGGGAGAACATGCAGACTCCATGCAGAAAGACCCCCGGCTGGGATTCAAACCCAGGACCTTCTTGCTGCAAAGCAACAGTGCTACCAAGTGGGCATCCGTGCCGCTGGGAAGAGAATAATTAATGCAAATGTATTCATGAGACTTTTCTGTAGGACTTTTGGAGACTTATTTAGGCGTTTCTATTACCACCATGTAAGCAGTTAGTTTCTTTATCCCACGTAAAGTGAGAGAAATGATCAGATTTCCTGCATTGCACACAGTCCAGTCATGGAATCGTGAAGGAAAAAAACAGTATGATGTGAGGCTATTTAAGCTGTCTTCACAGTAGGTCAAGTTCTTCAGGCTTTCTGAAGGTGTTGTACAGTATTTTTTTTAGACTTTGGCTTCCTTTTGTTTCAATACTGAGTGGATTTTTCAGTTCCTGCCGAGCAAAGCACAGAGTCGACTGAGTACAGTCCAGTGTGTCATCGTCACGTTACAAACATGGTCCTATCTGTCAACACCCGCGGGGATTTTTAGCGTGACCTTTCCACCGAGCCTCCTTCCTTCAATCATTCCTACTAATCTAAACAAAATCTTGCTATAAGTGCGGGGGGGGGGGGGGAACATGTTCCATCCACACATAAAAGATACGTCTCCTTCCAAATGTCACGCCATCCTTAATCTTCATTATCTCATTTGGGGACCAAAGAACAGCGAGATTTTAAATTAAAAGCTGCAGAAGGATAAAGATGGATGGACAGATGAGAAAAAGAGGGGGTGGATTTGTGTTAATAACCTCCATGTCGTAACGATTCCGAGCGTCGCCATTTCTCTGACGTTTTCTGCTGCACCTCCAATATGAGGCGGTGACAGATGTGAAATTAAAAGCAGGGTGTAATATAAAGTCTCTCACGGTGAAGCGTTAATCTGTCTGTTCGTTGCACTTTTCAGCACCTGATGAGATTATTGGGATCAA
Organism: Fundulus diaphanus; assembly: GCA_037039145.1. Classification (NCBI taxonomy): domain Eukaryota; kingdom Metazoa; phylum Chordata; class Actinopteri; order Cyprinodontiformes; family Fundulidae; genus Fundulus; species Fundulus diaphanus. The sequence continues at coordinate 6,026,423 of CM073126.1, forward strand.
GATATGAAACTTTAACTCTGTAACAAACTAATCATCAAAGTTTTCGACAGTAAGAGGGAGATGCATTAGATAGTTTTTTTTTTTCCCCTCTCGTGGTTTGTTGAAATCCATATGAATCATCTGTGAACGTCTCTAGTCCAGATATAACAGGTTTGCAGTGCGGGCGTCCATGATCGGCCCGGTGCCCACAGCTTTTTTAATGACAGATATGTTTGGGGGTTTATTCCAAGAGCTGATTCCCATCCCCTGTCCTCCAGGCTCCAGGAGCCCTGGGAATAAATGCTGATCATTTCCTGCCTCTTTAAATGAAAGTTTTAATTTAAGATGTTTCTGACGCTAGGTCATTTTAAACAGAGATTTTCTTTTACATGTCATGGCTGCAGAGTCCCACAACCCTCTTCAATCTAGATTGGGTTCTTACTAGCGTTTTTACAAATTGGTAAGAATGTGGATGTATTGGAGAGGTCTTGTGGCAGCTATTAGAAGCGCAGGGGTTCACTAATTATGTTTGATTACTAATGAGTTCCCTGAGCGTTCACAGAACTTTGAAAGGAGGGCAGGGTGGTCCATTATCATAATTCTGGAGTGTGGCATGAGAAAGACAGGTAGAGGCTGTGGGAGCATAAAAATGGCGTGGATTCGCCATGTTTCTTTCCAAACCGGCCTAGATAGGTTAAAAGACAGTTTAAAATAGGACTGGTCATGCTGGCTTCATGCCGAGGCTAAAACCACATCAGTTCTTCACCAGGGTGGGAGCCCTCTAAATAGGAGTTTGTATTCTTGACACTATGGCTGCTATGGACGTCTCAAAGGGTCTCATCATGCAGCTGCAATGAACGGTCCCTGATTTCCACACCAATAATTCCCACACCATGCACAATGGAGAAAGATGTGCACCTACGTAGTTCAGTCTTAGTTGGTGGCTTGGAGACCCTGGCTAGGCTGCATTTTTGATATAGCTGTGAGGACAGAAAACTATGGTGGAGGTACAGAAACCTATTTTGTAGATCATGGCAGGGTAACCTTCATGCAGGAAATCTCACCCTAGTGAGATTATAGTCACTAGCTTTCATCTTTGTCATTAGTCTGTTGTAACCTGGCCAACCAGATTGATTAAGCCTACTGCTCTCCGTTCTCTACAATATCAATCTGGTCCTGCTCCCATCGAATCCGTTGGGGGAAAGGAGGGACAATCACTGTACCAAAGCAGCAAACTTCATGAGAAACCACAAGAAGGTAAGATAGTCAAGGCAATTCTTGCTATTATTCTATCAGAGATGAAATCGTGGATTCTTACAAAACAGCAGTGATAGCAGCGGCTACGCGTGCGTCCTCCTGCGCTGCCATGTTTGTGTTGGTTTGGCTGTGAGCTCGGCCCCTCTAGCTTTCGTCGCACCGGTACCTCCCGCCTTAAAGCACAGTACCGCAACGTGATTGGCCCCGAACTGTTTTTGGTTTGGACACAAACGGTTGAAGCCAGAGCGGTACAAGATGGATTCTCGTGTGTTTGTGAACGTACAAATAGTTGTGGTTTTTATGCATAAACACACATGCTCATTTTGTTAAAGGAGCAATAAGCTAAAGTTCACCACTAGGTGGGCTGTTGAGCCCTGTCTGTAGACAAAAACAAGATGTGTGACAAGTCACGCCTCTTTCTACCTCCACCACCTTTCCCCTCCCCTTCTCACCTGTGGCCTTGTACGCGCATATTTTCAAAGGATAATACAGCAACCAGCATCACCTTTCAGAGCAACATGTCTATTGAAGAAGTACTTCATAGCTTTATAATGCTTTTAGCAAGAGAACTGGGCGTGCTCTCTGCCATTTTGCTCCGATGCTACACTGCTCTGACGGTGGCGTTTTATGGTCCGGGAGATAATGAGCCCTGAGTGGCAGCTGTCCACATGCACGTACACACAGGCGCGGCCGGCCCGACTTGTAAACAAGAGACTCAGGAACAACACAAAGATATGCTGCGTGACTTTATACCATATTCCATCTTTAGTTCTTCACGTCACTGTTTTTGTAGTTCTTTCTATCTAAAATAATGAAATTTCGCTTATCGCTCCTTTAGGTTTTTTGAATCACGCTACTTTGTTGCCGATTTCTTTAATCTGAGTGCTATTTTTGATAATCGTGCAGTATTTTTTTCTTGTGTTGTAAATTTACCTTTGCTGTACAATATGTGCAAGCTTCCATTTGCTTTTCTCTTTCGTGCCGGTACACCTGAATTTCCCCACGGAGGATTAATAAAGGATATTTCTGTTCTATATCTGGGTTCGGCCATTATGCAGCTGTGGGGCCAGTGTGGCCAGATGTGATTTAATTTCTTCATCAAACTGGCCTTATTTCACACGTGTGTTGCTATCACACACCTCATGCTCCACCTACGCACTGCATCCACTTTAATAAATCACCAAAACTCTGCAGAGACCGTCAACGTAGCTGATTGGTAGCCGTGGCAGTGAAACCTATCTATTGTTAGGGGATGCATTCCAATCACTGCTGAAACACAGCTTCAGTTTTTTTGCAGCTGCATCGCAAGACGATTCTTTTGTATGAATTGGAATATGATGGAAACCTTTAAGTACATTACAGGCAAAGCATTTCTATATCTTTTCCTTCTCAAGTGAACTGAAGGATACAGCTGCTTAAGGAAATGTGCAATCACCAGCAAAAGAAAATCTTTTTGGAGGTATTTCAAAGTTGTTTTTAATTTTACAACAAATGTTTTAGCAAAATCAAAAGACAATGTTTGACTGAAACATTTTTGCCATGTTCATGAGCCATAATTAAATAGTATAGACTTGGTTTAGTCGTTGCTTAGTAAAAGTAACCCTAAAATGTCTCGTTTCAGCTCCCATGATGCCTGAGTACGAATCAGAAACTGCGCTCAATGAGACGGAGACAACCATCACCATCCTGTTGAAGCCTGCCCAGTCCAGAGGAGCTCCAATCAGGTTAACATCTTAATTCTGTTAGAAGATATGTTCTTAAGTCTCAGCCTTCTTACTTCATCTTGGTACATCTTCTCTTTTTCATCGTTTGCTTACCTTCCTCCTCTGCTTCACATGCTTTGTTCCCAGCTCTCTCTTCCCATCCAGCTCGCCTATCCTCTTCCTCAGGGGCCTCTTTTACGATCATTAAAGTATTCCACACATATAAGTCCAATCTGCATCCAAAAGAACCTGCAGAATGAGACCCATATAAAAAAAAAAAAAGATTGTCAGTGAAACACATGATCATCTAAACCTCTGTCAGACTTAACCCTGAGAGAACATCACAGATTAAAAATATCACCATTGTTTGGATTTTTTTAAAACCAAAGAAATAAACCCTATTTAAGATTGGTTTTGATAAAGTGAGATCTTAAGGCCATCCCAAAAACAAATGAGCTAATAGTAGGGGTTGTTGGTGGATCAGGGAATATTGTTGTTGTCTCATTAGTACTCCCATTTTTCTTTTATTGAACCGGCAATTGTCCTTCATGTGTAATAAGAAAGTTTGAGTTTCTTATACACATTTCTACAGACAGTGAGCTCATGTGTTGCTTTTTCTTTTCTTATTATCTGACAAATAGTTTTCAATAGTAAATTTGCTTTGAGAATCTGATCTTGCCTGTTTCGCTGGCGTTAGAAAGATATGTTAGCTGGCTTTGGGGTATATTCTTCAACACAGGTAAAAATGACTTTAGTTCAGGAACGACAGATTTGAGGAATATAAGTGTGAGAAGGTGTTGATTGTTCTATGAATCTCATGTTTCACAATTTTTCAATCACACAACGCATGTTTGTCATATTAAATGTTTACGTAAATGTTTTTGTTACTGGACCCAAGGTAGACAACCAAATGTGTTACATAGGTTTAAAGTTTTTTGCATATATATAATAGCATTGTACAACAATAATTGTATTTACCCTGAAGTGATCAAAGCATATGAAATCGACAAAATTGATTTTAAATACATATAATTCAATAATTTCACACGGGTGAGCCGATTGTTTAAGGCGTTTTAAGTCCCATTCAATTTTTATTTATAAAGCACCAATTCCCAAACACACATCATCTCGAGGCATTTTACAAAGTCGGTTCAATCAAATCATCCCGACAGATTGGTTAAAAAGTTTTCTATCTAAGAAGAAACAGCAGATTGCATCAAGACTTGCAGCGTTCATCCCTCGTCTCCTTTAAATACATCAGCTGGTGTCCCTCCATTTAACTCAGATTTTTTTTTTACATAAGTGTACAAAGCCTTAACATCATCATCTGAGCTTAACCACATTTCTAAAGTGTTCAAAAGCATAAGAATCATCATCTATCTAAATTACAGACTTTAAACAAATATTAAGAAATTATCTTTTCCTCTCTCTCTGTCTAGATAGAAAGAGAGGAGGAGATTTTCCTTCCTCTTCTCTCTTTGTGTTTTGCTTCTTCTTCCTACTTTGTGCAGCCTCTAAAAGGCATTCATTTGAAATGGATATTAAGCCAGAACGGTAAAAATGCTACAGAACGTGACAGCGAGAGAGACTCATCTTTGGTCATCAGCAATTAATTTATTTTATGAAAGCTGCCAAACGGGAGCTGGGGGATAATTGGCCGTGGCTCCCTTCACAGAAACATACATTTCCCTAATTGTGTATAATTGTGAAGTGAGTTCTTGGCATGGAGGATGGAGGTAATTGCAGAAGGCCGCTGCATTTGTCCTGACCGCTAAAGTAGCCCCTCAGCCATTCATGGGGCCTCTCAAAGCTTAATGGAAACACACACACACACAAACACACACACACGGACACACACACAGACCGAAGCACATTAAGAGCAGAAACAGCACTACACCCGAATCACACAAAAGCACATGCACGCTTGGTAGCACGCACACAGAGCCATTACTGTGCATTAACTGACCAGACTTGATTTGTCTCTATACGTTGCTTAATCTCCAGACAGCATGCTACACCTGACGGTTTGTTGGGAGTTTCATGAGTTAATTTCTAAAACAAGAGATATTTATCACATTTGTGCTGTTTTTTTTTGTTTTTATGATTATTCATGAATAATCTCAAGTGCAAGAGCTTTTCATTGAAACTCTTGCACTGAAGGTGTATGAAGTGAAAAGTGCCATATTACTGAAGGATCAGCTGACAAACTGACCACGTTAGACAGTATCGTGCTCTAGTTCTGCGTCATCATTCAGTCTAATGAAAAGGGTCTGGATTAGTTGTTCTCCATGCTTTCTGAAGGTCAAAGTGTTTTTTTTGGTTTTTTTTTTTTTTGCTGCTTTTCTGACCCTTTTTTTCATTCACGTGACCATGGCCAAAAGAAGCCTCTAGACTCAGAAACTGTCTCCGCCCAGTGAACACTTTCTGAAAGTCAACTTATTGTCTCTCTGTAACAGGTTGGTACTGAAAATGAGACTTAAAGATCCAATATAAACTAATTATCTATCATGTGTTAAGTTTAGCTGTGCTCTTGTATCTAAAAAATCTTTCATCAGAACTAAGAAACAATAAGGTTAGAAAAACACATTCCTCCAAAAATTGGTGGATACCGTTCTAAAATTTGGTTAAAAACCAGGTAAAGTTAAAAAAAGTAGCTTTGAAAGACTTTGAGGAGGCCCGAAGGACTAATAAGACTGAAAATCCGACTTTTTGGGGAGGAAACTATGAAGAAAGTAGGAGTGGATGAGGAGTCTTGTACAGTACCTTTAGTGTTAATGATCTGTTGTGTAACTTTGGTAAAAACCAACGATCTAAAAACCGGTCTTCTTTTTTCCAGCTCCTACCAGCTTGTTGTGAAGGAGGAGCGCAAGTCTAAAACTCGCCGCGCTGCTTCTGAAGCCCCGGAGTGTTTTTCTGCCCCTTTCAGCTTCCGTAACGCCTCCATCCTGAACTCTGCGTACTACTTCGCCGCCGACCTGCCCCCCTCCAGCCTCACGGTGGTCCAGCCATTCACAGTGGGGGACAATAAGAGCTACGGCGGCTTCTGGAACCCTCCGCTCTCCCCTGCCAAGAGCTACAGCATCTACTTCCAGGCTCTGAGCAGAGCCAATGGGGTGAGTCTGGACTTTTGCAACAGTAAATATATATTTTTTGGATTCCTGAAGAAAATAAATTTGTACCTCATCTGCCAAATTTGACGTTTATTAGGTCCTTTTAATTATTTAGTGCTTATGACTAACTGTCTATTATTCCGACCAAAGCATGGAAATGAGGAGCTCTGTAATCACTGCTGGTGAAACCTTATTCAGGATTCCTGCACATGCTGTGTCACAAGATTTAGGACAAATTTTGTTTTGCAGCTTACAATTTTCAAGTCTTTTTTTCAAGAGGGGGATGGAAATTATGTGTAAATGTAAAAGGGTTTAAATGCAGTTGTCAAGATGAATGATGTGCTCTCTATGTAGCGTTTCAGTTTTGCAGAATATTTGCAAAATGGTTCCAGTTCTGAATGGTAGAGTACCATTCAGAGTCATCCTCCTTTGCTTTAGTTTAGTATAAACAAGAAACATAAAGTATAAAATGTATTTCAATTCAGTTGTGAGTATTTATGCAGCGCTGGTTCTCAACAAATGTCTCAAGGCATTTTAGAAAAAAAAACCTGTAAAAACATCCCTTTTATACACACAGTCAATTCAATCGACTGATAAAGGTAGATTCACTGTCAATTATATACATTCCAATTCAGTCATAGTAATCAAATAATGCAAATGAGTTTAGTTTATCATTTAAATTGTTCAAAAAAAATTAACCAAATGTCATCCAGTTGATTGTATTGTCATTAATTCTGCAGCAATTACTCTTCCTGGACGGGCATGTAGCAACAGTGCATACTTGATTGAATTGAGTCGTTAACTTTGCATGAATGCCACATACTGAGCAGACATTTTTATAGAGGCTTTTTTTAAAAGTAAAAACCCATAAACAGTGGATATTTAGCCTTGTGAAGCTGTTGGAACCTCTGTTAATTCTCAGTTTATCAACAACACAGGATAGTTCTTTGTTTAAACCATTGTTATAATGGGTAAAATAATGAAATCCAGGCTTGATGTGGTAAATAATAATAATAATAATAATAATAATAATAATAATAATAATAATAATAATAATAATAATAATGAAGAAACAATTACATAATGGTGAGTTAATTATTACTTATCTTATATGCATTTTCTGTCTTTGAGCTTTTTAGTAAAATTACTAAAATCACGGCATACATTAATGGACTCTTTATAAGCCTTGTTTACTTATACTGTCCCCAAAGAAAACCAACAAAAGAAATGTTTCCCTTTTTAAAGTTTATTAAACAAACCCAGCATTACTAAGCAGTTTAAGGCTTAATCATCCTGCTAAACGTTTCAAGTCCACAAGCCTATGATCACACTGTCAGCATTATCAATTAAGAACTTTTTGCCACACCAATGTCGCACACCAGGTTTTCTTCTGTTTGAGGTTCTAATAAATGGATTTCCTTGAATAAATCAAAGGAAAAAGTGTCTCTTGTGCTGCTCCTTTTTATTAATTAATCCCACCGTCTACTGATGACAGCTCCCTCCACCCCACCCCCCACCTGTCTTCTCCTCATAAGCATTTCAAGACTCAAACTGGGCTTTTTGAATATCCATAATACTTTAAACCCCTGTGAGGCTTGTTTTTAATTTTCCACTACCGTAACCTCGGTGTGGAGGGCAATGCCCGGTGAGTTGGCCGACGGCGTGATGCAGTTGCCTCCTTCCCCCTACAATACACCCCTACAGAGACAGACAATGTGGGTCCGGATTTGACTGGATCTGTGAGCACATGCATTTCAGCTCTGAGTGCCTTAAATCCGGTCACTTTAGGGTTCCGGATTTGATTGGATAGCAGTCAATCCAATCAGAGTTAGATTTGTCCAGATCATGGAGTGGAAAATTGTGGGTGTGCTGGGGTGGGTGGTGGGAAAAGTAAATAGAAATATAAGTGGAGCTGTTCAGCCACCATAACCCAGATGATTTGATGGGGAACTCAGGCTTAGAAAATGGGCACTCAGTTGGATTATTCATGACTGTATGTATGTATTCTGCCCATGTTCTCATTCCTGGATTTAAACTGTTGCTGGCATTTTATATAAAAACTCTAACCAAGTTTAATTTTCCTTTTCCCAGCTGCCATACACTGCAGGGCAAAACTGAATGTTTTAGCCTCTAAAGCTTTAGCTTCTTCATTATAGTTACAGATAGGCGTGAAGGTGATAGTTGTCAATCAAGGGTTTAACTTATCTACTGTTCTCACAAAGTGCTTTTATTTAATTTCCTGTTCTGTCAGTCACTTCTACAGGTGTCAGGGTCACTTCTTCCTGCAACTGCAGATGCTTCTTATTTGCAAAGGAACTCCTCATTTGCACTTTACGCGGCTATGTTGGTGTGTCACAGTTTGATCCCATAGATGAAAGTGCTTCTCGTTTTCTGCCAGTCTTGGATAATCCAACTGTATTTTATTTTTCCCCCATCTGAGAGCCACCTGTCCATAAAGGTGAGGGCCACCCCTTCCTTAGTCTTTCATTTTTTTGTCGCTGCCTCTCAGGAGAACGTTTAGGAAGAATTGTTCCCTCGATCTCTCGTTTTCCCCACGTGTCTTGTCACGGCATTTCAGGTGGTGAAATATCTCAAGACAGAATCCTAAATGTGAGCTTGACTTTATTCAATCAAGACAGGAACCAGCGTCCAGCATGCGCAGTTATTCAAAAAGGGACTTGGGGAAACTTCCGGAAAAATCGGCGACCCTAGCTTTGAAGTCAAAAAACACTCACCATTACAGTGCCCACCAAGGCCAAAGACCTGCCAGGGTAGTCCCCACAGAGCAGCCACCACTCAGGTGGGAACAGTCTGCGAGAACACGGGTCAATCAAGTGAAGTGATCCCACTACCAGCTGCCCAGATTGGCTGCCAGGACCCAAGGAACAAAGTAGACCCTAGCAGATTCATCCTCCATACCTCCACTACCCTTGTTTCAACCCCAGAGCCTACTCTTCCCCAAACATGTCCCCACACCTCCAGCCCACCGAGCCCCAACCACCACACCCTTCTGCCCAACCAATGGACCAGGGTCACTGGGCCAATGGTTGGGCAGAATGGTCTTACCTGGGGCACAGACATTACCCCCCCCCCCCATTGGGTTCCAGAGAAAGCCCCAAACTGGCCCTCATCCCACCCACACCAGCCAAGAGTGGCAGCAGGTGAAACAGAAGGTCCATGACCTTATCCCGTCTAGGTGCCGGCAGCCGCAGCACCCCCACCCCACCCCAGGATCTTCCATCCCAGACCTACCACCAGACCCAAATGCCCATTCTGCCTTGGGACCGCACCACCCCCACTTTCAGCATCTCCATGGCCCTCGGCCCCGAGATGCTGGGGCCAAAGCCCATTCGCTCTGCGCCACTTAAAGGATGTATATTATTGGAGACCAATTTCAATGTCTTCTGTTGGTCTTTCTTAAAATCATAGAAAATAATTCTGAGAGCAAACTTTAAAATAAAATTTATCAATTTTTCCAGGTCCTAAGTATCACAAAAATGTGATACTTAGGACCTTCAAGCAAACATTGTAGAAACATTGTAACAAAGTTAAATTTGAGTTAGAAATCTGGAATATTGTATGTGATAGTAATAAAAAAATAATAATGCTGTTTTTTAACTTAAAATGTTTTTGTTAACATGTGTTAACAGAACAAGTTGTTACCCCTACTACATGAACTATTGGTAACAGAGCTGAAAATTACCATTTAAATGGGTGATATTTAACGGGTTTCCAGACTCTTTTTTGTCTTTAAGTGTGGATTTATAACCTCTTACATTGAATTACTCCCCGGGCGAGACCCCATCCGAGCCCATTCCTGGTCAGTCAGTATGGATCGATCTTAATTTTAATTGATAAAACAGAATAATTATACACATATGGCGTAACTTTTAATGCTCTCTGTGCCCTGAACACATCCAAAACACAAACATAACGTATGCCCTGTGAGGGATGGGATGATAGGACCATGTTAGGGAGTGTCTGCTAACCTGCTGCAGCCATGCTGTCGTCTCTGGCCTGGCTGACTGTAATTATTCTGACCATGGCCCTCCAGTAAGGGACTGCGGTCCCGCTGTTAAAAAACTGTCGGTTCATTTTGCGCACAGGCTGCATCCTGCACACACGTTCTCTACTCATTTCTTTCTCCTTTCTTTCCAGAATCTTTGCTCTTTTAACTCACTCCAGTTTCTTTCTTGCTTTTTTTTTGTCAAATTAGGAGGAGCCATTTGTATCTCCATTTGAACAAAACAAAAAAAACCATTTTGACCTCTGACCGGTTTGGCCAGAAACAGATCGGACGTTTGGGAATCCTCCCAAACCACCCTATGTCTAACCCAACCCTGAGTGTGACTGACTTTAGCCAGTAACTTTGTTAGACCATTGCATTGTAGAGTGGATCCCCAGACCCACCTTGGCTGTTCCATCTGCGACAATTCATAATTTTTCTTTCTTTAAGTGCTCGTGCCTCCCCCTATGTCGTTGAAAAGATGCCGCCCCGGTCGGCTGCCCGGTTCGCCCAGGCCAAAAACCGCTGCTGCTCCTCTTTCTACTTTCTAACGTTCTCGATCACATGAACCTTCCCATTTCCCCCATCTTGGTTTTCCTTTCTCTCGCGCCTGCCTCTGGGGTGACATCAGATAGATGTCAGTCTCTCCTCTGCCATCATCAAGCAAGTTAGTCAGTGCTTATATAAAGTATATTGATGAATGAGAGATTTATAACCTGTTATGATCTGTATTGCTCTGTGGTGGCAGATTCATTCATAGAAACAGCATGACTAACTGAGGCAGTGATTGGGCCACAACAAAGATGTAAAAATCCTCTGAACACGACATGTCCATTCAGACTGAGCTCGTTTTGAAAAATGTCATAAATGTGTCCAATTTAGGAGCACAAAATCAAAGTGGTTTGTGTGTGATTCTAAAAAAAAACAAAAAAAAAACTTTTTCTCTTTTTGGACATTTCTGGGATGTTTTAACGTGTTGTAGTAAAAAAAAATCAACATTCGCTACAGGAGATGCAGTTTTAGCCACTTTATACACTTTAAAAGGATATGTGCCTCTACTTTCTGACATGATATGCCTTTTTTGGCTCTTGAGGGCCGTATAAACTGCCTGGACAAGCCGGATTCGGCACGCGGGCCTTGAGTTTGACACGTGGTCTAGAGCATTCTTTTTCTGAAATGCTGTATTAGTTTATGGCGGATGTAGCAGGACGCATAACTTCCAGGATTTTTCCCTTTTGTATAATCAGGCCATAAAATATTTTTTTAGGCAAATGTGAGGCTGGCCTTTTTGTTCTTGTTGGTCTGCAGTGGTTTTGGCCGTTCAACTCTCCCTTGGACGCCGTTTTATCTGTCTTGCTTTGGGTCCTGATGGATGAGTCGTGGATGCACTTTAATAGTCATTTTGGTAGGTCATCCACCACTGGGAAGGTTCACCACTGTGGCATGCTCTCGCTGTGGTTCTCTGGAGCATTAAAGCCTTAGAGATGTAAATAAAGACATATAAAAATACAAATACATGTACTTTGAATGCATTAGCCATATATGGCAATACTTTGTTTAGGAGACCAGCACCTTTATGTCCAACACACACAACATTCTGAGGTTAATTTGTTGTAAGGGTAAAATATTTCCAGTTAAAACAAAATTTAAAATTGATTGTGACAATATGTGTGTTTGAGGACAAAGTCTGTCATCTAAACTTTTTATTTTAATTTTATTTTCATCTTGAGAGATTGCTTAGGATGTTTGCCTTTAATTTGTATAAATGAATGAAATAAATGTGCAATAGCCAAAACATTATAGGCCTAGGGTATCCACATTGGTGTGTATTACAGCACAAACCTTTAGATTGTTAGACGCTGCACAAAATATTGCCCAAAAGGTTGTTATATTGTGATTCTTTCCTGTATGAAGTGAAAATAACAAAAGCTTGGCTAGAAAAAAAAAAAGCACCATTGTAACAACAGCGATAATGTTCCAAAAGAACACAGTTTAATGTTGTCAAAATGCACTGTTTCCAGTTAGAGACGCAGTTAGAATCAAAGTAGGCAGAAAATAGCCCCACACATGAAAAGGATTATTCAAATGGGTTGGTGCACTTCACAGCTGAAAGGATGGCAATAAGTGTACTTTAATACCGGGATGCTTAAAAAAAAGAAAGAAAAGAACATTAAAATTCATGGAAACTTGTAGCATTTTTGGCGTGTCACTTATGCACAATCAGTGCATTTTAAAACAGACAAAAGCATCGCACAAATGGATGGATGAATTTTCAAAGGTAGCTGAAGAGGTGTTTTGAAAATCTGCAAAGTTGGAATTGTTGGAGGAGAAGGATTGCGGAGGAGAAGGAAGAAGACAAAGAAATTGGCCAAGAAGCGGCCCAAAACAAAAGGAAACGGTGACATGCATGGAGAAACATGCTCCTCCATGCCGTGAAAAAGGCAGCCAGACACCTTCCTTGACAAGTAAAAAGCCTCAGGGGTTGGCCAGGGTACTCTGACAATCAATGTCACTCACACACACACACACACACACACACCGAACAAGCCTGAGAGTGCCAGTTTTTGAGTTTCCAGGAGAGAGATTTTACCTTCTGACAGTCGCTGTCAATCACGATGCACTCAGACTCCAAAATCCCTAAATGCACTTTTATTCTTTGTCTGTTGACAGGAATTAAACATTCCCTTTGTACAGTTTTCTGGAAAGTGGCTTAGAGCTTCTTTTTTTGTTTTGCACACATCCAAGCAGTGCACATTGTTGTAAACGAGTTGCTTATTGTGGACTTTTCATGAATTTTAATGTGTACGCAAGGGTTTTTAATTTCTTGATTAAAAAGAAGATGTTAATTAAAATCTTTGTTGGGAACCAATCAAGGCAAGGAAAGGCAGTTCCATTTGGGGCACTGGATACACGAAATCCTCATCAGTAAATCTCTGAACTCCAGCTGGGTATATCGGCAGTCGGACAGAGCACTGATCTAGCAAACCCTGAAAGAAACAAAAGGAGAAAGATGGACAGATAGCGCTCACCGACACAGAGGCTGCGTCTACAATATTTAGATTTCTTATGCTTGATCAACTATCACCAGATGCCATGACGTTCATGCCATCTCTTTTGTCTCTAATCGCTTCACTTCTCTGGTCTTTGAGTATTGAAGCACAGCGATAGATATGCCTCAATTTTTTGTTGTTGTTGTTGTCCTAAAACCCAGACGTTTTTCTCATTAGCATTTAGCAATAAAGGGCAGAGCTAATGTTCCGGTTAACTTTGAATTCAGAGCAAGCAAGCGTTTAAATGCATGACACATTGGTTCAAAATAAATCCCAAACTCCTCCGTCCACTTTTTATCCCAGCTTTAGCCTTTCCAGAGGTTACAGTGAGGCTGGTGCCCATCTGCTGCAGTCAGTAGGCAACAAGTGGGAGTCAGACAACCACACTCACAGACCAGTGGCGTCTCTGGCATGATGAGTTAAGTGGGGCGCAAAAACTCAACACCTATTAGCAGCAACTAATTTTTCTGTGATGCACACAACCTGATTTTGATCAATTTTAAGTGAAAGATAAATTAGCATAAACCAACACACTAGAAATGCTATTTTACGTATATAAGCTAAATGTAATTGAATTTTTATACAGTAAAATTACAAATAAAGGCTCACTAATAATGTTAATTTATTGAACAGAAAAGATTCACATCAATATTTCTATATAGGGAAAACCAACACTAGATGGTCGCACACTATCCAGCAGAACGTAAACGTAACGTGTGCAATTAAAGCATTTTGATTGGACGATCTGAGCTTGGGGCCGTAGGATTTGTGCCCCACAGCTGTTTATTGAGAGCCGGCCCCCATATCAAGGCTCCTCAGGAGGATTTAGCTACTGAGCTTGTCAGTTTTCTGGCAGACTTAGATATATAGACACAAATATTTCTAACAGAATTGTATTGGTAAGGAAATCTGTCTTTCTTACAATATTACTCTATAAACACTGATCCTGTCCCACTGATTATTGGGAACAACAACCACAACGACATCTGGTGGGGCCCCACTGGCCTCGCATGCAGAGACGCCACAGCTAAGAGTAGATCATACTTGCCCATTGTCTTGGCATGCATGTTTTTGGGCATCATAAGGGAAAGGTTTGTGTTCCTGCAAATAGTCCCATCTCTGAAACCGGTTTGGTTATGACTAGTTTTGATTAGTTTACGTTTAGAGTTCAGAATATGAAGTAGGGCCCTAAAAGCCGCAGCGGAAGGGATATTGTTCTGACGCCGAGGTGCTGTCAGCTGCTTTACTTTATTGTCTTTGATGAAGACAAATGGGCCAATATGTGATGAAGAGCAATATCCGTGTGTCAGGTGTGTGTGAGAGGTACACTGACTGGTGACAGCACATTGTAGAAGGGGAGAAAAGGTTGTAGCTGTGAAGGATGAAAAGTATAAAAGAAAGAACAAACACTTACAGTGGAGACAACCTATGGCAGAATCGATTGCCCTGAAGTCAGTTGAGAGTTTTGGAATACAGTTGAGAAAAATGTGACCCCCTCAGATTATACAGATGTGGTAATCTATCTATCTATCTATCTATCTATCTATCTATCTATCTATCTATCTATCTATCTATCTATCTATCTATCTATCTATCTATCTATCTATCTATCTATCTATCTATCTATCTATCTATCTATAAAGCGCTTTAAAATAACAAAGGTCATGAAAATGAAAGTAAAATTAAAACAGACGAGTAAAACACGGGCAAGCTAAAATAGAAAGATAAGATAGTTAAAAACTGAATTAACAGTAATTAAAATAAGTGAAAAATTAAAGGGTGTATATATATATATATATATATATATATATATATATATATAGTTATAGTTATACAAGTTAAACATAAACATGGTGTAGTGCATATTGTTTGGTAATTTCTGTGAGACTAAGCTTGTTTTCTTGAGGGAAATTAAGTGTTGTTTTATCAACATAATGGGATAATTGGGGTTTATTGACAGACGCTTGAAAACTAAAGTTATCACATCTGATAGATTTCAACATTCTGTCTGTTTTTTATCTTCCCAGGAAACCAAAATCAACTGCGTCCGTCTGGCTCGCAAAGGTATGAGCACCCTTCCATTGATAGTTAGCAACATTAGTGAAGTATTATATTATTAATATAGATTTCATGTTGTAGAGTTTTGTTTTCATGCAACCTATAGCAGTATGTTAGATGAGACAAGCCCTCACACACACTGCAGAAACAGGCCAACTATTTATGACCTGGTGATCCTGCATGCTTCTCTTCCATAGCATCTCTGTCCATCTCTTATGCTCCAATATTTCCCACATTCTGCTCCCTTTCCTCTATTCGGCTCTTCTTTTTCATCTCATGCCACATCCGTGTTGCTCATCTGTGTTTAAAAGTTCAGAGCTGCAGAAGACTGTTCGATCGGCTTCATTAGACCCAGTGGACAGATGCTAAAGCGTCATCTCCAGATCTGATTCCACCCCATTCTGCCTTGCTCTCTCCGTGTCTCAAATCTTTATTTGCTGCTCATCTTCTGCAAATGCACCCATTTGTGCGCCGGGCAGTGTGCTTTGAGAGCTTTTCAGCTTGCTATCGATTGATCCCACCTTCTGTTTATTTTCTTTCCCATTTTTCATCTGCATCAAGCATTGATTTGATTTTTCCACATTTTCAATCTCTGTTTCTGTCTCATCCACAGTACATCAATGATTTATTGCTCATTTTTGCACATTTCTCTTTCCTAAACTTTTCTTTCTTTTTTTGCATCTTTTCTTACGTTACATTTTAATTGGGTTTGTGGACACTGCATTCTGACTGTCCGCATGTATCCGTGCATTAGAAAAGACATCCTTTTACTTTGTCGCTGTCCTCATACCAAAAACAGCAACGTTTTCTTTTTAATTAAATTTTAGAAAGGGTAATTTCTAAAAAGTCCAGGTAAATGGACTTGTCATTTTTTAAGTGGGAAGTGCTGACTGGCATTTCTGAGAAAGCTTAATGCTTCGTATCAGCTTTTTTCTGTGCCATCGTCCAGTGAACTGGCTGCTACCTCTTTCCTCCCATCAGAGGATTTTGCCAGCCTACTGTAGTTTAAATAAATTTGCAAGCAGCAATTTTTACAAGAATTATTCTTCTCATATTTCAGGATAAATTGGAGGAAAAGTAATGTTTAGTTGACAATTGAATTCAGTTTTGTCCCTATAGTGCTAATTCCTGTTTTAAATCACGTAAATGCACCGTATTAGTCAAACTGGTCAGTCAACTGGTCAGTCCATGTTCATTCAGTTTATTCCAGTACTATTTAATGCAGTAGAGTCAGATTCTGTAGAGCATTGCTCTTTTAAGGAAATTGGCACATTTTATCTATACTCGACCTTACTCAAAGACTTGAGCAAACATGTGGTGACAGTGGAGAGGAACAACTGCCATTAAACAAAAAACAATAGTCCAGGAGAATCAACCTTAGTATGAGCAGCCATCTGCTCTGACCGGCTGGGGGTTGAAAGGAGAGGAAGGAGACAGATAAACAATGGCGCAGTTTGCAAAGAATATTACAAAAGAAGAAGCACAAAATTAGCAACAATACTGTTATACAATCATATCATGTGTTGAAGGAAAATGTAAAGAGAAAGAGCTCAGTGCATACGACTGTCCAGTCTAGGCCTACTGCATTATGACTGCAGGCATGGATCATTTACCCAGCT
Source organism: Fundulus diaphanus (assembly GCA_037039145.1). NCBI lineage: Eukaryota > Metazoa > Chordata > Actinopteri > Cyprinodontiformes > Fundulidae > Fundulus > Fundulus diaphanus. The sequence goes on from CM073126.1 coordinate 6,043,205, forward strand.
TTATGAACCTTATCAAAAGGCAAAGTTTTTAGCCTAATCTTGAAAGTAGGCAGTTTCTCCCATTCTGCTCCAGGAAACACCAAGAAACCTTTTTTTTCTTTAAGATAAGCTAAAGATATATTTAACAGTGAAGAGAAGTTATTGGAGAAATACTGTATGATCTCTCCCAATTTTCTTAAGAAACCTTTTGGATGAGCCAGACCTTTCAATATGTTTATGATGCTTATACTAAAAAATCCAGTAGTCCAGCCCAGAAGTAACACAGACGTGAACAAGCCTTTTTTTGTCTGCCTCATTCTTGGACAGGCCACTTTGAAAATGAGCAGAAGTTGACAGTTGACATGTAGAAAAACCCGCAGAATAATGAAGATCCATAGAAAAATGTAGGAGAAGTATTCTGCATCCCGATGACAAACCTCCTATAGTAAAAACACAATGTGTAGGCAAGTCGCACAAAAGATGTTGAGAGTATCCTAGCGGTTGGTTTTGAACTGCACATTTTCTACCATAAAGAACAGAAAATGCCTCTCTTCACGTTCATATTCTTCAGTTGCATCAAATATAACTTTGTTCAGGGTCTCTCCTGGGAACATCTTCCCTACCCCTGAGCCACAGCCACTCTTTTTTTTTTACCACAGTTGATCAGCATCTTGGTCTTTTAGCAAGATTTGCTTGAACCTTCAGCCTGTTGCTGATAATAAGGCTCCTTAAAGTCCAACTGCTCCCTGTTTCCTCCCTGCCCTCCTCCCGCTGGTCTAAAATAACAAGGCGAGTTTTACAACCCGCAACCCACCTCTTCACCAAACTTTTTCTGTCAGTTTTATTGAACAGTTCATCCACTAGTATTTCAGTGGAGTAGTCTATTGCAGACACCATGAATCAGATATGGAGAGCGGTTCACTTCGCTGCAGCAGACACATATTTTATAAGCAGGCTATGTATTTGAAATTAGCTGGCGGATAAGAAACTCAATGTTTGAGAGCTTCAAAACAAGTCATTTCAGGATTTCTTTAAAAGGAGCAAAACTTCACTTGCAGCAGCATTTCAAACTTTAATGATCATCGCATATCAAGGCCTTTGACTGTACAACATAGCCTCGTAAAACTTTGAATTAAACATATCCACTGCCTGATTATTAGGTTGGGGAATCAGCCGGCTTGGATTTTGCTGTACTCACTTTTTCAAAAATGTTTTTTCCTTACTGCCTCAGTAGTGGATTTATAGCATTTTTTTGTTCTTTAAATTAAAGAAATATTGAATCTATCATTATGCAAGCTACCTCAATCTTTTAAGATTTGGTCTCCACACACAAATATTTATGTTTCTCCAGTAAAATGAGTAGTCGGCTCCACTGGCCTCAACAAGTACTGCCCACCATTACACACCGGATCAACTGTAGAATGAAGGTGAATATAGCTGTTCACGTGCAGGTAAAATTAACTTTTAATAACTCAACATCTCATGTTAAGGCAATCACAAACTCAAAAAAACTATAAACTATAAAAGATTTTCCCCAGATGTGGTTGTACCATACAACTTATTTGCAGATACTTCAAAATTGAGCTCACATTACAAATATATATATATATATATATATATATATATATATATATATATATATATATATATATATATATATATATATATGAAACCTGGATGTTTGAATTATATTTGAACTGTTCGAAAAGGAAAGAACATAGCTATTAACTACTTAAAATTCCTCATGATAAAGTCATGCTGGGTACCTTATCAGGAACCCAGAAATAATGTTTTTTTTATATTTGGAGATAAGTTTGTTATTAAAGACAGTGATGGGTACGCAAGAAATGAGATTCACAGGGAGCTGCAGCAGAGGTCAGAATTGGGAGCAGTGAGTGAAGATCAGCAGACAGAGAAGATGCCTCATGGATCTTTAATTGAGAGTTTCATGGAGCTTAGTGATTACTGCAGGTGTGTTCCCTTCTGCAACCGCTGGTTTCAATATCGAGCCACTTTCAAGGTTTTTCCACCAGAATCAAGCTCCTCCAGAACGAATTATGCACATTTGCATTTGAACATCTGGGACGGATTATTCCTTACTCAAAAACACAAACTGTTCAACAGCAGGTTCTAAGAAATCAGAGTTTTCTTCTCTAAATTGCCATGAAGTAGTTTTCCTCCATCTCTTTCTTTCCTCCATTTCCTCGTCCCTTTCTTTTTGTTCTCAACCCGTCAGCCCCGGCTGATGCCAACGTTAACTCCATGCACCACATCTGCATTCACTGACCGCTCTTTACTAATACGCATATTCGACACGCCTGTCAGGCCTCCTCCTGGTAATAAGCCACTCCGATGGCTCATTGACAGTTTTTTCCTTGGCAAACAGACCAGTCATATCCCAGCTAAGTGCTATTGATTCCATTGTGCCAGTGCCATCTCTCACCGCTGCAGTCTCTTCTCTTCTTAGACAACTCAAAGCAGGGAGATCTAATGAAACTGATAAATACAACGATATATCTTCTTTTCTTAGACTTTTTTTCTTCTTTCTTTTCCTTTTTTTGTTGTTGTTTGTTTTTCTCTCTTCCCTCCCTCTCTCATGCTTTCCGGCGGGGACGTGCGGCCCTTGGCCTTAGTGGTAATAGGTAGGGGACAAATAACAACGCCGTACATTCTAGTCATCCCAAGCGAAGGTGATTATTGCTTTATAGGCAGAATATCTTCTTCCCCCTGTTATGTCACAGCACAGCCATAAACACGACTCAAAACACTAATTCATTTTGGTTGTTTCCTGCCCCACACCTCCTCCACTTTAACCCTCTGTTTCTTGATTTGCCTCACTTTTGTTTTTCATTTTTTTTGGGGGCTCTTTGGTTGTTGTCGTTCCTTCTCATCTTCATCTTCCTGCATTTGTTTGCATGTCTACTCTGCTTTGGGTGTTGCTGGCTGTGGTTGAACCTCAACTCTGTCTTGCATGCAAAGCCACATACTTCAGTGAAGCTATCATACGCAGTTGATAGTCCAAGTGTTGTGAAAAAGTCGAGAAGTGTTGGTTTTTTTGTTTATGTTTCATCGAATAAAAAAGTGCGTCATTTTAAATATCAGCCCCAAAAGATTACACTTTGAAGCTAAACTTGTCTGTAGACGCTTGTTGCTCCATTTCACATAAATGTACAATTTAAACAACAAGCCACAGCATCTTTGCATGTACTTTGTGGCGTAATCCAGCTAAATCCAACTGAATACTTGATGAAACGGCAGGGGATGATGGCAGCTCTCATTTCCATAAAAATGAAAGCCCTTATTTCACAGCATCATTCAGCTCATTGTTTGCTTTCATGCTTTCGTTTTAGTCTTAGACATTTCCCCGACTCTTTATGAATGCTAAATACTTGTTTTTCCTGTTGTATACCATGTCTAGACATCCGGAATCTGTGGGAAATGAGAGCAAGAGATAATTATGTAAACACTGAATTAAGTAAAACTGATCTTCACTGCAGATGCATTATGTCTTCTCATAGAAACATCAAGCTGACAAATGGTTATCAATGTTGTGCAATTTAACCTATTTGATTGTGGATATTATTAATAATTATAGTTGGATATCAAAATTAATGTTATTCTTGTCAAAGGTAAGCTACAACGAAAAATGTTTCCAAATGGTTGTGATTAAGGGCTACCAGTCTTTAATGAGTATAACTAGCAATTGAGTTTATTTATTAACAATTATTAACCTTATTTATCATGGAAGATGGATGTCCAACCAGTTGTAAGACTGAATTAGACATTTATAACCTTAAATTATAACTGCAATAGGAATCACTATTCATTAACCACATGCAAAGAAAAAATGTCTCTTTGTGTTCGATCACTGATATTAAAACCACAGACGACCCCAACTGAAATAGTTAAAAATGTATTAAACCAATAACTCCTTGTTAAAGCAATTATCTGTTTAACACTAATACTACGCTAACTACTGAATCAAACACAGCATAAAAGAGGAAAACAGTGGAACAACAAAAAACAGCAAAAGGATGAAACTTGGACGTAGGAACCTTTAGGTCATATTCTAACTTAAATAAGCCTCAATCAATTAAAGCTAGGGTCGGAGATTTTACGAAAGTTTCCCCAAGTCCCTTTTTCAATAACTGCGCACATGCAAGACTGTCTTACCTCGCTCTTCCACTCTTCAGGGGGATCACATGAAAAAAATGAACTATAAGTTAATACATGGGATTTATTCAAAAATGTAATTAGTACAGGTACATACAAAGGGTAAAAGATTAAGACGGACTCACTCTGGGTGAGTTGGCGTCAACAAGAAAAGCCAACAGGAAAACCTGGGTTTTTAAATGAGTTTTACAAACAGCAAGAGATGGAGCCGTCTGGACCTCCAGCGGTTTCTGATTCTGGGTTTTAGGAGCCAAAATTGCAAAAACTTGGTCTCCTCTGGATGTGTAAAAGTCTTCAGGACAATCAAAAGCTTCCGATCTAAGAGCACAAAACGGCATAAAATAGTGAAGCAGCTCAGACAAACAAGAAGAGTCCAGCATATTAAGAGAGGTAGAAAGAAATGACAGCATTTTAAATCGCACACTTTTCGATGAGATTACAGCACGGTAAAGTAATTGTTCTGTGCAGCACACATCCGTAAATCCAGTCCAGCGTGTGAAAACCCTTGTCAGCCAACCCTGAAAAGCCTGTAAAGGCGCAGATGCTGTTTTTTGTGTAGTGAGGGGACATGACAGCAAAATATAAATGTCTCCTAACAATACAAAAATCTTACTGTTTACCAGAACAACACAGATGAGACAATAATTCAGTTGGCAACAATGTGAGTTGTTAACTACCGCCGCAGCTTCTTGTCAAGAATACACACAGGAACGCAGTGAAGTACGATTTTCTGAGAAGATTAAAGCTTCAGACTGTAGGAGACGGATTTATTCACATCCAGTAAAGATCTAGTGAAATACTGATATAAACAAATATAGACTGTTTCCATATGAAGACAGAAAAGCATTCGGAAGATTGAAACTGGATTTCTTAAAGTTAATACTTTTGAACTCATATCTGTACAACTGAGCAGAAACAGATTGGCAAATGATTTTCTTGTGCTCATTTGACTACATTTGTAAAACTGAGTGACACCTTTTCATGCAAATATCTTAAATCTTACCTTATTTCATACAATTTGCTGCAATTATCCAGACCTGAGAGCAAAGTGAAGGATCTCTGAAGGTCTTTAAAATAATTTATTTGGGCTTCATGTTTAATTCCACTACAGGGTGCCAACTTTGCATTTTATGTTATTTAACTTTCATAGGTTTACCTTCACAGAACGGCTAAGAGTAAATGGCTAAGGTCTTAAAAAAGTTAGACACAGGGCTGAAGATGTGAGAAATGGCAGCAAATTCTAAAGAAAAATATTCAGAAAGAACCACTTTAAAATATTACAAATGAAATCAGGCTGTTTGGAAGGAGGAAAACATCAGTTCTAAAAGTTTGATTCAAGACTTTTGCACTAAATGCAGCTTAGTCGCTTGATACTCAGTAAAAAAACTCCTAAAATATAAATGTTAATACTTGCAATACAGAAATCTGATGCTTTCATATGACTGAATGTTAAAACAAACTCACAGGCCTGGATTTATGTAACACTAACATTACCACTCAGGTGCCAGAAGACCCGTGTTCTAAATATTTCCTGCTTTAATTTATTTAGAAATTTACAACATAGAATAACAATGCAGTTATTAAAGTTGGACTTTATACTTCAATCGGTATTAGTTAAGACCGGTCTAAAATGTTAGATTTTTTTCTAATCAGTTTAATGTCTTGACAGCCATTTTAACTTAATTACGTAACCTTTGGGAAGTAAAATGAACTCTTACGCCAAAGGCGTGTAAGATTTATACATGGAGAGTCCTGTCTCAGCGAGTCCATTGAAAATGAAATTACAAGGTTCACTAGCTGGGAAATGCCGAGTCCAGTGAGCAAAGCTATTATACAAAAAGCCCTTTTCTTCTCTGTGTAATACAGGTTTACCTGGTAGGTATCTAAGGTTGGTAAATTGCAATTATTCAAGTTAAAAAAGTAACAATGCAGCCTAAAAATCACACATAAATCAGCTTCCTTCTGTTAGTCCTTTTAAAAAGACAAACTGGATAATGAATCCATGTGAAAAAGTTGGCCCTGCTAAGTCATGTCAAAACCAAACACTTGGAAAGGGCCGTGTCATGAGTTGGTATCGTCTTTAAAGGCTTTTCTATAGAACAGCGGGGAGGGTGAGCCCACAGCATCACTCTTTATCAGACACTCAGAAATGCAGACAGGAATTTAAGCTTCAAATAAAACAATGCTGAGTTGAAAAAATATCAGAAAAAACACCAAACTGGTAGAACATTTTGATAAATTTGTATGTTGTTGGACACAAGCTTAAAGTGACGTTGGTCATATGTAAATGCATCGTTTAAGCATAATTGTCTATTTGAAACCATTCAGCTTATGAACTCCTACAACGCTCTCCTAAAATTAGGTCAAAACTCTTTCATGTGAAAGACACAACCGTGAGGTTAGCTCATCTTTTCACTCTTCTAGGTCAGCTGTTAACCCTTTTGTTCAGCAGTTTAATCAAAACTAACAAACTTATGTCAGCATATGTATATAAGAACAATAGAAGCAACTTGCTAAAGCTATTTACCAAAACCGTTAAGGTAAATGTTAGAAACATCAGCAAAAAGCCTGAGACACGTTGTAAAGGGTGTGTTCACGCCTGCCGCATTTGGTCCACTTTAAACAGACTAAAGTTCATTTCCCCCCATGGTCTGGAGCTTTGGTGCAGGTGTGAATACACTCAACTGAACCCTGGTCTGGACCAATCAACCACTTCAAATCAAGCTTTATTCATAAAGCGCCTTCCAACAAGGCATTGCGATGACCAAAGTGCTTTACAGCATAAAAAAAACTAATCAATACAGAACACATTAAAACAAAGAAAGTGTCAAGTAAAAAGCTAGAAATACAAATATGTTGAAAGAAAAATATCAAAATACTAAAAGTTAAAAGCTTTTTCATATCAATGGATCTTGAGTTTGGCTGTGAATAGAGGCTGGTCAGTGATGGAGGATAGCTCATCCATCCATAATAATGGACCAGCAGCTGAAAAAGACAGATCCCTGCCTTGCTTACAACTAGAGTGAGGGACCTCCAGCAGATGTTGACCAGCAGATCGTAAAGCTCTGCCGGGCTGGTGGATTTTTAAGAGGTCAGATAAAAAAAGGGTGGTGCCAGGACATCCTATTTATGGTTGGTCTTGGTCCACTTCCAAACCGACTCTGGTTCTCTTCTGGTGTGAATGTGAAGCAACTGCAGAAAACATACGTCTTTAGTTGCTGCTGCTGCTGCTGCTGCTGCTGCTGCTGCAGCGTGTTGTTGGATTCCTTCAGCTTGCAGGATGCCGTTTCAAAATCAGAAATGCAGTGTCTTGAAACCTGCATTGAATGAGCTGCTCTTGTCACTCACAATGATTTATCAGCTGTAATAACAGCACAAATTATGCAAAACAGAGGTGCTGCATGCAAGATTTCGTTGATAGCCTTCCTCCATTTCTGGGTCTGCTATGTCCCACACGAGACATTTCTGTGCAGGGGGAGCAACCATCATCACAGGCACGGGTCGGTGACAAGTTATAGTTCACTTCAAAAACTACAATGTGAAAGCAAACTGCACCAACTGAAAAAAGTGATGTCTACTTTTGGTCCGGACCAAACAAGCGGACCAAAGGACTTTCCTGGTGTGAATGCAGCCTAAATATCTGAAGAGAAAGCCTAAATGTCTCTCTTGAAAGAGATTTTTAACCTCAATGAGATCTACCTGGATAAATAAAGGTTACTTACATACATACATACATACATACATACATACATACATACATACATACATACATAAATGTGAAAACATTGAAGCATTTCTTAATCCATTTACTTTAGATTAGCTGATTGTGTTGCATCAGCAGGAATCTTATTTTTCTTTGGCAGATTTAACAGCCGTGGGAGGTTAAAGTCACAGCAGCTTCAGATAGAGTCCAGTCACCTTGAGTGGGATCTGAAATACTGACACACTATTCTGCTGTAGTTTTAACAAAACACCAATAATACATGTGTAAATGTAAAATATAAATGTTTTACAGTGCCTTGCATAAGTATTCACCCCACTGTTTCTTATACCTGTTATCTTTTTACATTCCGACCTGTAGTTTAATCCTATGTGATGGATCTGCACAGAATAGTCTAACTTGAATTGAAATAGCAAAAAAATACACTAAAAATTGGCATGTTCAAATGTATCCATCTCCTTTCTATGAAGCCCCTAAAAAGTTCTAGTTCAACCAGTTATCTTCAAAAGTTACACAATTGAAATGAAGTCCACCTGTTCACATGATCTGTCAGTATAAACACACCTTTTCTGAAAGGTCCCAGAGGTGCAGCATGACGACCAAGGAGCTCTCCGAACAAGTCAGGGACAAAGTTGTTGAGAGGTACAAGTCAGGACAAGTTCTATTTTTAACCCTAATCCATTATTTAATGTTAAAAACAAGAAGGAAGGTTTTGTGTTTGCCAAAAGGCACGTGGGCACCTTCCTCCAAATGTATGGAGGAAGGTGCTCTGGTCACCAACAACATCATCCCCACAGTTAAACATGGTGGTGGCAGCATCATGCTGTGGGGACTGGAAAACTGGTCAGAATCAAGGGAAAGATACAGGATCGTTCTGGAGCAGAACCGGTGTCCGTCTGCCTGTCTTCCGAGATTTGAACAGAGGTTTACCTTCCAGCAGGACAATGACCCGAAGCATCCTGCTAAAGCAACACTGGAGGGGTTTGAGGGGAAACAGTTAAATGGGTTGGAATGGCCTAGTCAAAGTCCAGATCCCAATCCAGCTGAGAATCTGTGGTTAGACTTAGAGATAGTTGTTCAAAAGAGAAAACCTTCCAACATGACGGAAGTGGAGCAGTTTAACCTTGAGGAATGGGCAGAAATCCCAGAGGCCAGATGTGGCGAGTTCAGAGAGATTGATCCAAAGACACTTGCAGCTGGAATTACCGCAAAATTTGGATCTACAAAGCACTGACTTTATCGGGGTGATCAGTTATGCAGACTGAAGTTTCTGTTTTTTTTTACAGTGGTTATCTCAGACACTAAAGCGTATCTTCTGAGTTGTCGGCATGTTTTGGAAATGAAATGGTGCAAAGTGTCAAACAATCCATTTCAATTCCAGGTTGTGAGGCAACAAAACAGAAAGAAATGCCAGGAGGAGTGAATACTTTTGTAGGCCACTGTATATCCTTAAACCTGTTCTTTTTCTTACCTTTTAGGAAGGCCCAAAGTCTGTCATGAAATGCACACTTAAAATTTGAGACATTACATAAATTTAGACAAAAATGCCTTCCAGCTGGTGTGTGGATTTGGCTCTAATACTATGGGCATGAAAACATTTGAAACCTAAAAGTTTCAAAGGGTTAAATAGTGTGTGATGTCATCCCACTCTAAGATAAATATTCTATGGTAAAATATCCTTTCAGTTCAGTCTGGTATTGTTTAAATTTCCATGACCCATTTCAACTTTGCTTAGTGCTTCTGCTGTAAAGTGCGGCTGAACTCTGGGGCTCCAAGGTGAACGTGACCTTGGTCTCCCATCATTTTTCATAGGAAAGTCTAAGTTTTATGCATATTTCTTAAACGCCGAAGTATTGCAAGGATAAGTCATATAGTCATAAGTCATAAGTCAGTATATAGTTTCTGACAGCCACCTGTTTTGATGTGTTTTCTGTATGGGTGCGTTTAACACCGTGGGAGGAGAAGTGAACTGAGAATTGTGTGCAAAAAATAAGACGAAACGTTGTAAGAGGGCTTCTGAAGGATGCTGAATGACAAATAGGATTTCTACCTTCACAGCAAATTTATGACCATCACAAGCGCTGCTCTTGAAGCCTCAAACCCACCCCTTGTCTCCAACACATAGGTGTTATGTGTCGGCTTCAATTGCTGTTACCATTAGTCCCGAGGTTTGTCCTAATTGGTGCTGTAAAGAGTCGTGTTGGAACTGACTCTGGCGCTCTGCAATGCTGATGCAACAGGCTGCTGTTGCCAGCAGCGTTTGTTTGAGGCCGACTTGAAGATGTCTAAACCTGAAATTTTGAATAATGTCAAATTTGTTTGCTTTGACTTGCCGAGCCTTACTCACGACACACCTTAATCGCATCTTTTTTTTTTTTAAATAAATAAATGACAGCGTGCTTCCTGCTCGCTGCCTAGTAAGCCAGGTTGCCCTCTAAATTTTCAACAGATTGAGTCAGACTCTGAGAAGGGGGAGACGATGTTTGTAGGTGAATATCTGGGGAGGATGTGACATTTTAAGGGCACACTACCAACAAAGAAAGGATAGAGTGCTTTTTAAGTAGCTGCACAGTCAGCAAGCAACATTCAACTGAGTTTAGAGCTGACACATAAAATAGATTAAGAGAAAGACACACACACACCGAATTCTTTAGGGGAAAAAGAGAATAAGAATAAGAATAAGAGACGGCTTCGACAACAAAGACAAACTGAAAGAAACAGACATGAAAGTTTAAAATAAGAAAGAAAAAAAACGACTGTAGCACAGATCGACTCCCGCCCATGAATTATTATTATTTATTTTTTTTACTATGTTTTGCATTCAAGTAAATGCATTGCTTCACTCCGCCAGACAGACTAGTGAATCATCAATCTGCTCGACTTCACAGGAGTCCCGTGAATCTTAAAAGCATGGCTGTGACATCCTGTATGCCATCTGTAAATACAAGAAAGGGAAAAGAGACGCACAATGAAAAAAGACACGGAGAGAAGAATTACATTTAAACAAGCAAAAGGAGAAAGAGGACATAAGGATAGATGAAGGGAGATTTTTATGGACACCAACCAGGTTACCTTCCCTGTTTCTTGAAACTGTTGCACCTGATATTCTGAAGGCATCTCACTTCTGACAGACTTGTTCAGGAGTTTGAAGCTTTTGACGTGTTGATCAGCATTCGCACCTTAACTTGTTTGAAATGCCAATGACCCACTTGATCAACAGATGAAGTATTGTAGATTTAAAAGAAAAAAGAAGTTTAATGTCCTAATTTTTTCCCACCATACATTTATCTCAAACGACTTAGGCTCCCGTCCCGACGGAGAGGAGATCAGGTGTATCCGCCAGGGTATTTTCTCGTTTAGGCCGTTTGTCCGCATGGATGTCCACCGTAAACCATCCTTTTTGAAACCGGGTCCCAGAGTGAATACATTTCAAAACGCCGGTTTCATTTTTTTGTGTCTTTTCTTAAGCAATGACGTCGTAGCTCCGCCTCCCTCTGGAACCCGCGTGCGCCTCACTCTCACAAATAACAACAAAGATGGCGCCGTCTGGTGTATCGGCTTTATTTTGGCTGTTAGTGGCGTCCCTGAACGCTCCCTTTCTGACGGGCCCGCTCTACACAGCGTGTCCCCCCGTGTCGGAGCCCCCGGCATGGTGCTGGGTTTACCTCACAGGAGTTGTCTGTTCGGCGCATGCTCAGGGTTTCATTGGCAGCGTCACAGCGCCACCAATGGGTCCAGCATACCTACTGCAGCCTTTTCAGTTGTGCTCTGACCTCTTTTGTGTGGACGCACATTATTATTATTTTTTTTATTAATCGTGTATTAAAATTTACGGTGTCTGTGTCTGTGTAGACAAGGCCTAAGATTTATGGTCATACAGTTTTTGCTTTTCAGGGACGCTTCCTAAAATCCCATCGCCTTATCTTCATTAGCCTTATGTGATTGTAAGCTTTCTGCAGGTATGCCTTAGAAAAATAATAAGTTCCTCCCTTTACAAACTCATTCAAAGTTCCTTTCAAACTGTGTGTCTGTGGAAACTGGTAATTGGTGGAGATGTTTAAATGTCATGTTTCCTTGCATTATGGGGATGTTTTTTTCTTTTTTTTATCTTTTGGGAAGGAATGCAGTGGAGGAAACAGAAATTGATGTGTAGCTGTCACAGTTTATTTGGTTGGAGAATGATTGGTACTCTACTGATAAAACACACCTCCCGTGAAATTCATGGCCATCGAACACTTGTTGACATGATGTACGTGCGGCGAGGAATGCATTCGGTTTTAGATTTATAGAAAATATCCTTGGGGATAATAATTTATATACGTCAGCAGCAAAATGTAAAGCTAGGATTTAGTAAATATATTATATCATCTCTCCTATTAAATGTTTTTTTTCATTAAATGGTTTATTTGAATTTGCTGTAGACACATTTTCTGAGAACGTTTCAGTGCTACATTCTGTTGTTTAAACTAAGTGCATAGTACATTATATTCGATTGACCTTGACATGAGTGGAATCATCTGTAAGCAGAAAAGGAGGCTGATAAATGTGCCAGTTTGCTTATGATTATTTGTGTAAAGGTTTTTAATATCATTTAAGTTAAACACTTTATTACTCCATGATCCGTGAGGAACCGATTTTGCAGAATGGATGTGTTAAGCATATCCTACCAGAATGATTAAAGCAAAATGTGACGTGTACAAATAAAATAGATTCAAGTAAAAGATGTGTAGTTGTGATACTGAATAGCCTTCACGAGATAACAGGACAAACATCCAGTGTTGTGTAATTCTGGTGTTGCATGGTCACATAAAGACAGGGAGGGCAGATTTTAGATCAGATAGAGCATCCTGATGCAGTTCAGATGCATAATCTTGTTGAACATACTCAGCCATACTTCCACTAATCCACAGAGGAAACGGCCACAAACAAAGCCAGAAACCAAACCTACATGTCTAGAGAACCTACAAGTCTTCGTTTTTACAGCACACAAACCCAGTTCTTTGTCTTCACACAAGTGCTGCACCAGTTCTTAAAATACAATTTAATTTTACCTCATTATTTCACTCAAACTTATAAGAAAGACGCTTTCAATCTCCGACGTAGACACATATACAAGTATGCACAAAACCCTACACAGCAAGAAAACCTCCCATTTTAATACGCTGTCCTGTGGTTCTGTAAAGCGTCGCTAGCTGGGAGAATCAATCTTCTCTCTATTTGGATCAGATTATGTTTTTAATATCTCTGGCTTTACCCCTAATTCCTCCCTGGTAATTTTATTGTGCTCACCAAGTGAGCGAAATAAAAATGGGATAAAGAAAAACTGCAAGAAAAGAATTGTATAAATTAAAATGATATTAGTGAGATGCACACATACCAGTACAGCTGGTTTGAACTCTAAGGCCCAAGACTTTTTGCAGGATTAAAGGTTTTTTATAGCCGGTGCCTATCTCCAGCAGCCAGTGGGCGAGAATTGAATGTAAACCTTTTTGTTTAAATACCCTAAACCTATTTGCGTTCGATAAACTGAAATATAATCACAGAAACCAACAAGCATCTTCAGTCTGGTTCGGGAAATCATTGCAGAATCACTTAAAACTACAAAACCCAATGATTTGTGCGCCTGCGTTTCCTTTTACCTGCAGTGAGCTTTGCCGTCCATGTGTCCATGTGTGCGGTATTCCCGCTGGTAGGAGCAGGCTGTCACTGCGAAGACCGAGTGGCTGTGAGCTCTGGCGTCCACAGAGGCAGCCGGAGCAGCTAAACCTTTCACATCCACACTTCTCATTCTCTCCGGGGGGGGGGATGGTTTCAAGAATCTTCATGACTTTGAAACAGCAGCCCACCTCGCCTCTTCTTTACAGATCTTATTTGTTTTAGTAGTTAATAGAAGAAGAGCTTATAAACAGTTTAATAGCAGAAATACATGGATTCGTACAGAACTGGACACGTTTATTGGTCATCTTTTACAGTGGTAATCACAAACCGAAACTCTGAGAAAGGATGAGAAACACTAAAGCCAAACTTAAACTTTGTGGATTATCAACAGTGATATTGCAGTTGCACATTTAACCAGTGCAGTCCTTGTTCCTCATTTAAGTTCAGCAAAACTGTAAGTGGCAGATCAGAGCTCAAATGAAACCCAGCAATCCTCATTGGAAAGGAAAGCAAAGGCCTGACTGGTGCAAATGTAGATTTTGGAATAAAAACAACCGTCTTATTCTGATTTCTTGAAGTTCACAGGCTGCTAACCCTTGTGAATCTCTGTGGTTCCTGCTGCTACAGCCGGGGAATCTCGGCTTTGTGGATGCTGCTGTTCCTTGTCTGTCTTGTCCTCTCTCCCTGTTCGGTGTATTGATGGCACGTCACAGAGCTTCTGTCTTACTTAACCTCTCTTCTAAAACCCAACTTGTACTAATAATCTTTGGTATAAACCTCACAGAAGTGAGCATTGTGTACCACTAGCATTGCAAAGTTTTAGGAGTTGGAGGACGACCGATACATCGGCGGGACCATACTTTGCATTTTTTTTAATCCCTGTATCGCCATTGGCCGATACGTGCATCAGTTCGCCGATCAATTATCTACAAACCATGTCTGCTCTCCAGGTGGCCAACCCCCACTGCTGTGTGTTTTTGTTCCCATGGAGAATCCTGTATGCACATGAAATCCCTATGCGTACAGCATCTACTGTTACATAAAATAATGTCCATACACTGCAGCGGTGTGTATGGACACTGGTGTAACACGTTTTATCGTAACACCTTCAGTGCGACTAAAGCTTCGCCATAAGAGTCGTGATGCGTTTTTTTTCTGTTCACCTTTCAAACTGAAGATGAAGCGTATTATTATTAGCTGGTTTAAATGCAGGTTTTGAGACTTGTGTAACATTTGTTATCATTGTGTATTTTTTATCATGTACAGGGAGGAAGAAAAAACAATATCAGCTTCAAAAATCGGCAGCACATATCGGGTATCGGCTAGACTCATATCAAAATGATCGGTATCTTCATCAGCCTTTATCAAATGTATGTGGAGCAAGAAGTCATTTATTATTGTTCACACACAATCAGATCCTTTTTTAGAAATTGTTTATCTGGGATTTTTTAATTAAATTAAAACTGACCATAAATTAGTATATAAAACAGTCCCTTTTTCTGGCCTTTGCTTTTCTAATCAGAGGGAATTGTGTCTGCCAGCTGTAGTACACACATTTACCATGAAACTGCTTTTTATTCATATTGGTATAAAATGTTAAATAATGTTTGAGGTAAAATCTTTCATGTTTGTGGATCAACACTGATTTTGGATGGCCTATAAAACGGTGTAGTTCTTTTATGCTTTTAAAAGCAATATCAAAGGCGTTAGTCATAGCTAGTGGTAAGATTTATCCTTAAAGTGTTACAAACCACCTGTGAGCTCATTATAACAATACAACTAGAAATTAGGCTCCGCCTGCTTCCAGACAGCATCTCCACCAGCTGTGAATCAATCCCATTTAGCTGTGGTAATCTGCTTCGACTCACCCCTTTGTAATGGCCACGCTCACATTATCTCACATCTCCTCCGTCCCGGTCAGAACACCATCTGAGTTCACCTGATTGGCGGAGCGACTCCCAACCTGGTCAATTGCGATGTCAAATGGAGCTGAACCCGTTGCCAGATGGGGTCCTGTGCTGTTGCATCGTGAACTGTTGAACCCAATCAGCACGTGAGCCTGTGAAGTGTGAACAAATGGGGGGGTCACAGTGAAACGTGATACATAATGTGGGTCACTCAGGGGGGGAAATTGAGCTTTAATACACCTGTGAGGTGATTACTGGGGCACGGGCTGACAGGGAAATGTGAGCGCTCGTCTGCTGCATGATCGCCCAAGGCTCTCGTGTAACCATAGTATGCTTGATGGACAAGTTCAAACTTCTCGTCTTGGATTACAAAGAGCACAACATGAGGCGGTGAGGGGAGAAAAATGGAGAGCTTCACGTTCCTGTCTCCCCTAATGCTCTCAAACCGAATCAGTGGGACAGGTTTCAAGGAGACAAAGCCGGATTTAAGCAAAATCCAGTGCCCGTATTCACAAAGAATCCTCAGACTAAAAGGAGCTCTAAGGCTACGTTCTCACTGCAGCCTGAAGTGACCCAATTCCGATTTTTTTGCCCACATGCGACCTGGATCTGATCTTTTCATGAGGTCTGAACAACACAGATCGGATTTTTTCAAATGCGACCCAGGCCACTTGGATATGTGGTCCTGTATCCGATCTTTTCAAATGAGACCTGTGTCTGTACGGCCAGGTCACATTCATCCGACCTGTACGTCACTGATACTCGACAAACGTCACTAACCTGCGTCCTGCTACGCAGAAGCGGGAAGAAAAACGACACCCATGGCAGACAACAATGAGAAGAGCAGTCAATGGAGAGAAAGCTCCGGTTAGAAAAGAAATTAAAGATCGCAAAATGCGCGCAAGCATTATAATCCATGTTTACTTCCGCAAGCACTGAGCATGCTTGCTACGTGTGACGTCATCGCGTCCTCAGCTGTGCATGCGGGACACTTAAGTTGTATGAATTCAGTTCACACAGGAGATCACATACAAGTTGCATATATTTGGAAATGTGAACGACCACGCAAAAAAATCAGATTTCACAAAAAAAATCGAAATTAAGCTTTAAGGCCTGCAGTGTGAACGTAGCCATAGAGACGTCATTTTAGGAAAATTCTTGGAATTTCCCAAATTCTCCCTTGGAAAGATAAAAGTTATTCACAAAGCATCCTTCAGGGAGCTCCTAAAGTGACAAAATGTCAGGAGTGCTAAGGAGGAGCCAAAGAGTGTCTGAAGCAGGAAGACGGTGGAAACAGAGAGAGCTGATTGTCTGATCCACCACCTAAACAGTGGAGGAAAGCACATTTCAGTTCAATTCCATTTTATTTATACACATAAACTGTTGAGGGCATGGGCGTAATGGACGTGGGGTACGCACTGTTTTTTCTTTGGCCGTTACAACATTTAATCCCTTATTAACATGCGCCTTTAAATGCACTCTGAGCGTATGACGCTCCGGTAGATCACCGACGGGAGACGCGGTGCAGCGCTCCACGATGTGTCACAATCATGTTCAACAAACCAGCCAGAGCCAGCAAAAGGCCAAAGACGCTGCATTTTTTCCTAAACCAACCGTGTTGAGTGATTGCATGCAGATGTTAGCTAAATACTGACTGGTTACATGCCGATAAATCATGTTAAGCTACTTAACAATAAGGGGTCTTCTTGCCACATGGTGGTTCATAATAATAATAATTGAACTTTATTGATCTCACAATGGAGAAATTCACTTCTGCATCTTAACCCATCCCCTTGGGGAGCAGTGGGCTGCCACTGTGTGGCGCCTGGGGAGCAATCGGGGGTTAAGGGTCTTGCTCAGGGACCCAGAATGGCAGCTTGTGAGAGTTGAACTCAGAACCTCTGGGACCGAAGCTCTGTACTCTAACCACTAGGCCACCACTCCCCCTCCAGATAGCAGGCTGAGATGTCACTGTTTTTTTTAGGCTTTCCACAGAACATATTCATTCTTCACTCGTGTGGGTTTTCTGGGGCCCTTCTGTTGTCTGGTAAGCGCATTGTCCTGCCACTTTGGTGTCCGAGCCCTTGGACTGTTGTGATGATTTTAACGTCTATGTGGCAACCTCAGTTTGCTGACTTTTACTCACTGCTTTGACTACCGCATGCTCCAGCAAAGATTAACGTTGGTGTTTTGTTTTGTCAGCTGAGTGTAGCCATTTTGATGACAATATAAAGCTATGAAGTATTGGAATTACATTTTAAAGGCAATAATGGAGCAAAATTCGCGTTGGTTTACCAATATTTTGTCCTCTGACCTGTATCTTGATGCACTTCACTTAACTATGAGGCATCATTGGGTGCTAAGATAAGTCATTTCCGCCTAGAGTCAGATAACTCTGGACATTAAGAACATTTTTTCCAATTATATGTGCTACACAGTCCTGGAGTTACTAAATGCCATTTCAACATCTAAATAAAATTATTCAAATCTGAAATAAAATTAAGCTATTAGTTAATAGGGCATCAGCTTTAAATACATTAAAGGTTCCTTGAGCCCTAGAACCTTTGTTTATTCTAAATAACACTCGGCACCAGTTCAGGCATCTGCTCTTTCAGAGAAGTACGCCGCTGTGCACAGAAGTCCTCGATTAAAATGCCTCTGTGATCCTTTTTAAAAAGAAACATTCAGGGTAAAGTGGCATTTCCTTTTTAGAATGAAAGCGTGGGATTGGGAGTGACTGATGTATTCTTCTAATGTACATAGTTTTTCAACAGCGTGTGAGGATGGAAAGGCCTTCTGTGAAAGTGTTGTCACTAAGGGCGTTCAGGGATTTTATAGGAACATCTCGTCAGCACAGCCATTGAGGACTGCGGCAGCTATTACCAAGCGTGCCAAGGTTAGGTGCTTAAGCCGCTGGCTCGGTGTATACTGCTGCCAAACTTGTGTTGTTATTGCAGAGAGGTTGAAGTTCAGAGAGACAAGGGATTAACTGAACTTCCACACAGAAGTATTACTCTATTATTGGGCTGTCTTTGTCTACCAAGGTTATAAGAAGAGTGTGCTCTGTGGGAACGGTAGCGTTTGTGTTCATAACCACAGACTTTTAAATAAGGGGCCTTTAAAATCTCAATTTATAGTTGTTCCACTTTTCAACTCTGTCTCTATCTCAACTTTCTCTTCTCTCCATTTTACTTTCTGGCATGTCCAGTGTCAATCTTTGTAAAATAACTCCCTGTAATTTCCAACAGAGGAACACTTTTCTACACCGCAGAGCATCTGCTGTTTGACAGCTAACAGGGTAGCTGTTGTCTTTCAGCGCCCTTAAACCATTGATTTGTCAGATGTTCTGGTGATATTTCACTTCAGTGTGTGTCTCTGTAAATACTTGGTGGTGTTGATCTGTTCAGAAAAAAAAACGGTTGTCTCTGGCCAGAATGACCTGGCTGCACCGATATTTAGATCATATGAAAATAAAAACCTACAGGAGTTTGACAGTTGACACAAAACTATATTTTTTTGTGGATTATTGTTTATTCTGAGATATTAACTTGAATTTTGTAAATTCTTTGGCCAATCCAGTGCTTTTGGGAATTATTTGTTTAAAAACTTTATCTGATGCTCTAGTTACAGATGTTTCTTTGATGCACTTCCATTACTTGAACATTGTGCTGACCGGCTAAATAGTCTTCCCAAAGGCCTCTTACAGAAGGATTGTCCAGAAATGGTTCACAATAGTTTTGGGGGGAAGGAAGCGTCAGTTGCTCAACTGGCCTCTAAATTTCTCACGATTTTATCCATTAAAAGATTTAGAAGATGTGCTGAAAAATAAAGCAGATCCACTGAGATCCTACCTCTGTCTTTGCCCTCGTCCTGGCTGCAAACCCCGCGATGTCTGCAGGCATCGCGGGGTGCCATGCCAGCTTCATAGCGGGGTTTGCAGCCAGAACAAGGCAGCAGCAGCTGTCTGTGAGACTGAAGTGGAAAGGGAATCACGGTTCCCCCAAGTCGCCCGTAACACAGAAACATGACGAGCGAACCAGCGCATGAATGCCATGAGGCCCGTTTACACTACACTTTTTTAACCGAGCCGAGACCAGTCCGAGCTCGGTAACCGAGATAACTCTTGTGTGTAAACGGTCAGCAGACTGAACTGGACCGCGCTAAACATAACCGGACCACGCTAACTGCAGACCAGTTCCTGAGCAGGTCTCGGACTGTTTTTTTTATCTCGGTTATCTGATAACGAAGGGCGCATGAGCAGACCGCGTCGTCCCCTTACAGTCAGCTGACTGTCCGCGGTTTTTCTGCCGTGTCTGGCTGCACGTCCCGATTCACACTCCATTCAGACACATTTCAGACATTCATAATAATACTAGCTTCCCTACCGTGACACACGGTTTCCAGTTATGATTCTGCTTAGCGTGATGAACCTCAGCGTCTGTCGTTGTTTCCTGCGTCTGTAAATCCTTATTAGACGTTCGTTTGTCTTATCCACGTCCCAAAAGCTGACTCTGTCTAACCATAACATCCTGTATGTTACGGGCGCCGCCATTTTGATTTGCTGTGTCCCACCTTCAATCCCAGAGAGTAGCAGTACCGCAGATCGTCACTAGGAGGCGAGGAGCAACCAAGGAACCGGGATAGTGTGGTGTGTAAACGGTTGTCTTGTCTTGGTTAACTGATCCAAGCTCGGACTGGTCTCGGCTCGGCTCGGTTAAAAAAGTGCCTATGGATTGTTATCAAGAGTTTTCAAGTAGTTTGTTGGAAATAAGGCAGAGTTGACTGGATTTACTATTTCTGCTTTATACGTGCTCCCGATGCAGCATGTACAAATTTTGTTAGAAGTAAAAGATCTCTGTCACAGCATCTTACCTTTTCAGCAAAAAAGAGGGCCAACTGCTGGTCCCTTTTCATTCCCAGGGCAAAACGGAGCTCCCTCCATTGCTTCACAACTGCCCCGTTATTTACTCTGTTCTTTCTTCTTTGCCGATCAGAGTCCAATTTTGCCCTTTTCACTCGAGGTTTTTTTTTTTTTACTCTTACGTGGAGTATGTAATGGGGTCTGAGAGAGCTTGTTGCTGGTCTTTTTTGGTCCATCTTCCAAAACAGCCGGTCTTCTCTAATGCCTGAGTGACTGCGGAGACTCTCAACAAAGTAACCTTTGAACAATGGTTCGAACCGTTTGAACAAGAACGCGTTTGCCCAGAGGATTCGGCCCAAATCTCTCTCTCAAACTGACCGATAGAGGAAACTGCTGTAAATAGAAGATGACTCATTTTACACGTCAGGCAATTGTAAGGGCATGTATGGGAAAGAAAATCAATTACATTTAATTTCAAAACTTGCACAACTGGTGCAATATAGGCCATATGTTGTAAATAGTCAACTCCATTAAGTTGCCCTGGTCCAGTGGCTGTAAAACAGACCGAAAATCATTAATATTAGGGTTTTATGCTGATAAACTGTGGTTCTCTCCAAACATGGTTCTGTACATTAAGGCTAAACATATTTACTTTGGTTTTATCTGTCCGATGGATGTTTTTCTAGAAGGCTTTCCTTCAGAAGAAACGTTCCAAACCTATTTTAAGAAACAATAGGCTTTCTCCATGATACTTTCCAAGTAAGTCATAATTGTTCTGCCTTCTTTTATCTGTATATTTAGCATTTAACATCCCAGCTGAGGAGTGGAGAGACATAGAGCCGTTCTGCATAACCACAACTACTCTTAAAAACTTTTTCACATTATTGTTAGCTACAAAGACATTCAAAACTTTCTGACAAAGCAGATTTTGTATTCACATCAATTTAGACCTAGTTTCTAACAAATTTACACCAATGATTAAAAAAAAACGCTCAGCAGCAGAGAGAAATTAAATCCTTTTTTTATGTTGGTTTGTTTTGAGCTCCATCCCTACCTCCTCCTTTCCAATCATTTACCCTCTGTTTGTTGTGGACACATCTTTTAATCCTTCAGCATTTAATACAAACGGTACCAATCTCACATCCCATATGCTATGAATGTCTGCTACATTTTTTTATTGTTGGCTGTTTTGTAACCATTAAGAAAGGTGAGCCTAACAGATTTGATCATTCTTACACTCATTTAAAGCTTATATCAAGTCTTTGCACTGTTGAATGTCTCGTATTAACCACCCAACCACTTGTTGTGTAATTTTTGTCATCAAAAAAGATTACCTGTCTGAGATGTTTTTTTAAATTGAATAAATGTTTACTGAAATTTTATCTTTAAATGAAATTGCCCACCTCCTTCTCAGCTGTATAAAGATTTTTGGGAAACTTGTTGTTTCATAATTTTTATCCTCCTGTATAACTGTCATGTCTTCTGTCTGGCGTTTTTTGGCTGGGATGTCTAGTCGTCTCCTCACATCGGGACTAATCATGATGCCTTCCCTTTTAGCTCAGACTAATGTGTTTTGTTTGTGCATGGAGTTGAACTCTTGTGTTAATTAATGCTGCATGGACTGTCTGTTGTTGTTTTTCTATATAATGTATGTTCTTTTTAATAGTACTGTGATCACTGGGTTCTGCCAACCGATATGACTATGTACATTTCTGTGTGTGTGTGTATGTGTGTGTTCCTGTGTGTGTGTGTGTGTGTGTGTGTGTGTGTGTGTGTGTGTGCATGGATGCACAGGCGCATCCACCCAAGATTCAGACGCCATGGAGCCAGAGAAGCAGGTCGATGGCACGGTGAAAATGGCTGGCGTGATTGCAGGGATCCTCATGTTCATCATCATCCTCCTTGGAGTCATCCTCACCTTCAAGCGCAGGTATTCGCTGACACCAAACAACCTATTTGGAGAAGCAGCTAAAGGTCCCTTGCGTATAGGAAGTTGGATGGTTGAAAGGAGAAAAGGGTTCTCTTATAAAAGATGAAAAAAAACAGGTAAAAATTGTGGTGGATATTAATCGTTATCAAGAAAGCAAGCACACTACTCATTTAATTAAGAGAAAGATGCATCTTTGTCTTTGCAATTTTATTCAAAGGCAAAGAGTGTTTGGATGTCTCTGTCCCAACGCAGTCAGGAAACAGAGCAAGAGGAAAAGGGCACACTACACTTTTATTACTTTCTGGGTTAACATAGGAAGTGGGAGTAGCCTTCATCTGAGAAAACAGGAGCGCACACACTGGTACGATCCAGTTCTTATCTAACACAACTCCTCTCTGAGTCCTTGGCTAAAGAAAACACAATAATTCACTCTGTAGCCATGTGAGCTTCTTTCACACGGGAAAGTTACGCAGTTGCATCTGGACATGATATGATCAGAGTTACATACATCAATTAAATTTTCCACAACACAATGAATACATGACTTAGCCCGAGTCGAGTGCCGGGTCCATGGAGACCACAGAAGTAGGAGGTTTGGTTTCAGATTTAAGGTGCCTTCACACAGAAAGCAGACCATACTGTCAGGATGGGTTAGACTTTGCTGAATCTTAGATAGGTCTTCTCAGGGAAGAATTTCAGTTGGCTCTCTTTTACAAATATTATAGGGGAAGGAGCCCTATATTACAGGGAGTTATTTTACAAAGATTGACACTGGACATGCCAGAAAGTAAAATGGAGAGAAGAGAAAGTTGAGATAGAACAAAAACTAATGTAGAGTATTTAGTTTATTCTTTTGGTTCCAGTGTATCACTTTGTTGGTTCACATGCCTGAGTTTAGGATATTTTAAAGCGGGTGTTTCAACACTGCTCTCTTGCCCAACATAGAAACAAACCCATCATGTTGGTAGTGCCACGCTAACATGGCAAGATCTTCCAGAGGAAAATTGTGTCCTAATGCGGTCTGGCAGGGTTGTGCCAGGATGTTATCCTGGGTGCTACGAGACTGCTGCCGTATGTGATAAGATTGTCATGTGAAACAGCATCTGAATGGCGTAGGATTGCAGAATATAAGCCCATTTTGCAAGTTCACAATACGTTAAAGTGTCATGATGGTCTTCACGGTCTTCACAAAGAAAACAGTTTTGTGAATTTGCCATGAAGAGTGAAGGCACCTTTAGACCGTTAGAGAAAAGTTGCACAAGAATATGTTTGAAAGGGGTGTGCAAGAGCCACAGCTTCCTATGCGAAAGGGCCTAAAGCTGCTATGTGTAAGATGCTATGTTCACCAATAACAAGATAGTTGGTAGCTTCTGTGGCTGAATTTGTTTCCTTACAAATTAAGCTTTGTTTTGGCAAGAAGTGTGATCAAAGGTCCTGTCGAATAGTCTTTTGTTGTTTGTTTTTTTTCAAGGCTTTCTAATAGTTAAATGAACCAGAGGTGTCTATGAATATTAATGAGATTATGAAAAAATTGGCTCATTATTTACTAAAGATACAACAATTTAAGGCTGCAACTCTTCTTAACATAATTTTTTAAACGTCAGCAAGTATGGACAAAAAAAAACAAAAAAAAACCCAAAAAAAACAATTATTTGCATGTTAATCTCTTTCAGATTGTTCAACAGGACCTTTTACAGGAAACTCAGCCAAAACTTTCATCATGTTCAAATTCTTTGACGTATAATACGCTGTACGCAATACATACTACCAACAATCTTGATGCCTTCAATGCCATTAATTAATGATGAAAAAGTGTGACTATGTAAAAGTAGAAGTTGATTGTTGCTCGACAAAAAAAATGTTTTTAGAGTTAGGGACAGATATTATAAGTGTCCTCATGAGTACCACTTATTGCATAAGGATGTAAAAATGGTAAAAAGTAAATATATTGTAAATTATAATTTTTTTCTTCAAGCAAAACCAAAAAAAAAATTAAAGCTGGAAATGCTTTTATTTTAATCTACAGCCAAAATTAGTAAAAAATGACTGTGTCCATTTTATATATATATAAAATTAATGTAATCTGTTTAGACTTAGCGGACTTAAAACAGGTATCTGTGCCTTTATGAACATGCACACTGGCTGGCCTCCATCACCTTCTTTCCTTCACATCCTCTATCTACTGCTTCATGAGTCCCCTCATCCCCCTCTGCCTCATCCTGCTTTTAGTTTGTTTTTCACTTGGTGCAATTTCTACATGATATTTGATATTATTGTCATAGTTTTTGGTCATTTTCTCACTTCACTGAAACATTTTACGCTAAACATTTCACAACTCACTAAACTTATGCAGTTCGTTCTGCCTGAACACACAAAAAAAAAACAGCAAACAATCTCACACAGAAATAACGCAGTCATGCAAGAGTTTATTTTCAAACTTATTTGTAGATGCGTGGAACTGAAGATCACTTGATTTTCATCAACATGCAAGTTACACTTCATTTAAATTAGAGTTGTCACAATACTGAAATGTCAAACCATGAATTTGATTTTCCTTTCCTCTATCCATCAGACTGGTATAGTGTGTTTTGGCCTTCCACACAAACCAACAGTAAAGCAATGATGAATGCCGTAATATTGCAGAAAATCGTGGTGCCAAAAGAAAGGTTTCAAAAATAGCTCACAGTCACCTACTAATTTAGAACAATTACATACAAATACACAAATATATTCTCCATTTAACCTTACCCTTTCAGTGAAGAATTTATATAGTATTATTTTTCTCTCTAAGCAAAAAATGTTAACAAGATGTTACAACCATCTCTTAGCATGAACACATTGGCTACAACCAGTCAAAATGGGTGGATAAACTTTTTTCTTGGCTGCCATTTGGCAACTTAAAGCTGTCTTTACAGATTCTTTTCAAGGATGAAGGTCTGGAGAATGACTGGTCTACTCCATCACCATAGTGTGTGTCTTACCCACCTCTTTGTTAGAACCGTTGACAAGTTATTGTGTTCTTGTGAAGGAAAGATGGTTGCTGTCCATGATTTCTTAGTATATGGCCCCATCCATCGGCCCCTCAGTGTTGTGAAGTCCCCCTGTACCCCTAGAAACACAGCCCCAGAGCATCATGACTTCACCTGTGTGCTACACTGTGAAGATGCTTTTCCTCGGCTCATAGTTAACATTTCTGTTCTTGCAAACATTTTGGGTTGAGCTCTCTGAATCATCAACTACAGCCGTCTAAAGTCGGTGTCCATCATGTTTAGAAATGTCCCTGCTTCAACACACCTGAATGAAATTATTGGATCATTACAAGGCCTCTGCACACTTAAGGACTTCAGTTGATCTCTTCTGATCTAATACTGACCTGTCACGTTTTAGCCAGTACTTGTAATATCTGTTGCAATGGGCTACTTTAGTCTTTAGTGCAGAGGTCACCAACATGGGCACCAAGTAGCCCCTGGGGACCACATGTGGGGCCCACGAGCCTGTTCTAAAAAAAAAAGCACAATCCACAAGTGAGCTGCATCTAGAACTTTATTTTATTCCGTTGCCCGTCTTGTTTAATCACACTTCCATTTATATAGATCTAAAAATGACAATATCTGTACAAAAGCATGAAAATGTGTTTATTTTACATACAGTTAATGTGAACTCTGACTCTTCTAGTGCAAAGGTCAGTACTGGGAGCCCTTTGTATGACACAACACCAACAAAGTAGGTCTCAGTTTCAAAAAGGTTGTTGACCCCTGTGGCTATTAGTGGTACTTTTTGTTCCTATTGTTTCAGCTAACTTTAGATCTTAAAAAAGATCCTCATGTGTTGTTGTGGGCTGATTCTTCATTCGTCCAATGACAATCCCCGCCCCAAAAGGCGACATCCTGCATGGAGCCTCAGACTATGGGTGATTTATGGTCATTTTAGATCTCATCTAGTTCTGAAAAATCATACAAGGAGTTGTCTCCTTACCAAGCTTCTTGCTGATATATAGCCTTGTCCCTCATGTATTTTCCCAGCTTGCTGGTTGTTGCAAGAAGCTGCTCATCTACAGCAGAGTTCAAAGTTAACTGACCGCATCCTGAGATCAGCTGTAGCGTTCTGCACATTATCAATCTGGGTCTGCTCCCATCAAATCCGTTTGGGGAAAGGAAGGACATTTCCCAGCTGATTGGGTGAATGGACACCTAGCCCCACCTACCAAAGGCTGGCTTCAGCCAATCACGGTATCAAATGAAACTGCCTTGAGAAACCACAAGAAGTTAAGCTGGTCAAGGCACGCTTATTTGGATAGTGACACAGGTGGAAATCGTAGATTCTGACAAAACAGATGCGTCCTACGCTGCCATGCTTATTTTGGATCGCTGTGGACTCGGCACCTCTTGCTTTCGTCGCAGCTGTATGTCTCGCCTTAAAGCATAATACTGCAACATGATTGGGCGACAAGTTTTGGGTCGGTCTCAAACTTTTGAGGTGGGAGCGGGAGAAATACTGTGAGAATTCAGCTTGCAGGCAAGCTTAACGAGCACTTACCAAAGCATCCAAAAAGTCATTCAAAACCATGAGCAAACGTAGCACAGGATGTGCATTATGGGTTATCTCATTTGTCAGTGAGTGGATGTATGTAGTGGAGGTAAAGACTAGCAAATAACCTGGCAGGACAAATGGGAGCAAAGCGAAAGGTTTGGCACATTTAATATGCCCAAAAACAGCAGAAGTCTCATTTCTAGGCTGAACACACTTTTACATAATAAAAAGACCGGACAAGGGGTCAGTTGGCAACGTTCATCAGAGGCAAACCTTGGCTAATGGAGAACATCCCAAACAATCAGAGGATAAATTGCTACCAGGGTCAGAAGCAAAGAGAATATGTCCAGAGCGGGGTAAATGTAGAGACTGCGGAAAGGGAAGATGTATGAAATATTGAAATTGATCAGCTCTGCTCGACCCTGGGTTCAAGTGGATATGATAATAAAAGCTAACCAGGCTAACAGGGCATGGTGTGCATAAAAAAGGCCAATTAGAAGGCAAACACCACTGCATATGATATGTGCTCAAAGCAGCATGGAAACATCAGAACAGACAGAAAAGGCTGCAGTTGACATGCCGTTCAGATGATTTGATTACAGACGAATACATTACAGACTTGGTATGGGGGTAATACAACTTTTTAAAAAACTTTCAAGGTGTAGCTCCAACTTTATATAAGGATAAAATGAGATTAAACAAAAAGTTTGTAAGATCATATAGAAACAGAGGAGATAAATGAAGACACGGATGGATTCCGACAGAAAAACGGTTACGCTGGCAGGAACCATTTTCTCTGGTCATTTATATTGCAAACCTGTTCACTTTGGCCACTTGTCTCTGTTGGATAGACAAGGTTCTTTTTTAAAAGGAAAGTGCTTTGCACACATTTTAGTCCCTATAAATTATTTTGTTACACAACTTTTCAGGAAGAGAGCATGTCCAATTGTTCGATTGTTCTTTTAAAAGATTGTTACATGTGTTTCAGACGGGCATTTGAACAAAGCCGGGGGGGATGTTGCAGATAATGTAATGTAACATTACACATCGGTGGACACAGCTGAAGCCTTAATGGGGATCTGGTGTTTCTACAGCCTGAGGGCTCAAACTACCGGTACCACGCAATACACTTTCATTGAAATGTTGAAAGCAGAAGCGATGAATAAATAATGTTCCTGATAGTCCCTAAACAAGGTCGGATTCCAGTGTAAAATGCCTGAACAGTGGACCTCAGCTGAGAAACCGAGAAAAGGTGACATATCTGGAACTGCAAATAAATGGTAAAATGGTGTTCTGTAAACTTTTTCACCCGACCTCCCTTCATCAAAGCCGTTTAAGATTCTGATTCATCTCTAGTCTTTTGGGGGATTTATTTATTCTTCTATTTATCTCATGTTTCTGCGCAGCTTAAATACCCCTGTCACCCTGTATAGGAAAATCAACTTTGATCGATTTACAACTTAAACACATAAAAGTTGCACAAACACATCAAAAAGGGACCATGCACACACGAGGACAGGTAAACAAGGGAATTAACAGCACAAATGTTACCTCTGGCTATGCATTGCCTTTGACTGTTTCAGGGTACAGAAATAGAAGTGCCTGCAAAAATCTGACTGTAGGCGCACAAAAACCCTTTTGGAAAAGGTTTACATAATTTATAGACACAGATACGTTATGTTCACATACAGCTCCTTGAAAGTATTCATTCCTACTGAATGTTTTCTCATTTTGTCATGTAACAACCACAAAGTTCCATGTATTTCATTTAGATTTTATGTGATGAGCAAATTCAAAGTAGTGCATACGTTTAAAGCAGAGCAAACTATACAGGATTTTTCATGAATAAGAATCTAGTGGCATGAATATTTATTCAGCACCATGGGAGAGGTAATTATACTTTAGATAAGTTTTGATTTGATTGTTTTCCACAACTCTGCGTTTTAAGAAAAAAGTTTTATATTTTAAACCACACTGCTATAAAATGTTATTGGTAAATCGGTCTGATACATTTCAAAATGAATTAAACAATCGCATTAACAATCTGACGTGACTGGTCCAACATTTCCCATTGAATTGATCAATTACTATAGATTCAAAAGTCCCAGAAGACTATATTTTATCTATATTTATCTATATTTTAGCACTGTAACCTATCCATCAGAGATAATGGCATGTCACTCGAGCACTATAAAAAAAATCTTCCAAAGCTACTGCTTGATATATAAGTATACATTTTTTATTAATCGATCTAATCTACAGTGACAGTTTTTTTTTCACTGATGAGAAATATTGTCTTTTCTTTTCAGATTATTTTTCATGCTCTTAAAGTGTTGGGAAAGAAGGAAAAAGTAAAATTTGTTGTTTCCATCCATCAAACTCCATGACTTTGAAACTCACTGTGGTCAGTGATATAAACAGTCCCACCCAGGTGGAAGAAGGCTTCAGTTTTTTCTCTCTCCAAGGGTCACATGCTGGCAGAGTGCCTCTTTATCAAATTACCATCTATCCAGGCCCAGGAAATTTTATTTTTTTGTGTTGGCCTCGGGGATTGTTTGACAGAGAACCAGCCCCGGTGTTGTCACAGGTGTTTGTGGCGGCAGTCCATGCTTGTTGACTCAGTTATGACTAATAGAAAATGTTTTGGCAAAATCTACCCAAAAATCTACATTTCCTTTCTCCAGTATCCCAGGGATGAAACAGATGGGACTAAAGAGCACAAGTAACGTTTCTCTAAACCATCCTGTGGGAACCATTGATCAGACGGTCACAAACAGAGTACTGTCCTGTCAAAGTTGGGGGGCCCTGACAACACCTGAACATGTCTCTCAATTGTCAGCTTAAAACAAGTCTTTCTTTCAAACGTTCCTGTCACTGTCAGGAAGAGCAGCAAACCGGTATATGCAGCATTAGGAGCTTGACAAAAGCCACCTGATTCAACCTTATAAAAGGGGGGATGGGTCTCACTTCGAATCGAAGTAAAAACTCTATGAAGTCATTGAACCTCACACAAAAGCAAGGTCCAACGTAGAAATATTCAGCAAAGAAACACTATGGGAGGTGATTTAACCCTAAACCTACCATAAAACAAAGCATCACCATATTTAGTTGTGCAATTAAAGCTTTAATTTGTATTTGTATTTGTATATTTAAGAAAATATAGATTTGACATTTCCAAATTTGGCTGCTGGGAGAGAATAATCTGTCACTTTATGGCCATTGGTCTGCGTCTAGAATTATCTCTCATTCCATTGCAAACACAGTAGAAACTGCATGAGTTGAAAGGGGAATAATGTCCCAACTTTGTTGTCTACCCAATTTTATGTGTTCGAGTTTGCAACATAGTTTGCAACATAGTTGTCTGTTTGAATGTCTTCTACAATGATTTTCAAAGTCTCCCTAAAATTTCGAATTGAATATAATTAAATGCCGACCATACTAACACATGTATAGGCATTGATCCAAATCAGGGTTCTCCAACTCCAGTCTTCATCTCCACATAACATGATATCCTTGGTATGATGACCAGCCAAGAAGATCATTAAGCTCTAAGGAATTGATCTATTGGAGCAGGGATGCATCCAAATGTAGCAGATCAGTCATTCTTGATGTTTGGAGTTGTAGATCCATAAACCAGTAGTCTCAAATTCAAATTCTCAAGGGCCGATCTCCTGTAACTTTTAGAAGTTTCCCCTGCCCCACACACCTCAATCAAATCGCTAAACTGTATCACTAGCAAATGGTCAGGCTCCAATAATTTTTCAAGTATTCAACATTTCCTTTTAACCCAAAATAAACCACCAAACAAACAAAAAAGCAGATAAAGTATTTTGTTGATTCTCAAATGTGGATAACAGTCAGGTTAAGATAGCCCCTAGTAATATACACCTAGTGAGATTGTAGCTAAAGTGTCCCATTTTTGCCTTTGTAATTGGTAGAGGGTGCAATTAGTTTAATCTTTTACAATCATCTAATCGTTTCCAATACAGCAAAACACAAAATTTAACATTAAGAAATATTGCTGCATTTATCTTTTTGTGAATTCAAGCTGATCCATTCTAGCTTCCATATCACAATCCTCTCTTCTCGCCCTAATCTCATAAATACGTTTCTGTCATTGACATTATCCCCTAGTGAGACCATCATAGACAATATTTAGTTGATTCTCTTAAGAAACGAGCAGCCAGTGAACCGTTTGTACTGGACAGTCAGAAAAGCTAGTGACAATATCTGAAAACATGGAACTCCGGTTATTGAAAATAGTGCTCCTAGTCTAATAATTTTCAGAAGTTGTTTGTTCTGCTAACAATGAATTATGAATAGAGATGGAAACATAAGATGTGACCTCAACTGGCTATGTGTTGAAAGTCAAAGAGAAAGATGGGGAATGAGATTTCTCCATGGTGACCCAGCTTAATGTTCACTCTTTCTCTTCACAAGACATCTCAGGGATTGAACAGAGTTTACCCTGCAGCAGTTTTTTCCTGTACTTGTTCACTTGGACCCGTTTCATAAATTGTTCATGAAGCTCCATATATCCACCTGTAATAGTACAAGTTTGAAACCTGTCACCTTTATAAATCCCTTAATCTTTATTGTATGACACGGTTTTTGCCAAAGACCTGTTAAATGTCCTTATTGTGATGTATACAGAGACAGAAACTCTGCTCTGTGTGGGGAAGGTCTGATCTTTTCATGCCAGCAATACCACATAAAAATCAAATTACATTTTGTATTGTTTTCAACGTTGAGCCATGTATATTTCTACTGCTTTATGCAACTGCTCCACATCCATGTAATTTTTACCATGGGAAAATGAAAAGAGTTAAAACAAAATGAATATGTTTTCCTGTGTTTAGATCACTGCCAGTATGCATTTGAACCTCAGAGCAATCACGTGCACGAGCTCCTCCTGAGAACAAAATCCTGGAGAAGCTCTGCAGGAAGATGACAATTAGAGTGGAAAACATACTGCCAGCCTCTTAGCCAGGTTTTATTTTATTTTTTAATTTTTTTGGAGATTCTCATTGTGAAGAGAAACTGAACAAAAATGTGAGGGAATGAAAGTAATGAAAACATGCAAATGAAACAGATGTCTTTCTCGCAACAACCTCACTGACTCAAGTCTCACTCCCTTTTATGTTTCTCTCTATCTTCCTGTTTCCTGTCTTTGGCTCCACCCTTCCTGTTCCGTCCTGTACCTGCCTTGCCCTTGCTCCAATAGAGAGATTCACACATGGAGAACTCTGAGCGTGGGGTATTGTATGTTTATTGTTAGACATAATCACTTCCACTTTGTTGGTTACTGCGACTCTCGCCGGCACTTTGTTGACATTTACCATTTTCCAAATTCATGTCACGTCACTTAGGATTTCTTTCCCTTGTTTTTGTTAAGTAAGGTTGTGGAAAGCAGTCATGAGTAGTCAGTGTTTTATCTGCGACTGATAACAACGCAAAAGGTATTTCAGCTGTAATGAAAGCGGGGCTTTTTAAAAGTAAAAACCTGCCAAACAATTCAAAGCTTTCCCAGCAGTTCAAAGTGGACCCTATTTTGAATATTCATGTTGCACAAGATGTTTGTTTTTACTATTTTTTTTTTACTATTTACATAAACTGATGTTTTCCATGCTGCTATACCACCTGCATCTACTTATGCTCTGTTTGAAATGTCCACTCACTCATCACATAGTGCCTACTATCTATACAGGACTTTGTAGTGGATAAGGATAGACCCGTTTGTAAGGATAAACACATTTTTGTATTTGAAACATACTAGGGAGCTTAAATTTCTCATAACTAAGCAACAAGTATACTCAGTTATTATAATAAATCTTAAAACAAAGTTGGTGTTACCTTAACAGTTAAACTGTCCTGTGTCCGCTAACCTAATTCCAACCTTGAGTAGCTATACTAGCTATTAACGTTTAACAAAAAAATAAATAATAGTTAAAAATCTACTCAGTGTGGTCTACCAAACATCTACGTTTGGAGTTCATAAATTAGCACATGTTTTAAATATTACTTTTATGCTGTAATTTGCTAAATATTTTGACATGATTCCTGTTTTCAAATAAAACATATATTAAAACACAGTTACATTACACACATTTCTAATTTTCTTAAAGCTTGCAGGTCAGGCTGACCAAACAGAAATGTTTGCGCTTGAGCATTTTTTACAGTCTGAAAATTGGATTATTATAATGTGGATGCTAACGTTAGCTAACCATTGGTGCTAAAATGTTACCATAGTATTCTTAACACAGAATTAATGTTAATACCATAAATAAAAAGTGCAAGTTTTAATTTTAACAACGTATGCTTAATGCTAAAATGGTTTTGGTATACTAACATTAAAAGTTCTAAAGACAAGAATTCTGACGTCTTCACATGAGAATAACATTTAATATAAATTAATTAATCTTAATTAGCTACAGTACGTTCAATATATGCTTCACAAAAATTGACATAGACTGCAAACAATTCAAGAATTAGCTTACTAAAATTGTTCAAAAATACCTAAGTAACTTCAACAACTCAAAAATAATCTAAATAATTAGCTATGAATGCGAATGTTTACAATATCATACCAATTTGACTCATTCTTCACTGCCTTAAGATCTTGTTTTAACCTATGCTGTTGTGCAACCTCAGTAGACTAGATTATACAAAGGAATGGATTTTTCAAAAAATTATTGTTGGAACTTTGTAACCCCGCTGCAGAATGACTTTAGGTTCAGTATATTCTTATTTCTTATTTCACCCTGGAGAAAAACACAAATGCATTGCTTTCTTAATCCCAACCTTTTACTGTCTATTCCTGGCATTAGACATCAGCTGTAGACCATAACTAATTTATGGCTGCATGCACATGTAGAAATGTGGCTGTCTGAGATAACACTGACAAACTGCCTCATGTAAAAATGTCAAGTGTAAAAGCAGCTAATTCACAGTTTGCTTGAACTGCTGGAAAGGTGACAGTTGTTTCTGATCGTGAACATTTGAGTATTTCGCCCAGTAGCAATTGACCTGACTTCTCAATGATTGCACCTCCAACTGTCTAGAGCAGCTAATATAATACTTATAGCTTCTCCCTTAAAAGTTAAAAAGGAAACACGACCAAACTATTTCCTAAAATACAATAGTTTGAGACAAAATATGTAGAGAAACTGATATTCTTGTTAATCGCTGCTCAGGTTTAGCTTAGGGGGAGCAGACGTGCTGTTTACCTCCTGCAACTTTTGGCTTTAATGTTGTGCTGACACAGTTCACATTCAAGTATTAATTGCCGTGGTTACAAATCCCCACTCTGTTGAAACGAGTCAGCGAATGTGCTGTCCTAAGCAACGCTTAAAGATGAGAGTGTGAAACATGAAACACCTAATATATTAGTCTGATTGACACGTGTGTAATTTCCTCCTGGCTGTTGGAGGACTGGGGAACCACAAGGAGTTTAAGCTCTACTCAGCGCCATTACACGGCCAGATCTGTGTCACTTCACAGTCTAAAATGCAGGCTTCTCCGTTCCTCTGAGAGCTTTAATACATGCAGTTATGTAAGTCCTCAGTTATGCACTTGTCTTCCATCCTCTTTGGGTATACTTATCGCTAGCACACATTCTTTGTTTCCATTCATTGCTGAAAAGTGCATCATTGCTGGAATGCATTAGCTGAATATTTAGCTATAAATTTGCTGTCCAATGGCTTCGTCTGACATTTGGCTTTCATCATAAAGAAGAGACCTTTGCTAGCTAATAAGTAATGCTTTTGGTTAAACCTCCCCTTCATATTTGTAATATTTTTTTTCATTTCTGCACACATTCAAATTGTGCAGACTTTCTTTTTTACTTTGTTAAAATGTACATCAGGTATTGATCCTCTTTAAAGCCTTTATTACATCAAATCTAGAGCTTTTGATGGAAAGATTTGGTTATAGGTGCAATACTTTTGACTCATTTGCTTTGATCTCTTGCCAAAATTCTGCCATCATTCTACAGCAATGTTTGTACATGTATTCATCTACCATCACAAATTTTATGACAGAAAATTAGGCAGAGAAAAGAGACGTTCTGCACACCATGGTGCTGGCTATTGTTGGAGGAGGTTGGCGTAATTGAATTGTAGATCAGAGTAAACAGTTATGTAGGAACTGAGACAGTGAAGCCTGCCAGCCGCCTCCAGTAGTAGAAAAAAAAGGTTAAATAATTAGTGAAAGTTTGTAGGTTAGAAATTGTGTTTGGCTCTAACAAATAAAACATAGGTGGATGATTAAGCAGGGGGATATGTGTTAATATCTTTCTAAATGAAAGTGGCGCTTCATAAATATCTCCACCCACACTGTTCTGGGCTCTGAGACAATCCACTCTGAGGAAGCAGCTACCGCTGTGGATTTGTCTTTCTTTAATATAATCCTACTTTACATTTAGATTTACATACACCTCCTTACTTCAGCTTCAGTGTGAGACATTTTGTTTCACCTTTAAACATTACAGACAGAAATATGGACATCAGAAAAATGGGGGTGGGGGGTGTAACCATGGTCTGGTAGCTAGTCTAAGAACTTTTCCGTTTTTGTGTCTAAATTGAACACTTTCTGGATTTTATTCTGCTCCTCTTTACAACTTTTCTGCAGTTTATTGAATTTTGGACACATTTTAATCAGTTTGATGTCTTGCCTGGGCCAGTCTAACACTTTCTAGACTTTTCTAGAACGTGTGGGATCATATTCCCGTATATGACTCAGTTTAGACGAAGCTGCACTTGTCAGACGGCTTCACATTAGTCTCTAAACAACCTGGGTACACAGAGAACTTTGGACAGCAGAACCCAACAGGAAAACATGGTGAATAAACATATATGGCTAAATAAACTCACTGACTGAACAGATGACAGGTTGGCAGGAATATGATAATCTAACAGAAACAAGAATCAACTACTTAAATCGTAATAAACAGAAAACCGACTAATGACAGGGAACTACATCTACAGATAATAAACCATATTAAAATTTTGAAAAGACAAACAGAACTGAATGATCCCCAGGAACCTCAAAAAGACCGCAGGATCATAACAAAAATATTGTTTGCTTTTAAAAACATCAAGGATAGAATCTAAAACAAATGTCAAAAATGGTAAATGCTTCAATTCAATTCAATTCAATTTTATTTATATAGCGCCAATTCATGAAACATGTCATCTCGAGGCACTTTACAAAGTCAAATCAATCATATTATACAGATTGGTCAAAATTTTC